>JAQFVV010006258.1:1347051-2694102 GCA_028023455.1 Epiperipatus broadwayi | reverse complement strand
AATAAACTAGAGCTGAAATTAACAGTTAAATTCACAAAGAAACTAAAATTTTTGGCATGCAAGCAAAATATAGAAATAATGCCTACCAACACAGCAGTTACATATATAAACAGAACAACGATAAATCCTCCGGAAGAAATTAGAAACGTTCTCGAGCTGAGACCTAAATTCATTGGGGGTCAGTGGACACGGCCAAAAATGGAAATTATGGCTGATATCGAGGCTGGTCTTATAAATGAACCCAGCAAAGAAAAGGTTATAAAAATTATTAAACATAAAAATTTGCTACCCAACCATAACAATTGGCATGACAAAATTAATAAAACTAAACAATTTCTAGAAAGTAACTCAATTGTATGTATCAAAGAGGATAAAGGCAATAGATTCGTCTTTATTTCAAGAGCTGAGTACACAAGCAAAATGGAAGAGCAGATCAACAAACTTAAGTTCACGTGCATAATTGAAAACAATAATAAATCAACAAAGACAGATTCATATCCAACATATTAAAGACTCATAAAGATAAAACACTGTCTACGGCTGAATATTTCCGAATCTATCCATCATCTTCAATACCACCTAGAATGCTTGCCAACATAAAACTGCATAAAGAAAACTCTCCTCTCAGATTAATGCTTGATTTTGGAGGTGTCCACTATTTCCAAACTGCAAAAATGATCAACCTATGACTTGTAGATTCCCTGGGATTTGGAAACCACACTGTCAAATCATCATTTGAATTTGTGGAAAGAATAAAAAATGCTAAAATAGATTTGGAACACAAAATGACTGTATGCGATGTCAATGAACTTTATGGCTCAATTAACAGAAAAACCTCCATTATCATCATCAAAGATGAGTTAAATAAGAAAAAATTATCCAACAAAACGAATTGATTTTATAATACAATTCTTGAAGTGGCTGGATAACAACATATTGGCTAAATTTGAAAACAAATGGTATGTTATGAATGACGGTTAGCCAATAGGACTGCCAATGAGTGGAATTGTTGCTAGTATTGTCATAAACCATTATGACAGCCAAATTCTTCCAAAACATTTCACAACAGATCCAACTCTCATATACACTCGATATGTTGACACATTTTTATTGGAGCAAAACCTTCCGCCATTATCAACATATAAAATGAATTTCAAGCCATCTCAGGATTAACTCTCAACAAAACTGATGAAAACAAGGTACAAGAAATAAAATATTTAGACTTTTTAAAAAAGAGAGAACACATACCTAGATTATAAAATGATGATTAAACCACTGCACGTAAGAGGTTACACAAGTCCAAAGTCTAACACCCCCAACATATACAAATGGGCAGGTATGAATGCTTTCCTATTTAGAAATCACCATTTATGTAAATACATAGTGGATAGGAAAAACAACATCGACAAATATATAAAAGAAATGACTAACATAGGCTTTAAACCCAATATGATCAATCAGAGAATAAAAACATTGTATAGAAAACTCAGAAATAAACAGCCTAAAGACAATATGAAATACCTATCAATTCCTTTTATACATAATGTAACCTTAAATATCGCAAAAAAAATTACCTAACAATTTCAAATTTAGCTTCAGAACACCTCCCAATAAATAATTCCAAAGATAAGTCCCTCATGTGGTCTATAAAATGGCATGCATTCATTTAGGCTGCCAGGCATCTTACTACGGTGAGACTCGTGCTAACCTTAATACAAGAATTAACCACCACATGTATGTATACAACAGGGTTAAAAATAAAAATAAAGGAACATCGGTATTCTGGGGCCACCGGGCAGCTTCTGGCCATGTGTTTGAACCTAGTTCTGCCCGAGTGATTTGTACAGAAGAAAAGTTAAAGAAGCTTTTTACATTGCAAATGATCCCAGTGCCATTAATGGAAGAGAGTCATGCTTTGCTCTCTCTAAACAATGGACTAATTAAATATTGAAACTCATTTGCATATGTGTACAATAAATCAACAGTATTCATTCACAAAGCTATGAGTATGGGATTCGAACATTAAATCTCGAAAGTGCTAAGCAGACCTACTACACATTATTTTAAGTATAATTATACCTTCACTAACGCATGCGAAAAAAGTTGCATATTTATAATTAACAAAATTTAATAGAGGATCCACGGTCACTAGAATATCAATTATATATAACGCAACCTATTTAACTATCTGTATGTATAAAACACAGAGACAAAGAACCATTAAGTAATAATTAGTTATGAAATGTTAATAATTTAATAATAATTAATGAGAAACCGAATAAACAAGTAATGGTTTTATAAACTGATTAAATACTATGATGAATCTATTTACATTTCATAAAATTAGTAGAATCTGGGTTAAAGTAATTATTAGTAATGATTTGGATATTCTAATAGATTATATAATATTAATAGAACACAGATTATAATGATTAAATATGCAAATAAGAATTGAATAGATACGAAAACAAAGGCAACAGATACTCAAGACAATGCGGTTTAATATGCTAATGGAGATATCAATTGTTAACACTGATTTATAATTTGAACGCTGACTAGCTCGATGAGAACTAAATGACCTTAATGAAAATGGATGAAATAAAGCTTTATTTACAGAAACCTATATTTAAATTCATTTATCCTGACCGTACCTTAAAATTTATTTATAGATATTACATGATTTACTGGATCAGTAATTATACTTCATCAATCATTTGAAAGAAAGAGCAGTCATTTGCATGTTTAATGAAATCATTCTGATTAGAAACAATTTAACAAAAAGCAGTTACTTGCGTGTTTAATCAAATCATTCTAATTTGAAAGAAATTTTACTGAATGTTGTTTATAGCACACCTAAAGATGGTTTTAATGAGAGTGCAGTTAGCTTAAATAAGCTTTAAAATGACATTTCTAATGTATAAAATAATAATGAGGAAGAAGGATTGTTTACAGAAATCACAGCATTACGACTTATAGAAAATAGTCAGGCAATATAAAATATTAATTAAGAGTTGCGTTCTCACCTAAATGATGACACTAGAAATATTAAGTCCTTTTAGGATGAGAAGCTTCATTAATTTTGCAAAAGTAAGAAATCTGCTCGCACTTGTGACAGGGTGGTATTTGAGGAAATGGTTGGTAGGGATTCCATGGTTTGGCTTTTCTGACGTTATCCCATGCAAAGCCTTACTACAACATGACATTATCCTGGATATGATGCTTCCAAACTTCATTTCAAGATATGGCATAAGAAAATAATCCGGGACTACCTGTTATCAGGTTTGACAAAGCAAGATATACAAAGTTTTATAACATTATCGGGGGAGCAACGCTTATAAGATTCACATCTTTAATAGCACTGATGTGTTAACTAAGGCCCTCATAAATTAATAAAATCTTGCGTAATGACATGACAAAATTAAACCAATCCGTAAAAAAAACACATAAAGCTTAAATATTAATTAGAAAATCAAATGTAAGAGGGAAATAGGTGGTTCCCTTAGTTAAACAAATATAAGTACACTTAATGAATAAATAAAGACATAACACAAGTATCATGCTGGATGGCGTGCTAAGCAAATGATTGATAATAAAGGTAAGGCCATTAAGTTTACTTTAAAGAATATTAAAATTAACTAAATCAATATCGTAAAAATGACAGCATATAATTTGCCATTAAGCAAATAGAACAAAACCTTCACAAAGTCGGATTATTACGGTCTATACCATCATCATCAGTACCACCCAGGATTTTTGGAAGTGCCAAACACACAAAGACAACACACCGGTCCGATGACTTCAGCAGACTACATTATACAAACACAGCCAAGCGGGTGAACAACAAACTCATCCAGACATTGGGCTTTGGATCATACACTCTCAATTCATCTGCACAATTTGTATCCTCCATCAAATATTTAGAATTAAATCGAAACATGAAATTGGCCACCATAGATGTTTCTGAACTACTGGCTCTATCAATAGAGACAAATCGATCAAAATTGTCAGAGATGAACTTTTGGCACAAAAACAGTTTAACCTCAAGAAGACTTCATCCATGAGTTTCTATATTGGTTGGACAACAACGTGGGATTCTTTAAACACCAGTGGTTGTCCATGAAGCAAGGCTGGCATATGGGTTTACCACTGAGTGGTGTAATCATCAGCATCTTCCTGAACTACTATGAGATCATACCTGGTTTAAACCCTGTATGCTTTCTAATATACACCAGATATGTGGACCACCTATTCATCACTGCCACCCCTGAGATCACACAAATCAAAGATGAATTGAAAACAGCACAGCGCTAGTTGTGAATGTCACAACTGAAGATACTCATCAACAAGTTAAATATCTGGATGGCAACATACAAAGAGAAAACAACCATTGCCATTACAGTATGGCCATCAAACCATTGGAGATCAAATGTCATAAACACCCCCAAGGTAACGCTCCAATAGAACAAAAATTATCTGGCTTAGCATCTTTTTTGCACAGAAACAGGCTGTTATGTGAAATTGAAACAGACACAAAAGGAAATATAACAAAATACAGAGATGATTCATTGAAATTTAGGGTTCGGCAGTCCACTGTCAACAAAAAAATCTTACATGTTCAGAATAAACACCTTAACACCCACATCAGATAAGATAAATACGATTATTGCTACCATACACCTCCAATTTACAGTCAATTGCATTTCATCCTCAACAACAGATATCAGCTTTGCTTCCGAACCCCCTAAAACTCCAACAATTAACAATACTAAAGACTAAACTCTACCCCCATACAGTATATAATATTGCTTGCTTCAACAATAACTGTAAAGGCACATATTATGGGGAAAGCAGAGCATCTTTGTCCACACGATAGGCATAACATAAATATTCATACAATACAGCTCTCAACGATCCTTCTACCTTTTCAGTTTTCTGTCAGAACCAGAACACAAGTCACCATTAGTGTATTCCAGACAATCCCACAATTGTGTGTAGAGAAATGACTTAAAAGAAAAATCAAATAGGCCTTCTTCATCTCAAGAGACAAAGATGCCATAAACAGGAAGGACACGCAGGAAGGACGGACACGTGCTATGCTTTATTGAAGAAATGGGGATGTCTAGCATAATTAGCATATCATTAAATGTATTAGCAGTCAAGCCATTATTATGAAGGCAAGATCCTTTGAAAGCGCTCAGTTCGTTTGTTTTATTTATCTATTTTGTAACAACACTTAATAGATTTGAGGACAACTGTGCCACACGTGCTAGAATATCCCATAATATTGAAATGGAGAAATTAAATAAGATCAGTTTACTAGTTTGAATCATTAGCATATTAAATCAAACATAATCAGACAAAATTATAATAAATGAAGTTTGCCACATTTAAAATAGCAAAATAGAAATAGTGTGAAACTCAGGAAATATGTTATAAAGAATAAAAAAGATTCATGCATTATATTTTACAGAATGAGAAAGTCATTAATTTCTTAAAATACTGATAATCGGCACTACACCACCAGTTACAGTATAACTTAAAGAGATTAAGATTACATAAATAAAGGCTTTAAAAAGCTCATGTTGGTGGCATGGATGGGTTGATATGTGTAGAAACAAAACACGGAAAACACGTTTGGTAATACAGAGGTTGACAAAATAATGGTTGGCATCTTTGGAGAATTAGTTTAGCATTTAATTAAAGCAGCCCTCAAGTGGTGATGGCATAGTAATTTCTTGAAATGATCGAGAAAGCAAATTTCTTTCCTCTATTCACAAGCTATGATTCAAAATTCGCAACACTTTATAAAATAAAAGCAAAGAGTGGCTAGCATAGAATTTTGGCTGTGTTTATGTCAATAAAATTTTCTAGAAACTTCTATTACATTGCCGCTGTAGGGGCCGGGATGTGCATTAGCACTTATCCTTTGATATTTACTTTTCAAAGATGACGAGATAAATTCTAGAGAATATTGTTTTAATCTATTTCAAGATTGGAAAGATTCAAGAACTATAATTTTCATTAGTATTAGGATTGCTTAATAAATCTAATGTAATAACATATTAAATTGAATGAAGTATGCTCTTTTGTCTATAATTTTGTGTTATGTTAATTATCTCTAGAATCTTCTCTGGTATTGCATTAGCTTAACAAAATACACAAATTATATAAATTACGAAATACAAAGTATATTTAGTAAACTGAATAAATATTATTCACAACACTTTTACGTATCTCTATTACATATACACACCTACACGTTTATTTGAGGCAATGGAAATTTTAAATATTTCCAAATTAAAACTAACAAATATTCTTTATTCAAAATAACACTTTAAAGCTTACAAAAGGAAAGTAATGACGTGTATATGTGTACTTGCTTCACTGTTTGCTGATATTAGAAACCTTAAACCAGAGTTTAAACATGTACATAGATGGGTTTCAACCTCTGGTTTAACGTTTCTAATAGCAAACAATGAAGCAAAAATATGTATGACAGATTTTAAATCCTTAATACTGATCACAGAAAACTCAAAAAACATTGAGATAGTATAGAGTGCCCAAGGGATTTGGTATGACATTCGACAAATCTACCTGTAGAACAAAAACTTTAAATTTTGGGTCATATTCTTCAATACAGAAAAAGTTTCTGGCTGATGAACAACAATTAATAGTGCCTTAAAATCCAAAATGATTACTACAGAAATGTTTGGGTTTCTTTAAGGTGAAGTCTACTTCGAAGAGATTTGTTTATCTAATAATTAATTAAGATAAATATTTTATCAGCGAACATTGAATGTTACAACGCAGACAGACCATGCTGTTCTTTAGCAGACGCCTCCTGGCCAGCCACTTCATTGTCAATTCCACAGTTTGCAACTGCTCTATCAGACGACGAGTATTCCAACTTTCTGCCAGAACATCCGAAGCATTCATAATTTCATTTGGAGGCACTATTGTCATGATAGCCACTCTAATTGCCATTATTTATAAAAAAAAACTGAATTCAACGCGGCAAAGCGAAAGTAGTTCAGAATTTGTCACGTGACAAAAGTACAGTAGTTCATAATTTTTACAGCAGGACTTAGACTAAATAGAGCCTAAAAAAGTAAGTTTTCTTACATCCATTTTATTTATTAATCTTCGTGTAAAAAGTACATTTATAGTTAGATATACTTTATAGTTATATATACAGTAAAGACCGCTAGATGTACATTCCAAGTGAAAAGTACGCATAAAAATGTAAGTTTTATTCCTTTTTTATTTATTAATATTTCCATTTAGACAGAGTTTATTTCTTGTTAGATAAACTGATTTAAAGTTGGATCTTTCTAATTGTGTCTATCTCCACTCTATTTATAGTTAATTTATTTACAGTTATATATACAGCGAAGACCGCTATAAGTGAAAAATACGCACGTAAATGTAAGTTTTTTTTTCTTTTTTCTTTTATTAACATTTACACTTAGATATAGTTACATACACTTATTAAATTTGGATACAGTTATTAGAGGGGAAAAAGTAGTTCAGTTTTTTAAAAATAGAGGGCGAATGGTTCGGGTAGCTAAAAGTCAGTTTTACCCGTAAACTATATTCAACAAAGTATAACCGTAGTCGGAGAAAAGAAAGAAAGTAAAACTTTTTTAAACAACAACAAAAATGTCTTCTTTACTCATTAATCATGTTTATAATATATGCTTTTTATGAAATTTACAAAATTAACCGTGCAGAATTGTACTTTTCTTACTGGATATTTTTGTGTTACCGCTCTTTTTTACTTCAAAAATATATACACGGTAGGATCTTGTTTGTCTCATGGAATGTTACGAACAGTACGTTACTTGACGCGTTACCTAATTCCAACTCACTTTACATATATATGTTGTCAACATTTTCACAATTAAAACTTCAATACAGGACGGTGTAAAAAGTCTGATAATTATTACTTTACAAAATCTGAACATTTTAATACTTTGAAATAAAAAAAAATTCAATGAAAACAACATTTCCATCCAATTCAAAAAAACACACCCTCTCACCAAGCAGTAAACATTTTATAAACTGTGCGAATTCGGAAAAAGGACTTGCTGTGATGCTAAATATATGCAGTAATGCGACATGACATGCAATCTGTAAAACTGGGATATGTTTACAGTCTGGAATGTTAAGATCTTCAAAAAAAGAATCCCAAAGATGGCTACAAAACCTAAATTAAAAATAATTTTAAATATAATAACTGAAACACAGGCTTATTATATACCTGTGTCTATATATGTAATAAAGGGTATATGGGCACAGACTTTCAGATGAAAGTCTGTGCTCATATACCCTATATTACATAGATACACGGGTATATAATAAGCCTGTGTTTCAGTTATTACATTATAGAGATGTCTGCCCATCCTTGCATATGTATTAAATGGATTATGTGCTGTACATGTGGGGTTCAGATTGACCTTAGGTCAACATGGGTGTGACAAGAGTCTCGGCCTCAGGGTGGCCTTCGAGCATTCCATCATCAGATTTTCAATTGGATGGACGGTTGAAGAGTTGGAGGGTGTAGTAGATTGGAGCCTGTCCATTAAAGTATGAAGATTGTCTATCTTAATATATATCTGAGCACTTATAGTAGATAGGTGTGGGAGATGATAATCTGGACCAACTGATGATTGCGGGTTTAGCATGAAATATGTATATTGGTGATTATTTATCTTTTCAGCATATATGTGCTTGAGTGTATCGGTGTTATTAGATAGAGTGGAGAGTGATGAGTCATCTAATTTTAAATATATTAATCAAAATAGAAATATAGTAAATAGGGAAAATAAAAAGTCATGAATTAAGAGCAATTAGTAAATACACATCTAATTTATATATATAATATAAATATAATGTCCTTTAATTAAAAACTATTATAATAACAATAAAAATAATAAATGTAATGCTAATTAACTATTATATACGGTGTTTCAATCCGCAGAAGTACTTTTGGTTAATTCCTTAACCCTCCTCAACTGCCATTAAATTTAAAAACCATAATTTGAATGGCTTGAAATGGACTATTGAAAAAGAACAGGGCAAAAGTATTTGGATTTATTTATTACAAGAGATAATATGTTAAGTTAACCATTGCAAAAGGAGATATATATATATTGTAAATCAAAAGTACCAACTATGCATAAGCTGGTAAGTTTTACATATTTCATAATGAAAAATTATGTTGTTATCAGTGTGATAAATTAAAAAATATTGAGATATTTGCCAAGGAATTTCTTGAAGTTGGTTATAAGGTTGAACAGATTAACAATACTTTATGTCAATTTGAAGAGTTATAATAATTTAAAGGAATTGAAGATTGAGAATTAAAAATGAATATCTATTCCATATATTTCAAATGCTCAAGTGAAATTTTTAAGGCCACCTATGAGAATGTGTTTAATATTTTATTTTGTATTAAAAAAATGTTAATAAGTTACTGAATAATTCTAAGCGTCATCTGTCAAGCAAAAAAGTAATGTTGTGTATCAAATTTTTTGTGGATGTAGGTTATATATAAGTGAATTGAGATGGCAATGTTGAGAAAAGATTATAGAAACATTAATTGTTATACAAATGTGTGAAAAGTAAAAATAATGATTTAATAAATGCTTGTTTTCTAGGATCATGAAAGGATATGTGAATATAAATTTACATTTGAAAATGAATATAATTAATAGACAAACTGTTAACATTAAAATTGGAGATTCATGGGATTTGAGTTGATGTTTGCATCCATTATGTTTTTTGAATTTAATGGTAGTTGAGGATGATTAAAGAATTAACCAAAAATACTTCTGTGGATTGAAAGATTGTATGTAATTATTAATTACCATTATATTTATTACGAAACAGAAGTATAGTTTTTTATAATGCCTTTATTTCACTTGCCACAACAATTTTTACATAATAGCACCTAATATATATATATATTGTAACGGGATATATATATGCGTTACATTCAAATTTAATAGTAACTTTTTTTTATCTAATACAGAATTAAAAACAAACTGTCAAAATGCACAAATAACGAATTATTAATTTATTAATATGTTAGATTGATTGAAATATTAAAATAAGCTTTAAAAAAAAATTATAGAATCGAAGCAAAGATTCTAATCTTTAAATAAAATATATAATAAAAAACCTTTTGATTTTAATAATAGCGAAGATTTTTTTAATTATTAAAAAAAAAAAAAATTGCAAACAGATCCTTAAGGCAGGGATGCCCAACCCGTAGCTCGCGAGTCACATGTGGCTCGCGTAACTGTTTAATGTGGCTCGAATTGCACTCTTCAAAAAAGTAAATATTTTTACAATACAAACAATAACGATATGCAGTGTCAGGTTTCACATTAAATAAAATATATTTTTCCTGTAATTGTAATTTATATGTATGTTACCAAATTTTTAATAAATAAAATGTATTTACATTTTTTTTTCTTTTTAACATATTACACCATTTTTTTTTTTGCTGTACACGTTTGGTTTGGTGCTATATATATATTGTGTTTAGTGCTCTTGTATATATTGTTGTTTTTATCGAGAAAGATCCTTGTAGACGTTTGGTTTGGTGCTGTATATATATTGTGTTTAGTGCTGGAAATAGTTTTTATCGAGATAGATCCATGTACACGTATATATTTTGCTGTATATATCGATGTTTAGTGCTGTAAACAGTTGTTTTTATCCGTGTACACATATATATTTTGCTGTATATATATATTGATGTTTAGTGCTGTAAATAGTTGTTTTTATCGAGATAGGTTCGTGTACACATATATATTTTGCTGTATATATTGATGTTTTCATCGAGAAAGATCCGTGTACACGTTATTTTGGCCACATTAGAAACGGCGGATTGATATCAATGTGAATAGGCCGTCCCCCCCCCACCTATCTCCCTACATTGCAGGTTTAGTACCCAAGTACCATGTTTATAAATGTAATATAAAAAATGTAATATATAATTGTGGCTCCCCAAATTTTTTTAAATTCTCAACTGGCTCGCGTCAAGTTAAAGGTTGGGCACCACTGCCTTAAGGCAAAGTCACAATTAAAGAAATGATTACGAAATAGATAAGAGTTCCCGCCCAGAGATAGACACAGACCTCAGTGGAAAACCCAAAACCTTACCTTGGACACAAACCAAATAAACCAATGGAATACAGACATGAAATATGTTTGAATCCTGCATTCCAGAGATAAGGTACCTGAGGACTATAAAAAGAAATCGATAAACAATAATTGGTTAGTTGGAGAATCAGAAAATTCAAAGTTTTAAATTCATCTGTGAAAATAATTTTAAAAGTTATCGTCGTCACAAAAGAAAAAATGTAATTAGCTTCATCGTGCTTTCTTCGGTGCGGCCGGCCAAAGGCAGATTTCTTCTCCATGGATCCCAGGATCAAACCACTGGTACCGTCTTCAGAAAACATTGTAAATGCATCTTCATAAATCATCATCGCCCACAAGAAATGGATCTTGTATAAATTTGGATCTTCCTCGCGAAGGAACAAGCATGAACAAAGGAAAGTATAAATTTATAAATGAAATATAAACTGTTAATTTTAAAATCTTCGAACTTTATCTGTCTTTAAATGAATAATAGACTTTCTCTCTCAAGCAAACCTGAACTTTATTTCTATAAACTCTTACTTAAAGTCTTAAACGTAATCTCTTAAAAAAAAATGTATTGTATTTTTTTTATTCATGCTTAATTAGTATCTGTTTGTAATAGGGTAGGGGTTTGCGATTGCAAACTTAAATTTAAAAATAGAAACACCTCGTTATTTGTGCATTATTAAATTTTAAAAATAGGTTAAAATAGTATTTCTGGAAAGAAAATAAGTTAAATATAATGCTCATTTTAAAATGATTTTAAAACTATAAACTAAATATTTTTTGTTTTGAATTACATTAATAAAATGATTTAAATGTTAGTTGAGTATAGATGGCTGCTAGACTAGTTTAAATATGTTACTTTTAAAGAGGGTTTTGATTTCGGACTATTTGTTTTGTAGTTGTGTCAATGCTGGTGGAGAGATATATGGATGTTTATATCAATGTAATGTGAAGTATGTTAGCACCTAGGGTGACGAGTCCAACTGAATGCATGACCCCAAAGAGGTAGTCATATCGTTGAAAATGGACGCAGACGTATTTCCTGCACCATTGATCCATTCCAGCTCTATGGATTTTGGACAATAAGCCGGCAAGATAAGACCGCTCTCCCATCCATACGTAGCATTTCTTTTTATTGTTTTATATGCATGTTTCCTTCGCCTGACAGATGCACATTCTTCCTGCGGGACGAAGCCCATTTCTTCTCCAATAATATCACGCTGTTCAGACGCACATCCCTGTCGATGTGATTCTATGCTAACATGTTCACATTGCATTGGTTGCTGATACATATCTGGAAGCGAGTATTGATGTGGTTGTGGATTTTTAGTTTGGAGTCAAGTGATTTGAAAATTTGTGAGTGCGTCTAGGTAGCTCATCTATACTCAACATTCTAAAATTTAAAATTAAAGTTAAAAACAAATAAAATAATAATGGAACAGAAGAAAACATAAATTTCTTCTTGTGTTATAAAAATTAATTTTTTAAAGTTTATGCGTTATTAATTATATATGTAAATAAAATCTTTTTTGTGTGTTATTAATACTGACAATGATTGCCTTTATTATTAAAAATATATTTTACTAAATATATAAGTTTCTGTGTCTACTTGAGCTAGTGACTAGGGATGACGGCCGTGATCTTAACAGCACGTATCTGTCGACTTTATAAATTTTCTAGGTTCAAAGTAGCCTAGTGGCGCTCTGTCGGCAGATGCGGTAAGACTGGTATTTCATCAACATCCCCGACCGTTATAATATATATATATTAAACACATCTATAAAAATCTGAAACTCTTATATACAAATCAAAGAATATATTATCAATATATTTTTATCTTCCAAATCCTTTTAACATTCTTAAAAGTTTTAACTGTAAATTAGATATTAGCATTGTTTGAATTTCTTATAATCAATGAGAATGCATTAGTCAAATTCATTCTCTGTGTATATAAAATAATTCAACTGTTGGTAAAAAAAAGTTAAGTCAACAGTAATTCCATACATAAAATAATAAATTTGTATTGCTCATTCTAATCAATCTGTGATTAGTTTAAATATAGATAATACATTATCAATATATTTTTATTTTCCAAATTCTTTTAACATTCTTAAAAGTTTTAACTGTAAATTGGATCTTAGCATTGTTTGAACTTTTTATAATTAACCGAGAATGCATTAGCCAAATTCATTCTTTGCATATATAAAAACAATTCAGCTGTTGGTAAAAAAATTGAAAGTGAATTTTTAAAATTGAATTTTAATTAAAACTTTTGAAAGTTTTAGTGAATTTTTTTATGGAAGGATTGTTCCATTCAATGCATGGACGCTTCGCCTGATACACGACTAACTTCATTTCATAGGTAAGACCTTTACTGTAAAAATATAGATGTGTGTTTGCACAGAAACAAACAGATCCTTTGAAGAACAGTGCATTAAGATCTAGATGACTAATATATTTCATTTGTTAGTTTGTAATAAGAATGGGTAAGAATAAGAAAACTTTGTAAGCCATAGTTTATTCACTTCATAATAGAGTTAAATTATTTTTGAAAGATTAAGTATTATCTAGTTATAACTGAATTTCAAAAACCATGAAAATCATTAAAAATGTAAGTTGGGGAAAATCATAAGATACAACTTAGTATTCTTAAGCAGACCATTTATAAAAGCCCAAATAATTGCTAAAAACATTGAAATTTAATGATGCCTATATTCACTTTCAATAACTTGCAATGTTTTATGCCCTAACAAAAATGACCATTTAAAAAAATTGGCAGTTTTGTATGATTCAATTTTCTTGAGAAACTGCTTTATCAACTGTGAGATTACGCAGAAACATTTTTACTTCTCCATTAATTAAAAATAGAAATATCTATATTTTAAAAAATTCTATTAGCATAAGGATATTTAACTGGCTACGTCTGTAATCTCATTATAATCAGCTGATGTCACAGAATACTATTCTAATATTTAATCCAATAAATGGTTTCATTCAGTTTGCAATTTAAACCAAAAGTATGAACTTATTAAAAATTATCAATGGCAATAAATCATTTCCAGAAGGGATCATAAGGTAAAAAATTTGCAGTAACATATAGTGTAATGAATCTAGCATAACCAGAACTTTTCAAGAATATTTTTTTTTTTTTGTAAATTTGAATCAAATGTTAAGTAAATAATAACAATATTAGAATATTTAGTTAAAAAAAAGCATAAGAGTCATTGCGGGAAGTAAAAAAATTAAATATGTACTTTGTAAGAAATGTTACTTAAAAATTTTTTCTGCTAATTCTTTAAAATTTTATGAACAATATATTTACTATTTTCGTTTTTGATACAAAATTTTTTTTACAAAAGTGTTTTACAAAAGAAAACTTTAAAAATGGGAGATATGAACATTCAACAAGGCCAATTCCTAACAATGGAAAAGTTTTATATCAAAAACAGATTTATTCAACTATGTATACAACAAAAGAAAAAAAAATAGCAAAAACTCACTCCTCCAGAGAGGAATGTCCAACATTAACAAGATTCCATGTGGAATTCACCACAGAGTGAGGAGCTAACTTCAAATCTCTTTCTTTGATTTCTTTTAATTTTTGTAGAAAAATTAATTTTTGATCAGGCAAAACTGACTTGAAGATTAGAATGCATCTGACAAACCATAGACAAAAAGTAATGAAAGTGGCACTTCTTATAGTTGCAAAATCCCCAGAGGCAATACCTTCTATGAGTGTGTTGATAATTGGATATTTTGGTATATAAATTTGATTAATCAATATTCTACAGTCCTGAAGAGATGAACAATTGTTGAAAATGTGAAATATGGTATCATCCTCCCTATGGAAGAGTGAGCATACAGGATCCGAAGATAAAAAACCTCTGTACATCACAAGAAAATGTCTTGTGGGAAGGGCATTGATATTTAACTTTAGAAGGAAGTCCAAATATTTTGGCTCTAGATTCCATCTTTTCTATTTCTTTATAATGGCAAAGTTTGTACAGGTGAGAATGTTAGGATTTGGGATAATTGGTGAAAACAAAAGAAGATAGGCATCCCAATAACAAAGTTTCGTTGGTTTTATTTGATTTAAAGGTGTGAGAATTTTTGCAATGTCAATTAAGACTTGTGTCAGCCAACCATCATTAATTGGAGGTGGTGTATCTGTAGGATGAATATATAGAAAAGGTGAGTCATCAGGAAAAATCCCATTAAGTCTTATAATGAGGTTATTTGATTTCTGTAGATAAAGAACCTGAAGTGAGTGCATTGACAAACCATTAAGTTTTGTTGGTCTCTGAACTTTTCTTAAGCTAATAGCAACAGTTTTACCCTTCCACATTAGTCTAGAACAAAGAGAGTTTATATTCTTGATAAATTTTGATGAGAATTTAATGAATGGCATATAGTAAGAAATTCTGGGGAACAATAACATGTTGAGAAGGACTGCTTTTGCAAATAATGAAGTATAAACTTTTGGAAGAGAATCAATTATTTTCCTTGCAGAATTCATGATGGTGTCTTCTATTAATTTCCTCATTGCTGCATGAGAGAGACTCATTGGTAAGCCCAAAAATTTTTGTGGCATCGCTGTGAAAAGGGATGGAATTGATTTTCCAGATGAAAGCCTCCATATAGCAGATTTTCTAAGGTTAAATGCAAGACCTGACTATGATGAAATTGTCCATAATTTGAATCAGTTTTGGGATGAACTTTCTAGATGGTAAGAACACTGCCACATCATCCATGTAAGATATGTACTGAATGGATTTATTGATACCGGGAATGTACAATCCAGGAAGATTCATCTCTAATGATTTAAGGAATGGATTTATATAAAGAATGAAGAACAGGGGACTAAGAGGAGAGCCCTGTGGAATCAACTTGGTAGGTGTGAATGAGTTTGAAATTTTACCATTTAGTGGAATGGCAATATGTCTGTTGAATAGAAGGTTAGTAATGATATTAATTATACCTGTAGGAATGTTTAGACCACTTAGGAGATGTATTAGATGAGGAATTCTGACTGAATCGAAAGCAGCTGAAATATCAAGTTGAACAACTACTGGCTTTGACTTTTTATTTTTTCTTGTATAATCCGTAATTAACCTGAATAAGCAGAGAGCCTCAGCTGTGGAATTCCCTTTCTTTGCAAATTGAAAAGTAGAGATAAAGGGCAGAATGAGATTTTGGAATTTTATCTTTGATGATTGCTTCAATCAGTTTAATAATCAATGGAGTCATCGAGATAGGTCTAAGATTCTCCAAAGGCGATGGGATAATAGCACTCTTAAGAAATGGGACCATCGCAATGGGATAGAGTTGATCAATTGTAAGGGGACCTGAGGCAAGTAGATCAATCATTCTACTCACTATTGGGACTGTGAAGGCTTCAAGATGTTTGAACAGGAATTTTGGTATTCCATGGATACCAGGGTGAATTCTATCAGGCATGGATGATAGTTTAGCTCTAATATCATCATTACATATACCATGAATTGTCTCACAAGAATATATAGATGTGTCAAGTACCAAATTCTGTGAAACATCTACTAGTTTGCATTTATAATGATTTAAAATTTGTAAAATCATGCCATTACCCGAGAAGATTATATTATTCACTGTGATTGCTGATGAAATTTTAGACTTACTTTGGAAACCCAAAGCCCACCTTATATATCCCCTTGAGAAGTTATGAGGTTTAGAGAGGAAAAACCTAGCCTTTTTAGTAGCCAGGTAGTCTATTAGGATTTGGTGTGTCTCTACATATTGTTGCTTCAGGTCAATAATAACCTGTACAGATGCTGGAGTTGGGGGGATATTTTTCAATGTTGTAATTAAATTATCTGCTTTCTTGAGTAACCCAATCGGCCCTTTATTCTTTCTAGTGTAATGAGAAATCAAAGAACTAAGAATATTTATAAATGCAAACCAAGATTCAGCCGGTGGAAGAGCTAATATGTCTATTTTCTTGAAAAAAATATAAGCTTCAGAGATGATTGCTTCTGGTGTAGCAGATTTTTCTTATTGTAGATTTAAGGTGTATATAGGGTTGAGGGGGTAAGTCTAATGTCAGATCAAGCATAATAGCCTGATGATCAGAGAAAGGTAATGGTTGTAAAGATGGATTAATGAAGAAGTGCAGTTCCGGAGAGTAATATTAAAGGTCGATAAGAGAAGAAAATTTCTTGGTATAAAATGAACACGCATCATGTGGGAAAAATCCCTGTGCACACATGAAATGAGAATTTAGAAGGTGTATAAATTTTGAATTGAAACATTCATAAGTTAAGTTGATGTCTCCAAGAAGAATTGTCACAAGGATTAGAAATAAGTCCTAAATTAATGAGGTGTATTTGATTATGAATGAGCCCAATATCTTTGCTTAAATAGAGAAAAATGACATTGAATTTGAAAAAGTTTATAGAAATGGTAACAAATATTAGAGTTTAAAAAACTAATTTTGGATAATAGATTGGAAAGGAATAAGAAAAGCAACCCCAGCTGATGGGTGATTAGATGTAGAATAATGAAAGTAGCCTAAACTGTGCAATTTGTCAATTATCTTTGGATTTGAATTAATATGTAATTTTATCTCTCCCAAACAAACTAAATTAGGTAAAAAATGTTTTGTCCAGTGAGCAAGAGCATCAACTCTTTTATCAGAGTTAAGCCCACGGACATTTAAACCAGATATTTTTAATTTCATTCAATATATAAAAAAATAGATTTAAAGAATTAGTTTGAGACTCGAGATTTTGTAGAAAAAAAACTAATAATAATAATTATTATTATTATTTAGAGTCTAAGTGTGAATTAGTGATAATCGATTCTTCAATCTTCTCATGTTTTTTATCAAGGTTATCTGCAATATAAATATGTTCAATATCCATAAGATTTTGATGAGTGACTTTTTTTGTATTAATCTTGTCCATGTTTGAGTTTCCTTTAGAAGTGATGTCAGACTTCTGAGACTGAATTAATGATAATTTCAGATTGTCAGCTTTAAGTTTTTTGCTCTTGACATTTTATTTGAATCTGACAAATCCTCAGAAGTCATGGAATGTGGTTTATCAATCAAATTCCTATCACCTCTTCCTGCCTTTCATTTGGATTTTTGACGAGTATAATAATAATTTGTTGTCATAGTTCCATCCGAATCAAGAGTCCATTATGAGTGAATTTTTATCTATAATCATTTGCATGTCAGTTTGCTCTTCTACAATATTGTTCTTTACATGAAGTACAGGCATCAGAACTTCATTATTTTGAGGCTGTATGAGTGATTCTGAAGGCGATTGTGATGTAGAGAGTATGTTTTGATTTGTGGAACTATCACAGTTATGGAATTTGCTGTTTTTTCCCTTGCATTTAATGCAAATTCTAGCAGGGCAGTCTTTGATGAGATGTGTTCTTAGACGACATAGGAAGCACTGTGGGGGAATACCCCAAAATGAAATTATAAGAGGAGCTGACTCTGCACAATGAATTGTAGGAATTGAAATAGGAGACATACCTTTAATCAATGATGATTTAAATAGAGCAGAGTTTGTAATGACTTCAGTATTTGCCCTTTTCTCCAAAATATATCTGAACTCTGAAATGGAACCATAAGGTTTTAATAATTTTTGGAGATCATGTTGCCCAAAATTCAAATAACAGTTTCTTATGTGGCCTGATAAGATTACTGGCCTGTTCTTGTTGACATTAACCACTATTTTGTTGTTAATGATTTTAAGAGTATTTAGTAAAATGCTTTTCTGTAGTATATTATGACATTGAATTATGATATACCTATTGTTTGGGTGATTTAGCAATTGATAAATATGAGACCATAATTTTTTTCAGTAATTTCTTGGCAAAAATGATCAACAGGAAATCTAAAAAGATCTCTGTTTCTGTTGGTAACTGCCAGAACAATTGATTTTTCATTGGTGTAGTTGAAGAAAGATCTTAGAAGTTGGTCAGGGATAGATTCATTAAACTGAGAAATAGTACTATTGATTTCATCTTGGTCTAAGTTAGCCACCAAGGTTGAATCATTATTAAAAATATTTTGCAATGAAGAAGATGCATCTTCATCACAAATATTGAATATATCATTATTAGATATGGAATTGTTATTATGTGTAACTCCTGATGTATTACATAGATTTAGGAGGATATTAGCATATGATTCTTTTGCAGAATTACTTATTACTGAAGGTGATTGAAGCAGTGAATGATTTATCTCATTACCTGATTGCTTATTAGATATATCAAAATTAAAACTAGATTTATTAGTATTACATTTTTTATAACCAAATGTACCAGTATTAGCATTTATAATATTATTTTTAATCAAGTTGTGGAAAATCTTCTCCTTCCATAATTTCATCATTTTGCAAAAAAACCTTGGAGTTATTTTGTAATAATAAATTATCTTTCTTAGAAGAAAAATTATCCATTTTAGCAACATTTTCACTTAATGATTTAGTAAAACCAGAACTTTTTTTTTTCACTGAATTTTTAAAAGGCATTGTTATAACTTCAGCATTGTTATCGCTAACTTTTTTAACTTGAATATTTTTAACTTGATTATTTTTAAAATTTGAAACTCTCTTTGTGACATTGTTATTATTTGCGGAAAATTGATCAAACTTTTGGGATTCATTTAATAAAGTTAGATCTTTGTTAACAATCATGTTTCAATTGAGGAGGAGAGAGAAAAAAATTTCTTACCATTTTTTTTCCTTGCAGATGTTCTAATCTTTGATTTCATAATGGATTCCATATTTTGTTCTAATTCATTCTTACTTGAGCTTGAATTCATGTATTCCTCTGAGGCCAGAGAACTATCTTTATTCATATTTACTGTGTAGTTTGTACAGCAAATAATAAGCAAACCACTGGGGTTTGTATTAAAAAAATAACTAAAAAATTAAAAAAAGACTTGCACTTATTATAAGACCTAGAAAAAGGCAGAAAATATATATTCAGCGCCCTCTAGTGGAATCGTGGAAAAGTTTTATATACTGATTTTCAACATTAATCTTATTAAATGCTATACATCAGCATTTCCCAATATGTAGTATATGCATACTCCTGAGGGTCTGCAATGGATTGGTTGGGGATATATGCAAATAATAGCAGAAAATCCAGAAAAGGAGTTAAATAGAAACACAAAAACAAAATTGTAAAGTTTTTTGTTTACAAAGAGGTGTAATTGCTCATGTCTCCTCGCCAAAACTGTCACTGTTTGAAAATGGTTCATTATTTTAGTGTTTGATTGAGTGTCAAGTGAGTAATATGTTAAATCTATTCAACAAATTGCATTTTCAACATGCCTAAAAACTATCAGTTTCTGAAAAAGAAAAATTTTATTAAACTTTTGACTGATTCTTCTTTACAATTTGATTTCAAAAAAAAGAAATATTGATTTCTGGGCAGCAGTGAAAGAAAATTACCAGGAACTTAATAATAAAGCAACAAAATGTTTACTACCTTTCACAAACATAAAGCTTGTCAAAAGAGCATTTGTCTTATGTATATATTAAGAATAAATATTGCAATAAGCTTGATGCAGCTTCTGATGTGAGGTTATAAATGTCTTCATTTGAACCTGTTAAAAAAACCTAAGATCCATGAAATAAGTTCAAGGATTGCATTAAAATTATTAAGAATCATTGAATTAATTTTAAAAAATAAAATAAATTGTTAAATGTAAAATTAAAAATAAGCCAATACATGTCATCAGTTTAATTTGGGTCATTTGATTATTTAGCTAAACTAAAAAATTTGAAAAAAAAAAAAACTTTTTTGAGGGATGAATTGGAGTAATGAAACGAGGGTATACTAATCATTGGGTATGTGAGGGGGAGAAACCTAACCATGGGGTACACGAGAGAAAAAAGATTGGGATCAGCTGTTATACATCTTTAGTTACTCATATTCAACAATTGTCCTAATACCATTATTGCTCAGAATCTCTTGCTTCCTAAAAAGTTCACTGGTTTATGCAAATGATAACTAAATAAAACACCAATGACAAGGGTCCAGTCATTTTTAGCAGCTTCTATTATTTAGATGATAATTGTTATCTTGAAAGAGTAAATATACATATATTTTCTTTCATTAAAAACTAGTAATTATATACATATATAGATCTTTAGGACAAAGACTTTTCCAGTAACCTACTCAGAAATAATAATATATTATTCATGTATGTATAGCATGAGAACTTATATATACATTTAATCCAAAACAAATTACAAGCAATTTAGATTCTAAAATATTAGTTAGCAATATTGATCTAATTGCATACTAGGTTATATTTATAACAAATGACAGTTTAGCATTAAGCATTAGTTATACATAATATATATGTACAATTTTTTTATTAATACTAATCACAAAAATATTCATCTTATGTTAAACTATATATAAATTAGCTGAAGTCCAAATAATATGAACTAAGAAAACAATGAATTGGTTGACTATTTGAACAAAAACTGCTTATACATGATATTTATAGAATATTGCATCATTCCTCACAGAAAAAATCTTAAGATATTTGAAAGATGCCATTGGAGAATATGAATTTCTTGCTCATTGCTCAAGGTGGACTTACTGGCTTGTATTTAAATTTGATGATAGAAGTGGTTTTGAAAGATAGGCCACATCTTTCTTATCATCAAATCAATATTTGATTGTAGATGTATGAATTGAAATGTTATCATCTTGGAAAAATGGCAGTGCTGTCTGACAAATTGATCCCCAAAATATCCTACAAATACATGTCATTAAAACAACAATAAGTCTTATTTACGTAATACTAGTATGAAACAAGATCAATAAAGACTTGAACATAGTCTTTATTTTATTTTCATACTGTTTAGACAAGTTAATTTATATACAGTTTAAATTAGTGGTCTTCAACCTTTTTACACCTGTGGACCGGCAAAAATAAGGATAAGATTTCATGGATCAGCAGAAGTCTAAAGATAAATTTTCTTAAAGATGTAAACTGCTTAGCCTTAGATGAGCATAATTATTATAACTGACCAAAACAACACACTAGTTACTGTGTATTGTAATGATGTTGCTTATCTTCACATGCTGAACACTCTCGAGTTGCGCAGTCATACTGCTACAGAAAACAGTAGAATAACAATCATTCTCATTAATGTGCCTGCATTGCTATGTTTCTTATTTCATTGTTAAAACATGCAAGAATAAAATGTTATTCACCTGAATATTGGGAAATATCACAGTTAGTGTAATTACATGATAATGATTATGATAAATGTAATATCTGTATTTAATGTTAAATATACAAGATGAAGTTATATGTATATGGAGTAATAATAAAAAAATTAATTTTGAATTTTTTTAGAAAAATAATAAAAAATTTAATTCTAACCCCTCTCCCCTCATAAACATCTGTGATAACTAGAAAAACAAATTAATTTATGTATGATCGATTAGATTTTGTTTTCATTCTGTATCTTTTTTTTAATTGGGTAAAAATGAGATAAATAAAAATTGTTTATATTAATTAAAAGTTTAAAATCTTATTATTTTGTTATTACTAAGTTTTCTGCCAGTCTAGCACGGACTGGCAGAAAACTTCTGTGGCCCAGCGCTGGTCCGCGGATCAAGAGTTGAAGACCACTGGTTTAAATAACATATCCATATAGAGTAGTGATTAAACAAAAAAGAATACTGTATTATAGCTGTCCTAAATTGTAACAGTTTAGAAATGGCAGTTTGATTGATAGGATTCTTTTGGCAATTGTTCAGACATAAATCTTTCGAGTTGTAGAGAAATGGTTAAACAATTTCTTCATTTATATGAAAGCTTCTAATTATCATTGTCTAATTTTTATGCTTTTGATACCACTGTTTTTATATCACAGCATTGATATCAGAAACTATTAACACTTTGGAACATACCAATTTGCATACTAAAATTGCTCATCAAGAATACAGCAGTTTTAATTTTCTTTCCTTTTCAGTAAAATACTAAATGCTACTAAAAAAAGTAGCTGCTAATATTTAACTATTTTGTATAGAAAAAACTTTGCGTATAAACTTCAAGTTAAATAAATATATGCTTGTAAGTAATGTTTCACTCTGTTTGAAGACATATATGTCATCAAATAAATAAATGTGGATCTGATTTAAATAAATTCTGATGAAGAAAGGAATAATTAATTAATTTGATCATTGTAATTACATTTTAGTTCCTCATTATTTATTTGTATTTTTAATAATGATTCAGTTTCTACCAATCCAGATGCACTTTACCATATCATTAAACAAGCTGAATTAATCTAAAAACAGTAAATCCTGGATAGGGATATACTTTATGAAAACTATGTAATTTAAAAAGGAATTTTTAATTTTCATAAAATAGATTCAACTTAATTTATTTGATGCACTAAGCTTCTGGGTTCACATAAATCAGAATGAACTAAATGCAATTTTTTAATTGAACTAGTATAATGTAATTTATTTTATAGATAATGTTAGTACATTATCAATAGTACAGTATATCACTTATAAATGACTTAATGCTGTAGTAAAATAGATTTTAAAACTCCAGTCCATCTTAAAATCTGATGATAATAATCCACTAATTGATTTCTTTATTTTTTAATTGGAATGAAATTCATTTGGTTGTCTGCTAAATAGCAATGGGAATAAATGATCACCTTCTATAGGATTGATTTATTAATGGATAAATTATAGTCACAGATGGTTGTAGAGAAATAAAAAAAAAGCATGGATCTATTGTTTACACAATATGAAATTTTTTTTTCTTTAATGATTAACATTCACAAAGTTCTACAGTACTTTTTCTTTCAGATAACCAATATCCACTTCCTCCTATTGATAATAGCTTCTATATAACTTTTTTTCATATTTTTGTAAACTGTCAATTAATTATAATTGATTTTTAGGCAAATAAAGCATGCTTAAAGTTATTTATAGAACTAAAAAAAAGTGGATAGTATCTTTCCATTCTTTTCATAGTTTAATGTCATTTGCCTATTGGTTAAGCATAGTTCAATGGGAATTGCAATTATTTCCGTTTCAATTTCATATCATTAAACTACAATTATTTATAATTATATTTTTCAATTGATATTTGGAATTTTTCAAACCAAGACATTATCTTGATCCTATGAACAATTAAATAATGATTTCAAAGAATTTATGCTGTACAGAAATCAAACTAATATATAGATTTCACTCTTTGATTTAAAACATCAATAAACTGAGCTTGAACCCCTACCAAGTTTAAAGAATGGTAGTAGCATTCCATTCTTCTCATAGTAATTATTGTGATTGGTTAAGCATAACTCAATAGGAATTACATGTCATGGTTCAAATGAGTCCAGTTAAAATAAAAGCATTTGCCTGGATATTATTCTTAAATTCCACTAACTCTTCTTTCAAAGTGGTAATTGTGTAAAAATGTAACTCAACATTTTAGATCTGATAGGATTTTGTATTTTTTTAACATAATTTCAACCAATAATAATAATTTTAAATCTATTACTGTGCTAAATCAAATTAGTATTATAAATTTTAAATAAACAAATTTACAAATAGGTAAAATTCAGCATTGCTACCTATGAAAAAAATATAAAAGACTTTTTTTTTTTTTATGTATGATGACTTTACTCGGACTTTGTGTTTGTTTCATAGGTAGAGCTGCTGAATTTTATCTATTTTTGAGGAAGTAATGTATAATTATGCTTAGGAGTTTTTCAAAGCAAAAAATAATTAATCTTACTCTGTATATAAAACATGATGTATCTTCATTTATAAGCAATTAATATCTAAGCTAATTTAGCTCTGCATTTCCTATGTAACATAACCTGCAATTCAATATGTGAATCATCTTTGCAGTGAATAACTAAGAAGTTACCTTTTATCTATGCTCTTTTATTCAGACTTTTATCTATGCACGAGGAAATAATGATTTTACTATATTTGAATTTTCACCTAGGATTATGCATTTGATTTATATTTATAATAGATGTATTTTTATCCAGAAATAGTGTAGGTTTGAAAAGAATAGAAAGACAGAAATTACAATTAAATTATGGAAACTATTACTAAGACATATTTAAAAAGAAAAGATTACTATTCTAATAATTTTAGAAAGACAATGAGAAATGGAATATTGTGAAAATCAAAGATGTAGTTTGGATTTAAAAAAAAAAAAATTAATTATTAAAAAAGCAACAAAAAAATTAAATATATTAAGGTTTGGGGTTTTAAGAAGAAAAATGATAATGAATAGAAAAAGTAAATGAAAACATTTTTTTATTAAGAAATTTTATAAATAATAAAAAAAAAGAACTGTGAGAAGTATGATAAATCAATATGTTGCAATAGGATTCTTACCTAAGTGACTATTATGTTGTTGAACAAAAAGTTTGATAGTTTAGTGATTTTAAATATTTAATAAGTTGGCTAAATCATAAAAAAATAGTGAGAAAATGTTAGGAACAAAGTGACTTTTTGATAATATAGTTTCCTTTCTGCCCTATGAATTATTGTACTTCAATAAAAGTTAATGGCTACATTTTAATATTTAAGAAAAAAATAAATATAATAAAATTATTGAATTGTAAGAAAAAAATATTAATAGATTGAAGAAGTAGGTAAAATTTAAAAAACAAGAGTTGGAGATTTAAAAAAAAGATGAATCTAATACATTGGAATGGAAAAAGTGCAAAGAAAAAAAGTTGATAAATTGTTTTTAAGAAAACATTTCAGTTGTCAAAATTAGATGAATAAAGCAAAATATATAAGATTTTTGAAGAATGTGGCCTGGTATGATTTTAAAATAGCTACTGATGATGATGAAATGGGTATGCATTAACATACTTGTGAACTTGAATGAGCATAGATTAAAAATTACATAATTTATTTAAAAAGATAAATTCACCTTGGAAAATGTGATGTAATTTTCCACCTTCCTGCTTCTTGGTAAATTTTCATATAGTCTCCAAATAACATACAATGTACAGTTTTTAAAATACCATATATATCCAGTTATAAAAAATGTAAAAAAACAGAACAAATCAATTTATAAAATTTATCTGAAATCTAATATATATGTGTCAATGAGTGTATGTGTATATAAGAATGTGTTTTATATGGAACTGACTGTCCTAGTGAAAAATATGAGATGAATCTTCAGTCATGCATGGGAAAAAAATCTTGATTAAAGGCAGATTTTTCTGATTGTCTTGGTGGGCCACAAAAAACTCTAGCAGGCCACATGTGGCCTCTGGGCCGGTAATTGCCCACCTCTGCTCTAAAACTATTATTTTACTTTAAATAACAAAATTTTCATTATACTTTCATTTAACTAATATCAACTCTAAAAAAAAAAAACTATCTAGTTTTAAATCAAATGAAGTGTTACTTGACTAAATATTTTAAATCAAACGAAGTGTTTGACCAACTCCAAACCTCCAGTAATAAATTATTTATCATTTTCTGACCGCTTTTTTCTCTCTCCTTTTTAATTACATTATATATTTAACTATTAATTATTTCATCAATATTACGACTTATTTACCTTGGTCTATTTCTTTTTTCATCTATTTTAATTTTTATAACTATGCAATTTAGTGTTTATTTTGAACTTTAGTTTCAAACTTTTTTTTTTCTTCAATTTTAAATTTTAATTATGATTTTACTTTTTTGACTTTTCTTATTATGTTGGGTCAATTTATGGCACTTCAGCACCTATGATAGGCAGCATTTGAACAGGGTCAGTTTAATGTATGTGGATGAAATGTACAGCTATTTAAGCGTTACAAATTTTATAATAAAATTTTAAGATTAAAATTTGATACAAAAATAAGTAAGGGAAAAATAATAATGATTATAAAGTCCAAAGTCAATATTAATAGTTTTAAATGAAGTTTTGTTTAATTTTGTTGTAAAAACCTAATGTATATTGCCCTAAGAGAAACTAAAAGAAAAAGGAAAGCTGCATCATTGCTCTTAGAAGTTTGCTAAGTTAAAATAAAAATAAGAAAGCAATTAAAAGGGGGAGGGAAGGATATAATTAGGTAAAGTTTAAAATTAAAAAGTCTTTTACAAGAAAATTAAAATGCTCTCTTTTCATTTGTTTAAAAGACATGAAAATATACATGTCAAAGTTAATTACATACAGAAGTTAGAATATATGTGCGTAAATGAGAGTTGATTTTAAAAATATATTAAAATGTGTATATATATATTTATGTGTATAAAAAGTTGAATTAAATAAACAAAAAAAATAAAGTTTGTAGTATAAAAGTTAAGTCGAACTCGAAGATTGCTAGACTGATATACCAAGATGAAATGGGAATAATTAATTAGCAATGGCTACAAATAAACAATGGAAATAATTAAAATGTTATATCTTATTCACAGTCCGATTAATTGAAGAAGGAATGTGAACAAATAATGGGAATTTAATTAATAAATTTAATTAATTTAAATGTTAATCATGCTGATTTGGAAAGATAAGGATAATAGGAGAGCCACATATAAATTAGGATTAAAAAACTCTTCATCGTCAGATCTTTTACCAGTGTTATTTCAGTCTGTGCAAATGAAACTTATTTTTGTGAATGCCAAGAAAACCATACGGTGCTAATCAGAAGTATACTGCTGTACTCCATTCTCTGACCAGCCTAGAACACTTAAAGGTCTCATATAACAACCTGAGCCATTCAAACATTTGTCTGCTGGACTGAAATGAAGCAAGGAACCACATTCGTCAGCAATACAAATTCAAACAAGTTGGTACAACATGCATCCCAAGGAGAAAAAAGCAGCAGTCTATCAAGAGGAATGCATATCTAAAAAACTTAGATAATATTGATTATTCTTTATTTCCATTCCTATTATGTCAGTAATTTAGTATTGTAGCCATTGCAATATCCAGAGTCAACAGAAATGAACTCTATAACCAGCATAAAATGAACTATTTATGTGCAGGTTAATATAATAAACCGATAGTTCTAGAACTTATTGAATCATACAAACCGACAGCTTATGTGACAGAATATGTGTGCTTGGTATATAATGTTTTAATGCTTATGTTTCTTCAAGGTTTTATATTTATTATAATATGTGTGCCCGGGATATTATGTAATTATTATTTTATTCAAGATAGGGATGAATTAGTTTTTTAATTAATTTTAAAGTATTTAAAATAAATTATTTTTAGAAACTAGTATGTGTCGGTCAATTCTTTTACTAATACCGCTAATTAAAGCAGTTTATTATATTACTTTCTCGATTGAGCTAGTTGGAATATTCAGGTGCTGAATTAGTAGCTGTCATTCAGAGCATGTTAACTATTTTTTGTAGTTAGCTGGTGGCTGAAGTTTACTTCAAAATAAATAAAGTGCTTTGAATGGCAGGGTTTGAATTCAGCAGTGGGAGAAGTTCTGTAGCTTGGAATTGTGGTTATAAATTATACCTTGTATAGTTTCGGTCTAGTTATAGGTACCCTCTGGGTATTATCCTTCTATGCCTCAAGGGCCAATGTGATGCAATACTAAATTGCAGCTGGGATAGATCGAATTTATAATAAATAATTTGACATATTTTTATATAAAAAAAGTCAACAGTTTGTTTTAAAATTTTGTGTTTTTTATTGAAAAGTAAAAAAAAAATGTATTTTATTCTATTTTTTTTTATTTGATCTAACTCCCAACTGGTTCATTTTGTGCCCAACATGGGGTACCATTTGAACCGGGTCCATTTAAAAGAAGTTGTTGAATTGGGTTTCAACCTTATTTTACCATAATTTTAAATTTGATATTTTTTAATATTATGTGAACAGAATGGCCCTTCAAGCAGATGGGAGAGTACCATTGATAGCAGAGCCATCACTGTCAGACCAAGCTATGCAAAGTATAACATGATCACATTTCCAGACTGGCCCACTTCAGCTGCTAGATTCAAACTTCTGCCATACAAAGCATTTTATTTGTTTTGAGGATCAACCTCAGGTGCCAGCCAATCATAACTTATATAATCAGCATACTTTGGATGACAGAACCACAATACAGCACTTGAAATATCCTATGACTAGCTCACACACTGTCTCAGGTTCCAGCATATTTACTTATTCATAACATAATTCTATACTGATTTATTGGTGATGCAGTGTCAAGAGAGAAAGAGAAAATAGACAAAATAACAATTAAAGCAAACATTAATATTTAATTATTTACATACACATATATTTAATATAATATAAAATAACACAACAAATTTTACATAAGAAAAATATAAATGACTTTAGGCTATAGTTATAATAGTCCATTAATTAAAGTTCATTCGTTTAAAATGAAGAGCCTAGACTGTAATCAGAATATATTTAAAAATATCTTTACTTAGATTTTCATTTGTATATTTTGCAACTATTTGGCTTTTTGTTTCTCCATCGATGGCTTCATGGTATGTTTCCATTCTGTGACTCAGCAATGGGAGAGAGAGAGAATAGTGGTAGTATCCATTTTGATTTTGGCATCAGTTTTCAATGTTTGTTCCAGATAGAATAGTTGACTTATGGAGGTTTGGGGCATAAAGCCCTGTCAGATACATCCATGGCTTATGAGGCCTCTCCATTAACATTGACCGCAGCAGTAACAATTGGATTTGCTGCATTTACAGTTCCAAATATCTAGATCTCTGGTTGTTTGGATTCTCAATGACACTCTGGCTCTGCATTCTGTAGAATGAACCTAAACTCTGGACTAATAACAATGTGAAGGAATTACAGATCACAGCCCTGACTGTATTAATCACAAACCAGGCAATATCACAAATCACACTATAGAACAATAAAGAGAGCGGCTTTATATACTTTTTTCTCTTCTATTGTTTTAATTTCTTATCGTTATTTTTCATTTAGATCTTAACTTAAAATATCTTTTAGTTAATTTTACATTTCTTTAATTGATTTTTGCATTTGCCTTAATCTTAATCCATTCAGATTCATCTAAATGATCTTAGTAAGATAGTTTCATTTTTTTTTTTTAATTAATGCAATTTAATCAGTACTCTTATAAACTAATTAATTACATTTTTCAAAGTTTTCTTTTACAAACATTTTATTTTTACAGACTAAATTTTAATCTGATTTCACATTTGCTTATTTTAAACATTATAAAAGTTTTTCTTTAGGAAGAGAGAGAAAAAAGAGTTTTAAATCTATTTTTCTAGTTCTATTTTAAAATCCCCCCCCCCCCTTGCCAAGAAGTTTTATTCTAAAAGAAAAATATAAGGCAATATTTTTATTTTTTCAAAATTTCATTTTAAAAATCTTAAAACTATAATAATTTAAAAAAAAAAAAATTATACTTGTTGTGTACTGTATCAATATATTTAGTGTACTAATAACTACATAACAATTTAAAATATAGATTATGCTTCTATTTACAAACCTTTTTTATTGCAGTAATTAAAATTATTCAAAACAATACTTTATTATTTTGCCTAGATAATAAACATTTTTGAATTACCATGTTTATATTAATGATATCGTAACTATACAAAGTTAGATTGCTTAAAGCAATTTTACTTTTAACAAATATCATAGCTTTATATAGCATAAAATTACACGCAGTCATTGCAATAATCTTTCTCACAAGGAAAATGCAAATAACTTTAACTTTACCAGATAAACAGCATAACAATCATATATCATGTAAATAATACATTATATTGTCAAAAAGAAATAGAAAATAGTAAAATATAATTTGGAATGAATTGATAAAGACTTCCAATAAGGTTCAAAAGTGATTTATAATTCTCCAATAGGAGACACTTTCAAAAAGATTAAAACTTTATCTGATTAAGATCTTATACATGTTTGCTGGTTAGAATATCTAAAAATCATGCCAGCAAAAATAGCAACCAAATCATTTGCAAATGTTTGAAAATAGTGAGAATGTCTGGCTATGTTTTCTTTCTGAAAAATAGCTGATGAGCTACCATTCAATAAAACAACGGCAAATAAAATGTCATTTAAACATTTTGATAGTACTTATTAGAAGTGTACAATTATTGGATCAGATAGAAATATTTATTTTAAAAAAAAATAGAACCAGTGTGCTGTTCTGGATAACTTGTGAGTCAGCCCGTGTGACCACAAACTAGATAAACACTGACACCTAATCAAAACACTGTTCAACCCTATCATCATAGTTACATTACACTTTGAGTTACCGATATCATATAGTTAACAACAATTATCATAAAATCTCTAATATCCATCAGAAATTCTTTGATGAACCACCTTCTAATGGACATTCATAACCATCTAATTAATAACTACTTTCCATAATACTTAATGATTTATTCACAGTTTGGCAATATATATATATATATATGCCCAATATATTATCTAATACTATCAGTTTGGCAATATATATATATATATATATATGCCCAATATATTATCTAATACTATCATTCCTCTACAATAACTATTGTTCATGAGCCAACAAACTAAAAGTTTTTTGGATATCTATTATTAAATATGCTGTTTTAACATATTAGTTCTTTATTGCATTATTTCATTTAAAATGAACATTGCCTATGAAATGATTGTTATATATTTTTCACATCACAAGTGATTATTTTACATCTACTAATTGCATGTTATTGTGTCACTTTCCTTCTGGTGTAGCAATTTTATATGTCAAATAATACAATTTTTTTTTCTGTACCTGATATGTCCAGGGTCTCTTAGTTTTCATCTCAATACATTGAAATCGTGATGGTGAGACCTTACAAGTAAATTTAATATGTTGATAAAATAAGACCATATCAATACTGCAACCAAAGTCTATGAGTTCTGCTAATTTTCCTTTACAATTCAAAATATTTCCATCAGCTAAAGAAATAGCGAATCTAAATAAAATAATTCTATAATTTACATTTTATTAGTGAAATAATATATATATATATAGCTAGTTTTATGTCTGCAATTTTTATATATACATAAAATCCAATATAAAATAATATTTTTAGCAAAACTTGATGCCTGAATTCTATTATTTAACTCCTAGCTTAGTGTAAATAATGTAAGTATACACATATATAAGTAATAACAGTAAAAATAATAAATATAACGATAATTAACTATTATATAATCTTTCAATCCGCAGAAGTACTTTCGGTTAATTCCTTAATCTGCCTCAACTGCCATTAAATTCAAAAAACAAAACAGAAGCAAACATCATCAACTCAAATCCCATGAATTCCAAATTTTAATGTTAACAGCTTGTCTATTTATTAAAATTGCCTCCTTAAATATTTTTTTTTATTATGATTTCTCTCTTCATGGAGAATTTTAAAACTTTCAATATCAATCTTAAATTTATAAATTTAAGTTAAGGAGGCAATTTTAATAAATAGAAATAAAGTGAACAAACAAGCTGCCAACATTAAAATTCGGGATTCATGGGATTTGAATTGATGACATTTGCTTCCGTTTGTTTTTTGAATTTAATGGCAGTTGAGGCAGGTTAAAAAATTAACTGAAATTACTTCTGCGGGTTGAATAACTGTATATAATAGTTAATTATCATTATATTTATCATTTTAATTGTTATTACAATAGTTTTTTAATTAACAGACATTTTATTTGTATTACATGTATAACTAACTATACAATAAATTATGTAATATATATATATTGAACTGGATATTATCCGCTTCAAAAGTTTGATTGTAACTTTTACAGTAATTTTAAAGATTTAATATTTATTTTTTTACATAATTAAGGTGTACTTATTTATGTTATTTTCTGTAATTTGTTTTTACAAGCTATTTAAGTTAATTTTGTAAAAACTTTAAAAAAAAGAACAAACTAACATTTTGTTTTATCTTTTGGGAAAGTTTTTTTTTTATTAAAAAGAAAAAAAAAGTTGATTGCATTCTTGTTGCTAATTATAAATCTATTTTAATTTATAATATATCTACAAAAAGCGGAGATTTAATTAATTGGTATTTTTTTTTAATAAGTTAAGCTCTGGTCAGAATTATTAATTAAGATTGAGCATGAGATACAGATTTGCCCTGGGCTAAGACTTATAATTAAAAAAAGGAAATATTACATGGGAGATAAAAGGGGCATATACGTAGACCTGAGTCTAGGAGAAAGGAATTACGATTTTTATTCATATTTGGACTTGTGATTATCCTAGGTGTCTTGATCTAGATTATTCCAGGAATAACAATGCCTCGGCTGATTTGTGATTATTTTATATTAGCTTATGGAGATTCATATTTAATCATGTTTGCTTTACCAGATGGCCAAGTTCTATGCCCTGTATAGTCAAATCTCAAGGATGCACTGCTAAACCCACTCTAAGATGGATCCTGATCTCCTACCTGTTCTCTCCAATTATGACATAAAAGCCTAAACTAAAGCTGATTCCTCTGCATGCCTCCCTACACATCACCATTTAAAAAACAGATCATCTGAAGACTTCAATCAATTTCTGCAACTGAGTACTCATTGAATTTTCCAACACCAAAGGTATACATTCTTTCCAACGCTAATTCTAATCTGTAATAAAATCTCCGATCAATCTAAAGTAAAAATTTGTATAAATTTATTTCATTTCATAATCATTTAACATATTCTTTTAGCTATTTGTGTGTGAAATATATTATCTTTTTAATGCTATATTTTGTAATTTTGAATTATTCTTGTATTATGTTGTGGAGCCTGTATCAAGAATTCCTTTTATTAGCTTTATTGTAGTTTACAGTTTTGATAGACACTTACCTGTCTCTTTTTGAGATATTGTTGATTAATGTATTGTGGCTTAGTAAATCACCATCATTTGGCTGATGATTTCTCGATTGGAAAGTTCTGGTTTTACCAAAACCTGGGGATTTTGTTTTCCTTTTAGAATTACGTACAATGTAATATCTTCCCCTTATATTTGCCTTCTTGTAAATTTATCAACCTTGGTAATTTTAAACATAATTATCCATGAGCTGTCCTGCAGACAAATGATGCCTCTAGTTTCAATATACTAGAGTGTGCTTGTCTCAGCTGATTCACTGATTCTTTACAAAACAATTTTTTTTTGTATTTTAGAAAATCTTTTGAAATAAACAAATTGCGATTTGTTTATTTTCTTTTTGTCAATCATCATCCGAAGTAAAGTTATTTCTCCTTATTCTATGAGAAGATTAGTGTATCTGCCAGGATGTTTATTATTTTCTTTTCTCTCATACACGCTTCGCTAGAAATTTAGGTTAAACTTTCGTACTTTGGTTTGTGATTTTAATAAATTATAAAAAAATCATTATCAACTTAATAAATTTTAGAATTATATCAGTTAATGTTTGTCCTAGTTTTATTTTCTCAATTGTCTGAACAATATTATCAAGCTCTTGCTCTCTCTGGATCTGGTTTGGGAAAATCATCATCATCATTAAATTTTGATCATGGTAAACAAATTTTCCAGGTATGCAGTGATCTGGTGGCACCCTCCGTGATCAAAAGGATTTAATAACTGACCATTACAATATATTTTTATCATTTACATTATTTTACTTCTGTATAATTTATTTTTTATTTATACATTACTTTTCTAAAAATTTTAATTTTATATCACTTTTAAACATTGATCATTGCCACTGTATTCGTACAATAACCATATATACAAAGATTCATGGCAAGATATATGTAAAATATATCAAAATTCTTGATTATATGCTTATGGTGATTTTTTTCTGGTTCTACATAAACATATACTATATATTAACTACAATAGATATAAGCATATATTGAAGTGGAAAATATATTACACATATTTTTGCTTCACTGTCTGGTGATTCAAAACCTTGAATCAGAGGTTTAAACCCAGTTATATGTGTGTTAAATCACTAGAGTGAAAGACGCACATACAAGTTTTAAAACTGTCCTTTATTTTTGTACTTTCATAAGTTAAACATTTTTATTATAAAAGAATATTTAATAATTTTAAGTCGGAAATATTTAAATTTCCATTCCCTTTAAGTAGTCATGTATGTGTGTTCAAGATTGCAAAAATATATTATTAATAAAAATATATTTTTCATCAACCGCCTCTTACGAGGCATCTCGTCGACATCTGACGTCACTCTAATTCTGCTAGTTTTAATGGTAGAATATTTGTTTGACAGTTATTGATTAGGTTTTTAAAAGTTCTGTAAGATGGTGCCCTCTTCCGAATTATTTTACAAGTAAAAAATCAAAAAAACCGCACTTAAAACTAAACAAAGAAGAACCTTGTCGGTGATTGGCTGTCAGCTGGCTCTGAACCGAAAAAGACATTCTGATTGGCTGGAAAGAACAAAGAAACTGCCTGATCAAAGAAAATAAAGAAAAACGCTGAGATTTTCATTTCGAATGTAATTTAAAGTACTAAAAAAATATAAAATGAGAAATTAAAATAGTTTTTTAAAAAATATACTAAAAAAACAAAATTATTTTCGAAAAATATTGAAGATTTTAGTAAAAATATTTAAGATTTAGCAAAAAGAAATCTTTACTTTTCCAGAACGTAAAATTGAAAAAAAGCATTTGCGTCAGCACTTTTTTATTTAGACATTCGCTTTATATTTGCCGAAATTGAATATATTTTATAATAAATAAATAGCAATTTATTTTTGAAAGCACTTTCGTTCTCTTTCATAACCTGAAAAATTAGTAATATACTTTTTATAAACATATCTGAGTTGAATTTAATATTATAGGCGAATATGTTTTAACAATAGGCTTTGTCTTCAGTTTGTGAGTTGGCCAATTAAAAGATTTGATTTTTACCTCATACAACCAATAATATAATTAGTGGTTAATGGGTTAAATATGTATATTTATTTTATAGTTTGCGTATTTTATTTTAAGATGCAATACCAAAGAAAGTTCTAGAGAGTAATTAAAATAACTCTGAAACTTATAAATAAAAGAATATTCTAGATTTAATTTAAAAAGGGTAATTAATAATTTAAAATCCCTTAGCAAACAAAATGTTAATGAATATTATATCTTTTGAATATATTTTCCATTCTCGAAATAAATTAAAACAATACTCTCTGGAACTTGTTGCATTATCATTGAAAATAAACAATAGGTGCATTCAGGCCACTTAATGGACATCCGGGCCTTAACAAGCAGAAAGAGAAAACATTCGAGAACATGCTAATATATAAGTAGAGCTGAAATTTTAGGCTAGGTCTCTGTGTGTGCCATTTTATCAAGTGTTGCAGAACAGACCCACATCAATTTAAATTTTAAAATATGAATCCGGAGAAGAGGGACTAAATTTGCTTTCCCTTTTTTCTCCAAAAGTCGTTTCCATACTGCTATGCTAACCTACCATCTCCACTTATGGATTGCCTAATTTAAATGCTGTAATAACTATCTCAAGATGCAAACCATTATTTTTCAAAGCTTTGCCTTGCTAACCATGTTTTCCTCATTTGTAATTTTACACTTTCCAATCTGTATGTACATCAAGTTATGAAAGGTAAATCCTAATCATGCCGCTAATATGAACTCTTTCAAAATTTTACTTTAAAACATAAATCAATTATAATGTAATTCTTTTTCTATTTAAACATGATGTTGTAAGGCTAATTGTAACCATTCTATAATGTAATGACTTTCTCTTTCTGTTATAAAAATCTAATGCACGAATCTATAACTTTATTTTTTTATTGCATCTTTTTAATGGGTTTCACAATTTCTATTTTTAATATTTTAAATGCGGCAACTTTTTATTTTTAATATTATAAATGTTGTATGATTTAAGTTAATATGCTAATAGTTTAATCAAACGAAGCGCCTAAATTTTCTTATATAAGATATTTTCGATATTATGGGATGTTAAACCGTAAATGTAAGCTTTCTTACCTAACTAAAGGTTCTCTCAATTGAATAATATTTTTAAGTTATTCTATTTGCTTAGTGTCAGATTATTCTCCGCTACATTTAATAAATCACTTTATTACCATGTTTACGCTATGATTTTATTTTCATATTAGATTTTAATGTAAACTTAATGACCTATCTGTACTGGTTTTTTATTATTATATGGTCAATCATTTGCCCATCATGCCAACTAGCATAATAATTATTTATGGAATTAATTACTGGTTAACATATTAATATTTGTTTAATGAAGGGAACAATAATCCCTCTTTTATTTGTGATGTCCTAACTAATATTAAGGATCATTTGCGTACCTTTTGAGAGGAATCAAATTATTTCATATCATTACGCTAGATTCTATTAAATTACGAGGGCCTTAATCCATATATCAGCATCATTAAGAACCTGATTTATTTTTTATTATTAGTGTTGCTTGGCTTACATAATGTTACAAAATTTCCTCGCTTTGCTTTGTCAAACTTAAAACCCAGAGAAACGGGATTCTTTTACTTAATGGCATATCTGTGAATGGGGTTTGGCAGCACCGACTCCAGGATATTGTCAGGTTATCGTTTAGGCTCTACATGGGTTAACACGGGAAAGCCAGACCATGCAATTCCTATGAGACCACCTTTTACAAATGCTGACCAGTTACTTGTACAGGCACATTTCATATTCTTATAAAACTGATGAAGCGTTCTTCCTAAAATGGACTCAACCTTTTCTAGAATTATTACTTTAGTCAGCACCGTGATTCTTGTTTAATATTTTTATATTTGCCCATTTTAAATCTGTAAGACGTAATGCCATGATTTCTAAATCCATCTCATATTTTCGTTTATATTATAAGATAGGGAATGTCATTTTAAAGCTTATTTAAGCTACCCACCCTCTCATTGAGACAATGTTTGAGTGTGCTAACAAATAATGCTAAATAAATATTTTCCAGTCAGAAAAGAATGGAATAAAATACAAATAACTTTTATGTTTGAACATTTAAGGTCTAATGACTATTTATGTGAATAATGTAAATTATAAAATATTTTCATTTGTGGTTCAAATGAACCATAATAAATTGATGTAACTTATATCTTATTTATTTGTTTTTAAGGTCACTCATTTTTCATAAAATAATCATAGCGTCCATATTATATAATATGGTAAAATTGGTATCTACTATTAGCATATTAAGCCACATCTTTTGAATATCTACTTATTTTTTGAATCATCATATCCAAAAGCAGATTTGCATATTATTTAATCAGTAACTTATGTTCTATTATATAATTTTTAAATACGCAAATCAGCATTAATAATCAAGTGAAACCCATAATTCTATTAGTATTATAGGTAAATAGATTCGCGACTGTTTGTTAAATTAAATATGTTTCTTCATTTTTCTAATTAATATTAATAAATTAACCATATAATTAGTATTTAATTCTGCGTTGCCTCTTCATTTATGCATACACATCGTTAATTGGATTGCATTATAAATAGCTGATTTCCATTGACCTTAGGCCAATTTCTAGATTTATTAATGAATTTTATGAAAAATCTAATTATAATCTTGAGCTATTTCATTCTGTTGGGGGCAAGGGTTCAAAGCCTAGTAGTATTATCATTCTCTATAGATCTCTTGTTTCTCTGCTGTTGCTCCGGGAAAGGAATAAATAAAATTTCATTTGTTATCATCAGAAATGTTGTTTGTAATGTTATAGATCTGGAAAATAGGCAATAGGACAGAGTTCATGATTGTTCCTGACTTATGTATCTTGCACATGATTGGATTCGAGGTACTTTTGCCTAGATGCTAGCTCTTGTTAGACGAACATACAATTCTGACCGGTACAATATATATATATAACATTAGTTAATTTAATTAATTAGTCAATTAAAAATGAATAGAAAATTACATATCTTTATATAGTGTACTTTTTTGTACATTTTGTATAACTGTTATATGTTGTTTGATCAATTTTATTTTTATATGTTATATTTGCAAATATCTGCCCCTTCTCCCAATTCTTATTGCTTCTAATTAGTTTTACATAAAACCCGATAGATGTCAGTATGTGTGCAATGCAAATTGAAGCTTTTTATTAGACATCTGTTAATTGAATGTAAATGTTTACATGCAGAAAGGGTACAAATAATGAAGTTTATGAAAAAATAAATATAAACAAAATGATTATATGGAAAGTGAGTTTTTGGTTTTTATGCTGGGTTTGAAAAATATAAGGGGGATTTGGATATAAAGGACAGAATGGAAAACTTAGGATGGGGAATGGGAAAATGGCTAACAGGTTTTTCTGGGCCTAGTGGCTGAGAGATTCCTGACTCCGAGAAAGGAAAATCCATAGTGCATCACATTGTATCGAAACTTTAAAATGGTTCACAATCACATTGAGAAGGGTATACATTATTTTTCAAAAAAGACTTTTCAATATTATTTTTATAAATATAAAAAAATATTGCTGTTATATATTGATATATTATTTAGTTAAAAATTATAGGGGAAAAAAGCATACTGGATTAAATTTCTTTTCATTTTTTATAATACCATATACAAGGGGATACCCAAAAATAGCCAGAATTATTATCTGAAAGGAAAGCGCATTGAAGTACATACTTCTGTTCCTAGATGCCACTTGCAGGGATTCCACTCCATCAGGAGTGTTAGATTGCTTAGAAAAAATACAAAAAGTAGAAAGGCATGCCTTAGATACAGATGTGTAGACAGCAAAGGAGGCAATTCAAGGAGAAATGGGATGGTCAACTTTTTACATGAGAAATACAAAATGAAAATATTAGGTAGATTGCAATTTATGAATAATAAGAGAATAGCCAAAATAGTATTTAATTGGGTCACAAGTAAAAAAGAGACAACAAAAGAGGTAAGAAAGGTGGTATGGTCTGCAGAAGATTTGGATAAAGACTTTATGTCAGTATACTTATACAAAAGGTGGGGTGATTGTGTTAAGAGAATTGTTGAGGGTTATAGTATAAGAAATGGGGTAGAAAAATAGATGCATTAATAAAAAATAGGGAATTGGAGAGATGGAGAACTAGTATGAAGAGTAAAAAGAGTTTAAATATATATAGAAATAAACAGAATATTGGGTGCAAGTTAATTTATTATAATAACAAGGAAAGTAGTTTACTGTTTAAAGCTCAAACAGGATTATTAGCAACATGGGAAAAAATATAGGTGATTTAGTCTGCAAGTCATGTAAAGAAGGCATAGACAATAGTTGGAATCTGTTAATTTGAATGTATACAAATAAGAAAGTTGTAGAAGAAGAAATATAAACAAAGTGATTATACAGAAAGTGGCTTTTTGGTTTTTATGTTGGGTTTGAGAAAAGATAAAGGGGATTTAGATATAAAGGTCATACATTTGACAAAGATAATGTTGTGGACATGGAGCAGGATAGAGAAGACTATGGGAGAAACTTAGAATGGGGAGTGGAAAGGAAAAATAAGGTGGTTAACAGGTTTCTCTGGGCATAGTGGCTGAGAGATTGCAGATTCTGAGAAAGAAGAAGCCATAGTGCATCACATCAGTTTGCCAACTGTCATCATCAAGAAAAGGCTTTGTGTGAGATAGTAAATATTTTTATTGGGTGTCTCACTTATTTGTAGATTTTTGTAATGGCTGAAAAATAGGAACAATGTGAAATTGTTTTCTGTTAAGGAAAATAATAGGGGAAGTGTCAAATTCACCATGTCTTAAAAAAGCATAGCAAGCGGAAGTACAATGTTAAGATGCTGCTGATTTTTTTTATGCAACTGGTATTGTTCACTCAGAATTCATTTACAAGTTCTGAAATGTTTGCATGATGTGGTAAAACATAAACAACCCATTTTATCGAAAAGTAAGATTGTAAGCTTCATCACAGTAACATGTCAGCACACAAAGCCTTGAGTGGGAAACAATTTTTAATTAAATTCAGCATGACCAGCCATATTCTCTCAACTCCATGCAACTTCTTTTTATTCTCTCGAATTAAAAAATGTCTCAATTTTTCTTTTTGTGAATTTAAAAAAGTGAAGGAAAAAATGATGGTGTTAAAAGGAATCGCTTTGTAAAAATTTCTGGACTACTTCAATGAAAAACATGTTTACAGCAGTGCATTGCATTAAATTAATTGTACTTTAAAAGGGATTCAATTTGTAACATCTAAAAATAAATACACAATTTTTTATTACACATTTCTGGTTATTTTTGCATCCCCCTCATATTATGACTTGCTTTTATTAAGTTTATTTGCTGAAATTAATACTTGTGGTAAAATGATCAGAGTAAACAACATTTTAAAACTGTTATGGGAGACTTTAATGCTAGAATTGGTAAACAAATGAAAGATGAAAGTGCTGTAGGTAATTTTGGTTATGGTAATAGAAATGAGAGACGACATAGACTAGTGGAGCTTGCTGAAAAAGAAAAACTTTATATTATGAATTTTTTTTATTTTGACTAACAGAAAATACATATTTCAAGATTGTAATGTTCTTAATAAATTTAACACAGGAAGTGATCATCGATTAGTAAGATGTAAGATACATGTTAATGCAAAACTAGAGAGACAAAAATTATTAAGAAAAACAATATTTACAGTTGATATTCCTAATCTTCAGAAAGATTCTAATGAATTTAAATTAGAACTTACAAATCGGTTTCAAGTATTAGCAGATTTTGAACATGATTCAGATTTGAATGAAATTAATATGAAAATAACTGATAGACTTTTAAAAACTGCAACAAAGATAGCTGGTAGAAAAAAGCAGCAATTGACCAATAAAATTTCTACTGAGACAAGAGAATTTATGAAGAAAAGAAGGAATATGAAGATATACAAAAATGATGCATTAAAAAGAATTGAATATCTTGAATTTTGTAAAATGGTATGGAAAAGAGTTGAAAACGATATAAGAAAATATAACTATGAACTAGCAAGGAAAGCTGTAGAAGAAAATAAAAGTCTCAAGAAAGTAAAACAACATTTTGGTATTGGTAGGAAATTTATATCTGCAATAAAAAAAAAATATGGAATTATTACTAAAAAGAGAGATGACATTATGAAATGGATAGAAGACTTTTATCAGGAATTATATAGTAATAAAGAACAAGTATCTCCTATTTCTATTACATTTTCTGAATTGCCCAGAATTTTAAATGAAAAAGTGAGACATGCAATTAAATGTATGAAGAAAGGAAAGGCTCCAGGTAATGATGGAATTATAATTGATATATTAAAAGAAGCAGGTGAAGAAATAGAATTTTTTTTAGCAAAGTTATATACCAAATGTCTAAATGATAAAGATGTACCAGATGATTGGAAGAATGCAGTAATAATATTAATATTTTAAAAAGGTGATTAAAAAGATATTAGAAATTACAGACCTATCAGCCTTTTATCAGTTTTATACAAAATTTTTACCAAGATAATTACAACTCGTCTACAAAGAACATTGGATTTTCACCAACCAAGGGAACAAGCTGGTTTTAAAAGTGGTTTTAGTACAGTAGATCATATCCAGGTATTGAGAGAAGATATAGAAAACACAAATGAATATGAGTTGCCACTATGTTTTGGATTTGTAGATTATTAAAAGGCATTTGATTCTATAAACATTTCTTCAGTCATTAAAGCATTGGATCGTCAAGCGATAGATCCAGGATATTGTCATATTTTAAAGAATATTTATAAAAATGCAACAGCAACAATTAGATTACATAATGATACTGGGAAAGTCAACATTGAGAAAGGTGTAAGACAAGGTGACTCCATATCCCCAAAACTTTTTACAGCAGTGTTGCAAGAAGTATTTTGTGGATTAAAATGGGAAACTAAAGAAGTGAAAGTAAATGGAGATTATTTAAGTCATTTAGATTTTGCAGATGATATAGTTGTTTTTGCAAATAATGCTTCAGAATTGCAGGAGTTATCAGATGAAAGTAGGAAAATAGGACTAAAGATAAATGTTAAAAAGACTAAAGTAATGTTTAATTGATTTGCTCAAAATATGAAAATAAAGATTGATTATGATGAATTAGAAGAAGTTAACAGTACAAATGCCTTGGTCAAATTATTAATACAGATGGAAACATAATGGATGAAATTAATCATAGAATTAAACTTGGTTGGAGTGCTATTGGTAAAAATAACTTAACACTAAAAGGAAATATGCCTATGTGTTTGAAAAGGAAGGTTTTTAACGTGTTTTACCAGTTCTTACTTATAAATCTGAGACTTGGGCACTTAATAGAAGAGCAATACAGAGACTTCAGACCACTCAAAGAAGTATGGAAAGATGCATGTTGGGAATAACAAGAAGAGATCGAAAATACAATGCATGGGTAAGAGAACAAACAGGCATTACTAACATCACTGAAAAAAGTAAAAGATTGAAGTGGAGTTGGGTTGGACATATTGGTAGAAGAGATGATAATAGATGGACAATTGAAATCTTAAACTGGATTCCAAGAGATTGTAAAAGACCCAGAAAGAGACCACATGTGAGATGGATGGATGAAATAAGAAAGTGTGCAGAGGTGATGTGGAGAAGAAAAGCTAAAGATTGGAAAAGATGGATTGAACATGGAGAGACCTTCATCCTGCAGTGGATTGATAATGGTTGATGATGATGATGAATGATATATACAAAAATATTTTCAAATATGGACAAAAATATGCTATCAAAATAGAAACCACTTAGTTATATATACATGCCAAATTATAATTATTGAATATAACTAAAATATATTAATCGGGAATATTTATATATAAATATATTTACAATTTATTCCATCTAAATATAACATTAAATTTTACAAATTTTAAATTCGTACATTTCCTGGAACAAAAACTTTTCTGGTTTGATGTTGCCATGAATAATAATACAATTGTGTACGTACTCCACTATTTGTAATATTTCTATAGTCAACAGCATCACATTTTCAGGAAATGGGCAATTTAATTTTTGGTGCAGATTAATGACATTCTAGACAACAAATATATATATATATAATGATCAATAAATAAATATAACATTAAAATTTACAAAGTTTAAATTCTTACATTGGTAAAAGCCTGAAATCCGGGCAAAGCCGCTTGGAGCGTTGATGCTAGACAAAATCAATGATATATAACGTTACCGGGCCGCCGCAACTTTTTCTTTTTTTTATAGTTTTTTTTCTAATATTGATTAAATGAATAATTTTTCTTAGAACATGATTTGTTTATTATTAAACAAATTTTGATATTCATTTTCGTTACTTTTTGTGGGTTTTTTGTTGGAACCTGATATTTTTTCAACAAATTTTGCTAATTGTATTTTTTTCTTTTTATCATTTGAAAACTTCGGATCGTTTCACGACATCAAAAAATTTGTTTGAATCCGACCACCGAAAAAATAGAATACAATTATTTGCGACTGGTTTAGAACTTAATTTTAACTTTCTTTTTTTTTTGACTTGACTAAATGGTTTTTCTTATTATTATTTTTACTTTTTTTTAAACACAACTTGTATTCACTTTGATTTAGATTATGTTTGAATTAGCCTTTTTTTGGCTACTACAACAAACAGCTTTTTGAGCGGGGGAGGGGGGGAATTCATACTGTTATTATTAACAAAAAGGCAACAAAAATAGTCAATTATTTTAACAGCGCTGAAAAAAGAGAATCAACTTTGGGACTTGTTTCGAATTTTGATTTCTTTTTGGTTGACGTAATTGTTTTTCTTAATATGAAATCAAAATTTGCTTTTGTGTTTTTGCCGATTAAAAAATTGTTTTCAAACACTCCCCCCCCCACGCTCGGAAAAAGAATTGTAACCAAAAAGTCAAGAATTTAACTTTTTTTACTTTTTTTGAAACAACTTTTTCTCACTTTTTACTTTGATTTCTATTTTGTTCGAGTTATCTTTTTTTTTTTTGGCCTTCTACAATAAACTGCTTTTGGGGGTGAGGGTGGGGTATTTCTTAATTTGTTATTCTTAACAAGAAGTCAACCAAAGTCATCATTTATTTTAACCCCATTGCAAAAAAATTGAATCCAAATACTTGTCAATTTCTAATGAAATAAAAAACAACAAAAACAAACCAGTCAATTGGACTTTTTAAAATTATTTATTTGATTTTATTGCTGTAATAAAAAGTGGACATTACGTGTGCCTGACAAAAAAACATAACCTCACACACTTTCTGTACTCGGCAATTTATCCAAAAAAAAGTTTCAAAATTGCACGTTCATATCAGACCTTTTAGTGGTCTCGAATATTTTCCCCCACGCTCAAACGTGACTTAGCGCGTGAGCTTTGTCGAAGCCTGTTAGAACTTACACTTTGCCAATTTTTTACATATTAACCTTTTTTTCGGGAAGGGTGGGGGCCATATGACAATTATTAATAATTAGCAACATTTTTTAAATCCAAATGACATTACTCTATTACGAGGATTTGAAAAAGTCGTACCGGCTTGAAATTTAAACACCCTCAAGCGATACAGTAATCAACTTATGAATAGAACGAATATGCATAAATAGCTTCGAAGCACAAAACAGGACGTATCCTCACATTTTCTGGAACAAAGACTTTTCAGGTTTGATGTACATACTCAACTATATTCAATATTTCGATTGTCAATAGCATCACAACATTTTCAGGAAATTGGCAATTTAATTTTTTGTACAGATTAATGACATTCTAGACAAGATATATTTATATATATATAATGATCAATAAATAAATACTATAAAATTTAATAACTTATGACTATATAAAAATTAAGAATAACATTTCAAAAAGCTTATGAACATTATATATAAAATATAGATATTAAAATACATTAAATACAACAATAATTCTTATATGTAAGAATGAAAAAAACTTTAGATTCATTATATAAATTTATGACAAAGATTCTGGTTAAAATATGCCGCAATCAAACACATCAATGTTATACTCCTCATAATTAATTGTTTTTAATTAAATAAGTTTAATTTTTGGGGACTAAAATTTGATGAAAAATTAACCTTTACACTAAAAATTACATCATAGTTTATCTCTATGAAGAAATGATATACAAAACTTATTTTTTATTGTTATAATGAAATTATTTAAAATAAAGATTTTCTAGTACAATTCTCCAATACCAACATTTATTAAACAAGATACAGTTCAAGAATGTAAAAAATCCTCACCCATGTGATTTGGCACTAGCCATAGTTATATGCTTTTTAAATTGTTTGAAAAATTAATAGTTTTAAATATATTTACACACACACACAGATATCTACATATAAACTAAAAAACCCAGAATAAACTCTACAGTATTCAATATACTAATATAAAAAATAAATAATTGCTTTAGTTAACTTATGACTTGTGTGCCATCCTGAGTAGCATTTAACAGTAATAATTTAAAAAACAAATCTCATTAAAGTCATACAATATTAATGGTCTCATGAGAATGGTCAACTCCCATAATTTATATTCTTTATTTAATAAGTTACCTGTCATATTTCTAAAATATGATTCTTTGATTTTTCTTTTCTCAAACAGTTTTCCACAAGTAAAATAAAAACACTGTGAAAGCAAAAACTTCCATTACAATTTATTTGAATGTTCAGCAAAAATGAAAATAGAGATTTAAATGTATCCACAGAATATTGCAAATTATATACAAGTTCATGTTCATAAATTCTCTGTTTCAATGCACATTTTGTCTCATAATGTAATTTGACTCACACTGGCACACCACTTTATAAGGCAAAACTCTCCATACAGTAGTGCCAGCCGGTGCCAACCAGAGTAATCAATAAATGCCAGAAGGCTTGTGCATAAAATACCTATCTAGTGCCTACCCATCGCATATCCCCAGACTAGTTTTTGGCTTATGGCATTCATCAGTGAGGAGCCTTGAATCTGAGAGCACTGCACCCAGATCTTAGGATCTAATGCAACCCTCCAGCAGCCACCTTTTATCTCTATCTCTACTTAACTACAAAACTATGAGACTGAAATTGAAAACACATTAATATTTTCAATCTAAGCTTAATAACCTATATATATATATATATATATAGTGGTTTAACACTTTATAAGTAGTATTAAAATTGTTGATTTTTTCAAAAGCATTCTTTCTATTGATATACTCAACCATTATCAATCCAATGAAGGATGGTCTCTCCAAGTTCAATACATTTCCAATCTCTACCCTGACTTCTCCACATCATCACGCATACTTCCTTATTTCATCCATCCATCTCACATATGGTCTTTTTCTAGGTCTTTTACAATCTTTTGGAATCCAGTTTAAAAATTTCAATTATTCATCTATTATCACCTCTTCTAGCAATACATCCAGCCTAATTCCATTTCAGTCTGTTAATTCTTTCATTTTTGATAACTTGTTGTTACTCCTAACATGTGTCTCTCCATACTTCTTTGAGTGTCTGAAATCTCTGTATTGCTCTTTGGTTAAGTGTTGGTAAAATACATTTATTAAAAGCCTTCAGTTTCAAACACATAGGCATATTTCCTTTTAATATTTAAGTTATTTCTACTAAAAGCATTCCAACCAAGTTTAATTCTATGATTAATTGCATCCATTATGTTTCCATCTGTATTAATAATCTGACCAAGATATTTGTAGTTGTTAATGAATTCTAACTCATCATTATCAATTTTTATTTTCATCCTTTGAAAAAATCCATTGAACATTATTTTAGTCTTTTTAATGTTTATTTACTATTAGTCATACTTTCTTACTATCATTTGATAACTCCTGCAACATTTCTTGAAACTCCAAAGCATTATTTGCAAAAACAGCTACATCTGCAAAATCTAAATGATTTTAATAATCTCAATTTATTTTTATTCCTTTAGCTTCTCATTTTAATCCATAAAATACTTTCAGTATTGTTGTAAAAATTTTGTAGACATGGAGTCACTCTGTCATACACCCTTCTCAATGTTAATCTTTCTAGTATCATTATGTAATCTAATTGTTACTGTTGCATTTTTATAAATAGTCTTCAGAATATGACAATATCCTGGATTTATATTTTATAATAATTTACAAATTGAAAGCATAATGGCAATTCATATTCAATGATCCTTTCTATAACTTCTCTCAATACTTGGATATGAGCCACTGTACTAAAATCACTTTTAAATCCAGCTTGTTCCTTTGGTTGATTGAAATCCAAAGTTCACTGTAGAAGAGTTGTAATTATCTTGGTAAAAATATTGTATAGAACTGATAAAAGACTATCAGGTCTGTAATTTCTAATATCTTCTTTATCATCTTTTTTTAATATTAATACTGCAGTCTTCCAACCATCTGGTACATCTTTATCTTTTACATATTTGATATATAACTTTGACAAAAATATTCTATTTCTTCAAGTTTCTTTTAAGATATCAATTATAATTGTAGCATTACCTAGAGCTTTTCTCTTCATAAATTTAATTCAATGTCTCACTTCTTCATTTAAAATATTGGACAATTCAGAAAATATTGTAGGAGGTACCTTTTCCTTAATTTCTGTTGCTATATAATTCTTGATAGAACTCTTCTACACATTTCATAATGTCATCTCTCTTTTTAGTAATAATTCCATCTTTTTTTCTTATTGCAGAAATAAGTTTCATACCAATAACAAAGTGTTTTATACTCTTCAGAATTTTATTCCATTCTAGAGCTTTCCTTACTAGTCGACAATTATACTTTCTTATATCATTATCAACTCTTTTTTACACAATTTTACAAAATTATAGATATTCAATCTTTCTTAATGCATCGTTTTTATATAATTTATATTCCTTCTTTTCTTCATAAATTCTCTAGTCTGAGTAGGAATTTTGCTGCTTTTTTGTACCAGTTATCTTTGCTATATATAGTTTTTTAAAAATGTATCAGTTATCTTTCTATTGATTTTATTCAAATCTGAATCATGTTCAAAATCTGTTAATGTTAGAAAATAATTTGCAAGTTCTAATTTAAATTCATTGGAATGTTTCTGAAGATTAGGGATATCAACTGTGAATATTGTTTTTCTTAATATTTTTTCTCTCTCTAGTTTTTCATTAGCATGTATCTTACATCTTGCTACTCAATGATCACTTTCTGTGTTGAATTTATTAAGAACATTACAAACTTAAAATAGATATTTCTTGTTAGTCAAAATATAATCCAATTCTGCTGTATCTTCATTTGAATGCTTCCATTAAATATTTTTTCTTAAAAAAATAATTCATAATATAAAACATTTCTTTTTCTGCTAACGCCACAGGCCTATGTCCTCTCTCAATTCTATCACCATAACCAAATTTACCTATAGCAATTTTGTAATTCAGTTGTTTACTAATTCTAACATTAAAGTCTCCCATAACAATGTCAAAATATTTGTTAGATATACCATCAATCTCTACAAAGCTGTTCCTCCACTTTTTATTTGTACTTTCAATGTTTGTGCCTTTGTAGTATATCTATGTTCACTTTTTAAATCAATTGTCTCTTCATCTTTTCTTCTAACTTCACAAAGTCAAGAAATGTCCCATTTAATAATAGACAGCTCTTCTTCCAATCTTTCTTCACTTGAAAATGAACTGCAGTTGTAGGTACCCAAATAAAAGGCCATCATCAAATGGCATCCTGGGTCTGCAATTAGGGGATTCTTATCACCCTCCTTCTTCAGCCACAATTGCTGCCTTAGCTGGTGACTTTACAGCCTCCTGGGAATAAGGATCACACCTTATTCTTATCTGACATGATTGTAAATATAACTTTTTCAATAATTTTTTCATAATAGATTCATCTGTTTGAACTTATTTCTTAAAATTTTTTAAAGTTGTTGCTCTGTAAACCTAATAATTGCAAAATGGAATATGAAATCAAGTTTCTTATATATATGTATTTCAAAGTGTTAGTTGACAAAGACTATGAGGATAGTCAAAAGCACTCCTAAGTGTATAATTTTTTTTAAAGTTATTACTTTACATTTATCTAATTACTGTATTTATAAATATTCAATTATAAAATTACATATATTGATTTGAAGAAATACAGACATCAAATTATAATATTATTGCATATATATATTGTACCAGACCAAAACTCCCCTGCGGATTTCCTAATCCTAATCTTGCACTGAGCATGAAGTGAACAAGATTTAACAGGAAAAGAAATGGATACCAATTTAGCCGATTGTCTGTACTCATGGATATTGGTACTTCCAGCTAAACTGATAGAAAGAGTGGATTGACAGGACTCTTCCAGTTAAAAACACTTTTTAATTGATATCTTATTTAAATGCCCAAATATTTAGAACAATGGCAAGTACACACCTTTGAAAACTCTATTTACAAAATAGACTTTTGCGCGCCACTTCTAGAAAGGAATAAAAATGAATTTTCCCCCCTCCCAGAATGATGTGCAATACCATATGTCCAGCGAAGCATGAGAATAAGATTCAACATCCTGGTAGAGCGATATCCCTTTGTGGCTAGCTCAGTCATTCTACATCTAGGGTCTTCCAATGGGTACATTAAATGATTATTACAGGTACGTGGTAGATAAGGAAAGAATACATTTTTATCAATATAAATAATAATACGAAACCGAAACAAGTTTAATATTATGATTAAATATTTATTTAATCCCAAATATCCACCACCGTTTCATACTAATGATGATATAATAAAAAGAATACTAAATAATTAATGATTACAAACCCATATATATATTTGATGCTTTTAGATAGATAAATATATAAATACAATTTAAATGATTACGAAAATAGATAAACCCCTAAAGCTATTGACAATAAGATATTTCATTAGAATGGAAGTTGTCTGAGCCCCTATTACCCAGTAGAAATAAATTTTCCTTTGTGTGATTTGATATACAGATATGAGATTTTTGGTCATACGGGCATACACTTTTACTGATGACTTTAAAACCTTTTTTTTATAGATAAATTCCTATACATGTATATACGTGCGGCACAATTATACACTTATTACTATTTTAAATATAAAGTTATTAGAGGACTTGCTTTTAGGGAATCTATAATAGATCAATCCCTTCTTATACCATCATGAGGTGCAGCAGTGACAAAAAAAATAACTTAAAAAGGATGTACAGTTAAATACATTTTTTAGATATTCAACATGAGATATTGTACTTACCAAATATTATAAGCGTATGTATGCTTATATACACATGTATATTTATATATGACGAATTTCAGGAATAACAAGAGCAAAATGAATAGCAACAACAACAAAAAAATCTCATTGCAATCTTTGTTGAAAATACTAGAATTTAAAATAGAAAAATTGACTCAAAAGATTTAAGTAAAAGCTTTATCATATATGCCCATAATAACCATAAATTCAATATACATATGCAAGAGACTCTCTCTTTTTAAATGATTAATAATAATAACAAAAAAATAATATATTTAATCGGAAAATATCAAAGTTAATTATTTCAATATTACTAAAATATCTTAAAATAAACTTATGTCTGCATCTTCATTCTTCTCCTCTGGGCTCTGAGTTGGCTTCAAGTCAATTGGCTGTGTAGTGAGGATTTCATTTATTTAGCAAGGTGGCGTTTGTCATCATAGTGCGTGGCTGGAACTGGCATGGTCATATCTTGGCGGCTTGGGACAGAGAAAGGGTGGTGCACCGGCTGGTTGTCTACCCCATGGTCATTTCACTGGAATCTGGTAGATTGCCCCATATTTTCCTCTGTTTGTATATGGTAATAATTTTTTATTAAATGTTCATTTGCTATTTGAGTGGTTCATTAAATCTTTAAGAAATCATTAGTTCTTAAAAGAACTGTATAATGGATTTCTTAGAAAATGTCAGCAGTAGTCCTGTTCATAAATTAATCTCTAAGTAGCTGGTTTCTTGGAGAATTCTGGAACCAAACAAGTGAATGACTTGCCCTGAATGACAGCCAAAAAAAGAATGAATCCCACAGCACTAACTAAAACCATCCCACTCATAAGAACAATTCAGATAGCCCTCTGAGAAGTATGAATCAGCCAATCCTTTCAATTTTGCTTATCATTTAGATTATAACATTTCTTACAATTTTTCCGATTAAATTTTACATTTTAGGATTTAATATAATGACTTCCATCTTGAATAACCTAGACCACTTGCTTACAAAATCAATTCAAAAGATTTTTAAAAAGATAACAGTTTAATTATAGCCTTATCAAACATTTTGCTTTTGATCAGATTTTTGCAAAAGCAATTAACATTATTTGCTTATGGAATAAAATTACAATTTTTAGAAAAGTAATTAAAAAAAAATATACAAGTATGTTGAAAAATAAATAAAAAACAAATACATACAATGACATATAAAAATTATACAAAAAGGAAAACAAAAAAAAAACACGAGTTTATTATGCCATATTTTGTATGTCAATTTCATATTACTTTAAATTGGTGTTGCGGGTATTTTAATGCTCAGACCAACTTTCCTTAGTCATATAGCACATTTATATATTTGTTGTGCCTAATATGTGCAAATCTATATATGTATCTGCTGTAATATTCTTTACAGCAGATTTTGTGCAAGGCCATTTGATAATGCCTGGCACAATATATATAAAAGTGAAACATAATACTTTTTTATTGAATCATTTCATTCTCCATGTGCATAGACATAAAGCATTTTATCTCAAAAGAAATCATATGTTGAAAAAATTATTTATATCTATGAAAATTGTTTTTTGTTTTTTTTTGCTATTTATCAAACATAATGGCAGTATGATAAGACAAAAATAATTCACTACTATAGTATTATCTATTGTAGGTTAAAGTAAGAGGCATTTATTTTTGTCTTTAAGAGTGGTTGCTAGATGCATGGTTGCATTCTTTCCAACTTGAAATCCCAGGCTTCATTAATAAAAATAAGTCAGAAACTGGTTTAACAATGAAAATTTAAATGTGTAGTGTACTCACTGATTACTCAACCTTACTATAAGTGGCCCTAGACCAGACCAATGCTTTTGCTTAATTTTTTAATGTCATTATCCTTTCCATTAATAAATCAAGAACTGAAAATACAAGATAGCAAATTAGATCCACGTCCAATCCAATTCCAATATAATTTACTTTATTTGAGCAAAAAAAAAAAAAACTTAGCAATCATCTTTCTTTTTAATTGAAACAAATCTATTCCCCAAATTTCACTGTGAGCATTGAGATCAATCTTAAATTTTATCTGCTTTTTAGATACAAGCAATATTCTTTGTTCAGACTTTGAAGTTTTATTTTATCAAGCAACAATTTGCTCATTTCATTTATAATCATTATTATCGCTGATATAACTATTTCTAGCACTTTAATGAACAGTTCACCTAGCTGCCAAATTTTGGGACATAAACCATTTTTATGCCACTCTTTCTATTTCTTATCACAGTCATAGTAGGCAGAGATATGCCTACCTAGAACTTCTACAACATACATATATTTCTAAGTGAAACTCTTACGCTAAATCTAGTTTTAAAGCATTATATTAATTGTAGTTTCCCATATAGAATAACAACTAAGGCCTCTCAATATGCTAAACTTGTTCTCGTAATTTCTTTCTCAACATCAGATTTTTTTTAAATATAGAAGAATAAAAAATGAAGTCAGAATTGTTATTTATATAATTAGAAGTTAAGGACATTAGTTTTACTTTATAATTTTAATGCCAATGTTTAGCAGAGTTTTATTTTTCATGAGCATATCAGAAGTGATTGATAGCTTGAATGTATTGAAAATAAAATACGAAATATAGACTAAATTTATATTTAATTATCTTAGAGTAGTATTATAATGTTTCTGTGTCATATGTTTATCAGAATTGACTAATAGCTTGAGCAAATTTTGCAAGTGAAATATCAAGAAGTTTAGTTTGTGTTATCATTTTAGTCTTAGCATTATAATGTTTTTTTATACGTCTATCAGAACACACATTTTTTTAAGTACTAACTAAATATATGTATAACAGTTATATCATTTATTAATACCTTTTATTAAGTTATTATTTAAATCTAAATATATGAAATATTGAATATTAAGTGATATCATTTTATTTACACATTAAATACTATAGTTTTATGTCTCTAGTTATTAGTTTTATTTTATCTTTTTTTTTTAGATGGCTAACTATCATCTAATGCACTGTTAAAATACTTAATATCATGTGGCATATCAAATGGTTGCAATAGATAATATAAAAAAGTTTTCTAGAGTGATGTAGAGAAAAAAAATTAGAGAGCAGAAAAACTGGAATAAACATGGAGAGACCATCACTTTACCATTTTCAGTGGATCAATAATGGCTGAAAATATTAGATATTATTGTGCAATGGGTATACTTCTGTTTGCATTTTCTTTATAAATTTCTGCCAAGAACATGCAAAAATTGTCAGTATAATATTATTACGTGTAACAAATGATTGAATGCAACCAAATTTTATATTAAAATTTTAGTTAAACTGATCATTAAATATTTATTTTTTAATACAATTAGAATCTCTGCATAGTATTTACAGTAGCTATGGAGTTTTTTGATTATATCCAATATTAATCTTTCCATTACTTAATTTGTTAATTCTCCTATCTGAAAAATGACTGACATTTGTTGGATTGCAGTCCTCATTATAATCTTCACTAATTTATTTGCTAATTCTCTTTATAAACATGATTTCATCATTTGTTGTAATATGTAACCTATAATGGTATACTTTCTATTATTTTATTCACTATTTCATACTTTACACATCTATATATATTCATTATACTGAATTGTAATTCTCATTCATTTAATCATAAATCTGTCTGAGCACTTTGCACATATTACATTCATTCATTATATTGAATTTTAGTAATTCTCATTCATTTAATCATTAATCTGTCTGAGCAATATTAACGTAATGTAAGAGTGAAAACTTTCTGGATTAATTCTCAATTAAGTAAAGTGATATATATAAAATCTTTCTGCCCATTTGTTATGAGGATGGTAAAATGAAATTTTTTTTATATAATAACTAATATATTTCACAAATTGATAGGCATAACTATTACTGGAGATTTAATTTCTGATAAATTACTTCATCATTAAACATCACATGGAGAGTTTAAGATCTGTATAAATTATTTCATTTGAAATAATCTGTCATCAAAACACATGACTTTTTTTGCTTACATTAACATATAAATAGCTTACATTAACATATAAATAGCCCTGATTGCAGAATCAGGCTGCCATTTGATGACGACTTTTTATTTAGATACTTACAACTGCAGATCACTTTCAAGTGAAGGAAGATTGCAAGAGTTAGAAGAAGAACTGTCTTATATTAAATGTGACATTATTGGACTTTGTGAAGTTAGAAGAAAAGGTGAAGAAACAATTGATTTAAAAAGTGGACATATACTCTACTATAAAGGCACAAATATTGGAAATACAAGTGGAGTAGGATTCATTATAAAAAAAAATGGAAGAATAACATTGTGGAGATTGATGGTCTATCAGACAGAGTGGCAAGATTAGTTTTACAACTGAATAGCAGATACCAAATGCAGATAATTCAGGTTTATGCCCCAACAAGTTCTCATAGTGATGAAGTTATAGAAGATTTTTATATGGATGTACAAAAGGCTAAACAACATTTTAAAATTGTTATGGGAGACTTTAATGCTAGAATTGGTAAACAAATGAAAGATGAAAATGCTGTAAGTAATTTTGGTTATGGTAATAGAAATGAGAGAGGGCATTGACTTGTGGAGTTTGCAGAAAAAGAAAAACTTTATATTATGAATTCTTTTTTTGATAAAAATGTTAAAGGGAAATGGACATGGAAGCATCCAAATGAAGGTACGGTGGAATTGGATTATATTTTGACTAACCAAAAATACATATTTCAAGATTGTAATGTTCTTAATAAATTTAACACAGGAAGTGATCATCGATTAGTAAGATGTAAGATACATATTAATGCAAAACTAAAGAGACAAAAATTATTAAGAAAAACAATATTTACAGTTGATATTCCTAATCTTCAGAAACATTCTAATGAATTTAAATTAGAACTTATAAATCAGTTTCAAGTATTAGTAGATTTTGAACATGATTCAGATTTGAATGATATTAATAGGAAAATAAGCGATACACTTTTAAAAACTGCAACAAAGATAGCTGGTAGAAAAAAGCAGCAATTGACCAATAATATTTCTACTGAGACTAGAGAATTTATGAAGAAAAGAAGGAATATGAGGATATACAACAATGATGCATTAAAAGGAATTGAATATCTCGAATTTTGTAAAATGATGTGGAAAAGAGTTGAAAATGATATAAGAAAGTATAATTGTAAATTAGCAAGGAAAGCTGTAGAAGATAATAAAAGTCTAAAGAGTGTACAACATTTTGGTATTGGTAGGAAATTTATATCTGCAATAAAAAAAAAGATGGCATTATTACTAAAAAGAGAGTGTAGAAAACTTCTATCAAGAATTATATAGTAATAAAGAACAAGTGTCTCCTATACATATTATATCTTCTGAATTGCCCAGAATTTTGAATGAGGAAGTGAGACATGCAATTAAATTTATGAAGAAAGGGAAGGCTCCAGGTAATGATGGAATTGTAATTGATATATTAAAAGAATCAAGTGAAGAAATAGAAAACATTTTAGCAAAGTTATATATCAAATATCTAAATGATAAAGATGTACCAGATGATTGGAAGAATGCAGTATTAATATTAATTTTTAAAAAAGGTGATAAAGAAGATATTAAAAATTATAGACCTATCAGTCTTTTATCAGTTTTATATACATTTTTTACTAAGATAATTACAACTAGTCTACAGAAAACACTGGATTTCCACCAACCAAGAGAACAAGCTGGATTTAAAAGTAGTTTTAATACAGTAGATCATATCCAGGTATTGAGAGAAATTATAGAAAGGACAAATGAATATGAGTTGACATTATGCTTAGGATTTGTAGACTATGAAAAGGCATTTGATTCTATAAACATTTCTTCAGCGATGAAAGTATTGGATCATCAAGGTGTAGATCTAAGATATAGTCACATTTTGAAGAATATTTATAAAAATGCAACAGCAACAATTAGATTACATAATGATAGTAGGAAAATCAACATTGAAAAGGGTGTAAGACAGGGTGACTCCATATCTCCAAAACTTTTTACAGCAGTGCTGCAAGAAGTATTTTGTGGATTAAAATGGGAAGCTAAAAGAGTGAAAATAAATGGAGATTATTTAAGTCATTTAGATTTTGCAGATGATGTAGTTGTTTTTGAAAATAATGCTTTAGAGCTACAGGAAATGTTGCAGGAGTTATCAGATGAAAGTAGGAACGTAGGGCTAAAGATAAATGTTAAAAAGACCTAAAGTAATGTTTAATAGATTTTCTCAAAATATGAAAATAAAGATTGATTATGATGAGTTAGAAGAAGTTAACAGTTACAAATACCTTGGTCAGATTATTAATACAGATGGAAATATAATGGATGAAATTAATCATAGAATTAAACTTGGTTGGAGTGGTTTTGGTAGAAATAACTTGATACTAAAAGGAAATATGCCTATGTGTTTGAAAAGGAAGGTTTTTAATAAATGTGTTTTGCCAGTTCTTACTTATGGATCTGAGATTTGGACACTTAATAGAAGAGCAATACAGAGACTTCAGACCACTCAAAGAAGTATGGAGAGATGCATGTTGGGAATAACAAGATGAGATCGAAAATGCAATGCATGGGTAAGAGAACAAACAGGTGTTACTGATGTCACTGAAAAAATTAAAAGATTGAAGTGGAGTTGGGCTGGACATATTGCTAGAAAAGATGATAATAGATGGACAATTGAAATCTTTAACTGGATTCCAAGAGATTGTAAAAGACCCAGAAAGAGACCACATGTGAGATGGATGGATGAAATAAGAAAGTGTGCAGGGGTGATGTGGAGAAGAAAAGCTAAAGATCGGAGAAGATGGATTGAAGATGGAGAGACCTTCATCCTGCAGTGGATTGATAATGGTTGATGATGATGATGAATGCTATATACAAAAATATTTTCAAATATAATTTTAAAATACATTAAAAAATTATATAAGGACAAAAATATGCTATCAAAATAGAAACCATTTAGTTATATATACATGCCAAATTATAATTATTGAATATAACTAAAATATATTAATCAGGAATATTTATATATAAATATATTTACAATTTATTCAATCTAAATATAACATTAAATTTTACAAATTTTAAATTCGTACATTTCCTGGAACAAAAAACTTTACTGGTTTGATGTTGTCATGAATAATATTACACTTGTGTACGTACTCCACTATTTGTAATATTTCTATAGTCAACAGCATCACAATATTTTCAGGAAATTGGCAAATTAATTTTTGGTACAGATTAATGACATGCTAGACAACAAATATATATATATAATGATCAATAAATAAATATAACATTAAATTTTACAAATTTTAAATTCTCACATTGGTAAAAGCCTGAAATCCGGGCAAAGCCGCTTGGAGCATTGATGCTAGACAAAATCAATGAAATATAACGTTACCGGGCCGCCGCAACTTTTTCTTTTTTTTATACGTTTTTTTTTTTTTTAATATTGATTAAACGAATAATTTTTATTTCATTTAGAACATGATTTCTTTATTATTAAACAAATTTTGATATTCATTTTCGTTACTTTTTGTGGGTTTCTTGTTGGAACCTGACATTTTTTCAACAAATTTTGCTAATTGTATTTTTTCTTTTTATCATTTGAAAACTTGGGACCGTTTCACGTCAAAAATTTGTTTGAATCCCATCGTCGAAAAAATAGAATACAGTTATTTGTGACTTGTTTAGAACTTAATTCTATCTTTCTTTTCTTTTTGGCTTGACTAAATGGTTTTTCTTATTATTATTAATTTTACTTTTTTTTAAACACGAATTGTATTCACTTTGATTTAGATTATGTTTGAATTAGCCTTTTTTTTTTTTTTGGCTACTACAAGAAACAGCTTTTTGAGCGGGGGAGGGGGGGGGGAATTCGTACTGTTATTATTAACAAAAAGGCAACAAAAATAGTCAATTATTTTAACAGAGCTGAAAAAAGAGAATCAACTTTGGGACTTGTTTCAAATTTTGATTTCTTTTTGGTTGACGTAATTGTTTTTCTTAATATTAAATCAAAATTTACTTTTGTGTTTTTGCCGATTCAAAAATTGTTTTCAAACACCCACCCCAACCCACACTCGGAAAAAGAATTGTAACCAAAAAGTCAAGAAATTAATTTTTTATCTTTTTTTTAAACAACCTTTTTCTCACTTTGATTTCTATTTCATTCGAATTACTTTTTTTTTTTTTAGCCTTCTACAATCAACTGCTTTTGGGGGTGGGGGGTATTTCGTAATTTGTTATTCTTAACAAAAAGTCAACCAAAGTCATTTATTTTAACCCCACTGCAAAAAATTCAATCCAAATACTTGTCAATTTCTAATGAAATAAAAAACAACAAAAAAGGACACAAACATTGGACTTTTTAAAATTATTTATTCGATTTTATTGCTGTAATAAAAGGTGGACATTACGTGTGCCTGACAAAAAAAAACAAAACACAATCTCACACACTTTCTGTACTCGGCAATTTATCTGAAGAAAAGTTTCAAAATTGCACATTCGTATCAGACCTTTTAGTGGTCTCGAATATTTTCCCCAAACATGACTTAGCGTGTGAGCTTTGTTGAAGCCTGTTAGAACTTACACTTTGTTATGTTCTTGGCTGTTATATCTAACTAAATAATTACACACAGTTAACATAACTAACAAATTTTATTAACGACTTGTGTTCTCTCTAACATCAGAGCGATGTCGCGCGCTCGCTAATCTCAGTTGTCACCGCTAGGCGTCAGTCCGCAATTATAGTACTAGCCATAACATGACAACTTTCTTTTTTTTTTAAATTTTATTTACAAACATAGTCTTTTAAATGTACTGAAGGTCTTCTTCTTCGGTTTGATTTCTCTCTCTTCCTGGAATGTTCAACTGGTATTCTCCTTATTGCTGTGCCATTATCACTTGATTTTGATGGTGGTGATTTCTCTCTTTCAGGTACAGGCAACTGTGTCTCCTCATCTGGTTCTACTGACTGTGGAGTTGTGAATCTTTCTGCTGTGTTTGTTTTGATAAAATCAGCTTTGACAACTTTCACTTCATTTGTTAATAAATCAATAGATTTTAATTTGCTGTTTTGTAATTGCAAATCCTGATGAACAACTGATAAACTGTGAAGATTGTCTTTAAGCTGTTGAATCTGTTGATATAATTCAGAATTCAAACTTTTTTCTTTCTCTAATTCTTCTACACTAGATTGATGTTTGTGAACTTTGATTCTTAGCACATTACATTTCTTTTCAAGTAATTCTTTATTGTGAATTGCTAGTCTGGCATTATCTTCAGTTTTTTAACATCTACTTGCTTTTGATTACTTTCATCAATTTTGTATCTTTCCAACTCTTGAATTTTATTTTCTAATTCTAACATTTCAGCTTCTATATTAGTGATTTTATGCCATTCCTCTTCCTTTGCTAATTGAAATTTTTGCTGTATTTCTCTCTCCTTTTTAATTAATTGATGGGGCTGTTCTTCACCCAATTTCTTTAATATTTCATGTTGTAAACGAATATCTTCCAATTTTTTTAATTCCTCACGTAATTGTTCATGTATACTTAGTGGAATTAATCTCGGTGCATGGACAACTGGTTTAAATGTTGGGTCTACTGTGAGGTGTTCGCCTTCATAACAACCCACACCTTGAAAAACATCTTTGTTTGTCTCATATATAGGCTTAAAGTTTTCTTTTACTTCCTGTGTTTTAATACTTTTATTATCTTTTCTACTGTTATTTTATCTTTATTGTTAGATATATTTTGATCATTTTTACTTTTATTTTTCATAGTTACTTTTTGAACTGTAATTTTGTTGCGTTTAACTAAACCTAATAATTCACAATCGCGGCCACTAAGAAGTGTTGGTTCGTTTTCTTTTATTATTATAAAACGTAAATTACGCTGGTCTTTCTTTGTTTTGCATTGAAGTTTTGCTTTTCCTATTGGGGTAAGAAATGATTCTCCAAAAGCGCGTAATTTCTTCTTTGTTTTGTATATTATTGTTTGTGGATAAATACTATTAAGTGCTTTTTTAGACATAATGTTTACATCAGCTCCTGTGTCTATTTTTATTTTATTGTTATCTAATAAAATCTGTTCATACCATGAATGAGTTGAGTCTACACGTCTGAGGTATCCAATTGTGTTTTCAACATCACTGGTATATGATGAATCCGATGTCGTAGCATCGTGTACTTCGTTCACATAACGTCCATTTCTATTAATATTTTTATGATACCTTATGTTTGAGCGTTTTTGTGTTAAAATTTTATGGTCGTACCTTCTCGTACGGCAATTATTGGCAAAGTAATTTAACTTTCCACAATTATAGCATTTTTTTTACCAAATGTGGGACACTCACGTTTTGGATGATTACGGTTGCACTTTTGACAATTGCGTATGTTTGTTGTACTTTTCGCTATTACGTTAATAAATAGTTCTGACTTTCCCAGTAATTCATTTTTGAGTCTTCTAGTTTCATGACTAAGTATTATTTCCAGTGCTTTTTCTAACATAATATTTCCTTTTTCCAATAATCTGTCTTTTAGTCCTTCTCCTTTTTGTACCATTGTAATTCTATCGCGGAGAATATTTTGTTTTTGATCGCCGAAGTCAGCTTTTTCAACTACTACTTTCAATGATCAATCGATTCTTCCTCGTATGGTTCCATTGTATATGCGTTTATTCTGTCATATAATGTTGTTTTCATGGTGTTAAAATACTTATCCATTTGGTTTAAGACGGGTAGCAATTTTGTTTTATCTTCTGCGTTCGTGTGGTCTAATGTTTTTATTACATCTCTCCCTTCTTTTCCAATGAGATGACGTAATATTCCTAATTTTACTTTATCAGATTTCATATCGTTTTCTGTTGCTTCTAGGAAATTTAGGAATAATTCTTTGCAATCAGTCCATTTGACTGACATATTTCCTTCTATAGATAGCGGTTCGATATTGTAAAAACGATCGAATTGTGACGCCATTGTGTATATCGGCAAATATATGAGAAAAAAAAATTGCTATAAAAACTATTTTTATCAATCTTTAAATACTCACTGTTTTATACTTTAGAATTTTTTTACTAATATTTAATTGATTCACTCCTGACATCATGTTATGTTCTTGGCCGTAATACCTAACTAAATAATTACACCCAGTTAACATAACTAACAAACTTTATTAACGACTCGCGTTCTCTCTAACATCAGAGCGATGTCGCGCGCTCGCTAATCTCAGTTGTCACCGCTAGGCGTCAGCCCGCAATTATAGTACTAGCCATAACATGACACACTTTGCCAATTTTTTACATTTTAACCTTTTTTTCGGGAAGGGTGGGGACCATATGATAATTATTAATAATTAGCAACATTTTTTAAATCGAAATGACATTCCTCTATTATGGAGATTTGAAAAAGTCGTACCGCCTTGAAATGTAAACACTCTCAAGCGATACGGTATTCAACTTATAAATAGAACGAAAATTGTTCTGGTTTGATGTACATACTCCACTATTGGTAATATTCCTTTAGTCTAATAGGAAATTGGCAATTAAATTTTATGTAGAGATTTATGCCATTCTAGACAACAAATATATATATTGATCAATAAATAAATACTATAAAATTTAATAACTTATGACTATACAGGAATTAAGAATAACATTTCAAAAAGCTTATGAACATTATATATAAAATATAGATATTAAAATACATTAAATACAACAATAATTCTTATATGTAAGAATGAAAAAAAGATTAGATTCATTATATAAATTTATGACAAAGATTCTGGTTAAAATATGCTGCAATCAAAAACATCAATGTTATACTCCTCATAATTAATTGTTTTTAATTAAATAAGTTTAATTTTTGGGGGACTAAAATTTGATGAAAAATTAACCGTTACACTAAAAATTACATCATAGTTCATCTCTATGAAGAAATGATAGACAAAACTTATTTTTTATTGTTATAATGAAATTATTTAAAATAAAGATTTTCAGATTTTCTAGTACAATTCTCCAATACCAACATTTATTAAACAAGATACAGTTCAAGAATGTAAAAAATCCTCACCTATGTGATTTGGCACTAGCCATAGTTATATACCTTTTAAATTGTTTGAAAAATTAATAGTTTTAAATATATTTACACACACACAGATATCTACATATAAACTAAAAAACCCGGAATAAACTCTACAGTATTCAATATACTAATATAAAAAATAAATAATTGCTTTAGTTAACTTATGGCTTGTGTGCCATCCTGAGTAGCATTTAACAGTAATAATTTAAAAAAACAAATCTCATTAAAGTCATACAATATTAATGGTCTCATGAGAATGGTCAACTCCCATAATTTATATTCTTTATTTAATAAGTTACCTGTCATATTTCTAAAATATGATTCTTTGATTTTTCTTTTCTCAAACAGTTTTCCTCAAGTAAATAAAAACACTGTGAAAGCAAAAACTTCCATTACAATTTAATTGAATGTTCAGCAAAAATACAAATAGAGATTTAAATATATCCACAGAATATTGCAAATTATATACAAGTTCATGTTCATAAATTCTCTGTTTCAATGCACATTTTGTCTCATAATGTAATTTGACTCACACTGGCACACCACTTTATAAGGCAAAACTCTCCATACAGTAGTGCCAGCCTGTGCCAACCAGAGTAATCAATAAATGCCAGAAGGCTTGTGCATAAAATCCCTATCTAGTGCCTACCCATCGAATATCCCCAGACTAGTTTCTGGCTTGTGGCATTCGTCAATGAGGAGCCTTGGATCTGAGAGCACTGCACCAAGATATTAGGATCTAATGCAACCCTCCAGCAGCCACCTTTTATCTCTATCTCTACTTAACTACAAAACTATGAGACTGAAATTGAAAACACATTAATATTTTCAATCTAAGCTTAATAACCTATATATATATATAGTGGTTTAACACTTTATAAGTAGTATTGCAATTGTTGATTTTTTCAAAAGCATACTTTCTATTGATGTAATCATACTCGTTTTCAACCATTATCAATCCACTGCAGGATGGTCTCTCCAAGTTCAATCCATTTCCAATCTCTACCCTGTCTTTCTTCACATCATCACGCATACTTCCTTATTTCATCCCTCCATCTCACATATGGTCTCTTTCTAGGTCTTTTACAATCTTTTGGAATCCAGTTTAAAAATTTCAATTATTCATCTATTATCACCTCTTCTAGCAATATATCCAGCCCAATTCCATTTCAGTCTGTTAATTCTTTCATTTTTGATAACTTGTTGTTACTCCTAACATGTGTCTCTCCATACTTCTTTGAGTGTCTGAAATCTCTGTATTGCTCTTTGGTTAAGTGTTGGTAAAATACATTTATTAAAAGCCTTCATTTTCAAACACATAGGCATATTTCCTTTTAATATTTAAGTTATTTCTACTAAAAGCATTCCAAGCAAGTTTAATTCTATCATTAATTGCATCCATTATGTTTCCATCTGTATTAATAATCTGACCAAGATATTTGTAGTTGTTAATGAATTCTAACTCATCATTATCAATTTTTATTTTCATCCTTTGAAAAAATCCATTGAACATTATTTTAGTCTTTTTAATGTTTATTTACTATTAGTCATACTTTCTTACTATCATTTGATAACTCTTGCAACATTTTCTGAAACTCCAAAGCATTATTTGCAAAAACAGCTACATCTGCAAAATCTAACTGATTTAAATAATCTCAATTTATTTTTATTCCTTTAGCTTCTCATTTTAATCCATAAAATACTTCCAGTATTGTTGTAAAAAATTTTATAGACATGGAGTCACTCTGTCATACACTCTTCTCAATGTTAATCTTACTAGTATCATTATGTAATCTAATTGTTACTGTTGCATTTTTATAAATAGTCTTCAGAATATGACAATATCCTGGATCTATATTTTATAATAATTTACAAATCGAAAGCATAATGACAATTCATATTCAATGATCCTTTCTATAACTTCTCTCAATACTTGGATATGAGCCACTGTACTAAAATCACTTTTAAATCCAGCTTTTTCCTTTGGTTGATTGAAATCCAAAGTTCACTGTAGAAGAGTTGTAATTATCTTGGTAAAAATATTGTATAGAACTGATAAAAGACTATCAGGTCTGTAATTTCTAATATCTTCTTTATCATCTTTTTTTAATATTAATACTGCAGTCTTCCAACCACCTGGTACATCTTTTACATATTTGATATATAACTTTGACAAAAAAATTTCTATTTCTTCAAGTTTCTTTTAAGATATCAATTATAATTGTAGCATTACCTAGAGCTTTTCTCTTCATAAATTTAATTCAATGTCTCACTTCTTCATTTAAAATCTTGGACAATTCAGAAAATATTGTAGGAGGTACCTTTTCCTTAATTTCTGTTGCTATATAATTTTTGATAGAACTCTTCTCATAATGTCATCTCTCTTTTTAGTAATAATTCCATCTTTTCTTCTTATTACAGAATAAGTGTCCTACCAATAACAAAATGTTTTATATTCTTGAGAATTTTATTCTCTTCTATAGCTTTCCTTACTAGTCGACAATTGTACTTTCTTATATCATTATCAACTCTTTTTTACACAATTTTACAAAATTATAGATATTCAATCTTTCTTAATGCATCGTTTTTATATAATTTCATATTCCTTCTTTTCTTAATAAATTCTCTAGTCTGAGTAGGAATTTTGCTGCTTTTTTGTACCAGTTATCTTTGCTATATATAGTTTTTTAAAAATGTATCAGTTATCTTTCTATTGATTTTATTCAAATCTGAATCATGTTCAAAATCTGTTAATGTTAGAAAATAATTTGCAAGTTCTAATTTAAATTCATTGGAATGTTTCTGAAGATTAGGGATATCAACTGTGAATATTGTTTTTCTTAATATTTTTTCTCTCTCTAGTTTTTCATTAGCATGTATCTTATTACATCTTGCTACTCAATGATCATTTTCTGTGTTGAATTTATTAAGAACATTACAAACTTAAAATAGATATTTCCTGTTAGTCAAAATATAATCCAATTCTGCTGTATCTTCATTTGGATGCTTCCATTAAATATTTTTTCTTAAAAAAATAATTCATAATATAAAACATTTCTTTTTCTGCAAACGCCACAAGCCCATGTCCTCTCTCAATTCTATCACCATAACCAAATTTACCTATAGCAATTTCGTAATTCAGTTGTTTACTAATTCTAACATTAAAGTCTCCCATAACAATTTCAAAATATTTGATCTGATTAAAAGCCCTTGTATATCCATATAAAATCCTCTACTACTTCATAATTATGAGAACTTGTTAGGACATAAACTTGAATTATCTCCTATTAAGTTGAATTACTGATCTTATCACTGTTTAGATATACCATCAATCTCTACAAAGCTGTTCCTCCACTTTTTATTTGTATTTCCAATGTTTGTGCCTTTGTAGTATATCTATGTTCACTTTTTAAATCAATTGTCTCTTCATCTTTTCTTCTAACTTCACAAAGTCAAGAAATGTCCCATTTAATAATAGACAGCTCTTCTTCCAATCTTCCTTCACTTGAAAATGAACTGCAGTTGTAGGTACCCAAATAAAAGGTCATCATCAAATGGCAGCCTGGGTTGGCAATCAGGGGATTCTTAGCACCCTCCTCCTTCAGCCACAATTGCTGCCTTAGCTGATGACATTACAGCCTCCTGGGAATAAGGATCATGCCTTATTCTTATCTGACATGATTGTAAATATAACTTTTTCAATGATTTTTTCATAATAGATTCATCTGTTTGAACTTATTTCTTAAAAATGTTTAAAGTTGTTGCTCTGTAAACCTAATAATTGCAAAATGGAATATGAAATCAAGTTTCCTATATATATATATATGTATTTCAAAGTGTTAGTTGACAAAAACTATGAGGATAGTCGAAAGCACTCCTAAGTGTATAAAATTTTTTAAAGTTATTACTTTACATTTATCTAATTACTGTATTTATAAATATTCAATTATAAAATTACATTTATTGATTTGAAGAAAGACAGACATCAAATTATAATATATATATATATCAACAGATGGCGTTCTACCAAAAACACTGTCAATCATATGTTTACATAAACATCAGAGTATGCATTCACTATCTCTAACTTTAATTCCACTTCCAGATCATGATCTCAAGCTATTTGCTATCATCAGTGAAAGACAGGAATTTTAGAAACTAGATCTAAACACAAACTCTGAGCGTTTATGAAACAGTTTCTATTCAGCTTGCAAGCGTGAATCTCTTAGACATGTAATGTCTTCAAACTCAGCATAGCAAGCCAGATAGCTATAGGGGTCTGATCTCAGTTCAGCATCACCACATAGTAGAAGCCTCTGCAATATATATCAATGCTAGAAAGACCTCAAAGGTACATTTATGAAAAACAAAAAACATCTTAAAAACTTGCTAACGCTTGTATTTATGTCAACAGGTGGTGTTCTACCAAAAACACCATCAAGCATATGTTTACATAAACGTCAGATTATGCATTCACTATCTCTAACTTTAATTCCACTTTTAGATCATGATTTCAAACTATTTGCTACCATCAGTGAAAGACAGGAATTTTAGAAACTAGATCTAAACACAAACTCTGAGCATTTATGAAACAGTTTCTATTCAGCTTGCAAGCATGAATCTCTTAGAGATGTAATGTCTTCAAACTCAGCATAGCAAGCCAGATAGCTATATGGGTCTGATTTCAGTTCAGCATCACCACATAGTAGAAGCCTCTGCAATATATATCATTGCTAGAAAGACCTCAAAGGTACATTTATGAAAAACAAGTTAAAAACTTGCTAACACTTGTATTTATGTCAACAGATGGCGTTCTACCAAAAACACCGTCAAGCGTATGTTTACATAAATGTCAGAGTATGCATTCACTATCTCTAACTTTAATTCCATCATTGCTAGAAAGACCTCAAAGGTACATTTATGAAAAACAAAAAACAAGTTAAAAACTTGCTAATGCTTGTATTTATGTCAACAGATGGCGTTCTACCAAAAACATCGTCAAGCGTATGTTTACATAAACGTCAGTATGCATTCACTATAACTTTAATTCCACTTTCAGATCATGATTTCAAGCTATTTGCTATCATCAGTGATAGACAGGAATTTTAGAAACTAGATCTAAACACAAACTCTGAGCATTTATGAAACAGTTTCTATTCAGATTGCAAGCATGAATCTCTTAGACACGTAATGTCTTCAAACTCAGCATAGTAAGCCAGATAGCTATATGGGTCTGATCTCAGTTCAGCATCACCACATAGTAGAAGCCTTTGCAATATATATCATTGCTAGAAAGACCTCAAAGGTACATTTATGAAAAACAAAAAACAAGTTAAAAACTTGCTAATGCTTGTATTTATGTCAACAGATGGCGTTTTACCAAAAACACCACCAAGCATATGTTTACATAAATGTCAGAGTATGCATTCACTATCTCTAACTTTAATTCCACTTTCAGATCATGATTTCAAGCTATTTGCTATCATCAGTGAAAGACAGGAATTTTAGAAACTAGATCTAAACACAAACTCTGAGCGTTTATGAAACAGTTTCTATTCAGCTTGCAAGCGTGAATCTCTTAGACACATAATGTCTTCAAACTCAGCATAGCAAGCCAGAGAGCTATATGGGCTGATCTCAGTTCAGCATCACCACATAGTAGAAGCCTCTGCAATATATATCATTGCTAGAAAGACCTCAAAAATACATTTATGAAAAACGAAAAAAAACAAGTTAAAAACTTGCTAATGCTTGTATTTATGTCAACAGATGGCGTTTTACCGAAAACACCATCAAGCGTATGTTTACATAAACGTCAGAGTATGCATTGCTATGCTGAGTTTGAAGACATTACATGTCTAAGAGATTTGCGCTTGCAAGCTGAATGTAAACTGTTTCATAAACGTTCAGAGTTTGTGTTTAGATCTAGTTTCTAAAATTCATGTCTTTCACTGATGATAGCAAATAGCTTGAAATCATGATCTGAAAGTGGAATTAAAGTTAGAGATAGTGAATGCATACTCTGACGTTTATGTAAACATATGCTTGATGGTGTTTTTGGTAGAACGCCATCTGTTGACATAAATACAAGCATTAGCAAGTTTTTAACTTGTTTTTTGTTTTTCATAAATGTACCTTTGAGGTCTTTCTAGCAATTATATATATTGCAGAGGCTTCTACTATGTGGTGATGCTGAACTGAGATCAGACCCATATAGCTATCTGGCTTGCTACGCTGAGTTTGAAGACATTACGTGTCTAAGAGATTCACGCTTGCAAGCTGAATAGAAACTGTTTCATAAATGCTCAGAGTTTGTGTTCAGATCTAGTTTCTAAAATTCCTGTTTTTCACTGATGATAGCAAATAGCTTGAAATCATGATCTGAAAGTGGAATTAAAGTTAGAGATAGTGATTGCATACTCTGACATTTATGTAAACATACGTTTGATGGTGTTTTTGGTAGAACACCATCTGTTGACATAAATACAAGCGTTAGCAAGTTTTTAACTTGTTTTTTGTTTTTCATATATATAAAATGTGAAACATAATACTTTTTTATTTATTGAATCATTTCATTTTCCAAGTGCATAGACATAAAGCATTTTATCTCAAAAGAAATCATATGTTGAAGAAATTATTTATGTCTATGAAAATTGTTTTTTTTTTTTTTTTGCTATTTATCAAACATAATCGTAGTATGATAAGACAAAAATAATTCACTACTATAGTATTATCTAGTGTAGGTTAAAGTAAGAGGCATTTATTTTTGTCTTTAAGAGTGGTTGCTAGATGCATGGTTGCATTTTTTCCACCTTGGAATGCCAGGCTTCATTAATAAAAATAAGTCAGAAACTGGTTTAACAATGAAAATTTAAATGTGTAGTGTACTCACTGATTACTCAACCTTACTATAAGTGGCCCTAGATTAGACCAATGTCTTTGCTTAATTTTTTAATGTCATTATCCTTTCCATTAATAAATCTAGAAATTCTGAAAATAGAAGAGAGCAAATTAGATCCACATCCAATCCAACTCCAATATAATTTACTTTATTTGACCAAAAAAAAAAAACTTGCAATCATCTTTCTTTTTAATTGAAACAAATCTATTCCCCAAATTTCACTGTGAGCATTGAGATCAATCTTAAATTTTATCTGCTTTTTAGATACAAACACTATTCTTTGTTCAGACTTTGAAGTTTTATTTTATCAAGCAACAATTTGCTCATTTCATTTATAATCATTATTATCGCTGATATTATAACTATTTCTAGCACTTTAATGGGACATAAACCATTTTTATGCCACTCTTTCTAATTCTTATCAGAGTCATAGTAGGCAGAGGTATGCCTACCTAGAACTTCTACAACATACATATATTTCTAAGTGAAACTCTTACGCTAAATCTAGTTTTAAAGCAATATATTAATTATAGTTTCCCATATAGAATAACAACTAAGGCCTCTCAATATGCTAAACTTTTTCTCATAATTTCTTTCTCAACATCAGATTTTTTTTAAATATAGAAGAATAAAAAATGAAGTCAGAATTGTTATTTATATAAAAAATGAAGAAAGAATTGTTATTTATATAATTAGAAGTTAACGAGTTGCACAAATGCACAATCTCATTTTTATAATTAATATCATCTTTACATTTTATGCAATGCAAAATTATTTTATCCAAATAATTTTTGTTACAGTATAGTTTTGACTGTCCGACAGTCTTCTTCAGAACTACAAAATATTCAAATACATATGACTATAGAAACAAAATATTAACATTACAATTATACTATAATTTCTATGTAGTCATAAATATTTAAATATTTTGCAGCCCTAAAAAAGTCTGATGAACAGTCAAAACTGTAAGGAAATAAAAATTATTTAGAGAAAATAATGTTTGTATTGTATAACATGTAAAAAAGAAGAAGATATTAATATATTATTAATCAATGCATAAAGGATAAAGAATAATAAATTTAATTTTTATGGTGATATTAATGACATATAATGAATGATCCCTATACTAATCTAAGTAACTGAAAGCAACAAACAAATGGGGTAAAAAATGGAGAAAGCAATAAATAAAGAGCAATAAAAAGATATAGGAAAAACAATGATTAATTTTTAATAATGAGCTTTTTATCCCACAAGACTGAATGAGATACTTTTAAATGAACACTGGTTTTTCTAGATAACTCATATCTAAAGATCAGTCAACTATTTGCAAACTGTGGATTCTGTTGTAGCATAAATTATGGCAAAGATATATGTACACACAAAACATCATTTAAATGAACTTGTATGGAATTAAAGTGAACATTTTTTGCTTTATGTTTTTTTTTAGGGGAAAAGATTTGTAGTCAAGCATTGGTAGTCAGCACAGCTTCCTTACAAACAGTTGTCCCGGGTTGGTTCACTTCCCAGCTGATGCTTTGTCACATGAAAAAAAGATTTGTAAATAGCAATGAAGCATCAAAAAAATTGAATAATTCTAAAAACAAATCAATTTATTACTATTGCATCATTTGTGCAGTGGCTAAAAGAGATTGTAACTAATATATCTCATTGGATTAAAGATTGATTAATTTAATGAAAAATGGGTTGTTTAAAATGCTATCTTCTTTAGCAAATCATAGATAGATCTCAGCTATATGCTGTCTATACTACAAGTTGCATATTTATATCCACATGCTCAAAAAAAAAGCCAAACATTATAAAGTAATAATGATTAAGCATTATTACTAGCTTTGTTATAATAATCAATTGCTTAGATATGCAGCCTGTCTTCAGCAGAGAACAATATAGCATATATAGAATTTAAAAGAAAATCACTTAATTATTATTATCATTTAAAATGTCTACGTTATTCCAGATTGGAATACATTGATAATACTTGCAAAATTATTTAAATAAATATTTTTTGCAAGTTATTTAATTTTTCTTTGGAAAGGCAAGGGGGGATTAATTATTAATCAAAAATGTTTATACAATAAATATAAACATATTCTTATTAATTTAGCTTTTAGCAAGTGGATTTTTAAAAATTTATCAGCAGAGGAAAGTGGCGATTGAATATTTTCCAAAATTAATCACTTCAAATATTATATATTTTGTTTATTACTGATTTAATTATCATATTTATAAACCAATATTACAAAAATATGAAATAGTGATTAAATACATTTAATATAGGTACTCATATATAAATAAAGAACTGAAAGACAATTTTATATTAGCTTTTTCACCTGAAGAAAACGGTGAATTAATTACATTTCTTGAAAAGCCTTTTAGTGGGCTGTATTTAAAACATAACTAGACTTCAGCTTTTATCTTGCCTCTTTTTTATTTTAATTTGGAAAAAGGTTTAATATTGATTTAAGAACATTCATTCATTCATTATTTTGTTTTCCTTATATCCCATAATTGTCCTTAACAGCCACTAATAAAGATAAATGAATTAAGATAATACATCACGACTAATTAAATTGTCATCATTATGGATGGGACAGATGATACTAAGAAGTTATCAGATACGAATATACAAATAAAATTTGAACTAACAGTATTATTTTTAAAAAATTGATATTATTAATAGTAATAAAAATTATCACCATCATTAACATTTTAAAAATTCATCCGGGAATTTTCTTATATATATCATAAATTTTTTTTTTTTTAATATATTAATTAGTCCTGTTCATCCATTTTTCATCACTAATTGTTATTGCCTGTCAAGGCATGGATAAAGTGTCTATATATGTATGTGCATTAACTCCCATCTACTTATTCAAATACACACATAATAAATGACCTGAAACGAGTGCATAATTCATTAGATCATCAAACATATTATTGTTATACCAAAGTTTCATTAGTAAACAAAATTATTTTTAAAAAAACTCAGAAGTAATCCTGATTATGAATTCATGAGTCTACTGAGTGTTTTAGGTGTCTTTCAAAATTTTCAGAATTGTAGCTTATTTCTGATAAGATTTGTTATAAATGATTAGTAGTAGTTCCCAGTATATTATATTAATGACTATATTAAGTGGAAAGCAGGAGCAATATTAATGAGAATGTTTCTAATTAAAATAACTGCTTTTCAATTGTTTTTAATTGCACTAAAAAAATCTACTCTGTTTTAAGAATCGAATTTGAATAAGTAAATATAAAGGATGAGCATAAATTGATAATAATAAACAACTTTACCAGAAATGAGATTTTTCAAAAAATTATTTATTTGACAACTATGGAGTACAACATATTGCAGAAGTTACACATTTAAATTACAAAAAAAAACATTACAAATATGTAGCTAGAGTTCTAATACTATAGAAATCACTATATTAATTTAAAAAATAAATACAAATGAAATAGAAATTGGAAAAAAACATTTTTAGTAAAGTCAAAAAGTCATTAAATAAATACAATCATCAGATTTGAATAAAATTATTTAGATCAGCATTTATTTTTTATAGCGTCTGTATACAATTGTAATCACATTCATATCGGCTTTTTCAAACCAAATTGTGCAAACGCTTTTTGCGAGTGTTAAATAATAAATGAATACCCTATTTATTGCTGCATAAATTCTATATCTTGTATGGGTCAGAGGGTATTCATTTATTATTTAACACTCGCAAAAAGCGTTTGCACAATTTGGTTTGAAAAAGCAGATATGAATGTGATTAAAATTATTTAGGCAAGTGAAGTTTCAATCCTCAACATCATACCAGAAAATTTGCTTATCTAGTCACCTTAAGATTCCTTTTTTTTCTAGGTCCTTTATAATCAATTGGTATTTAGGTTTAAGACTTTAACTGTCTATCTATTGTTATACTTTCTAGCAACATGGACAGTTCAATTCCACTTTAGCCTATCAGCTCATTCAGTAACACCAATTATGTAACTTTAAATCCCTCATGTATTTTACTTTCAATCCTTCCAGCATCTATATCAAACTCCAGGGTGTAGTCTGAAATCTGTATTATTTTTCTCTTAAGCGTATAAGACTGAGAATCATATGTAAGCACTGATAAAACACATTTATTGAAAACCTTTTTACAAAAATGTAAGCATATTTCCTTTTAATATTTAATTATTTCTATGAAAACCACATTCACCCAACTGATTAAATTCATCTGTTTTAATCTATATTAATGATTTGACCAAGATATCTGTAATTATTAACTTCTTTTAAATCATTACTATCCATCTTAATTTTCTCCTTTTGTGAAAAGCCATTGAACATTACCTTAGTAATTTTAAAATTACTTTGTTTTTATCTGATAACTCATTATTTTCTGAAGTTGTAGAGTATTATATGCAACATAAAAACATATATGCAAAATCTAAATGATTTAAGTAATCTCTATTTTATTTATTTACTTTCCCATTCTAATCTATAAAATACAGTAAAAAAGTGATGGAGATATAGAAATTCTCTTGTATTCACTTATCAATGTTAATCTTTTTAGAGTGTCACTATGTGTTCAATCACTGCTATTGCATTTTGATAAATATTCATCAAAATTTAATAATATCATGGGTCTATATCTTGATGATCCAAAACTTTAATTCCTGAAGGAATACTTGTAAAGAGTCTAATATAATTTCATAATCTAAACTCCAAAGCATAATGGCAAATCATACTCATTGGTCACTTCTATAACTACTAATGATAATTTTATGGAATTATTGTATTATAAACATTTTGAATATTCTTTTGATTGTTAGTCCAAGTTTTTTGTAGCTGAGTTGCAATATTTATAGTAAAAATTTTATAATGAATGTGTATTTAAATACATTTATAATTACAATTCTTTATACATATAAATTATATACAAAAAGACGTGATCCAAAAACATATATTGTAACCTTCCATCTGATCATTGTACAGTTAGGCCTACACATTTCTGAGTGCCATAATCCCATACAATCTAGCTACATCCTTAATCAATCAAGCCACTATGTTGCACCATAATCTCAATTGTAACCTTCTAACTGGTCACAAATCAATCATGCCGCATGTTTTAGTGACTAAATTCTCCTATGCAACTTATCATACTCTCATTATCAAGAATATAAGCATGAAGAAACCAAATGTAAAATTAACGAAATGATTCCTGTATTGAATAAAACTAGCATGAAACCATATATCTGAAGAAGATCACTAGGTGATTAATAAAGATAATAACTTCTGGTCAAACCAGCTTTGAAATCCAAACAAACAAAATATGATGAGCTAACTTTGATATTTAGAAAACCAATAACTAGCTAATAATTATATCTGAAATGATTATGAAATTAAGCTTATAAATGAAATGATAAGTAAATTATGATGTAGATGACTAAATGGATGATGAAAATAAGTAATAAATAAATAGTAGAATGAAATGAGTCTAAGAATGGAGAGAAAAGAATGAAGATGTATGGGAATAATGAATGATTAAGATGATGATACAATAAGAGTTGATGTATAGTTAAGATGATAAAAAAATAAAAGTTAATGTATGATTAATTAATTATGATAATGAGTTAATGTCAAATGAGAATGGATAAATAAAAGAATGATCAAAATGAAATTGAAGAACAATGTTAATAATGGAGATTGAAATCTGAAATTATAAACTAATGTAGTAATAAATGGTAAAAAGATAAGCTAAATAAAAATAGGGATTTCAAGTTTTACACAACCAGAATATTTATCCTGAAGTTAAAACAAACTATCCATTTTATGCCAAAGAAGTAATTTACATCTTAAAGCTTAGTTGACTTTCATAAAACAGTGAAAGTAATTTATTTCAAGTCCAACTATAATAATCGACTAGATATAAAGTTTATTACAAATTCTAGCTTGAAACTTAACAACTAATTCTTCTCAGGGTTCAAATACTAAAAATCATTATACACAACATATTTGGGTCAGTAAGAGGGATTTTACCACTACCCAAACATAATGCACAAAACAGCTTTCAATATAAACTCAAATTAAGAACTATATTTAGCAGTTACACATAATCTTTATGAGCTCAATAACTCTTATAACTTTAATATTTAAGAAATAGGAATACCTTTTTAATAAATAAATACAATAACTTACCAGATTCTTTTTCTCAAATAATTATAAACCATGTGATCAAGATCATTGAATGATAGCTCTGTGGATTTAGCTAAATCAATATTATGTTTAATGTTTAATACATTACTTAAAGCAATCTGTACTCCAAGTTATTAACATTTTAATTATTGTGTGATAATGCATTAGATGTACCAATAAATTACAAGACTTACCAAAATTATTATGATATAGCATAAGATAGTTAATAGTACTATATTGGTCGATGATGATTTCAATTTATAATCTTCTGATAGGTCAATAACAATAATAGTGTATATATGTGGTAATTAGCAATAAGATTACATGCAAGTAAATAAATTTTTAAATACAACAAACTTTATTTACAATATTTACAAATTTTTAATTCACATACCTGGCATGAAACAAAACTAATGTATTAAACAACACACTTATGGATGGGAAAATACCTGGTCTCCCATTGGCTATATACTCAGCAAATGATACAACCAGCTTATAAAATGATATTCAAAATATCATTTATTACTCTTTAACCTATTTTAAAGAATAAGATAATGAAACTTATTTAAGCTGACTAGTACTTAAATTACAACTAACAGTATATTTATAACCTTAGAATATGCACCAAGTTTAAATTTAGAATTAACATTATAAAAGTAGTGCATTATACCAACCATTTCTTTTATCAGAATATGATAAGGGCAATTATCATATTCAGTGCAATTACTAACTGATTTAAATTTGAAATGAATAGGTTTATTGCATTAAATTAAGAATAAACATCAAAAGTCAAATACACATAGATCTCACTACAACATTACCTATGTCCACACTTAATTTTCGAATACTCACTTGATCTTCCCAATCTATTGTCAATTCATTATTTTATGAGGATGAATCCATGCTGTCAATGTGCATCTCTTGCTTTACATCTAAAAATTCTACAATTACAAATAGATCTTGGTTTGGTCTGTCTATAACTGATGGTGATCATACATCATCATAAACACTATTTCTATTAAGAAAACATTATGCTAGATCAGTGTTCCTAACTTTACCATTGTTTTTATACTTGCTATATCATTTTGACCTATTATACTTCACCATACACGGTGGAAAAACTAACTCTAGATCATCATGAGGAATTCAACACTAAAGAGAGAGGCTTTATAAAAACAACATGACAGTTGTATAATAATATGGCTGATTCTACGACCTCTCTATGGGCATACGCATGTGTGGGCCTTGTCTCATCATAAAAAAAAAATAGAATTCAGACCATGGATATCCTTTATCTTAGGATTATTGATACTAATAAGCATTAATTACTACTTAGCCTCTACTAAAACTTTTCTCTCATGAAATCAGCAATAGGTGACACTCTATCAACCTATGTTCCATATTAATATTAATATATGGGCTGCCATTCTATTGGAACATCCTATCAGCTAAAAGCTGTCCCTAATCATTCTCAAATTATAGCAAGATAAAACAATACCACAATAACAGTGGAGATATACATATTCCATTTTACACTGCAGGACCCTTAATGTATCAACAAACCCACCAAAATATACATACCAAATGATCATTAATCATTTAAAATGACAACTATTCTTTTATTAAAAGAGAGCACAATGTATTTAAGCAATAAAGATTAAACCTGCATTTATATTCAAAGTGGACAAGTTCATTCCCATATAAAATTAAGAAATGAAAAAGGTTTATATCAAATTTTATATAAGAAAATAATCTGTCATTCTAGTATACAGTATATATTTGATAAAATGTCTGCATATTCACCTCTTTAATAATATACATTAACATTGGTTTTAAAATATGAGAGAAGTAAATATTTTTCTCACTCTCTCTAGATAAAGGATATATATATATTTCTGGTTTTCCCTTAACTAAAAAAAAACATACATAAAATATATATATATTACACTTTTTTTTTCCAACTCAATACATATATTTTTCATGCCAGAAACAAACATATATGTTTAAAAAATAAAATTCCCAAACAACACATTACGTAAGTAATATACATAACACAGCAGTAATAAAAAAAATAAGAGTATATTTTTATCCATTAAATTTTATACGATTCGTCCAAGTTAATCCATTGTTGTAAGTTAAAATAAGAATTAAGATTGTGGTAAGATAATGCATATATATATTTGATTATCCTGTTGGATGTATAATAAGCAATATTCAATACTTATTCAAAAGCAAAAATTATTTGATGATTTATGTACTGATAATTAACGAGGCAATTAAAATTCCCACTTCCAAGTGTATCATACTTAAAATTAGTTTATCCATTTTTCTGGAGATACTTTTCCTTAATAAATGAGTAGAATTTTATTCTACTTAACATTTTTTTAATGATTTATTGATTACGCTCTTTAATGTTTAAACAGTCGGGACATTTTAATATTGTAAAACACTTATAATGGCATATATTTCTCAATAAAACTTTAAAAGTAAATATTTATTTCATCCCATTCTTATTGGCAAATTATGATGTGATTCTCAATATTAACAATAATCTAGCAAATTATAAATATGATATCTTCAACATTTCAAGGAATCTGTGATCATTTATTTTTAACATTACACAAAATTGGTATGATGAAAATAGGCAGATGAGAATGGATAATAAAATCACACAATTATTTTCATGTTTACTTTATTAAAAGTTAGATGATTCAAAAATGACTTTTAAATTTATTTACTATATATATTATACATAACACTTGTTTTCAAAATTATCTCGAATTTTTTTTTTTTTTGATATTTTAATTTACAAGCACAATCTTGTTCTACTGAATAATAAGAACGGCATGAAATTCAAACATAATTAACTTTTTAGTTTACGTATAAATGATTTGTGCATTATTTTTAAAGATAAGACTTTAAATGTATAAATAAAGTAAAAGCAAAAGCTTACTTTCTCTTGAATTTTCCTGGGTTTAAAATAAGATTTATGATAGACAGTTAGGATGTATAAGGTTTCCATTTCTCCTGTACTTCTTAGATTTATCAATCAATAGAAGAATGGTGTTTAAATGACTGCAAGGTTTTGAGATTTTCTATTCCAGCATTTGTAGATAGCAAGATATTATCCTTTCTTTGAATTAGATTCCAGAATTTTCTGATGTTTAGTTTTTTGTTTTTTTCTCCTTATTTTAGATCAGACTTAAACTCTGTGATTGCTTAGTTCTTGTTTTTCTTAATTAGTCAACCCCCTCTACAGCTGGGTTAGATAATATATAGCTTGTTTTTCTAAAGCATTGTGGCATTGAATTGGCCAATAATTTTTAGTGTGCATAATTAATATTACCCCCTCTGGCTTCATTTTTAATAACTACCCATTATTATTTAAGACAGCTTTCAATATACTACATAAAAAATATGCTTAAGTAATTTACTATAACTATTTATGTTACAAGTTTTAATAAATTTAATTATTTATTTATTTCAATTGCTATTCAACAATAATAAAATATCAATATATTTATCTCCCAATTAATAACAATATTTTTGAATTGTTACTTTAGTCTAGTCAGAGCTTAGACTGGGTTTAAAATCTCATCTCCACTCAAGCAAATTTCCCAGTGTATTCAAAACAATCTTTATTGAAAGCCAGTTGTTAAGATTTTAATGCCAAATATATCATCATTTAAAATTTTGGATTATTTAATCTAGGGACCTAAATAAAAAGTCACAATATATATATATATGATCAATAGATGGCATTTTACCAAAACCACCGAACAAGTGTAAATTTGTTTACATAAATGACAAAAGAGTCAGAATTCACTATCTCTTTCATTTGCCCACCCTCAGATCAGCTGATTTCAAGCTAATTTGCTATCATCAGTGAAAGATAGAGCTAGAAACTAGATCTAAACACTGACTCCAAGTGTTTATGCAAAAAGTTTCTATCAGTTTGCAAGCATGAATTTTTCAGACCAGTAAAGTCTTCAAACCTAGCAAATTAGTTTGAAATCAGCTGATCTGAGGGTGGGAAAATGAAAGAGATAGTGAATTCTGACTCTTTTGTCATTTATGTAAACAAATTTACACTTGTTCGGTGGTTTTGGTAAAACACCATCTATTGATCATAAATACAAGTGATAGCAAGTTACGTGATTATAACTTGTTTTTGTTTTTTATATATATATTTCCAACTATTATTGTTCCACTGCAGGATTAACGTCTCTTCAAGTTAGTTTCCTTAATACCTGTCTTTCTTTTCTGAAACACAAGCAATTTTTTTTATTTCATTCATTCAACTCACATATGGTCTCTTGCTAGATTTTTTGCAAGATCTTAGAATCCCATTTAAACCTATAGCTATTCACCTATTATGATCTCTTCTAGAAATATGTCCAGCCCATATCCATTTCACTCTCTCAATTATCCCAATGATATCTGTTTGTTTTCCCACATACATTTCATTTTCTTTATCTTCTTGTTACTCTTAACATATATATCTCCATACTTCATTAATATTCTATCAAGTGTCCAAGCCTCAAATACATAAATAACAAATGGTAAACTCCATTTATATAAAAAAAAAAAACACTTCCTTTTCATACACATAGGCATATTTCCTTTTAATAGTAAATTATTTGTACTAAAAGCCATCCTTTCAAGTTTAATTCTATGATTAATTTTATCCATTATGTTTCCATCTACATTAAGAATATGAGCAAGGTAATTGTAATTGTTAATTTCTAATTTTAACTATCAATCTTTATTACTTTACTTTCATCTGATAACTCATGCAACATTTGCTGAAGCTCTAAAGCATTATTTGCAAAAACAATTACATCAACGGCAAAATCTAAAAGACTTAAATAATCTCCACTTATTTTTATTTCCTCAGCCTCCCATTTTAATACACAGAATACTTTTTATAAACTGCTGTAAAATGTTTTGGAGATATGAAATCTCTATGTCATATACCCTTCTCAATTTCAATTTTTTTTTAATATCACCATGTGATCTGATGACTGCTGTTGCATTTTTATATTCTTCAGAATGAGAAAATATTCCAGATTTGCACCTTGATGATCCAAAGCTTTAATTACTACAGATGCTGATCAAATAAAATATTAACTCATATTCATTGGTTCAATACCTGGATGTGATATACAATGCGAAAATAACTTAAATTCAGCACTATCATTAAATTGAATACAATCCAAAGTTTATTGTTGATGAGTTGTAATTATCTTGGATAAGATTTTGTAGAGAACTGACATACCTGTATTTTCTATACCTTTCTTAAATGTCAATATTATTGCATTCTTCAATCATTTGATGAATCTTTATCATTTAGAGATTTAATATAGTTTTCCAACAATTTTTCTATTTCTTTGCCTAGTTCTTTTAAAGTATCAATAATTGTTCCATTATGTCCTGAGGTTTTTCATTCTTCATAAATTTAAATGCAAGTCTGACTATCTATTTAAAATTCTAGACAATCCAAAAAATGTAATAATAGTAGACGATACTGTTTTTTTGTTCTTTATTACTAAATTATTCTTTATGAAACTCTTCAACATATTTCATGATGTTATCTCTTTTTTAGTAACAGTTCCATCTTATTTTTTGTTGCATCAATACCAAGATGTTTTACACTTATTCTTTTCTATAGTTTTCCTAGTAAATTTACAATTATATTTTCTTATATCAATATTAACTATTTTTCATATTATTTTACAAAGCTTTAAAAATGGAGTTTAATCAATTTTTCATATCCTTTCTTAATAAAAAATGTACAGGTAAGTTGCTATTTTTTATACCAGCTATTTTTAGTTTCTTCTTATTGACTTTGGTCAAATGTGAACCATCTTCAAAGTCTGTTAATATTTTAAAACAACTTACAAATACTAATTGAAATTCAATTTAATTGTTTTGAAAATAATAAATATTAATTGTTAATCTGAATTTTTTTTTAATAATTCTCATCTCTCTAATTTTGCATTAACATGTTTCTTACATTTCATTAATTGATGATCACTTCCCGTATTGAATCTACAAAAAATATTACAATCTTTAAATGTGAATTTTCTGTTAGTCAAAATATAACACATTTCTGCTATACCTTCATTTGGATGCTTCCATGTACATTTACTTTCAACATTTTTTCTTAAATAAAGAATTCATAATACATAGTTTTTTACTTTTTCTGTGAAACCTAAAAGTCTGTCTTCTGTCATGTCTATTACCATAAGCAGATTTGCCTACAGCATTTTTATCTTTCAATCATTTATCAATTAAAGATCTTTCATAACAATTTTAAAATGTTGCTTGGCCTGCTTAAAACTATTTTATGCATCCATATAAAAATCTTCTATTCCTTCATCACAATGAGAATTTATTGAGACATGAACTCTGAAATTCTCGTATTTGGTATCATTAATTAATTTGAATAAATAATCCCACTCCATTTTTTCATCTGATATTTATGCCTTTGTGGTAAAATACATGTCCACTTCTTAGATTAATTATCTCTACCCTTTTTGTTTTTTCTTCTAATTTTTTGCTTTTTATTTAATATTAAATAATTACTCTTCCAATTAGTGTAATCTTCTTAAAGTAATCTGCAGTTATAGACACATAAAGAAAAAACTTCTGTCAAATAAAAGATCAGTCAGCAATTGGGGGATTTTTATCACTCTTCCCCTTTGATTACAAATCACTGTCTTGGTTGATGATTTTATGGCCTTCTAGAAATAAGAAATATAATTTAGTTTTGTCTGTCATAATTATAAATATCTATTTAAAAAGAAAAAAAAAAGTTCATTCACACACACATTCATTCTTCCTTCAAGAAAATTCAATTATTTCTATTAAAATGTATTAGGCAATAAGAAAGAAAGAGCATAGTGTTTCTTGATCTTAAACTCAGAGCTAAAATTTCAGTAAACCCAATCACATTGGCTGAAGAGCATTGACAAGCAGTCCATCCATGTTTGTTTATTACATGAATAATCACATAACTGCAATACTTTGCTTTATTCTTTTACAATTTATTTATTTTTTTTTTTTTTTTTTTTTTTAATAAATATGAAATAATTTTTTATTATATTATTAAAAAATAATAAAAACTACACAAAACAAAAAAAAAAAATAAATAAAAGAAGAGAAAAAAAAAAATTAGAAAAAAAAAAAAAAGTTTTAAAATATTTTTTTTTTTTTTTTATGGTTTTTTTTATTAAAAAGATTTATATTTAATTTATTTATTATAATCAATACTGTTTGTACAATATTCTGCTCAATGTTTTAATTACATCCTATGACTGTTGTCAAGATCTTTTAACTAAAAATACAGCAAATGAGAATCTTTTCAAATATCATCATCACCGTATATATACATTTAGCATTCCTACCACAAATTCCTAATCTCATTACATTAACAAAAAGGATCAATAAAACTATAACCTTAAAAACTATCATGAACAAATAGAATACTTTTTTTATTATTTCCTTCACTTTTACAATTGATTATTCCCCGCACTTCTTTGCTTTCTTTTTTTTTAAATTTCATTTAATTTTTTTCTTTAATAATAAACTGACTATTCTCCACTCCTCCCTTTCATTCACCGTTTATGACTGATATTTTTAATTTTTATATATAATTTTTTCTTACCCAATTTTTCTTTCTAATTTTTTATATTTTATATCATTTTAATCATATTAGTTGTATTTTTTTGTATACACTAGAATTTTTATCATTTAAGTGTTGTTCCATTACTGTTTTTCTTTTTATATAGTATGCATTCAATACTCCATTCATATCCATTTTATCGATTTTACTTTTATTTAATAATTCTGGTTTTATTTTTAATTTATAATAAATAATGCAATAAATATATTAATTAATAATTCGATATAAAAAGCCCCTTTCAGCCAATGATTTGTGCTCTTTTCAAATGTTAAGCATCTATTTTAATGTCAACCAATTATTGCAAATATAACACTTTCTAGTGTTAAATGATAAAACATCAAAATAAAAAATGTTCATATAGAGATTCAATATAAGTTCAAACACATGACTATATAACATAACAATATACAGAATAAATAATACATAAAACTATACAACTTTATATATACTACCTTATATAATTTTCCATTCATTTTTAATTGACCAGTTATTAACTAAATTTACTGAAGTTTCATACATATTCATACAATTATGTAAGTTATGTTATCAAAATCACCCTTTCCTTTATTTTTGCTGAATATTTTATATAAATCCAATTTATCCAAACAATTTTAAATACTTTTTAGCAAAAAAACTTTTTATTGTACTTATATAGACTTACACCAATGTTTCGACTATCCTGTAGTCTTCTTCAGAGCTAAGCTACAATGAACAAAATAAAGTAAAATACATAACTATATATTAAACAGGCAAAATCTCCATACAGTAGTGCCACCCTGTACCAACTAGAGTACTACTGTATGGAGAGTTGGGTCTGTTTAATAAGTTATGTGCTAGTATAAGAGATGGTGATCATGTAATGCTTAGTGGTTTAACATAACTATATAAATAATACCATAAAAAATGTAAAGAATAAAAAACTAAAATAACAAAATATATAACAAAACCTAATAAAACTGAAAGAAATATAATTAAACCCAAATAAAATAATCCAGTTAATATAAAATAAATATACAATATAAATAGAAAATATACATTATACATGTGTATTTCTACCTATTGTACCGGTCAGTTTTCTCTGTTCATATAACAAGATCTAGCATCTAGGCAAAAGTACCTCGAATCCAATCATGCACAAGATACATAAGACAGGAACACTCATGAACTCTGCCCTCTTTGCCTATTTTCCAGATCTATCAACTTATGAGCAACAATCCCAATGATATCGATCTAATTTTATCTCTCTCCACCGGCATCGCAAAGCGGAGACACAAAAAGACTAATCTAAATTTATACGATGGAATATTTTATCATGAAATACAAGTTGGACTCAATTAAAGGTCGTGATCTTCCATATTAATTATACCTCTAAGCTTAATGGGAGATCATCTAGTCAGAACGAGAAAAATTTTATAATTAAGATTATTGATATTTAAATAAAAGAAAACAATGATTCTGAAAGTGTATAATATATATATAAGATTTATTAATGTACGAAATATGCGTAAATGTATGTATCATTATTTATTAATCATTGGCCTCTTAACGTAAACAGATTGAATTATATTTCAGATGGTAACAGAGAAATCATATTACATTTTATTTATAACTTAGAGGATGAGGTTTGACAGATTACTTTGATTTATTATTGCTGCTCATATGCCAATAATAGATTAATATAATAATGGATAATTGATTTAGCACTATTAGGAAAGGTATTCTTGAGATATCAATCCACCCCCAGAAGAAACAAAATATAGCATTTAACCGATTTAGCTGACAAATATGATTTAGGACTGCAACATTAATTTGATTACAGAATTACATTTAATTAATAGAAATTAATAAGCGTGTGAAGCGCTTGATAGAGAAGCTATAACGATTCAACCAAATTATTATATGCTAAGCGCTTTCGAGGCAATTTGCCTCATATTCATAGCGGTGATGCTAGATGCAGAATGAGGAAATAAGGCAAGGAAATAAAAGCGATATGCAAAGCATATGCAAATGAGTTAGATAGTCAAATGTTTGGAAATATCAAAGCAGGTGTCCCATCTATTGATAGAGTTATTATTGCCATTAATGAAGTTTGCCTCTCTGATTTTCCACTTGATGTCGTTTTCTTCAATGCAAACTATTTTGGGGCTGGAGGGCTCAAACACGTGGCCTGTCTTCTTGAAATGTTCTAAGAATGTAAATGAATTGTCGTTGTTTTTCTTTGCTCTATTATAGATGTATCTATGTTGTGCAGTCCTGTTGGTTATACCTGCTTTGGTTTTGCAAAATAAATGGCCTGACAACCGGGTTGTGGGCATGCTATGCTATAAATGACATGGGGGGTCTGAGATGGTTCAATTTTGGAGTTATTGATTAGACAATTAGTGCAAGGGGGTGTATGAAAACTGATTTTAAATTTGTTGGACAAAACCTTAATTAGTTGATTGGAGATTTTAGGTATGTGTGGAAGAGTAATGTATGGAAGTTTAATATCATTATTATTGTCTGCTATTTTCTTATAAAATTGTTTAATTTTGTTGTTAATGGTGTTGAGTTTGTAGCCTGCTTGTAGTAGGTCTTTAGTGTAGTGATGTATATTATTCTTTCTATCCACTTCAAATTTACAGTTGCATATTTCTGTATAAAAATGCTTGAAGGCCTGCAAATTTGTGAGAGCTTGGTGAATTGGAGTGTGGGTGTATAAAGCCTCTGATTTCAAATGGCTTTATTATCATTGAGTAATTTATTGTTCTCTCATCCCGTGTTAGAGAAAGGTCGAGGTATTTTAGGCTTTGGAAGGCATCTTCTGCTGTGGAATTGATAGTTATGTTAGGGAAAAGTATTTGAATTTTTACCAAGTGAGAAAACATGTGTGGGAGAGCTTGTTATATATAAAATGCCATCATCAAAGATGCACATATGAAAATATTAAAGAATATAATAAATGGATCTGGTTAGTAGAGTCACAACATTACAGCTTATGGATATTCATGGGTCTTATCTAGAAATATAACAGAAAGGTGGTGCATGCATGGCATCATATTTATGTAATCCAGTCATGGATCCTAGCAGGTGCTTCTAAGAATTTATTGAAGAAATAGACCGATATAAGTCTGCAAACATTGGCAGAATCAGTTCATGAACAAAGAGCAGTTGGCTGTGCATTTACTGGGTTGGGTTACAGCCAGATCATATGACCAAATAAGTCCCCAGCAGGGTTAAGAGCCTGGTTCTTGGACTTGGAGATACACAATGGGGTTCGGCTTTCCGATACTCCCAGATAAAGAGAAGCACATATATATATATAATAAATAAACAATAGGCCTATATGCATGCAATGCTTAGAATAACAAATATAGCTTTAAAGAATATTTACTTAATTAATGCCCAAACATTATGGAATATCCTGCATAATGGTATGATTTAATTGCTAAACAGACATGGATCATTTAAACTAATTAGAATACATAATTCTTTGATATAAAGACTCCCCTTTCCCTTTACTTTATTTTATTTATAACTTCCCACACCGTTAAATAAATATAAAAATTCAGTTATAAATGCTATTATTAAAATAAATATAATTATACATATACGAATGGGGTGGTGGTGATGAATTGGATAATAAATAGATTTACTTACATATAATAAATTTGACATTTTAGCATTAGTGTATTGTTATTTAAAAATAAAAAAAAACATTTCTTAGAAAAACAGATGTTTGCTTTGTTTTCTACAATAACCTTATGAGATAATTACTGTGTTTTTCCCAAATTCACGAACATTTTGCAAAGATAAAATAAGACTTGTTTTTAATTAAATTTAATTTAATCATCCCGTAAAATAGTAGGGAAAAAAAATGAAAAAAGAAATTACATACTAGAGAATTTGAGGGATTATTGGCATATTTAAAATACAAATACATAAAATACGATAATAAAACTAAAAGATTATTGCTGCATGAAAGTGAAAGAAAACAGATTAAATAGAGACTCAATGATAAAGGAAATTAAGTTATATAGAGTTACAAACAACTAGAGGTAAATAAATCATAAATATTTTACATAATATTAAATATCTAATAGAACGTCAGGGTTATTATTACAGAAGGCTGAGTTTCAAAGATTCATATATTAGTCAGCGGCTAAAGTTCTTTTTACCTTGTTAAATACAGTGGTGGTCCTTGATGCTTTAGTGTCCATTAGGATTGATACACTAGATCTAGATTTTGGGGTCAGTCAAGCAGGTAGCATTTACTTTTTAGTCTCAATAAGCATTGGAAAGTTCATAGGTACAGGATCCAGAGTTATGATTGTGGGAAAGAGTATGTTTTAATGGAGGGAAAGGTGAATTTTCCTTTACTCACTACACATTGTATTAAAAAAACACTAGCGTGGATTAGATCTGCCATTTCTATTTTATGATTGTGCTCTTCCTTTTGGATTCAGGTCTAGCAGTATTTATACCCCTTTTCTGATTATGTTGGAAAGCACTTAGCTGCTAGACCAGAGGCATTTTGTGCACTTAGTGGATCTGGAGTCTGCTGACCAGTTGCATCTTTTGTTCTAGTAAGTTTTGAAACAATGCAATCCTGTTATAATTTTCTTGAATGATTGTTTTAAAATATAGTCTTATGATTTTAAAACAAATTTGAAGTAGTTAAAATGTCCACTAATGGATTCTTACTTTACTGATATAAATTATAACATTCTAGTTCGGACTAATGGGCTTCCAGTTAATTGTTTTAATTGCATTCATGAAACTTCTTAGAAGAATTGCATCATTTTCTGACCACCATGATTAATAAATAAATTATATATATATATATAATTTTAAATATACATTAATAATATATGTTTTTATCTGAAATTATGATTTTAAAAGTAATCTCCCCTCACCAAAAATATGTACATATCCATTACACATGCATACGAATTAAAACAACATTAAATATTTGTTTATTAAAATTATTTACATTAAGATATCTATATATCCACATCAGTTGTTTTAATAGTTGAGCTAGAAGAAAAAATATGTATTAATAATTATGTATGTATGAGTAAGAATGGAGTTTAAATATGGTTTGGTGGTGGGAGATTATAAGTGGGCTGTGAAGCTCGATCTGAGCATCAGATCAACTGCTTCATTTTCCCGAACTTATAAAGAACAAAACAAAAAAATGTTTTAAAAAAAATCTTTTACTTGATGCCTCAGTGACTAAACAACAACCAGTTTTAAAGTAATGACATGTATCTGAAAAAAAATTATTTTTATCTGACTGAGTACTAACTTATTTTTAATTTATCTTTATGATTTTCCCTACTAACATTTTACAAGAGCAACATATATATATATATATATATACACAGTATAACTTATGTAAAAAAATATTTTCATCTATCTTTATATTACAATTATCTATTCCATTTATAACCTGTTCTATCTTTATCACTATTGCCAAATTACATATATATAAAAAAAACTTTTTCTGTACAATTGAGGTCCGAATTCTTTAGTCAAATGGTCTGTTCCTTTATTTGTATATGTATGTACTATCCTTTTTACTTGTCCAGTTTTATTTAGTCCTTTCCTCGATCTGGAGGTACATCAGGTCTCTTTGCCTTTTCAACTGGCACCAGGTCCAGATGCCCATAGTCTAAAAACTTGTTATGTCTAGTTGACTCTAATGATTTTCTCTGACATCATACTATATCTAACAATTTTAATAATATTCTCAATAGAGTTCTCCAAGATATGACATTTAAGAAACTCATATGGGGTTTGAATAAGGTCTTCAAATTCATTTTCCAAGTTAGAGAAACTATTCCCATTAAGCATATAATTAAAGTGATCTTCCCATGCTTTAACAAGAGTTTTGTTTAAATTTTTCAAAGTATCACCTCCTGATTCTACTCCCAACTGTTTAGTGGTCTCATCTAAATGCTTTTTAATCGATGCTGAAGGTGAAATTTCATCTAACCTCAGGATCTGGCTTACTTCAGTTTGAACTTCCAGTACTTTCACTTTTTCCAGAATCTTTTCCTCTTTGTACTTTTCATCCACTTTGATGACTTTACACATTCTATCATCCCGTGTTATGGTTTCTTGTCCATCTTCCTCTATCTTCATCTTGACTTTAGATTGTTTATATGCATTTGACTTATCCTCACTGGTTTTCACCATGTTCTCCTTCATTTTGTAGATTTCCTCTCTGATTTTTCCTAGCTGCTTATGTATCTCCATTTGGGTATCTTGTAAGTTTTTTATGACCCTTTCCTGTTCCTCCTCTAAGTTATCATTTATTTAATCAATATCTATGTGGAAGGTGGCTTCTTGCTTATTTATCCAGTCTCATCAGTATTAATTCTCCCCTCATTTTATGGATGGTATCCGTAGTTTTCTGTTTGTGGTCTTCCAGAGACCCTTTGAACTTAGTGTGAACCTCCTCGTATTCCTTTTTGTAATCTACCCATACATCGTCTATATTTTTTACTAAAGTATCATTCATTTTATCCCACCTTGTCACCATCCAGTCTTTTGTCTGTTCACCTATAGCTTCTAACTTATCAAATCTTGTTTCCAAATTTTCTTTTGTCTGTTCACCCATAGCTTCTAACTTATCAAATCTTGCTTCCAATCTTTCCATTCCTTTGATCAATCAATAATAATGTTTCTAGGTTCATGGCTTGACTGTTAATTTCCCCAGATTTAGTAGCAACATCATTTTGAGGTTGTTGACTGACACTAACTGGTTTTTCTATCTCCTTTTCCTCATTTTTATCATGTTCGGAAATTATCTTCCCTGATCTCAGTACCCTTCCCTGGCATGTTATATCTTCTTCCTTACTATTCTCCATTTGTCTGTCTGACTCTTATAAAAAAATATTATTATTATAATTTCTTGAAGATAAATATTAGCTTATGATTCTTTTTCTTTTCTATTTGTATACGTGTATACGGGGTGATACACCTTCCCCCATTCTCAACAGTCTCCCCTTTACTTTAATCTCCACTCCTGTACCTAATTTATACCTATTTATTTTATTATTGCTACCCTGGCTGACTTATTTTTTTGTGTTATGAACTTCTAGTTCTCATATTTTAAATACATATAAAAATATATATATAATAATATCATATTCTTATTACCCAACCTTCTCATGTCCTTCTTTTGTTTTGGTTGTTCTTCAGCACCTGAAACATCTTAACAATTTGTTTATTAGAAATGACATTTACAGAATTAATGTTAAAATTGTCAGCAGTACATGTATATAAATTATTAGACATAAAAAAAAACTATATAACTTGTTAAGTCTGGAATCATTGTTTCCAGAACTTTCCTTTATTTTATCAACTCTACCACCTATTGGCAAAATTTATATCGGTATTATTCCCAGGTGCCAACCAAAGGGGCAAAGTTATTACAATATTATTTGACTAGATGATCCACTTTTATTTGATTATACACTTTTATATAATATATATATATTTTATTACCGTTGTACAGCCATACAGATTTATTACATGATAAAAGTTAGAAAAAAAATAGTCATTATTTTGAGCACATATATATATATATTGTAATGTTTATTTATATATGTTGCAAATATATTGGCATTTGGTAAAAGCTAAAAAAATAAAGGTAAATTTAGATTTTTTTTTGATTAATTTAAAAAAAAAAAAAAAAAAAAAACGTACAATGAAAGTTAAATTATTCTTTAGTTTTTTTTTTTATGTAATTAGAAATAAAAGTTAGAATTGGAGAGAACAAATAACACAAATTACCAATCTGGATAAGAGAAAGTAAAAATATTTAAACTAATTAAAGATGGCAGAATTATGCTGAAAAAAATAAAGACTTTGTAACATAAATTTTATAAAGAATATATAAGATTATCAATGTATATTTTGACAAACAAAAGATATGCGCAGAAGTCTGAAAACTGGGCCTCTAGTATAAAAGGCAGAGGTCAGTTTGAAGAATGTCTTGTTCGTTGGTTTCTCTAGTTGGTCTTGGATAACAATAATATATCCAAGATCGCTCTATGCTGAAGTAATTCGGCATGTCGGAGTGAACCGGAGCTTCTGAAGACATCGTGCCTGAAGATGTATAACAGAAAAGCTTTCATGACCTACTAGGAGAATGGACCGCAAGATCAACTAATAATCAAAGGCCGTGAGCTCATTTTAACCCTGAAAAACTATGCATAGTTATCTACAACCAGCGTGAATTCACTAAAACTTACCGGTAAGACTACTTATTCCTGATTGTAACAAAATTAAGCGTTTGCAAACAAGTCTTAAAATAATCCTGATATAGACATTAATTTTCTTATTAAAGAGACTTTCGTTTAAATAATTTTATACAAGATCTGGGAAATGAATTGTAATAAGTGAACATTATTAAATTACTATATCCAACTGTTTTTTATAAAGTGATTCATGTTCTCTCCAATTTAGTTAATTCATAATTTAACTTACAAATATTTTTAGTTTGTTGGAATAAAAGAGATTTTATTTTTATCAACCTTTTTCATTGTGTGTTATTAATAATAGTTATTAATTATTATTGAATTTATTAATATTATTTTAGTGATGTTGAAATATATAATTTACCTTTGCCAATGTGTTTAATAAATTCCAGGAATAATAATATTTTAAAAAAATAATTCTCGTTACGGTATGATGCAATACCGATTAGTTTAAAAGTATTTTCTTTTTTTATTTGCAAGACGTGCTGGCGACAGATTTCAGCGGTCTCTTTAGAATAAAAGGACCTGGCACCCATATTGAATAAATTAAAAGCAGATTTCGTCAATAGCATAATTCTCAACAATTAATAGGCCGAGTTTGATCAGGAAATATAGTTATGTTTTTTAGAAATAGAAATACAACTTTCTTCTTTTCGACATAACTTGATCAACTCATGCGCAGTTTATATTAGCGTGTAGAGGCCTAGCAAAACGGAAAACGTTATAATATATAGGTGTGAAAGTATTAAAAGCTGCCACTACTTTTCTTTCATCAGCCCGAGAAAGTTATACACTTATATTTGCACATTATTTATTGGGAAAAAAAAATATTCTGCATATATAAAATAAATTCATGGTTATTTGGAACTCACACTTCTTTTTATATTATTATAAATGTGAAAGCATTTTAAAAGCTGCCACTACTTTCTCTCTTTCATGAACTCAAGAAAATTATACCTGTATATTTAAAACGTTCATGGAAAAAAAATACTACATATATAAAATATTTATGATTATCTGGAGCACATATTTCTTTATATCTGTGTGTGAAACTATTTAAAAAGCTGCCATTACTCTTTTTTTTCACAAACTTGAAAATGATATATATATATCTGAACATTATTCATGGAAAAAAAAATCTTTTTACATATATGCTCACATTTTTACTGGAGAAAAAAAATTTATATACGTATATAGATCAATAATGACTTGTACAGAGTGTGCATAATATTCAAAAGATCTGAACTGGGTGTACAAACCAAGGGAAAAAACAATTCACATATATATTCAATATTATTATTAAGAGAAAAAAAAACATGTACCGGTCGGTTTTGTCTGTTCATATAGCAAGATCTAGCATCTAGGCAAAAGTACCTCGAATCCAATCATGCGCAAGATACATAAGTCAGGAACACTCATGAACTCTGCTCTATTTACCTATTTTCCAGATCTACCAACTTATGTGCAACAATCCCTGATATCGATCTAATTTTATCTCTCTCCGCCGGCGTAGCAAAGCGGAGACACAAAAAGACTCTAATCTAAATTTATACGATGGAATATTTTATCATGAAATACAAGTTGGACTCAATTAAAGGTCGTGACCTTTCATATAGATTATACCTTTTAGCTTAGCAGAAGATCATCTAGTCAGAACGAGCATAATTTTATAATTAAGATTATTGATATTTAAATAAAAGAAAACAATGATTCTGAAAGTGTATAATATATATAAGATTTATTAATTTACGAAATATGAGTAAATGCATGTATCATTATTTTATTAATCATTGGCCTTTTAACGTAAACATATTGAATTATATTTCAGATGGTAATAGAGAAATCATATTACATTTTATTTATAACTTAGAGGATGAGATTTGACAGATTACTTTGATTTATTATTGCGGCTCATATGCCAATAATAGATAAATATAATAATGGATAATTGATTTAGCACTATTAGGAAAGGTATTCTTGAGATATCAATCCACCCCCAGAAGGAACAAAATATAGCATTTAACCGATTTAGCTGACAAATATGATTTAGGACTGAAACATTAATTTGATTACAAAATTACATTTGATTAATAGGGAAAAGTATTTGAATTTTTACCAAGTGAGAAAACGTGTGTGGGAGAGCTTGTTATATATAAAATGCCATCATCAAAGATGCGCATATGAAAATATTAAAGAATATAATAAATGGATCTGGTTAGTAGAGTCACAACATTATAGTTTATGGATATTCATGGATCTTATCTAGAAATATAACAGAAAGGCGGTGCATACATCGTGGCTATTTATGTGATCCAGTGACAGATCCTAGCATGTGCTTCTGAAGATTTATTGAAGAAATAGACCGATATCAGTCTGCAAACATTGATAGAATCGGTTCACGAACGAAGAGCGGTCAGATGTGTGTTTACTGGGCTAGGTTTTCCAGAGCGATCCCCATACAAAGCCAGCTCATATGATCAAATAAGTCCCCAGGGGGGTTAAGAGCCTGGTTCTTGGACTTGGAGATACACAACGGGGTTCAGCTTTCCGATACTTCCGGGTAAAGAGAAATACAAATATATATACAATAAACGAATGATGAGGCCTATATGCACGCAATGCTTGGAATAACGAATATAGCTTTAAAGAATATTTACTTAATTAATGCCCACACATTATGGAATATCCCGCGTAATGGTATGATTTAATTGCTAAACAGACATGGATCATTTAAAGTAATTAGAATACATAATTCTTTGATATAAAGACTCCCCTTTCCCTTTACTTTATTTTATTTATAACTTACCACACCGTTAAATAAGTATAAAAATTCGGTTATAAATGGTATTATTAAAATAAATATAATTATACATATATGAATGAGGTGGTGGCGATGAATTGGAGAATAAATAGATTTACTTACATATAATAACTTTGACATTTTAGGATTAGTGCATGCATTTTTCCTCTTTTACACTTTTACTAACTCTCATTTTTCTATTACTTTTATTCTTCTGAATATTCTCATCTAAAACCCTATTTGCCACTTTTTCTATTTCATCACACCAGTCCTCATACTCATTTCCAACCAACTCTTCCACTAAATATCTATAATCACTACAACTCATATATATATACTCTGTGATTTTATTATCATTATTATATAATTCTTTATATGTAAATATTATGCCAAAACTTTTTTCTGCTATTTAATATCTATAAACATATTCATGTTTATACTCCTATGTAACTTAACCATTTTTACAACACATAATTCATTTATAAATAATTTTCTCTTTCTATATTTACCTCTATATATCCCATTTAAGAACTATATCTATAGCAATCGCATCTTAATCTCAGAATTCTTATTAAATTTTGGTTTTATCTTTTTTATTATTATTGCTTCTTTTATTTTCCTTTCTTTAGTATTGTCTATGTAACATCATTTTTATTGAATTTTGCATAAATTTGTATCCTGTTTCCTTCATATATATATATATATATATTGGTGATTTAATCTTATACTCTACTTTTTTAATACTTCTTTTAATTGTATATACAGGAAAACCATTCTTTTTTAACCCATTGGTTATTAAATCTTTTTGTTTAATATAGTCTTCTTTTCTTGAACAATACATTGCAACCCTATATATTCTTGAATTATATTTCCTACCAATATTAGAAAACCAACTTGTTATTACCAATATTGTTCTTATAAATATTTATTTGAATATATCATTTTTATCTATCAATTTCTTTTGAAACATTATATCCAGATATGCAATTTCATTATTTTCTTCCTTCTCAACTGTAAAGTTTATATTCCTTTCTATTTTACTAATATCATTAATGAACCACTTTATTTGTCATTGCCTTTTTTTTCTCATATGTCATAGCATTGTCTGGGACGCAAACCCACAACCGTCTGCAATCAACTACTTGCTTGCAAGGCGGATGAAATGACTTTTATTAAAAAATCATCAAATAATCATCTATATATCTGTTAAAAAACAAAGGAGCATTTTTATTTTCTATTGTATTTTTATCAAACTCATTCATATAAATATTGTGTAAAATTCCACTTAGAGCTCCTCCCATTAATCATCCTCTTTGCTTATAAAATTCCCTATTATATTCAAAAGTTACATCCTTACAACATTCCATTAAATCTACCAATATATGAACTGGTAATTTTATTTTTTTACTAATGGAAGGAGCTCTAAGTGCAATTTTAAGAAATATTTATATGAATGAGTTTGACAAATATATAACACAAATTAAAATGCTCCTTTGTTTTTAACAAATATTCCGCAATTAGAACAAATCTTACTTTAACCCTAACCCTTTGTTGATTTATATATTTTACAAAAACTAATATAGACAATTAACAGCTCTAACAAATACTCCGCAACTAAAACAAACCTTACTTTAACCCTAGCCATCTTTGTTCATTTATTTATTTTACAAAAACTAAAATAGGCAATTAACAGCATTGCATAGTCTAACAAATATTCTGCAACTAAATCTTACTTTAACCCTAAGCCTAGTCATAGCCCTAACCCTGACCTTCTTTGTTGATTTATATATTTTACAAAAACTAAAATAGTAATTAACAGCATTGCATAGTCTAACAAATATTCCACAATTAAAACATCTTACTTTAACCCTAAGCCTGGTCATAGCCTAACCCTAACTCTAGCAATCTTTGTTGATTTATATATTTTACAAAAACTAAAATAGGCAATTAACAGCATTGCATAATTTATCAAATATTCTGCAATTAAAAAAATCTTACTTTATCCTTGACCCTAACCCTATATCTAACTCTAGCCCTAACCCTAGCTATCTTTTCTGATTTATAAATTTTACAAAAATTAAAATAGGCAATTAACAGCATTTCATATGGTAGTTGTGTACTTTGTCCAATGTGCCCACTTGGTGATGCTGTTTCTCTGCAAAAGCACAGAAATATGCTGTTTAGGTGGCCAAAGTTACAGCCTATAGAACAGTTCTGTTTATATTAACCATTAGCAGGCCTAGATGGCATTGCACAAATATTACAGCCTGCTGTGCTTCGTGTCACTATGGAAATAATGCACACTTCACAGATCACTACCGTACAATGTGAGGGTGTATGGAATACATCTGGCCATAAGTGTTTTAATACAACCGAACCTTCAAATCATTTCAAAATATTAACAGATTTTGAAAATGATTCAGAATCGTCTGAAATCAGTAAGAAAATAACTGATGCTCTAGTAAGAACTGCAAAAAAGATAGCCATGTAAAAAAGGCAACAATTTATCAGTCTGAAGAAATAAGAAAATATTTCAAAGTAATCCATTAAAAAGAATTATCTAGAAATCATTAAAGTGATATGAAAAACTATTAATAATGATCAGAAAATATAAATATGAATTGGAAAAGAAAGCTACAGAAGATAATTAAAGTCTCAAAAGTGTAAAATAATATATTGGAAATAAAGAAGTTTCAGAAATAAGAGAGATGACATCTAGAAATGTATAAAATAATTTTATAAAGAATTATATAGTAATAAAGAAATGCCAAGTATTTTGAATGAAGAAATTATGGATGAGAGAAACTGGGATTAAACTTAGAGATCTTCATATTGCAGTGGATCTATAATGCTAGAAAATGATTACTTTCCAAAAATATCAAACTTTCTTACAAAATGCCACACTATAGTAATTACATATATATATTATAACGGTCTGAATCAATAGAGTTTTACCGTATCTGCACTACAGGGCACCACTAGGTTTTTTTAACCTAGAAAATTTATATAGTAGGCAAATACGTAAGTTAAGATTCACATTTTACGTTTTATTCAGACCGTCAGCCCAAGTCACTAGCTCATGGAGTAGCAGAGATTTAAAACATTTTTATAAGTTTTAATAAAGATTTATATTCTCAATATATATTAATATTTAAAACAATAAAATAAAATAAGCCACTGCCAGTAATTAACACACAAATATTTATTTATACACATATAAATAAAATGGAGGAATAAAATTTATTATTTTAGGTTGGTTATTAATTTTTAAATTTAAATTTTTAATTTGAACAATCTGCACAGATTTGTTTAATAATATTTTTAAGAGTGTCAAGTATAAATGAACTGCATAGATTGCATTTGAAAAGAAAATATTCTATCCCTGATTTAACCTTAGGCCAAAAGTTCGCAGCCAAACCAACGTCAATCCATCTGATATATCGATATATTCAATGCAGTATGAATATGACAGCACAAATACCATACTGTCAGGAATGTACATCTGAACAGCATGGTTAAGAAAACATTGACATTCGTCCAGACAGGAATGCTACATCTGTCTGGCAAGAAAAACAATAAAAAAAAACTCCATAGGAAGGGACTGCGTTTTCCATCTTACTATCCCCTTCCATAGGAAAAAAGAGGATGTGCGGTGTATAATGCGATCCTGCATATAGCGAAACTCATACTACATCTACTAATTACACCAATATATCCAATCCATTGACCCAATTTAACTACAAAACAAATAACCTAAGATTACCCTCCCTTAAACTAACATATATAATTTTACAAATCTATGCAGCCATTCACGCCCGACTTAAATTTAACATTTATATAAGTTCACACAGATGAATTTTATAAAAGTTTGTTTTATAATGTTGAGTATAGATCGGCTACGTAGATTACATGGTTAAAAACATTTCAAAATAAACAAACTATCAAAATATAAAGTCATTGATGGAATTGCATAGGAAAATTTACAAGAAACCCAATGGCATTCATCATAAGATGCTGCATTAACACCAATAACTTAAAAGACATCCGAATAAATACATTTTAGATACTCAACGTAAGGTATCATTATTTACCGAATGTCTATATATTCTAATCAAATATGAAAAAAACATAATTAAACGTTAAGGAATCTATGCAAGTGTCTATACCTAACATAAATTTAATGCATTTAAATAATTTATACAACAAATATTAATAAAAAAATGGAAATGATTTTTAGCAAACTCAAATGTATAAAAATTAAACATTAATAATTGATTTGAAAACTCAGATTAAAGTTCATTTAAAAAAAAATGGTTAGCTTGTCAAATCTTTAAAGTTTTTAATTACTTGTAGTAAAATTTTTCCTTTTATATCTTACAGTAGAAGAGCTCCCGGTTCCTGGTGTCAATTCCCACAAAGTCTTTAATTGAAGACCGGTCTATCTGAAGGTGGCCTTAGTTGGTTCAATCCTGGTATTACAGTCATTTCATTTGAAATAAGTGAGAGAGAGCGACAAGTGCATCTTATCGCTCTTCTCACAAAATCAAGCTGGCACTGTTCTTAATTTCAATATTTTTCCTTTTATACCGATTGTGGATTCACTGAACAATGGTTTCCTGTTCCAATTTTTCGTTATGGTCCAAGCCTTCATTGCTGCTTCGATTGGACATCTAATTTATTTTTGTTCTCTTATCTATATTTCATCTGACTTTTTTATATAAGATTCCCAAGGGCTAGCTTGCTTTTCAATAATTAATAAACACATATTTTATCTTTAGATCTTGTACTTTTTTTATAAAAAAGTACGTTCAAATACTTTTTTTTTTGTATTTAAAAAATAAATATTTTTAAAGCTTTGCATCTGTGCGAATATATATATACGTTTAACAACTCTTTAATTTTTTTAGCTTTTATTTTTATTTACGAACTTAAAAAACTTTTTATTCTAATTTTAAATTAATGTAACGGCATATATTGTTACAGTATATATATATTCCTCTATTTCCCATCTTTTCTTTTTTTTAAAAAATTGTGAAAAAAAATATTTTTAAAGAAAATATATATGTCAAATATGTATGAATATTTTTTTTTCTTAAGCATTATATTTTAAATTTATGTGAAAAATTTTGTCCTATCTTTACAAATTTTTCCTATTAATTTTTATTTAACACTTCTTTGTAAAAAAAATATCTTTTACAAATTAAATCATTATCATCTCCTTTAATGTATGTTAAAAAACATTCTTTTGTACATCTGATAATTATATTACAAAATTACAATATAAAAATAAATAATAATTTCATATATTTAAACTTATTTCTATCATTGCAAATTGAAAATATATATATAATAAAACAAATATTAAAGTCCTATTCATTAATATCGATTTTATTTATTACTAATAATATCCTTTCTTGTGTAAAATCCATCCAAGTAAATATTATCAATCTTTTATATTTCCATCATTTTCTTCTTTTCAAAAGTGATCCTGAAATGTTATATAAAAAAATACACCCATATCTTTAAAAAGTTAAATTTTTTATAATTGACCCTTTAAAAAATCCATTTCTTTTAAGTCCTTTGAATCGTTTTGTATGGCCTTTATCAGAGGATTACAATATATATATATATATATGCATGAAAACATTCTTGCCTCTACAAAAAGTTCACTTGACAAAACAAAATAAGATTTAATTCAATACATCTATTTTGTAGATCAACCTAAATTATTCACAACTCAATCAATCCATCAATAGTCTTCTGTTCAACATATTGATGACTGAAGAGTTTTATCAATTATCATGTAGATGAGAAATTAACCCAAGATAAATTCATTACCAATCAATATTTTTTAAGGAGATGGCTGAAAAATGATCTTAAGTTGTATTCATAATTCAATGAAAACATCAAAACTTAATCACATTATTAACTTCACCAAATTCCATCACTGTTCAATTTAAGAATTTGGATATATACTCACTTCATATTCCAGTAATCTTTATGTCAATCTGTTTACCTCATTTGAATAAAGAAATAATATTCATACTGAAGGAAATGTATTTTTTAAAAAACTAAAATCCTACAGATTACACTTTATGACCTGAAAACGGTATTCATTTATTAAAATTTCAAAAATAATAAAATTTGTAAAAGGTAAATATCCACAATATTCCCATCCAAATTGACTTCAAGATGGACTACTTTTAATCACTATATTCTTGCCAATTGGGTGACTCATTTCCTTTCAGACAAGAATATAAGCAGATATATTGTTAAAAGTAGATATGGGTTCACAGCAAATTTTCTTTGGATTTCTTCTGTTTTTCATGTAATCATTTAAAATTCTGACTTTTTTTTGCTCCCTGCATGAAGTATCTCAAGGAACATCAAATGCACATTGATCAGCATTAGAAACAAAAAATTTTGAAGTTCAAGTTGAAAATTTCTCATAACTTTCAAGACACTCTATTTTCAAAAACAAATTCTAATATTTGACAAGGCATAAATGGGATATCTTTATCTTCATTATTAATTCCTTTTCTGTAGTGTCCCATTACATACATTAATCATTAAAATTAACACTGCAGTATACAGTAAGTGTTTTCTGTGGCGTGAGTTCATTCAATTATCACAGACTTTATGCATCCAAATTTCCAGAGGCAATGAAATACATAAATGCTGGCAATCTATAATTCAAATCATTTAGAAGTGATAAACTCATATCATTGCAAAATAAATGCATTTTATTTTATAGGCAGCACATTAAGACATTGTAGAATGTTTAGAATGTCTATTCAATCCAATGGCTTTGGATTTGTGCATCCTCAATGCATTATCACAAGAATATTTGAAAATATGAAAGAATTCCATAGTTTAGATATAAATTTCTCTACTACATAATCCTTTCATCCTCTAATGGAGTTTTTGGTAGTAAAATAAATAATTGTATGGCCAATTTATCAGATTGTATATCATAAGAGCATCCTAGTGACAAACTGAGCATTTAGCAATACTATTTAGTTAATCTGAACAGATTTTTTTAAATTCATTATAAATCATTATATCATGTGACCACAATTTTTTATATCACACAATCTATTTTAACACAGTAACTACTTTCTCCAACAATGCTATCTAATGCAAGCCATAGTAATTAATGGAAGCAAAGTGCATCAAAGTCACTATCTGGTGCCTACTTATCCAATGTTGCCAAACTAGTTTCTAACTTATGGCTTTCATTAGTGAGGAGCCTTGGATCTGAAAGCATTACATGTACATCTTTGGATTTACTGCATCCCTCCAGCAGCCATCTTTTACCTTTTTAGTTAACTATAGAGCTATGATCCCAAACTGAAAATGCAATGTTTTTAATCCAAGCTAATTTGTATAATCATACAGATCTGAGCTCAGTTCAGTAATTTATATCTAGGTGGTGCTCTCAGATTCAAGGTTCCTCACTGATGAAAGTGATAAACTAGGCACTAGAAAGGGATTTTGATGCACTAAATTCAGCTTGCAGTAGATGGGAATATTGGATGCAGGCAGTTGCTATTATGTTCAATTCATTATTATACAGTGAGAATCAGTTCCAAGATAATCAGTTTTTAAATTGTCTACTAACTTATGGTGCTGAAGGAAATATAGGACATCTTGCTAACACCAATCTTGCAGATCAATTGGGTATAAATTACCCAAGAGAAATAAAATATAAAAATATTATCATGTTCATCTTTCCAAGTATTCATCTTTAGTATGACTTTCAGATCAAGAAAATCTATTGGACAAAAAACACTGCTTGTTAATTCTCTAATACTGAAAACAAATTTATTTTGAGAACTTTTCTGGCCATCTATTTTTATAATGCTCACAGAGAATGGTCATTTGATAAGATACACAAAGTTTGTGCCCTTTTCTTTAACAACATAAAATCATTCTTTTTTTTTAATATGAAATTTCACAAATTTTGTTACCATCTTTTCTTTTACATACCAAAACAAAATATAAATCTGGGCTTTCTCAACCCTATTTAAATTAATTTTACATTCCACACATATGCATACTTTTAATTTTTACACCATTTGTTGTTAAATATTCTTATTATGAAATTTTGGCACAAATTCATTCCTTGGACACTGTAAGCCATGAATGAATATAAGAATTGCAATTCTTATATTTTTTGTTTCTTCCAAATATATCTATATTAATTTTTCTGGACTTTATGTACAAAATCAAATTCTGAATTTTTAAATTGATTTTGTGTGCCTTAGCAATTTTTCTGGGTAACTATTAGCATTATGTAGTTTTTTATATTTTATGCCTTTTATATTTTGTTACAACTAAAAAAATGTAATTTATTTCACAGTCAGTGATATTATTTGTATAAATGTATTTGATAACCCAATTCCATATACCTGCAAATGCAATACCAGCATATAGCAGTTTTGACTATATGGTGCTTTTTTTAATGTGTGTGCATTTAAGATTAAACAAACATATTAAATAAATTATAATCAGCACTAAATCCCCCAAATCCCTTCTAATTTCATCTGATAATATATTTAATAAAGTATAAATAAATTTATAATGAGTGAATAGAAGCAATATCGACAAATCATTAATCTAAAATGGCTAGAAATCTATTACTACCAAATAATGATACTACAACTATATGTATTTATATATATGATGAAATTATTATTCATATCTTTAAAAAAAGCTGGTGAAGAAATAAAAAATATTGTTGACAAAACTATATACTAAATGTCTAAATAATAAAGATATATTATAATGATGATTAAAAGAATGCAATAGTAATTTGACATATAAAAGATGATAAAAAGATATTAGAAATTACCCACCATTCATTACAATTCTATCATTTCTATAGAAAATATTTACCAAGATAATTATAACTATGAGAACTTTGGATTCAAACAAACCAAAAGAATATAAGGTAGATTTATAAGTTGTTTTAGCATAGAGGATCATACCCAAGTATTGAGAAAACAAGTTATCATTATGATTGGATTTGTAGATTCTGAAAAGGCATTTGATTCTATATGCATTTTGACTGTGATTAAAACTTTGGACCACTAAAAGATAAAACCAAGATATTGTTATTTTTAGCAGAATATTTACAAAAGTACAGCAAAAATGATTAAATTACATGGTGTAACAAGAAGATTAGTAATGATTATGAAGTATTATAGGAAATTCTATATTTTCTAAATCTTTTTATAGCAATTTTGCAAAAAATATTTTATGGTTTAAAATCCAAAAATGAAAGAAATAAAAATACATAAAGATTACTTAAATCATTTAAATTTTATAAATCATGTGGTTGTTTTTGGCAAATAATATTCCAGAGATTCAGAAAATGTTGCAAGAGGTATTAAATGAAAATAACAAATTAGGACTACAATGACTAGTGTAATATTCAATGGATTTTTCCAGAAATAAATAAAGATTGATAATCATGAAATTAGAAAAAGTATATTAGATTATTTATCAATACAAATTATTAGCAACTCAATTGATGAAATTAATCATACAATTACACATGGATGGAATGTTTTTGGTAGAAATAACATAGTCTATAGGGTTAAAAAGAAAAATTTTAATATGTTTAATCAATTCTTACTTATGGATCTAAAAGTTGAACATTTAACAGAAGAGCAATACATCATACCACTAAACAAAGTATGGAGGACTATATTGGGAGCAACAAGATATCAAAAACAAAGCATTTGAGTGAGAGAACAAATAGTATTCAGTGACATCATTGAAAGAATTAAAAGACTGAAATGGAGCTGTGCTGGAAATACATTGAAAAAAAGAGATAATAATAGAAGGGCAGTTAAAATGTGAAGACCTAGAAAAAGACCATGTGTAAAATGGATGAATCAATGAAATAAGAAAGTTTTTTGATATGATTTGGAGAAGTAAAAACTATGGATTGAAGAAATTGGAATAAACCTAGTGAGATTATCTTTCGGCACTGGATTAATAATGGTTAAAAATTATATATAATGAGTAAATAAAATAGATAGAAAGAAGCCTTTAAAAGACCATTATTAATAGACTAGCAGTGAAGCAAAAAATATTTTTCATTACATTTGCCAAATGTTAAATGGTGAAAACGTTTATTTTTCTTCCTAATTGTACTGAATATGCTAAAAATAAGAAAGTACCTTTTACTGTCCAATATCAATGTTTGACAATAGGGCATTCTTTTTCCACATAATGTAAATAAACTAAATTTACATGTACATAAATTAATTTGTGGTGGCAAAATGAAATTCACGCACCAAAATGACACACTCCGTTCAGTTGATCAAATTCACATTTAAATTTTCTTTTGTCAATCCAAAAATCTTTGGTTCTTGTATCTTTTATTCTTATCATTAGGCTAAAATAGAATATCCATCTAATAAACAATAATAGATTATTTATAAGAATAAAAAAATTGATTTAAATATAACAAGTTGAATAAAACAGCACATTCAGCATCATTATTTTCAATCATTAATCCACCACAGAATAAAAATCCAAGTTTAATCCAATTTCTCCAATCCATAGCTTCTCTTCTCATCATCATTCCAATAAATTTATACAGTCATCTCATATATTTTATAATCCAGTGGAATACAATTTAAAATTTCAGTTCTTCATCCATCACTAAATCTTCTAACAATATGTCCAGATCATTTCTATTTTAGCCTCTTAATTCTTTCAATGTTGTTAGTGATGCTAATTTCTTCTCACTTTTGTATTTTACTTCTGGTGGCTTCTTATTAATCCTAAAAAATATCTAAATTTTGCGGAGTGATTTTTAGTCTATTATTTTTCAATTAAGTGATCAATTCTCATGTCAATAAATAAGGACAGGTTAAATATATATTTTTAGTAATAATATATATATATTAAATAGAATTTATTCATGTGCAAATAAAAATAACTATAAGAGTTTTTTTCTATAGCCTGTAAAACATAAATGTTCTTTGGAATTGGGAGTTATTACATATATGCTTTTAAAATATTGTAGCTACTGGTATATAGAAGGTAGATTGACTGTTAAATTTACTTTTATATATAATATACATATTTAAATAAGTCCTCATGGTGAAAAATATACATCCATTGATGAACAACAAGTTTCAATCAGGCTTAGGATTATTTTCAGACATGTGCACAGCAATCATCCAATACTGGTTAATAAATGGTATATAGCTATTATTAGTTAAAATACAAAATAAGAATGAAAAACTGTTCAAACTTCCTGCCTGGTAATTCACAAGCATAGTAAATGGTTTCTTTGAGAAGTTATTGAAAATACTCTTATTTACAGTGAACTATTTTATGCCATTTTCTCCACGACTTGTTCCCAACTATCAGATAAATTCTTGTGGTAAATGTAGATCTGAAAGAGTTTTAAAAAAAAAAAAAAATTAAACACTTTTTACAATTATCAATAAAAGATACAAATTATATACACATAATACCAACAAAATTAACTCAAAATTAATTCAATAACTTGACACATATCTGCATTATAAAATTGCATTTGCAAATGCTTTATTAATAATCTGCTATACATATTAACCGATATTATTACACCTTCTATCATTCAACATATACATATAAAATTGAATCTCAATTGAAATACTACATTTCATGTTATAATTAAAACGGTAAAAGCCTGAAATCCGGGCAAAGCCACTTGGAGCGTTGATGCTAGACAAAATCAATGAAATATAACGTTACCGGCTCGCCGCAACTTTTTTTTCTTTTTATACAGCAAAGTTTTTTTTTTTTTTCTAATATTGATTAAACGAATAATTTTTCTTTCATTTAGAACATGATTTCTTTATTATTAAACAAATTTTGATATTCATTTTCGTTACTTTTTGTGGGTTTTTTTGTTGGAACCTGATATTTTTTCAACAAATTTTGCTAATTGTATTTTTTCCTTTTTATCATTTGAAAACTTGGGACCGTTTCACGACGTCAAAAAAATTTGTTTGAATCCCACCGCCGAAAAAATAGAATATAATTATTTGCGACTTGTTTAGAACTTAATTCTAACTTTCTTTTTTTTTGGCTTGACTAAATGGTTTTTCTTATTATTATTAATTTTACTTTTTTGGAAACACAACTTGTTTTTCACTTTGATTTAAATTATGTTTGAATTAGCCTTTTTTTTTTTTCGTACTGTTATTATTAACAAAAAGGCAACAAAAATAGTCAATTATTTTAATAGCGCTGAAAAAAGAGAATCAATTTTGGGACTTGTTTCGAATTTTGATTTATTTTTGGTTGACGTAATTGTTTTTCTTAATATTAAATTAAAATTTACTTTTGTGTTTTTGCCGATTAAAAAATTGTTTTCAAACACCCACCCACACTCGGAAAAAGAATTGTAACCAAAAACTTTGATTTCTATTTCGTTCGAATTACCTTTTTTTTTTTAGCCTTCTACAATCAACTGCTTTTGGGGGTGGGGTATTTCGTAATTTGTTATTCTTAACAAAAAGTCAACCAAAGTCATCATTTATTTTAACCCCGCTGCAAAAAATTCAATCCAAATACTTGTCGATTTCTAATGAAATAAAAAACAACAAAAAAGGACACAAATTTTGGACTTTTTAAAATTATTTATTCGATTTTATTGCTGTAATAAAAGGTGGACATTATGTGTGCCTGACAAAAAAAACAAAACACAATCTCACACGCTTTCTGTACTCGGCAATTTATCTGAAGAAAAGTTTCAAAATTACACGTTCGTATCAGACCTTTTAGTGGTTTCGAATATTTTCCCCAAACGTGACTTAGCGCGTGAACTTTGTCGAAGCCTGTTAGAACTTGCACTTTGCCAATTTTTTATATTTTAACCTTTTTTTCGGGAAGGGTGAGGACCATATGACAATTATTAATAATTAGCAACATTTTTTAAATCGCAATGATATTCCTCTATTACGGAGATTTGAAAAAGTCGTACCGCTTTGAAGTTTAAACACCCTCAAGCGATACAGTAATCAACTTATAAATACAACAAAAAATTAAAAAAATTAATAAATAAAAAAAAAAATAAAAAAAAAAAAAAAATATTTTTATAAAAAAATAATTATAAATTTAAAATAATCGCATCAAAAACATCAATGTTATACTCCTCATAATTAATTGTTTTTAATTAAATAAGTTTAATTTTTGGGGACTAAAATTTGATAAAAAATTAACCTTTACACTAAAAATTACATCATAGTTTATCTCCATGAAGAAATGATATACAAAACTTATTTTTTATTGTTATAATGAAATTATTTAAAATAAAGATTTTCTAGTACAATTCTCCAATACCAACATTTATTAAACAAGATACAGTTCAAGAATGTAAAAAATCCTCACCCATGTGATTTGGCACTAGCCATAGTTATATACCTTTTAAATTGTTTGAAAAATTAAGTTTTAAATATATTTACACACACACAGATATCTACATATAAACTAAAAAACCCAGAATAAACTCTACAGTATTCAATATACTAATATAAAAAATAAATAATTGCTATAGTTAACTTATGGCTTGTGTGCCATCCTGAGTAGCATTGAACAGTAATAATTTAAAAAACAAATCTCATTAAAGTCATACAATATTAATGGTCTCATGAGAATGGTCAACTCCCATAATTTATATTCTTTATTCAATAAGTTACCTGTCATATTTCTAAAATATGATTCTTTGATTTTTCTTTTCTCAAACAGTTTTTCACAAGTAAAATAAAAACACTGTGAAAGCAAAAACTTCCATTACAATTTAATTGAATGTTCAGCAAAAATACAAATAGAGATTTAAATCTATCCACAGAATATTGCAAATTATATACAAGTTCATGTTCATAAATTCTCTGTTTCAATGCACATTTTGTCTCATAATGTAATTTGACTCACACTGGCACACCACTTTATAAGGCAAAACTCTCCACACAGTAGTGCCAGCCTGTGCCAACCAGAGAAATCAATAAATGCCAGAAGGCTTGTGCATAAAATCCCTATCTAGTGCCTACCCATTGAATATCCCCAGACTAGTTTCAAGCTTGTGGCATTCATCAGTGAGGAGCCTTGGATCTGAGAGCACTGCACCCAGATCTTAGGATCTAATGCAACCCTCCAGCAGCCACCTTTTATCTCTACCTCTACTTAACTACAAAACTATGAGACTGAAATTGAAAACACATTAATATTTTCAATCTAAGCTTAATAACCTATATATATATATATTGTGACGGCCACGTAAAGTCGTCGTCACACGTATATATTTATTAATAAAATTAGATAACTTAGCTACTACAAAGTAATAAAAGTAAATGGATTAGCTACTAAATTTTAAAAAAAAAGAAAGACAAAAGTTGAAATTCAAATGTCGAAATTACATTGGATTTTGTAATAGTAAGAGAAAGGGAGGGGGTGCATAAAGAAATGAGTCTCTTTCTCTCGTTTAAAAAAACTATTGTAACAAGTTAAAATAAATTATAAACATAAATTTGAAAATGAATTGTAAACTTTTAAGTAAAATTTAAATGTAATATGTAATGTAAAAACAATATGCCAGATAAATCAGAGGTGTTAAAGTCTGTTGAACTAATTAAATTCCTCAGACAAAGAAAAAAATATAACAAGGAAAAGCTTATAATTACAGCTAAATTAATTAAAACCTACATTCCAGCCACTAATTAAACAAATAGGTTGATAAGAGTTCGTCGGAAAATCTAAAACATTAATTAAAAATTTTACAAAAACAATGAACAAAAGAAAGACAGTAAGAGAGTTACAATTATTATCGGATCATTTCGAGCAGAGATTTTGAGGAAGCAACAGCTAAAAGAAAATGAAAGAAGTGCGCGGCTAGTGGCGTTAAAGGGTCATGGGTTTGTATTCAATCTGTCTCACCACTGACTCACAATGTAAGGTCTATGCCTGACCTGCTAGAGAGACCACCGCTTCTGTGACTGAACAACTTAAGATCTACCTAAAGAATCAAGAAGTAAAAAAAAACTGGAATGAAAAATAACCCCACAAACTGAGAGAGAAAATCAATCTAGCCGACAGTGAAGGACATACCGTCTCTACAAAAAAAAAGATGATCCCCCACTGGACGGTAAAGAGCGATCGAAGGAAATGCCCATGGAAACAACTACAACAAAAACCTAGGTAAAAAGCATGCATGCATTTTTTTTATTTTTATATTCACCAATAAATAAAAAAGGAAAGAACCAGACAATAAAATTTAATTAGGAAGAAATAATCTTGATAGACTTAGAACACTGTCCAGTATAATTTCAGGAGAACTTAAATATGTAACTTTAATATTCAATATGTTTTACTCTATCTATCATTGTTTGTAATTTATATAAGTGTGTAATTTTTTTATTATTATTATGTAATTTTTTATATATGTGTGTGAGTTTTATTAAACATATTTATTCTTAAATTGCGTGTACTTGCTTTATTCGCCTATCACCAAGCTATGACAGGGAGGAAACGGTAATTTATTGATAAAAGGGTAAGGCTGATTTTAAAGGTATTCGTGTGCTTCTTGTTTGTGAGAATCTTCCCAATTATATAAAATAAATAGCAAGCGCTGGACATTTGTAAATTTCTTGGAAATAGTTTTGCTTTGTTCAGCAGCCAAGAGTTATTGGCCGGGAAATATAATGCCAAGATAATATGTACGTATTGCCTCGGGGTTCGGCCAATGGTACAGATATGAAGCAAATTTATATCTGTATTTGCTCTTTGCTTGCATTGTAACAGCATTGGCTATTAATTAAATTGATAATAAACAAATAAATGAAAGGAAAAATCAAAGTTAAAAAAAATAAAGTATAATAAATAAGAATAAAATGCTATAAAATAAATATAAGTGAAAATAAAATATTGTAAGATAAAAATAAATAAAATAATAGAACTAAGAAAACTAATAAAATCAACCAACAAATAAGAATTTCCATCAAAAACCATTTCTGTTCACAAAAGTCATTTTTTCCGTTACAATATATATATATAATAATTTAACACTTTATAAGCAGTATAACAATTGTTGATTTTTTCAAAAGCATTCTTTCTATTGATGTAATCATACTCGTTTTCAACCATTATCAATCCACTGCAGGATGGTCTCTCCAAGTTCAATCCATTTCCAATCTCTACCCTGTCTTTTCCACATCATCACGCATACTTCCTTGTTTCATCCATCCATCTCACATATGGTCTCTTTCTAGGTCTTTTACAATATTTTGGAATTCAGTTTAAAAATTTCAATTATTCATCTATTATCACCTCTTCTAGCAATATATCCAGCCCAATTCCATTTCAGTCTGTTAATTCTTTCATTTTTGATAACTTGTTGTTACTCCTAACATGTGTCTCTCCATACTTCTTTGAGTGTCTGAAATCTCTGTATTGCTCTTTGGTTAAGTGTTGGTAAAATACATTTATTAAAAGCCTTCATTTTCAAACACATAGGCATATTTCCTTTTACTATTTAAGTTATTTCTACTAAAAGCATTCCAACCAAGTTTAATTCTATGATTAATTGCATCCATTATATTTCCATCTGTATTAATAATCTGACCAAGATATTTGTAGTTGTTAATGCATTCTAACTCATCATTATCAATTTTTATTTTCTTCCTTTGAAAAAATCCATTGAACATTATTTTAGTCTTTTTAATGTTTATTTACTTTTAGTCATATTTTCTTACTATCATTTGATAACTTTTGCAACATTTCCTAAAACTCCAAAGCATTATTTGCAAAAACAGCTACATCTGCAAAATCTAAATGATTTAAATAATCTCAATTTATTTTTATTCCTTTAGCTTCTCATTTTAATCCATAAAATACTTCCAGTATTGTTGTAAAAAATTTTGTAGACATGGAATCACTCTATCATACATATGTAATCTAATTGTTACTGTTGCATTTTTATAAATAGTCTTCAGAATATGACAATATCCTGGATCTATATTTTATAATAATTTACAAATCGAAAGCATAATGGTAATTCATATTCAATGATCCTTTCTATAACTTCTCTCAATACTTGGATATGAGCCACTGTACTAAAATCACTTTTAAATCCAGTTTGTTCCTTTGGTTGATTGAAATCCAAAGTTCACTGTAGAAGACTTGTAATTATCTTGGTAAAAATATTGTATAGAACTGATAAAAGACTATCAGGTCTGTAATTTCTAATATCTTCTTTATCATCTTTATTTAATATTAATACTGCAGTCTTCCAACCATCTGGTACATCTTTATCTTTTACGTATTTGATATATAACTTTGACAAAAATATTCTATTTCTTCAACTTTCTTTTAAGATATCAATTATAATTGTAGCATTACCTAGAGCTTTTCTCTTCATAAATTTAATTCAATGTCTCACTTCTTCATTTAAAATCTTGGACAATTCAGAAAATATTGTAGGAGGTATCTTTTCCTTAATTTCTGTTGCTATATAATTCTTGATAGAACTCTTCTACACATTTCATTATGCCATCTCTCTTTTTAGTAATAATTCCATTTTTTCTTATTGCAGAAATAAATTTCCTACCAATAATAAAATGTTTTATACTCTTGAGAATTTTATTCTCTTCTATAGCTTTCCTTACTAGTCGACAATTATACTTTTTTATATCATTATCAACTCTTTTTTACACAATTTTACAAAATTATAGATATTCAATCTTTCTTAATGCATCGTTTTTATATAATTTCATATTCCTTCTTTTCTTCATAAATTCTCTAGTCTGAGTAGGATTTTTGCTGCTTTTTTGTACCAGTTATTTTTGCTATATATAGTTTTTTTAAAAATGTATCAGTTATCTTTCTATTGATTTTATTCAAATCTGAATCATGTTCAAAATCGATTAATGTTAGAAAATAATTTGCAAGTTCTAATTTAAATTCATTGGAATGTTTCTGAAGATTAGGGATATCAACTGTGAATATTGTTTTTCTTAATATTTTTTCTCTCTCTAGTTTTTCATTAGCATTATCTTACATCTTGCTACTCAATGATCACATTCTGTGTTGAATTTATTAGGAACATTACAAACTTAAAATAGATATTTCCTGTTAGTCAAAATATAATCCAATTCTGCTGTATCTTCATTTGGATGTTTCCATTAAATATTTTTTCTCAAAAAAATAATTCATAATATAAAACATTTCTTTTTCTGCAAACGCCACAAGCCTATGTCCTCTCTCAATTCTATCACCATAACCAAATTTACCTATAGCAATTTCGTAATTCAGTTGTTTACTAATTCTAACATTAAAGTCTCTCATAACAATTTCAAAATATTTGATCAGATTAAAAGCCCTTGTATATCTATATAAAATCCTCTACTACTTCATAATTATGAGAACTTGTTAGGACATAAACTTGAATTATCTCCAATTAAGTTGAATTACTAATCTTGTCACTGTTTAGATATACCATCAATCTCTACAAAGCACTTCCTCCACTTTTTATTTGTATTTCCAATGTTTGTGCCTTTGTAGTATATCTATGTTCACTTTTTAAATCAATTGTCTCTTCATCTTTTCTTCTAACTTCACAAAGTCAAGAAATGTCCCATTTAATAATAGACAGCTCTTCTTCCAATCTTTCTTCACTTGAAAATGAACTGCAGTTGTAGGTACCCAAATAAAAGGTCATCATCAAATGGCAGCCTGGGTCTGCAATCAGGGGATTCTTAGCACTCTCCTCCTTCAGCCACAATTGCTGCCTTAGCTGGTGACTTTACAGCCTCCTGGGAATAAGGATTACACCTTATTCTTATCTGACATGATTGTAAATATAACTTTTTCAATATTTTTTTCTTAATAGATTCATCTGTTTGAACTTATTTCTTAAAAAATTTTAAAGTTGTTTCTCTGTAAACCTAATAATTGCAAAATGGAATATGAAATCAAGTTTCTTATGTATATGTATTTCAAAGTGTTTGTTGACAAAGACTATGAGAATAGTCGAAAGCACTCCTAAGGATATAAATTTTTTTAAAGTTATTACTTTACATTTGTCTAATTACTGTATTTATAAATATTCACTTATAAAATTACATATATTGATTTGAAGAAATACAGACATCAAATTATAATATTATTGCACATATATATATTGTGCCCTTTTCTATAGGTCAATGATGGTTATAAATGGTCAATTACTAAAAAAATTTTAAAATTAATATTATATAGTATTTAAAATTATAAACTATGGTTAGGCAATAAAGGGTTAATGTAATATATTTAATAATAAGTATTGTGATGGTGAGGATTGCATCTAGTTCCATATTTTTCTAAATTATTTTTCAAAATTTTATATAATCATTTTAAATAATATAAGTAGCCAATTTATTAAGACAGATAAAACTAGACTAAACACCGGAAATGTCTACGTGACTGTCTGGAATATTTTATGTATAAGCACCAGTTTAAATTAATACAAATAATTAAAATATTTAAATAGTATATTATAGAGCTGGATGGAATTGTCACACATCATAATAAAAAATAAGTATTATACATTTTATTAATTATTGTTTTAAAATTATTTTAAAAGTAATTAAATTGTAATAGATAATAATTGATTTAAATAATAATAGGTTAATATTTAAGTCTATTACGTCACGATTTTAAAACTTTAGAAATTGTTTATAAACCAAAGTAGGGAATGACCAATAAAAAGATAGATCTTAGCAGACAACAAAAATCGCGCCAATTAATTGTATAAACTAGGAGAACAAAAATGTGTTGACTCCAGAGCAGAGGTAAAATTTTAAGCTCTTTAAAATTTCTTTCTTTCTTCAATTTATTAGTCAATTTTATTATAACTTTAATAATATCTTTGAAAGAAACTAACTGACAATTTAAAATCTTCCGAAGAGAATCTAAGAATAAAATTTTAAAAAAAGTTCTCATAATAATGTTTCACTAACTCCACAGTAACCTGCCAGTGGATTCTATTAAAATATAATCTGAATTTTCAATAAAAAAATGGATAGATTCTGAAAACCAAGTTATCAATTTTATAATATTCCAAAAATGTTAATGTTATTCGTTGATATAGCTTGTATAGCGTATTACTATGAAAACTGCTTTCGTGCATATAAAATTAATGAAAGGACATTGTGCGCAAAGTTAATGAATATGATGGAAAATAAAAATAAATATTATTCGTATAAAAATAAATGGACAAAAAGAATTTTTATGAATTGCTTTCTTTAAGATGACTTGAGCAAATACTCTAGAAATAGTTAAAGATCGAAAATGTTGTATATAAAATAATAATGAATAAAAGTGGCTTCTCTTATTTTTTTTAATATTGAAAATATATTTTAATAAGAAAGTATACATTATCTCTGCTGCTCCGCAAGCTAGTGACTGGGGCTAATGGTCAAAATATAAAATAAAGTGGGATCTTAACTTACGTATCTGACTACTATATAAATTTTTCAGGTTCAAATAGCCTGGTGGCATCCTGTACAGCAGATACGATAAGATTCCACCATTTCCCAGACCATTATAATATGAAGTAAAAAACAATTTTTCGGATGAAGTCTGGAGAGTCAGACATTATATGTGCCCTTCATCCTGTAGTCATTTTCTAATGTGGGGATATCATCTTGTTGCTGTACAATACAGTAAGCACCTGTATAAAAACCTTTCTGTGGATGATCAATTGGATACTGATCTTCACCCTACTTGAACTCTTTCACTTAAGAAGACTGGGATGGGGTAATGACAATCTCCTGCTCTGACTTAGCTATTATTAAACTTCCTCATTTCCATTTTTTCTTTTGCAGACTATATCAATTACACCTTTGCCCCACTTAATGAGGGCAGCTGGTCCCCCAAAACTCATCATTAAGCAAGAATATCATATACAGAATAAGCATTTATAATGGTTGTCTGGGAAAAAAATTGTCTGGTTACTCCAGCTAAAAAAATTACATTATAAGTTAGAAATATTATGTTTAAAAAAATAACTTATCAAGTATATATAAAAATTTAAAAAAACCTTAATGTATGTTATATGTTTGGGTAAACTGTGCCATGTGTATTATGCAGGTATTTATTTAAAATATGTATTTATGTATGTATGATAATGCAACTAAAATTGATGTAAAAAGAAAAAAAAACTCTTAATGTTGTTACTTTCTGTGATCCATTCACCAATCATTGTTATCCAGTTGGGTTTCTAAGCTCAAATATTTTCTTGATTTTTTCATGGTCATATTACTTGCTAAAATGACTTGAAACAAAATCTTTTTTTTAAAAAAAGTTTAATATCACTAAAAAAATGTGTTTTCTCTGTTCAAAAAGTACAGCAAAATAGACTGAGAAAGTGAAACTAAACTAGCATTTAACAATTTTTTTATATGTTCTTCTGTACAACTGGTTTTCATTATGATGAAAAAAAAAGTGATGTTTCATTTTTAAAAAATTTGTACTACAGTATTATAGTATATTACTTAAGTGAAATTATTAAAATTAAAAAAAAAAAACAAAGTGTTTGACCATAAACACTTGTTATTTATCATTAGTTTAACAAGAGCCAAATCGACATGCAATACATTACAAAAACGTAATTCGTCAACTTGAAAAAAAACTTCAGCTTATTGAAAAGTAAAAAACCTAATGCATTCTGAGTTTGCATATTGTAATAAATATTTAAGGTTTTTGTTACAATGAGTACTGTGTTGATTTAAATAAACAAATACAATAGCTATATAAACATCGCATAACCACCTCCTTTTATGCTTGTTTATAACTGTTGTTAAAACAGGCAAAACACACTATGCATATTGCCACACACAGCAAGCTAGATTAATCAATGGATGTCAGAAGGCTTGTTCATAAAATCTGATGGGGATTTTATGCACAAACCTTCTGGCACCTCTTTTAACAATAGCTATAGCAGGTTTTTGGGGCATGACATATACACTTTTATCGAATGTAGTAGCCATGTTTTTGCAATGTCTTAGCAATTTGTGAAATAGCACAACATGTTTTAATGGCAAAGTTATGGGCTATTTAAGTAAAAATTAAAGGCATTAATATTACTCACTTTATTTGTATTGCATTTTCATCACACCCAATTTATTTTTAATGGCATAAAATGATCCTCATATTTTTTTCAAAAAAATGCAATTCAAATACGAAGGATAGCAGTTTCAATTTAATTAAAATTAGCATGCATAAAGATATTAATTCAAAATTGATCATCAAAAATTTTAACTAATATTTATACTGTTCACAATTTAATATTGAAAATGCATATACCAAAAATTATTTTTAGTTTTATGCCGAATGAAATTTCTATTTTTTTTTTTTTGGTACTGCATTTTTTTTTTACATGTGATAATGTCTCCAATGCTTTGGGTATCGGAAAATAATTATATCATGATTTAAAATCGAGAAGCAGTGTTATTTTTACTTTACATTTAGTAATTTTTGATATTACTTGTATAAATCTGAAACTGTTTTACCCTCTTTGCTTCTCCTTTCTTTTAGTGAAAATATTTTAGATTAGTGATGGTAGCAGTTTCGATCAAAATTAACTGACTGAATATTTGAGCTAATATATGTACTGTACATTATTAATTTTACGCTGAACGAATTTGCTATTTTTACAGACCTGTGTTGATTTACGTTCACGTAATGAATTAATCTTTTTATTTTTTTTGCTTCTGTAGTTATTAACAATGAAAATCTTTAATTTGGATGTTATTCATGGAGTACTAATTTTCTTGTAAAATCACTGGATGAAAATTAAAATACTGCACATTCATTAATCATATTTCAGGCTTATAATCAAAATATTGAATGCAGCACTATAACATGTTTTATGAATAAAATATGTGCCAGACAATTTCAGCATGAGTCATTATTTTTCTTTTGGATGAGATGACTTTAATAACTATTATGGGATATATTCATCAGTGTTACAAAATGGCTACCAAAAAATTTAATTTTAATTTTTTTTAGGATTGTTATAGTGAATCAAAATAGTGGGTGCAAATTGATGATGATCGCTATTGTAAATTTTCGCATAAAGATCAAGTGCCAAGCAGAATAAAGGTGTATTTCTTTTAATAATTACTACATAGAATGATTTTATTCCAGGTTTTTGTGGCTTTTTATTTTTAAAATTGGAGCTAAAATCTTTTTTCTTTAATTCTTTTTGTTTAGTTGACTCATATCTAAAGAATTCAGCAATTCTACTACATGCTCAATAGCTTTTTTATTTGCACACATAATCCTTTGTTTTACCTTGTATGACAAGTTATATTTATTAATTTTTATTATTGACCATTTGGCATATTGCAAGCAGTTAAGACTTTCAGCTATGAAACCTGGCATCAAAAAAATGAATATAAGTTTCACCTCCATCTACCTTGTATCTCATGTAATACCTAATATTGTATACCATCCTAATGCTTTTAGATCCAGCATTCATGCAAGAGTATTTTTATATCCTTGGAAATTTTCTAGGTTTGTGATAATAATTTCCACTATTAATCTGCTGAATTCCTAAAAATAGTCCCAAGTTGGGGCCATATATTTATAGTGCTTCTCTATTCAGTTTAATGAAAAGTTTTCTACACTTTCAAAATACTCATGGGAAATTTTCACTGCATCATCTTAAATGTCTTTAAGAAATCAATTGACAAATCCTTTATATGACTCAGATTCTAGAAAATTTCTTTCCTCCTTATAACACAACTTACTAACTTTCATCCACCTTGTTTTTGAACCTTATTTAATTTTAGCATTTTGTATCATTTTTTAATACAAACCTTTCAAATACTTCTGTTTGCTTTTCATCAGTGTGAAATTTTTGCTTAACTCTTCTTGAGTGAATCAATTTTTCTTGAATCTCCATTCCTCAGTTTTCTGTTTAATCTTGGTCATTTGATCCAGCACTCATCTTAATACATCTTCTTTCTTATATAAATTCCAGTGATCCATCTTCTCAATTATTTCATCTCTTCTTTCAGCTTTTCAAACTATACCCTCTATATGATCCACATCTATTTTCTTGTTCTACTTAATATCTTTCAGTATTCAGGTTACATTCTGGATCACTTGCTTAGCACTCTGTTCATTTTTGATTGTCTATTTCTTATTTCTGATCAAGTTTCTCTCTTATCTTTTGATTGCCTTTTTAATTTTCTTCTACTCTTTTTTGGCTTCTTTATTTCCATCAATTTTTTTGACTATTCATTTCTCTTTGTTTATTGCTTTCTTCTATTTTTATTAACAGCATTTCTCCTCTCTTTTTTGACTGCTTTTTGTGATTTGTCTATAAATTTCTTCTACTTTCTTTTTATTACCTTCTCTTTGTTGTTGTTTTTTTTGTATTTTCTTTAGCAGCATATACCACATGAACTGACGTCATCTCTTCTATTTTCAGTTCTTCTTCAATTGAGTGATCTTTTCCTGAATCAATCTATTTCTCCATTTTTTTCAGTTGTGCCCTCAGCTTATTAGTTTGTATGAAATTACTTCTAACTTTCCAAAAAAAGTAAAGTTTAAAAATAATATCATAAAAAGTCTTGTATCACATCCCTTTCATGCAACCTTTTTCTGATTCCTAATATCTCTAATCTGTCTTTCTTTAAACCCAACTGTTTCAAATCCTGATTTTCCTATCTGCCTAATCTAATTTGTTTCTTCTATTTTACTTTCCATTTTATATCTTGTTTGTGCATATATGACCAATTGTGTCATATGGTGATAAATATACATACATGTTTAAAATAAACCTTTGCCCAATTAAAGATCCAATTGGCATTCAACAATCAATAAATGAACAATGACCTGCAATTCTGCAAAGAATCCACTTATTGGACTATAACGACACAATGCAGCATGAACAAACCAGAAGAGCTACCTCAATTTAAAGACTATAAATTGCATAAATCTTATATATGAAATAAAAATTGCCAACTTTGCAATGCGAAGTCTTATTTGTTTGAGTTTTAGAGGCTGTAAAATATGAAAGCAAGTAAGTTACATAATGCTTCTTTTTAAGACTTAAAGAAGATGGGTCTCAGTGTACAGGTCTACATTAACTGTTCATGAAAAATCAACTAAAAATATAAAACTTGAAAGTGAATTGGGATAGTGTTGAGATCCATTTCATGAAGTTGCATAAAACATTGTGTCCATAATCAAAGACACCAGGACTAAAAATACAACTATATAGTCAAAATCATTCAATCTCCAAAAATCTTGCTTTTCTACTTTAAATATGAATTCTTCTTATGAATACATTTGTCCCTATTTAGTGTCTATAAATTCAAAATTTTCATATATGACCTTATCACATATTTCACAATAATTTTTATTTTTCTATTAATTTTGCTTAAAAATACTTTAGTTTCTTAAGTTTGTGTAACCATTTTGGAACTCTGTTCATCAAAAGTTGATCCTCATTGGGCCCACAATTGGGTGATCACTTGTAATGGAATAAATGAAAGTTACAATACAAGTCTACAATGTAAATAACATGGATGAGAGCAGATATCCAAAAATCATCATCCAGAAGGCATTAAAAGTAATAGATAAGTTATAAACCTACATAATCAGTATTAATCATTAATACTCAACAGATAATCTTTATGACTATCTAAGAGGTACACTAATAAAATCTGAGGCTTATTATTATTTAGCCAATACCAAACTTGCAGCACAATATCAAAGCAATTATCTTCATACATATACTTAAGTGCTAAAGTTACAACTATAACAAAAATGTTAAGATAATTTTAACAATGCTGATCATCATCAATACTCTGGGTCATTTGATACATTACTGGCCATTAATAAATTAATTATCTAGATACCTTTGTGCCATCCAGAGAATTGTCTGTATGTACATCCACATCTATATAATGTAAACACTTAAGTTTGATATTAGGATTGCAAGGACTCTATGAATTGTAACTGTGAACAAAAAAAAATACAAATGTCCAAAACTGAATCTATTTTATATTAAATAATTTTACTGGGATTATCTTATACATTTCCTAAAACACAAGTCTATGATAAATTCAATCACACACACTGCTAATTTTAGAACAGACAATCAGAAGAAAAGACATCCACTGCAAATTTTTTAAGACAATTATTTAATAAAATTAACTAATAAATAAGAGAATAAAAAATAAGAAAAAATGATATGCAAATCCAAAGTTAACACACAATTCGATATAATTTCATATAGCCAATGTAATTACTGATACATTAAAATTAATTGCGTTATGGTGAAACTTTTAAGTTTATTAGTTAGTAGGCTTTTTTTATCTTTTCTATCTTATGGACTTAGCACTTTCAGAGCCCTTGCAGCTCCATATTCATAGTCCTTTTATGCTGTTAACTATATGAAAATGCATGCAAATTACTTATATCATCCATTTTTTCACAATCACAAAGCACATGTCCTTTCTGTTTATTGCTCTGGCATTGCTGGTGATGAAACATACTTCTTTGACCTTCCTCTTGACATTGTTTCTTTTTGTGCATACGATGTCAGTTTTAGATGGCTCAAATTTGTGGTTGTGTTCCTGCTGATAGTCAGCAAACACTGAGCTGCCTTCTTTTTTGGTTGTAGCTTTTGTGTATACATATTTATGCTGAGCCAGTCTATTACTTACTGTGGGCCGAGTTTCCCCATAATAAACTGAATTATTAATATTATTATCTGCTGATTCTTATTAATTAACATTTAATCTAATTGAGTTATTCCCACTAACAATAATCAAACATAAAAAAATATTTCCCAATAAAAAAAAATTAACATTAATTTAAACCTTCCCTTTTTCTTCTGAAATGGACAATGTCCCATACTATTAAAATTATGAGAACACAACTAAAAATTATACAATATCCCTAATTAATACTTTCTCTATAAAATAAAATATTGTCAATGTAAATGTTTATCATGGATTTTCTTTCTTCTGTTATAGTTACAGATTTCAGTTAAATAATTCCCTTCAGGTTAGCTTTTTATTCTTGTGCTCCTACCTTTGTGGTTTAATAATTATTTTATTCCAAATTAACACTGAATAATAATAATCCTTTTTATTAGAAGTTAATTTTCCCTCTTGTAACTTTAAATTTTATAGTAACAAATATTTTTATTTCAGGGTTAACACAGGATTCAGTTTAGCAACTACATCCTCTCAGAATAGTTATTTTCTTCTTGTAAACCCAGGTTTTAAGTAAAATAATTTCCATATCAGGTAAACCTAAGTTTGTAGTTTAATAACTTACTCAGATTGACATAATCTGACAGTCATTATTTTGAATGGATTAATACATAAGGCTCTCAGATATTTTCCTTCTGCATTCCTGTTGATGAAATTGGTTAAATAATTGAGTCAGTTTTTTAGCTAAAGTTAGCATATGGTTCTTGTAAATTCCATTCTATTATACTAATGTTCAAAAATCATTTTTAAACTAATAGTGAGGTGAGTTTAACTTCACATAAATAGGTTTATCTTCTCATTATTCATCACAGCTAAGCTGATACTAATCTGAAAGTGAAGTCCACTTCCTTCTACACTATCTTATCTTTTAAAAATAATCTTCATATCTATCCAATCACAGACCTATCTTGGAAATGACAGCCATTAAGTTCTGAACAATAGATTTTCTTTTTATAAAAAGATTACCTCCCACTTTCTTTAAAAAAATTCTAATTATACCCTAATCACTTGGAACATCCCTTGTTGTTTTCTTTTTTTGTTGTTGTTAATAATTTTGAAAAGTGCAAAATTTTATTTATGCATTAATTTGAAAATTCCCTTTCATTTCTTCAAAAAACACTCCTAATCCTATTTAATTAACTGATAACATTTTTTTAAATGTTAATACCTTGTCTTGTCCTTTAAAAATTGATAAATATCCTTTTTAAATATTCTATTTATTCTTCTACTGTTACAACTTTCATTATTATTATTATTATCATTAGAATTTTTTGCATTCTCACACTTTCAGATGTCTTGATTCATTTATTTTAAGGGACAATTTTAAGTATATCTAATATATATATATAAACAAATACCCTTAAAATTTAAGGGACATATTTATAAGTATATACTATATATATATATATAAACAAATACCCTTTCACCAATGTGTTATACAGAATAATTATCTTTATAAAAATATTAATAGCTGAGGGCACTTTAAGTGCAGTATACTAGTAGCAAGGTTTAAAAAAATTAATTACTAAAATTCCAAGACATACTTTATAATGATAATAGAATAGTGTTCTTACCAGTTCCTATCATTTGACTCACAATATATGTGAATTTTCTGAGGACAACAAACATGTCTAAATTTTTTTTCATAATTAAAAAACAAAACAAACTGAAAATTAGAATTACATTTTTTACTACTGGCAAATGTTTTGCTTCAAATGCATGGACAAAATAGCTTTAGTTTCACTGCATTGAATGGGAGAAGAACTTGGTCTCTTTCATGCAATAAATTAACAATTTGATATTTAGCAGCTCGAGTTATTCTATTCTGTATTATTACAATCTATTTATAGATAGAGAAAACCTGTTTCCATTAATAAAATCTTTTGAAATAATAATCTTTTTCAATTTTACATAAAAATTAGTAACATAAGGCAAGGAATTGTTTTTTAAATACCATCAAGTTTTAATATCACTTTTTTTATAAAATAATTTTAAATGACTATATAATAAACCCTCATTATAATTCATCTTATTAAATTGTTCATATAATTCTCAATATTCTGCTTCCTATCTGGTTCAAATTTACATAAAGAAAAATTATAGAATGAAAAATATTTAAATCTCAAAAGTTTATAACAAATCCCCTTACATTTAAAGGCTTTATAATCAATTTGTAATCAAATTTATTAAAATTTCTGAATACACATAGATCTAAATATTTTAAACACTGGTCATTTTTAAATTCAATCATTCACAATAAACCTAAATTCTCATTCAAACACTTAAATATATTTTCTATTAGTACTCTTGGATCATATTCAAATATATGGACAACATATCGTCTACATATAACATAACAATTTTTGATTAAACAATTCAAAACAAAACAACACTCTCCATATAGTAATGCCATCTTGTGCTAACAAGAGCAATCAATGGATGCCAGAAGGCTTGTGCATAAAATCCCTATCTAGTGCCTACTCATCCAATATCCCCAGACTAGTTTCTGGCTTGTGGCCTTCATCAGTGAGTTGAGATAGTGATCATGTGATGTTTAGTGGTATAACAATTTTTGCCAAATATTGTAAAATACAATTCTCAATCTTTGGCATCAACAAACTGCAAATGCCATCATTCACTACTCAAGTTGTTCAGTTCTTATTCATTTGAAAGAATTCATTTGAGGAATCTGCCATAATGTTCTGATTAATTCATTCCAATATATCAATAATAAATTTTCATTTATATTTATATCATATCTCAACAAAAGCTTTTTAATAATATTTAGTGATTGTAAATAATTTATTGATTCATTTAATTCACATACATTAAATGAGATCATAATACAAATATCAACTATTTTAGCAGAATTTAAAATCAAAAATAGATGTAACAGCAAGTTTTCCAAAACCCATAAAGTCATAATTATTTAGTCTTGAAAGACTTTATGATAATAACAATCTCTAAAGTTTATCATCAATCTAATGATGCATTCTGTTCATGCAATTTAATTTTGGCAAATAATTGTAATATAATTGCAGTCGAAGAGTAAATATTCAAATATTTTTTTTTATTGTATATGTTTTGTTTTTATTATACATCCCTTTAAAGTATAAGCTTTCAGAATTTTTTACAGAATAATTTTTATTTATATAAATGTGAGCCAGATAGGAAGCAGAATATTGAGATTATATTAAATACTTAGTAAGTGTGAATTATAATTAGTTATTACATGGATATTTATAATTATTTTATTAAATATCAAATTAAAGCTCGATGAGATTAGCATCAATAAGGAATAATTTCTTTACTCATGTTACTATACAAAATTGAAAAAAATTATTTTAAGATTTTAATATTGGATTCAGATCTCCAAAGCTCTTAAATATATTGATCAGACTGACATGCATCAAATTGTATAATCTATTGCATGGGAGAGACTTGGTTGTTCTGTTATTTACTAAGATGAAACTAAGGCTAGTTAGTTTATGTATTTGAGGCAATGTATTAATCAGAATAAAAAATCTAAATCTAATTTTCAATTTAATAGTTATTTTACCTCATGATAAAAATTCTGGCATTATAGTTAAATCCTCAAAAAATTAATATTGTAAATAATAAATAAAATGATAGGAAAAGAAAAGTTAAGGAGAAATGGCACATTCCTCATTCTGATAATGTTATAAATCAAAGATTTAATAGTGTATAACTGAGCATGGTCTGGAACTTTGATTGATAAATAATGTTTTTTTTTTTAAATAGTCATTTGCTATGATTTTGCTTAACATGTTGATATAAGTGTGTTTTATTATTTACAGTTGAATACATAATTTTCATTTCTATTTCTAAGACATATATCTAAATATGCAAAATATTAATTTACTTATGCATAAAACAAGTATTTTCTAATAAAATAACTTTTTTTAAGAAGGTCATATTATTTAATTTTTATAATATTTAAAATGAAAAAATATATTTTTTTCATTAATAATATTTGAAATATTAAACTTACTATTTCATATCTCAAAAAAATCATAGATTATTTATTTATTTATTTTATTATTAAAACAATATTATATAAATAAAAAGATATTTAGAATATAAAATCCATTCCAATACAAAATAAGTCCAATTACTGGGATGACGTATATTATGACATTTTGACCTCAAAGTTTTTTTATAATGCATAAACTCAAGTTCACAAATACTCCATGTTATATTTTCCTGAAAGGAAATTTATAAATCTTATAGATAACAAAACAAAAATGCTTCAAAAAATAAGATTATTTTATTTTTTAAAACAGAAAAATATATATTTATTCTACAAATTTGTTTGGATTATTTTATTTATATGAAATCAAAAATGAAAACCTATTACAAAATTTAACAGATTGCATCTGGACCTATAAGACAAAAGCACTAAATTGTAATAGTAAACTTGCTATAAAATTTTAAAAAAATGAAATGATACCTGAAAAATAATAAAATGGGCCTTTGAGATCAGTTAAAGATATAGTAATTATTAGCCTTAATCATTGTAGTGGCAGTTTCAAAAACACTTCTTTGAAACAGAAATGGCAAACAATAACATTAATTGCATTTTAAAAGCTCACAACTGGCATCCATATAAACTTTACATAAATTGAATGACATTGAATTTTATAATCGATTGGATTTTACAATTGAAGTATACAAAATTTGGAATGTCAAATCAATGATGAATCTGTTTTTTTTAATAGAAAGATGGAATAAATCAATAAAATACCCATTACTAAGTTCAGTATAAACACATCCAATTGATCATACTGAATAATTTTTCTTACTTTTTAGGGCTGGTGACTAAAGTGAATTTGCAGTTCTTGCTTTAATTCATATAACACTCTTTATGTCTTAAAAGTTTGTTTTTGGTTAATTTAAATTCATTAATACATTTTTGTGACGAGGATATCTTTGTTGTTCTCTTATTACTTCAATAAAAAAATTTCTCATGCTAAAGTTTATCATATAAGCTAAACAAATTACAATGATATTACAAAAATCAATATCGTTCTCATAAAAAAATTAACAGGAATGATTATGAATTTTGCTTACATCAAAGAAAGCTATTAAAATATGAGACTGATATTTAAATATTGTACCGATCAGAATTGTATTCTCATTTAACAAGGTTTAGAATCTAAGCAAAAGTACCCTAAATCCACTCATGCCCGAGATACACAGGTCAGGAGCAATCATGAATTCTGCCCTATTTGCTCTTCTCTAAAACTATAACATTATAAACAACACTTCTGATGATAACAGATGAAATTTTATTCATTCTGGTCCTGGAGACACAGCGGAAAAACATGAGATCTGCAGGGTAATTAGTATAAATAAATAATACTAAATCTTGGCTCAATCAAATATCTTATGTGAAGGGAAAATTTATAAATTTAATAATTGCACACAGTTAACATTGCGAAAGAAATATGAATTATAATATAGTATCCATCCAGAATGAGCAAGAACAGAACGACCCATAGATAAATGTGTATTTAATGTTATAACTTCTAAATAATATTAATATTATTATAAGGATTAAATGAGATTCAATGAGTGAGATTCAGTAAGACACAACAATAAGTAGTTATCAACAATAATTATTTAATGAACATAAACAATTTAATTTACATTAAAACATAGCACAGATTTTATGCAGTTATTACTTTGCATATAGGCAAATGATTTAGTATGCTAATGAGCTATAAATAATAATAAATTAATATTATCAACACTATGATCATTACTGTAAGTAATGATTAAAAAAAAAAAATCAATTAATCTTCAAAGAGAGGCTTATTCTTAATATGACAGTTAAATAATTTATCGTTCATGAGCATATCTGGGCCTGTATAAATGAGGAATGGGTTAGCCTAAATAAGCTTTACTGTGACAATCCTAAAATATTCGACTAATTATTAAATGAGTGGTTTACAAACATCACTGCACCATGTCTTATAGATAATATGAGAACTATACATAAAGAGAGCTCGCAGTGCTGACCATAATGATAGCATTAAAAGTGGAGTTTATGTCCGTCTTTGGACTAAAAGCTTTATCATATAAGAGATCGCTTGTATTTATAACAAGGCGGTATTCAAAGAGACGAGTAGTAAGGTTCCATAGTACGTTTGCCGACGTTATCCAATGAAGAGCCTTAACAAATTAATGTTTGTCCTAAGATCAGAGCTACCAAATCTCATTCTCAGACAAGTTACATGAAGAAAATCCGGGACTTCCGGAAGTATAAATATGACAAAGCAAAATACAAAATCTTGAGAATGCTATCATAACGAAGCAATGCGAATGTAGCTTGTCTTAAACATTTTTAATGTACTAATTTAAGCTTAAATAAAATAATATCATGCGTAATGCCATGACAAAATATTAATCCACTCAGCAACGTACGTAAAATCTTAGCAAATTAGGATGTCAAATATAGAAAAGGGAAATATTATTTTCCTATTTAACATGCCCCAAATATTCTTAAACGATAGTATATTATAAGCAAGTTAACACTTAATGGCGTATAAGTAATAAATTGTTATTAAAATAGATTAATAATCAGATTTATTTAAAGAACATAAAATGCATTTAAATCAATAGTGTCAACAACAAAAAGTTTATCTTATCCCATAATATGACATTTTGATTAATCCGCCATTAAGCATATATTTCAAAATATTCAACCGAGTGAACTGCGTTCAATAAGAAATTTTACGTTTAACTGTTTAAATATTCCAAAAATATCAGAATGGTGGCTGAAATGATATAAGTTTACTAGATTGAAACATTAGCATACTAAAACTAATTCAATAAAATACATAGTTTAAATTTTTTTTTTTAATGTCATAGCATCGGCCGGGATACAAACCCGCAACTCGGGCAACTACCTGCAAGTGCAAGGCAGTCACGCTGACCTCTCGACCACTAATGCAAGACTAAAGTTTTGCCGCATGAAAAGATAACTAAAGCATGAAACTTAAAAGCTAGTGATAGATTTAAAATATATAATTCTGTACTAGCATTTTATAGAACGAGATTTTTTAAAACTTTAGAGAGAAAATCACAAATTTAACGATAATTAAGTTTATAGTTAGTTACCAAATAAATAAAGATTACATTATGAGTACAATTAAAATTTAGGAAAGAAGTGAGGAATATAAAGAGTTCATTCTTCGGCAAAACGGATTACCTTTAGAAGTTATGGTGAACATTTAGAATAATGTATACGAAGTTTAGACATGAAGGCACTGTCAACAAAATAATAGTAGGCATCTTCCAATAGTTCTTTCACAGTTAAACAGAACAGTTCTCAAGTAGCGATGGCATGGCAGGAAAAGCAGGACAAAGGCGATCTAAGATCAGGGAGGCGAATCTTTCTACTACTCACAAGTCATTCTGTTTTCACTCTCTAATGAGTGATTTGAACTCATTTTGCACATTCTTTGCACGTTCCTAGAACTTTTACTCCTCCTACACTTGAAATTTGGCAATATTGGAAGATGTAAACAAATATGCATTATTTAAACGTATTTCTTAAAATTGGAAATAGCTTTAAGAATATGATTTTTGTTAGTTTGACTTGAAATAGTTAAATGAAAATGACATTTTTAAATTGTAATAATACCTTCTAGAACTTTCTGGCATTGCTTTAGCTTTACATTAATCGTATTTATTTTTATATCTGTAATACATATACACACATACACAATTATCTAAGTGAAGGGAATTTACAAGCTTGGAAATAAAATATACTTAAGTTAAAATAATAACACAACTGGTTAAACATAATCATTTGGAAAAAACAGGGTAGAAGTTATATGTATATATGTGTGTGCTTAACATTTCTGGATGACCAAATAAACATAAACTGATTCAAACCCTATTTTTAAGGTCTGTAATGTCATCAGGCAGTGAAGTTAAATATGTACTACAGATTTACCATTTCAATATTAATGTTTCTCATTTGAATTATAGTCACAGGCTTTTCCCAAAAGTATGATTTTTTTTTTCACTAAGACCTTTTTCCTATCTCAAATTATAATTTATAATTGAATATATCTAGATAAGTTAGTGCTAAAGTATATGTATGTACTAATAAAAAGTAAAACAGTTTTTAAACAGTTAATTGAAAATCAAAGACTACAGATGTCATTCATAGAAAAACAGTGAAGATAAAAGCACATTCTTCATCAGGTTTTCCAATTGCTAATTGTTGAGGGTTTGAATTCTTGTTCTACCATCCATGAATAGTTAACTTACTGATTAAATATTTTTATTATGTACATTTAGCATGTCACTGAAATGTAATTTCTTGTTATTATTATTATTGTATTTTATATGACATTAAAAATTTTTTTTTAAAATCAGATATATAATGCAATTTATTTTTTTTAGATAAAAGTGCAATTAGAAGAATGACATTTGCATTTTTGACCTGTATTTAAACTGTATAAATGAATGAATGAACAAAGAATGATATCTATAAAAATGATTAAGCTGTCTATCTAAAAGAAAAAATACTATCCCCAATTAGAATCTATAAAAGTTTTTTGAATTTCAAATCTGGAAACAAACCAAGTCACAGGCATAATGAGCAGATACCATTAGTGCACCATGAGAATAGTTTGCCAATGCATTTATATAAAGATAAGTCGTAAATTTTTCAAAATTCTTACTTCAGTTATAATGCATAATTGTATTCTAAAATTTTAATGCTGCAATTACAACTAAAACTAATAGCCTTAGTTATAAAGATTATCTATTTTTTGGGAAAAATGGAGTAAAAAGAGTCTGCTGAAACAATACAATCTTAAATTACAATTAAAAAAAAAATCAGACAATGAAAACTAGCTATTTCTATTCGAGCTGTAATATTAATATTACAAAAATATCTTATATCAAATTTCAATAAATAATTTTTTTTTTTCACAAATGCCATTTTATATAATAATCAATCTAAATAGTATTGAAACAAACAACTAATTATAATTATCATTATTTGATTATCAAAGCGGCTTTCATCTCTTATTGAGACTTTTTCTAGTTATAAAGTTTTATATATCACATGACCTATTAATTACATCTACTACAACTATTGGATATTATTCACCTTAAACAATATAATTAATATTATACATATAAACCTATATATATTAAGTATAAAATTTTACTTGTATTTAAATATTATAAACTATAAATAAATAAAAATACATAAATTTTAAAACTATATTGTAACAGTAAGAATTGTCCTTCCACATAACAAAATCTAGAACACAGGCAAAATACACTAAAGCTGATCAAATCCAGATACTGGGATCCAGAACCCAACCAACATTCAATCCTTTCACCTCTGCTCAATGATTTAATACCCTATGGATGACATTCCTCAATGTACACAGACAATCAATTTACCCTCGGTTCAGCAGTCACTCCCGGCAGAACAAGAGACTCATAAATTAACTAGTATATCACTGATTTGGTCAGACATATACACATATGGCTAAGTAATTAATTATAGAACTTAACAGACTGACCTACATATATATGAAATGGTGTATGTGTAATTAAATATAGAGTTGGACAAAATGAATTCACGGACAATAAAATATGCAAACAAGTTCTAATTTTAAATATTATTAATTTAATAAAACAATAGCAAACAATAAATCAAAACATGCCAAATTATATGATGGGAATGTGAGATATAATGCTCGCAGGTGTTAGATAACTGCTGAGATCAATGTTACATATCTCATTATAAGTGTTTAATAAAGTGTAGTGCGGTATGGGAATTTCATGCCTATATTAATTAATATGCCAAATTTCTAGCTCTTTTGTAGTCTGCTAGATCATGCGGAACTTTATAGCCAAAGTTATATAACTAACTATCATAGTGCTCCTATGGCGTCTATCTATATAAAATTAATTCGAGCAGGTAATTAGGCTCAGAGATAGGCAGGTTAGCGTGTTAACCTAGATTAGGATATACTCTAATGCTAGATAAGCATGTAATATAAAAGGAGAGAAAACTGGTTTACGATAGGTTTACCTATATCCTCTATGGCACATATTAAAATATTAATTAAGCAAAAAGGTGCGAATGGGTCATTATTCACGGGCTTCAATCTCCAAAGACTCGGTTTGCCCTAATACCACTCAACTTGCTACGAATATGAACATTAGTAGTTCAGGTACTTGGATAAGCATTATGAATCATCTAGGTACTTGTGCCCTAGTTCTAAAAGTGTGCTTGAACCCAAACTAAAGAGGATGAGAGTGACCTCCGCCAACACGTCATCAAGAATCATGCAGCAAGCAGATGAGTGTACATTGCGTACTTTGTAAGGACACATCTGCAACTTATACATATATATAATGCAAATGCGTAAAATTATATTACCATGCCTCAAAATTAGATAGCGTCTATTTGCATATCTATACAATCCAGTTCTCAAATTTAGTATTTTAAATATACTATTTAGGGACTAAATTAATTAGTAACCTAGTTTAATATTATCACCTGTGTCTCAACATATATAAATCTAAGGAGGATAAAGCACATTTGCGGGGTGATTACAAATAAAACATTAAAATATGCTTTGAGAATATCGCTGTGGCTAGTTCCGATGATGTGCGAGTTACACCATATAAATAGTTATAATTCATAACTAGAATTAAGCAAACTACATAAAATAATTAGATAACTGATTATTATAATATTAATACCCAAAACTTAATCAGTAAGATAATATGATCTTGAAATAGCGAGTGAGAATGAAGAATAATAATTCAATTAGTTAATATTTATTATAGCGAAGATTTGAAATTATCTTCGCAAATCGATAAACTAAAATTATATTTATAAATACTTGCAGTTTTGAGTCATTTGGCATATTAAACACATATAATATTAAAATGATAAAATCATAGAATAAATTGAATAGATTTAGAAATAGGCATAAAAAGACCGCAAAAAATTATACATTTAAAATAGATTATTAGGAGTTTTACATTATAAAAGAGAATTCAAGTTTTACAATCAGACAAGATTTAGCATTTTACAATCAGGCAAGATTTAGCATTTAACAATCTTCTTTGTAGATTTTAGTAAAGGTGTTTGGGAAAGCAGATTTAATAAATAGCTAGCTTTTAAAAGAAAGAAACGAAAGTCACAGTTTATAAACAGAGCTCTGAGAGAAAAATTTACCATTTAGTTGTTTCCATTGCAGTTAGTTGATGATTTACAGTTAATAGAGATTTTTCCATGGGCTACTTTTGCTGGTTATGGCATTAGGTTTCATTGGACCAAAGTTCTCCATTCACCATGAGGAGAGGCGGTGAAATGTCGCTGTACTACTCGAACATTTTAAAAGTAAAACTGGCCATAGGTTTGGCTTACAGTTCACTTAATATATATATATATATGATCTTCATTGTTAATAAAACTTTAAGTATTTATACTTTTTAAACTCTGTCCACCTGTTAATTTTTACGAGCTTGAATGTAGCTGAAAAGTCCATTTATTTAATTTAGCAAAACATTTAATAATTACAACCGGTAGAAAAAACTCATTTATTTATTTTAGAAAAACAATTTTAGTTATAACAAAGTAATTTAGATTTTGTTTTCCTGCCTATTTTGTTGTTAACATTTTACCAAATAATGGCCATGCTATTTTAGGACCAAATGTGTGACCTACTTTAAAAGCTGTTTACAATATCAAATGTTATTTTGACAACATTACCTTCACAATTAGAAGACATTTTATAACCACATGTGGCAGAATAAATGCAGAATAACAGGAAATATATGTACACGCTTTCAATAATACAACAATAAAGTTGCTAAACAATTTAACTAAAATATTTCTTAAACTAGAAATATTTATAAAATGTATTTCTTAAACTAGAAATATCTATAAATTGAATATACATATCTGTAAAATATACCAATAACATAACAATAATTTAAACTAAAATATTTCTTAAATTGGAAATATTTATAAAATGGATACATATCTGTAATCTATACATATACAATTAAATTACAGACATACCACTCGCATATATATATATACGTGATTCTGCATGTATAATAATTTAATGTTATTTAAATGGGTACTCTGAGAGTGTTTAAACCTGGCATATGGAGAGATGTGTGTGTAAAATAAGTGAAATGGGCAGATGGATGAAACTGACTGTTTCAATATATATATATTATACCATATACTCAATCTATTCTGATGCAGAGGGCGCCACCAGATCACTACGTGTCTGGAAAATTTCTTTACTGTGATCAGAATAGATGATGATGATGGTTTGCACCGACTAGACTCAAGGAGAAACAAGACATCTTAAATTTTTTAGATAATTGAGACAAAAAGCACAAAGATAAACGTCAGCCAAATTAAGTTTAAACAAATTCTAACATTTTATTAAGCAACAATAAATTATGAAGTATAATTTATTTATGATGCAATAAATAGGCTTAACTCAGATGTGTACCAGAAATACTAAATGCAAAGCTATGACAGACCAACTGATCTTCTAATAAACGAATTATAAAGGGAGAAATCAAATTTCATTCAGCAGAGGATTCACCCAAACATTGGTTTTCACCTTCAGATATTTAAACAATACGTCCTTGAAATAGATCAAAGAAACCAGCGCCAATGAGCTTTTCGAGATCTGAAAAATGTGATGGACTCCAAATGTCCAGTGTCAGTAGAAGCTGCACCTCTTATTACATTTAAAATAACGGTGATTGATCCAACTCAAGAACAACCGAAAAACATGATTGAAAATGAAGGAAAACAATTAAAACTGGTGAATCCCAGCCAAACGATTGGCGAAAATTGCTCTAAAATTAATAATTAAAGGTCTCAATAAAAGAAAAGTAAATCATTAGAAAACGAGTTATGTCTGCCCCAGCAATTAAAAAAAATGAACTACAAACAAATTCTGAGTACACACTCTGATAAATTTAAAGCACACATAATAAATACAAAAATAAACCTATCAGAAAGTGCACATGAGTAAGAAAATATGAGAAGTTTTAAATACTTTAGCAGAACGAAAGTCTCGCTCACCTGTAATTTAAAAAGGTATAAATATTATCTTCCTGCTGACAACTTATAAAATTACAAAGAAAAACAATTCTAATTTCCACCTTCAGAGATATAAGAAACAAAATCCCCACCTGTGGAAAATTAGACAATAAAGTTGTCAGCCAAAAGATTTTTGGAGGTTTGTGAAAGCGCAAACACAGTGTTAAAAATTAATTATTGAATAATAAAATAATTACAGGTAAGCATTTAAAATATACATGACTGCCAAAGCATTTATAAAAAGTGAGGCATAAAAATATAAAACTCATTCGTCACTCTCCAATAAACAAAAATTGAAAGCAACTTGGAATCTTAAAACTAAGATTCCAAGACACGCTGCAAAATATTAGAAAACACAGCAAATATTAAATATGAGGCTATATTGTTTAGGAGTACATATTTAAGATTAGATTGAGTGGAGATTTGATGAAAAGAAATTTACCCTGGGAAGAATAAAAGCAAATAATTACCTTTCAGTAAAAACAACATTCACATAGAGTGCACACTATTATTTTAATTCATTTCAAGTTCTTAGACAGCGGCAAGGTAAAGGTAATGAGGTTTCAGCTTCTTCTAGATGTTTAAGGCATTACTGGAGCAAATTTGGAAGATAGGATCCGTCCTTTGTTAAGTTAGCAAGCCATTCTGGTGATGATAACACAAACAGTATTTGTCTTCTTGTTGCAAGCAAAAAGATTTAACAACAGTGAATTTCCTTGAAGAATTTAAATGTCCGAACTGATATAAACTTTTACTTGAGAAACAGCTTGTCTAGTTAAGAATAATTATTTACTCTCCAAATTTTTGGGGCTAGTTATACCTCGCTCCATGTCCCGTGAAGTACTTTCCTTATTGTTGAATTTCTACATCTTAGGCAGGGCAAATATTAATCTCCTGCTCAATCTAATCCAAGAATTCTACCCAGGGATTATTGAAACGAAAACAACTACATAAAAAATCAAATCTCCGCTTTTAGAATTAATCTACAATAATTAAAATAAAAGCAACAGGAATGCAATTAGTTAGCCAGCTTGTTTTTAAATCAAATTGATTTAAAGTAAAAACAAGTGGTATAAGAAAACTATTTTAAAATAAATCTATAAACATTAAAATGATCCGTTTTACATATAAACACATGTGTATTTTGATATACGTATTCTTTTTAAATAATAATAAAAATTTAAACATTAATTTTTTTTTTGTAATAACACCATTGAACCGGATTTCAACCCAGTTCAATATATATATATTGTTTCTTTATTGTAATTTATATATATATATATATATATATATATATATATATATATATATATATATATATATATATATATATATATATATATATATATATAAACATTACAAGCATAAAGCTAAACTAGTCAATATAAAATCAAAACTACCCCAAATCCAAAATTAAACCAGACCAGCATAAAAATAATATTAAAACACAACCTAAGGTTTCACTGCTACAAGCAGACTTTTCAAGTGTAAAGAACTACAAAAACTACACAATATATATATTAGAAACTACCCACAAATCCATTCACTTCCCATCCACCCTTAATATTAAAAGAACTCTTAAATAAGTGAATTGCTTCAGAATAATAAATTTTCAATAATAAAGACTCTTTAATTCTTCTTTTGATTTCATTTCTCTCAAAGAAGACAACCTTAGCTTCATCAAAATCAATAGTGTGGCCTGTATCTTTTTCATGGACATACAAAGCAGAACTAAGATATCTATTTTTAACTCTACTTTTATGAACCTTTATTCTTTCATTTAAACTCAAACTACTCTGACCTATGTAAACCTTCTTACAAAATAAACAAGGAATAAAATATACTACACCAGGAATAGTCTTTCTATCAAAAACTCCTTTTGTATTATTTAATAAATTATTCAATGTAACACCCCTTTTCCAAGCAATTTTCTTATTTCCAAACAATATACTATTTCTACACACAATTTTATAAGAAGACAATTTAAATGACAAAGAAATAAAATCATATTTTTCTTTAACCTTTACATCCTTACAAATATTACTATTAAATAAAATACTTTTAACAAATTTATCAGAGTATCCAACACTCAAGTAATCTTTATATAAATCAGCATTTATTTATTTTTATAGCGTCTGTATACAATTGTAATCACATTCATATCGGCTTAAACCAAATTGTGCAAACGCTTTTTACGAGTGTTAAATAATAAATGAATACCCTCTGACCCCTACAAGATATAGAATTTATGCAGCAATAAAAGGAATCCTCTTATTACTACGACTCAAATATTTATATATGAGCAAATCTGAAGTACTGGCACAGAAGGTGTGACTATAGAACAGTCACTTTGAATTACTATATATAACTTATGAATGAATGACGCCGATGAAATTTACTAGAATTTACTGAACGTCATTCCAACTGAAATTAATCATATATATAAATCAGCATTTATTTTTTATAGCGTCTGTATACAATTGTAATCACATTCATATCGGCTTAAACCAAATTGTGCAAACGCTTTTTATGAGTGTTAAATAATAAATGAATACCCTCTGACCCCTACAAGATATAGAATTTATGCAGTAAATTCTAGTAAATTTCATCGGCGTCATTCATTCATAAGTTATATATAGTAATTCAAAGTGACTGTTCTATAGTCACACCTTCTGTGCCAGTACTTCAGATTTGCTCATATATAAATATTTGAGTCGTAGTAATAAGAGGATTCCTTTTATTGCTGCATAAATTCTATATCTTGTAGGGGTCAGAGGGTATTCATTTATTATTTAACACTCGTAAAAAGCGTTTGCACAATTTGGTTTAAGCCGATATCAAGTAATCTTTATAAAATTGATATTTCTGAAACAAAGCTACCCCACTAGAATTATTTGATTTAATATTTCTATGACAATAATTCCTTAAAGCAGCTACTTTATGAGATACAGACTGATAGCTATCAGGTTTAATTATAGATCTTAATTCTTTACTTTTAAGTAAATGACTGCACAATAAACAATTAGTTTCTACATTTCTAATCACCAAAAGATCTAAAAATTTTAACTTACCAAAATATAACCCCCCTCCTTCTAAAACAAATTTTATAGAAGGATCAAACAAATTAAATTCATTTACAAATTCCTTCAATTTATCATTCTCAACTACAAACAAACAATCATCAACATATCTGACAAATAATTTTACATATAAACAATTCTTTTTAATAATAATTTCCTCTTCCATAAAACTAATATAAACTGAACATACTAAAGGAGAAATAATATAACCTATTATCCAACCTTCCTTAATCTTATAAAAATTACCTTTATAAGTAAAATACATAGAATCTTCCAATAACAAAAGCAAATCTTTAATTACCTTAATTTTATTTTTTGATAAAGAACTTTTCTTAGTCAATACAGACAAAAGAACATCAATACTGCTTAACCTATTAAGTTTAGATATTGAAAATATGTATCAGTCTGTTAATAGGTTAAGCAGTATTGATGTTCTTTTGTCTGTATTGATTAAGAAAAGTTGTTTATCAAAAAATAAAATTAAGGCAATTAAAGATTTGCTTTTGTTATTGGAAGATTCTATGTATTTTACTTATAAAGGTAATTTTTATAAGATTAAGGAAGGTTGGATAATAGGTTATATTATTTCTCCTTTAGTATGTTCAGTTTATATTAGTTTTATGGAAGAGGAAATTATTATTAAAAAGAATTGTTTATATGTAAAATTATTTGTCAGATATGTTGATGATTGTTTGTTTGTAGTTGAGAATGATAAATTGAAGGAATTTGTAAATGAATTAAATTGTTTTGATCCTTCTATAAAATTTGTGTTAGAAGGAGGGGGGTTAGATTTTGGTAAGTTAAAATTTTTAGATCTTTTGGTGATTAGAAATGTAGAAACTAATTGTTTATTGTGCAGTCATTTACTTAAAAGTAAAGAATTAAGATCTATAATTAAACCTGATAGCTACCAGTCTGTATCTCATAAAGTAGTGGCTTTAAGGAATTATTGTCATAGAAATATTAAATTAAATAATTCTAGTGGGATAGCTTTGTTTCAGAAATATCAATTTTATAAAGATTACTTGAGTGTTGGATACTCTGATAAATTTGTTAAAAGTATTTTATTTAATAGTAATATTTGTAAGGATGTAAAGGTTAAAGAAAAATATTTTATTTCTTTGCCATTTAAATTGTCTTCTTATAAAATTGTGTATAGAAATAGTATATTGTTTGGAAATAAGAAAATTGCTTTGGAAAAGGAGTGTTACATTGAATAATTTATTAAATAATACAAAAGAAGTTTTTGATAGAAAGACTATTCCTGGTGTAGTATATTTTATTCCTTGTTTATTTTGTAAGAAGAGTTACATAGGTCAGATTAGTTTGAGTTTAAATGAAAGAATAAAGGTTCATAAAAGTAGAGTTAAAAATAGATATCTTAGTTCTGCTTTGTATGTCCATGAAAAAGATACAGGCCACACTATTGATTTTGTTGAAGCTAGGTTGTCTTCTTTGAAAGAAATGAAATCAAAAGAAGAATTAAAGAGTCTTTATTATTGAAAATTTATTATTCTGAAGCAATTAACTTATTTAAGTTCTTTTAATATTAAGGGTGGATGGGAAGTGAATGGATTTGTGGGTAGTTTTTAATATATATATTGTGTAGTTTTTGTAGTTCTTTACACTTGAAAAGTCTGCTTGTAGCAGTGAAACCTTAGATTGTGTTTTAATATTATTTTTATGTTGGTCTGGTTTAATTTTGCATTTGGGGTAGTTTTGATATATATATATATATACACCTAATAATCCCAGTGCATAATGCTATACTGAAATAAATATATACAAATATTAAGCAGTACTGGATTTCTTAACCATGTGGTGGGATTTATGCTTAATATTTGTATATATTTACCTGTATAAACAAATAAATATTCAACTCCCCCCTTTATAAACTTTCATTCAAAATTCTATCTAATTTTTAAATCTTCAAATTATTTATAAATGCCATTTCCCACCTAATTTTGCTGGATCTTTAACTATATTTAAATATCTATCCAAATTTTTCTGAATAACATTTATTAGTTTTATCAATATATAGTTTATAATTTTAAGTCACAAATATTTTCATATAATGCACTCTTTCACTTTGTTTTATTAATGGTCAATTAAACACTTTTCATTTTTCCTGCATAAACAATAAAAATATATTTTACATCATCAAGCTATAGAAAAATGTGCATGTATTATATATTTTAAAATAATTATTAGATCACATAAAAAATATTAATCTTGTAAACATAAACATCCAAATCATTTTTAATTAGCCAACAAAAGAAGATCTCTTCTGCTAACCATTAGATATTAAATATGGTTTCCAAGATTATATTATTGTGAATTGTTGAAATATAATTAATTTCATTTTTGCAAATTGATAATGTCTGAATTTATTATTATTTTTATTATCTAGCAGCCAGCAGAAGAGATCTTCCTTTTCTGACTAATAAATAGTGATTTGGGCATTAACATTTGTGAAACTTTATCAGGCTGTTTCTTGCATAAGATTTTTTTCATGTGATTTAATAGTTATTTTCAATTATATATATATTATTATAACGTTTTCCATCTTTCTAGACCTCTATACACATATAAACTGCGCAAGTTGATCAAATTATGTAAAAGAAAAAAAAGTTTCATTTTTTTATTTCAAAAAAAAAAAAACGTTTCATTATTATTTTAAAAACATAACTATCTTTCCTGATCAACTCGGCCTAGACTTGTTACGAGTACCATTGCAAGCTGAATCAGTTTTTTATTTATAAATGAGGGCACCAGAGTCACTTAGACTCATTGATTCTGCATCAAACATATCGTAACTCGTAAAGTAGTAATTATACAATCGGGAATAAAATTCCCATTAAATATTGGAAGATATTCCCCTTTGACTTAATTAAGAAAATAAATCTACTTAGCAAAGGTAATTTATACACTAATTTGAATCTAAATAACCAAAACTAAAACTTAAATATAATAACAATTATTAATTTTATACACGTACAATGAAAGTTATGTTAATAATAAAGATTTATTCTAGCCTGCAAACATTTAATATTTATGATTAAAAAATTATAATATTGGAAAGTATTGTGCATAACGAATTTAATAATTTGATTCAAATATTGAAGCAATAGTTAGTTTGTATCTTATTTTTCTGTGGTAACAGTTTCATTCACTACTCAGTTAGCAAATCTTTAGATCAAAAATTATGGGATAGACATTTCATTCAAATCTCTTTTCATAAAGCTTTATATAAAAGTTATGGCCATTAACTTACCAATAAGTTGATATTTAAGCAGGTCATGGATTATCCGACATTCAATTCCTTCAATGGGTAGTCCACAGCAATTTTCTTTTTATTGTTTCATTCCTTCCAAATCTCCAATCAGTATTTAGATAGAGCCAGACGATGATCTAGGTGACTTTTCTCAAGAGAAAGTGTCAGCAAATGATAGAGTTCTACTCCCACATGGAGAGTGGTTTCAGTTCATATCTGAGTGGACACATTTTTAATTTTTTTATTAAAAAAAAATACAGGGCACTTCAAATTGCTCAACACTCTCTGGAACAACAAGACAAAGACACTTTTCAAACCTGTCAGCTCCTTTTCTATCCCCAGATTCTTTTTAGAAGTTCTGCGCATATTCCTTTTTACATTTTGTTCTATTTTATAAACTTCTACATTATTTCTCATTTTTTTATTACAAAGTCTCTTTTGTCATTATGAATTTCTGCCATTTTTAATTACTATCAGAAAGTCGTTTCTGATAGCAATCTTTTATCTTTGAAATTTCCTTTCACTATTTGAATCAATTATTCAGTATGCACTTTCCAACATTGAATTTATTTTAGTTAAATTATATATTTAAAAAAATTAACTTCCACTGTACGTTTTTCTTAAAACAACATTACAAAATATTACAAAAAAAAATTAAAGATCGGGTTCTCTCTTTTTTATTTAAAGGATATACAATATTAAATAGCAATTTGTACCATATATATAAATAAATGGTACAATACCACCGGGGCAGGGGAATGAGAATAAAAGAGGTTTAAACAAATTTTATTCTTAATAAGTCTTTATGGAGTACTTCTAACGCATGTCCTAGTCTTATATGGTTTCAGTGACCTAGTGTTATAGGTACCCCTTTCTCCTTAACCATTCTCAAAAGTGAAAGCATTGGGACCATCCTGCCAGTTGATTTGGTAAGGTCCCTCGTACAGATTTTGGAACTTTTTAAAAATATGCTTCCGAGTTTGGCTCACAGCGTTCATTTTGAACCATACCATATTCTCTGTTTTAAACTTATCAGTCAGGACACCTTTCCGCAGGGTTTGGAGCTTGGTGCAGTGTTCCAATTTTTTTCTTGCTTCTTCATGATCTCTCCCTTCATCAATGTTCTCTAATGTGGATTTATACAATCGATATACCACTTGTCTGAATTGAAGTCTTTCAGGTGCAAATCTGGTGGATTCATTATGAGTCCAATTTATGAAATTTAACACCCTTGGGAGTTGTTTCACCCATCCTCCCTGAAAAGGTGTCCCAACCCTCTCATCACCCACTCACAAGAGTTGGATTGCAGATTTCATATGGATGACAATATGTGTTATACCTCCATCCTCTCTATCCACTGTTGCCAATCATAAGATGTGAAAGGCATACCATGGTCTGACAAAATAGCTTTTGGTCTGTCTACCCTTTTAAAATATCATACCTCAAGGGCTCATATGGCATTCCTAGTATTGGCCTGGGTTACCAGATATGCTGACACCCATTTTGAAAAAAGGTCACATACCACTAGTAGATATTTCATTTTCCCAAAAGATGGCAATGGTCAATAGACATCAATAGCTACCAGATCAATGGGTTCATTGGGGATGATAGGATTCAATGGACCTTGATATGACTTGTTTTCTGGTTTTGTCTTCTGACAAGTCTCACATGAGCTTACTATCCTGGTGACCTGTGCTCTCATATTCGGCCAAAGGAACCATGTTCTCAATAAGCCTTCCACTTTATTTACACCATAGTGCCCATACAAATGATGGGTGTTTGTAATAAGTCCTTCCTGTAAACTCTCTGGTATAATTCTTCATTGATTCCTTTGTGGGTGTCATATACCACAGGATCCCTTCTTTCAGGTGGTATCTCTCATCAGCTTTAGTATCTGCTGTTTCTCCCATTTCATTTTTGTCTTCTAGTTGGTCAATAATTTTTTTGTAGATAGGGCTTTGCCATTGTACCTTTCCTAAGTTCCTCAATCCTTTTTCTACTACAGTGTCCATTTCTAATTCTATACTTGCCAAACAGATATCTTCCATCTGCAGATGGTCCTGGGTATCAGGAACAATATTATGGCCCAATGTGTCAGCTACCACATTTTCAGTGCCCTTACAATACTGGATGGAATAATTAAACTCCTGGAAAAAAGGCTCCATCAGATTAGCCTACTATTTGTTAAATAACTGTGATTTAAGAATTCCAGGCTCTTATGATCTGTCCTAACAATCGTTTCTGATCCTATCAAGAATTGGCAGAACTACTGAAATGCCCACACCACAGCCAAGACCTCTTTCTGTTACAAAGTAATTAATCTCTGCACCTCTCAATGGTCTGCTGACAAAATAAATTACACCTAAGGTACCATCATCTTGAGCTTGCATAAGAGCTGCACCTAACTTATACCCACTACTGTCTACCTGAACAATAAATGGTTTCCTTAGGTCAGGATAAACCAACATCACTTGGCTAAGGAACTTCTCTTTAATAACCCTAAAATTGGTCTCGTGCCCTTCTGTCCATTTCCATGTTGTTCCCTTATGTAATAATTGCAGCAGAGGCTCCATGTCTGAAGCAAAGTTTTTGTAAAATTTATTGTACAAATTACACAGCCCCAGAAATGATCTCACCTGTTTTGGTGTTCGAGGGGCTGGGAAATCTTGTATTGCCTGGATTTTGTCCAGGTGAGGTCTGATTCCATTTGCATTAATTAAGTGCCCTAAGAAATTTCACTTCTTCCACTGTGAAACAGCTTTTTTGTAAATTAATGTGAATATCCTTCTTATTGCACTCTTGTAGAAACAACTTGGTGTTGTAAGTGCTCATGAGAGTTATTAGATGCAATAATCACATAATCCATGTAGATAGTGATTAACCTTTTGATCTCAGGGGACAGTACATTATCAAGACATTTTAGCAGGCCTGCTCCACTATTCTTAAGACCAAAAGGCATTCTGTTAAATTGGTACGATATACCATTATATCAAAATGCCGTGTACTTTCGGTCAGCAGGGTGTAACTTGATCTGCCATTAGCTGGCAGTCAGATCTAACATGGAAAATATCTTTTTTCCCTGGAATTTATTTACCAACTTATTAATTGGAGGTGGAACATTTTGATCCGGCCATGTAATTTTGTTCAATTGCCTGGCATCCAAACACAGTCTTATGGCTCTATCTTTTTTCTTTACAACCACCAATGGGTTATTATGTGCTGATGAACCCTTAGTGATAATACACCACTCCTCCATTTTAGCTAATTCTCTCTCTACCTCAACTCTATATTGGTGTGGCACCAGGTATGATCTTGCCTGGTATGGTGTGCTGTCAGAAACCTTGATCCTGTGCTTATACCCTTTAATAACCCTGAGTTTATCTAAAAAATTCAATTTATATTCAATTAGAACTTCTTTTAGATCCCCTTTCCATTCTTCCTTCACTTCATTTATTATCTCATCAATCCGTGCCTCTATTGAAGGATGTTCTATCTCAACCTCCATATTACATACGTTTTGCTGATTTATTCTCATCTGCGACCCAAACTCTATTTCTTCCCCTTCGCAGATAATCTTTTCATCTTTATAATTGATCACATACCCAGTTTAAGTCTGATCTCAATATGGCTTTATGTACCAACCCTTTTAGAATTAATGTGTGGGGTATAATTTTATCCCCTATTTTAATTTGTACCCAAACTTGTTTCGAGCCCAACTGTGCCTTTTTATTACTTTCCAATGTTATTTGCATGTTTTTCACTGATAGAGTTGGTATCTCTATGGGTTGGCTCCACATGTGTTCATACATTGTTTCCGACATTACTTATATCGTTTATTTGCAAAACAACCTTGGGGCATTCTTGAGATGTGTACTTAATCGATTCGCCATCCCACTCACAAATAAGATTATCTATCCTCTTTTCCTCTGTTGTTCTACTGATCACTTTATTTCTTCTCTTTTTACACTTTTTTTTATTGATTCTTTTATTTCTTCTTTTAATTCTCTGATCATCTCTGCCATTTTTTTTCTTTATATCTTTGAATTCCATTTTGAATTCATGTAATAGTTTTCTTATGAAGGGTTCCACACCCTCTTTCAATTCTTTCTGGCCTTCTGCCATATTCTGTATATTTTTACTACTTCTCAATTTCATATATGGCCATGTTGTTTATTTTTGCTATAGTAAACAAAATCTTAACTTCATCAATTGTTACGATATAAATTCAATATTTTATTTTGCTAATAAATTCGTTCACTGACACTCCTCTTTTATTACCCTATAATCTTCTATCCCTCTCTACCTTTACCATCATTATTAGCCTTTGATCAATTTTATTTATTATTTAATTTATATGCTATTATTTTGTTTCAATATAAACATTTAAAATCTTATACTCTTATCCTACTCTTAAAAAAAACTTTTGTAATCATACGCAATAACTTTTTAGACTTGCACACTATTTGTGGTCATATTTATTTTCCAGCCATGGACATTAAATTCTCAATTTTATGCCATTTTTAAATGTTCTCAGGTCGTGGTTTTTTTTCCGTATGTTTGAGTTGGACCACCATTATAATGTTTTCCATCTTGCTAGGCCTCTATATGCATATTATGTAAAAGAAAAAAAATGTGTCAATTTCAAAAAAAAGAACGTTTTATTATTATTCTAAAAACATAACTATCTTTCCAGATCAACTTGGCCTAGACTTGTTACGAGTACAATTGCAAGCTGAATCAGTTTTTTATTTATAAATGAGGATGCCAGATCGCTTAGACGCACTGATTCTGCGTCAAACATATCGTTACTCATAAAGTAGTAATTATACGATCGGGAGTAAAATTCCCATTAAACATTACAAGATATTCCCCTTTGACTTAATTAAGAAAATAAATCTACTTAGCAAAGGTAATTTATACACTAATTTGAATCTAATAATCAAAACTAAAACTTAAATATAATAACAATTATTAATTTTATACACGTACAATGATAAAGATTTATTGGTGCAAATTTAATACACGATCTCTGCCACTTTGAATTTCAAAAATTGCCAAAAACATCATCTGACACATCTAAGTGATAAAAAACTACATGAAAACAGAAAAAAAATTAGAACTCGAGTCACATGACTTGGGAAAAACCCGCCAAAATGCACAGTTAAAAAAAGGCCAAAACACGAAAACCTAATATTTTCTCATTTTAAATTATAAATCAAATAATTTATATATAGAGAGAGTAAGATTACTATATTTAAATCTTAATCAATAAATGCTAGTTATCATTGCCTAAAAATGTACTTGGTAGCATTTTGATGTGGCTGATATGTGATATCTAACCCCCTCTCTTATACAAATTAAAGTAATATATATGTGATATATGTATTTCACACAAATAAAATTATGAGTGCGTAAAATAAACAAATAAATGAAATACGATAAATAAATAAATAGCACACAGCAATTCATTTAGCACACAACTTTGATAATGAAGGTAAATAAACCCAATAGCCATTTATTTATTTATCATATTTCATTTATTTGTTTTCTTTATGCACTCATAATTTTATTTGTGTGAAATATATATCTAATATATATTACTCAATATATATCTAATATATATTACTCATTACAAACACAGACACAAAGCGATTATTAATTAAAATAAATATTTAAAAAAAAAAGTTAAAAAAATATTTACATTTATTTAAAATATGTTTTTGTTTTCCTTTGTTGGTAGTAAAACTCATTTCAATGTTAATAGATATACAGATTATAGTGACATAATCAAGAGTAGATCTGATATAGATGAAATGCAAATGAAGACTTTAATGAGTTTTATCTTCTTATATTTTAACGCATATATATGTTTGTGTACAAGTAAGCTGTATATAACTAACTTTAATAGTGACCGGGGTAATATTATATGTACATCCACACATACTAAGAGGATTAATACATCTTATTCAGTTCTCCACATCATATCAAGAAAGTTACTTTTTAATTCTCAGAATTTGTATACAAAATAATTATAGAGTGGTTTGCATATTTTTCTAAACATTTTTTAAATTATTTATTGAGGTATGATTTTATATATTGAAGCGGTGAATGTCATCTGTATGCAGATATATATACTTGCTTCATTTTACTTAAAACCAAACTATCTCCCATGGTGTATGCTGTGTGTGTGTATTCACATATACACGCAATAATAATGTAACTACTAAAAATGAATACAAGTATGTGTGTGTATGCTTATTAACAGATACACACAATAATAATGTAACTATGACAAATATTCAAGTATGTGCGTGTATGCTAAAAGCATCACAATAACGATTAAGGTTGGTCAGAGATAACCAAACTGACCACTTTGTACCTCGTGTCATGGGATGACCAATCGAAATAGAGAGTATTACATCCAGGATGGCGGGAACAAACAAGGTCAGACTTGCTAGGTGAAGTTGAGGGATGGATGCATTTTCTTAAGTGCACGGACACTACTTCACTTTCAGCTCATCTCGTGGAGAGGTCTACCTCCGAACGTACTAAGGTAGACCTAGGGACCATTACAGGTCGTATAGACTTTATTATTATTTATTGTAAGCCTGTGGGCCTGTAAGACTAGAGTTGTATAATAATGTATTAGTCAGCTTATCTTTGTAATAACTATTATATATTGATCCTTGTATGTGTATTTATGTATATAAACCTATTAACTCCATTAGCATGTTCGTGTGTTTTATTATATAATTACTTGTCACTGTTGAGTGCGATAAATCTCACTCGAACCTCAACCATATATATATCTGACTAATACTGGATATTGCACTGGCGCAGTCGTAACAGTTCAATTTGAACCCTAGCAGTCTGCTGACAACCAAATAAGTCAGGCAGAATTATTGAAGTAGCGAACAAACCTACGGTATTAAATGAGTTAGTTATATAAATTGCTTAAAATGCAATCAACAATATCCGAGTTTGACGTCAGAGAAACAAATGAGTGGCCCCTGTACATTCAACAGATTGAAAATTACTGTTTTATTAACAGAGTAGAGGAAGATGCCTATAAAACAGCGACATTATGTTTTGCAGAAAAAGGGGTCATACAAACAGCTAACAGATTAGCAGAACCCAACACTCCTGAAAAATTAACCTACAATGAGTTAAAACATCGTTTGTCAAATTATTTTAATCCTCGCCCGTCTAGGCACATCGCCAGACTTCATTTTCGAAATCGCCATCAAGGCAGAAACGAAAATACGCAGGATTATGACTCAGCCCTATGCGAACTTGCAAAAAACTGCTGTTATGATTCATATTTAGAAGAAGCGCTACTGGAACAATTCCTATGTGGAATGACTAGCGACAGTTTGAGGCAGCAGTTACTGGCTGATGAAGACATAAATTATCGTGAAGCTATCAAACACAGTATCGCTCACAAAATAGTAGTAGAGCAAGCAAAAGAATTTGCTGTGAAAAAAGGTGTTGAAAGCGATCAAACAGGAATATTTGGTGTTAAAAAACTCAACAAAGGGTCTTCCAATAACAAAATTATTAAACAGACAAATAAAAGGCAAACAAAGTGCTATTGTTGCGGAAAACTAGGTCATATATATAAAGATTGCTATTTCAAACACGATTGATGTGGACTGTGTAAAAAAATAGGTCACATGGCAAGAATGTGTGAAAATAGAACAGTTGACCAAGTCAACGGAAATAAAATACAAAGTATTAATAAAACTAAATGTAATATTGTTATAAATAACGTTATAAATCAAGCACAGAAATTTATGACTACTGTGAAAGTTTACGGGAAACCCCTGTCAATGGAAATAGACAGTGGTAGTGGCATTTCTTTAATATCCGTAGCCGACTGGAATTCGATCAGGGCGGAAATAAGAGAGCCCCCTAGGCTTAGCAATACTAAGCTTAGAGCATTGGACGTAAATGGTAAAGAAATAAAAATTAAGGGCTCAAATTACTAGTAATAAAGGCAACATTTCAATCTTGCCACTATATATTGTACATGCTCCCATAAACCCTCTCACTGGTCATGACTGGTTTACAGAACTCGGAATTGAAATCTCATTGGTCAAAAAAATTGACAGTGAAAAAGACATAAAAGATCGTTTCCCTAAACTTTTTAATGGCAAACCAGGAATGATTAAAACTAAACCTGTGTCACTGGAAATGTCACCAGAGGCCGTGCCAATAATTTGAAGACCTCGAAAGGTCCCTTTCGCACAAAAAGAAAAAGTAGCGAAAGAAATAAATGAGCTAGTGAAGAACGGCATTCTAGAACCGACAGAGGAGACAGAGTGGGCAACTCCGCTGGTCGTGATCACCAAACCTAACAGACAGATACACTTGTGCAGCGATTATCGCATAACTGTCAACAAATCTCTAAATAAACATGCCTACCCCGTCCCAAACTCCAGAAAAATACTAGCATCACTGCAAAAATCAAAATATTTTGCTAAATTAGATTTAGATGCGGCCTTCCATCAAATTCCAGTAACAAATAAGGCTGCTGAAATTCTAACACTGACCACTCATGTGGGTCTATTTAAATGCAAACATCTCCCATTTGGCATAGCGTCAGCTCCCAGTATATTCCAAGCAAAAATTGAAACTCTGCTTACTGGATGCCAGCGCATTATCCCTTGTTTTGACGACATATTAATTATGGCAAGATCAGAAAATGAATTGCATAGTCGTCTAACTACTGTCTATCAAAGGCTAGAAGAGTTCGGAGAAAAATTAAATACGCAAAAATGCATATGGAAGGCCACTGAATTAAAGTTTTTAGGGCACATAGTCTCTAGCTCTGGGACAAGGCCATCTCCCGAAAAGGTCAAAGCAGTATCAGAAGCTAGAAGGCCTAGTAACGTAAAACAATTGCAGGCTTTTTTGGGTTTGGTAAACTATTTTGAGAACTTCCTAGAGGACAAAGCTCACATAGCCAAACCATTATACGAGCTACTGAAAAAGAATTAGAAATGGAAGTGAGAAGCAACACAAGAAAGGGCTTGCATCAAACAAATTCCGGAACACCTCAGCCCACACATGTTGAGATGGATTGACATACTCTCTGGGTATGATTACTAAAGCCTTACTCGTATCAAACAAATTACTGGTACACTATAAGTGATCTTGAGATAACACTAATGCCTGATGCATCAGAATATGGAGTGGGGGCAGTAATATGTCACCCAGCTCAATCTGGGGAACATCCTATAGCATACGCATCGCGCACTTTGTCCAAAGCTGAAAAAAATTATAGTCAGCTGGACAAAAAAGCGCTAGCCATAGTATTTGGAATTCGTAAATTCCACCAGTATTTATATGGTCGTTATTTCAAAATCATGACAGACCACAAACCACTTCTGGGAATTTTAGGCATCAAACAAATTTCGGAACACCTCAGCCCATGCATGTTGAGATGGATTGACATACTCTCTGGGTATGATTACAGTCTGGAATATAAAAAGGGAAAGACTATTGGTCACGCCGACGTGTTATCCCGAATGCCTGACAACTCAGAGAACACTACAAGCGAAATAGAAATCAATTACATTGATGTGCTTCAAAGCCAGACTCTTAATATCCGAAAAGTAGCAGCATGGACCAATGAAGACGCTGGCTACAAATGGCTGATGGAGAAAATTAGAAGAGGCTGGCCAGCACAACATCCTCCGTTTTTGCACATAGAGCTATGGAAAGCTCGCGAAAAACTATCAATATGTAAAGATTGCATTCTTAAAGGTGATCAGGTCCTAATACCAAAAATAGGCAGATCGCACATGCTAAAGTTATTACATGAAGGTCATCCAGGCATTGTCAGGGCAAAAGTGTTTGCCCGTAGTTATGTATGGTGGCCGAGAATCAGCACTGATATAGAAACATTCATAAAAAAATGTTCTAGCTGTCAGTCATGTGCAAAAGCACCCCCAGCGAAATATGAAGCATGGAAAGAAGCAGAAAAACCTTGGCAGAGAATTCACATTGACCACTACGGACCAATCCACGGACAATTATTTCTGGTAGTGGTCAATGCCTACTCAGGATGGTCAGAATATAAGACAGTGAAAAACACAAGTTTGGATGAGACGCTGGACAAGCTCATGGAAATTTTTTCATACCACGGGCTACCGGAAACCCTCGTATCCGATAAAGGAACCGGTTTCACGTCTGAAAAATTTGCCGAATTTATGCAGGAATGGGGGATTAAACACATCCTTACCCCCCCCCAATCAAATGGACTGGCCGAAAAGCGGTACAAAGCTTAAAGTCATCCATGAATAAATTGGGAAAAGGAAGACTCCAAGAGGCAGTTTTCATGGCGTTGCTATATCAGCATTCCACACCCACAGCTAAAACGGGCAGATCACCTGCACAAAAATATTTAGGCCAGAAGTTACGTACAAAACTCTCAGCAATAATGCCATCAAAAGAGCATCAAATGCCAATTACAGTAAACAACAAATTTTCACCTGATGAACGACTCTGGGTGAAAAATAATTTAAATAAATCATGGACTCAAGCATACGTTGTACGCCATTTAAGTAAACAAGTGGTTGCTGTCCATATGGCAAATGGCAAAATATTACATAAGCACATTAACCAATTGCGCAAGAGTACAATAACAGAATGCACTCCACAATTGTTTAAAAGTAATGATGACAAAGAAAATGATACTCACTATGAAACTAAAAGTGAAACAGAAATCATTACTGCTGACGAAGAAAATCAAAATAGTGAAGAAAATGAAATAGTCACAGATGGTGAAACTAAATCACTCCCACGTGCAAAGAGGAGAACAAAAATTCACCTCCGCCATCACGATTATGTGTTAAGTTCAGAGAAGAAATGAAAAAAAATATATATTTTTTTAGAAAAGTACGTCACTGAACTTGGGGGAGGCATGCTATGTGTGTGTGTATTCACATATACATGCAATAATAATGTAACTATTATAAATGAATACAAGTATGTGTGTATGCTTATTAACAGATATACACAATAATAATGTAACAATGACAAATATTCAAGTATGTGCATGTATGCTAAAAGCATCACAATAACGATTAAGGTTGGTCAGAGATAACCAAACTGACCACTTTGTACCTCGTGTCATGGGATGACCAATGGAAATAGAGTATTACATCCAGGACGGTGGGAACAAACAAGGTCAGACTTGCTAGGTGAAGTTGAGGGATGGGTGCGTTTTCCTGAGTGCACGGACACTACTTCACTTTCAGCTCGTCTCGCGGAGAGGTCTATCTCCGAACGTACTAAGGTAGACCTAGGGACCATTACAGGTCGTATAGACTTTATTATTATTTATTGTAAGCCTGTGGGCCTGTAAGACTAGAGTTGTATAATAATGTATTAGTCAGCTTATCTTTGTAATAATTGTATTATATATTGATCCTTGTATGTGTATTTATGTATATAAACCTATTAACTCCACTACCGTGTTCGTGTGTTTTATTATATAATTACTTGTCGCTGTTGAGTGCGATAAATCTCACTCGAACCTCGACCATATATATATCCGACTAGTACTGGATATTGCAGTGTATATGTAATATTAAAATCTGCACGCATTTGTTTAGGTGCGTGTGTGTATATATAATATTATGGCATCTTTCTAAAGCTAAAATCTAAATTATTTAAGTTAAGCATTTTACAGTTAAAAGAAACATATATAAAAATCGGAAAACCATTAAATAAGAATGTAAAAGTAGACAATGGGAGACGGGAAGAAATATAAGTGCGGTGCATCTTTATCCACAAAGGCAATCTTGAAAATACCTACAGACAAACACCTTTGGATGTTCAAAGATGTCAAATGTAAAATAAAACAAAGAGCAGGAAACCAAATGGTCGACTAGTAGGTGTGAGGAAGTAAAGAGCAAAAAGTACTGTAATAAAAATAATGGCATATATATTAGTAATATATATTAGATATATATATTGAGTAATATATATATTAGATATATATTTCACACAAATAAAATTGAGTGCGTAAAGAAAACAAATAAATGAAATATGATAAATAAATAAATGGCTATTGGGTTTATTTACCTTCATTATCAAAGCTGTGTGCTAAATTTGCATACACTTTGCATTTCTTATAGCAACAGTTTTACTTCGCAATTCATTTAGCCACAGCTTTGATAAATAAGGTATTCCTTCAAAAATACTAGCCATTTATTTATTTAGCGTATTTCATTTATTTGTTTATTTTACGCACTCATAATTTTATTTGTGTGAAATATATATATCGCATATATATTACTTTAATACGTATAAGGGGGGAGGGGGTGTCTTAGATATTACATATCAGCCACATCAAAATGCTACCAAGTACTTTCTTAGGCAATGATAACTAGCACTTATTGATTAAGATTTAAATATAGTAATCTTGCTCTCTCTATATATAAATTATTTGATTAATAATTTAAAATGAGAAAATGTTAATTTTTCGTGTTTTGGCTTCTTTTTTTAACTGTCGTTTTGGCAGGTTTTTCCAAGTCACGTGACCCAAGTTCTAAATTTTTTTCTGTTTTTGCATAGTTTTTTATCACTTAGATGTGTCAGCCGATGTTTTTGGCTATTTTTGAAATTTAAAATGGCAGAGATCGTGTACTAAATTTGCACCGATTTATTCTAGCCCGTCAAAAATTTAATATTTATGATAATAAAAAAAATTATAATATTGGAAAGTATTGTCCATAATAAATTTAATAATTTGACTCAAATATTGAAGTAATAGTTAGTTTGTATCTTATTTTTCCATGGTAACAGTTTCAGTCACTACTCAGTTCGCAAATCTTTAGATCAAAAAATTATGGGATAAACATTTCATTCAAATCTCTTTTCATAAAGCTTTATATAAAAGTTATGGCCATTAACTTACCGGTAAGTTGATATTTAAGCAGGTCATTGATCATCCGACATTCAATTCCTTCAATGGGTAGTCCACAGTAGTTTTCTTTTTATTGTTTCATTCCTTCCAAATCTCCGATCGGTATTTAGGTAGAGCCAGATGACAATCTAGGTGACTTTTCTCGAGAGAAAGTGTTGGCAAATGATAGAGTTCTACTCCCTCATGGAGAGTGGTTTCAGTTCATATCTAAGTGGACACATTTTTAATTTTTTTATTAAAAAAAAAATATGGGGCACTTCAAATTGCTCAACACTCTCTGGAACAACAAGACAAAGACACTTTTCAAACCTGTCGGCTCTTTTTATATCCCCAGATTCTTTTTAGAAGTTCTGCACATATTCCTCTTTACATTTTGTTCTATTTTATAAACTTCTACATTATTTTTCATTTTTTTATTACAAAGTCTCTTTTGTCATTATGAATTTCTGCCATTTTTAATTACTATCAAAAAGTCGTTTCTGATAGCAATCTTTTATCTTTGAAATTTCCTTTCACTATTTGAATCAATTATTCAGTATGCACTTTCCAACATTGAATTTATTTTAGTTAAATTATATATATATATAAAAAAATTAAACTTTCACTGTACGTTTTTCTTAAAACAACATTATAAAATATTACAAAAAAAAATTAAAGATCGGGTTCTCTCTTTTTTATTTAAAGGATATACAATATTAAATAGCAATTTGTACCATATATATAAATAAACGGTACATTATGAATGATGATTATACATAAATAAATATGCACATGTGATTATATATAATGTATATTAATAAATAGTTACCTATTTGAATTTTTCTTAAATTCTAAACAGGAAGACTATTTTTCATTTCCAAATGTTTTTTCACACTCAGTTAAAAATCTGTATTTTGACGATTGTCCAAATTTCCTGTATCTAATTTAGAATTATTTGAAATCAAAGAAGACTTTTGATAATCAATCTTGTGATTGTTAGTTTGTATTTGATTTTCTGGAAAATCAGATATAACTTTTAGATTATACTTTTCCATTTGATATGATTCATCCGAATTGTCACTACGGTTATCAAATCGGTGTATTATTGCAAGAATGGTATCATTACTTTTTCAAAACATACAAGCATCAAATGGATAACATAATAAATGAATGCAATTTCTGCTGGAAGTTATATTTTCTGGACCATAACGAAAAAGAGCAATATTACAATCACTTAAAAAATATAATAAATTACAGAGATTTAGATAACTTTATTTAAAAAAATATCATAAAATTTTATTTTGAATATTTTAATTTTATGCAAAAAATATAATTAAATACCAAAAACATTTTTAATAATAACTACATGTCCTAATACTAATAATTTCTTTTATATTTTCATCTTCCTTTTTTCAAAAATAATACATAAATATAGTATATAAAAAAATACATAGATTTTTATTTTCAAAAATTGATTTTTTTATTGAATCATTAATCCTAGAACTACTTTTTGATCATTTCAGACATTTTCTAAAGCCTTGATTAAAAAAACTACTATATATATATTGAAACAAAATATTTGCCATGCCTATAGTTTCTCCAGGATTACCTCCAGGAATTGACTCCAGGTCACATGCAAGTCTCTCTACCTAAGTTCAAACCTTAAAAATGCCCCAAAAAACATCTATTGAAATATTTGTACAATGCATATATATAGGTATATATTAACATAAGATATCAAGTTATTATGTATAGATTGAAGTAATAGCTTTGTAAAATTAATTTATAATTAACTCAATTTAATAACTAAAAAAATATTAAAATTGCACACATGTGGGTGAATCATACATATTACCATGATATATATAGAACATATTTTGTTATTTTTATAGTTTGTAAAATTGATTTCTAAGTTAGTTTGTAAAAGGCGCGCAATTTAAATCTGGTTGGGGATAGCATGTTAATTAAGGTTTGAAAATGTATTAAAACAATAGTTATTTGTTAAAACATATTCCATCTCAAAAATATACACTCAATCAACTTTGTAAATTATTTTACTAAAATCCTATATTTTTTAAAAAAAAAAGATGTTTATCAATTTTAAAAGGCAAGAGGATAGATCTTTAACAAAATTATTTTAAAATGTATCAATAGATTGAATAGTAAGATAAAGGAGGAATTGCCATAGTACATCCTTGTAAAAACAAAGAGTAGATTATTGTTAACATCACACTGACATTAGATAAAAGATAGAAAATATTTTATTTCTAAAATTATATGGCATGGTATGCTAATGACATATTTTGTTGTAAGGCAAAATTATCCACAAATGTATTAGAAGTTAATTGAAGACACACATATATATTAGCTCACTTTTTCTATGTAAAAGAACTTCTAAATTTTGTAAATATTTGTCTAATAAAATCCAAGCAAGTTTGATCTGTAAAATCTGTGAGCAGGAGAGGTGGAGTTGTTGTTTTCCCAGCCTGGGAATGGTGATCTCCACATATAAAAATATGCTGAATATCCTATGGAGAATGATTGAAACTCTACCCATAGCCAAGAATTTTATAAAACCAACTTATGTGTTCCCACAGATTAATCAAAGGTAAAATTCTTACTATCACTGCAAAGAGAACTAAATAAACTTTAGGGGATTTAAGTCTAGAGCTATTCTATAAACCTGAATGAATGTTCAAATTAAATTTTCATTTCTTTAAAACCTTTAATTTTGTTTAAACTCTGAAATTGTGAACTTGTGGTCATCCTATTAAACTATAATTAATCTTTACTCTCATGCTAGCGGTGATGTGTGTCACTGTTTTTATAAGTTTCTAGTTATTAAAATATTCTTACCAATTCATGTTATAATGTGCCAAATGCCACTCAAAGTAGTAATCATATTAAATATTTTAAGTTTAAACCACTGAACATCATATGATTACCATATCTTATGCTTGTCTAACTGTTATTAAACAGGCAAAACTCTCCATACAGTAGTGCCACTCAGTGCAAGCCAGAGTAACCAATGGATGAACAAGCCTTCTGACATCCATTGATTATTTTGGCTTGCACTGAGTGGCACTATTTTAAGTTTAGGGTGAAAGATATTACTAATTCTATGTTTGATCTAATAATTGTAGAATAATGTTTAATTATTCAAATCCTACTTGTTATTGCAAAATTATATTGCTTGGTTATAATCTTTAATCACCCTGCAATCATTATAATGTTAGTATTGTTATATGATTTGAAGTTCAATTCATTTCATAATAAGTAATCATTCTGGTTATAGGCCAAGCCAATATTGTAAGGTATAATCTATGAAAATTATCTTAAGAAATAAATGTAATTCTAATCATAGAGATATGGTATAACATGCACTTTATAATTAGTAATTAACTTTAATATTCTTTGAAATGCATGTAGCCATTACTAAATAATGATTAATGATGTTGATCAAACTATTTGTTAGACCAGAGTTAACATCTTATTAGATAAGCCCATTTCATTATTGTATTAGCTTTCTGATGCTTATTTTGGGGAGATTGGTTTATGTTGACAGCACAGATATTCCCTAAATATTTTAAATGCAAATGTAATTAGTTATGTTTGATTCAGTATATTGTACTTGTGCACTGCTGATGTGGACTTGATGGTATATATTATAACAGTCCAAAAGAAAGTGAAGATCGAATCTTACCATAATCTGCACTACAAGGGTGCCATCTAGGCATTTGAACCTAGAAAAATTTATAAAGTAGGCAGATATGCACTGTTAAGATCCCACTTTATTTTATATTTAGATCGTTAGCCCAAGTCACTAGCTCAGTGGAGATGCAGAGATAATAATATATATCTTTAATTTATATCTTAAATATATATATAAAAAAAAGCCACTGCCAGTAATTAACACACAAACAATATTTATTTACACACATATATAATCATTTTAAATTTGAGGAATAACATTAATTATTTAGAATTTAATATTACCTTTTAATTTAAATTATTTTAAGATTTTAAATCATCCACACAGATTAAATTTATGCCTATTTTAAGAGTGTCAAGTATGAATAAACTACATAGATTTGCATATGAAAAGAAAATATTCTATACCTTATTTAACCTTAGGCCAAAAGTTCGCAGTCAAACCGGCGTCAATCTATCTGATACATTGATGTATTCAATGTAGCATGAAAATACAACAGCACTAATATACTATACTGTCAGGATGTACATCTGAACAGTATAGTTAGAGAAGACATTGACTCTTGTCCAATACAGAAATGTTACATCTGTATGGCAAGAAGAACAATAAAATAAAAACTATAGGAAGGGACTGCGGTCCTTTTTGCCGACTTACAATCCCATCCATAGGCAAAAGAGGTTCTGGGGCATATACAGCGGTTCTGCACATAGCGAATATATATATTGAACAACTCTAATTTTTTTAGCTTTTAGTTTTTAATAAATTTATTTTTATTTGCGAACTTAAAGCTTTTATTTTAAATTAATGTAATGGCATATTTATATATCATTACATATCAGTAAACTTCCTCAAAAAACACACACAAAAAAGAATTTACTTAGTATTAGTAATTACGTTACACAAATTGATTATATATGAAAATTTCAAAAGGACAAAACTTTCTTTTAAAGACAAAACAGTAATTACACACAAATATAATGATAAAAAAAATTGTTGACTGTTTATTCTTTACTACCAGCTAAATTTCTGCCCCCTCCCTTCCATGTTTCTTTTCTTCTACTTTTAAGTATTAATTAGACACGTCAAAACGGTTGGATTTTGAACAAGACTTTTTTTTTAAAAAATTATGATTTATATTAATTATTATGTTTTATTCCTTGCATTTATTTTTACATATGTGCAATTTTTTTTACTGGCAGCACTTTTTAAACAAAAATTCAAACTGTAACTCCACATCAATACAACAAATATATACTCATTTCAGAAAAAATATTACGGGCATGATTTATTTTTAAAAGTGCTTGTGTTTTGTTAAACATCTGGCTATAACTTTACGTTAATACAAAAATTTACTTATTTCAGAAAAAAAAAAGTTACTGGCATGATTCACTTTTAAAATTCTCAGGCTACTGGTGGTTTATTAAAGATCGACTCATGTTGGGTGGTCAATTATAACGGTCCAAAAGAAAGTGAAGATTGAATCTTATCATAATCTGCACTACAAGGGCACCATCTAGGCATTTGAACCTAGAAAAATTTATAAAGTAGGCAGATATGCGCTGTTAACATCCCACTTTATTTTATATTTAGACCGTTAGCCCAAGTCACTAGCTCAGTGGAGATGCACAGATAATAATATATATCTTTAATTTATATCTTATATATATATATATAAAATAGAAGCCACTGCTAGTAATTAACACATAAACAATATTTATTTATGCACATATATAATCATTTTAAATTTGAGAAATAACATTTATTATTTAGATTTTAATATTACCTTTTAATTTAAATTATTATTTTAAGATTTTAAATCATCCACACAGATGAAATTTATGCCTATTTTAAGATTGTCAAGTATGAGTAAACTACATAGATTTGCATTTGAAAAGAAAATATTCTATCCCTTATTTAACCTTAGGTTAAAAGTTCACAGTCAAACCAGCGTCAATCCATCTGATACATTGATGTATTCAATGTAGCATGAAAATACAACAGCACTAATATACTATACTGTCAGGAATGTACATCTGAACAGTATAGTTAGAGAAGACATTGACTCTTGTCCAATACAGGAATGTTACATCTGTATGGCAAGAAGAACAATAAAATCAAAAATCCATAGGAAGGGACTGCAGTCCTTTTTGCCGACTTACAATCCCATCCATAGGCAAAAGGGGTTGTGCGGCGTATACAGCGATTCTGCACGTAGTGAATATATATATTGAACAAGCTCTTTAATTTTTTTAGCTTTTAGTTTTTAATAAATTTATTTTTATTTGCAAACTTAAAGCTTTTATTTTAAATTAATGTAATGGCATACTTATATATCATTACAATATATTGTCCAGTTTTACGGTTTGTCTCGTAATGTTTTTATTTTTTTAATTTTTACTCGACACAACTGCCACATCAAGGAAGAAGCAAATATAAACTAATTATTTAAGTCTATATTCCTGATTGAACACTGAGAACTACAAATGTACTATTCCAGTACAATTTTTCCTGACCAGATGCTTCTCGGCTGCTGGATACTCCATTCATAAGAATGATTTAATTAAAAAACAATCCAGTACTTGAAATATTTATAAAATTTATGAGATTTAGTGTTACTGTATCCAGATTGACACGTGTACCTTTTATTAGAATTATTGTCTAACTTAGTATTTGATAAACCCTACAGGTATATCATTCTAATTAGTATGGTGGAGAAAGAAAGGCGAGACATAAAGAGCTATTCATTAATAAATACTGTTTAATACACTGCACTAAAATACACATTTAAGATTTAATATTCAAAACAAAATAAGAAATCATTAGAATAATACAGATTATATTTAATTTAACCCTTCACACTAAATAATAATTGTTCTTAATTTATATGTAGATAGTCTAGAGCTTAGAGTACTTTTCTCCACATATTATTTGATAAAGAAAACCTACTAATTATTTGATTCACTAAGATTTACAGTTGCAATTGCATTTTAATTTCTTTTGGCCATATTAAGAAAGTGTGTACACGTGTGATATATATTTAAAGTTCAATTACCTAGGTTCTTCTGGACATTGACGAATAATTAGTTAACCATCATGTGGATTATTCCACTTCTTTTGGAGAGATGGCTCTGATTCCTTCATGCAGCTTATTTGTCATATTCTTCACGGCTTCAATGACAGAGAAGGTACACCATCAGGCAGGCGCTATCTCTGCTGTTACTTCATGTGTGAGATGACATTACACTCATGGCAAGCATAGATCAACTGGCATCTGTTTGTGGCCCTTACCCCTGCATTCTTGAAGCTTCAGAATTAAAGTACGTTTTGTTCATATTAAAAAAAAACACAGCTCTCAAACTACTCTGTACTTCAGCTCAGTAGACACTTAAGAAAAACTAAAACATGGCTCCTTTCCTTCACCACTTCTTCTTAATGTCCTGTCCCAGAATCCTTTTCCTACTTTTATTGTTCATTGGAATGTCATTAAATACATTTCACACCTTTTCTTTTACTTTCTCTCATAAAATACATAAATTTTCTTCTTTTTTTTTATTTCTTTTTTATTTACTTTCATAATATTGGTTTTTAGTTACTTTTCCATTTCTCTTTTAATAAAATAATTTTCTTATTTACACACTATCTTTCTTTCCTTTACATAGCTATACATATATTTCATATGTTCAAATGTGTAGTTTGAAGAGACGATCTTTATCTTTTTTATAAATCGATTTATTTTATCTATAACTCCGACCGAATTTTATGACTGTTAACTCTACAATCATTTAACCCCTTTTTTATTTGCTTTCCCTTTAAGACTTAATCATCAACTTCGGTGATCCAGTTTTAATATTCTCTTAACTCTACTATTCTTAAATTTCAAAAAGTTGACTTTGGAAGGTGAAAGATATGAATCTCGTTCGCTTCCCTCCCTTTACTTTTATTTAATTACTATAATTAATTCTGATTTTAATTACATTCCTCAACTTCAAAAATTTTGATTTTAATTGACACTGTCTTAAAATAAATTTCTTTTCTTTCCTACATTTCTTCTCCAATTTTCTATGTATTATTTTACATATAAAAAACTCATATTTAATATTATGCGATACATATATGAAATATACACATGTATGATCACAGTATGTGTGATCATCACATTACGCTGCTTCCTGATTTTCAAGAATTAAAATCTAGTGAACTCTGATGTGAAGGCCATTTTAATTCTTACTATCTACATTTCTTTGATGAGATAGTCATGGAGACAACTAGGCAAAAGCTATACATATTCAATCCAATCGATCTGCGCTAATCAAACCACATTAATCCCCATGGAGGACTAGACTAAAATGAGACTTGACCTTTAATGCTAACCAACATTGATATGGGATTCAAACTCTTAGGATGGCAGGGCATTTCTATGGCCATTCAACATAACATAAACTTCTTCATCCGTTATTCTTGATATTTTTAATAAGCTAGGAAATTTCATTTAGCATGGATAATGTAGCATGGATAATGTGCCCAGAATTCTTACTGGAGCTACATTATTTTATTTATTTTTTGGAACACACATTCTTGATTCTCCAAATTCTTGAGGTAATTATTTATATTGAGTTTGTAATAAACTGGGAGCTTCTGTCCCATACAGATAATGAGCCCAGGATTCTTACTGATGCTACATTATTTTATTTATTTTTTTCAAAACACACACATTCTTGATTCTTCAAATTCTTGATGTAATTATTAATATTGAGTTCATAATAAACTGGGAGCTTCTGTCCTGCACAGATAATGAGCCCAGGATTCTTACTGATGCTACATTATTTCAAAAAATGTAACGCACATACTCACCTGCTGATTTACATCATACAAAGAGATGGCTTAATCAAGCTCAGATGTGATCCAACATAATTCTCCCCCACACACATATGCCTCCATCCTCAACCATACATCCTTGAAACTTAACATTTAACTTTAACATTTATTTCATTTTCTAGCTTACATCAAAATAGTATTACGCGAAAAGTTTTATCACACCAACGGTTGATATAGTTAATACATTTTAAGCATCATTTCTTTTCCTTTTTTTTCATGCGCAACTGTGTTTGACAGGCTTACACTAAATGTTTGTCATTATAGATTACAAATTAGTTTGTTTTCACGTGACTTCATTTTGTTTTTTCGTACTTCGCATTTAAAATTTTCTTACTATTTCCATCCTCTCTTCCCATTAGATTTCTTTTATTTACATTGATCTTTTATATCATTTTCTATTCATAATACAATGTCATTATCATTTGGTCGAGCTGATAGGTCTGTCCAATTACATTTCCTTTTGAGTTAGTTTTTATCCGGAGGTTCTTTATTACTCCTTTTGTCTGACATATATCCAGCGATGCTGGGAAATGGACTACTATCCTTATGTCTACTAAAGTCTCTGTGTCCATTCCATCTGAATCTTTCTCCATTGGTCTGGACACTTTATTTCTGTCAGAAAATCTCTGTTTGCCTTCCCAGTAGCTTCGTTGATGGTTGGATTGCCTCCCCCCCCATCTACCATCGGATCTTTAATCCGTTTTTTGAATTCCCAATCGTCAACTTTATTGTTAGGCCTTGTGCTGTCGAACGCATTAAGCAGTTCAGCGACTTGTTCGACAGTTTGTCTTTCAGTGCCAATAAGCATCTGCTCCACATTGTGCAGAAAATTATGCCTGACAATTCTAATAGTTTATTTCTCTGATAGAGGGTTAGCTGTCAGTGCACATAGTTTTGCCACCTGTTGATGAAAGAATGAAGAAAATGGCTCTCCTGGTCTCCATTTCTTCTGTGATATCTCATGCCACAGATTCTCTTGGAGATCCTTGCTGCAGGAGCTGAGAGCAAAGCTGCCTTGTATCCCATAAACATGATCGCTTTTATGAATGAGTCCCACCATGCCTATGAAGCATTATGCAAATGGCTACATGTGATGGCAACCATGGCTTCTTCCTCAAGCTTATTCAGCACAAAATGTCTTTCCAAACTGTTAAGGTGCTCCAAGGGGCTTTCCCCTAGATGACCAGAGAAAACATGTATTTTCAAGAATCGATTAACTGTAGCCAAGTTGTTACTTATAATATTACAATTACTTGCTGGCAAGCATTTGTTGGTGCTTTTCTGTTCATTATTATTAATTTCTTTCATCCCTATCATATTTTTAAATTCACTCTCCCTTTCCTCTACCTTTGACCCCAATTTCTTTAATGCTACCGCTAGCTGATTTATGTCTAGTCGTAACTCTTCTATACCTCTTTCGTTTTCCTCCTTCATCACCACAATTTTCTCCCCCTGCTCTACTTTGAAATTGTCTATTTCTGGCATACTACTTCTACTCTATCTTCCACATCTGTCACCTTTCCACTTATTTCCCCTCTGATATCTTGCGCTGCACTATCCCACTTTCCCATAATTTGTTGCGCGAATTTTTCAAGTACCTCAGCTTGGCTATCCACCCTTTTGTTTGTGATCACCAATTGACAAGTGGTTTGCCTAAAATTGTCACATAATTCTTCAATTTTTTGATTGAAGGTTTGAGTTATTTCTTCACGTAACTCTTCCAGCATTTTCTTGTTCGCTTCTTCCCTTTGTTTCTCTCTCTCGTCTATTTCTCTAGAAAATTGTCACTGATTTTTTATTATATCCCTTAACATACTCATCACGTCATTGCCTTCTACATTACATTCCCTTTTGTATTCATTACTATCTTCCAATTCCCTATCATTACTAAAATCTTCAGTTTGTTCAGCATGTTTTTTACTACTAATATTTCCTCTCCATCACTTTGATATCCATCTTTGTTTTTGCTCTCATGTGCATGAATCTGCTTTTATATTTATGAAGTAATCCTTATTATATAATTCCACTATACTGATTCTCTTTCATCCTTTACTCTTTTATTTCTATTTGTTAATTTAATTCCTTTCTTTTATGATTGGCGTTTGGTACGCCAGTTAATCCCAACCACACCTGCTCAGGTTCTTTGCCTACCTACCTTAGATTTGTTTCCTCTCCCTTATATGTCTAGTTTCTCGACGATTACCATCTCCTCTACTACGTATATAATTTCTCAATAACTTTATTCTATTACAATGCTTTACAATAACACACAGATATACTTTATTTGGTTTGAATTCTATTTCACTATATTAAGGTTTTTATCGATAATTTCTATCCCACTATGACTGTTTGAAATAAGACACATATGTAATTTATTTTGATTTCACTGATATACTTTATCTCATTATATTTATGACTTATCGATAAATTTTTTTTTAAAAAAAATCTATTCCCAATTTATATTAGATTTCAATACATTTCTCTTTATTTGACCACAATTACGTAGAGATAACATATATATTCGGTCGTTATAAGTATACAGATATCCAAATATTTTTTTTCTTTTTTTTTATCTTAAACAGTAAATATAACCAAAAAACTTTCAAGAGATTTTCACAGTTAATTTATCCCCCTTCCTTTCTCTTTTCTTCTACACTTATGACTTTGAAACATAGATAATGAACTATAAAGCAAAGAAAAAAAACTCTCCCTCTCGTCCTCACTTCTCACCAAGTTAATTTATTGGAATTAATTTGTATATAAACAATTTTTTTTCAACAAAATTCTACCTGACATTTGACTAATAATTGTACAGCAAATCAATCCCGGACTGTCCCCCAAAATGTAACAGTTTTACTGTTTGTCTTGTAATGTTTCTATTTTTTTAACTTTTACTTGACACAACTGCCACGTCAAGCAAGAAGCAAATATAAACTAATTATTTAAGTCTATATTCCTGATCAAACACTGAGAACTACAAATGTACTATTCCAGTATTATTTTTCCCAACCAGACACTTCCGGCTGCTGGATACTCCATTCATAAGAATAATTTAATTAAATAACAATCCAGCGCTTGAAATATTTATAAAATTTAGTATTACTGTACCCAGATTGACACGTGTACCTTTTACTAGAATTATTGTCTTAGTATTTGATAAACCCTACGGTTATATCATTCTAATTAGTATGGTGGAGAAAGAAAGACGAGATGTAAAGAGCTATTTATTAATAAATACTGTTTAATACACTGCACTAAAATACACACATAATATATAATATTCAAAACATAAAATAAGAAATCATTAGAATAATACAGATTACATTTAATTTAACCCTTCAAACTAAATAATAATTGTTCTTAATTTATATGTAGATAGTCTAGAGCTTAGAGTCCTTTTCTCCACATATTATTTGATAAAGAAAATCTACTCATTATTTGATTCACTAAGATTTACAGTTGCAACTGCATTTTAATTTTTTTTGGCCATATTAAGAAAGTGTGTACACGCATGATATATATTTAAAGTTTAATTACCTAGGTTCTGGACGTTGACGAATAATTAGTTAATCACCAGGCGGATTATTCCACTTCTTTTGGAGAGATGGTGGTTCTTGGGATCTGGCTCTGCTTCCTTCATGCAGCTTATTTCTGTTATATTCTTTGTGGCTTCAATGACAGGGAAGGTGAACCATCAGGCAGGCACTATCTCTGCTGTTACTTCATGGGTGAGATGACATTACACCCGTGGCAGGCATGGATCAACTGGCATCTGTTTGTGGCCCTTACCCTGACATTCTTGAAGCTTCAAAATTGTAGTACATTTTGTTCATATTAAAAAAAAAACACAACTCTCAAACTACTCTGTATTTCAGCTCAGCAGACTCTCAAGAAAAACTAAAACATGGCTCCTTTCCTTCACCACTTCTTCTTAATGTCCTGTCCCAGAATCCTTTTCCTATCTTCTTTTATTGTTCATTGGAATGTCATTAAATACATTTCACACCTTTTCTTTTACTTTCTCTCATAAAATACATACATTTTCTTCTTTTTTTTATTTCTTTTTTATTTACTTCCATAATATTGGTTTTTAGTTACTTTTCCATTTCTCTTTTAATAAAATAATTTTCTTACTTACACACTATCTTTCTTTCCTTTACATAGCTATACATATATTTCATACGTTCAAATGTGTAGTTTGAAGAGACTATTTTTATCTTTTTTATAAATCTATTTATTTTATCTATAACTCCGACCGAATTTTATGACTGTTAACTCTACAATCATTTAACCCCTTTTTTATTTGCTTTCCCTTTAAGACTTAATCATCAACTTCGATGATCCAGTTTTAATATTCTCTTAACTCTACTATTCTTAAATTTCAAAAAGTTGACTTTGGAAGGTGAAAGATATGAATCTTGTTCGCTTCCCTCCCTTCACTTTTATTTAATTATTATAATTAATTCTGATTTTAATTACATTCCTCAACTACACAAACTTTGATTTTAATTGACACTATCTTAAAATAAATTTCTTTTCTTTCCTACATTTCTTCTCCAATTTTCTATGTATTATTTTACATATAAAAAACTCATATTTAATACTATGTGATACATATATGAAATATACACATGTGTGATCATAACTATATATATATATAGAGAGAGAGATGTTCTTATTTTGCTATTCTTTATGGGTAAATAGCAAAAATATTCCCAATTATGTCAGCTGCCCATGTAACGGTGGGCAGGAGTCACCTACAGATCAAATTCTTTAGGTATGAGCATCAAATAAGTAACTGGGTTAAGGAACTAGTATGTTTGAGAGTAGCCTATTCGATTTTTGAACTTCTATTTATACTTTATATTAATTATTTCATTAGCAAGCTTCTTGGTTAAAGAAAGTGCACATCTGATATTTGGATGTAAGTTCTCATCAGCCCCACCAAACCCTTAAAAAGCTTAGTTTAATTTGTGAAAGATGAATCATACATAATGCTAACTCAACCCATTGCATCATTTGTATTATAATTATTCATGAATTTATGCAAGAATATCAGGAACTCCAGTGGAACAAATCATGATTTACATATCTTTTAGAGTTGATAATTATGTCCAAATATTAATTGCTTATCTTAGATAGTCAGCCATATTAATGCTGTAATAGATAATATATGTCTCTGGTTATTATACATAAACCTTAGTCTTTAGGAAAACCACAGTAGGGTGGTTGAAAATCATTTGGCATTTTACACTGTCATAGATATCAATCATTTATGAAGCATGAAGGTTATTAGATTTACATGAATTAAATCCTTGACATTATATGTAATAATTGATTACCCTGGTCTAATTGTATAATGCATGATGGCCTTAAATTAACAATATTTTGATCATTAGCTTAATGTAATCTATAGTATCTGATATTAATCATCATTAATTATAATAAACTTGTTTACATTCACCTCACCTCCATTATATTTCTTACTATATTCCAATCCAATTAAACCCATTAGTTAAAATGAAATTTATGATGTAGGATATTTATGACATTTATATTATCAGTTTAATTATTAAAATATTTTTCTCATTTGTTTCTCAAATCTATTAATGATCTTTATAGTGGTTAAATTTAATAGAATCTTGTGCTTCTCCCTGTTCATCGGAACCCAGGTTAAATAGAACTTAAATACACCATAGGAAGCATTGAACATAGGATATTTGATCATGAAGCACAAGCATATAGGTTGGAGCTTGGACTGATGTGGGATGCTGTGTCCCATCTCAATCAGGTTTAGTATATGTGTATACAATTTTGATTATTACAATATATACACACATAAAAGCCAGGGCTGAATTCAATTAGTGTGGGGTTCAATTGATATTTTTATGGGAGCCCTTCAAAATACAAATATACATTTTTAATATAAAAAAATTAGTAGTTAAATAGTATAATTTAAACAAAGTATATATCATCTACATTGAAGCAGTATAAACAATGTTTAAAAACATTTTTTAGCATTTTACTTGGATAAGTCTTTTAAAATTGAATAAAAATGTAGCTGTCATCCTTCATTTTAAATCAATAAATTACTAAACTATTTGGCTTATCTTGGGTCATAGTTAACCTCAATAACTTTTTATTAGTTTTAACCTAGAAAATGTCCTTTCTCTAGAACAATAGACACTGGTATGGTTAAATATATCCAAAGAGCAATGAAGACATTAGGAAAAGTTCTATCATTTTCTGCTAGAAATATTCTAATGAAAGAATTTTTAGAATCATTTCATCGACCAATATATTGACATCTACATCCATCTCCTTTACAAAATCAACAGATGAGTCTTCTTGTGTAGTTTTAGTATTTGTCAGAGCAATTTGTAATTGTGCTGCATGTGTTTTTGACTTTTTCCATTTTTTGAAATTTTCCTAAAAATTGAAATAAATCCATATGATTTTTCAATTTTTCAAATCAAGTTTGTAATGAATGCTTTGATTTATTCAGAACTCCATTGAAAAAATTTACTTTGAACAGTTTTGCAGGATTGTTAACAATTGGCTCATCATTGACTTCATAACTATTATATATTTTTCTCAATTTTTTATTTTGAAAGTCTAGAATTATTTCCATATCTTCTACAAGTGTTTTTGTCTCAACTAATACTTACTCGAACACATTATCCTTGTATTAAGTCAATTAATGTAATAGTTTTTCAAATGAAGATAGCATTACAGAAATATCCAAAAAAACACTTTGAAGTTACTTGCCAACAAAATTTATCTGGAAAAGTAAATCACATTAAATATAAGAAATATTTAACTTTGCAATCTTTTACTTTTAACTTGATATTTTTGATATTTCAAGAAGGGCATCACAGACTTCACCCATTTGATACTTTATTATTTTAACACATTGAAAGCACATTTCCACCTTGTATTGTACATCAATACCTTTAACATTTTTATGAAGAATTGACCCCCCCCCCATTATTACTATGACTAAATATACATAAAAAATATAATTTTAGCAATAGTTATAATATTGTGATCATCAGTGGTAAGTATTAAACAATAAACCTAGGTATAAAAGAAACTCAGGGTATAATTGTTAATGTATCTTCAAACCATGCTTCTGATCAACAACTGAAACACGGCAAAATTTTTTGTAAATGTTTTAGGCAATTCAAAATTTCTAAACAAACTTAAAATATTTTTCAGACGGCCATATATTTAAACAAAACTAGTTTTTAAATTAATTACTAAACGTAAATAGATATATAATAGCTATTAATTAAAAGTTAAAACGAAAATGGAAAATCATAAACCCTCCTAATGAACATTTTGCCAGTCCTTCAATTAACTTTGCCTTTTATGGAGGAAAGGTATAGAGACATCAACTTTAGAAAAAGTTGTTGAAGAATGTATTTTATTATATATGTCATATATATTTAAGTAATCAAGTGCTCTTAATTGATGTAGATCAATAAACAAAAATTAGTCTTAAGATGCTAGTTGGTTGTGTCATTTAATATTCACTGAGTATTATCTGAACTAAAAATGTTATGTGATGCTTTGAGAGGTTTGCTAGCAATTTTAGTTATTTCTTACCAAGATAACAACATTGATTGTTAATTTTTCTCTATTAATACTCAAAGATGTATTCATTTTATTTCTATAAGTTTTATCTTGTTATTTATGAAAATATTTAATTTAAACATTTATAATTCTTATGGGCAGACCAATTATTATTCTGAGATATATTTTAAAAATATTTGTCTTCAAAATTCCATAAATATAATAAATAACTTCCTGTATTTACTGTGTAAAAACAGCTAAGACTGAAGCCAACACAACCAACTTTTGCCTTTTAGTAAAATACAGTCATTAAGCTATTTACCACATGCCAGCTTGGCAGCTACTGATTTTAATTGCTTGTTACTAGGATAAACTCATCAAATGATCATTTATGTTTATTTATATTCATGAATCCATTTTATTTATAATGTTTCATATATATATTATAACAATCGGAAGTAAGTGGAGATCAAATCTAACCACAAAAACAATATCTGCAACTACCAGGGCGCCATCTAGGCATTTAAACCTAAAAAATTTTATAAAGTAGGCAGATACGCGCTGTTAAGATTCCACTTTCTTTAAATATTCCGATCGTTAGCCCACGTCACTAGCTCAGTGAGTAGCAGAGATAATAAAATATAAATTTTATATCTTAAATATAAAAGAATAAAAGCCACTGCCAGAAATTAACACATAAAAATATTTATTTAAGCACATATAAAATCATTCTAAATTCGAGGAATAAGTTTAACCTTTAGATTTTTATATTAACTTGTAAATTTACATTTAAAAAGATTTCAATAAGTTTAATTTTTATTTAGTGAGTCGAGTATGAATAGACTATATAGGTCTGCATTTGAAAAGAAAATATTCTTTCCCTTATTTAACCTTAGGCCAAAAGTTCGTAGTCAAAACGGCGCCAATCCATCTGAAACATTTATGTATTCAATGTAGCATGAAAATACGACAACACAAAATACTGTACTGTCAGGAATGTACATCTGAACAGTAAGTAGAATTAGAGAAGACATTGACTCTCCACCAACAGGAATGTTACATCTGTTGGCAAGTAGAACAATAAACAAAAAACTCCATAGGAATGGACTGCGGTCTTCTGCCGACTTACAAACCCATCCATAGGCAAACAGAAAGTGTGTGGCGTATATATGCAATCCTGCCCATAGCGGATCTCATACTACATCTACTAATTACACAAATACATCCAATTCATTGAGCCAATTCAACTACGAAACGAATAACCTAAGATTACCCTCCCTTAATATAACTTTACAAAACTATATAGCCATTCATGCCCGACTTAAATTTAACATTTAGATACGTTCGCACAAATGAATTTTATAAAATTTGTTTTAAAATGTTGAGTATAGATCAGCTGCACAGATTTCACGGTCAAAAACATTCCAAACTAAACACAACCGATCAAAATACAAAGTCATCGATAAACGTCACTTGCATAGGGAATATAAAAATCCCATTAGCATTCATCGTAAGATGCTGCAGTGATATCGTTGACCTATATATTCTAATCGAATGTGAAAACCACAACATAATCAACCGCTAAAGAATCTATGCAACGTCCATACCCAACCTTAAATTTCCTCATTTAAAATTTAAACAATAAATATTAATACAAATAAAATAATAAATGGAAATGATTTTTTTTTTTTTTATCAAACGCAAATATATAAAATTAAACATTTTCAATTGATTTTAAACTTAAAAGTCAGATAGAAGTTCATAAGCTTGAACGAAAGTTCTTAATTATTTTTAAATTTAGAGTTCATGTCAATATAGCTTACGGTAGAAGAGTCCAGGTTTCTGCTTTTAATTCCCGCGACGTCTCCATTGGAAGATAATGTTCTGGAGGTAGCATTAGCTGGTTCCATTCTTGTATCACAGTCTTTTCATTTTATATTTTTTTTTAAAACAAAAAAAATGAGAGAGAACGGCAAGTGCGTCTTACCGTTCTCATCAAATCAAGTCCGAAAAAACTGTCTAGAACTCAATATTTCTCTTTTTATAGTAAATCTCCAGATTAAATGAACAAAGACATCACTAATCCAAATTTTCGTTCGGGTCCGGGCTGAGGCTTGGTGCTTCCATTGGTCAAGCTAAAATCTCTTTATTCTCTTATCTAATTTACTCTCTGACTTTTTAATTAGACAGCTTTTGGATAATTAATAAACAATCATTTCCATTTACAGTTTACAGGAATTAATTAATACCTGTTTTTATTTTTACTTACGTTATTTCTTTTTTAAACTATTTTTATATTTAAATCTTTTTTTATAAAAAAAATACATTCAAATACCTTTTTTTATTTATTAAAAAAAATATTTTTAAAGTTTAGCATCTGTGCGAATATATACGTTTAATAAACATTTTAATTTTAGCGTTTAGTTTTTTTTTCTTTTTAATACACTTATTTTTATATGCGAACTTAAAAGTTTTTATTTCAATTTAATGTAATGACATATTTATATATCGTTACATATCAGTAAACTTCCTCAAAAAATAAAAACATTTAAAAAAAAAAAAGAATTTACTTAGTGTTAGTAATTACGTTACACAAATTTGTTATATATGAAATTTCAAAAGGACAAAACTTTTTTTTTAAAAGACAAAACAGTAATTACAAATATAATGATAAAAAAAAAGTTGACTGATGATTCCTTACTACCAGCTAAATTTCTGCCCCCTCCCTTCCAAGTTTCTTTTCTTCAATTTTTAAGTATTATTTAGGCAAGTTAAACTATTAGATTTTAAACAAGACTTTTTTTTTAAAAAAAAATTATGATTTATATTTATTAATTATGTTTTATTTATTACTTTTTATTCCTCGTATTTCTCTTTACATATGCGCAATTTTTCTTACTGGCAGTACCTTTAAGACAAAATTTCAAACTGTAACTCCACGTCAATACAACAAATATATTTATACAATTTCAGAAAAAAATTTACGGGCATGATTCACTTTTAAAATTCTCAGGGCACTCATGTTTATTAAAGATCGGCCCCTAGTTGGGCGCCAGTTATAACAATTGGAAGTAAGTGGAGATCGAATCTAACCGCAAAAACAATATCTGCAACTACCACGGTGCCATCTAGGCATTTAAACCTAGAAAAATTTATAAAGTAGGCAGATACGCGCTGTTAAGATTCCACTTTATTTAAATATTCCGATCGTTAGCCCACGTCACTAGCTCAGTGAGTAGCAGAGATAATAAAATATAAATTTTATATCTTAAATATAAAAGAATAAAAGCCACTGCCAGAAATTAACACATAAAAATATTTATTTACGCACATATAAAATCATTCTAAATTCGAGGAATAAGTTTAACCTTTAGATTTTTATATTAACTTGTAAATTTACATTTAAAAAGATTTCAATAAGTTTAATTTTTATTTAGTGAGTCGAGTATGAATAGACTATATAGGTCTGCATTTGAAAAGAAAATATTCTTTCCCTTATTTAACCTTAGGCCAAAAGTTCATAGTCAAAACAGCACCAATCCATCTGATACATTTATGTATTCAATGTAGCATGAAAATACGACAACACAAAATACTGTACTGTCAGGAATGTACATCTGAACAGTAAGTAGAATTAGAGAAGACATTGACTCTCCACCAACAGGAATGTTACATCTGTTGGCAAGTAGAACAATAAACAAAAAACTCCATAGGAATGGACTGCGGTCTTCTGCCGACTTACAAACCCATCCATAGGCAAACAGAAAGTGTGTGGCATATATATGCAATCCTGCCTGTAGCGGATCTCATACTACATCTACTAATTACACAAATACATCCAATCCATTGAGCCAATTCAACTACGAAACGAATAACCTAAGATTACCCTCCCTTAATATAACTTTACAAAACTATATAGCCATTCATGCCCGACTTAAATTTAACATTTAGATATGTTCGCACAAATGAATTTTATAAAATTTGTTTTAAAATGTTGAGTATAGATCAGCTGCACAGATTTCACGGTCAAAAACATTCCAAATTAAACACAACCGATCAAAATACAAAGTCATCGATAAACGTCACTTGCATAGGGAATATACAAATCCCATTAGCATTCATCGTAAGATGCTGCAGTGATATCGTTGACCTATATATTCTAATCGAATGTGAAAACCACAACATAATCAACCGCTAAAGAATCTATGCAACGTCCATACCCAACCTTAAATTTCCTCATTTAAAATTTAAACAATAAATATTAATACAAATAAAATAATAAATGGAAATGATTTTTTTTTATCAAACGCAAATATATAAAATTAAACATTTTCAATTGATTTTAAACTTAAAAGTCAGATAGAAGTTCATAAGCTTGAACGAAAGTTCTTAATTATTTTTAAATTTAGAGTTCATGTCAATATAGCTTACGGTAGAAGAGTCCAGGTTTCTGCTTTTAATTCCCGCGACGTCTCCATTGGAAGATAATGTTCTGGAGGTAGCATTAGCTGGTTCCATTCTTGTATCACAGTCTTTTCATTTTATATATTTTTTTTAAAACAAAAAAAAATGAGAGAGAACGGCAAGTGCATCTTACCGTTCTCATCAAATCAAGTCCGAAAAAACTGTCTGGAACTCAATATTTCTCTTTTTATAGTAAATCTCCAGATTGAATGAACAAAGACGTCACTAATCCAAATTTTCGTTCGGGTCCGGGCTGAGGCTTGGTGCTTCCATTGGTCAAGCTAAAATCTCTTTATTCTCTTATCTAATTTACTCTCTGACTTTTTAATTAGACAGCTTTTGGATAATTAATAAACAATCATTTCCATTTACAGATTACAGGAATTAATTAATACCTGTTTTTATTTTTACTTACGTTATTTCTTTTTTAAACTATTTTTATATTTAAATCTTTTTTTATAAAAAAAATACATTCAAATACCTTTTTTTATTTATTAAAAAAAATATTTTTAAAGTTTAGCATCTGTGCGAATATATACGTTTAATAAACATTTTAATTTTAGCGTTTAGTTTTTTTTTCTTTTTAATACACTTATTTTTATATGCGAACTTAAAAGTTTTTATTTCAATTTTATGTAACGACATATTTATATATCGTTACAATATATATATATTATATTTAATGTTTTCACGGTTATATGATGTACATAAATTATAACTTTTTGGGCTGCCCAAAAAGTTATAATATATATATATATTAAAATCTTTCCTCACTGCTTACAATTATTTGACAGATTAGCAAAACATCACATGAATATTACTTCTTATGCTTAAATTAGCAGCAGTTCTCTCCATGCAGTAGTACCACCCAGTGCAAGCCACAATTAATCAATAAATGCTAGAAGGTTTGTGCATCAAAATCCCCATGTAGAGCACATCCATCCAACTTCCCCAGACCAATTTCCGAGTTGTGACCCCCATCAGAGAGAAGTCGTGCTCTCAGAAAACTTCTCACCGATGAAGAGCAAAAGCCAGAAACAAGTCTTGGGATATCGGACGAGTAAGTGCCAGATGGGGATCCTGATTCACAAACCCTCTGACATCCATTGATCACCATGGCTTGCATCGGTGGCACTACTGTATGGAATGAGTTATTACTATATGACAGTGTTTAAAACTATTTTGACTAGACTTATTAAATACCTGAAATAGTTGTTAGACTGATCTATTTCCTGGCTATGCTATGTGAAACTATCTGAGGAACATTTCCATTAAAACAACTATTGAAAATCAAATAAACATTTTTTATATATAAAAAATTAATAAGTAACTTACATTTTTGTGAGTCACAAATGCATCTTCTTCAAAGCTTTCTCTTTTTAGAAAGCTCTTTAAAATGTTATTTGCTATCTCATGGATGTGTTAACTACTTTTTAATTCATTTTTTCTACAAAACTATTTTATTTCATTACCAACAAATAATTTAAAGGAAAACTTTGCCTCTTTTGGCATTTCGTAAAACTAATCAAATTAATTTTAAACTCTACAAATAGTTTCCCAACTTTTATCCCTGAAAATATTTAAATTAATATATATATATATGAAGAACATAATTGCATAATTAGTTATACATCTTCATCCACACTATGATTTGATTATTGAATTTTGGTTAAATAAAATTTAAATCTCCTTGAAACTGAAATTATTTAATTTTCAAGCAGTCTTAAGTTGTTGTTTTTTCAGATAGCTGCCTGATAACTAAACTAGCCAGCAATTCAATTACTGTTCAACAAACAAATATATAGTTAGTTTTATTTAGAGGATAATCTGTTAATACCTTTTCCTTGCTGTTTCTCTTCAAAAAAGATTGCTTTTGGATTGAATAATCAGGGTAAATTGCATGGAGAGAGGGAAAAACTAAAAGATATAAAGATAACAAGAATCAATGAAGCAGCTTTCGTTAAAATGGAATAGGTCACAAAATAATAAGTAGGTAATAAGGAATAGATTTATTTATTATAAGTTTTGGTGGGAGAAAATTATTTATGCATAAAAACTTTTTTTAAAAAGCCACTTTATATCACATTTGCTAATTACTTTTATACTAAAATATATATTAATAGACATGTATGTGAGAGTGTGGGTGTGCTAGCTTGACTAACATAGTTTACAAACATATAGCCAATGTACAAAAATTTTTTAACCAAAGTTAGTAAAAGTTGCTGTACATTATACTACATCAAGGTAGCATTACACTATTAAAGAATTATTTACTTTTGTATCTATACCAGTGTTTCCTAATCTTTTTTTTGACTATGATCCACTTAGACATCTTTAAAATCCTGATGCCCTCTCCCCATAACATATAATTATTATTATTCAAAAAAGTGAATTCCTATTCACATGAAGGAAGCCTAAAAGGCCATTAACAAAAGGACATTTGAAATACAATGGGGTTCAAGCCACTTAACTTGCTTTAAGAAACTATGAAAAGTAATAAAGGTTATTTAAACAGTAAAGACAAAGAGTAGCAGATGGCATGAAAAGTGAGAAATTAAAAAAAAAAACATTCTTAGCTTAATTTATGAATAATAAGATATATAAACAATTATCACTATTAATAACTCATTCTCAAATTGCCACCCTAAAAATCAAATTGCTTCCTGTGGGGCATATTCCCCAATTGGGGACTATTGAGGTTTGCATAATGTGTGTATGAAAGAGAGAGAAATTTGTTCTTTATCAACTATCTCTCTACATATTGTAGGTTTCAATTTTCTTCATGTTGTTCAAAAACTAATTTTTATTTTAGTGATCTTTTTTCTTATAATATTCAAGCTTTTAAATGTATCATTAGAAAATAGCTTTTTATCTTACAAATAGTATCAGTAATTTTTTTATTATTTCTTAATCATGAATAATAGGCTTTTCCTTTTTGTGAGATGCTTTAAAAAATTCTGTTATGAAAAAAAACACAAAAAAAACAACTAAAATAAAATGAAGCAATGTGTAACCTGAAGCAACCAATATTGATTGATTACCTGTGTCTGTAATTTACAGAATATATCACCTCATAGATATAACAACAGGCAATGTATCTACCTATATAATGGTATTATTTGGAACTAGTATTCCATAATGAAATAATTCTGAATGAGTTTCGTAACACAAAATCATTTGAGAATTATTATCTATTTTTTTTTATTTTTCCAACTTATTTTCTCTTTTAAGAAATCTTTTTAATTTTTTTTCTTAATATTATATTAAATAAAAACTGTAACAAACTTCAAAGTTGGATATCTTCTAAGAAATATGGAAGTGCACATGTTGAAGTCCTTCAGAAATAAAACTTTTATGCAGAATTTAAAAAAACAACATTGCAAAATATCAAATAAACAAAATAATGGAATTGTGATTCACATATTGCTGTTCATAGTGATCACAAAACTGATCACTACTATATATTTTTATTTTTCTGTATATACATACATATTGGAGTTGGAAAACCAATATTTGATCCCAAGTGTTGATGCCGATATTCTTTTCAGTTTTTTTGTTTTTATTTTTTAATTTAGCCTACAATTTACTTTGTCAAATGCTTTTTTTAAATGTATAAAAAGTTCATCTTAGAATTTGCTTTAAACTTCTGTATACAAAAATCAATGAAAAAAAAAATTATCATGGCATAATGATTAGCCTATCTGCTTGTAATATTCATGATCTTAGGTTTAAGTTTGAGATGGGAAAATCTTGGAAAATTTCCAGGTCATAATCTGATTTAGAATTTTTTCCTCAGATAGGTCACCCATAGCCAACCCAATTAGCCACTCAATAACAATTGATATATATTTAACTTTTTAGCATAAAAATAATGATTCCAAGTTAATTTGGATTGTGCATCTGGGTGCCAATGCCTTGGCAATGAAAATAAATAAGATTGTAATATGATATACTTTTTAATAAAGGTGGGCACTGCGTTCATAATTACCTTTATTTGATTAGAAAGGTTAATCATTAAATTATAGTATCAAAGTATTCACCATGCAAATGCAGTGCATCTAAATGTTACACCACCAGCCTCCATTTCAATTTTATAAAGAATTCTTTTAAAACAGCAAAAAAATCTTAATAATGCTGTATTTATAATAAGTGGACAACATAATTTAGGATATTTTTATTTGATAAAACTGAGTGCAGCACTATAGTGAATGAGAAAACTATAATGGTTTTTGTGGCTATGAAAATTGAAATCATCAATTATTGGTATAAAGATTTTTTAAGGGAAAAATATAATTAAAACAAAAATTGTCCATGCTGTGTTAAAATAATTCTTGAGTAACAAAATTAAGACTTGATAAAGCAAAAGCTATTTTCTACTACCTTTTTTTAAAAAACTTGAATAATCGATTATTACTAGATATTATAACGCATTTAAAATCAGAGAACAGTTTGGGGTATATGAATTTAAATGCATTATCATCAGAGAATCACTGATTACTCAAGATTACTATAGATGGCGCTTAGAATAGAAGATTGCTCTTGTTTTAACACATATTGTGTAAGGTCAATACTTAAATGATCTATTACTAATTTTTATTATGGAATGAATAATTTATAGGCAGCATATATAAAATATTTTTTAAATTATTATTTTTCATTCATTGTTTGTTCCTATCCTTTTCTAAAAAAAATCGCTCAAGCTATAATTTCATTTCTATAATGAATTATTTTCTCAATCAATTAAATTTAAAACCAATGACAATAATATATATTTAAAATATGTCAACACACCCAATGTCTATTCCAAATTATTTCAGTAGAAACGCTATAGAATATAGACTTTCCTTTATAATCTTTAATAATAACATTTTTGCAAAATATATCACACTAAATGTTCTAAATTTAAGTAATTTTATGTCATTATATATTTTTTTCTCTGTTGAAACTTGTATTTTAAAAATCTATACATTACATCTGTAAATCATCAGATTCTAAATTTCAAATGATAGCACAAGTCAAGATTTCATCTAAAACATTTATTAATTTTTGGAGTTTTTTTCATTTTTATTTAACTAAAACTCATATATATATATATGGCCACTAAAAGATTTGAACACATATGGTCTTCCATCATCAATTAAATCTTTTTGTTTTTGCCATACGTTTTGGTAATACAAACAAAATGTCACATGACTTTCTTATTTCATCTTATTGTGATGCAATGTAATAAGTATTCTAAAGCATTAAAATCAAAATCTCTCAGCCAATAAATCAAACAAAATCTGTTATCCATCATATTTTCTTTTCTTAGATTTTAGTTTGCAGAATATCTAAAACTTGAAATCTATTTTTTTTTCCAATCCCATTTCAATAACATTACCTTCATCCATTGGATAGTTTTAGGTTTAAAATTATTCTTATCATATTTAATACCATCATGAATATTAAATTCATTTTCTATATAATCACTTAATCAATATTTATTTTCCAAAACTTTATATTATTTGCATCTTTTCTGCTTATAAATATTACTTTATAAAATAAATCATACAAATTACATCCTTTATACATATATTCTCTTGTTTCTAAGAACCTGAACAAGTTTAAAAACACAATTACTTTTCACACACAAAAAAATGTTAGATACAATGAAGCCATAATATATATTGTATCAATACACCTTATTTTAATCAAACACTATTTGAAAAAATATAACTAAAAAAAATCATTACAATTCATAAATTTAATAAATTTTATTTTATAGTAGCAATCATTTTGCTATCTCTGAGCATTGCACGTGATTACATTTATTGGTATTTTCTCAGCTTACATTGAAAGCACACAGATTTTATTCTTAATTTTATCTTTTCCAAATGTTATGTATACAATATTTCATGTAATAAAATGTTTACTAAGCAAAAAGGTAAAAGCTTAATTTAATCAAATTTAAATTTTTTAAATGATAAATTTAATGAGAGTCATGTAAATGTAAGGTTAAAAGCTTTATGGAATTTAATGAAATCCGTAAACTATTTTCCTTAAGTGATAAAGTGAAAGTTATCAATTACCAGTAGTGGCAAAAAAAAAAAGAAAGAATTGTAATCATTCTTCTATTGTATCAGAAAGTTTAAAGTTTGAAGAATGTAAATATAAATCTGAAATAGGTGTAAAATGGCAAGTTGGAATAATTAAATAGTGTCCAAAATCAATATGAATTTAAAAACATTGAAACAACTAGAAAAAACATGTGCTGCTAATTGATATAGTTTATTACATTTCCAAAGGGAGAAAAAAATTCTGAAGCAAAAAAAAATTTTGTTCAAAGCATATTTAATTATGATAAAACTTTGACAATTCACTATTTATTTTATTTTATAAAATAAAAGTTTAACTAAATGCAAATGAATGAACATACAATCAGTAAATATATATATATGTAAATGTGCTCTTTAAATTTATTATTAATATTATTTTTTAATTTTGTTTATACTATAATTTTAATTTATGTATGCATGCTAGCATCTCTTTTATATGTGTGTATGCATCTTGAAAAATACTGTACATCTGCAGTTCAATAAATAATATGTATTCTGCTGTAATCAAATCTTAACAACAAAATGGAAGCTATTATAAATGATGTGAGGGACTTGGAATGAAATGTAACAGTTATCATGGTTTATATTGTATATGTTTTTAATAATATCATTAAAAAATGGAAATTAATAAAGCCCATGGTGCTGTTTTTTTAATTAATCAGGAATGTCCAACAAGTCGATCATGATCTACCGGTCCATCACAAGGCCAATCTGGCAAGAACTGTCAGATAATGAGTGAAACAAATTAAGTCAAAATTTTCAAGTTTTTTTTTTGTTATTTTTGTTTTTGTTCTAAATTTTTTTTCAATTCTGGATAGGTGAAGTCCACTAAATCATATCATTATTGAAAATAATATTTTTAATGTTGATTTAATGTAGCTAATTAGAATTAAATATTGTTAATAATTACTCATGCTGCTTTAATTTCCCCGGACATGAGTTTTTGCTGTTAAATAATTATTTTTTACTAGGTAGATATATAAAAATAGCATGTATTTTACACCTCCCTCCACTTAGACTACATCTACGACAACAAGTCGATTGCCTATGACAAGTTGATCGCAAATTATTTTAAAAATAAAAAGTGCATCTTATGAACACAAAAGTTGGCCACCCCTGGTATAAATGATAAAAAATAACAATACATTCACACACACACATATTAATAATTATACATTAAAAGCTTTTTTCAGCATATGGTTTTATGTGCTTATCAATTATTAAACATCTATTTTAATGTTAATTTATTATTGTGCATAGAGCACTAATTTTGTGAAGTAATAAATATATAAATGCAAAACAAAAGTTATGACTACAACATTGTTTATTGCCTTACCAAAGATACAAAAAACTACCATTAGAATGCAAAATTACTGCTTTTGAATAAGCGTTACTACTGTTTGTAAATAAAAATGTGAGTATTTTTTTTTCAACTCATTCAATTTTTTTTGTAATAAGATAAAATAATGCTGACTCATCCAACTGACATGTTATGAAACTTGATAGAGCTAATTAATCCTCTTTGTTCAGCCACTCATATAAATATTAGCAATTAATAAGTATCAGATGGTAAAGTCTAATATTTAAACTATAGGCTATTGCCCATTCTTAATGTAAAACAACCCTTCTTAGTGAGGACAATAAATAGTTAAAAATTAGTCTGATGATTTAACTTGGACTACTTACAAAGATGACACTTATAGGGTGATGCTGTCATGCTAGATAATCTTTGTTATCTAAAGCTTCTAAAAAATAAATTATCATTTAAACATTTTTTTAAATACAAGCATAATTTATATACTTGAAGTTTAAATGTAATATAGGGGATCCAAACACAGACTTTCAAAATTCCTTTTGCACTCCACTCATATAACTGATAACCTGACCACATACATGCAAAAGAAATAAACAATCTCCAACATACACATCCTGTGCCAAACTAGCACTCATCAGTCGGTCCAGATCATTATCTCCCGCACACATATAGAATCAATGCTCAGGCCACATTAAATAGCAATTCCTCAATCCCAATGAACAGATTTCAATCCACTCCACCCTCCAATTCCCCATCCATCCACACCTTTGAAAATCCGACGATGGCATGCCCAAATTCCTAGTTAAAAACAATCTTGTAGTCATGACAATGTTGACCCCAAGTCACTCTGATCCTTCATATACATGACCCTGTCCATTCAAACACACAGAAGAGTGATGGGAAGGACACTGGCTGAATCCATATTTCCGAAATACAAGCACAACTCATATAGCTGGAGTTCAAATGTAATATAGAGAATTTGAACATATGATAGATTCAGCCCGCATCCTGCCCACCCCTCCTCTGCATACCTGAATAAACAAAGTCCTACATATGAGGGGCCAGAGTGACCCAAGGTCAACATGGGCATGACTATAATATCAACAAGGAATTTGGGCATACCATTATCAGACCCCCAATAGCATGGACAGTCAAGGAGCCGAAGGGTGGAGCAGACCGAAGCCTGTCCACCAAAATTCGAAGATTTTCCATATTAATACACAGTGAGCATCAACCATACACGTGTGTGGGAAATGATGATATAAACGAAATGATGAATGCTAGTCCAGCACAAAATACATATATTGGAGACCACTTATCTTCCCCACATGCATGCAATCAAGGAATTTTGAAAGTCTATGTCCAAATCCCCCAAACATTTGTACCTCCACACTATTTTTATTAACCCTTTTGCACACATTCGTCTTTTCCATTATTTTTTTTTTATACTTCTTCCTAAATATATGTTAATAAAATTATGTAATTATTTTTAAAAAAATACAGTAAAGATTTTTAAATGTTTTAAAAGTTATTTATCTTATGTTAAAAACAATGTGTAGTTTGCAAATCAACATTGTAAAATACTGTGTAAGCAAAAATGGACCAGCATAGACAGTTTATTATTATCATCATCATCATCAATATCATCACCATCATTATTATATTAGTTTGCTGTAAAATGAAGTAACAACTATCATACTTTAAAAATAAGATGTGTTTTCTTGTTAATTTTATTAATTTTAACAATCATCTAAACAAATAACAGTTTCTAAATATGTAATGTTGAAAATATATAATAATATTTCAAAATAATAATCTTAAATTCACATACTATAAAAATTCGCCATAATTCAGCCTTTCTAGAAGTCACTTTAATAAATTTTCAAATAGAGATTAATCTACTGCCCATATAATATTTTGAGAATCAGATGAAGTTGATTCTTCTTCTTTGATTTGTACATTAATATGAGAGAGATTATGTGCAGTAAGTGTATTGACTTTTACAAAAGCTGACTTGTAAAGAATTCCTATAATATGTGCATTTGAAAATTATTACCCACAATTATTATGTATTTTCAACATTATATACAGAACAGTCATTATTTGTTTATGTCATAATTAAAAATAATAGAATTTATATTTGCATTATCTAATATAATGAGCATGCTAATAGCTCTAAACAAGCTTTTTCAATAAATGCCATAATAGAAAGCATTTAAAATCTCTATCTAGAATTATCCTTATCCCCAAACCAGTTTCAAGCTAATGGCTCTTGTCAGCGAAGTGCTAGGGTGTTCAGACAGTAGATCTAAAATACAAACTCAAGCCCAGCATTTATTGAATACTTAACTGTTAAGTAGAAAATCTGAAATTTCCAGACATCTATATGCCTTCAAATCCAGCTATCTAACTTAAATAACCATATGGGACTGAATTAAATTTAATACACTATATATTAATAACCTTAGTATTATAACATCACCAAAGCCTTAAAAGACAAAGTACAATAGTAAGGTAAACCAAATCATACATCACATGAATTAATTAGCTTGTATTTAGAGCTATTAGCATGCTCGTTATTTTACATTTGTAAATAAAAGCTGATTAAGTCATGTGATGTATGACTTTATTTTCCATACTATTTGCATTATCTGAAAATATTTGTTGGTTAGATTAAGATTTTTGCTAAGATTACAATTTATGTAACCTTCCATTCATACAATATAATAATGATTACTCTCCTATCCATATAACATATCAAGAATCAGATGAAAATGATTTACGCTTATCAATTTGTAGACTAAAGCAAAGGTATTGTTTGCAAGTTTAATAAAATAATTTATAGAAAATGTGAGTTGTAAAGAATTCTTGTAGCATGCATATATGAAGATTATTTGCTTCAGAGCTAATAAGTCAGTAACATGAGCAATGTAATCTTTTATGGTATTGGAATTAGGTGATATTAAAGTATTTATTTAAGAATATATACTAGAAAATAGTGTGAGACCTGCTCTAAAAGAGAATTACGTTCAAACTACCTGAATTTTTTTATTTATAAATATTGCTTAACATTTTTTAGTTATAACAGGTAAAAACAAAATATAATCAATTTTAAACATTATTTGAGTAATAGCTAATCTTCTTAAATACTAGTATAATAAAATTATCATCAGATCAGATTATTAATAAGTGACTTTATAATCTAAATATTTATAATTTTGTATATGTAATATTTAATAGAATAGAGTGTCTTTCTAAGTGAAAGTATATATAAAGACATTGGATTCTTTTATCTTCTCAAAATGTATTACTATATCATTTTATTATAGATTAATATAAACAGTAACATTTATAAGCAAAAATATTATACATATATATAATTTCTAGTCTAATGCTGATATGATGTACTGTGGCTTCTCCTTAAACGAAGTCAAGAATATCTCAGCAATTATGCCCAGACAAACCTGTTAGCCACTTAATTTTCCATTCCCCACTTTGTTTCCCCATATTCTGCTCCATCCCATTTCCAGAACATAATCTTTGTCAACTCTACCGCCTGTATATCTAAATTCCCTTTATCTTTTCCCAAACCCAGCATAAAAACCAATAATTCACTTTCTGTATAATCACTTTTTTCGTATTTATTCTTCCATAACTTCATTATATGTACCCTTTCTGTTTTCAAGCATTTACATTCAATTAACAAATGCCTAATATTTTCTATCCCTTCCTTACATAATTTACAGAATAAATCACCGATATTTTTCCATTTACATGTATATGCTCTTGTAGCTAAAGATCCCGTTCGAGCGTTAAATAATAAAATACTTTCCTCACTATTATCATATATTAACTCACACCTAATATTCTGTTTATTTCTATATATATTTAAACTCTTTTTACTCTCCATACTATTTCTCCATCTCTCTAACTTCCTTTTTTTTATTAATAAATCTATTCTTTTATCCCATTCTTTACTACTATAACACTCAACAATCCTCTTAACACAATCACCCCATCTTTTTTTTTTCTGAATTCTTTTAAACAGTGCTGCCACCTTTTCGTGTTTCTTTGAGATTATTAGAAACTTCTTACAAATGCCAGAATTTTTTTGAAAAAGAAATCTTTTTCAGGTAAAACCATAAAATACTTACGGTGGTATTTATTAGGTCTGTAATAATAATCGAAAAAAGTTTAAATTATTTTTAAGTAATCTAAATACCATAAAATTATTTAGTGAAAAGTTTTCATATCTTCACATACATCGTAAAGGTTTTTTAAATAGGGGAGAATTACTGCTCAAAGATATTCTTTCGCAATTCTAGCTAATATTAACGTATAATATACCAATAGATAATAAAAGTTTCAATTTTTCTAGTTAAAACTTTTATCCAGGTTGCAGCATATATATAAATAACCATCACTATCATCATCAATGTTCTTTTAATAAAATTACCGTTATCAAAAAATGATCACCGTTACCATGATAATACTCCAATAGATAAAAGTTTGGGATCTCACCTAAACAACGCGCCCAAGGATTCAATTTATCTGTAGCGACATATCAATAGGAAATGAATATCAGTAAGTTTAGATGCAGATGATCAGACATAACAATTCTGATATTGCTTAGGATCGTATGCATTTGATGTGATGTGATGTGATGTATTATGGCTTCTCCTTAAACGAAGTCAAGAACATCTCAGCAATTATGCAGTTGCTGCCCTCTTACGAGAACTTTATAAATTAATAAAATAAATTTTTGTATGTAAAAAATAAAATTGAATTTTATAACTCTTTTATTCTAATACGTTATTATTAGTATTACAAAAGTCTGATTTTATTTTTATTATTGGCTTTCATTAATTAGATACAATATCTCAAATCTGTTTTATAAAATCAAAACAATTATAGTTTGGGAGAATACAGAGTTTAATGCCTGGCTTGTCATATTTGTAATTAACAACAAGTATTTCATTCTCTTCGGGCAATCAAAGTAAAATGACTTTGAGCTAAAATCCAACCAACCTGATAATATTCCAAAATTCAAGAATAGATATTTCAAAACAAGATCAGTTCGTAATTAAAAGAAAGAGGGCAATAATAAAGATAATAGGCATTCATAATAATTAATATTAGAGAAATTATTTAAACATTCCATACTTATTAGTCACCGTACAAAAGAAAAAATATATAAAACAAGTTTATTATACACTGCAATTATATAGAAAAAAAATCATACTGCTTAAATTTTTTAGTAAATTATATCTTAGAAAAAGAGAAAAAAAAAAAGTACATTATATATCATGAATTGTCTACAAATTTGAATATAATTTGGGTATAGACTGTTTTGTTTTTTTAATTTGTTTTTTGAAAATATATGCATGAAACGATGTGCTGTGCATGGATTTTCTGATGTTTGTTTAACAATAGCTATCCTTACAGGAAGTGAATAACCACATTAGGTTTTTTCCCCTTAAAAAAAAAATTTGTAAAAATTATTTTAGTTATTGATTACCACAATTTTATTTTAAGCTAAATAGATACATTTAAATCTTTTAGAAATGTAAGAATCAGCTTTATTTTAAAATTTATTGCTGAAATTTCCACGCGTATAAAACCGTATAAAAGATTATTTATTTTTATAAATATTTAAGCACGGATTTCTTCACTCAATAACATTCCTTTCTTTGAAGAATTGCTCTAGAAATTCGCTTGAGAAATCGTCCTAAAATTATAGATTAAATTAGAATAGAATTTGTATGTAAATAAAGCTAGTTTATATAAGATATCCCTGTTTTAAAATAAATAATGGGAGAAAGTAGTTAAAATGGCTAGGCTAGATTAAAGTTAGTATTGATTTGAAGTCATGACAGATCCTTAATAAAGAGTGGTCAAACCACCAAACATCACATGATCACCACATCTTATGCTTGCTCATAACTGTTATTAAAACAGGCAAAACTCTCCATACAGTAGCGCCACTCAATGCAAGCTAGAGTAATCAATGGATGCTAGAAGGTTTGTGCATAAAATTCCTATCTAATGCCTACTCATCCAATATCCCCAGAGCAAGCATAAGAAATGGTGATCATGTGATGTTTGGTAGTTTAATAGCAATCCTGCCTAGTAGGATAGTGGTGGCTATGGGTTATTAAAAAACCCAAGACACCAAAATGTATAGGTACTGAACTGAGTTCAGACCTGTTTGACTATATAAGCTAATGAGCTTAGATTAAAAATATTATTGTGTTTTCAATTTTATTCTCAGTTTTGTAGTTAAGTAGAGATAAAATATAATTGCTGGAGAGTTGCAATAGATCCTAAGATCTAGGTGCAGTGCTCTCAGATTCAAGACTCCTCACTGACGAAGGCTAGTCTGGGGATATTGGATGAGTAAGAAGTAGATAGGGATTTTATGCACAAGCCTTTTGGCATCCATTGATTATTCTGGCTTGCACTGAGTGGCACTATTGTATGGAAAGTTTTGCCTGTTTTAATAACAGTTACGAGCAAGCATAAGAAATGGTGATTATGTGATGTTTGGTGGTTTAATACCAATTCTGCCTAGGGGGATAGTGATGGTTATTGTTATTAAAGAGCCAAATACACCAAAATGTATGGGAACTAAACTGAGTTCAGACCTATATGACTATATAAGCAAATGCGCTTAGATCGAAAATATTCTCATAGTTTTGTAGTTAATTAGAGATAAAAGGTGGCTGCTGGAGGTTTGCATTAGATCCTAAGATCTAGAGGCAGTGCTCTCAGACCCAAGATTCCTTACTGATGAAGGCCACAAACCAGAAACTAGTCTAGGGATATTGGATGAGTAGGCACTAGATAGGGATTTTTTATACAAGCCTTCTGGGAACCATTTATTACTCTGATTTGCACTGAGTGGCACTACTGTATAGAGAGTTTTGCCTGTTTTAAAGAGTGGTCAATGATAGACTGGTAGATCGACTAGCAGAAATTAAGTCTAAAATAGAAAAGCAGCAAGTGAGAAGCGATGCATGTTCATGATATAGGAAAGGTTATTACCAGTGAAGGGTAATTAACAGAAGCTTAATTAAACCACAAGAGAGAAGTTGGGAATGGAGATGGTTAATATAAATGTATAAATTGTGTGTGCCAGTGTAAGTAAGCACTGATAATGAGAATGTTAATAGCTAAATTCTTTACAGAAGCCCTATTTATGCTTGTTTGTGTTTCAAGAGACCTTTGATTTAAAAGCACAAATGTAATAATTGGATTACTTCTGGTGTGAAAGACTATTTTCACCTGAGAAAAATAAATAGCATATGAAAATTAATGCATTATTACTTCTTAAGTTGTTTTTACATATTGTTATTGTTATTAAATAAATCTTATTATATACACATTTTGAAATATATTGTTTATTTATTTAATTCCCTGACTGATCTTTAGAGACACTGAGGACACAACAAAAGCATTATTAGTTATCTATTCCACTGTAGATACTAATTCTTAGTGGCAAAAATTAACCAGAATTACATGAGAGTCATGTAATTAAAGAGAAAATGGAATGTAAATAACTGAGTAACTACTGATCTATTAAGCTATCTATATTCCATTTCTCTTTGATTCTTTAAATCATTGCTTCTACCCTCATGAAAGAATACACTGATAACTAATCAATCAATTGAAAATTCTTTGAATCTAGAAAAAGGTATTTTAATACTAAATATTTGAAAACCAGGCACTCTTCACAAACCTGGAGCTTAATTGTAAATATTGGGGATTTGAACTCAGATTTTCAAGCAGTCTCCATCCATCCACACTATCTCATACAACTGATACACATGACCGCACAGATGTAGAAAATATAAATAATTACCAGTATACATATCTCATGCTAAACCAGTACTCATCAGTTGGTCCAGATTATCATTTCCCACACATATATGTAATCAGTGCTCAGTTTATATTAAGATAGCAAATCTTCATACTTTAATGGACAGGTTTCAATCTATTCCAACCTTGAACTTTTCAGCCATCCATATAATTGAAAATCTGATGATGAAAACCCAAATCCCATGCTGATGCCAATATTATTGCCATGCCCATGTTGATCTCAAGTCACTCTAATCTCTCATGTATAGAACCTTATCTATTTAATGTATAAATCTAAAACCTGGTATTATTTTTCATTGATTGGTCTTTTTTTTTTTTTTTTTTGCGGACTTTTAGTTGTCATCAATTTTTTCTTTGATTTTGAAAACATGACAGTGGGAGAAAGAGTAGGAAAATATGATCGATTCCAAGTTTTCAGTGTTGATCCTGTGATGTTTATTGTAGTACTGCCTAATATTGTCTTAAAAAATTAATTGATACTTAATTTTAAACTACCTCTTTTAGTATTTGTTATTGACACATTTGTTTGGAAATTTTTATTCATATCATTTGTCTTCAAAATTTTAAAATTTATTCTTTCTTATTTGCTTTCTAAAAAATGAGTAGAGAACGGGGGGAGATGGTTGAACTGTAGAAATTCTATTAACTTTGATGAAAACAATAATTGTCCGCTGCATTCAATACAAAGTACACATCGAACCAACAATCCAAATAACAAATGAATTGTCTAGCTTTTAAACAACAAATTAATAGAAAAAAAAGAAGCTTAAAATGAAACTTTTTTCTCAATTATTTGGATTCCCACTACCCATTTGATAGTTTACTTTTTTACTTGCACAAAAATCCCAAAAATGAAAAGCACGTTGCTTTCATTTTGAATCTAGTAATTTATTGGAAACATGCATTGACCACGCAAAACCATTCTACCCCCCCCCCTCCCCATACCTTTTTGCCTTCTTCATAGATGATCCAAAGTTTCTAAATGAAGATTCGTGAGGGGATTTATTTTTTTAAAATAAAAACGAGAATTTATTTTTTTTAAATAAAAACGAACACTTGCAAGTCTAATGTTACCAGTTGCTTTTCAAATAAAACATTTTAATAATATGATTAATGAAAATCACAAAATTTATTTTTAAATTAATTTCTAACAACTTAAAAATATATATTTATTATAATGCATTGCAGAGAGAGATTTTTATTTTTTACTTTTCTGGTTTTTTTTTTTTAATTCTTTATAAATCTAGATTTTAGATACATAAAGCATGATGAATTTTAAATTTTTCTATAAATTATCCTAGAATTGTTTGGTGATGTAGTGTTTTAAAGAAAGAAAATATTATCTTTTTATCTTTTAGTTTTCTGATGTAATTTTTGGAACTCTTTACGCATCTAAATTTTAGATAGTAAAGTATGTTGAATCTTACATTTATTGATTAATTATTCTAGAATTATTTGGCGATATAGTGTTTTAAAGAAATAAATCCATGCCAACTAGATTGATACTTATTTATGAAATTTATTATCTTTCTTAACTCTTTAATATATTTTTTTGGAAACTTTGAAATGGATTATAAAAAATATTTTTTTCATGAATTTATTCTCCACCTGTGTATTTTAATGGTTGAGAGCTGAACTTATTTTACTAACAAAATCCACAGGGTTGAGATAGTATAATGATTGTCAGAGATAAAGGTATATATATATAAATGAATGGTTTATAGCTCAGATATTTATATGGTTTGGACACACGGTGGCAGAATTGACCACACTCCTTGGACCTTGATTACTAAAGTCTGCCATTCTATTGCTGCACTAAGCCATGCTAGTCAGATATGAGAGTTAATTTTAACACTTGACCAAGAGCACTTGCTATTGCATTGAAAGATAAATGTTGGTGTCTTAAAGGGTCTTGCTTCTGATATGAAATGTCTTTTCTATTTTGTTTATTGTACTATGGGAATTCATTTAAGTTAGTTAGAAGCCAGTCATTTCCAGCACTTAGTTTAAGATTAGAATTGTGAGATATCCATATTCTCATTGTTAATTATGTGCACTACAACTAAATTCAATTCTTTCTATTTGTTTTGTTCATTATTAATGTTTTTACTTCTTTTAGAATTATTTAATCGCCATGCTCACTTACAAGTAATTGCAAATGATGAATATTAATAGTAATTGAAAAGAATTGTTTTGGAAAGAATATATGTAAAATAAAATTTTACAGGCAAGTGACTGATTTTAACTGGCATTGTGTAAAATTATTTATAGTAATACTGTTAATGTTAGATCTTAGTAGTGTGTCTGCTTCATAATCCTAATCTTAGTAGTGTGTCTGCTTCATAATCCTAGAGCTTTGTAGCAATGTTTGTTTGTTCATTTTTTGCCTACTTTTGGATTTGAATTGGGCTCAAATTTTTCTTGCATGGATCAGACATCTAGAGTACCTGTTACTAGTTGGGTGGCTGAACAGTATTAGCGATGCAGTTTTTATTTCTGTTATGACAAAATACTCAGCATAGACTTCAGATCTGTTTTCATGCTTCAAGCATTTTGTTTGTTAGGGATGCTAATTGTTTAAGGAATCATGACCTTGAGGGGTCACTGTCATGAAATTCACCAGTCACAAACATTTTTAGAAAATTTAAATTGCTTTTGTGATCTTTTTTTGCCAAATTTATTATCCTGTACAAAATTTTCTTTAGTCTAGTACATGGAAGACATAATTTTTCACTTTTTTTTTAGTTTCTACCATTCAATGAAAGCTTACACAGAATAATTTTTTCAATTCTAATCAAAATGTTTGTTATTCATAGTAAACATTCATACATTGCAGTGTATGACTTAAAATTGTGACATTGCCTAAATGTTGAATCTGCCTTTTTTCTATTGTTATCACAATTTTAATTAATTTACATTGCAGTGATGCTATTCTTAATTATTTCTACTTTTTATGACAGCTTGTAGATTATTATCCTTAATAGTAAGCAAATCAAATCATACATCATGTGACTTAACTTAATAAGCTTGTACTACAAATGTAATATAATTCTAGATAGAGATTTTAAATGCTTTCCTGTATTTATCAGAAAACCATGCTCATTATATTATATTATTATCCTTAATTTAGTATGAAATAAGTGCTGGGCTTTGAGTTGATATTTTAGATCTAGTGTCCGAACATTCAAGCTCTTCACTGACATGAGCCATAAGCTTGAAACCAGTTGGTCTGGAGATGGGAAGCTTCTGGATAGAGATTTTAAATATTTTCTCATATCGCACTTATTAACTAAGAGCTTGTTTGAACTATTGGTATGCTACAAGCTTATAAAAGTAATGTCATGTTATATATGACTTGGTTTTTTGATTATTATAATTTTACCTTTAAAGCATTGGCTATTCTGAGGCTATTAAAATATAGTAGATCTGAATTTAGTTCAGTCTCATATAGCTATTTAAGTTTCATGTCTAAAAATTTCAGACTTTCTACTTAAATTTACATATGAAATAAGTGCTGGGTTTTGAGTTGATATTTTAGATCTAGTGTCTGAACATTCTATTTTTCCACTGACATGAGCCATAAGCTGGAAAACAGTTGGTCTGGGGATGGGAAGGTTCTGGATAGAGATTTTAAATATTTTCTCATATCGCACTTATCAATTAAGCACTTATCAATTAAGAGCTTGTTTGAGCTATTGTACACTTTCTGTATTACATTTTTGTAATTATAAGTAATGTCATGTTATATATGACTTGCTTTTTTGATTATTATTAACCTTATACAAGAACTTCAAAATATGTTTTTTTCCTTTAATATACTTATAGCCAGAAATATAATTGGCCATATCAAAAATATCCATATGACTTGGCTGCAAATAAAAAGAGAATGCATAACAAGAAAACAAATACGACATTTTAATTTTGAATTAATAATTTTATTTTTAATCATTACTGAAAGGAACATTTTTTTAATATGTGCCTATTGATGATTATGATTAGGGTTCGAAAGTTACAAACATTTTAATTATTGTTAAATACCAAAGTAAAGTTTGTGGTTAATGGTAAGTAACTACAATGAATTTATTTTTAATTAGTATATAAAACAAAAACGAATGAAATAAAAATGCTTTATTTAACACAAAAAAATACTTGAATAAAAAAATATAGAAAAATTTCCTTTTATTGAACAAAAAACCCAAACATTTTTTAAAAAATAAAAATGATTTTGTAAAAAAAATAATTCTTTAATGTTATGGAAAAAAAATAGCACTCCCTATTCACATGAATTTTTAGTGAAATAAGATTTTAAAAAAGCATAATCTATGTAATGTTTTTGGTAATAAGCATGACCTTATCTTTGAAATAAAGTATTCCACCCTTGAAAAAGCTCTTTCTGATTCAACACTGTTCACTCTGGTATTTAAATTTTGATACAGTTTTCCTAGATGCTTAGATCGCTCTCCAGTAGCTTCAAAAAGCTTCATTTTTTTTTAAGTGTCATAGCATCGGCCGGGATGCGAACCCGCAACCCGGATAACTGCCTGCAAGTGCAAGGCAGTCGCACTGACCTCTCAACCACCAATGCAAGACAGCTTCATTTTTCTTGATTAAAGAAAAGCTATGAATCACAACACATGTAGATTTAGCTTTTTTTAAAAATGTCTTTGAAGCATTGAATCATCTTCTTCATCTGCAGATTGTAGATATGAAAGTTCATCTTGAGCAATTTCTTCTTGGATTACTTTCTCTGCATCTGGTCAAAAAAAGTCTGTTGTATGTTTCTTCAGCCAGTTTGTTAATGCTTTTATGATTTAACAACAAGATATGTTCAGATTCAGAATCATATCTTTTCAAGCACTTGGGATTTTCAAGGTAACTTAATTAACCCAATGGTGTTTGTCATCCTACATGAAGAATATTATTCATGCAAGACTTTCTTAAATTGCATAGGTAACAGTGAACTATAATTGCTTAATTCTTTTGAAATGAATTTCATGAAATTTTCACCTTTCATCAATGAAGCATCTTCACAAGAAAGCATGGAGACAACTATTAGAAAGAGGTAAAGTACATCCATAAGATTTTCTAAGCTTTTCCATTCTTTATTGGAAAATACTTCACTAATTCCACTAACTCTTAAAATATTTGGGATACATTCTTTTAATTCAATAAGTCTTGGAATCATAGCTAGAATGATGGTCCTTCTTGTATAAGTATCTAGAATAAGTTTGAAGACCTTTTCCCTTCAAAGTACTTTTAATGATTTCTCATAAATAATCAGTTTTTAAAGGAGATTTTCTAAATAACTTGCAAGTTGTTCTAACTTTTAAAAACAATTCATTAAAAATTTCTGAAGCAGCATTCATTATCAGAATCAATTGTCTCAATAGAGTCAATAATTGTGACTAAGGTCAGAGGAATATTACAATTGTCCCATATCTTGAAAATTTCCTTCATTTTCATCAAGCATGAGTTTCTCTTCCAGTTCTCTTTGCAGTTCTTTTTTCTTGTAAAGAATATCACAAACATTTAGGCATTCCATGTTCAAGACATAATTGATAAATGAAATTATTTTCCTTGACAACTTCTGTCATTTTCTTACTAAGTATGAGTTTTGAATGGGAACTAAACTCAGAGATCAATGTTTCATTACATCATGTACATTGATGTTCATATTTCTAAGATTCTGGGAGGATATATTATATATATATTCACCAATAGAAATTGATTAATGAATTCCAGCTTTAACTTGACTCCCAAAAATATTGAGATAGCTGTTTTCTTGTTTATATAATAATTGTAAACTAATTTTTTTACACCCATTGCCTGTAATTGGTGCATGCTATCATAAATCTTCGTTGCCAAGTTACTTTGAATAAATTCACAAGTTGTGATTTGATTAAAACTAAATCCATCTTTGCAAGCCATTTTTGCAATAGCAGAAGTAACACACTTTTTAGGCCAAAATCATGCTAAAGTTGTCTGTTTCTTGGTTGAAGAAGCACTAGCATTAACAACATCTTGAAAGTCATTAGCATGAATCCTCCTTACATGAACCTTCATTCCAAAAGTTGATCCACTGATAGTTTTCAAATTTTTACTGCATTTTAAACACTTGGCTTCTTTATTTTTTTTTTTTTAAAGTATTGCCACACATTTGATTTTTTTTTTGAAACATATGAAAGAAAATGTTAAAAAACAATCAATAAAATGAAAAAGATAACAACACTTTATAGAAATGTTCAAATCAAAATATGTTTGGAACTTTGTAACAGTGATGCAATACTCATGCACTATGCAGATTCTAGCATCAAATTTTAAACGGAGTTTAACTTGGTGATTTAGCAAAGCAAATACATATTTGACATATTAGAAAGGAAAAAATTGGGATTTATATCTTGAGAATATTTTAACCATGTTCAACTTTGAATACAGTCCTAGACTATTATAATTAGGGCGATCAGAGCTGATTTTTTTGTGATTTGTCCCTATTTTGGGTTAGACATCCCCGTGTCCCTGAAATTTCTTTCCAGGACAATTGTATGTCCTGATTTTTAAATATTCATAATTATTATTTGTCATACATAAATAATTCATTGCAAAAATGTGTTTATTGACCCTATCTGTCCATTTCACTTTTATAAAAATTTCAGGCAAATTCCAAGACCAAAACAAAGATCAGGTCTAATCCTGCATGATTGCTAATATGTTGGACATAATATTGCATCCAACTTCACTTTGAAGCATGTGCAGTTGTATTTTGAGTCTAAAATTTGAACTATGCTTGCACCTGCTTTGATTGACAGTGTAGTTTTTCTAGTTCTTTGTTGATATTAATTTTCTACAGTGATAAAATTAATAGGAATATTAATAACCCTAAACAATGTACTTACAATGATGAATATACACAAGAATGGAGTTTTATCTAAAAAGGGTGGGATATCTAAAAAGCAAAATGTGAATTGTGTAATGTGTACTTTAGTGTTTTATACAGTGACAAATCTGACATTAATAACTCATATAAATAGTCAGAAACATAAAATACATTTCTCAAGGCATCAATGTCAAAAAATGAGACTGTTTTGTATACAAAACAGACAGCACAGAAGGAGACAGCATTGCAGTGAGTAAGTTAACAACAGCATATTATATTGTTCAGCATCACCAATCATTTCATTTAGCCTGGACTGTACTAATATTTTATTTAATACAATTTTTCCAGACAAGAAGATTGCGGACGATCTAAAACTACTATGTTAATTATGCAAGTATTCTGACTACACTGTGAATAACAACTTAAAAGTGATTTAAACAATGTTAAGTTCTTCAGCATATCCATGTATGCAAGTTATCATAAGGCAACAAAAATGTACCCCTTAATTGTACGTTAAAATGGAATTCAAGTAAAGTTACTTAAAATTTATAATTTACCAAATGAAACATCAGATGCTATTTATAATTTAAAAGAAATAGCTTCAAAAAATATAATATTGATTCCAGCAAATGTATTGCATATGTAGTCAATAACACTAACTTATTTTTTAAATTGTGTGAAAATATTAACAAAAATTTAATGAATTGTACTGTTCACATTTTGCATAACTCTGTGCAATGTGGTACTGAATGGCTACCATTTGATATTGAAGTCATTGTCTCCATATATACAGTTGGAAGAGAAAAGTTAAAAGAATTTTATGATTTCATGCATGTAGAATATTCAACTCTAACTTCACACTCTAAAACTAAATGGTTATGTTGATTCAAAAAATCATTGAATTGTATGATGGACTGAAATCTTACTTTTTAACTGAAGAGAAGCCACATAATTTTAGTACGATTTATTCACAATCTGATAAATTAGTGTATCTTTTATTGGTCCATAATTTTCTGTCCATTTTTAATAAATTATTAAAATTGAGAAAAATAATATAATGTAACTAACGGTCAAATATGTACATTCGCGTAACAAAACCTAGAGTTTTAGTAAACCATCCCAACGCTGACCAGAATACGGTGGTGAAACCACAGGTCTGATATAGCCCTAGTTTCTTTACTATTACTCAAAGATTTATCACCTTATGGATGACACATATGAGGTCACAGCAGTATTCTCCTTTATCATGTGCGGGCAGTAGAACATCAGTAAAGCAAAAGACCGGGGAGAAAGTTGACATTCTAACTAGTATAGCTATATAGATATCGTGTGGCTAGGATATAATTATTAACAAGGAAGTGATTGTTAATAACTAATAATAAATAATAAATAATGACTTAATGATGAGCAATATCGAGACATGACCCAGTAGTTAAATTTAAAATAAATTTAATAAAAGTTAAATATTAAAATAATAAATAAAATAATAAGTGTAATGATTGTATGCATTGCCTCACTCGTAGGTGGTTAAAGGATACAATTTACATTTCAGTTTGAGTTCACACGCAGGTGATGGCTTTGGAAATGCAATTATTTATGGCTGAGTCATATATAGCTTGGTTTACATATATAGGTGATAGATGAGATCACTCACATGTGATATTAAATTGCTAGTTACAAATTATTTGGTTTCTTACATATATATATATATATCACTCGTAGGTGATGATTTAAAATACAAGCACTTCTGGTTTATATATAGCATTTGTAATCACTCGCAGGTGTTTATAGTTTAGGTTACAAATATTTAATTTATTTAGCTATATATATATATCACTCACAGGTGATGTTGGAAATTACATTTTCATGAGCCTTAATATTACTTTATAAATTTAATGAATTTTCTCATAACTATCTATGCCTAGTTTATGCTATATAACAGGATTTAGATTTGCTTTAGAGCTAATATATTTTATTAAGTACGAGTAATCAATATATTCTCTATATAGCTAATATGCAGATTAAATTGGATTCAAATTCAGATCAAAGCTGAAAATAACAATTATAATGGTGGGATGAACTGATGATTGGCAGTCAGACTTCAGATACCAAGGCGTATAGAAAATATACAATTCTGAGTCCCTGCATCTCATATATGTGCCTTTTTCACAGGATTTGTACCAAGTATCAGTTCCCTTTTACCAAACTCATTGCTGTGGAAATAAAAGACATTTTAGTCTGGATGATCAAACAACTAATTAAAGTAGGAGTCTCATGCTCTACTGACTGAGGATGCAGAATGGGGAAGTGCAAACCCATCCACCATCTGAAGGATGTAGTTGTCCAAACTAAGAGTAATGGTGTAGCCCTAACACATACACCTATTAAAGAATACAGCACCAAGTGAGTATGCCGTAGCGTTTCTTAAGGACACATATGCACTGCTGACAATATTATTATATAATAACAAGTTAAGATGCTAAACAATAGTTTCCTTCATGAAACTACCATATAACAGTTCATATTATAATATTTATAATGATATTATTAAGGAAAGCTTATGAATCCAATTTATAAAGCTATCTATATAAGCATTTATAATTCTAGGGAGGATTACAGCATATTATGGAAACTTACTATATAGAATTATAGATTTATGCTGTATTTTATCACTTCAACTGAATATTACTTAAATATTATATTTTAATCTATCTTAGAATAGCTGTAAGCTTGTAATTATATCTTAAGTAAGACATTATATTCATTTCAAAACACAGTTTCGGTTTGTGCGTTAATATATGCAAAATTACATATATATGCATGAGAATATAATTACTTCTCACTAATGATTTAACTAAAAATAAAACTCGGTTTTGAATAAATATAGCATAAACAAATACATAATTGCAAAATAATGTTTGGCATAGATTTAACTAAAATAAATGTAGGTTTAAAGAAAAGATTTCACATAAGTGAAATCTGAAATTTGGCTTTGTTTTAGCCTAGTTTAAAAGAGAATTTATATGATGTTAGCTGAGCTTTGATTGATTTCATTTGAGATAATTTAAGTTGTTTAAGAGAATTAATGATGGCAAATATTATCATTAACTTAAAATATACAAAATAACTTCTAAACTTAATTATTATTTTAAAATAGATCATTTGAATTATACGTAATAAAAGTTATACTAAAACATTTAAAATCAATTGATTTAAGGAAGTTAAAACTAAGTAACTTTTAATAATTCAAACTAAGATGGATACATAAAACTAAATCAATCATAAATAAATCAGTAAATAAATTCTGTAAGTAAACCAATACATAAAGAACTCAAATTAAATGTGTTACTAATGGAAATAATAATTATTCCTAATAATAATAACTCTGTTCATAAATCTATAAAGGAATAATTCAGATAGTCACAAATGAGTTAATAAATCAATGAACCCTTTATCAAATCAGGCAAGATTTTAGGATTAAAATAAAATAAAATTTACATTTAAGAAATGAGTTTAATTTACATTATTATTATGGCCATAAATTTTAGATTAAGCTAGCGTATAAGAATTAGTTGACTTTAGTTGAAAGATGTTAAAATTGAAGAAGTTTATTTACCATTATCTTCTTTTCTGCTGGCAGGCTATTTAAACATCGAGGAACTTCTTTAGGTGGTGGCTTCTCTTACTGCATTTCTTCCCATATCAGGTAGCATTACCGAGGTCCTGAAAGCAAAAAAATTGGCCTTCTATCCTGACATCATCATCATCACTCTCCTTGCGAGTACTTTGTTAAAATATAATGTTAGACTGCCTGCAAGATGGATGCCAAGGCTTCTATATTAGCTCACCCCCTCTCCTTCTTTACATTATTTTTAGATTCACTTTTCCAGTTTTCTCGCTGTTGCTAAAAAAATTGCGGAAACCTGCTGTGATTGTTTTTCTTTTAGGTCAGTTTTAACCTCGATCACTCATGGTAATTTATTCATATTTCTAATTTTAAATCTAATTTTAACCTTAAATTGAAAATAGGTCGTTTTACAGTGAGAAGGATTAACTTTTATGGAGCCATTCTTTCTAGAAAAACAAATCTAAAAGATGAAAAACATTTTGTTATATATGTAACTCGATCATTTAATTTAGCGATATATGCAGAATTATATAATAATTTCGAATATTAGTTTTTAAAATAAATATTTTAAGTAAAGAAATTTTAATGTTTTAATCCTGTTAACATTATTCATTCCTGCATATATGTAGTCTCTTGTTACACATACAACGCATTTTCCATTTATTTATTACCAGAAATAAATATGTGCGCATTTATGAAGATTTACACACATAGATACAAATTTTATACTATATGTTCAGATATACGCACACATACATGATTAACATATTTAGGTTCAAATTTAGCCTCTATTTAATATAAAATTAACATGATATACAAGGATTTGATGATAGTTATATATATATATATATACAAATACTACTATAGAATATAGTAGGTGAAACAGTAGGATTGACAAAGCTGACTGTTTCAATAACCATAATAGAAGTAATACAAATAATATATGAAACAATTCACATGATGACAATACTAATAGAAAATAAATTTATTTTACACTCTGTTGAACAAATGCTTTTAAAAATTGATCTGTCAGTCGGAAAAAAAAAACTCCTTCAAAGAAGATACCCAAAAGCATATAAAACTTCTTTAGCATATTTGGGAAAAACTACTTCAAATTTTAGCAAATTTACATCTTCTAGCTGGATGAATTTAAAAGCCAACATGAAATGATGTATTCTACACCAGTATTGATTTAAATAAGATTGGTATATCAATTGATGATAATCTATTAATAGATCAATTCCAAGTATTAAATTTTTTGTCTCAAGCAAAGACGAAAACAATGAAACTGTTTGACTTGAAAATTCATGCTGCTGCAGACATTGGTCAAAATTCTTTACATCTGTAAAATTTACTGAACAAGTATCAGAAATTGAAACAATATGTTAATATTATTTTGCATTACTTTTTCATAAAGCAGATGTGGAAAGAGTTTTTCCCTTATATATAGTCAATAGATGAAGGAAAGAAATAGAATGGATTTGGAAACTCTAAATTATATAACTTTATGCAATTATAATATGTAAATGAGCTGTGTCGAATTTATTGACTACATTAGTGGCACTAAAAGCCTATTACAATTTGTAATCAATAGCTTGAAATATAATAAAAAATATGTATTTTAATAATTGAAAAAATTTTTTTTTAGAATTTATTATTCAATTTGCTTTCTTAAGTGCCATTATTCTGATACAATATAAAGTCACCAGTCACACACGTAGAGAAGCCTATATATTCAGGTAGAGTCCTGGCATGGGCAACATTACCAGGATTTCTGATACTGGGTCGTAAAAATGATTGGTCGTCGTGTCCCGATTTTTGATTGAACCGGTCTGGTCACCCTAATTATAATCTATATAAATACTAAAGAGATAGGTATAGAATGGGCCTGAAATAGAATTTAATTGCTTTTTGCAAACATAAAATGACTTTAAAGTTTATTTTTCTTTTTCTAAAAAATAAAATGTTTAAAAGAAAATTATTTTTATGGCAGACTTAAAAAATTTAAAATGTTGTTTTTAAAGCCAGTAATAGCGGTAAAAATTATTTTGGTAACAGTAATTTTTATTATTTTCGGTAAAAAATTACTAAATTTGAACCCTAGTAACAATGGGCATTTTTAGAATTTTTGATAAATCAGAGAATTGAAATCTATATAGCACGCGATTGGTAAAGACCACACACATGTGTAATACATTATTTTCTTTGTCATAGGATTGCCTTTTCCAATGGTTTTTTTCTTTTCTGTAGAATGAAAATTGTATGTTTATGTTTTAGTAAATGGAGTTTCACTTTTAAACATTACGGAAAAGAATGAACGGTGATTTATTACTTCCAAAAGAATAGTTATAAATTTGGACGCATATAAAATTATAACATTTGCAATTTAAAAAAAAAAAAAAGTCAAAGATAACACCTTTCTATTAACTATAATTATTTAATATTTTCATATTTTTTATATATAAATTATTTATAATGCTGTAAAATATTGATTTGTTTCAGTATTTGGATTAACAAGTCTGATTTGTGCTGCTATGTATAAATATGTAACTTTTTAAGTTCAGAATCTAATTTATTATAAATATGAAAAGCTGTAAATATATATTTTTTCATATTTTCTCGATATAAATAATTTATAATAATGTTTTTTTTGATGCTGTAATATGTTTCGATACATATATATGGATCTCTTTGTGTATTCAACCTACTGTATAAGCAATTTTATCTTTATATTTTTGCAATCTAGTTATTTTTTACTTGCTTATAAAATATATATATTTTTGGTAAATAATAATTATAATGAAAAATCAAATTTATTTTATTATCATATCTGTTGCTGCATGCAATATCTCATGTGTCTGAATCATCTACATACAAGCAATTATATTTCATTTTTTGCAATGTAAAAGTATTTTTTCTACTTTCCAGAAAATACCTGCATGGGAGGGCAAAATCTGGGTCAGCTGGTAAAAATGTAAGTCACCAGCAAATTCATATTTGAAGATTTAATAATAAAAAATTATCTCAGGTAAGCCATATTATCTGTCTATTTTTTTTTTTAAATTATAAAAGAAATGTGATGAATCTGTCTATAAAAATACCATCTTAGTCAAGCGTTGGTGACCGAGAGGTCAGCACAGCTGCCTTACAAACAGTTGTTCCGGGTTTGCGGGTTCGCTTCCCGGCCGATGCTTTGATACATAAAAAAATACCATCTTAATATTTAACTCTAAAAATTTATAGAATTTGTAAACCTATATAAAAATAAGCACTTTTAAATGTACTAAAAAAAATTTTTTTCTAAACTTTTTTAAGGTGATGACTATTTTTTCAGCTTCAGTACATTCCTTCATAGTTACTCTTTCTAATAATGTTTATAATTTTATATTTAATATATTCAAATTATATTTGTTGTCATTTTGTTAAAAATTCAAAATGATGACAAGGGCCTGGAGTTGTTAAGGATTTTATCTTTTTTTAGACAATTTATTTCTTATTTAAAGGGAATATATTGAGAGCAATGTGTTCTCTCCCTCTTCATCAAAATTATCACTGTGATTGAAAACAGTCCACCATTTTAGTGTTGGATTGAACATCAAGTAATGGGTATTATTAGACCTAGATTTTTCCTTTTTTATGAGTGCCTAATTTGAAGTATTTAGTTATTATTTATTGATTTGAGTAACTTTCTATTGAAATTGTTTTTTGCCTCAAAATGTATGCAGTTGAAAATTGGAAATCTTAAGAAAGCTGCAGTTAGTATTGAAATTCAACCTGCTGAGTCAGCAGTTGCAAGTACTTTGAAGCAGACTGATGAAGGGAACTGGGAAGCAGTGACTAATAAAGTTACTATTAATTCAACTCAAAACATCAGTGCTCACTAAAGAAGAGAAAATATTTTATTGAATATTTGAGATATGGATTTTCATTCTCAGAAGATGAAGACCATCTGAAACCACTTGAGTATTGTTTGTGGAGATATTATCAAATGATTGTATGAAACCAGCTTTACTGATGCATGATTTAGAGACAAAACATCCTGTTTATAAATAAAAAGATGTTACATTTTCCAGTAACTGTCAAATGGATCTAATCTAACTTCTTATCAGCAAACAAAATTAATGAGAATGTAGTTGAAGCATCATACAAAATAAGTTATTGTGTTGTTAAAAGTGGTAAAAATCATATGACAGAAAATTTGATATCTCCTTGTCAAAGATGCTGTTCAATGTATATTCAGTGAAGATTCTTAAAATTATAACAATATTCCCTTCTTAAACAATACAATTTCTTGGAAAATTAAAGACATATCTGATGGCAGTGAATCTATAATAATTGAAAGAATAAAAAGATGTTCCTTTTTTTTAATACAAGTGAATAAAAACACTGATATTTCTAATCTGTCAATATTTCTTTGTAGACTCACAGTTTTCACTTTATGATGGTTTTTTTTAAAAAAGACAAAATTATTATTTGTAGACTCGCAGTTTTCACTTTATGATAGGTTTTTTTAAGACAACAAAATTATTATTTAAATACTGGCAGAAATATTATTTATTATTTGCAGACTCGCAGAAATATTACTTCTGGACTCGAACTTTACACTTTATGATAGGTTTTTTTAAGCTGACAAAATTATTATTTGAATACTCACAGAATTATTACTTCTGGACTTGCACTTTATGATAGATTTTTTTAAAAAAGACAAAATTATTATTTGTAGACTTGCAGTTATTTGTAGACTCGCAGTTTTCACTTTATGATAGGTTTTTTTAAGCTGACAAAATTCCTATTTTGCGTCCAATTTTATTTAATTATTCATGATGTATATATTACTTTTAACCTTTTTTTTGTCCTATTTATTAATTTTTTTTTCAGGATGGACGGCGCCATCATTATCCTGTACCATGTGCCTTTTTCTCCGTTTTTACCTCATGACCCTGTACCACATGCTTTTTCCTCCGCTTTATGTTTCTATGACATCATTACCCTGAGGGCATCCTATTCTAATCTAGCAATTTTTGACATAATGTCACCACGTAATATGTGGCAAAATTTTAGTGATTACTTTTGTCTGCAAATCACTAGGTGACATTATCTTAAAAATCAGATGGTTAGAGTGGTATGCCTTCAGACTAATGATGTCATAGCAAGGTAAATATTTATGGGACTACCAATATTTCAATGCTATCTTGCTTAAGAAAATCTTTTACTTTGTCAACCTTTCACTAAAAGATGTAAAGGCAAGGACATATTTAATGTAATTCAGTGTTATTTCAATGTAAATGAAATTGATTGGGCCAATTTCTATGGTGATTGTATGGATAATGGAAAATTTATGACTCGCTATTATACAAGTTTACGGTGAAGTCACTTCCTACATAGCTTGGAATCATTGCTATAATCACAGATAAAGCTTAACAGCCAAATCTCTACCAGATTCATTGAAAAAAGTGTTCAATCAATCTTTCAAAGTTATTAATTGTATTAAGACCAATTCTACAAACTCCAGACTATTTATATCTTTATGTAAAAAGATGGTTAGTGGCCATACTACATTACTTTTACACATTAAAGTAACGTGATTTTCTTGAGGAAAAGTACTTCCGAGATTGTTTACATTGAGACGTGCAGTTCAGGTGTTTTTGGAGACAATTCTTTTGAGTTAAGCTTTAAGTTTCATGAAAGTGAATGGTTTCAACAGTTATATATTTATCTGATATTTTTTCCAAAAATAAATAAACCAAACTTAGTATTTTTAAGATGTCTGACAAAATCAAATCTATGATCAAGAAATTGGGGTTTTGGAAATCATGTATCAAAATAAACCAATGTAAAATTTTTGGACACTTCACAATTTCTTATCTGAGAATAATCTGAAATTATCAAAAGTAGTAAAAAATAATATAATAGTGCACTTAAAAGAACTTAAGATGTTGTTCAGATGGCATTTTCGTACATGAAATAGAGAAGATAATTGGATTTTAAATCTGTTCAACAAATTGTCTTTTCAACAAGCCTAAAAACTAACAGTTTCTAAAGACAAATTGAGTGGACTTTTGACTGATTCTTCTTTACAATCTGATTTTTTAAAAAAATGTCATTTATTTTTAGGCAGCAGTGAAAGAAAACTATGAGAGACTCGGTTGTTTATTACCTTTTATGAGCACAGAGCTTGTTTGAAAGAGCATTATCGTATTATGATATATATTAAGAATAGGAAGTGGTGATCATGTGATATTTATTGGCTTAAAACCAATCCTTCCTAATAGAATATGGTTATTAAAGAACCAAAGACACCAAAATGTATGGGTACTGAACTGAGTTCAGACCTATATGACTATAAAAGCTGATGGGCTTGGATTGAAAATATTAAGACTCAGTTTTGTAGTTGAGATAAAAGGTAGCTTCTGGAGGGTTGCATTAGATCCCAAGATCTAGGTGCAGTGCTCTCAAATTTAAGGCTCCTCACTGATGAAGGCTATAAGCCAGAAACTAGTCTGGGGATATTGGATGAGTAAGCACTAGATGGATATTTTATGCACAAACCTTCTGGCATCCATTGATTACTCTAACTTGCAGTGTGGGAATACATATAGTGAGTTTGTGCCTGTTTTAAGAATAAATGTGGCAATAAGCTTAATACAGCTCCTGATTTGAACTTATATCTGTCTTCATTTGAATCTGGTTTTAAAAAAACTAGGATCCACAAAACAAGCTCAAAGATCACATTAAAATTATTAATTAGCCATATTTAATTAATTAAAAAATTGAAATAAATTGTTAAATGTAAAATCAAAAATAGAAGCTAATAAATGTTATGAGGTTAATTTGAGTCATTTGATTATTTAGATAACCTAAAATATTTGAAAAAAAAAAACTTTTTTGAGAGATGGGTAGAGATAATGAAGAGAGGGGATACTAATCAATGGGTATGTAAGAGAACAAAACCTAATTAAGAGATGTGAGAGAAAAAAGGTCAGGATCTACTGATAAGGAAGATAAATAGGTACTTTTGTTCAATTTATTAAAATCATATCAATTATAAAATATATTCAATTTATATTTCGTATGCATAAAGTAAAATTAACATATCTAAAGAGGTCAGGGGGGAGGGATATTATTAAACTTATGCATGCATATTTGTATTAGTACATGTGAACATATATTGTTCATAAATATATGATATTAGCATTATACTGACATTTTATCTGATTATAGTAGCCATCTTCTAAATAGTAGAGATTATGCAAAAATATTGCAGAGACTCAAAAAGATCAAAAAACAATCAACATTATTTAATACCTGATATGATGCAATCAGAACATTAGTATAATTCAAATATAGACATGAATAAATCCAAACTACATGTTCACATCTTTCATTCCCCAAAATCTTCACTTTAATATAAATTTATATGTACAGAAAGAACTAATGCAAACAAAAAGAAAAAAAGACAACATATATAAAAAAAATAATTTTATTTAAATTAAATAATATAATAATTCAAATCAATAATATAAACAAATATATAAAATATCTCAAAATCATATTTATTTTTATAAAAATATACAAAATATATAATTTTTAACAGTTTTTATAAAAACTCCAGACAGTTTTAAAGTTTTTCCTGAACCTGCGATTGGAAAGAGCATATAACAAAGGATTAAGTGCAGATCTAAAATATAAAATCCAATATAATCCTCCATAAACCTGCTGAGAAATACATGAATCACACAATGAAATAACAATACTAGTTATGGAATATGGTGTCCAACATGCCAGAAAAAGTATAACTAATAGTGTAAGTGCTCTTGCTAATCTTTTGTCACCTTTTGCCGTCCTGCAGTGGTTTGAATAATACGATTTTTGAAGACAGTTTAATCCAGGTGATTTTTCAGGGTTTGTTTTACCCAATAGAAGACCTGATTCTTGTGATATAGATTCACTTAAATTTTTATCATTTAAAGATAAAATTTGGCTAGAATAGCTCATCCGGTAAGTTGGAGAGCTTTCACCAGTGCTATTATTATATTTTACAGAACGCTGATAAATAATGTGATGTATTCGAGTATTAAGAATACAAATTATTAATATAGGTAAATAAAATTCCAATACAGATATAGTTAAAGTGTATGGAAAATTAGTAGTGAAAACTGAATAGCATTCAGTTTCCTTAAGTTTGGATTGCCCTTTAAAAACTTTCCATCCTGCCAATGCTGTGGCAAATAAAAGAAAAGAAACAAACCAAGATATTATAATTTTTCCAATCACTCTTTTAGCTGTCTGCTGATTTTGATATTTTTGAATATTTCCTAGATATAAGTATCGATCCCAACTTATACATAATATTGTCAACATAGATTCTGTTGTAATTAAGTAATCCAAAATCATCCATATTTTGCAAAAAGACCAACCCAATGGCCAGTAGCCATAAAGATCATAAACTGCTTGGAAAGGACTTGCAATACATCCAATTAGAAGATCACAGATAGAAAGATTAAATATGTAAAAATTTTGAGTAGTTCTTAATTGATTGTCAATAATGAAAGACACAATGACTGTTAAATTATTTAGAATTATAAAAAGACAAATAAAAATAAATACAATGGACATAAGAACTATTTCCAATGAAGAAAAGTATGGAAAGGAGCTGTGTGAAATTAAAGTATTAGCAGTTGTATTAGGTTCTGGACCAGACTCAGTGGTGGAAAATCGCAAGGCTGACATGATTGAAGACATAAACAGCAATCGAGAAACTTAAAGATGACATTCTCTAAAAATATATACAAAAAGCAATTAGTAAAAAATAATAAATTATTGTTAATATTAACTATGTCAATATATTCTCAATATGAATTTACTTTTTTTAACACCAAATAACTATCATATTGGTGATAAATTGATTCCTTCTTGTGCTTAACATTTGAATAGTAATAATAATATACAGTATAGAAAATCATTGTTAAAGAATTCTGTGTATTAATACTGTTATTCAATTTTTCTGAGGAGAGCTATAGTAAAATAACAGAAAAGTTTATTTTAAAATAACAACTATTATGTAAAATATACTTCAACCATTATTTTTATAGTTACAACAATTATTATATCATAAAGATATAACTTAATGGAAAGCTTTTTCAAAATTTCTATACCAAACAGTTTTGAAAGTAAATCAAGTCTTATATCAGAGTGACTTAAATTAATAAGTTTGTATTACAAATATTATATAATGAGCATGCCAATAGTTTTTAACAAGCTTTTCAGAATATTTCCAACCCCAGACTGGTTTCTGCTTCTGGCTTCCTCAGTGAGATGCTAGGATATTGAAGCATTAGATTTAAAATACCAGGTCAAGCCCAGAATTCTATCTAATGTTTATCTATTAAGTAGAAAATCTGAAATTAAATTAAGTCACATGATATATGACTTGATTTCCTTGCAATTATTGTTATTGCTATTAAGATTTTGGTGATTTTATATTGCTAAGCTATTAATATATGGCTTATCTGAACTTAGTTCAGTCCCATATGGTTATTTAAGTTAGATAGCTGGATTTGAAGACATATGGATATCTGAAAATTTCAGATTTTGAATAGTTAAACATTAGATGTGCTGGGCTTGACATGATATTTTAAATCTAGTGCTTGAATATCCTAGTACCTCATTGATGAAAGCCAGAGCTAGAAACTGGTCTGAGAATAGGGATGTTCTGAAAAGCTTGTTAAGAGCTATTGGCATGCTCACTATATATCAGACTTTTGCAAATATTCTTTCAATTGAATATTTGCTTGGGATAGATCACTTTACTTGTTATTAAGCTTTTAACTACAGCAAAACAGTTTCTTTTTCATAATAAGGCAATGATTCCTTTTATGAATTTTCTTTATCTAAATACCTAATGACATTTATGATAATGCCAACAAATGATATAGTGATAAAAATATTGTAGCATTGGTGTTCAATGATTATTCAAGCTTACATTACATGGCTCTACAGTAAACAATACAGTTCTTGGAAGCATATATGACTTATGTGATAATTGGTATTTACTTCTCTAACCACAGCATAGAAAGGATCTATTATTGGCATAAAAGTGAGGCATCTAAAACATATTGGAAAAACCAAAGCTATGTTTTTAAAAATAATTTCAGGCTATTAGTATGAATAGTACAAAAAATTAAAGATGACTATGACACATTATGCATCACATGATCACCATCTCTTATACTCTCAGGTCCAAAGCTCCTCACTGATGAAGGCCACAAGCCAGAAACTAGTCTGGGGATATTGGATGAGTAGGCATTGGATAGGGATTTTATGCACAAGCCTTCTGGCATCCATTGATTACCCTGGTTGGCATAGGGTGGCACTACTGTATGGAGAGTTTTGCCTTGTTTATAACACATTAGTTCCAATTTTAAATCATAGTTTCCAATGCCAAAAGCAAAATTCAGAAATCCATCAGGGAATGAAAATATAGTACTACTCTGCATAATATTAATTTATTATTCAAGCTTATAGTAGTTGGCTCTAGAATAGGATAAGTACCATTCATGGAAGGATATGAGTAAGCAAGCATATGAAAATCATATTTATTTGCTTTTACACAAGTTAAAATTGCAATGCAATACACAAAAGACATTTCTCTAAGAGGTGGAATGCAATGGCAAACTATCATTAATGTGATTACGTTTTAGTGCTTTACCATAATATGCTAATGCGTGTTGATGGTTCTTATCTATTATCAAATGACACACAGATTTTATTACATAATACATAATAATAAAAGACTATATCCTACCAGTAGAAAAAGTAGAAATAAAGGCAAAAATGGCAAATTACCACTAAAGATAAATGTAAAATGCCTATTGTGTTATTATTTTAAATCTCTTTTAATGAAGCCTTCCTTGACTTATCTTAACAATTTGTTACTTAAGAAATTTATGGACTACTCTATGATTTTTTTTTTATTTCTTCTCCCTATTTTCTTCCTACTATGTGGACTTTCAAGTGTTTTTCATTTCATTAAAGCGTTAAAAAAAAATCCAACAATGGACTTCAATATCACAGTTTCAATTTTTGTATTATTTCTTAATTATTTTGTTTCATTCCATTATTTGCTAAAAACTTGTATCTATGTATGCTAATTTTTTTGCCTGAAGTAAAGTAACTAAGTGTTAGAGTAACATTCAATTATTATCAGTGGGAGTTATCAATTCTTGACACTTTTGAAAACAATTTATTTTTACAATGCCATGTCATACAGTTTGGTAAACAATCCTTATAACATTAGGCAATTCAATAATATAAAACCCATTAAAGATTGCGATGTACTTCTAAAGTTGAGGATCTTAGAATAAACTGTGTTAAGAGAATGGAAAACACAAGTAAACCACCACAAATAATGCTAAAGTGTATCAGTTGATTGGAATACCCTACTGCCTAATTATTCTAACGAATAGCATTTGGAGATTTCATTGCTTTCTAAAAATTAGTATTAAGTAGTATCATTCAATTGTTATTATTATTGGAAATTCATAAAGCTATTTAAGTGAGTACTTAGAGATGCTAACTTGAGAATATTACTCAGTCTAAGTTGAATCAGGGTTTAGAAATATCTTCATAAAATTTATATTGAATTTTACAAATGTCATTATCCATACTAATAAGCAACCCAGGCCACAGACAAAATTGGTTTCATTTTCGTCTGATCTGAGAAACGGTCTAATTAAATTTAGTGTAGACAGTTCCAAAATTACTTAATATAAAAATTTGTGTTTTGTATTGTTTCTTGCATTGATGAAATTACACATATATTATTTATATTATGTAAGCATATAAAGAACAATAGGAAAAGAAGAATTATAAAAGTTATTTGTAATAAAAGAAAAATAATTAGAGAAGTTATAAACTATTATTCGACGGATAAAATGAATAAAACGAATTTATCTCGTATAAAGAAACAGATCAAGCTTTCTGAGATAAACAAGTTAGTAAATTTAATGAAGATTGCTACCGAAATAAATTGAGATGCTTGAATAAATTATATTATAAGGATGGCGGTAATAATAAATTGGTGAAAGCACTCTTATTTACCTATTAAATATGTCTTCAGTTAGAGAACTTTACTTACTTAATCAAAAATGAATAAACACGCATTGACTTTCTACAATATTACTCGGAACTCTTATGAAGTTCGGCCACGGGAAGTCATAGATGGGAGCCGCGACCATTGGATCTTGACTTCCAGAGCACACCAGTTTACTACGCAAATACGTTCTACATTAAATTATTGCAATTATATATTTGATTTTCAACAAAGCGAAATGTTTGTAATATTTATTTAAAACACTACACTTATTATATGCAACTTAAGTAGTAGTTTTACATTTTTAAAGTACTGCTTTCACAATAAGATCAAAAATAAACTCATGTTGACGTTTTTTAGTTAGCGGCTGTTTAGATGCAGATAAAAGAAAAGATCAATCAAATATGAAATCTACTCAGACACCATCTGCTAATGAAAACATACATCTGGTAACCTATACATAAGCATAGTTTTTTGTAAATGCTATATAAAACAGTTTGCGCCTTACGTTATAATTTTAAAAATAAAGATTTATTTATATTTTCAGTATAGCTCTACATATATATACGGATGCTATAATAAATTGTTAAAGGAGTGATAAGCAATAGACACTACTACAATAGTGATCAAAGTGTTATCGTTTGATTGTAGCACTCCACGATCTCAAGCAGGACATTTAACAAACTTTTTTTTTTTTTTCCAAACAATGATAATAAGTAGTTCCTATTTTGCAAGAGATGGGTTTAATTCTGCGCTTGGGTTTATGCCGAATTAAAAATTAAAGATAATCGGACTTACATTTTATTTCTAAATAAATAATACACAAATAAAAAGAAAGTAAATTTAACAATAATTTATGAAATTTCGTACTTCATGTTTGAAAAGTAAAAAAACAAAAACATCGGAAGCATAAAAATAATTAATATTTGATTATTTCCTTAATAGTAATTCCATCAGAATTCATATTTTAGTTAATTCCTATTAATAAAATCCGAATTAAAAAAATATTAACATTATTTACGAGATTCAGAAATAATTCGGTGTTATTTACATAAAGGAAAAAATTCGGTAACTTTCCGTTACGAAATTGAAACAAAAAGTGTTGGAGTGGCAAAAAAAAATCCTCATTTTCTAAATTTAAATATTAAAAGTATAGCCTTTGCTCGATGTTATATAATGAACAATTATCATCAATCCACGATATGCAGTAAAGAATAATATGAGCATTTTTAACATTAGAAATTGACAAATGTACATAAACATAAAATCTTAGTTATTTACCTGGCTATACTCGATAGAACGCGTTAGACGGAAATGACAGCTTAGAAATGGTTGGTTTCGTATCTGAATACAATAATAGCTTCATACCTTTAAACTAAGCCTCTGGCTTATTTTCAGTCACCAAGATTGTCTCAGAATATAATGACAGGTGCATTTCCTATCTTGTAAATAAATTTGTAACAAGTAAGATAGCTTTTAAAATGTTCAATTTAATCCATATAAATCATAATTTAAAAATTTGAATAAATATTAAATAATCAATATCTATATTTTCTAAAAGTAACGATATATTTATTCCTATTAAACGCATGATAAAATTATTTTAAAAAAACTTTATAATACAATATTAATAATATATCAAAATATTACTTTTTAAAAAAATCAATCATTCGAGGTACAATAGTAATAAGTCAGAAGGCGATAAACTATGCCTGCTTCTGATTTTTTTTTTTTTTTTCATGTGTCATAGCATCGGCCGGGAAGCGAACCCGCAACCCGGGCAACTGCTTGTAAGGCGGTCGCGCTGACCTCTCGACCACCAATACTTGACTGCTTCTGATTTTTATATTAAAAATCAGATTATTGGATGATGTTTATAATCAATTTTTGTGATGGGTAATATAAATTATAAACCTCAATTAAGCAAATAATATCTCCCATCACAAGTGTCATAGTTACAATTTTTGGACCACTTCTTAAAATATCAAAAAAGGCCCTTTTTAATATTTAATACTTTTTGAATATATATCAAGAGTCCGCAAGATCCGGAGGCCCATACACCACTGTCTTTCACAGACCTACAAAAGCGAATCAATTTCTTTTATAAATAAGCCTGCATTCTAAAAAAAATTATTAATATAGATATAATTTAGTCAATGAAAAATTTGTTAAATTTATTTGTTCTCATATACTTATATAATATCCTCAACTTTGTTTATTAATTCTCAATGTTTAATATATTTATTAATTAAGTGATCGGTTTTTTTTTATCAATCCTATAATAAGATATAATGGCCTAGTCTAGTACAACTTATTATATAGTATTTTGTCGTATTTTTATTTAAATGGCACCTAGACTTCTAAACTAATTTGCACATAATTAGTATCCTCAAGAGAGATTTAAAATACATACATACACTGGACTGTACAAGTATTTTTTTGGTTTTTCCAATATGCAATGGTAAATTTTGATTAAAAAATGGTATTAATATACTTTGAATAAAAATGATTAAATTTAAATATATATAAGAATATTAATCAAATCTCTGTGATTGTATTTTTAACCTAATATTGAAGGTTGAACTAAGTACAAGTCATCCAAAAAATAATTTTTACATTTTTATTTCTAGTTTTATTAAATAAATAAAAAGCAATTTTAAGATATCAAATCTTCTAAATAGAAAGTTTACTTCTGGATAACTTCTTAACACTCAATCATAATCATTAATAAATTATTATTGCCATCCCTGCGTATTTGCCGGTGCATTGCATAATTTCTTCAAGTTGTGTATATGAATATCATAATGTGTTAATAGCATAATGTTTGGATTGAGTTTGATAAGCAAACACGACTAAATAGATTAATAAAATAACTTGAAAATTTATTAACAATAAATATATGAAATTTCTGGTTATATCATTGCAACTATTAATAGGCATCATCATCATCATACAAATAAAATATTTTAAATTTAAAGCCTTAGATAAGATCTTACAAAGTGAAAAATTGAAAAAAAGTTAAAACCATGGCTTTCTATAGATATTGTTCTCCTATGTTTATGAATGATTCATCTTTAGGTCCTCCGAATATGATATTTAACTTCCTGGCGCACTAGTGATGTCAAATGGGGTATTCAGTAATATTGGTGACATTAGTCAATAATTCTGCTAGGTTTTATATCACAGTCCACTTCTTTCCTCATGGCATGATTAAAGCAGACAATGGCTGGTATTAGAAAACTTCAGCATTAGTCTCTAGATCTGATTGTATCTCTGGCTGTTTTGATTAATGTGGTTGTTAGTTTCTATAAAAACATATTAAATGGTCTTCTACTGACCAATGTCATAATTAATGTACTGAATCTTAGTACTGAAAAATACTTTTAACATCAGCAAAGCACAGTAATCCAAACTACAGTGGAAAATGGTTTTAACCAGTGGTTACTTTTTTTTGCATGGGTTGATTGCAACACTGCATCTTGGGTTAAGGTTTGAAATAAACTAGAGTAGATTGCCCTAGTTGTTTGTTTCACTTATTTATATCCCAGTTACTATTGTTCACACTTATAGCTGAACTCATGATGTTTTCCAAACAATGGGTTTATCAAAGACCATTTAAAAGATTTGACATCTGTGCCTTTACAACATGCTTTTTGATAACCATTTTCTTTATTTCTTTCATAATATGTAGTGGAAACAAATAATTTTGCAGATATTTTAAAATTATTATAATTAAGTGAACAAAAGAAAACACAATTTTTTCCCCATTTTTATTTATGCTAGCAATAGGAAGAAAGAAAAAAAAATCATTACAACTTTTAAAAATTGATTGACAATTTTCATATTTTTATTAAACAATAATTTTAAATAACATATTTATATTTATCATTTAATTTATTTTAAAAATTGGCAAATTGATTTAAAATCCCATTTAGAATGCAAAACATAAATAAGCACAAAATATCTATGCAATTAAAATTTTTGTGCGCATGAAAACTATTTTTCTTTCTTCATTTACAGTGCAAATTGTTTTTCACTTATTACAAAGTAACTTTCCATTATAAAACATTTAACAATATGATTAAATGTATAAACTAATTTTTTTAAAATTTTTTAAAGCAATGTACTAAAGTGCCATGATATTATATCTAGTATAAATACACTTATTACAATTTATGCATTTATTATTCAATATATAAGAGTTTTTCTAATCAAACAATCTTTTTTTATGCAGATTTGTAATATAGCTAATCCAAGCTGCTATTGAATTTGTTTTACTTACAGTATAGTCTTTCATAATTCATAGTAGACATTTGGCTGCAGAAAGGAGTTTACAGTTAACTGAAAATATAAATCTATTATTATAGAGTGCTGAAAAATTTGAAATTATTAAAGTGAAAGTCAACCTTTGATAATGGCATTTCCTTAATCTAAATAAATCCCTTTTAGTATACTTTATATACTTGATTCGAGTGTTGCTAGTAGGTGTACTAGGTGTTTTGAGACCGCTTTGCTTCTCCTAAAGGGCTTTAAATGGCTAAGACTGTTTCCCCTTTCACTTTCTGCAGTTCCCAGTCAGAGTGTGTACTCAAATGTCACACCTGGGAATGCAACGCAGCTGTCACCCAGTCACTAAGATTTGGACGAGTCCAGACTTCGGCTGCCTGTGACACCACATTCCTACAGATCAATGGTGAGACGCTCTCCATATTTATCTCATATCCATTATATAATTTTTACTTATTTATTATTTGCAAAGCTCCCGTGATTTAAACGTATCACACCCTCCATTCTTTACATAAATTCCTCACTAGCATCATTGACCTCCCAATCTAACTTAACTATATGTTTATAAATGTAAATATCTTGGTCATGTCCCCACTTTATAGTTTAACAAGCATTAGTCCGTTCTATTCTTGAAGTCAATAAATGTTATATTAAACTTTTATGTTGCAAAATATTTTATTAAACTCTTTATAATTTACTCAAAGCATCTCGCACATTTTCACAAACTCTTTTAGGCACATTATTGTAATATTATATTAGCCTGAGGTATAGACAATGTATTAACCACTTCAATGTAAATTGTCAGTAATATTGGTATCTTAAATACCTTTTTAATAAAAGTCGCTGTCTAACATATGCAGACAGTGGGCGTTATATATACATTATTGATATGTTAATAAATCTTTTAAATCTTATAAAACCAATTTTGATCTTTTATTTTATTGATCCCTATCACTGTCTTGGTCTATATATTTTATACATTTCTTTTGTACCATCCATAGACGTTAGTTAGCAAACCCAAGCTTATATCTTAGTATAGAGTCTCTTTGTTTCTCCCTGACCACCAGGCACCGGTAAAGGGATATATTATTAGTAGCATCAGATGTGTTATCACATAGATGGCACTGTGGAATTTAGATTTTAGATTCAAACTTAGTATATCTAGAAGGCAACCCCTCCTAGAGTGTTCAGTTTTGTGTTTGGGGTTTGAATTCTGCAGTGTTAGCGAGATAGACGAATCTGACCATTACATACTATTTTTTCCCCAGGTCCATGGCTTGCCCAAACGTGGGGTCTCAATTATTTAAACATTCACATCCCTGTAGGCCTTCATTATTTAAACACCCACATCCCTGTAGATCAGTTTTAGCATTTTGTTCGTTATTCAAACACCCAAATCCCTTATATTTTAATATATACAGTATTTTTCAAAATATATATTATCTATATTTGCTTATTCAACATATATATTACTGTATTTTTATATTTTGTTTGACTCAGGCATTTAATCACCTATATAATCTAAACATGTCTAAACTTGCTATAGTGCGATACGAGCCATTTATGTTTTATTGTTTCACTTAAATCATGCTATATGTGTATAGTGTAAATTATTAAAATATTGTTGCAAATGAAATATTGTGACAATCTGTGTATTTCAAATCTTGTATTTTCTGTCAAAAAAGTTTTATTGGCTCAAAGCACAATGTAGCATAAAATAATTTTGTATGGTAATGACCTAGATATAATAGGCTATCATATGGAATTCAGAAATGTAATAATAAATAAAAATTTGTAATAAATGAAAATCCAAATGTTTTAATGAATGCCCGTCGTTAAATGGAATAGCTAATTAATTTTTGGGAAGGCTAACAGTCTATGGATATTTTTAACTGGTGGCATGGCACCCAGAGGTAACTTCACTAAACAGAGTTACTTCTAAAATAAATTTTGTCATCAGGCTAAATTTTTTTTGTATGTATAATTTGCTTTTAAAAACGGGTATACATTTTTCTTAGACCAAATAATGAGACATAAATCGGATCAATAATTATACTGTAAATATATATATGTATGTTAATCTTAAATAAGAGGGAACAAAATAAATATACCCGGATCTGGCAAATGTTTATATATAAATAAAATTGTGTGCTTCTAAATATATATATATATATATGTTAGCAGCAAAATAATTTGGGAGATAGCATTTAAAAAATTATTTTCCTATATATATTGGCAGTAATATATATATATGTTAGCAGCAGATTTAAACATTAAATTTTAGCAGTAGTAAAAAGGGTGGTAGTTAAGGTATTAGTGTTAAACGTAAAAGCAGCAAGTAGGCCAAAAGAACCGAGAGGGAGATAGCCAATTAGCCATTAATAAAATTTTGCAATTAAACGTAAAATATAATAGCAGAGGATTAAACAAGGAAATAGAGATAATAACGATAGTACTTAACCATTAGAAGAAACCTTTTGTTTATAATTATTGCTGTAAAGATATACAGATCATACTTAATAATTATTTCTAATGCACTAATTTGAAAATAAATCTTATAATAGTTTTGATTTTCAAAATCTCATAGTGCATATTCGAAAAGACATATTATTAATTGCAATTCTGTCTTTGTGAAAATATTCGTTGTTCTGGATAAAGTATTTAATAATTAGAACACTTTCAAAACAAGTCAAGTACTGCTTTTCAATAGAAACATTTTCAGTTCCTTTTGCTGTAATATTATTTTAGTTTTCTCTTTCAGTTAGTATTTTAACTGTATTGGGTAAATTTTAGCATTAATTCAACCATAAAACACAATTTAAAAGTTTTTTTTATCAGTGCAATTAGGAAAAGAAATTTATAATAAAATAATAATAATAACAAAAATAGTCATCATCATCACCGGCCACTATAGTCAATCCGAGCATGGTCATGGATCTGGACATATCTGGATTTCCAGAGTCTCCACCAACAGTCATGAAAACTGACCAGCAAACTGTGGATCTGGAAGATTCTTTTATAAGATATCTTGAGAAATTGCTCAGAAAAAGTGAAGAGAGAATGAGAGAATGGCAAGAAGAAGTCTGAAGGAGACATGAGAAATGTAGAGAGTTGTTCAGGCTCATCCATGAATGGGCAAAGATGAGAGAAGAACGGAAAGCCCTCCAACCTGAAGTTGAAAATCCCTCCACAAAAAGCAGTCAAGAAGTGAATGAGGTACGAAAAGAGAAAACGGACCTGAATTTGGTAGGAGTATTGACAGAGGAACCCCTGAACCAGAAAATAGAGACCGATGATTCAGCAAATGAAAATGATACACCAGACCTGGGACCTCAAACCCAGCTAACCAAGCTTCTTGACATAAAAATTTTTCATGAAGTAAAAAATGTCCCCAACTGTATTTAGACAGGATATTTCCAGCAAATGATGTACAGGACATAGGACCTCAAGCCCAGCTAACCAAGCTTCTTCACATAGAATATTTTCATGAAGTAAAAAAATGTCCCCATCTGTATTTATACAGGATATTCCCAGCAAATGATGTATGGGACATGGGACCTCAAACCCAGCTAACCAAGCTTACCACCAATATAAAAACAGTTCAAGAAAGTAAAAAAAATATCCCACCTTATGTAGCAAGAATATGTCAACCAGATGAAGTAAAGGAAATAGTGAAAATAATGATGGTACTGGATTTCAGTCCTTGGACCAAGCAGCCATCAGATAAGGCAAATAATTCCGACAACCTAAGGCTACAGTTATTAATGACCAGCAGTTTGAAACCCCTTGTATATCAACCACCAGACAAGATAAAGAGGCCTGCTAATCTGAGACTACAATCATTAAGTTATAAAGGCAGTTATTACCCACCAGACCTGGGATTATAGTAGGTTAAAAGAACAAAAAAAAGAAGGAATGGACATGTTCACAGGATAAATGAAAAAGGGAGATCGGATTATGTTAGACTATCATAATTTAAAAATGATAGATAATTAATAGGAAAAAAAAGAGAATAGAGAAAATATTTGGTAGATTACCTTATTTAATATGATCTGGATATATAATTCAGTTTCGTTCCATCATTGTATTTATGTATTGTATGTTATATGGGTTATCTTGTAAATTTTTTTTTTATGGAGCCTTCATTGGTGGACACCTGTTGTAAAATCTTTTTTTTTTGTTCCGTCACTGAGGGAATGTGAAACAGTAAGATCTGCTTTGCAGATCTTCATTTCACCTATTCTCATCTCTTTCCTGCCCTCATATCTTAGTTTAAACCCCCAGTGTATCATAGTGTGTCTGCAATGCGCTTATATGCTGAAAATCCCACCCAATTTTAAACCACGAGTACAACGCTTGTGTTATATATATTTGTATAACTTATGCCCAGTATAAATAAAATATTATAAATTCTGTGTATGTACACATAAAAGAGATTTATTTAAAAAGTAGGTTATATAGGTCGTAATTGGGCACACACTGTGATATATTTATTTTAAAACTTATGTTAAAATAATAAATTGTTATTGTTTGAATCTATTTACAAAATATATTACATTCGTAATATTTGTTTTGATTTAAAATAAAATTATATTTATCTTGTAAATGGATTCAAATATTGAAAATCAAAAGTAAAATAATTTTCTTTTAGATTTTAAAATCATGCCACATATTTTCTGTTTAAAATAAATGAGAGCTGGTAAGAAAAAATAGATTTAATTAATTAATTAATGTTCTAGGAGCTTATCAAGAAAGACAGCAGATGTCCACTTAAGGTCATTTCTTTTTAATTAGCAAAAAAATTTTTTTTATAAAATCAAAGTTGTAATCTGAATGTCGACAAGGAAATTAACAATAGAAATTAATTAAAAATTTGGTTAAATTCCTTTGGACATTCGGATAGATTTTGTTGCAGCTGATAAGATGGCAAATTTTGGAATATTTTGTAATGCTCCAGGGCAGTTGTATTGTGTAATTCTGCTATATATAGGTTTTCTTTTGTTTGTCATTCTAGCATTTTGTTCTAAGATGTTTCTATTCTAAGAATTCTAGCATTCTGCCATTTTATTCTAAGATTTTTCTAGCATTCTATTTTCTAAGCATTCTATTATTTGAATTGTTGCAGAGCTTTTTGAGACTTTCTGATGTCCTAATTGCTACTTACCTGCAACTTAAATATTTGAAGCCGAGTTTTCATCTTCAAATAGATTTACTGTGTTCTAAAATATTGCTGTAAATATCTATGAAGCACCCAGCCTTTAAATTTGTAATCTTCAAAATGACGGAGTAGAGCCGGCAAGAAGGCTATTTTCCCCTCGGAAATGGCCGGCCACTGCTCCATACCATCAGATGCCATCACATAGGAAACCCTGAGACTGCTACTGCTGCTAAAATATGAACTATGACCAGAGTTTGCTGCCAAGTCATATGAACACTGTTGACAATCAATTTGGAAAAATAACTACCTGCAAATGCTTCTAATGAGGTAACCCCAAAACTTAACCCAAGAGCTCTTGTGATTATTTTATCTAATTAATAAGCTATAGCTACTTAAATTGTTTTCTATTTTACTTTACCTTACCATTGTTTCTTACTTTAAAATGTTATAATGTAATTAATATTTCTCTCTCTATCTTGGGTTAATATTTTATATTTCTTAATTTGTTTTTTTATTTTATTATGATAATGTGCCAGAATAGTCTTTCACCGAGTGAATTATTCCCTTTTATTTAAAGCAAGACACTGCCATTAAGCTGTTTTAAAATTATAAATTGTTTCCCATTTTATTATCTCGTGAATCACTCGTTTGAGGACTATTCTACTCTTAGTCAATGTATATAATAATTTTATAGTTCAAAATCCACGTTATCAATTTTAACCTAATATGAAAATATGTGTGAGGTCAATGATTAAATGTGTAACAAATGCCTGATTGCGTAATTAATTTATGCTTTCTTTTAAAACCCCACAAACATGCATTCTCCTACTTTAAACATTTATTGTTTTGCTTTAATTTCAAAGCTTGTAATTTGAGGTCAAGAATGGGCAGACTTTCTTTAAATAATTATTTTGGAAATGGATTGGGAATTTCCTTAATCTAAATAAATCCCTTTTAGTATACTTTATATACTTGATTCGAGTGTTGCTAGTAGGTGTACTGGGTGTTTTGAGACCACTTTGCTTCTCCTAAAGGGCTTTAAATGGCTAAGACCATTTCCCCATTTACTTTCTGTGGTTCCCAGTCAGAGTGTGTACTCAAATGTCACACCTGGGAATGCGATGCAGCTGTCACCCAGTCGCTAAGATTTGGACAAGTCCAGACTTTGGCTGCCTATGACACCACATTCCTACAGATCAATGGCGAGACGCCCTCTGTATTTATCTCATATCCATTATATAATTTTTACTAATTTATTATTTGCAAAGCTCCCATGATTTAAACGTATCACACCCTCCATCCTTTACATAAATTCCTCACTAGCATCATCGACCTCCCAATCTAACTTAACTATATGTTTATAAATGTACATGCCTTGGTCATGTCCCCACCTTATAGCTTAACAAGCATAAGTCTGTTCTATTCTTGAAGTCAAGAAATGTTATATTAAACTTTAATGTTGCAAAATATTTTATTAAACTCTTTATAATTTACTCAAAACGCCTCGCACATCTTCACAAACTCCTTTAGGCACATTATTGTAATATTATATTAGCCCAAGGTATAGACAATGTATTAACCACTTCAATGTAAATTGTCAGTAATATTGTTATCTTAAATACCCTTTTAGTAAATGTCGCTGTCTAACATATGCAGACAGTGGGTGTTATATATATATATTTTTGATATGTTAATAAATCTTTTAAATCTACTAATTTTTGATCCTTTATTTTATTGATCCATATCACTGTCTCAGTCTAGAACTTCTACACATTTCTTCTGTACCATCCATAGACGTTTAGTTAGCAAACACAAGTTTATCTCAAGTACAGATTCTCTTTGTTTTTCCCTGACCACCAGGCACCAGTTAAAATGTTATATTGTTAATAGCATCAGATGCGTTATCATGTAGATGGCATTGTGGAATTTAGACTTTAGATTCGAACTTAGTATATCTAGAAGGCTACCCTCCTAGAGTGTTCAGTTTTGTGTTTGGGGTTTGAATTCTGCAGTGTGTTAGCGAGATAGATGAATCTGACCATTACAACACCCAAGATAATTTTATTATATAAACATCTTTCAAATATTCGAGCAACAGTGTGTAGAATTGAAATAGGCCTATAGTCACTTACCAAACCTTTAGATCCTTTCTTAAAAATAGGAACAACTTTAGCAATTTTAAGGGATGTAGGAAAAGTACCATTTGCTAAAGAGCAATCAAAAATATGCAAAAAAAAAGAAGCAATGTATTCAGCACATCCTTTAGAAATGAAAGCTGGAATATTGTCAAGGCCCACACTAGAATGTAATTTAAGCTGCTTAATAGCAAAAATAATATCAGATTCAATAAATGAATTAAATTTTACACTTTCTTCAATTAGATCATTATTTCCAGTTAAATTAATAAAAGAATTAGATTGTTAAAAAAGCTATGGGAAATAATGAGAAAAATCATCTGCGACTAGATTTGAATTATTACTCTGTAATTTTTTTTTGTAATACCTAGATCCTTGACTAGAGACCAAAATTGCAAAGAATTATCAGAAATATAACTTTCAGTATTTTGTATAAATTTTTGAAAATCTCTATGATATATAACCATTGACAATCTTCTATAATTAATAAAATTGTTATAATAATTTAAGTTTTTATTTTTCCAATATATATGATGGCGAAATGATTTTTTTAAAATAAATTCTTTAAGAGAGACTGAAAACCAGAGAGGAAAATGGTTAGTTAAAAATTTTTTCTTAGGAATGTATTTCTCAATTAGTTCACTAAATGATTGTTCAAAAAACTTCATACAGAAATCTACATCAGATGAAGAATACAAACTTTTCCAGTTAAAATTAGATAATTGTAAACAAAGACCCAAATAATTTCCTTTTTTGTAGTTTCTTTTCATAATTTTAAAGGGAAAAAGTCTGTTAAATTTAATATTAATAAAAAATTCTAAGGGAGGATTTAATATTAATAAAAAATTCTAAGGGAGGATGATACAAATCAATGGAAAAGGGAAGAGAAGAAGTTATTAAACATTCAGTTGTAAGAAAATGACTAAGAATATAATCCAATGTGTGTTCACTAAATTGGTATATGGATTAAATTGTTTTAGATTTAACAAATTGCAAAACTGAATCATTCTCAATGCTTTAGGTAAAAAAGAGACTGAATCTATGATGGTATTACCTGAATATAAATCAGGAATATTAAAATCACCAGTAATAACTATATATGATTTGTATTTGATTAAAAAATCTTCAAGAATAGAAAGAAACTCATTAAACTCTAAAAAGGATAATGTTGGCTTTATGAAGATAGTACCCAAAAGAACCTTGACACTATTTTCCAAACATATTTCACACCATGTAGCTTCATAAGATGATGATAAAATAGGTATATACTTATATATAAAATTATATTTAAAGGCAATGAGTGTGCCTCCACCTTTGGAAGCAACATCAGAAGATCTGTCTGTTCAAAGTACTTTATATCTATTGGCCATAAAAATATCATCTAAATGTGTTGAGTGAGCCATAAAAACAATATAAAAATTTTCAGAACCGAATAATTGCTTAATTTTTGCAGTCTTAATTCTCATCTCATGAATGTTTATATAAAAACAATAAAGTCCAAACATAATATCAAAAAATATATAATAACAAACAATAATCAAGAGAGAAATTTTTTTAATAAAGGACGATGTTGGAAAAAAAAATTAATCAGAAAGTATTAATGAACTAGCCAAAGAGCCATAAAAAATTTAAATGCAGTACCACAAGGCCATAAATGATTCGAAATAAACTCCCAATGCTTATGTTTGGGAATTGAAACAAAAAACTACTAATATTAGAATTAAACATATTAATCTTAATATTAGAATTAAACATATTAATCTTACTACATATGAGTTTATCCTGAAGTTTGTCTTACAAAAATCTCTTTATATCAGTAGATTTAACATCTACTGCCAAATTTGAAAAAAAAAAAAATCCAATATTTATAATATTTATCATTATCCTTAATTAATAATGAACACTTACTATTATTAGGACCTCTATAAATAATAATAATAATAATAATAATAATAATAATAATAATAATAATAACAACAACAACAACAACAGTAATAATCGTAATTGTAAAGTTCAAAGATTTTATGTAAACACTGCTAAATATAGCAATTCAATAAACAACAGCTCGATCGACATGATTTCAACATCTATTATTTACAACACAGAAGTCCAATGATCAAATAAACTTATAAAAAAGTTATTAAAAGTAAAACTTCAATAAATAACAGCTTAATTAACAAAATCTAAACCTTTATTAAATCACCTCCATGTTTCAGAAAAATTACTCTCAGTGACTTCAAAGAGTTAGACCTGAAGACTCAAAAAATTCAGTCTTTCCTCCCTGATATTATCAAGGACCAATTTAACAATATTATATATGACATTTAAAAGATTTTATACCCCTGATCTCTGGTATTATCAAGAACAGGCTCCAATGTCTCACTGTATAAATTCCCTAGACAACTAATATATGATGCAATTATGTTTCACAGTCTATGGGATACAATTAACTATATCACAGACCATTCTAATCTGAGGTATATAGCTATCAAATTTTATTAGATTGCCCAAAGAGACCTGTTTCAAACTCAAATTAAAACCTTTGGTAACTTTGCCTTGGTTAAAGTCAATCAGATCCAGCACAATTGTATCATAGGAGAACTAAAAAATTACCCGTATTGGGTACATCCAAATTTCCAAAAATGATACAGCCATTTGAAAAAGTTATTCAATCTATTTATTTAAAAGATAGACCAAAAAATCATGATGTCACTATATATCAAAGGATTAAAACCTGTGTTATTCTTGTGGCCATAAGGGTCATTTTGCATCACAATGCCATGAAACTTCTATCAGATCCACTAAACTCTCAACCACACTAGATTCAAGCACCTATGAAACCTCTAAAATCACCTCCAACCATCATGTTAATACTAACCAGACATTCAATTCTCAACTCACACCCCTTCCTCATTAAGACTCATTACCCATTGATATCCTTATAAAAATCTCATCAAAAGCCTCACCCTTCAGCTCTATCATACACAGTCAGTCTCAGACTCAGGGCCTGATCAACTTCTTTTTTAACTCAATAGTCACATCCAACTCTTAAATACCTGACTCAACCTGCAGCTATTGATTTTTTTAGATTCACTGGAAATCACATATCTCTTCATGTCTTTAACCCACACTTATCCCAATTCCAACCCCCACTTCCAGTGAAAAAGTAATAACCTGGACATCATAAAAATCAAAGGTCATTGATGAAAAGCTCATGCCAGTCTCTGCTCATCTTATGAATAATTGTCACACTCCCATGGAATTAGCAAATGCCTCACACAGTTCTACTAATTCAACAGAAAACACTCCACCCTATCAGCATCTAGGCCACAATTCAGTAAATCTCAGTATTATAATTCTCTCACTGAATATCAATATGATACTGAAAATATCAGCATTTAATGTTTAAGTGCTTAATTTATCATCAAAGCATCACATGCTCAGACTGCTTGAAACTAAAATATATGGAGAATCTCAGATTGGTCCAGCTACTTACCTCAATCACTAGGATGTTTGCATCTGCTCCAGAGGCACTTCATCACCATTAGCATACACAGGTCTTATTATTATCTCCCAATGCCAACCCTTAACATTTAAGATCTTATACACTGATTCACATCTTTTAATTATATTTTTTATCACTATATCACAGTATTCAACATCATCTTCATCTATACCCCTCCTGGTTCCATCATCATACATATCATGCAGATAATCAATTACCTTCTAGCTACTTGCCCCACCCAACCATTTTAATGGGGGATTTCAATATGAACTGCTTAATCTCATAGTCTTCCTGCTTATAAGCGCTTGGGATTTTTTAACATCTGATTTAGTAACATTTTATAATCAGTGATATGCTACACTTATTGATTTCTTGTTTTTATTCTACCATGTTGCATTATCTGATTGAGCTCAAACTGAATCCCATTCCATTCTCTGATCACTCTGCACAAATTCTCACTCATGATCTCAATAATTTATCCACAATTTAAATTCCCTTTATAAAACCATCCAGGTCCTCCTTTCATTCACCACTGACTTTCTGTTATCTCAAACTTGCATTATGCTGCCCAAATTAGAACATATAGACTCAGATCAACAATACATAGCATTGCACATTGGGGAGCATATTTTCAGAACTATTGGAGTTTTCTTTCTGTGAGTCATAGGTGTGTCACTAATGCTGTATAATTATTAGCATGTTATATAAAAAAAAGTTATTATGACAGTACCACTAATGAGATATAATTAATTTGTGTATTTTTAGAAAACAGAAAAGCATTATATTCAATACTTGCTTTATTATGTACATAAATATAACAATCATTCAAATTAATAAATAATGAAATAATTTATTAAGAAAAAAATCAATTAAGTACTATGTGCAAATTCCCTTTTGAATATTTTTAAAATTGGATATCAGATCTTTTATATCTGTTTAATATAACTTCTCATACCTGGATATGAAAAAGAAATTAATATATATTTCAATACAACTTTTATTGAAATAGTTTCATTCATATTATTCTTGGTGAATTATGATATTGTCCACTCCAAGAATAATTCAAATTTAAAGATTTTATTATTCTTGTTCATTCATAAACAAAATATGTATTATTTGATAATTTCAAATTTCAGTTTTTATTCTATAATTTAATGTGCCTTTTGATTTATTCATCTTGAATATTCAAAAACCTTAAAACATTAAACTTCTCCCTTTTCAACTATTTTACTGTTTTGTCTTGAATCTTTCCTCTTTTAATTATCACACAAACATTATACAATTACATGTAGTGTTAGTATTTTGTTTTGCTTGAAACTGAAAGATTCTCTTTCTTTACCTTCCTAGCAACTTCTAAAAATTGAGAGGGAAAACACTAGACAATCCACTGAGGATAAGAGATGACATGCTACTTGCCTTGGTCTAGTGCCCCACATTAAAATAATATCTGAATATAATGAATATTTTCATAACTTTTAATAAATCAAAGTAATTAAAAAAACTGGCATTCCTTGTATAGTTTTTAACTTCATAATTAATTCTTTTTCTCTTCTATTTCTTTAAACAAGAGTGAGAGACAGAGTTACTTATCTCCTTTGCATATTATTGACTTTATATACATACAAAAACTTTTTGCTTTATTTATAAATTTTAGGGATTGTCACTTCTACAAAAATTTATTAAATGAATATATCAGTATGTATTTACCAAATGAATAAAAACTTTATTCACATAATCATTTTCTTCATAAGAATATTTCATTCCTCATTTCTTTAGATCCATTTTATATATGTGTGTAAGTAAGCATGCACATGTTATTTTACAAAATATACTTGCAATGTAACTTTGACATCATTATGACAATCATTACACACACACACACACACACAACCCTTCTAAAAGGAGACAATGGGACTAAAACATTCCAGTTCTCCTCTTAATAACAATACTCAATTAATTTAAATGCAATTATTTTCTTGACATTTTTATCAAATAAAAATTTTAAATTAGAGATATTCTTGCTTTCTTTTCACAAGCTATTAATTGTAAACTATCAGTAAGTATCCATTTGTTTATCTTGCTTCTCTGCAAGCTGGTAAATTCTAATATTAATTATATATATATATTTTTATATATTTTTTTTTTTATATTTTAAGTGTCACTTCCTAGATTCATGTCATTTTTGGAATTGATATATTCAGGTTTGACATTTTATTTATTTTTACAAAATCATTGCACTTTCCTTTATTCATGATTATTATTTTTTCAAACAAATCCAGAGATGATAGGGAATAAGCCATCCTTTAATTTTGTAAACTTATGTTTACCTCTCTTTGTGTATTTGTTTATTGGTGGAGATATGCTTTGTGATGATTTAAACTACATACTATTTTTTTCAACCCGGATTGGAAGTTTTACTTTCATTTTATTTTTCTTTGTATTCTTTTATAGTATTCTTGAACCAACTTCTGATACTCTCTTTTAATTTACTATAATCTGTTTTGATATCATTTATAGTGATCACTACTTTTTTTAATGTAGAACCTTCCATTCAAAGTCTCTCTGTATTTTCTTCATCTTTCATTTCCAGCTTTTGTAATCTCTCACTCATGCTTAAAACTGTTTCTTGAACTTATCCATGATTGTTTTAATGCCTTCCTATACCATGTTTTATACATCCAAGTAGAACAATTTTTCTACTCCATCTTTTCCTGGATTTGTTCATTTATTTCCTTTTTAATTTTTTTCTTCAAAGTGATTATATTATTTTCTACAGCCTGAAATTTTTCTCTCATTTTTTTAATTTGCATGTACATTTCGTCTTCATTTAGTTTCATGTCCACTGTGTTTTGAATATACATTTCTTTAATTTTTCTTGATTTTTTTTCATTCCTTCCTTAAATTCTTTATCTCTTCTATTATTTTCTTCATTAATTTGTACATAAATTTTTTTATTTCTTTTACTATTTTCTTCTTTCCTTGCTGCTAGTTAACATTTCCAACATGAATGTGACTGATACTGGTGTTTGTTCTTCTGACATTGGCACAATTGTCCCTTCCTTTTTTAATCATTGATTCAGCCTCCATTCATTATTCTTCTGTGATATTTTGTGAATCCATAATTATTTGTTGTTCATTATTTTTCTTCTTCAGATGTGTCAGCATTAATATCTTTATACAGATATTTACCAATTTTCGATTAGTTTTTTTTTCTATTATTTTATGAATTAATAAAAACATCATTCTCTATCCCCACTCAACATTATCCAGATCTTGCCTCATTCAGTTTTAATATTGCTTTTTAACTTCTGGTTTTTCAACAAAAAAAAATTCCTATTATTTTGTACCTATATATCATATACATTCGTCCTCCAATCCTTTTTATCAGAATAAGATCATCTAGCTCTAAACATTCTTGTTGCCAATTTATATAAAGCTAACTGTGCACAGAGCATTCAACTGGTGATGCAGATAAGCAAAAACGAGAAGTAAATGATAGTTATTGAGTCATCTGCTAAATTAAAGAGAAAGGATTTCAGCCTTTTTAACATATGTGCCTTACTGATTTTATAATAACTCAACAATGCTATGTTGAGTACAGAGATAATTCTCAAATCCAAATACAATTAGAAACTTTATAAAGATAAGAATGGCCATCTCATCTTTAATCTAAATTATAAATTATAAAGACAAATTTAAAGTGTCTTGGTTTGAGAGAGTGAAGATGTTACTCTGTTCACTTTTAAATCCATTACTTTCTTACATACATTAATGTTCACAAAATCTTTATGATTTAATAGAAATTATGTAATATACAGATTTAATTTATTAAGTGCATAGATCATATGAAATTAAAGGGAAAGGATTTCACTTTTTTTAATATATGTGCGTTAATGATTTTATAATAACTCAACACTGTTGTGTTGAGTACAGAGGACTCTCTCAAACCCAATCACAAGATAGAGACACTATAAAGATAAGAGTGGCCATCTTATCTTTAACCTAAATGCTGATTTATGTAGACCAATATGAAGTGTGTTCTGTTGTTTTTGCTTCTCAGGGCTAAAATGTTCATTTTGGAAGAATGAAGTTCACTATGTACTAAACTTGTAAATATAAAGTTATTTTAAAAACATCATAATAAGTCATTTACATTCATCAAAATAGTTTTAGTTATGCAATTGAATTATGTACATTTTTCTATATAAATATTTGAAAATTGAAACCAACATATATATAAACAAAGCTTCTGGAATAAAGTCTACAATATTATTAAATGCTAATATAAATATATTAAATTTATTAATCACAAGCAGATAATATAATATTAACAGGGAAGGCTGAAATCTCTGACAGATGCACCTTAAAAATGCTAATATGCAAAAATAAATGTTAATAAATAACAATCACCTGAAAAAAATCTCACAGTGGAAAAATTAAAAGGTTAGAATTGATAATTTATATAAGCAAATTTATATAATTAAAAATACATTCTTACAAGCTATGAATAAGTAACCCTTTTTACATCAGTAAATAATAAAAAATATTCTTTATCGTTTGCTGATTTAAAGAGGGTTAGTTATTCATAGTATACAGATGTGTAGTTTGCTTCTGTGTCAATTTCGTATGCTTTAAGTTATGCCTATTATATATATATATATAAAAGACATATTTTGCGGGTTCATCCGTTTTAAACAATTTAAACATTGATATACTGACATTTCGACTTGATCACACAGGTCATCCACTGGGTGATAAAAGGTAGACTTGATCACACAAGTCATCCACTGGGTGATAAGTCTAAATGTCAGTATATCAATATTTAAATTTTTTAACATGAATGAACCCGCAAAATATGTTTTTTATATATGCAACCCATGAAAATCTTCATATCAATATAAACATATATATATGTAAATATAGGGGATTTGAACTCAGATTTTCAAGCATCCTTCAACTATTCACACTATCTTATACAACTGATACACATGACCACACATGTAGAAAAGATATATAATCACTAATATACATATTTCGTGCTAAACCAGCACTTGCCAATTGGTCCAGATTATCATCTGCCACACACACACACACACACACACATATATATATATATATATAATCAGTGCTCAGTTTATATTAAGATAGCAAATCTTCATACTTTAATGGACAGGCTTCAATTCACTCCAATCTCCAACTTTTCAGCCATCCATGTTGAAAATCTGATGACAAAACCCAAATCCCATTCTGATGCCAATATTATTAGCATGTTCATGTTGACCTCAAGTCACTCTGGCACCTCATGTATAGGACTGTATCCATTTAAAACATAAAAGAGGGATGGGCAGGATACAAGCTTGATGCATAGATATTTGAAAACCAGGCACTCTTCACAAACCTGGAGCTGTAAGGGATTTGAACTCAGACTTTCAAGCACCCTTCAACTATTCACACTATCTCATACAATTGATACACATGACCACACACACATAGAAAAAATACATAATTACCAATATACATATTTCATGCCAAACCAGCACTCATCAATTGGTCCAGATTTTCATCTCCCATACATATATATATAATCAGTGCTCAGTTTATATTAATATAGGAAATCTTCATACTTTAATGGACAGCTTTCAATTCACTCCAGCCTCCAAATTTTCAGCCATCCATATTATTGAAAATCTGATGATGAAAACCCAAATCCCCAAATCTGATGCTGATGCCAATATCATTACCAATATTATTAGCATAGGATTTGGGTTTTCATCATTGGATTTTCAATGATATGGATGGCTGAAAAATTGGAGGTTGTAGTAGATTGAAGCCTGTCCATTAAAGTATGAATATTTGCTATCTTAATATAAACTGAGCACTGATTGTATGTATGTGTGGAAAATGATAATCTGGACCAACTGATAAGTGCTGGTTAGTATGGAATATGTATATTGGTGATTATGTATCTTTTCTACATGTGGGTCATCATGTGTATCAGTTGTATGAGATAGTGTGAAGAGTTTGAAGGGTGCTTGAAAATCTGAGTTCAAATCCCCTATATTTACAATTAAGCTCTAGTTTTGTGAAAAGTGCCTGGTTTTCAAATATATATATATATATTGTAACCCTCCCCCAACACTTATTCTACATTTCCTAACAACAAATGCTCGGGGCACCAATTCTATTGATGATAGAATAAACTACTAATCTTGAGACTCTTACAATGTTGTTCTACTATAGCTTAGCTCAGTGGGAGCTACAGAGATCTAAGGTGTAAAATGCATATTAAACATAGGAAGAAACATTACGAATTAATAGGAGTAAAATATCTGTTAGGTTTTAAAATGAACAAATAATTAAAATTGGTAAAGTTCCACCATTTAAATTAACAAATTATAGTTTAATCTCATCTCTTCCCATCATCTAAATGCATCAAACAACCTTTACTGTATGATAGAACTAAATTAATAAAATAAAGATGTAGTATTAATTAACTCTACTATATGGTAAGTTAAAATTAAATACAAAATAAAAATATAGCACTACTTAACTTTTATTATACAATAATTTAAAATAAATAATTAACTTAAAATCTAATTTAGTATAATAAGGGAATATCTCAGGGAATTTATTATATGACTTACTTTTGAATTTATACTTTACAATAACTACTAATTACTATCATAAAATAAATTAAGCATTACTCTAATAAAATAGTAATAGTTAGACAATGAAAGAAATAGGGTGCATTTTGGTTTCAATTTATCATCTAAATAATAACTGAATGCTAATAAATTTCCAGAGAATCATTAATTAGTCAAGCACTTCATATGTGGGTTTGGATCGAGTGACATCATCAGATCTGAACATATTCATCATTAAATTTATGGAATAATGCAATCATATCATATTGGACATGTAAGTGTATATGGATGTGTGGAAACACAGAACATGAATGGATGTCAAAGAATAACTCTGAACAAAGTTATTAAATAAATAAATATTTATTACAAGATATAGCTAAATAAACATTTTATATTTCTACTTTACACATATACATGTTTTGAATAATTCCAATATCGATGACTGAATAGACTACACAAGAATAACTAATGTTAAAATAAACTCTCTTGTATTTTATTCCAAGCATATACCAGCTATCAGTCAATTCTGATAAGCCAGTGAAAAGAAACATTTATTAACACTAACACTAGAATAGTAAAATATAAAATTAAACTTCTTGGTATTTTTACTTAAAATACACACGTGCTCTTAGTTAACTCCAACATTCTGCTAACCAAATCAATACTGGGGTAGTTAAACATCAAAATATTACAATATGAGGTTAAATCTATGAGGAAAAGGTCAAGCTATCCTTCATAAATCAATTAAATAATTCTATTAACTAGCTGCTCTGTCTTTCCTTTTGATTGCTCATTCAAAATAAAGATAAATCATTCTGAGAATTGATGAAATAAAACATAAAATAATTATTATGATATGGTTTGAAATATTAAGACTTACAAATCAGTGATAGATTTTCTTCATACCTTCAGAATTATTAGTATTTTATGCATGCATTTGAATTGTGAAACCTGTTATAAAATAATAAACATAGCTACATCCAATTGGTTTACTTATGAAATTGACATATAATACCATAATATGGATGGTGCCATAACCAACAAAGCTTTAACCCTAATCCTACTTTAGTTGTTCTGTGAAAGAAATCAATTCTACCTTTATTTTATTTTTTATTAGCAAACTACATTACACTTGGCTATGAATAAATGATGGAAAAACATTCCAAATGGGTACATGAGGGATAAGAAGATTTTCTTAACTCTAATCATTTAAATAACAAACTACAGTGACTCCCTAGCCTAATTCAGAGGCTTAAATACTGGTGTGGACTTTATCTCATCACCGAAAAACAAGGGAAATACACTACTTTACTTCACATAATATAATCATCATAACACACAATTACTTAATCTGGAAAATATAATCCACTCATGACAAATATTTCAATAAACTGAGGGAGAGTTCTCTCAATCCCTATAACACAATATATATCATAAATCCTTTCTTTATAGTCACAAAATACATTTCAATCTAAGCATAAAAAAATAATAAATTCACTCTTAAATAAATCCATAATTCTTCCATTTCCTTTTGCACATCACAGCATCTGAAACCGATTGGAAAGCAAGTCATTCTACTTTTAATTCAACAATTATATAAATAGATTAAACAACAGACAGACATACACGTGAACAAAATAATTTCAAATCATATTTAATACGAATATTGTAACAACATTAATCAATAAGTTATAAAAAATGAATCTCTAATTCCTGATTAATTATAAATATTTTAAATTTGAAATATAATGATTACTACTAAATAAACCTCATCATTTCTAGCAAAGCAAAAATAAAATAACTCTTTAGGATATTTGACATTAGTCAATAAATTGAAATAAAAGTTTGATTTATGGATAACAACAAATCTTTAAATTTGAAGCAAAATAATTATTAAGAAATGGATCTCATAATTTCTTAAACTGCAAAGATAAAATAATATTTTTTATGCATTTACTCCTAATAGCAATCAGATATTTCTATCACCAACATACATGTATAGAAACAAATGTACACAAGAAAAATTATATTAAAATAATAATTAATTACCCAGTACAATATTTCCCCATATTATACTTTTCCGAGATCTTCTTGAAGAAATAAATAATAATTAAATAATATATATATATATAAGACAAATAATTGGTCTATCTATTCTCTCATGCTAACAAAAAATCATTAATCTCCTTTAGCTGGAACAAGAGTTCATTTGCACAGTCCATAAATAACACATCTTGATCATGTATGAAATGATGATGATAATTGCAAAATAATAGATGTTAGTATACACCTAACAATTTCATGCAGGAAGATAATAGGCAATTGGATCCAATTAAAGAGCATTTCAAAAGTTCTTAGCAATAGCTAACTGAAACTGCTGACAATATCACATGTGAAGCAATTAATAATGGGAAATAAATATTTATTACTGCATATTTTTAGTAATAATTTATGATTTAATTCATTACATTTGTCAAGGCACTTGTGCTAAATTATCAAGAGTCATCCATCAGGCACATAACTGATTAATTCATAATATCCACTTCAGTCTACATAAGTTTATTGATAATATATTTTAACAGCAAATCAACTGCAAATAAGGAGAACAGTAAAATAAAAATATTCACATCTAGTATTCATGCTCTTCCACTCATTCAGTTATAAGCACATTTAGAGATAAGTTAGTGATTCATTAATTATATATGTCATGCATTCTGTTCCCTAATTCTAGAGATGTGAATGGTTAAGTATATTCCTTGTCAATAATAATAATAATAAGCATGTTATAATGAGTTATATGCAAACATCCTTTCATTTAAACTTTTCTCCTTTATAACAAGTAGAAATTGTTAATGCAGAGTCTTTGAAATGTTTTTAAAAAAAGTTCAGCATAAACTTTCCAGAATAATAGCAAAATTCATACATTCCAATTATTTCTCTAACATTAGAGATTAAGGTTAGGCAAATCAACTTTGAAATATAGACATATATTTCAATGGTTTCTTTAATATTAGAGATTAAAATTAGGCAAATCAAATGTAAAATATAGACACACATATGCATCCCAAATGATGATTGTAAATTTAAATTAGTCGATTGGAAATATAAAGAAAGATATACCTTGTTTTTAAAGTTGTTTACATCTCCATCCTAGTCTTTACTTCCCAAAAAGAATTTCTTAACTATTTTCATCCAGAAAATTAATATAATTTTGTACTTTTGAGTTTGAATTGAATCTCAACCACTTTATTATTGGAAGAACCAATTTGTAGAGAGAAAATTGTAGTAATAAAAACCCTTTGTGGAGTGAGAATTGTTATAATAAAGGAAAAACCAGCTTTTTTGTAAAAGTACCCTCCTTTTATATCTGATTATTATTTAGCCATCTGTTTCTTCCACCAATCAATGGTCACTTAAAAGTTCAACTTCAAAACAAAGGTCATCCCTCCTACTGCATTGAGATGATTAGTTACAAATATGCAATAATCTTTTCTGTCTTGAAAATAAAAGAAAGAAAAAATATTTTAAAAAAAAATTAATTAAATTGAACCAATAAAATATTCTGCATTTCTAAAGTAACAAAAAATATATATAATTATTTTAGCAAATAAAATAATTGATAGTGCATTTGTCTATTTGACAATTCACTGATCCATTGATCCATCAATTCATTTAAAATGGCTTTAAACTGTTTATCCAAGATATTGATTATGAAATTAAATATTTTACTGTGAAACATAATATTTGATAGTTTAATTAAGTACATGAATGAAAAATGAAGTTAGAAGATGGCAGAAACATACATGCACACACATATGTTGTACATCATATACTAAACCAGTCTAATCAAAATAAAAGTTTCTTTGATGATGAACCAAATATACTGCACTAATTACACTATAGATTGAAGTATCAAAGAGCAAATAAACTAGAAAATCACCAAAACTAATCACTGTCCTGCAGACAAATAAGACAAACTTGGATCAATTTAAACTATACACTAACAATTTCTGTGACAAGCCACCCCCTTTCTTTCATTAAATACTCACCAAAGAAAAATATTAAATATCTGCAAGTGCTTCATAAACAGAGTTTTAGATTATTAATGGGAAAAAATTTTTAAATTTCAGGTTATTTCATTTTTTGTAGTTAAATGCAACCAGCTGTTACTGATACAGTGCTATTTAATTACAACTGTTTTCGTGTGCCTATTCAGAATGCCATTATATATATATATTATTATTTATATTTATATATATATATATATATATATATATATATATCACTAAATTCAAGCTCTGGAGGATGTTCAGGTGTTCCATATCTCTAGTTCACATGATGAATGAGAGTTTGCCATGAAATGCATGTATAATGAGAGAGATTGGTATAAAAATTTTTTAGCTAAGCCATAGTACAAGATTTATAATCAGCTTTGGAAGAGCACATTGCAAATATAAAATGTTGATTAGTTACAGATATTTATCGGTCACAGTGAACCAATTTACTGCTTGTATATTCCTTATAGTATAAGATTCTATTGAGTGTTATAATATGGATATAAATTAGCCCCACTTATTATGAGATATGAATATGGAAGCAAGAACAGGTTAAATACAATATATGTAGATGACCAATTGCTAAAACATTCAAGCTTCAAAATCAAATTGTCATAAATAAGACATAAAATTGAAAAGTCTATCATTTCTATATAGATGCTTAAGTTTCAAGTCTCTAACTGAGGTCTCCTGGAAATACCTGCATAGTAACAGAAATTGTCTAGAAATTTTACACTAAGTAATACCTTAAGATTCACAATAATTTTTATAGGAGTGTACTATAAATCTGAAAGACTTAGTTAAGAGAATAAAAGATAAATTCTTAAATAGCCAACAAAACAAAGTTTCACTGGAATCCTTTCATAGAAGAATAGTAAAAAAAACATTATTCACCAAGTGTTTACTTTTTGTCTAAAATAACAGGATACTCATTTAATAATGAATAAATTCATACTGACTATAGGCTGGAGATCAGAAAAACAAAACCTGAAAAAATTCCAAATTACACCCAGTTTTGAATTCCAGTTTGTGGGTATGGTAGAGGGGAGTGCTTGTCTTAGAGAATAGTGGAATAAACTAGTAAATTTATTTCCCCATCCATATTTGTGAAAATATTATCTTATAAAGTTTATTTTGCAATGAATTCTTGGTGGGGGGGGGGGGATATGCGCAAACACATTCATAATATTATTATCTTAGTTTTTAAAAAATCAGTAACTCGATATTTGTCTGAAAGTTTGTAATGATGGTATATTATAAGATGTGATATGTTGGACTATTTCCATCATTTATGAGTGAATGTTGAATGTATAGAAAATTTTAAAGTGGGAAAATACAAAGATATTGGATAAAGAGAAAAAAATGCATAGAAGAAAATTCAAGAAAGCTGCTCAAATGACAATGGTAAACAATCCTATAAGTCAACCAGTGCGGCAATACACAATGTATGGAAGTCTTTAATTAATCTTGCTCTTAGGAAAAAATTAAAAAAAAAAAACAACTTATTAGCTTTGTTATATAAAAAAAAAAAATTTGAAGGACTCAGGAGGATTTGAACCAACCCTCATATATAAATATATCAAAGTTCTACTATATGTTGCCTTTGACAGAATCAGTTGGTAGAGCGATTGCCTTAAATTCAATATTCAAGAATCTAAAGGTGCAAGTTCACCTTCTAAGCGAATATTGTCACTGTGCATATAGGCCAGCAACACCTGAAAAACAGTGAAGAATAATACTATTCGAAACATTGTGTAATTACTAACCTGTATTGTCTATTTGTGTGTTATTACTAACAAGTTGTTTGTATTTGGAAAGTTTAAATAAAGTTTAAAATTTTCTATACATTCAACATTCACTCATAAATGATGAAATAGTCCAACATATCACATCTTAGTAACTCGATAATTTGTAAGAAAACAAATTTACAGGTTTCAAATATTAATTTACAAAATATCTGGATTATAGTCCATAGAAAGTTAGTGAAGACTTCAGAGAATAAAAATATTTATATATATATATATATTTTTAAAATGTATATGTATAAATAGAATTACAATAAGAATACAAAATTAATATCTCGAGAAATGAGGGGACGGTGATCTAAACTTGATTTTAAAAAATAATTGTAATTTTTTTAGAACAGTCATCAGTAATCCTAAGGCAAATACAATTCCAATTTTCCATCGAATATAAATAATATTTTTTTAAAAAAAAATCCTTGGGAAAACAGAATAAAGTAAATCCGAAACGCTTAATTGGGAAGAAAAATCCGGATTATGATATATTATTGCTTGGGGGCTTTAAAAATACCAAATTTGGGTTAATTATTTTAAAGTAAATATTTTAATAATTAGAAAAAAATGCGTTTCTTTTTTTTTTTTCACACATCTAAAAAGAAAAAGTATATACAAATAAAAAATATATGTTCAGACAAATACATAGACGAATATAGGGTAAATGAGTTTGAAAATTAAAGGAACTTAAACAGGTATTTAAATAATAATTGAATTTGTGCTATATATATATTGTCTGCACTGGCATATCAGTTAGTAATACTCATATCTGTAGATCATAGTTCATAAATCAGAATATACATCACAATTATCTTTAACAATGTGCATATAATTAAGGGTAGATTATTATAAAGTCAATTCCAAACTAGCTTATAATATAAAATCGCTTAGTACTGATATTACAATATACTTAAATGTTAATTATAATCCTTTTATATTACTTTATATTATAGATTAAATATTGTATCTCGTACAGCTGGTTTTACATATAAAAATATTTAAATCTAAATAATATGAATATATACAAACACCTCTTTAATCTGCAAGATAAAAACTATGGTATAAAGTGAAAAACAATATTTAATATTAAGTAAATTCTTTGTTGAAAGATAGGCTAGGAAAACCTTTTTTTTTTCTTTTTTATGTAAAAGATAATGTTGCCATTAAAGATTTCTCCGAATTTAAACCAGTACTTTCCATAACTTTTTTTTCTATATTATTTCAGCAAACTTCTTTATCTCAGACATAGGGTTTACATTTAGTCTTTACATGTATTGCAATCCATGTGCAGTCATTATTCCATCTGATTGGCTGTCATATAAGCATTTTAATACGCTTCTGTCGAACGTTTTAGCCTTGCACGATATTATTAATAACCAACTATTGTATTTTTCCTAAAAAAGATGTCTTTAATCTGACCCATTTTAGATTTTAATTATTTCAATGACATCAATAATAGTTATTTATTTCACTTTAAATTTATTACTGTCTATCATAACATATTTCCATTATTGTTTCTTTGCAATGCACTTGTGATAAATACTTGAGTTCAAAATCTATAAATAAATAGTATAGATATGTGTTAAAACTTTTCTTTTTTCAGTTACTAGACATATTTCCGTTTAATATTAATTTTCTATTAAAAGCACTTTATCCAAATTTAATTCTATGACTCCTGTATTTATAATTTGACCTTAAATAATGAAATTGCTAACTAATTACTATCAAATTTATTTTCTTTTTAATTTTCATCTTTGTTCACCACTTTATTGTTCTCATTTTAATATATAAAATACTTCTTGCAAAAAACTGTATAAAGTTTTATAACCATAAAAAAATCTTACAGCATCCTTTCTCAGTGTGTTTGCATTTTGAAAAAATATTTTTCAGAATTTGACAATCTGGGTTATATATTATGTTTCAATGTTTTTAAATCATAGCACAAATATTCTTATATAGCCAAATGTCGTTTTATAATCTACAAATTCAATGTAAAATAGCAATTCATATTCACTGGTTTTTCCCATAATTCTCAGATGTATTCTACTATATCATAATACATTTTAAAATCCAATGTTTTCCTTTACTGGATTTAAATTGAAAGTTTTGTCAAAATGATCTACATTGATCTTAAAAAATATCTTACGTAAAACTGGTAGAAAATTAATATATTAGTAAAAACATATTTTCTCTTTTATCCTTCTTGCATATAAATTTTATTTCATTTCCCAGTTATTTAGTATATATCCTTATTATTTAGATATTTAGTAAATAATTTTGACAATTTATTTTTTCATTTGATTCTTTGAAAACTTATAAAATTTCATTATTTCCAAAACTTTTTTATTCTTCATACATTTAATTATCTTATGACTTAACTTAAGACGTATGGAACTTCAATGATATTATAATTGTATAAACTACTTTGTCTTTTTGATTTTTAATGGTATAGTTATTTTAGATTTGTTAAATATTCTTCATAATATAATACTCTTTTTTTTTATAATAATGCCATTTTCTTTATTAAATGCTAAAATTACTTTGTTTGTGATATCAAAATTATTTTTATTTCTGAGAATTTTATTATATTATTTCCTAGTCATTTTATATTATTTTTTGATCATAATTACTTCTTTTCTGCATCATTTTATACAAACAGAGACACTCAGTTGCACTAAACAGATTTCTAATTATTTTCATATTATGTCTTTGCCTTGTTGTTTTCGTATGTTGCTATCTATTGTAGGGTTCAGCTCATGTATGGTTTACCTTATTTAAATTTATTTTAATTGATTCAGATGCCATCTGAAATAAACATCAGAAAATAGACTGGCATATCATATATATATATATATACTGTAATGGTCAGTAACTCATATGCCTTGTTAACCTGTTGCAGAATCCCACCACCAGGTTCAAAAAGCAGCACAACAGGTGGGTTCAGGGCTTGTTGTACCATGTTTAAACATAGGCAGTTGATTTCACAATGAACAACTACAGGACAATGGGCCTGCCAAAACAATAGCAAACATCTTTCTAGGACCAGTGGTTAGGTAGACACAAGAGACCCTATAACTTACATTAACACCATGGGCTATTGTTGTTTGATGCACTAATCATGATCAAGATGAGATACTGTGAGTAATAACATTAAGAATAACAGACAAGCAGACATGGATATAAATTGAAATAAATATTTAATGATATTCATAAGATCATTACATGAGGAGAGTCTGAGAATAAAATAAAACTCCATATAGCTTTATATTAGCCCACACTTTTACACACCATTCAGGTCTCATTATGTAATTATATTCCATGCCTCACAGTTAAACATGGAATTCATGTGAGATTATAATAACAAACAGGCATATATTCCCCAGCCCAGTGATGACCATATATATATTAAGACAAGATTTACTAAATTGGGTTTGTTAGAAGAGCATTCAATGTGCAAGGCCTGGTAATGATTCTTAGCATAGATATTTAAGTCTACAAATATAATGATCTGTGATAGGCATAAATGATGTCATGTATTTAGGAAGATAGATTTTGCTATTGCACAAGCATTTGAAAACTCCAGAGATGGGAGGATTGCCAAACGTCACGCCGAACCCTTCAGAGTAATCACATGAGCAGTATTGGTGTGAGGTCTTTGCCTTTTGATTTCCGACCGTGTGACAAGATCACCTACCATGGAATCATTTCTTTATGTCCAACTATCTGGGAGTGAGTTTAGAAGAAGAATCTGTCTACTCTGTTTTCATGGCTTAAAACAATTGGCATCTATAGGCTCTAGCACATCTCACAACTCAAAGTAAATTATTTAATCATGATTATGCTTTATAAATAGAGAATCCATTTCCGATCCCATACACTGACTAACTTAATTAATATTTGCCCCATAGGTAATAATATTACAGATTAATTAGGTTGTTATACTACAATCCAATACAAAACTCAATACAACATGGGACAAGGGCCAAGATGGCTCACATGCTATACTAAAAGTTATGGGATCTCACATCAATATTATTTACAATAAACTATAAATGATAAAACTTATAATTTCTAAGCTGACCATTTATAAAATAAAGGAAAATATTACAAAAGAGGAATGTGAGCTCATGAGCAGCTGTTTTTGATGAATTTATTTATGATAGAATATCAGCTTGGAAATCATGTAGAAATGAAATATAACATAAAACAAATAGTAAATAAATGGATATCCAAGTAAATAGATAACGCAAGAATAAGATTGATTAGATTTACATAATATTAAACAGAATTTCATTTAAGATTTACAAAATGAGAGTAAGATTTTAAATTTATGGAAACAATATAATAGAAATTTAAACTGAGAGTCCTAAAAAAGTCTTTAATCTTGGGTATCATTTACCTTTGATTATTCGAAGTGTGCACAATTAGTTTGTAGAATCCAGGGTTCATTCATTCAGAGCATAAGTTCAATTATTCTAATAAGTATTCACATTCTGAATATGGCTGCAGCATTCTGGTTTCGATTTGTTTCATTTAGATCAAATGGGAAGCTCAGCATTTTCATAGCCATAGGTCAGACAATTATAGCGATGGCCTCTACTTCTCACACATTATTTAGTGTAACATTGTCATGTTACACTAAATAAATATTCCTTTACCAAATAGTACATAGCCTGGAACAAGAGAAGAAACTACTCTTTTTTGTTGTCTCTTTTCTCTTTTTTTTTGATACAAAACTTTAGCTATTATTACTTTCTTTATTATCTTTCGGATCTATCACACTGTGCATCATAAAACCAAAAGGTCTCTCAGGTCAGTGCTATTATATTTCCTCAGGTAAAATATGCATTAGACCCACATGTTGAGATCATGATTTAAATCTGGCCACATTTTTCTCTACCTCAATTTGGTAGGTTAGAATCACGTGGTGACCTTGCGATTTCAATCCGACCACTTTTACTTTACATTTTTTTGTTTACATTTGACCTAATTAAAATGCTTTTAACAAAATTACTTAATGACAAGTTTCAGCAATACTTTTCAATTCTATCTCTTTTTTTCCTCCCACTATAACTTGTAATTTTGATAGAAGACCTAAGGAAATTTCTATTTACATTTCGATTTATAACACTTTAACTTTCATTTAAAATATTATTTAAAGGAATAACTTTTGGATATTACATTAAAATAAATCTTAACTGTAAACACATTTTGTTTTATATTATTGGTATTTATTAATTTATCGATTATTTTGAATAATGTGATATGACTTTAAAACTCATCTCTTATACCAGAGTGTGTGCATATATACAATGTTTTTAATGAAAATGTACATATATGTTATAATAATACCTGCACACAATCCAATATCCAAGGTTTGAACTTAGGTAAAATGGTAATAATGGGTGAGAGGCAAAGAATTGATAGAACTGAGGTGAAACTAAAATTTGGATTCAAATCTTACTGTTTCATTTTCCCTTACAGAGTGGATAGTCAGAAACAAGTTTTTTTTCTATTTTTTTGTATTTTGAACTCTGGGTTTGAGATGAGATGAAATCATACTCAGAGCAAAGGGTCAATCTATTAGCTTCTGCCCCCCCCCTGTTTTTCTCTTATATACTAATGTTCTTTTGATTTGATTAGCTAATCATAGGTTATATTGGGTCAGTTTGGATTTTCTTGTCCAATTTCTTCTATGATATTGGTGGTCTCTATGGAATTGTTTAACAATATCCCCAGATCATGTGGGTGGTGCCCACATTGTTTGAGGCTCTGTGCATTATACATTCTTTTGGTATTGTCTCCATCTCGTAACAGGTACGCATTAGGACCACATATGCGGTTGATGGTATAGGGCCTTTGGTACAAAGAATAGAACTTTTTATTTTTTTATCACAATTGCTTGGTCAGGGTGTTCATCCCATACATAGTCACCAACCTGGAACCAGTGAGTTCAGTGTCTCTGCTCTGCCTGTATTTCAAGATGATGTTGCATGCTTCTTCTGTCGGCCATCATATCAGTTGCCTGGTCCTCTTTGAGTAGTGGGGTTTTGACCAGTATCTTGTCTGTTTTACTGAAGTGCAGGTGCATTGGTGCCATTCCTGTTGCCTCGTTGATGGTCCCATTGATGTATTACAGGATTCCTTCAATTTGGTTGACCCAACCTTGGTGGTTTTGGTTTATATGAGTTCTAAATAATCAGTTAATCTCCCTCATGATCTGTTCACATGGGTTAGACTGAGGGTTCTGGATTGATGTCAAAACATGCTTAATGTTTTCTCGTTCCAGCCAGGCCCTCCAAGCTAGAAGCAGATGTGGTCAGAAAAAGTGGTGGTTGGTTTGCACATACATATAAATTGTTGCCCTTGCAAGACTCTAATGGTGCATGGGTATCTGTACACCTAACCAGGTAAGCACAGATGTATTTTGAGAACAGGTCATAGGTGACTAGGAAGTATCAGAATTGACGGTATGAAGGCGGTGGGTCATAATGATCAATTGCCAGTATTTCATTTGGTTTGGATGGGATGATAGAGGCACTAGTGCCACTAAAGGTTTTATTTGGTGGTTTATCCTGTGCACAAATATTATATTTCTTGAGAGCCTCCATTATGTCCTTATACAGATTTGGCCAGTGGAATTATTTTTTCACAGTCTCCTCGGTTTTCCTTGGACCATAATGTTCCACCAGGCTATGCATATACATGATTAGCAACTCTGGAGGTCATATAGTACCAGGATCTTCCAACCAGACCCAGTTTTTCCCATCTGCTGTTGCAATAACACATTTTGGATCCGGTACCTCTTTATTCCTTGCTTAGTTGTGCAACCTTGGATGGGATTTTCTTGCTGTTGGATAACCTGCAAAAGTTTTTTGTACTGTGGTTGCTATTCTTACCAGGGTTGAAGGTTTTTCAACTTTTGTTCGATTTCACAATCTAGGATGGTACTTTCCAGAACAAGTGCTTGACAGTTTACCATTTGGTTCTGTAGGTGTAGCTGATAGGGTGATGGCTTAATATGTTGGCCATGGTGTTCTTGGGTCCCAGGCAGTAAATTACTTTATAGCAAAAGATTTGGAGTGACAAGCTCCATTGCAGGAGGTGGTTATTATTCAGATAACACTTGTTCAGAAAATCAAGGCACCGATGGTCAGTGATTATCACCACCTCTAAATCTAAAAGTATCTGTTTAAACTTGTTACATGCCCAGACCATAGCTAATGTTTCATGTTCTGTCACCATATAATTCTTTTTTGCTTCTTTTAGGGTGTGACTACTGTAATAGATTACCTGGTGCTGGCACTCTTGATTAATTTGGAACAGTACAACACCCAACCCCTTCCGACTGCTATCAGTTTGGACAAAAAAGAAGCAGGTAAAGTCTGGGAAATGTAACATCCCAGTTTTCAAAAATCTCTCCTTTACATGCTGAAAGTCTTCCTCTTGGACAGTTGTTCATTCCCATCAGCAGCTTGGCCTCAGTAACTCTACCAGGGAGTATGTCTCTTTAGCAAACTCTGGATAGAATTTATGGTAGTAATTGCAAAGGCCAAGAAAAGATAGAACCTGCTTTTGATTAGTTGGTCAAGGGAGTTTCTCGATGGTTTCAACCTTGTCTGGATGAGCCTAAATTCCTTGGCCATTAATGATATATCCCAAAAAGGGGATTTCTCTCAATGCAAAGGAACTCTTTTTCAAGTTGATGGTGATGTTGTTTTGGGCAGATTCGAAAAAAATTGTCTCAACTCTTCCAGGTGTTCAGCCATATATCTTGATGCAACCACCACATTTTCCACATAACATCCTAGTTTCTTTTTGATCCCTTCTGATAACACTAGGACTAGGCATCTCATGAGGCTAGTCCCACTATTTATTAACACAAAAGAGACCCTCCTAAATATGTGGGTTTTCCCATTGTATCGAAATGCGGTGTACTTGCGGTCCTGAGGGTGCAGAGAGATTTGCCATTAGCTGGTGGTCAAATCCAGGATGGAGAAAATGTTTTTGGCCGTCAGCTTAACAAAAGTTTATGAATTGGTAGGGGAATGTCTCATTCTGGTAGAGTGGTGTTGTTCAACGTCTTTGCATCTAAGCACAACTGTATAGATCTGACTTTCTTTCTGACCACCATCAAAGGATTGTTATAAGGTGATGATCCCTTTTTGATGATGCCCCAGTCCATCATATGCTGGATCTGTGTTCACTTCTTCTTCCTACTGTCTTGGCATTGGGTAGGTGTGAGTCTGAAAATAAGTTTCTTTCTTCACTCGTATCTGGTGCACATAACCTTTGATTTCTTCTGGGACCTGCAAGAAAATCTTGCAATTTTTCATGAGAAAGTGTTGTAGCAAGGTTTGGTCTCCTATTGTTGTTAGTGATGACCTCTTTACTTTGCTTCAGATGTCTTCTTCGGAATGACCCTCTAAACACCTCATTTTAATTTTCTGGACCTCATTGCTGTTGTTAAAGTTGGCTTGCTCCTAATGAAATGTTAGCATTTTCTTTTTATAGTTAATAGTGCACCTATATTGAGTCAAGAAGTCTGATCTGATTATGATTTCTTTGATTAATCCTTTCATTACTAAGAACGTGTGTCCTATAGTTTCTTTTTCTATGGAGATTTCTTTTTTCTATGGAGATTTCTAACCAGGCTTGGTAGTTTTCAGTTTTAGTCACTCTTCCATCGAACTGCTTCATTTGGATAGGACAAAATGGGAGTCTGGGTACTGACCCTTGTTTTTCCAATTTTACCAACCAGTCTCTAGAGACACATGATATCTGACTGTCTGTATCAAGAAGAATTTGTGCCACTGAAGTACTTACTTTAGTGTCAATAATTGGGCAATGACTGACTTGGAGCCCCTGTATGGGAGCCTTTTCCTGGATGACCATTGATGTTAGGTTTGTCATGTTTACAGTCTGATTTCTTCTCTCTTCATCTTGTTCCTTATGGTTTACTGGCTGCTGTTGCTTAGTTTCCTTTTTCCAGATTTGGTCCATTCCTTCTATTCCTTTAATATTGCTTCCTATCATCAACTGCTGGGTAGGTAGTGGCATATTTTGCTGGATAACCCTCAAAATGTATATGTCCAAGAATCCAAAGGCTGTTAGACCTCTGAGTCTGTTGGCTTGACAGATGAAGAACTGGGTATGTGTTTCTAGTCTTGTTAACCCACATTTTTTTTTGATGGATTGTGTTGAGTTCATAGCTCTGCTGCTCATCATTCCAATATTGCTTAAGTAGCTTTTCTCTGTACTTTTCAAGATTACTGGGTTTACTCTTAAGCATTATCCACCGATCTGTTACATATCCTCACAAATATACACTGGAGATGAATGTTTGTTTGCATTGTCCAGCTTTATGGAGATTCAAAAAATTTTGGAGGTTCCTTATGTGTGGTTGTGAGTTTCCCCTGTCTCTCCTCTGAATGTCTCTATTTGCATATCCAATCCTATCTCTATTTCTATGTTTCTTCCAATTGGGCTTTGATCCATGGTTTGTTTTACTTTATACTGGCTTATTACTTTCTGTTTACTTATATGTTTTTCTCTAACAACTTATCCCTACTCTCCCCACTGCTCTTCTATCTATTTTGTACTACTATACCTGTCCTTGAAGTTTATCTTTAAATCAATTCCTATCTGCTGCTGCTATTTCCCTGGCTCTAGATACAAGCATGCTTCATCATCTCTTCTTTTTTACACATGTTTGTACTTATCTTTACCTATTCTATCTCTGCTGTCTGCTCAATATCTCAATGAATCTCACTCCATTTTTTTGATTTAAGTTATTAAAACATTGCAGCATCATGCTTTTAAGACCTCTTTATTATTTTTCCTAGGGTCTACTGATATTCTCCCACCTTGTGGTTTCAGCAGATAAAATTTACTTGTGCCCACTCTCAGGGTGTTTTAGTATTCACCCCATGTTACAGTGCCAGCTGCTAAAAAAATTTATTATGTAATGTTCAGAACTTGTATGCCTTGTTAACCTGTTGCAGAATCCCACCACTGGGTTCGAAGAGCAGCACAACAGATGGGTTCAGGGCCTGTGGTATTGTGCTTGAACATAGGCAGTTGATTTCACAATGAACAACTACAGGACAAGTCTGCCAAAACAATAGCAAATATCTTTCTAGGCCCAGTGGTTAGGCAGGCACAAGAGATTCTATAAGTTACATTAGCACCATGGGCTACTGTTGTTTGATGAACTAATCATGATTGCAATGAGATACCATGAGTAATAACATTAAGAATAACAGACAAGCAGACATGGGTATAAATTGATATAAATATTTAATGATATTCATAAGTTCATTTACATGAGCAAAATAAGAGAATAAAATATAAATCTATATAGCTTTATATTAACCTACATTTTATTTTTACATACCACTCGGGTATCATTATATAATTATATCCCATGCCTCACTGTTAAATATGGAATTCATGTGATATTATAATATGAGATCAAAACAGGCATGTATTTGCCAGCCCAGTGATCACTATATATATATATATATATATTGAGACAAGAATTTATTAAATTGGGTTCGTACTAGAGTATTCAATGTGCAAAGTGTTGAAATGATTCTTAGCATAGATATTTAGGCATACAAATATAATAATCTGTGATAGGCATAAACGATGCCATATATTTAGGAAGACGGTTTCACTATTGCACAAGCATCTGAAAACTCCAGAGATGGGAGGATGGCTAAATGTTGGGCCAAACCCTTCAGAGTAATCACATGAGTGGTGTAGATGTGACATCTTTGCCTTTCCATTTCCAACTGCATGACAAGATCAGATGCTATGGAATAATTTCTGTATGTCCAACTTTATGGGAGCGAGTTTAGAAGAAGAATTCATCTACTCTGTTTCCATGGCTTAAAACAATCAGCATCTATAGGCTCTAGCACATCTCACAAGTCAAAGTAAATTATTTAATCATGATTATGCTTTATAAATAGAGAATCCATTTCCAATCCCACACACCGACTAACTGAATTAATATTATACTACAATCCAATACAAAACTCAATTCAACATGGGACGGTGGCTAAGATGGCCCACATGCTATACTAAAAGTTATGGGATCTTTCATCAATATTATTTACAATAAACTATAAATGATAAAACTTATAATTTCCAAACTGAATGTTTATAAAATAAAAGGGAATATTACAAAATAGGAATGTGTGCTAAAAGCTATTCATAATGAATTTATTTATGATAGAATATCAGCTCGAAAATCATATAGGCATGAAATATAACTAAACAAATAGTAAATAAATGGATACCCAAGTAAATAGATAAAATAAAGACAAGATTGATTAGATTTACATAATATTAAACAGAATTTCATTTAAGAGTTGCAAGATGAGGATAAAATTTCAAATTCACGGAATCAATATAGTAAAAATTTAAACTAAGAGTCCTAAAAAACAGTCTTTAATCTTGGGTATCATATGCACACTCATTTTGTAGAATCCAGGGTTCATTCATTCAGAGCATAAGTTCAATTATTTTAATAAGCATTCACATTTGGGGTACAAAGGCAGCATTCTGTTTTTGATTTGTTTCATTTAGAGCAAATGGGAACCTCAGCATTTCCATAGCCATAGGTCAGAGAATTATAGCGATGGCATCTACTCTTCACACATTGTCACATTACACTAAATAAATATTCCTTTACCAAATAGTACATAGTCCAGGTCAGCACCGGAACAAGAGAAGAACTCTCTTTTGCTGTTTCTCTTTTTTTTTGGTATGAAACTTTAGCTTTTATTACTTGCTTTTTTATCTTTCAAATCCATCGCACTATGCATCATAAAACCAAAAGATCTCTCAGGCCAGCACTATTATATTCCCTCAGGTAACAGATGCATTAGTGGTACATGCTGAGATCATGACTTCAATCTGTCCACATTTTTCTCTACCTCGATTTGGGAGATTAGAAGCACATGATTTCAATCTGACCACTTTTACTTTACTTTTTTTTTTGTTTACATTTGACCTATTTAAAATGTTTTTAATAAAATTACTTAATGATGAATTTCAGGAAAACTTTTCAGTTCTATCTCTTTTTTCCCTCCCACTATAACTTGTAATTTTAACAGAAGACCCAAAAAGATTTATATTTATGTCTCAATTTATAACACTTTAACTTTCTTTTAAAATATTATTTAAAGAAATAACTTTTGGATATTAAGTTAAAATAAATATTAACTGTAAACACGTTTTATTTTATATTACTGGCATTTATTAATTTATTGATTATTTTGAATAATGTGATAAGACTTTAAAACTCATCTTTTATACCGGAATGCGTGCATATATACAATGTTTTTAATGAAAATATACATATATTTTATAATAATACCCTCACACAGTCCAATATCCGAGGTTTGAACTTAGGTAAAATGGTAATAATGGGTGAGAGATGAAGAATTGATAGAACTGAGGTGAAACTAAGATTTGGATTCAAATCTTACTGTTTCAATATATATATATATAATATACTCACTCACTGAATTGAATATGTAAACATTATCAATTTAATAGTCAACTATATATTAAAATAATGGACTTCTATTCAAAATTGAGAAGGTTCAATTTTGAATGAAAGTTGATTATTAAAATGTATAGTTGTTTATTAAATTGATTATGTTTACATATTTAATTCAGTGAAAAAAGATCACATAATGGTTTTAAAAGAAATAACCATCAAGTGATATATATTATAATGGGATGACCTATTTGATAGCCTTAGTTGAGGCACCAAATATAACGGAATGGCATTTAATCATCCCAGTTGATATACCAAATATAATAGAATCGATTATATTTAATGCTTGGAAATCATTAACTTAATGCTTCATAGTTAGGTTCGCCAAATATAACAAAATGGGTTATATTTAAAATCTAAGTTGTATATATGGGGATGATTAAATTCACTAGAAAGAGGATATGCATTTCACTACAATCGGACTTTGGGTCTTCAGGTAGAATGCTAGAAATGAATCAATGAAATACTAAGTCCATGATTATATCTATCTTTTTTATGCTAGCTCAATAATCTTTAAATAAGTTTTAATATAATTTAGACTAGTTCATCCATCTTTCATCCCTCTTTCAGTCACCATTATGCCATGATATTCAAGCTCATGGAGAATTTGCAATCAGCTCTCTTCAGGGAAAATCCAAAACAAGTTATTATTTATATGCCTTTATATAAGCATTAATTACAATTGATATTCATATGATATTTATAATACTAGCATATATATAATATAATTCAATAATGATTAGACAAAGAGATCAAGTTAATAAATCAATATTTAATAAATAATAAAAAATATAATATAATAGATAATAAAATATTAATAAACAAATACGAATGAATTTTATCATTTTAAAAATATTAATAAATAATATTTTTATTTTAATACCCTATGATAAAACTCAATACTATAATAAATTTTCAAAAATTAAAGAAAATAGTTTAAATTAACAGATATATAAAAACAATATCTGGGTTCAAAAATTAATAATTTATGTAACTTATTAATTTATTTACTGTTCTTATTTATATGTTTCATAATTACCAATATATAAGTACTACTTGCAATTGTATAACTTATATATTATATGTATTTTTGATAAATAAAGTACATTAAACTTTTACAATATTACGTAGTAAATACAATATAATCTTGTTTAAGATATCTGTCAAATAATAACTATTCTTTATATCCCTCATCTAATTTGATGAATTATGTCAAGCTTTCAATTAATTATATTTAATAATAAATATAATTTTCCTATTAAGATATAATGATGCGATGCCAAATTTGAAATAAAGATAATAATAATAATAAACATATTAAAATAATATAAGCATTATTATAATATATATAAATAAATAATAAAGAAAACTTATTTATAATAGAGTTGAGAGTAGATATTGAAGTCTATAGTTCATCATCCTAATGAAGATCTTTTACGAAGTATATTATTAATCCATTGGTATAATGATGATTTTATTTATCCTTAAACGATAAACTGTTAATAATATCCAATGATTTGATTAATGTGAAATAAAATAAATATTCTTCGAATGTAGATGTTCTTAATCTTCATTTTTCTATTATCATTAGACGTTCTAAATATCCAATATTTCAAAATATTTTAAAATAGCATGCAAGGTTGGTTTCGAAACCTTTATGATACAAAGCTGTTTTACTCAAAACACATTGTTTTATCCTATATATATATATAATTATCTTAAATTTATATATATCCAAAGAATCACGGAAGTATTAAAACAACGTAGTTTCCAAAAAACTTAAACAGACGTTCTTTTCTTTTATATTGCTATTCCTTTAAGACTTAATAGAAAATTAAAATATTTTCCTTGCAGACTTTTAATCCACAGATTATTTTAATTTGGAAAAGTTAATATTTAAATTCCAATCGTTGAACGGTAGTATTGGTAAAAGAAAAAGTTATTTAAAGAGAAATGATTTTCTTTTCTTCTCCTTAAAAACAAAAGAACGAATCAATCTGCTCGTGTGTTATTATAAGTTCATGCTTAACTCAACTATCAATTGTTCCGTTGACTTTAAGATTTAATAATAAAATAAAAAAATATATAAGTATTTATTCTTAACTTCAAATCTGGCATTTTACTCAAAAGCTTAAGGTATGTATTATTTAAAACTCAAATGTATGTATAAATAATATATATATATATATATATATATATATATATATATATATATATATATATATGTATACATAATAAAATAGTCAAATGAAAAATTATATTTATAAATAATTTCCTAAGAGATAAAACATGTTAGACCAATAATAACAACTGTAAGTTACTATTATATTTCCCCTTCCCTTGGGAAATTTAAAATTTTAATTTAAGTTAAAATTTTAAACACAAATATTTTAGAATATTCTTATAGTTTAATTGCATTTATAGTTGGATTTTATGAAGGGTTGAATTTTTTTTTTTTTTTACGGTTATATCTTCTTAATACTTGGGCTATCCTATTCTTTTGATAATGATCAAAATAAAATTAAGGACTTTGATGGTTAATTTTATATATATATATATAAAATAAATAAATAAAAAATAATATGTTTCCTTCTTGAACAACACAAATATATTTACTAGCCTTATTCCTGCTTCTTTAAGACTTATGGATTTGAAAAGGACTAAATAAATACTATATATCCCTTTTATTAATATAAATTTTCTTTTTTTTTTTTTTTTTTTTTAAGAAATTAAAAAATACCCTCTCCAAAGCTAATGTTTTTAACTAAATAAAAAATAATATGTTTCCTTCTTGAACAACACAAATATATTTACTAGCCTTATTCCTGCTTCTTTAAGACTTATGGATTTGAAAAGGACTAAATAAATACTAGAGTATCCATTTATTAATATGAATTGACTCTATTGTTTTTACTTATTTTAAGGCATTAAAGAATACCCTCATCAAAGCTAATGTTTTTAACTATACTTCTCTTTACATTGATCACTATTATTATTTTTTTTATACAACCGTATGGTTTACACTGCCCAATTCTTATCTTGATCTTCACCTTCTTTCTTTATAAAACATTATAAGCAGCCAAAATAAGGTTTTAAAATTCATGAATTGTATGTACGTACCACGAATCTCTTCTTCTTGGTTAATCCAAAATGCATTTGGACCTGCCTTTTTAACGATAGTATAAGGTCCTTCATATGTATTATAGAATTTATGGTATTTATTCTCCAATGGTTTACTGGGATGGAAAGTCTTTATCAAAACTTTATCTCCAACTTTAAATTCATAAATACATTTTTTTTATTCTGACTTCTATTATTTGCCATTTTAACAAGTTGTTTATGAGCTTGTAAAATATCATTTTCTCCATTTATTTTGGGTTCATTAATAATAGGTTTATATTTTCTAAATAATATAGGTATAATTTGATGAAAGTGTAGTCGGATGGGTGAGAATCCAGTAGATTCATTTAAACTCCAATTGATATAGTCTACTACACGTTTTGTCTGCTTTACCCAACCCTTGTGCTCCTCTTCTAAATAGGTCCTAAACAAACATCCAAGCTCCCGCATAATCTGTTCACATGCATTTGATTGTGGATTCCTAATAGAGATTAGCACATGTTTTATTTTTAATATATCTACCCATTTCTTCCATTCCTTAGATAGAAAAGGTGTACCATGATCAGTTAGTATGGTTTTCGGCTTTCCTATCATTGGAAATTGGAGAGTACTCAATACTTTGATTGTATGTTTAGCATTGGCTTGGGATATCGGGTAAGCAGCAACATATTTGGAAAAGAGATCATAAGTGACTAATAAATATTTTTGTTTGTTGAATGGAGGCAAAGGCCCATAATAGTCAATTGCTAAGATCTTGTTTGGTCTTTTTGGAATGATAGAATTAATTGAATTAATATAATTTTGGTTTACTGACTTAGCTCTTAAGCAAATTAGACAATCCTGGAGTGATTTCAAGATGTCTTTATACATTTTTGGCCAGTAAAACCAATTCTTAAGGGTATGTTCTGTCTTATGAGCACCATAATGCCCGTATAGACAGTGTACGTATTTTATGAGTGGGTCATGTAAAGACTTTGGTAATATTGTCCTCCACTCATCAACATTATCATTCACTTTATATAGTAAGACCTGTTGTTCTAATTTAAAATGGTTAAGATCTTTAGGTGCATCCAAAACTTCCTCCCCTAATAAAACTTTTATAATTGGGTTTAATTCTGGGTCATTAAATTGTATCTCTGGTAAGTTTTCCAACTCGTTCTCTACATTACTATCAGCCATCACATTGACATTTGTAATGTAGGCATTGTCTACCATCAAATGATTTTGTTCTGACCTACATGGATTTCGACTAAGCACATCAGCAACGATATTCTCGGATCCTTTGCAATAATGCACAATGTAATTAAATTCCTATAGTAGTAAACTCCATCTAACTAGACGACTATTAGTCAGATAACTGTGATTCAGGAATTCAAGGCTTTTGTGATCAGTGATTACTATCACCTCTGATCCGAGTAGCATTTGTCGAAATTTTTGGAAAGCCCAGACTATTGCTAGTGCTTCCTTCTCTGTAACCATGTAATTTATTTCTGGACCTTTCAAGAGCCGTCTAATAAAGTAGAGGACACCTGGTTGGCCATCCTCTTGGATTTGGGACAGTGTTACCCCTAATCCAAAACCACTACTATCTGTTTGAATAATGAATGGTTTATTAAAATCAGGGAAAGCTAACATAGTTAACTTTAAAAACCCTGTTTTAATATTCTCAAATGCATGGTCTTGTTCTTCAGTCCATTTCCAACATTCATCTTTTCTAATCAATTTTAGCAATGGTTCCATGTGGTCTGAGAACTTCTGATAGAAACGGTTGTAAAAATTACATAGGCCTAAAAATGATCTAATTTGTTTTCGAATAGATGGTTTAGGAAAGTTTTGAATGGCAGAGATCTTCTCTGGATGAGGTCTTATCCCATTGCAACCAACAATATGACCTAAGAAAACAACTTGGTTGGAAACTAAAGTACTCTTCTTGAAGTTAATTTTTATACCTTTCAGAAAACACTCTTTAAAAAATATAGATAAATGTTGAAGGTGTTCTTCAACTGTGGTGGATGCAATAATTACATCATCCACATAAATAATTATGATTTGTTTTACCTCAGGAGATAAAGTCTTATCCAAACACCTGATTAGACCTGCACCACTATTTATCAATCCAAATGGCATCCTATTAAATTGGTATGTAAAACCCTCATAATGAAAAGCAGTATATTGGCGATCTTCTGGATGAAGTTCAATCTGCCAATAGCTGGAGGTTAAATCGAAAGTGGAAAATACCTTCTTGTTTCCAAATTTCATGAATAATTCATGTATGGGCAGTGGTATATTTCTGTCTGGGACAGTAATTTTATTTAGTTGTCTAGCATCTAAACAAAATCTCATCAACCCATCTTTCTTCTTCACAGTTACTACTGGATTATAGTAAGGTGAAGAGCATTTGGAAATGATTTCCCAATCCAGCATTTTATTAATTTGCTTAGATATATCTTCCCAATATTGGTATGGAATAGGATACGATTTAGATTGAAATGGTTGATCATGAATTAATCTAATTCTCTGTTGGAATCCCTTTATCACACCTGGTATATCTGAGAAAATAGAATTAAATTCTCTTATAACAAATCGTAATTTTAATATATCATCACTTCCAAGCAAGTTGGATTCTGCGAGTTTACTCTCTAAAAGTGTTTCTGGAATGCTAGATGTTATACAGTCAACTTCAATTTGATCATATCTTGGAAGCAATGTCATCTCCAAGACTTCATCATTAATTTTAACTGTTTTATTACAGAAATCAATTACACAAGTGTTCAAATGTAGGAAGTCTGCCCCTAAAATAACATTGTGAATCAAACCATTCAAAATTAAAAATACATGATAGAGAGTTGTTTGGCCAATTTTAATCTCAATCCAAATTTGTTTTTGGATTAATTTAGCTTTTCTGCTGTTAGCCATGGTAACCTGCATAGATTTTAGTGGTAATATTTTGATGTTAGGATTTATTACTAAAATCTCTTGATAAAATTTCTCTGATATCACTGAAATTTGGCTACCAGAATCTAATAATGCTTTAACCAGCAAGCTCTCAAACAAAACTTCTATCATAGGGCAACTTTGTAAAACAAAATTTGGTGTTTTATCTTCCCATGAACACATCATGTTAGTGATTTCTCGTGTAAAAGATTGATTCAAGTTCCTCATTGGGTATTTGGTTTCTTGAGATGAGGAACATTTCCTCAAGTACCCTTTTAGTTTGTTTTATGTGAAACTATAGATATATCTTTACTACATCCCGGTCTTGGGGAATTTTTGGGATTATTAGAAGTTATTTTTACTTTATTTAAATTATCACAATTTATTTTGGGAGAGGGGTCATAAGGTATATTCCTTTGAGATGTTTTTCCCTTCCAATAACTGGTATCTCTATTATTTTTCCTTCTATTATAAAATATTGTATTGATTGAAGCTTCCTCTTTTTTTTATCAGGTAATCTAATTGATAAATTAGTTTGATTCATATCAATACTATTTAAAAGTTCTACTATTTATTCTATTTTTGTTATATTGGTACACAATAATGATTGTTCTATTTTAAGTGGTAAATTTCTTTTTATTATTCTAATCATTTCGCCTTCACTTAAATGATAAGTATTAAGTGTTCCTAATTTTGTTATTTGACGGCGAAAGAATTTGGTCAAAGTTTCTCCAGGTGTCTGCTTATACTTATCTTGGAATATTTGGTACAATAAAGCCTCTTGTCTATCTCTATTCCAAAAATTTTTAATTAATAACTCTTGGTATTCCATATAAGTAGATGGAGTTTGTGATAAAGACTCCCACCACATTAATGCATCTCCTTGTAAGTGACTATATGCAATGATCACTTTTTCTCCTTCTGATAAATTACGGTTAATGGAAAAATAAAGATTAAGGCTTCTAATATGTTCTATAGGAGATTCATTATGAGATCCCTTGAATATTTTTAACCTAACAAATTGGTTAATTGTACTACTTGGTATTGAATGGTTGTATACCTTTTGTTTTTCTAAAACATTCAGCTGAGAAGTTGATGTTTGATTTTCATGATTAATCCTACAAGTATTTAAGTTTAACCCTTTTAATTCAAAATTACTAGGATAATTTTCAACTTCAGGCATTATATGATACTGAAAATTTGATCTATCACCAGAGTCAATTACTTGTTGTGGATCTTTTTGTATGACCTCCAAATGTTTTTCACCATGATTTTGTTCTTGATTACAACTATAAGTATTTACATTATTTTCAACCTGATGCATTTCTATAGTTGGTGTTCTTTTACATATTTGTGTTTCAATAACTAAAAATCTACTATCAGTGGATTCTTTTATTTTATTTACTCTATTCCAAGTTTCAGTAGTATCTTCCCTTAATTTTTTCAATACATTTTTATCTATATTGGTATTAATTTCTATTGAATTCATTTTATTTTCCAAAGTTTTAAGTTGATGATCAATAGTCTCTAATACATTATTCTGGGATTCTACCTCATTATTATGTTTAATAGATAGTTGATCTATTCTTGCGTGCATTTGTTGTCTATCTTCTTGGATTTCATTCCGTATTTTATTTTGTTCTTCCTTTACTTCTTCCCTAAAAATTCCTTGATTTTTATACATTTCATCACATTTAACATTTAATCTATCTATGATGTCACTTTGGAACTCACTAAACCACTGTTGACATTTTGAATTATTTTCATCAATTTCATTCTTTAGATCATTTAATGCTTGTTTAATTTCTATGTTATCTTTTTTAACATTATCCACATTTAAATTTAATTGTTGAATTTTTGTAGATAGTTTATTTTCAATTCCTGTTATTTCAACCTTCAAATCACTTTTTAAACTATTATTAATATCATCCAATTTTTGATTCAAATCACTTTTTAAACTATTAATATTATCATCCATTTTTTTATTCAAATCACTTTTTAAACTATTAATATTATCATCCATTTTTTGATTCAAATCACTTTTTAAACTATTAATATTATCATCCATTTTTTTATTCATATTATCAAGTAATTTTTGATTATTACTGTCCATTTTAGTCATAAACATTTGTAACATTTGCTGAATTGTATCAACATTAAATGATTGACTAATTCCAATTGTAGATGATTGATTTAAATCTTCATCAACTATATTTGGTGTTTGAGATAACACTTGATCTAAACTCTGTGTTTGTTGAGGGTATTCAACTATGGTTGTAGAATCCCCAGGTGCTTGTACTAATGATGATTGTTCTATAATATTACTATCATCACTTTGTTCACTTTGCAAATCATCTTGCATTTGACTACAGCATTCAATATCTTTGTTTGAAAACATTTTCCCACTTCGAAGCATAACAAATTTTAACTTAATTCAAATATTACACAAGTTTATATATTTTTATATTCAAAATATTATATCGTAAAGTTCTTTACCACCCCATGCTATTTATATATACTTATGATGTTCTAATGATCTATGTGTGTATTTTTAAACATCTATGTCTATAGAAAAACTTTATCCCACTCAACTCTTCTTTAAAACATAATTTAATAATTAGTTATTTAAATATTGATCTCTCTAAATCATACTATATATATTATCATTTTTTTATTTATATTAATCTTGTAATTATAAACACCATATGAATCTTCATAACAACATACTTGTTACTAAGAATAATCAATTAAAGTATCCATGACTTTTTCACTATATGTAATAATATAGAATCATTGATTCAAAGCCCCAGTTAATATACTAAATATGTAATAGTATATAATTTATACCTGGGATGAACTTAAATGTTCAATGCCTAAAACGTTGCGTGCCAAATATAATGGGCAGTCTACAGGGTATGAGATTTAATTAATTGAAGCCAAATATAATGGGCAGTCTACAAGGTATGAGATTTAATTAATCGAAGCCAAGGTATGAGATTTAATTAAACGAAGCCAAATATAATGGGCAGTCTACAGGGTATGAGATTTAATTAATCGAAGCCAAATATAATGGGCAGTCTACAGGGTATGAGATTTAATTAATTGAAGCCCCAAATGTTTGGGTCGCCAAATATAATGGGATGTCTACAGGGTATGAGATTTAAATGTTCAAAGCCCACACGTTTGGGTTGCCAAATATAATGGGATGACCTATTTGATAGCCTTAGTTGAGGCACCAAATATAACGGAATGGCATTTAATCATCCCAGTTGATATACCAAATATAATAGAATCGATTATATTTAATGCTTGGAAATCATTAACTTAATGCTTCATAGTTAGGTTCGCCAAATATAACAAAATGGGTTATATTTAAAATCTAAGTTGTATATATGGGGATGATTAAATTCACTAGAAAGAGGATATGCATTTCACTACAATCGGACTTTGGGTCTTCAGGTAGAATGCTAGAAATGAATCAATGAAATACTAAGTCCATGATTATATCTATCTTTTTTATGCTAGCTCAATAATCTTTAAATAAGTTTTAATATAATTTAGACTAGTTCATCCATCTTTCATCCCTCTTTCAGTCACCATTATGCCACGATATTCAAGCTCATGGAGAATTTGCAATCAGCTCTCTTCAGGGAAAATCCAAAACAAGTTATTATTTATATGCCTTTATATAAGCATTAATTACAATTGATATTCATATGATATTTATAATACTAGCATATATATAATATAATTCAATAATGATTAGACAAAGAGATCAAGTTAATAAATCAATATTTAATAAATAATAAAAAATATAATATAATAGATAATAAAATATTAATAAACAAATACGGATGAATTTTATCATTTTAAAAATATTAATAAATAATATTTTTATTTTAATACCCTATGATAAAACTCAATACTATAATAAATTTTCAAAAATTAAAGAAAATAGTTTAAATTAACAGATATATAAAAACAATATCTGGGTTCAAAAATTAATAATTTATGTAACTTATTAATTTATTTACCATTCTTATTTATATGTTTCATAATTACCAATATATAAGTACTACTTGCAATTGTATAACTTATATATTATATGTATTTTTGATAAATAAAGTACATTAAACTTTTACAATATTACGTAGTAAATACAATATAATCTTGTTTAAGATATCTGTCAAATAATAACTATTCTTTATATCCCTCATCTAATTTGATGAATTATGTCAAGCTTTCAATTAATTATATTTAATAATAAATATAATTTTCCTATTAAGATATAATGATGCGATGCCAAATTTGAAATAAAGATAATAATAATAATAAACATATTAAAATAATATAAGCATTATTATAATATATATAAATAAATAATAAAGAAAACTTATTTATAATAGAGTTGAGAGTAGATATTGAAGTCTATAGTTCATCATCCTAATGAAGATCTTTTACGAAGTATATTATTAATCCATTGGTATAATGATGATTTTATTTATCTTTAAACGATAAACTGTTAATAATATCCAATGATTTGATTAATGTGAAATAAAATAAATATTCTTCGAATGTAGATGTTCTTAATCTTTATTTTTCTATTATCATTAGACGTTCTAAATATCCAATATTTCAAAATATTTTAAAATAGCATGCAAGGTTGGTTTTGAAACCTTTACGATACAAAGCTGTTTTACTCAAGACACATTGTTTTATCCTATATATATATATAATTATCTTAAATTTATATATATCCGAAGAATCACGGAAGTATTAAAACAATGTAGTTTCCAAAAAAACTTAAACAGACGTTCTTTTCTTTTATATTGCTATTCCTTTAAGACTTAATAGAAAATTAAAATATTTTCCTTGCAGACTTTTAATCCACAGATTATTTTAATTTGGAAAAGTTAATATTTAAATTCCGATCGTTGAATGGTAGTATTGGTAATAGAAAAAGTTATTTAAAGAGAAATGATTTTCTTTTCTTCTCCTTAAAAACAAAAGAACGAATCAATCTGCTCATGTGTTATTACAAGTTCATGCTTAACTCAACTATCAATTGTTCCGTTGACATTAAGATTTAATAATAAAATAAAAAAAAATATAAGTATTTATTCTTAACTTCAAATCTGGCATTTTACTCAAAAGCTTAAGGTATGTATTATTTAAAACTCAAATGTTTATATAAATAATATATATATATATGTATGTATACATAATAAAATAGTCAAATAAAAAATTATATTTATAAATAATTTCCTAAGAGATAAACATGTTAGACCAATAATAACAACTGTAAGTTACTATTATAATATATATATATATATATGCTAATCTCTGTTATAGCCCCACTGTTTCTGGGTGGCATTTGTATCAGATTAAATACATGGAACATGCTGTATCTTGAGTCTTAGCATAATTATTGATCACCATTTATAATAGAATAAAAATAATAAACTAAGGAAGAACAATTCTCATTTAATGAGGTCCATGAATTGTAGCATCATTGTAACAGAATAAAAATAATAAACTAAAATAAAATTAATATCAATCAATGAATAACAATCTAACACTTAAGTTAATAAAATAATAATAATAATCTTTGTTAAAACCTCATAAATTTCAATAATATTTAGAATGGATAGAAACCAAAATATTACTTCAAACTACCCTAAAATAAAAGCATTATTTGCAAAAGTTAAAGCAATAAAACTAAATATTGCTATCTTATAAATAACAGTATGTGCTTATTATATAAATCCTTATAATAGAATGAAAATAATGTCAAAGAATTATATAGATAATTTTCAATATTTTTTATGAATCAACAAACTGATTACTATAATACAAACTTGTACCAAAAGTCAATCATTTTTTCTATTTTTTATAAATGAAATAATTCATGGATGGAAGAATTGATAATCTTAATATGCCTTACAAGTTTACAATATCATGATATTTAACAAAATATATACTCAATAATTTATTTCTAATTACAACTAAAAAAAATAAAAGTACTGCTAACTCAACCTTGATATTCCAATAACATTAAATAATTAATAATAATACAAAATCTATTAACGCAACATATCTTTTTATTTTCACCAACTTAATATATTATAAAATAAGATCCTATTAAATAACCTTAAGATTTTTCAATATAAAGTAAATGATAGATTCCTATTTGATGCTCATTCCAACACAATTGACAAATCACATCCAATTACTCTTCAATTCATTAATACTAAGTTATTAACACTTTAGACTATAATTGTCAAAGCATGTGAAAGATTGTTAAATTTATTATAGTCAAATATTAGTACTAAAATTTAATATTTAATCTAAATTTACTATTCACACTAATAAACTTTAAATATAATTAAAGCCAATCACTCCAATTTGAAACATAATAAAATATATTACTCTTACTGGCTTTATAACTGAATAAGATTATAATTTTTATGTTTGTATAATATTTCTTTTAATCAATAATGACCTCAAATAAAATATGTGCACATTTTATTATAACTATCTTTACTTATATTTAATAATTATCACATTTGCACCTTTATCAATCATCAAATAAATTCAGATTTAATTTTTATTTAAGTATATCTATTACTTGTTACTAACAAAATAATCACAACAAAGTTCCATTTATTTATTAAATATTTAAAAATGTCAAATCAGTTAATTTATTGCTGCATAAGATCTATACCTTGTCAGATAATAAGCATTAAATTCAATACAAAGAAACTAATATGTAATTACACTTTCTTATCTATTCTGTGTTTTTGACTTCCAAATTATTTTTATAACTGCTTCTAAAGAATTATGTGGTACAATCAATTAGTGAATATCATCTCATCCAAATACAATTAACCAATAAATTTGCATTGTAAAATTGAATGGAAATCAAACAAATTGATGTAAATTAATATATATATATATATATATATATATATATATATATATATATATATATATATATATATATATATATATATATATATATTTGTAACTGATTAAATCTGTCAATGCTGATGATGGGTAGGATGATGAGAATGATCAATCTGACCTGATCAAAAAAAATCTAATTTAATCTAATCTTGATTAGCTCAATTGGGTCACCATTATGTAATAAACCATCATAAAGCACTAATAATCTCTACTAAAGCCTTCGCCATTATGTAATAAACCATCATAAAGCACTAATAATCTCTACTAAAGCCTAATTTGTTTAAGCTATAGGTAAAATGAAAGAATAATGAGATTATCTGCTCCAGACATCAACAAATCTATCACAATTACAAAGTAAACTGCAATGAGCAGTGAAATCATCTATCGTTGCCCTAGACAATAATATATGCTAAGGCTAACTATTTGATTAGCAATTTAATGAAAATCAAATCCAATTAATAACTAAAGCAGATTCCAATATACTTTATTAATCTATTGTTATTGTAGTAATTTAAATCTACTTTAATATTTAATGATACGGCATTTTATCTAAACAGAAAAACTTTTAAATAACTATAATTGCATTTTACAAAACATTTTTAAATATAGACACTATTTAAATATTAAAACAAAATAATATTTGACTTTAATGTATATCTAGTTTAATGAACGTTAAATAGAAAGTATAAACATTTCATTCATATCTTTCAATAAAGCAATACATAATTATTTCTACTTTAATATTTAATTAACAACATTCTATTGAAATCACCTCGTTTTTATATCCTTTTGGAAAATACTTTGAAAACTTATGCACTTCTTTAAATGCTTAAACAAATTAATCTACATCTAGTTTAATAAGAAGCTACAACATAACATATAAACAATTTATTCATATTTTTCAATAAAGCGATACTTAATTATTGCTTCATTTATATTTTAAAATAGAATACTCCATGAGAATTTATTATCAACAAATCTATTAGCTAATTTTTAACACTACAATGCCCAATCATATTATATAAAAGATATATTAATTTTCCATTGGATGTTTATTAACCTATAATTATTAATATTATTTATTGAATCTTCAATAAATAGAATATCAAATTGGTTTTAGTAATAATTAAAATATATGATCATAATTGACATTTATTCCAATTCAAAGATAAAATTCAATTAAATCAGTCAATGAAATTTGTACTCTTCATTTTAGAGAAGTTAAAAAAAAAGTATCTACGACAAGTTATTCTAAACCAATGATCAAATATAATCTATTTAGATTTTTATGATGGGATTAGATGAGCAAAGAAATGATAAACTCTAAGCTAATGACATTTACCTGTAATATTAATGAAAATATATGTAAGCAAATACTCGAATGGAGAAATAAATATAAAGTTTATACGTACATAAGATAAAAAAAATTATAACATACAAAACATATCATATTTTATATTCTATTTCACTTATCAAGCTGAGTATGAATCTTAAACCGAATTTTAAATTGCAAAATCATCTTATGCAATCCAAATAAAATAATTAACAAAGTCTTGGCATTTAAATTAACTCAATTTATTGCATTATATAAAAGAAAATCAGTAAGATTAACAACAAAATACAATAGGAAATTAATTTATTTCTGATTGATTGAATTAATAAAAAAATGATAAAATTTCTGTGGGTAACTCTAAAATATGTTGCAAAAATAATAATGACCTGTATATAAGAAAAAAATGAATAAATGGAGAGATTTTGGATACCTTACTGAAAATTTTTATATAACAGATACCAAATACATGTAATTGAATGAGATTGAACCCTATTTGTTCATTAAAATAATAATTGATAAATAAATATGAAATAAAATGATATATTTAAACCTCTAGTCTGTTCGATGTTTTAAACTAAATTTTATAATTCCAAAATCAAATTGGATATTTAAAAAAAAAACATCAGGTTGAATTAATATATATACTCAGACAAGAGTTCAAATAATTAGTAAAAAAATCTCTCCAAGCATTTCATTGCCTAAATTTTATTACACCTAAATATGATTTAAATAAAATACAAATCATCCTTTTAAAATATAAAAAAATATAATATGCACACATATTCATAAAAAAAAATCATACCCAAGATAAAAGTCTGTCCATTTTTATTATCCATTGCTTAATCATAGCTTATTTATTCTAAGCCCTATGATGTAGAGATGAGTTTATTTCAGAGAAAAGATAAGTTGAACTTTAAATGTTTTATTTGATTGGCAATAATGTTCAGATAGAATAATCCCATGTATTTTAATAACAGCCCTTTGTTTCTTTTTCATTTTAAAAGAGGAGAGTGGAATTTATCTAATCTTTTATAATATAAATTAATCCAATTGATCCTGAATATTTTTTTAGCTTGTAACATGGTATCCATCCAATGAAATGGTAGTTATACTCAGATTTTTAAACCTGAAAACTTTTTGTTTTAAAAATAGCCGATTTCATACAATGCATTTTTTTTAAATAGATTTCCCTTCTTACATTTTGTTGCCATCTTCTTTAAAACTTTTTCACAAACTGCCATTCAAATGAATGAATGAGCAGATAATTTAGGTTTTTATTCTTTCATATTTTTATAGTTTAACAGTTTAAAAAATTATTGAAGAATTTTTATTTAAAAGAACACAGAAACACGTCTGTTCTTGGCAATGACAAAAAGTTGAGAGCATTCTCTTACAATTTTTTCTCATTATTTATATTATCTCTTTCTGATATTATGGATGTCATAACAACTATTGGAATTCACTCAAATAAAGCTCAATGGCAAACAATATTTCATAAGTTTTCCTGCTTTGTATTCAAGTGCGATGTAAGCTTGGAGAAAAATGTATAGATATATGGAAATGAAATCTAAGTTTGATATGATTTTTCCTATTATTTTTAAAGAAAAATACAGAATTGATATTACAACTATGACTTTATAAATATATATATATATTAATTTTTTAATTAATTTATAAACAAATAGACGTGACATAAAAACATTGAATTATATGTAATAATGTTACTATGGTGACTGCAATGATAGAAATAAAATATGTAAAAATAATAATACGGATCCTATTTAAGTAAACTTTTATATCATACTAAATTGTGTCCAAAATTTATTTATTTGTCTATATGTTTTTCTTGAGTTTGATTATAATGAATTTAGTATTTTGAAGTTAGAATTAGCTGCCATGGTTATCAATTGAATCTTATATTTTCAAGATCTCCCATTATCTATTTATCAAGCAAAAGAAAAACCAAACAAGATCAACAAACTTCTTTTTTTTTTATACTTTGATGATTAATATGAATATTCACAATATATATATATATATATATATATATATATATATAATATAATATATATAAATAAATATTTAAAATATATGCATATAATGCAATTATGCTTTAAGCATTAGATTTTCAATTGACATTGACTTCATATTTAAATAGGTGATTGCACCTCACATATAACTTTATGTAACAAAAAATGTAGAATGTTTGTATTCTTAAAATATAAGAGAGTCCAAGATATATCTTTTTTCTATACTTCATATAAAAATATAGTTAATTGAAATATATATATTGTACCGGTCAAAAAACCACCCACCAACAACTTCAACTCAAAGTCGGATTCAAACTCAGCCTAACCAAACTGAATTCAAACCCAACTCACGAGCTCAGATCAAATCAATGGATGACATAGGTCAATGGTACATGACTATGCACCAAGAAACTAGCTCAACAGATGATGATGATTTGAGACCTCTGAACTGACACTAATAACGGATAATAAACTAACTAAAAATAATTTTAAGTCGAATCATATGTATATGTTTGGGTTGCCAACACATACAGTGAGCATTAACATTAAAATAATGATTGAATAAAAGAGTTAAGAAACCAATTGTGTTAATAAAATGTTTAATAATAATAGTAATAGTTTTGTTCAACTTTTAAATGATGACTATATTGATTACCTCTAGTCCTTAAACAGAGTTTATAATTACAATAAGAATGGCAGTCCCTATTATATGCCAACAACTATTATGCAATATTATGGAAGTCTATATTTCTATGCCCCCAACAAGAAAATAAAGGCAGATAAAGGGATTCAGTGGTGATGGAAATTATTATTCTAATTTTATACAAAAGAATGTGAGATTTATTTTCACATTTGCAAATCAATTCATGAAGAGCAAGATATATATTTAGGGCATAACTTTAACCTTTACTAGAAAACTTATTTAAGTAGAGCTGACTAAGAATTTGTTCGACTTTAATGAAATCACTTCATCACGAATTACGAGCATAAGAGCGGGCTTTACTGGAACAGAGAGGTAACGGTGCTGATGAATTATGAGCTATAAAATGAACATGAATGATAATAGCTTGTCGGTGATTTAAGTAGTATGGCAGCTTGTATTTTACAATTCTTACTGCCCTTTAAGGAAATGTGGATCACGGGGGAAGCCAGGCCGAGTCATAGCTATGAACCTTTGGTGTTCAAAATATAATATAAGCAGGGGAGGAAGTGCTTTCTTCCTCTATAATTAAAATAACAGTAATATCACCAACGTCAAGCCTACAGAGTGGAATATTGCCCTGCGTCAGCAATGTTCGAAGATGATGATTTGATAGTCACCATTTGAATAATAAAACCCAATTTATTATAGAATGCTCTACATGATGACTTGATCAAATTAATTAAAGTCAAACGAGCTTTTAACTAAAATTATTTTAAAGCAGTTATAAAATTATATTAATTATGCCCCAAACATCATGCCCTTCCTGAATATTAATAGATAGTAAAAAAAATTTGGATTAGAATGTTTTCATTTATTTTTCTTTATCAACCTTTTGTAAAACATTATAAGATTATAAATATGAATAGATAAATGTTTGTAAACTAGATAAAATAGCTGGGGACATAGGTTAGAAACTGGGCTAATAATTTATTATTAGCCATTAATAAAAAGAGCAACATTTAATAAATCCTTCAACTCGATAATTAATAAAACTGTCTTCAATTAGTTCCAATGGCAAAAATTACTAGAAAACTTGATATTATATTATTTTAACGAGGTGAGTGTAATGGAAGGAATTATTATCGAGCTGAAGTTTTACTGGCATATAATAAAAATAAATGGCATTAATAAATTACTCAATAAATATATAATACAATAAATGAACCGCCATCATAAGAAAGGAAAGTTAAATCTAAGGACTAGGGATTGAGAAAATTACTACATAATTTAAAATAGCATAAATAAAATGAAAGTTTTATACAGATTATTACATTAAGGAATGAGAAGAGCTTTTAAAGGGAGTGTAAAGTAAAGTTTGGAAGCTGGTGAGACAGTTACGGTTCATTATGGAATTATATTACCATTTCTTCCAGGGCTGGTTCCTTAGTTTACATGTCTGAATTAGTGGAAACGTAGGCACGCATTTGGTAAATTACTTGAACAGCATTTTGATTGATTTTTTCATGATTTTTGGGTAGCACGATTGGTCCAGAAAGGATTTAGCAGCTTCATTGAAGATTTTCAGGGGACTTCAGGAACAATAGTCAGATTCCTAAAGTTTAGCCCCTCACCATGATAGAAACACTATTTAAATTCATAATTTAAAAATGCACAGAGTTTAATGGTACCTCTCTAAAACAAAGATGGCTTCTCCCCCTCCAAACTTTTCCAGGCTATTTATACTGTCCTCTGATGCCTTCAGGCTAGAGCTTCTTTCATTATCAATGTTACAAAATTTTACTAATTGATTTTAGATACATTCCTTTCAAACTCATTAACTTAGAATTCATTTTCTAATTAGAAAATGAATTTGTAAATCTAAAAAACGATCTTAATTAGGAACCATCCTTACATTTTAAATTATTATCTTTTGCTAATTAATAAAACTTTCTCCATTGTCTTTGGGAAGGGACAATCTGAAAGCTTATCAAAAAAATGTAGCTTTTAATCACCAAAAATTGAACAAACTATTTAAATGTAAAATAAAACATTCCCTATGCAATGAAACTTTATAATGAATATATATATTTAAATATTTATAAATATATACACACAATCCATGCAGTTATAGTATATATAAATTCATGTATAATTCTATCATGAATTTATTAATAGCATTAATTAATTTAAACCTCAAATGAGTTAATTTTAACACATATTTATAAAATATTTTTTTAAGGAAATTAGCATGGATTGAACATGTAAAGCCCCATTGCATCAGAAATTCAAGGTTAGTACTAGGGTTTGAAGTGGGCTTCTGGTGAGATATCATTAATCTAGGATCAAACTTAGATCTGACTGCTTCAATATATATATATGATCAATAGATGGAGCTTTACCAAAACCTCTGTACAAGCACATTTTGTTTACATAAACATCAAAAGAGTCAGAATTCACTATCTCTTTCATTAGCTCCACCTTCAAATCAGCTGATTTCAAGTTAATTTGCTATCATCAGTGAAAGGTAGGGGCCCCTACCTTCACTGATGATAGCAGATTAGCTTGAAATCAGCTGATCTGAAGATGGAGCTAATGAAAGAGATAGTGAATTCTGACTCTTTTGACGTTTATGTAAACAAAATACACTTGTACAATGGTTTTGGTAAAGCTCCATCTATTTATCATAAATGCAAGTGATAGCAAGTTACATGATTTATAATTTGTTTTTGTTTTTTATATATATATATATTGTAACCAGTTGGATTACATAGCACACACTAATATAGTGTGTGTGCATACTTATACATATAAAGTTGAAAGGAAAACTAGAAATGAACACAGACAAAAATTATAGTAGATATTTTCTACATTAATTGAAATGAAAAAATAAAATAACAATAAGTAAAAGGTTAAATAACACTGGGTTTAAAATAATATTTTATTGTAAAATTAAATATTTTAAAAAGGTCTGATAAATATTATTTGTAATTCTAATTGTGAAATGTAAAAACACAATACTTGTTTTTGAAATTTTTTTAATTAATTAAAACATGTATGTTTTAAAAGGGATTACAGAGATAAAAATAAAAACTGTTTTCAATCAAGGTGTTAGGGCTGATAGCAAAATTAGCTACAGTCTGAATAATAATTTTTGTAAGAACAGTCAGCTGAAAAGTTGGTTACAATATTTTGTTGCAACTTGATAATGTGCAGCAGTTGGTTTTAGCTGAGCATAGAGTTTTCAGAATAGCTATCATAACTAATGTAGCTGAAAGCAAGATAGTAGACTGTTTTCCTTAGCAGGAGTTTGAATTCACATGAAGAAAATGACCCACTTTTTATGCTGAAATTCATAGCCTTAAATGTGGAAAGGACAGTTTCTGGCCAGCCATCTATTAAACCAAGACAGCTGCTTGCCTAGAACAGTTCTACACAGATGGGAGACCAACTATGGACCAACATTATACATCGATTATACTTTTTCCTGATGATGATGATCCCTAAAACCAAACTTACCAGGGAACCCAAGCTTGCTGAAGAAGCAATTATATATATTGTACCAATCGGAATGAAAGTGAAGATCGAATCTAACCGCAAACACAATATCTGCTCTACAAGGGTGCCATCTAGGCATTTGAGCCTAGAAAAATTTATAGAGTAGGCAGATACGCACTGTTAAGATTCCACTTTATTTAAATATTCCGATCGTTAGCCCAAGTCACTAGCTCAGCGGAAACGCATAGATAAAAATCTATAAACTTTATATCTTAAATATCAAAGAGTAAAAGCCACTGCCAGAAATTAACACATAAAATATTTATTTACGCACATATTAAATCATTCTAAACTCGAGGAATAGGTTTAACATTTGTAGATTTTTATATTCTTATTACTCTTTAATTTTACATTTATATAAATTTCAATGATTTTAATTTTTTTTTATTTAGATTGTCAAGTATGAATAGACTACATAGATCTGCATTTGAAAATACAACATTCTATCCCTATTTAACCCTAGGCTAAAATTCGCAGTCAAACTGGCATCAATCCATCTGATACATTTATGTATTCAATGTAGCATGAAAATACAACAGCACAAAGATACTATACTGTCAGGAATGGACATCTGAACAATATATTTTAAGAAAACATTGACTCTTGTCTAATACAGGAATATGACGTCTGTATAGCAAGAAGAACAATAAAATAAAAACTCCATAGGAAGGGACCGCGATCCTTGTGGCTGACTTACCATCCCATCCATAGGCAAAGGGTTGGTGCGGTGTATACAGCGATTCTGCACGTAGCGAAACTCATACTACATCTACTAATTACACAAATATATCCAATCCATTGACCCAATTCAACAACGACACAAATAACCTAAGATTTCCCTCCCCTAATATAACTTTACAAATCTATATAGCCATTCACGCCCGACTTAAATTTAACATTTAAATACGTTCGCACAGATTGTTTAAAAATGTTGGGTATAGATCGATTACATAGATTCCACGGTCAAAAACATTTCAAAATAAACATAAACGATCAAAATACAAAATTATTGATACCGACAATCGCAGAGGGAAACTTATAAGTAACCCAATAGTATTCACCATAAGATACTTGCGTTGTCACCAATAACTTAAAAGACATCCGAATAAATACATTTTAGATACTCACCGTAAGGTATCATTATTTATCGAATGTCTATATATTTTGATCAAATATGAAAACCAAAATATAATTAACCGCAAACGAATCCATGCAAGCGTCTATAAACAACTTAAAATTTACTCATTTAAAATTTAACAATAAATATCAATACAATAAATAATAAATGGAAATGATTTTTTTTTTATCAAACGCATACATATATATAAAATTTCACATTATCAATTTAGTTGACACATAGGTCAGAGAAAAGTTCCTTTTTATAAAAATAAATTTACTTATCAATCTTTAAAGTTCTTAATTAATGTTATGATTTTTAACAATTGTTCAGTTCTATTGCTTACGGTAGAGAAGTCCCTGTTCCCGTTGGCAATTCCCACGCAGACTTTTCTGGAAGACCGGTCTGATGTTTTGGAGGTGGCAGTTGCTGGTTTTGTCCTGGTATCACAGTCTTTGCATTTTTAAATAAGTGAGTGAGGACGACAAGTGCGTCTTGTCGCCAGACTCACCAAAATCAAGTTGGAAAAAGCTCTCTCTGACTGGAACTCAAATATTTTTTTCTTTTTATAGTCCTCCTATGGATTCCATGAACAAAAACGTCACTGTTCTGTTTTTTCGTTATGGTCCGGGCCTTTATTTGGCTTCCATTGGTCAAGCTAAAATCCCTTTCTTCTCTTATCTAACTTTCCATCTGACTTTTTAATTAAACAGCTTTTAGATAATTAATAAACAATCATTTCCATTTATAGATTACAGGAATTAATTAATACCTGTTTTTATTTTAACTTACGTTATTTTTTTATTAAAATACTTTTATAAATCTTTTTTTTTTATAAAAAATACATTCAAATACCTTTTTTTTATTTATTAAAAAAATATTTTTAATGTTTAGCATCTGTGCGAATGTATATACATATAACAAACATTTTTAATTTTAGTGTTTAGTTTTTTACTTTTATTTGCGAACTTTTAAGTTTTTCTTTTAAATTAATGTAACAACATATTTATATATCGTTACAATATATATATGCTGATGTATCTAAAGGCAGAGAAGAACAGACAAAACTATATACAGCTGTGGTGAGTAAAGTTATATATGATAATGAAATTTTAAATAATTTCTTTATTAAAATTACACTTTGAAAGTGATGCGTGAATTTGTACTTTTCATGTTTATGGTGGGTGTATAGCTGAATGGGCCTGTCTGGATGAAGTGTGTTTATGATGCTCCAATGTATAGGCTCAGTACTGTCTAGACCTAGATGTTGAGCTCACAGAGTAGTCCAGCAGTGAACATATACAGTCCTCATGAATAGACCTTGGTCTTATGAATAGACCTTGCCTACTTCATCAGCATTAACTCATCAAGCAGAAAGACGTCTTAAAATTTATACTTTTTTTTTATTCTATAAAACGATATTAGTTTAAAATTGTTTATTAAAGAAGAGAAAACTGTTTAAAGTTATATTGATAATTTAGAAAAAAAGGACAAAGTTATAATTAATAATCAAGAAAAAGATTTCCAAAAATCTTTTAAACTAGGAAAAAAAGATATATTAAATCAATTAACTATCAAAAATTTGATAATTCTTATTTTAAAGAAAAAGACTATATTCAATATTAAATTGTGAAAATAATCTTTCATAATTTTATTGTAGCTAAATTAGTGTTTCGCACTTCTGTGGCAATTATATATACGTGTTTCAGTAAATCTAGTATGTAAAATATATTTCATTTAACTAAAACTTTAATCATTTATTGTCTTTTATATAATTTAAGATTTTGATAATTATTTTGTAACAAGTCAAATATGTTCAAAAAATTCATGCACATATGTGTGCATATATATGTCAATTGTATTGTAAATAACAATGTGTGTCAGATAGACACTTATATGTAAATTTTTGACCATTTTTTAAAAATTAAATCTAAATTCAAATATGTTTATTTTGTATCAAGCCACATGTTTGTGTGTTGAATGGGTTTTAACTAAATCTAATTTAATTATCATGTAAATCAATGTAAAAATTTTAGTGTGTATATAATTATGTATATGTTTCAAAATCAGAATCCTTATAGGACCTTAATCATTTATTTTTTTGTTATTAATAAACTTATATTTAATTGTTAAAATTGTTTCCATTATCTCTTGGTCACATACAGTAATAGAGCTTATATTTTCTGAGCTAGATTCATGCATGGGATGAATATATAAATGGGGATATGTACTTAGTGCTTTGGGTCATCCAGAGATGATCAATCATCATCCTTGTTGGCACAAAGGAGAATACTCTTTAAAGCCCATGCACTATTTTTTTATTTTAGTTTAGCCTTATTAGGATTCAAGTTTATAGTTGGCCAGTACAAGTGGTTGGCCAATACAAGTGGCCTGTGCATTGGTGATGATGAACATGTTTAATGTCCCAGCATTATTGTTTGATTCTTATGTATTCTAATGGATGAGCAATTAGTTTGTGCCTCCAAATTAATGTTTAAATAATTGCCCAAGCTGGCAAAGACTCAATAGTTAGCCTGGTCTACAGAAGACCCATTTTCAATCCAGTCACCAGATTGACTGTTGATTTACTGTATTGATTTATTATACTGATTTGTTTAGCCCATCAATGATGATGATGAATGATTATTTATTCTGAGTATTAGTATTACTTATAATTACTTTTTGATAATACTGGTTGATATATGACTGATGCATAGTTATTCTAATTGCTCTGCTGATCTCTCAATGATCTCTCACAAATTTTTTAATCTCGTGCTCTTATAAAATACTATATTACTTATAAATAATTATTTAAATTATTGATATTTGTGTTTCATTAAATGGACTGCGAATGATGAAGTTTTTCCATCACCCAGGTTTACTTCCTCTTCCCAATTCCCCATTCCATTACAAATGGTTACCTAACTGAGGGCTGATGATGACCATGTACTGTGGCAATCATTATAGATGGCTGTACAACATAAGGCTGATGATGATAACATACTGGTGATCATCACTTCAAAATTATCAACTTGATCTCAAATGACACCTGGGGAAAAATGCATTTTATGCAAAATTAATTAAAAAATTACTGTGAAATATGTGACAAGAGTATTGATGATGATTATAAATTATAAAATAGTAGTTTTCATGTATATTTAGGGAGGTTAATGTTTGGAGTTAAATAAAAAATCGATGCTTTTGGAGATTGGATTTGGTGTTTGATTGTTGAAGTTTGTTTAGCTGTATTTTCAGTTTTAATGATGGATGGAGATTTTTATCATTGGCTTGAGGATGCAATGTTTTCATGCAACCCTGATGGTGTTCTATCTCCACTATTTGCTCCAACTTATTTTCTGTATTTATATTGTTTGTCATAGAGCAGTTAACATAGTCCTGCCATGATTTCAGCCTCTAAGTCTCCAAAAAAAGGAGCAAGGCATAGCTTGTATTTTCCAACCCATAAGACTCAAAAGAAGCAGGGCATAGTTTTGTATTTTCCAGTCCTTCCAAGGAAAAGAACTTTGCAATAAATTTGCATTATCTTTATCAGGGTTGTAGTACCTTATAGTGTCTCATATGAGGTAGCACTCTTGGTGTTCATGGTGCATTGTGTACTTACAGTCCAGTGGCTGAATTCTTCATCTATCTCAAAATCTCAGATCACTAATCATTCTGTTAACTGTCAGATGTCTGTCAGATCTCTAAAAAAGTTGACAAGTACATTGTTTTAGATATGAACTTTGTTTTATTATACATGTAAATTATGTATAATATTGTTAGATAGGTGTTTTATTTTTATTTTCCTTTTCCCTCAGACCAGGGCAATGTAACCAGTGTGTGTGCATACATATATATATATAAAGTTGAAAGGAAAACTAGAAATGAACTCAGACAAAAATTATAGTAGATATTTTCTACATTCATTGAAATAAAAAAATAATAAGTAAAGGGTTAAATAACTCTGGGTTTAAAATAATATTTTATTGTAAAATTAAATATTTTAAAAAGGTCTGATAAATATTATTTGTAATTCTAATTGTAAAATGTAAAAATACAATACTTGTTTTTGAAATTTTTTATGAATTAAAACATGTATGTTTTCAAAGGGATTACAGATAAAAATAAAAACTCTGTTTTCAATCAAGGTGTTAGGGCTGATAACAAAATTAGCTACAGTCTGGATAATAATTTTTGTAAGAATGGTCAGCTGAAAAATTCTTTACAATATTTTTTGCAACATGATGAAGTGCAGCAGTTGGTTTTAGCTGACCATAGAATTTGCAGAATAGCTACCATAAACTAATGTAACTGAAAGCAAGGTAGTAGACTGTTTTCCTTAGCAGGAGTTTGAATTCACATGGAGAAAATGACCCACTTTTTTATGCTGAAATTCATAGCCTTAAACATGGAAAGGACAGTTGCTAGCCTAAAATCTATTAAAGCAAGACAGCTTCTTGCCTGGAACAGTTCTACACAGATGGGAGACCAACTATGGACCAACATTATACATGGATTATACTTTTCCTGATGATGACAATTCCTAAAACCAAACTTACCAGGGAACCCAACCTTGCTGAAGAAGCAATTATATATATATATATATATATATATATGCTGATGTATATAAAGGCAGAGAAGAACAAACAAAAATATATACAGGTGTGGTGAGTAAAGTTATATATGATAACAAAATTTTAAATAATGTTTTTATTAAAATTACATTTTGAAAGTGATGCGTGAATTTGTACTTATTATGTTTATGGTGGGTGTATAGTTGAATGGGGCTGTCTGGTTGCAGTGTGTTCATGATGCTCTAAAGTATAGGTTCAGCACTGTTTATAACTAGATGTTGAGCTCCCAGAGTAATCCAGTGGTGAATATATATAGGCCTTGGTCTCATGAATAGACATCATTTATACCCCTAAGTCTCACAGAGATGAGCACGATTGTCTTAATGCCTTTTATTTTATTTTTAAATGCTACTCTTTGAGGGCGATCTGTCTAGGTACTTAGAATGGGCAGTGTTTAAAAATGAGGTATTTTCTCATGGTGTCATGGAGTATTGGGTGCTTGATAGTCCATGCTTGGCTATCTACTTATCATGGCATGGGGAGCTGCTGTTCATTTATTCACTTTTTCAACCTCACCTTGCCTATTTCATCATCATTAACTCATCAAGCAGAAAGATGTCTTAAAATTTATACTTTTTTATTATTCTATAAAACGCTATTAGTTTAAAATCACTTATTGAAGAAGAAAAAAACTGTTTAAAGTTATATTGATAATTTAGAGAAAAAAAAGGACAAACAAAGTTATAATTAATAGTCAAGAAAAAGATTTCCAAAAATCTTGTAGACTTAGGGAAAAAAGACATATTAAATCAATTAACTGTCACAAATTTGATAGTTCTTATTTTAAAGAAAAAGACTATATTCAAGATTAAATTGCGAAAATAATCTTTCATAATTTTTTAAATTAATGTTTTGCATGTCTGTGCAATTTTTATATACATGTTTCAGTAAACCTAGTATGTAAAATATATTTTATTTGACTGAAACTTTAATCATTTATTGTATTTTATATAATTTAAGATTTTGATAATTATTTTGTAACAAGTCAAATATGCTTAGAAAATTCACACACATGCACATATGTGTGCGTATATATGTCAGTTGTATTGTAAATAACTGTGTCAGATAGACACTTATATGTAAATTTTTGATCATTTTTTAAAAATTAAATGTAAATTCAAACATGTTCATTTTGTATCAAGCCACATGCCTGTGTACTAATTGGGTTTTAACTAAACCTAATTTATTAATCATGTAAATCAATGTAAAAATTTTAGTGTGTATATAATTATGTATACTTTTCAAAATCAGAACCTTTATAAGACCATAATCATTTATTTTTTTGTTATTAATAAACTCATATTTAATTGTTAAAATTGTTTCCATCATCTCTTGGTCACATACAGTAATAGAGCTTATGTTCTCTGAGCTATATTTGTGCATGGGATGAATATATAAATGGGCGTGTGTACTTAGTGTGTTGGGGCATCCAGAAATGATCAATCATCATCCTGGTTGGTGCAAAAGAGGATACTCTTTAAAGCCCATGCACTATTTTTTATTTTATTTAGCCTTATTAGGAGTTAAGTTTATAGTTGGCCAGTACAAGTGGCCTGTGCATTGACAATGATCAGCATGTTTTAATGTCCCAGGATTATTGTTTGATTCTTATGTATTCTAATGGATGAGAACTTAGTTTGTGCCTCCAAATTAATGTTTAAATAATTGCCCAAGCTGGCAAAGGCTCAATAGTTAGCCTGGTCTACAGAAGTCCCATTTTCAATCCAGTCACCAGATTGACTGTTGATTTACTGTATTGATTTATTGTCCTGATTTGTCTATTCCCATCAATAATGATGATGAATGATTATTTATTTTGAGTATTAGTATTACTTATAATTACTTTTTGATAATGCTGGTTGATATATGATTGATGCATCATTATTTTAGTTGCTCTCCTGATCTCTCAATGATCTCTCACAAATTTTTTAATCTCGTGCTCTTATAAAATACTATATTACTTATAGATACTTTTTCAAATTATTGATATTTGTTTTTCATTAAATGGACTGCGAGTGATGGTGTTTTTCCATCACCCAGGTTCATTTCCTTTTTGATATTCCCCCCATCCCATTACAATATATTGAACCAGATTGATATCTGATTTAAGGGGTTTACTGCCAAAATTAAAAACTTTTAATTTCGTTAAGTTTCTAAAGTTAAAAAAAGTCTTAATTATTTAAAAAGAGTATGTGTATTAATACACATACTCATTTGTGTTTAAAATGTTTTTTTATTCATTATAGAAAATTGATTTTAAAATAGTTTTGTGATACCGCTTGTTTTTATTTTTTTAAAAATCAATTTGATTAAAAACAGGCAAGCTTGCTAATTACATTCCTGTGGCTTTTGTATTAATCATTTTAAAGTTCAGTCTAAAAGCAGAGATTTAATTGTATTGTTTTTTTTTTTATAATCCCTGGGTAGAATTATTATATTAGATTGAGCTGGGAATTAATATTTGCCCTGTCTTAGGTGTAGGATTGAACAACAGGAAAGTGTCTCGTGGAAAATGTAGCAGTATAAATAGCCCCACCAATTTGGAGAGCTTTTGTTTTAATTCTTGACCAACAAGCTGTTCCAAAGTGAGAGATTCAGTATTCCATATACACTTGGATTATCACCTGCTGAGACTTATACCATTTTAGGTAGCTGTTCAGACATTTAGTTCCTGCTAAAAACTTCCAATTATTAACAGACTTCATTGCTGTGATGTCAAAATTTACCCCTCTGAGTTTTGCCATCATCAGGATGTCTTGCTAACTTAACTCAAAAGATGGCTCATGCCTGCCAAATCTCCTTCAATCCTGCAATGAACACCTAAAATAAACAAGACCCCACTGTCTCTACCTTGCCACTGCCAAAGGACCTAAAAATGAACTAAAATAAACATGTGCACTCTACACAAACTCTGCTTTACTGTAAGGTAAAATTTTCTTTTATTCTTCCCAGGGTAAATTTCTTTTAATTAAATCTCCACTCAATCTAATTATAAATCTGCATTCCTAAGCAATATTTAGCCTCATATTTAATATTTGTTGTGTTTTCCTGTATTTTGTAGTGTGTCTTGGAATCTTGGTTTTAAGATTCCAAGTTTGCTTTCAATTTTTGTATATTGGAAAGTGACGAGTGAGTTTTTATATTTTTATGCCTAACTTTTATTAAATGCTTTAGCAGTCATGTATATTTTAAATGCATATCTGCAATTATTTTAGTAGCTCATAATTGATTTTAAATATTGTGTTTGCGCTTTTGCAAACCACCAAAAATCTTTTGGCTGGTGACTTTCTAGTCCTAGTTTTTCATGGTGGGGATTTCGTTTTTTTTTATATCTCTGAAAGTGGAAACTAGAATTGTTTTTCTTTGTAAGTTTATAAGTCACCAGCAGGAAGATAATATTTATTCCTTTGTAAATTACAGGTGAGAGAGACTTTCATGCTGCTAAGGTATTTAAAGCTTTAATATTTTTATACTCATGTGCACTCTCCGATAGAATTATTTTGTATTTACATGTAGCCTTAAATTTATCAGGGCCTGTACTCAGAACTTGTTTCATAAATTTATTTCTTAATTATAATTATTTGTAATTCATTTTCTTTAATTGCTGGGGCAGATGTAACTGGTTTTCTGACGATTTACTTGTCTCCTATTGAGATCTTTAATTATGATTCTTAGAGTAGTTTTCACCAACCATTTGGTTGGGGATTTGCCAGTTTTAATTGTTTGTTTTCCTTTCATTTTAAATCATATTTTTCGGTTGTTCTTGAAGTAAATCAATCATCTTTATTTTAAACATAGTAATAGGTGCTGCTTCTACCGACATATGACATTCGTGGTCCCGACACACTTTTTGGGCCTCGAAAAGTTCGCTGGTGCTGGTTTCATTGATTTATTTCAAGAACGTATTGTTTAAGTATCTGTGAATGGAAAAACTGATGTTTGGGTGAATCCTCTGCTGAATGAAATTTGCTTCTCCCTTTTTACAATTCGTTATTAGAAGATCAGTAGGTCTGCCAGAGCATTGCGTTAGTCTTTCTGGTACATGCCTGAGCTAATCCTATTTTGTGGGTCATAAACTTATACTTCACAATTTATTTTCTCTTAAATAAATTTTTTTAAATATGTTAAACTTAATTTGGCTGACATTTGTCTTTGAGCTTTTATTTTTCAATTGTCTAAACAATTTTAAGATCTCTTGTCTCTTCCTGAGTTTAGTCGGCACAAACCATCATCATCCATTCTGATCACAGTAAATAAATTTTCCACATACATAGTGATCTGGTGGCACCCTCTGTGATCAGAATAGATTGAGTGTCCGGTACAATATATATATGAATCTACTTATTTTTTAATATAAATTTAAGAGAACAAAATAAAATAAATACCTATTATGATATAATCTTTTGAATTCCCAATATAAGTGACATGCCTGTAGTTAATTAATAATCAATCAATAAATAAAAAATTAATATTTTAAATTAAAATAATAATTACTATGATGCAATATATAAATTTAAACTTAGGAAAATGTAATTCTTTTACATTTAGGTATGTAAATAGATCAATTCTTAACCTAAAATTATATTGACATTTCTATCAATAAATACTATACATTTTAAATGAGATAAAAATATAATAATAATGATAAATATAATATAGTAAATGACCTGAATAATAGACTTTAAATATAGCACTTCGAAAATCATACCATAGTTCTAATGTTTGTTTTTTTAATTGCAATCCAATATTTTATTATTCCAGAAAAAGTAGAAATATTACAAAAAGCTATATAAATTCAAAGTAAATTTTGTTAATTCCATTATTTTCCAAATATTCAAATTATCTGTTCATTCATCTGATATTTGATCTATATAAGGTTATAAGTGTGCAAACACTAATTTATATATACAATGATGCAATGGTGATATCCTTTCATTTAGCAAGAAATCAATTAATAAAACATTACAATTGAACAGACTAGTTTCATCCATTATGCTATGGAAAGTGAACCAACTTTTATCCCATGTATAAATAATATATCAAATTTATAAAATTATAACAGTAGGTAAACATAATATTTGTGTACATTTTTCTGTTAACATTTAAATCCCATCATTGAAAAGTAAGTAATAACGATTTTTAACATGAAGAAACATTTTGATGATTTCAAAATTCTAAGAATTAATTTTCTATTACTCTTTGTTTTTATAATAAATTGTTACTCCTTACAAATTATCAACATTTTATACAGTCTGGGCAAATACTGCTGCTTTTTACCCCATCATTTTGTCTAGTTAACAGTATACTTTTAAAATAAATATAAAAAACTCATGTAAAAATATTTAGATGTGCTTTTGTTGAAGCTAAAACAACAGAGAGCTAGATTTTTTTCAGTTCTATTTATGGCTTTTTCCCTTGATGTCATAATAACTATATCAATACCTTTCATTAATTTTTTTAGACAATTCTAACTAGTGTTCCATAAATATATATAATAGTGACAAAAATATTTTACAATTATTACATATAACAAAAAAATTATACTTTTAATACAAATACCATTCTTTCATTCTAACACAAATTAAACAATTTATAATACATATTCTCAATGGTTGCCTTTGAAGCTGAGAAAACATTTGGTTTATTGTATGTATATATATATATATATATATATATATATATATATGATATATATATATATATATATATATATATATATATATATATATATATATATATATATATATATATATATATATCATCAAAACTACCCCAAATCTAAAATTAAACCAGACCAGCATAAAAATAATATTAAAACACAACCTAAGGTTTCACTGCTACAAGCAGACTTCTCAAGTGTAAAGAACTACAAAAAAACCACACATTATATATACTATTAAAAACTACCCACAAATCCATTCACTTCCCATCCACCCTTAATATTAAAAGAACTCTTAAATAAGTTAATTGCTTCAGAATAATAAATTTTCAATAATAAAGACTCTTTAATTCTTCTTTTGATTTCATTTCTCTCAAAGAAGACAACCTTAGCTTCATCAAAATCAATAGTGTGGCCTGTATCTTTTTCATGGACATACAAAGCAGAACTAAGATATCTATTTTTAACTCTACTTTTATGAACCTTTATTCTTTCATTTAAACTCAAACTACTCTGACCTATGTAAACCTTCTTACAAAATAAACAAGGAATAAAATATACTACACCAGGAATAGTCTTTCTATCAAAAACTTCTTTTGTATTATTTAATAAATTATTCAATGTAACACCCCTTTTCCAAGCAATTTTCTTATTTCCAAACAATTTACTATTTCTACACACAATTTTATAAGAAGACAATTTAAATGGCAAAGAAATAAAATCATATTTTTCTTTAACCTTTACATCCTTACAAATATTACTATTAAATAAAATACTTTTAACAAATTTATCAGAGTATCCAACACTCAAATAATCTTTATAAAATTGATATTTCTGAAACAAAGCTACCCCACTAGAATTATTTAATTTAATATTCCTATGACAATAATTCCTTAAAGCAGCTACTTTATGAGATACAGACTGATAGCTATCAGGTTTAATTATAGATCTTAATTCTTTACTTTTAACTAAATGACTGCCCAATAAACAATTAGTTTCTATATTTCTAATCACCAAAAGATCTAAAAATTTTAACTTACCAAAATCTAACCCCCTCCTTCTAACACAAATTTTATAGAAGGATCAAAACAATTAAACTCATTTACAAATTCCTTCAATTTATCATTCTCAACTACAAATAAACAATCATCAACATATCTGACAAATAATTTTACATATAAACAATTCTTTTTAATAATAATTTCCTCTTCCATAAAACTAATATAAACTGAACATACTAAAGGAGAAATAATATAACCTATTATCCACCCTTCCTTAATCTTATAAAAATTACCTCTATAAGTAAAATACATAGAATCTTCCAATAACAAAAGCAAATCTTTAATTACCTTAATTTTATTTTTTGATAAAGAACTTTTCTTAATCAATACAGACAAAAGAACATCAATACTGCTTAACCTATTAACAGACTGATACATATTTTCAATATCTAAACTTCCAAATACCCAATTACTTTCCATTTTAAAATTATTAATCTTATCAAAAGCCTCAAAAGAAGAAGAAACTGTGTACTGACCAAAATCAACAAATTGTTTTAAAAAATTATTCAAGAATCTAGAAATACCCTCTACAACACTACCTGTAAAATCAAAAATAAATCTTAATGGAAAACTATCTTTATGAGTTTTAATATTCACAAACATCTTAGCTGATGTAAAATCATTAGGATAGCATTTTAAATAATCTACTCTATTAAAAAATTTTAAATTAACCATTTTCTTCATAATATCTATCAATTTTCTTTTAATCAAATTACCTGGATTTTTATCTAACAACATATATTTACCATTATTTAATTCTCTATCCATTTTCTCTTTGAAATCATCTCCTTTCATAATAACAAACCTACCAGCTTTGCCTTCACGAGAAATGATTACATCATTAGCAATTAACCTATTTTTAAGATGTTTAATCTCAGCAGGATTAATAACAAATTTTTCTTTCCTTTTTAAACTTTTATTCAAAATCGATTGAATACCAACTTTCTGCTCATCACTCAAATTACTAGATTCAATAGACGAAATTGTATCAAAAACTATATTTTTTGAATGAAATGGAACAAAATTAGGGCCTTTACCAAGAATATCTAATTCTCTATCATTTAACTTCAAATCCGTAAGATTAACAACTCTATCCTCAGAAACCTTATTCTCATAAAGATGGTTTTCCTTTAAGATTTATTTTTGATTTTACAGGTAGTGTTGTAGAGGGTATTTCTAGATTCTTGAATAATTTTTTAAAACAATTTGTTGATTTTGGTCAGTACACAGTTTCTTCTTCTTTTGAGGCTTTTGATAAGATTAATAATTTTAAAATGGAAAGTAATTGGGTATTTGGAAGTTTAGATATTGAAAATATGTATCAATCTGTTAATAGGTTAAGCAGTATTGATGTTCTTTTGTCTGTATTGATTAAGAAAAGTTCTTTATCAAAAAATAAAATTAAGGTAATTAAAGATTTGCTTTTGTTATTGGAAGATTCTATGTATTTTACTTATAGAGGTAATTTTTATAAGATTAAGGAAGGGTGGATAATAGGTTATATTATTTCTCCTTTAGTATGTTCAGTTTATATTAGTTTTATGGAAGAGGAAATTATTATTAAAAAGAATTGTTTATATGTAAAATTATTTGTCAGATATGTTGATGATTGTTTATTTGTAGTTGAGAATGATAAATTGAAGGAATTTGTAAATGAGTTTAATTGTTTTGATCCTTCTATAAAATTTGTGTTAGAAGGAGGGGGGTTAGATTTTGGTAAGTTAAAATTTTTAGATCTTTTGGTGATTAGAAATATAGAAACTAATTGTTTATTGTGCAGTCATTTAGTTAAAAGTAAAGAATTAAGATCTATAATTAAACCTGATAGCTATCAGTCTGTATCTCATAAAGTAGCTGCTTTAAGGAATTATTGTCATAGGAATATTAAATTAAATAATTCTAGTGGGGTAGCTTTGTTTCAGAAATATCAATTTTATAAAGATTATTTGAGTGGTGGATACTCTGATAAATTTGTTAAAAGTATTTTATTTAATAGTAATATTTGTAAGGATGTAAAGGTTATAGAAAAATATGATTTTATTTCTTTGCCATTTAAATTGTCTTCTTATAAAATTGTGTGTAGAAATAGTAAATTGTTTGGAAATAAGAAAATTGCTTGGAAAAGGGGTGTTACATTGAATAATTTATTAAATAATACAAAAGATAACCAAAAGAAGTTTTTGACAGAAAGACTATTCCTGGTGTGGTATATTTTATTCCTTGTTTATTTTGTAAGAAGGTTTACATAGGTCAGAGTAGTTTGAGTTTAAATGAAAGAATAAAGGTTCATAAAAGTAGAGTTAAAAATAGATATCTTAGTTCTGCTTTGAATGTCCATGAAAAAGATACAGGCCACACTATTGATTTTGATGAAGCTAAGGTTGTCTTCTTTGAGAGAAATGAAATCAAAAGAAGAATTAAAGAGTCTTTATTATTGAAAATTTATTATTCTGAAGCAATTAACTTATTTAAGAGTTCTTTTAATATTAAGGGTGGATGGGAAGTGAATGGATTTGTGGGTAGTTTTTAATAGTATATATAATGTGTGGTTTTTTTGTAGTTCTTTACACTTGAGAAGTCTGCTTGTAGCAGTGAAACCTTAGGTTGTGTTTTAATATTATTTTTATGCTGGTCTGGTTTAATTTTAGATTTGGGGTAGTTTTGATTTTATATTGACTAGTTTAGCTTTATGCTTGTAATGTTTATATATATATATATATATATATATATATATATATATAAATATATATATATATATATATATATATATATTGCGATATCTACATAAATGTAGGCTCGCATGTATATATTATTGATTCTCAATAATATTAATAAAGAGAAGGGTTTCGTTAAAAGAAATAGAAAAAAAAAAGAAAGAAAAAATTTAGTTAAAAGGATTCTAAAAACTTATTTTAAAAGAAATTAGAAAAGCTAAATAATGATGAAAGATTAGAAAGGAAAGGGGAGGGGTGTAAAACTGAACGCGTCTCTTTCTTTCTTTGTTAAATAAGAAAATCACTTGTAAAAGGAACGAAAGAATAATTATAATTGTGAAATTAAAAAAGTAAACTTGTACCAAATTTCCAAATAGATTGGTACAAGATAAAGTGAGAGAAAGGAATGTTGCAATTAGTAACATTCAATATTTAAAGGAATGAAAGAAATTAATTATAATTGTAAAATTAAAAATGTAAACTTGTACCAAATTTCCAAATAGATTGGTACAAGATAAAGTGAGAGAAAGGAATGTTGCAATTAGTAACATTCAATATTTAAAAGAATGAAAGAAATTAATTATAATTGTAAAATTAAAAAAAACTTGTACCAAATTTCCAAATAGATTGGTACGAGATAAAGTAATGAAAAGGAATGTTGCAATTAGTGGCATTCAATATTAAATGTATCAAAAGAATGAAATGAAAATTGTAATTAGAAATTGGAAAAATGTAAACTGTATAAAAAAAATTCCAGATAGATTGGTAAGATAAGAATGAAAAGGAAAGAGGCAATTAGAGACATTCGATAGCAAGACAGCGAGAGAATAAGCAGAGCTGATTTAGAAGTAACCGGTTGTGTTTTTTTTGCTGGCTAGAATTTAACAAAAATAATAATAGAAGGGTACGCTGACATGGAGGGCTAGTGGCAAACACAGGGCGTTTGCTCGGTCTACCTCCGTCTAACCATTCGCTCACTACTTATAACAACTAAAATGCTGCCGAGAAGAGACCGCCGTTACAGAACCAGATCTGCCTGGAGATTCGAAGTAGAATGTTGAAGGGATGAAGACCGACTAAAATGTGGAATTAGAAAGGAAACAAACCCACGTCAAAAGACTATAAACTCTCACTCCATTCACTGGAACGTCTGAAAAAGCGAGCAACCATCTCTGCAAAAGAAGGGAAGGTTTTCCCCCTCGATGGTTGATCCGACATTGGAAAAATCATACCTAGGTAACTATTAATACATGCATGTCAGAATTAATTTGAAATAAGAAATCAGTCAGAACTAAATTATTAAAAAGTTGCGCAACACTTCGGACAGTTATCATTAAAAGAACTTATGATTGTAATCTATTAATGTATGAGAAGGTAACAATTGAGTTACGATAATTTATTTAATGTTTCATTTGAATTATATTCTTTATTGTATATTTATGTATTTATTATGTTAGTGTGTGGATATATATATGTGTTTTAGGATTTTATTATGCATTAGAATTAGCGAATTGCAAATTAAATTTTATTTATAAAAGGAAGTACTTAGTCATTTGCGTTTTCTTTTCTCTACCAAGCGAATAACTATTTAGAGTGAATTAAAATTAGATCAGTGAGCTAACAAGTTGATTAATTGAGGTATAAAATAAAGTAAGCTAAATGGATAAATAAATCCAGTCTGTATTGTAAATAGAGTAAAGGAAGGAAGTGCTATAATTTATATTCCTGCTGTACCGTGATAATTCCGGGAAATTTTATAAATATTCCAGGCGCTGGGCAGAACTAATTATTCGATACAAATAATTTGCCCAGCAGAGAAGAAGCGTTTAATTGGGAAATATAATGCTGGGATGATATTTTATTATGTCAGTGTTCAATTAAGAATATATACTCGATTTTAGGGTGTATATTGGCTTCTTGCTTGTGGTAATCATCATCATCGGTGGTTAACCGGTCGATCACATAATTAAGTGCGGCTGGGGTCTTTAACCGCACGGCGGTGGTGTTACAATATATATATATATATAGTAAAGGCAAATGAAGTAATTTTTGTAAAAATCTGTGTTTTAAACTTTAATTGTTTAAAATGTATCTAACTTTTTTTTAAAAAAAAAACTTTTATTTGTTGCTTTAATCAATCAATAATATAAATTATAGTTTGTCATTATCTGACAGAGTTTTTATATTATTTATTTGTTACAATTAAATATATATTAAATGAAACTTAAAAATGATTAATAAAATAAGATAACAATCTAAATAGCTTTTTAAACTCATAAAGCAAAAGTTCTGAAGCCAGATTATTCTACATTTTACTATGAGGGTTTTCTTTTCAGTCTAATATTTTTCCCATGATGGCAGCTATTAATTGATTCTATTTAAATGTTGCTATAATATCCAATAACAAACTGCTGATCTTAAAATTTAAAGTTTAAGGATTGTTTGTTTAATTTAGTTAGTTTCCTTTGAAAATATACCTTCATTAGATCTGTCAGTGGTCCAGGGTAGATTTTAAAAGTTGGCAGTTTTGGTATCATGTTTTTAACATCTTTAGATATTCTTTACATTTTCAATCTTGTTATTAATATTTTTATTAAGATCTTATTTTTAGTACCTTTGTAATTTTATTTTATTTGAATTACATGAATTTTAAAAACACTTTTATTATTTAATTGATCAAATTTGCAAAACACTGTAATTATTAAGTTGCTTAAATTTTTTCTTGTTTTCAACTCACATATCTCAAATTGAGTTCAGTTCTTTTTTATTAATTTATTTTTAATTTCATTACTTAAAATGTACTTTGTTACTGAGTTGTTTTGCACTACATTCTTTAAATCTTTGATAAAATCCACAATTTTAACATAATTTATATAATTTAGAAGTTTCTCTTAAATTTAAACATTTTTAACAAACCTACTATATAATGTAATATCATTTTACAATATGACATTTGAAAAACTGAATAAATCACACTTTTCATAAAAAAAAAAAACTTTAAATATTGAACAAAAGATCAAGAAAATAAATTCATATTAGCTGGAAGTGGCAAAATAAGATTTAATATGTAAACATTAAATTAAATATAACTCAATGTTATAATGAGCTCTGTTTAATTTAAAGTTTACATATTAAATCTTATTTAGATTCATTCTATTCTCAATTCTTTGTTCAACATTTAGAAACCTTTTAATTCCCAACTGGGAAGAAAGTGCTTTATTCTTTTTGATATATATATATAGAATTATGTTTAATATAAAGTTTAAATATAATATTTAATAATTTATTACAAAATCTAAATATTCCATCTTTATTTTAAGCTATTTGTTCTATTTTATATAACAATATTTAAAAACTATGCTATATTTATCAGTATTACAATTATGTGAAAATTGCACTTAAATTCTGAAATAAATAGGATGTTATTCATTTCATATTCTCAAACTTTTAAACAATAAAAAAAATGATTGTACTTTGTCCATCAGGCATTTTGTATAATTTTTGTACAGCTTGTTGGTCATTCACATAATGTTTTTTATAGTGATTATAGATTGACTTTCATATAGAAGTTTTTCTTCTGTGAGAATTCTGAAGGAGTCTCATCTTTTGCATGAGAATATTGTCTCTTTACTGTTTAGTATAAAATAAATTTGATGTTCATCAGTATTCTTCTCCTGATCAACTCTCATTAAATCCTGTACATACTTATTCATAGTAGATTTTTTTTTTTTAGTAGATATATAAGTAAAAAGTTTGTTTTGCACAAATTTGATGTTTAATTCAGGCTATTGAATTTGTTTATCCAGTGCATTAATGAGCTTGTCTGACAAGTCCTCATTCAATTTTTATGTTAACTCTAACTTTATTTGTCCTTTCACAATCTTTTTATCAAATTCTTTTTGTTCATTAGAATTTTGTATAAAGTCATCAGGCTTATCTTCTCATGTTTGTAACTGTTCTTCACTTTGTATTTCTTTTAATATTTTTAGTTTACTATTATTTTTCTCATTTTAATTCAATATATTTATCTCTGACTATTTGTTCCTTATTCCCTAACTGTTTTTGTTGAGATTATTCTTTATATAATTTTAGTTATTTTTTCCTCCAGTTTGAATGCATTTGTCCCATCTTCTATCATTTGGTTTTTTACTTGAATCTTTTCTTATTGTATTTCTTCCAATAGTTTTAGTTCATAATCTTCATCTTGATTTAATGTATGAGAGTTATTTTCAACCATTTGATTTTTGGTTTCTAACTGATCTGGTTGAATTTCTTCTTTATCTTGTTTTAAATCTCCAGGTTTAATATCCATTTTCCATCCTTTATATCATCTGGTCTTGTCTATCTATAATTCCATTGATTATTTGGCCAAGGTGCTTTTCCCACTGCTTAAATTTTGTGCTACTTATCTGCATCATGTCTAATTGTAATGATGTTACAACATTCTTATCAGGAACTTTTGTCTCTTCATTAGATTTTTTTGCTCTATTTGTGTGTGTGTATATACATATCTGGATTAACAGTATTCATATCAGAAATTTTTTCTTTATTCATTTTTTCATTTTGTTTTTTTTTTTGAGATATGTATATTTTCTTTAATACACAATAAACTCATTATTAGTAATATATTTACAACTACATTACTATAAACTGTATCATCCCTTGAATCATATTCTAATCTGATAAGAACTTAAATGCTATTGCTTTGTTCACAACTTCAGCTTTAATTATTTTTTATTTTATAATATATAGAAAAAAAATTATCTGGTTACCCAGGTCATTTATCCAGCTCAGACAAATTTGTTTCTATTACATGGGTGTTCAAAAATTTACAAATAAATATGATTATTATGCAATGGGCAGAGTATACATTTTTATATAATTTAAATTTATATTAATGAATTAGGGTATTACCTGACATTAAAGATTAGTAAATAAACCAGCAGAAAAATTTGAAAATATTTTCTTTAATATGATGATGATGACTACTACACACTGACTATTTGCAATAACAGGCCAGATCCTGTAAAACATAAGTTACTCCTGATGAAATGGGCATGGGATAAATATACATACAAATAATATTTAAACCAATAACAAAACAATAGTTCACTACAAAATATTATAACTGTCAGGCAACATATAGTGCTCTTTTTTTAGTTCACATGAACACTTGAAAACAATAGTTATTTATGAAGTGCCCAAGGTTTAATTAATTTTTAAAACAAGAAATCCTTCAATTAAATCTTATAATACAGTTTATTTATTTATTATCAAACTGTCTTGTAATACACTCTGGCTATAATCTATACATGTCTGACTCTTACAAATTTAATACATTTATTTATATCATAAGCTTCATAGTATAGTCACACACATATACCTAATTATTCTTTATGTATTAAGGGTGATAAACAGAATAGCTAAAATTCAAAAAATATTAATCACAAAAAACTATTTGCCAAGTGCTTTCGGTACCATGTACCAGAATCATGGTAACATATTGGTTTAGTTCCAATATGTCACCATGATTCTGTTACATGGTACTAAAAGTGCTGATTCTGGTACATGGTACAAAAGCACTGATTCTGGTACATGGTGCTGATTCTGGTACATGGTATCGAAAGCACTGATTCTCATACACAGTACTGAAAGTGCTGATTTTGGTACATGGCATCAAAAGTGATGACTCTGGTACATGGTACCGAAAGTGATGATTCTGTTATATACTGAAAGCACTAGTGCTTGGCAAATAGTTTTTGGTGATTAATATTTTTTTAATTTTAGCTACTCTGTTTATCACACTATATACATGAAGAATAATTTTTATTATCTGAGTTTTTGTATTGCATATAATTAATATGAAATAATTATAATCAATACCTGTTTTTATAACAATAACTCTAGAGAGTTATTATCACAATTTACAATTGTATGTAAGGTAGTTCTTTGAATCTGACTCTGATTTACGAGAGAAAATTAACTGAGGTAGTCCTTAGGATTTAATCCAATATTTACAGAATAAATTTACTATAAAGATATTGTGTGTCATAATTATTTAACAATGATTCAACAATTACATGTACATAAAAAGTTCTAACATATATAAATTTAACTCACATTAGACAAAAGGAGGGCTAATTTGCATTCAAATAGATTCGATAGAACTTCAAAATAAACCTTTAAAATAAAATACCAATACTTATAACAGATTCATCTTTCTTTTTTTTAACTAAGATGTTTTAAATATTTTAAAAGTGTGCATTTGCTTTAAAAAGAATATTACTCTTTTGATTATATTTCTGAGAATTTTAAATTAAAGAAAACTTTTTTTTACAAAAATAGTAAAAACAAGATGGAGCAAACTTTTTAATACAATTTTTTATTTTTAACTTCAATTACTTTTAAATGAAACTAACTTTTTAAAAAAACTTTTGCTTCTTGCTTTAATTAATCATTAATGTAAAATATAGTTTTTAGAACTAAATATGTACTAAAATACAACATTAAAATGGTTAAAAAGATAGAGTAACAGTCTAAACAATTGTTTTTAATTTTAAAAGCAAAGGTTCTGAAGCTGGACCTCTTTACAGTTTATGGAATGGATTTTCTTTTTAGTCTAAGATTTCATTCATGATGGCATGTATTAATTGATTATAATAAGTTGCCATAATGTCTATTAACAATTTCTTGTTCTTAAAATTTGAAGTTTAAGCATTGGTTTTTTATTTTAATTGTAGATTTTTTTCAAATATAAAACTTGATCATGTCTGTCAATGATTCAGGGCATATTTTAACAGTTAATAGTTTCTCATCTTTTTACTCAGTCAGCATAATGAAGGTTTAATGCCACTTGACCTACTTCCAAGAAAGTCTGATTGTGTGTAGGTTTTGATATCTTGTTTCTAACATCCTTGGATCTTGTTTTTTACATCTTTAATGTATTTTTAATACTTTTATAATCTGATTTTATTTTAATTACAAGAATTTTAAAAACACTCATTATTTGAGTGAACTTTCAAAATACTTTAATTATTAAATTGCTTGTATTTTTTCTTGTTTTCAACTTGATATCTTAAAATAGGCTTCATCTTTTTTTATTAACTTATTTTTAATTTAATTATTTAAAATTGATTTTTGTAGTGATTTGTTTTGCATTGCATTTTATATTTTGTTTTGATGTTTGATAAGAGCAAGAATTTTAACATAATTTATACATTTTTCTTAAATATAAATATTTTTAACAAACTTATTATGTTATTTAATATTCTTCAAATTATGAAATTTAATAATATGTTACAATATTTGAATATACCTATTTTATTTTAAACTATTTGTTGTATTTTATATAAGCTTCTGATTGCTATATCTATTAGTATCCCTCACAACTCTGAAAATCTGCTCACAACTATATGGAAATTTGCATGGTTGACACTGAAATGAATAAGACATTATTCATTTCAAATTCAATTTTTTTAACAAAACAAAAATGGTTGTACTTGTATTAACTTTTCTCTTGTCCATCAGGCATTTTGTAAGAATTTCATTCAAAGTGATTTGAACTGGAGGTGTTTTCTGCAGTATTTCTGAAATTTTAACTGTTATGTGAGATTATTGTCTCAGTTTACTGTTCAGTTTCTCTTGATCAACTTCCATTAAATCTTGCACATCAATATTCATAGTAAATATATATGAGTAAAGGTTGTTATGCACAAATTTAATGGTTAATTCAGATTTTTGGATTTATTTACCCAGTGCATTGATTGGTTTATATGGCAAGTCCACATTCAATTTTTGTATTAACTCTAACTTTTTTGTTCTTTCATTATTTTTTCATTTAATTCTTTTGATCTATCAGGTCTTTGTTCTAAGTCATTAGGCTTATCTGCTCATATTTGGATTTTTATTTTTAACTGTTTCTTTTAATAATTTTAGTTTAATACCATCCTTTTGCTTTAATTCAACAGATTTATCTTTGACCATTTGATCTTTTTTCCTAATTGTTCTTGTTGAGTTTCTTCTTCTTCATATAATTTAGGTTCACTTTCTTCTTCTTGTTTAAATGCTTTGGGAATATCATGCACCATTTGGTCTTTTATTTGAACATGATCTTATTGAATTTCTATTTCTTCCAATAGCTTTAGTTCATCATCTTCATCTTGCTATAACATATCAGATTTATCTTTAACTATTTTATTTATTTATGTTCTTGTTGAATTTCTTCATATCCATTTTCTCTTCTTTGTATCATCTGCTCTTGTCTATCTGTAATTTTGTCAATTGTTTAGCTGAGACACTTTTTTTAATGCTTAAATAATGTGCTAACCATCTGCATCATGTCTAATTGTGATGATGTCGCAGCATCTTTTTCAGGATTTTTATTTCTTTGCTTTATTTGTCAATACATGTGATTATTTAGATATACAGCATCCATATCAGAAATCTCTACATCTTTTATTATCCTATCTTCTTTATATCTTATTTCTAAACTTTCTTTTACAATAATCTCCTGATTTTCTTTATTCATATTTTAATTTTTTTAATTATATATGTTCTCTAATATGCAATAAACTCATTATTATCAATATATTTATAACTGGATTTATCACTAACTGCACTACAGCATTTCTTGGGTCATCTTGAAACCTGATAAGGATTTGAATGCTATTTTTTTGTCCATAATTTCAGCATTGTTTGTTTTTAATAATATACAGAGAATAAAATAAATTATTTAGCCATGCCATTCATCTAATTCAGACAGATAGGTGCTTATTATATCAATTTGCTGTAAGTTCTGCTATGAGTGTCTTAAAATTTATAAATAATGGTGAGACTGTAATATATATGTAAATTTAAATTTATATTAATTAATTAGGAGCCAGCTGGCATTAAACATCAGGAAATAGACCACCACATATCTTTCTATCTACATTTAAATAAGATTTAAAAATATTTTCTTTAATTTGATGATAATGATAAACAACTGCACAACCATTATTTGCAAAACCAGGCAAATCTCATAGAACATAAGCTACCCCTGATGAAATGGACATGGAATAAATATGCAGACCAGACATTATTACATATAAAGAAATTAAGATATTATTTAAACGAATGACAAAACAATAGTTCATTACACAGAATTACAGGTGTCAGACAAAATATAATGTTTTTTTTTTCTTTTTAGTTCAAATTGCACAATGGAAAACAATAATTATTTATAAAGTGTCCAAGGTTCATATTGATCAATTTTTAAAATATGAATCCTTCACTTGAAACTTATAATACAACTTATTGTTTTGTTTTTTATTTTATGATTGAGCTTTAGAGTAAATTCATGACTTTTAATACATCCTGGAAATCTTATATATGACTAACCCTCACAAATTTAATACATTTCTTTATATTATAAACTTCATAGTATAGTCACACACACAAATCTATATGGAATAATTATAATCAAAACTCATTTCTTGTGACAATAACTCAAGAAAATGGCTATTTTAAGTTGATGTAACAATAACACATATTAATTATGCGAAATAATTTTTTGAGTCTATTCCCTATTTAGTAGAGAAAATTTAATTAACTGAGGTATTCATTTGGATCTGACCCCACATTTAAAGAACAAGTTTGTGAATAAATCCACCATATAGATTTTGTCTATAATAACCATTTAACAGTTATTTGACAATTGTATGTATATAATAAGTTTTAACATTCATAAAATTTAAATCACAGTAATTAAAATATGGGCTAATGTGTATATAAATGGACTCAATAAAATTTCACAATAAACCTTTACCATCAAATACCAATAATTAAAATACACTCATTGTGTTTTTTTGCACATTTGTTTTAAAGTTAATATTACTCCTTTGATTATATATCTGATAATTTTACATTAAAGTATACTTTTTTAAAAAAAGTTAACAAATCATAACAAATATACATAATAAAGACAAGATAAATATTTTTTTTAACTTCAATTGCTTTAAACTCCATGTAACTTTTTTTAAAAAGAAAAATAACTTTTGTTTCCTGCTTTAAGCAATCATTAATATAAAATACAGTTTGTTAAAATTATGTATATATATATAGCTTATCATAATTCCTCTCATATACACTTTAATGCAAAAAAATTTTTAAATAAAACTTCTTTATTTTTTTTAAAGGTAATGGAAATTGAGAATGCTCTGATGAAAACTATTAGACAGTTAAAACTGTCGGGGAAAATAAAGAAGTTTTATTAAAAAAAGTTTTTGCATTAAAGTGTATATGAGAGGAGTTATTATATGCAATATATAAAGAAATGCAAAGAAAGTAAAAAAGAATAAAAGTATATATATATATAGTAAATAAAATTTAAAATTGGTTAATATATTAGGATAACAGTGTAAACAGTTTTTTTTAACTTATGAAACAAAATTTCTAAAACCTGACCTCTCTATAGTTCAGGGTTTTCGTTTCAGTCTAATATTTTTTTTACAATGACATGTATTAATAGATTTCATTTACAGGTTGTCATAATGTTCTTTAATAATCTCTTGTTTTTAAAATTAGAGCTTTAAGCATTGTTTCTTCATCTATTCATGATCAAAGAAGATTTCAGCCATCAGTAGTTTTTCCTTTTTTCTATTCAGTCATCATAATGCAGTTTAAATAAAATGAGAGTCCAGATTGACTGCTTTCATGAAAAATTTATCATATATGTGTTTTTAACACCTTTGATCTTATTTTTCATACTTTTGATCTTGTTCTAAACACCTATAATAATATCATATTTTTGAAACCTTATGACATGATTTTCTTTTAATTACAAAAATTTTAAAAACATTTTCATTAGTTAATTTATTGGACTTTCAAAACATTGTAATTATTAAATTACTTGAATTTTTCTCGTTTCTGACTCTCATATCTCAATTCAGACTTAATCTTTCTTTTGTATATTAACTTATTTTTAATTTAATTATTTAAAATCTCTTTTTTTACTGAGTTGTGTTACAATACATTCCATATATTCTTTTAAACTTTGATAAGTGCAACAATTTTAATAAAATTTTTACAATTTACATGTCTCAAATTTAAACATTTTTTAGCAAACCTATTTTTATTATTTAATATTATTTTACAAATTTTTTACAAAATTTGAATACTCCTATTTTATTTCAAACCATATGTTCTATTCATATAATAATCTTTAGAAAGTTATCAATGCTATGTTTATTAGCACTCCTCACAACTATGAAGACTTGCTCACAATTATAAGGAAGACATTATTCATTTCAATATATATGCAGAAATGACTGGTCTTCTGCATATTTATTCAGATAATTTTTCACATTTCTGTGCTTTATTTCAATTATAATATTAAATAGAGCTTTATTAGTTATTGGGAACTTAAAACGTTTAAGAGTCAATTGATTTAAAAGATGGTCATATATTTTGTAATAGGTACAAATATTGAAAGTAGATTGATATTTTTAGATTGGTAGAATTAGACAAAATAATATTATTGGTCATTTGACTTAACAAAAAATACCATATGTGAATAATTCATGTTTGTATATCTAAAAATTATCTTTCTAATGAAGAAATAGAAGACATTTAAAGAATATTTTTGAGTAAACCCAATAACATTTGAAAATTGGAAAGCATTTGAAAGTAAAGATGCAGAAAATATTTTTTTTTCTGGATAGAGAGAAATGAAGTATACATGGATATGTGAAATTTTCTGGAGAAAAGATAAAATGCACTTTATAAATCTCTTTTTAAAAAAATATCCTAAGAAAAAATAGATATGGAAACATCCACTCAGCAAGGTTATAACATATTTAATTATCAGTTTTGTAACAGGCACACATGCTGTTACATGCTAATAAATAAAATTAAAAATAAAATTCGCAAATCAAAATTTGTTTTTGAAATTGAAAATTAAAAGTCATCTAAACTTGTATATAAATAAAATTGCACAGATGGAAAAATTATTAAAAAAAAACTATTAAAAAAAAAAAAAGTATTTTAAAACTAAATTTTCAAAAAAAAAACTTAAAGATTTAAAGATAAAAATATATCTTTAAGAATGTATATAATTTAATTAATGCTATTGTGTAAAATGGAAATGATTATTTTCAATTAGTTATAGTAAACTAGTCCTTGGGCATCTCAAAATTTATAAGTAAAGGTCAGATAGGAATGAAAAAATAATAGGAACAGAATAGCCAATAAAAGAAATCCCTCAGGAAATGGACCTAAGCAAAAGGATCATCATCATCATGACATAATGTTGAGTTAATCTGCATATTTAATATAAAAAGAAAAAAATGGAAATAAAATATTAGAGGTGTGCTATATGTGTTAAGTCAGAGAGAGTTGGAGGAGAAGAGATTGAAAAGATGCACTTTCAATCCCTTCAGCTGTGCTAAAAAAGATATGAAATATCGTTTCCCATATTGCAGACCCCAGGATCAGGGCCTGGCAATAAAATACCAGCTACAATAAAGGACCAATGGCTAACTGCATACCAATCTCCTCAGGACATCATGGGAATTAACATCTTCTAAATGACAAGCAACTAGAAAATACGGATTTTTTAAAACAGTAAGAATTAATGAATTTAATTTTAAAAAAAAACTTTTCCAGTATTTTAAAACCATAAGAACTTTAGATAATTCATGAACATTAAGTATAAAACTTTCCCAGTATTTAAATTATAGCTATAGAAATTCCTATCTGACCAAACTAAATCATTTATTAATAATTATTTTTATTGAATGTATTTTTTTTAAAATCATTTCCATTAATTTATTTTTTCTGTTCTTTTAAGTGTTTATTATGATTTTTTATTATTTATGTTAAGATAACCTTTTAATTAAATCATGATAAATTTAAGTTGGATGTGAATGGCTGCATAGATTTGTAAAGTTATGTTAGTTTAAAGGAGGGTAAATCTTAGATTATTTGTTTCGCAGTTAAATTGGGTCAATGGATTGGATGTATTGGTGTAATTAGTAAATGTAGCATGAAGATTTGCTATATGCAGGATCACATGAGATGCTGCACTTGGGTAAAATAAGTGCCATTTTTTACTGATCATCAGAATCAGATGTATTCCCCGCTCCTTGGATCACCCCTTTAGCCTATGGAACGGGATAGTAAGATAGCAAAAAGGACAGCAATCCCTTCCTATCGAGTTTTCTTTTTTATTGTTCTTTTTGTCAGACAGATGTAACATTCCTGTACTGGATGAGAGACAATTTCTTCTCTATAACCATGCTGTTAAGATGTGCATTCCTGACAGTATGGTATTGTGCTGTTGTATTCATACTGCAGCCACCTTTAGACCTTCATGAGGCAGGATTGCACTGCCCAGCATGCTTATGCTTTCTTAAGCCAGCTTGTCCACCATTCTAGCCTCCATTTCTCTCCACAAATCTTTCTCACAGCACTCCTTACAAAAATCAGCAATAGAATGAATTCTTTTTAGCAAGTTCTGCTGTTCAAAAATCTGGCTTCTTTTTGAACAAAGACTTTTCACACCTCCTAATCTAATTTTGTTCTTTTGTTTTCATTGAAATTCTTTTGAATCTAAACTTAAATCTCACTAATTAAATTCCTTAGATATCGATCAAGTTATTTTTGATATCTTTTTTCCCATTTAACTTTTCCAAAATGAAATTGAAAAGTTTCCATCTTGTAAATTAAAGTATATTTCCATAACTGCATTTATACTTTTTTTCTTATATTATTCTATCCAGCAAAATATATTACATGCATTTTCAAAAAAAAACAAAGGAGCACACATACCCCCCCCCTCTTCTGTTTATTTTAACCTTTTTAAATCCCTATTTAGAATTATAAATTTATATACTAAGGAAATATAAATATGAAAAAGAAATAAATTTAATTAATCGGGCTATATTGACACATATATAGGAAACTTTACTTTTTGAAACAGGGATCGAACTCAGCCCTGGTTCAATACCCCCCTCCCAGAAGCCTTTAAATATGATCTATGTGTTTGAATGGCTTATGTCTAAACAAATAAAATTATACCTATGTCCTAAAATCAATTTTATCTGAGTTCCATTCTGTAACTATAAAACATAAGAGTGAGTGACCATCGGTCTAACGATATACTCTGGGTCTGACCACAACTCAAGAGCATATGACATGCTATGAACGAATATAGCCAACTCTACCCTGACCTGCATTGGGTGCCAAATACTAAAAAAAGTTATACTATGTAATGGTCAGAAACATGTGATTCGTTAACATCGTGCAGAATTCAACCACTACACAGAACTGCAGCACCATCTAGATAGTGAAGCTACCTCTAGTACTGAGTTTGAACATAGTTTATCAGTTCCACAATACAATCTATGAAACAACGCAGCTGATGCTATATTAGTAAATACTTCTTTAGGCACGGTGATCAGGGAGATGCAAGAGAATCAAAAATTTATTTTCGAGTTAGCCAATAATAACACTAACATTAAATATTTATATTTTACAGAATCGAGGAAATATTATAGGGAATGGGTATCGAATAAATAAAAAGGTAACGGCAGATGTATAGTTTGAAATTATTTATTTAAAACATTTTAATAATAAATCATTTAACTAATAATATTTGGTAAGATTTAAAATATCAGTAGCGGGATTTTCTGATACTGTTAGATATTAAAAATAGATATTTATTTAGCTGACATAATCTAGCTACCTAAAATTCTCGAGCAAGTATTTCAAAAGCATGCCTTCGGGATTTATACCTTTGCAATGCAAGTCTAAATTAGGATTAATCATAGTGGCGGACATATATTTATTTAATTAAAGATATTTACTAATTACTATGGGCAAACATTTATTTGAGAATGAGTTATGTCACTAATGCAGAGACGGAGTTATACATTGAATAATAAAGTTAATATGAAGAAACACATGGTACATCTAGAAAGGTGATATAAGGGTGGCAGTATATTGAAACTGCGAAGCTGTGGATGAGTTTAGAACAACAGGCTGGTGTTTGCCGTAGGCCCAAAGAGATAAGATGTCACATAAGCATAACCAGGGACAAGTGGTTTGTGCCAGATTGCTTCCAGGCTGCGTGATAGTCGTCAAGTCCTACAGGACATTCATTTGTCAGCTTTTGTAGAAAGACTGGGATTATTTTAAATTCTAAAAAATCTGGAGCATCCAAGGCTTATAATAGGTCATCGTGTCTCTAAAATGTAACACATGTATAATTTATGGACTCTTCTGCTAAGATTGAAATATATTTTATAACTCAGCCCTACATTATCAACATTTAATAAAGAACATTTTGCGACTCTCAAAGAAATGTAATTTACAGAATTATTACTTAAAAACTTAATAAATATAAAACAATAGGTAGACTGGGTGAGTATTAATAACTAATATGATAGCCACTTGCTAAATAGTAGACCCCTGCATTACAATAAATGAAGCATTTAGAAAATTATGGAGATTTCCAAGCGGACTATCCAACAGTATATAAAAGAAATATATTAAGAGGTCACTGGACAAGATGGCATCCATCTTGATTAAAATAAATTTAAACTTGGTGAGGTCCAGTCAGAAATCTTTTAAGCATGCGATAATTAAATAATATAACTGTAAAATTTAGAAATATGTACCCAAGAAAGATAGAATTAGGTAAGCTAGATTATTAATGAAATTTACATAATAAATTAATTATTAAATTTATAGTTTTACAAATGAGAATTTTACAGTTTATAGTTTAAAAGGTATATAAAGAATGAGCTATAGCATGATATTAGTAGAGTACTCTATTCTTGATCTTATCTTTTTACTTTTTGTTATATTTTATTTTGGATTCAATCATTTTCCCTGAAGATAATCAATAGGATAGAGTGGTGGGTGAGAGACAGATGTACTGCTTTCCATATACACACCATGCTCATATATAATCATTTTGTGAGATTGCGTGTATGTATATATAATGATGTACGTATATGCGTAATTGTTTTAAAAAAAATTAGAAAATTATTCCATTTTATCGTCCAGCATATTTATGAGCATCAATTTATGATCTCAAGTGCCAATCCTATATTTCTATAAGAATTATGCTGGGAGAGCAGGAACACCATTATGGAAATGGCCTGGACTAGCTCTGCTCAGGGCTGGTGATTGACAAATCGACGGAAATCTACGAGGAAGGAGGTTACTATACTTTAATATGCTTGATATACTATTCTAAATTCTTTCTACTTTTATAAAAACTAGAACTAAATAAACAATACTAATAAACATACATTTCATTTTTAGATTTTGTACATTTTTATTTTACCATGATTAAATATTATGTGCTCTTTATTTTAAGAAAAATGCATGCATACATACACAGTTTAGATATTTATAAAGTCACATGAATAAAACATATATCAGTTCATACTAGTAAGAAAAATCATTTCTTTTTCTTTGATTCTTTTTTTTTTAAAAGTTTATGCATATCGTTCATGATAATGAAGTTTGTAAAGAAAGTTTGTGAAAAATTATAAGAAACAGATGCTATCTGGAACACAAATTACATATTATTGAATGGCTACATACCTGCATTTCTTTTCTTCTGTGGGAAAAATGATGGATTATTAAAAGTGAAAAATTTCATTTCGTTTTGACTCCTCTTTATAGCACTTATGTAATGGTGATGAAATTGAATTATTTATTCCAGCTGTCCTATATTCTTGCTTGTTGATTCCATTCCTTTTTTTTAATTTTGACTTCAGATCAGTTTCTTTCTATCTTCTGTGGTTACTTTTCCTGCATCCACCTTTGGACGTTCATGGGGTGGGATTGCACTGCCCAGCATGCTTACGCTTTCTTAAGCCAACTTGTCCACCATTCTACCCTCCATTTCTCTCCACAAATCTCTCTTGCAGCACTCCTTACAAAAAATCAACAATAGAATCAATTCTTTTTAGCAAGTTCTGCCGCTCAAAAATCAGGATTCTTTTTTGAACAAAAACTTTTCGCACCTCCGAATCTAATTTTGTTCTTTTTTTGTTTTCATTGAAATTCTTTTGAATCTAAACTTAAATCTCACTAATTAAATTCCTTAGATATCAATCAAGTTATTTTTGCTATCTTTTTTCATTTAACTTTTCCAAAAATGAAATTGAAATGTTTCCATCTTGAAAAATAAAGTATATTTCCATAACTGCTTTTATACTTGTTTTTCTATCCAGCAAAATATATACATGTGTTTTCAAAAAAACAAATGAGCACACATACTCCCCCTCTTCTGTTTACTTTAACCTTTTTAAATCCCTATTTAGAATTATAAATTATTATACTAAAAAAATATAAATATGAAAAATAAATAAATTTAATTAATCGGGCTATATTGACGCATATATAGGCAAGTTTACTTTTTGAAGCAGGGATCGAACTCAGCCTTGTTTCAATACCCCCCTCCTGAAAGCTTTTAAATACAGTCTACATGTTTGAATGGCTTATGTCTAAGCAAATAAAACTATATGTATGTCCTAAAATCAATTTTATCTGAGTTCCATTCTGTAACTATAAAACATAAGAGTGAGCAACCATCGGCCTAATGATATACTCTGTGTCTGACCACAACTCACGAGCATAAAACCTGCTATGAACAAATATAACCAACTCTACCCCGACCTGCTTGGTTAGATGACCACAAAATAACAAAAAAAAAATTCCTTTTTTTTTTTTAACAAGAAGACATTTCCTAACCACACTCTGCTGCTTCCGAGTCTTATGGGTATGGGTAACTAGGACAAATGCCCGATTCTTATTCAGAATTTTCCAACCATGTTGGGAATAAAAAGCAACTATACACAGTCCATGACACACCACATGCCCAATCCAGCAGTCAACCCATATTCCCCTGTCAGACTTAGATCACTTTCCTCCCAAAGCTTCACAGCCACAACTTATTTATTCTCTATACTTACAAACTGGCAAACATGTATAAACCATTACTTTATATACGTCAATATATATAACTGCCCCTATAATGACTACGATAAATATTGAACCCACAACCTAAAAAATAAAAAAATTAAAAAAAAACTTTCAGGCCTACTTTCGCTCCCCTGAAGCACCATGCTGCATACTTAACTTTCCTAACTAACCAATCCGCTCCGTTGTCTATTTTCTGATTTCTCTTACTTTAAAATTCAATAAACTAAATTTTAACGTTTGACTACTTTTTTTCATTTTTTTTTCAAAAAAATTTTTCCAATATATATCAGTGTATTTACTTTTCTTTTTGTGTTTAACCCCTACACTCCATCCCCATATTTTCCACTCTTCAAAAGCCCTTTAGATGGGTTGCCATTGTAACATGATGTACCATTTTCCATATATATATCTTATGCATATATAAAACCATTTGTAAGATTGCATGTATGTATATAATGATACATGTATATGCATATGTTTAAAAACAATATTTATTCTTAAAAGTATTTAGAAAATTATTTCATTTATCGCCCAGCATATTTATGAGCATCAATTTATGACCTCAAGCGCCAATCCTATATTACTATAAGAATTATGCTGGGAGAGCTGGAATACCAATATGAAAACCCCTGACTAGCTCTACTTAGGGTGGGTGATTTTCATAGAATGGCATACATATTGTCTCAATGATATAAGGATGTAAAAGTATAGGGTGAGGTTTTCCTTAAAACTATTAAACTTGGTAATACCTGAAATAGAAGCTTTTATTGAAAGTCTTTAAAATTGTTAATAACTGAAGTAAAGGCATCCATTTATAAAAATTAATAATTCTTCCTGTGAGATTGAGGATATGAAACAATCAGATTTGTCTATCTTTCTGTTTCACCTACTATATGTTATAGTAGTATTTATTTATGTGTACCTATACCCAAATGCTCATATAATATGCTAATATTGTGCTAATATCATGCTAAATTTTAAACCTAAATATATGAGTTGGGTATGTGTGTGTATATTTTAGCATACAATATAGAAAATGTATGTATATATGTAAAAGTCAGTCAATGTGCACACATATATTTTTAGTAGTTAAATAAATGGAAAAATGCTATGTATGTGTAACAAGAAACTACATATATGCAGGAAGGAATAATGTTAATAGAATTAAAACATTAGAGAATTTCTTTATTTAGAATATTTATTCTAAAATTAATATTTAAAATTATTATATTTCTGCATATATTGCTAAATTATATAATTGCAATACATATATAATAAAATGTTTTTCCATCTTTATATTTCTTTTTTTAATAAGGATGATTTCATAAATTTAATCCTTCTCACTGTATTCTGACCTATTTACAATTTTAAGAGTAAAAATAGATTTTAAAACCAAGTATGAATAAATTAACGTGGTGAAGTGAGGGAAAACCCACCTGTAAAAAAACATCAATAACAGCGAAGATTCCACGATTTCCAAGAATACAGCAAAGTAATCAGAAAAGCAGATCTAAAATTACTAAGACAGGAGAGGGGGTGAGCTAGTATATAAGTTTGCTTCAGCTATCTTTGAGCACTTCAGCCTTCATTCAGAGTTATTCATTATTTCAAAATATTTTATAAATTCATGATGATGATGGGCTAGAAAGGGATTTCCCTTGTGTTCTGGATCCATGATGGTCTACAAGATGAAGAGAAATGTGAACTAGAAGCCAATGCTATCTAAAGAAACCCTCAAGATGAAGCCAACTTGCCACAGCAGAGAAAAGAAAGTGGTAACAAATCTCCCTCCATCTTAAGTTAACTTTTAAACTAATCTTCATAAATCCTAAAAACTAGCTAAATTTAGTCTTAATGGCCAATAATAATGTATTCTAAATGTACAAGTTGAATGTAATTTTTATTTTCTTTCATTTAAATCATAAAAAAATATAATCCCAGTTTATTGTCATCATCAGAAAAAAGTATTGAAGTAATTTGTTGGCATACCATGAGCTTCCTTCTGTAGTCCAAGCAATTGTCAGTATCAGGAAGAGTACAATTCAGGTGATTTGTTAGTATGCCATGAGCTTTCATCTGTCCAGGATTGGCAAGCTATCTTCTAGAACATATTTAAGCAGCAAGTTGATCCATTTGAAGTGACCCTGGCCTCATTAATCAAAACTCTGCAGTAAACTATGGGGCAGCTACTAGACTGGTACTCCCTTAGATCTTCATAGGACCTCTGTATAACTCTTCTAGCTATTCTGCTAACCACTTTACTGAAAATTAAAGCCAAACTTTGCAGTTGGCCTAGTTGACCACTGCTTAAAATGTTAAAACCAGACTCATCTGGCTAACTCTTACAAAACTGCAAGCAAAATTAACTGATATTTTTATCAGTCTTTTTATAATCTTTGTTGGGTCATGCGATAAAAACACTGTGACTGTTTTCAATCTGTCTAATCCATTTGAAAACAAGCTGGAAATTTCTATCAAAGTGTGATATTCATGTTTTTACTTTAATCTTTTGGGATTTGACCAAAGGTGTGATAATCCTTTAGAATTTTTAATCTACAAAGATTTTTAACTACATAGTAGAAATGCAAGCAAACATTAATTTAAAAAGATATTTTGTACAAGTTTTAATTAAAAGATTTTAAAAATAAATTATGCTTGTTTTTTTTTTAATTTCAAAATCAGAATTACAAATATTATTTATTAGACCCTTTTAAAAACTTAATCCATAACAAAATTTTATTTTAAATCAGTTATTATTTTTTTATTTTTTTTATTTTAGTGAATGTAGAAAATATCTACAATAATTTTTGTCTGTGTTTATTTCTAGTTTTCCTTTCAACTTTATATATATTTATGCACACACACTATATTACTGTGTGGTTATGTAACCCAACTGGTTACAATATATTTATATAATCAGTGCTCAATTTATATTAACCCTTTTCCTACCTCTTACGAGACCTCTTTCAACAGTTGACATCACTTTAATTCTGTTATTTTTAATGCTAGGATATTCGTTTGACAGTTATTGATTAGGTTTTTAAAAGTTCTGTAAGATGGTGCCCTCTTCCGAATTATTTTACAAGTAAAAAATAAAAAAAACTGCATTTAAAGCTAAACAAAGAAAGAAGCTTGTCGGTGATTGGCTGTCAGCCGGCTCTCAGCCGACAAAGACATTCTGATTGGCTGGAAAGAACAAAGAAACCGCCTGATCAAAGAAAATAAAAAAAAATGCTGAGATTTTCATTTCAAATATGATTTTAAAGTACTAAAAAAGTATAATTTGAGAAAGAAAATAATTTTTAATAAAATATACTAAAAAAAAAAATTATTTTCGAAAAATATTGATGATTTTAGTAAAAATATTTAAGATTTAGCAAAAAGAAATCTTTACTTTTTCATAACGTAAAATTGAAAAAAAGCATTTACGTCAGCACTTCTTTGTTTATAAGTTCGCTTTTAAATTTGCTGAAATTGAATATTTTATAATAAATAAATAGCAATTTATTTTTGAAAGAACTTTCGTTCACTTCATAACCTGACAAATTATTAATACACTTTTTATAAATGTATCTGAGTTGAATTTAATATTATAGGTGAATATGTTTTAACAATAGGCTTTGTCTTCAGTTTGTGAGTTGGCCAATTAAAAGCTTTGATTTTTACCTCATACAACCAATAATATAATTAGCGGTTAAAAGGTTCAAACTTTAATGAACAAGTTTCAATCTTCTCCACTCTCCAATTCTATAGCCATACTTATTATTAAAAACAAGATGATGGACTGCTCAAATCCCTTGTTGATGCTAATATTGTCATACTCATATTAACTTTAAGTCACTCTGAATTCTCGTATATGAGCAGAATTCAGGCTGAACTTGTAATATTTGATTACATATATAATGTATATACTGAACTTTACATGTAATTAGAGGGGATATGACCAGATTATCAAGCTCCCTTCAGATATCCACTCCATCTTATATAACTGATACACATGACTACAAACATGTATATTGGATATGATTTATCTTTTTCACATGTATTGTAATGGACCATTACATTTCTTTCAAATAAAAGTGGAAAAAAATATATAATTACCCTCAAGTAGAAATATATATAAATATATTGTAATGGTATATGCCGTTACATTAATTTAAAATTATAATAATTTTTTTTTTAATTCATAAATAAAAAACTAAAAGCTAAAATTAAAGAGTTGTTCACACAGATGCAAAACTTTAAAAGTATTTATTTTTTTAAATAAAAAAAAAGTATTTGAACATACTTTTTTAGAAAAAAGTACAAGATCTAACGATAAAATATTTTTATAAATGGAAATGATTGTTTTATAAATTAAGCAAAAAGCAAACTAGCCCTTGGGGCTCTTATATAAAAAAGTCAGATAAAATATAGATAAGAGAACAAAAATAAATTAGATGTCCAATAGAAGCAGCAATGAAGGCCTGGACCGTAATGAAAATTTGAAACAGGAAACCATTGTTCAGTGAATCCGGATGATCGGTATAAAAGGAAAAATATTGAAATTAAGAACAGTTCCAGCTTGATTTTTTTTGAGGGGCATGATAAAATGCACTTGTCACTCTCTTTTATTTTCAAATGAAAAATGACTGATGAATTATGAATGATACTATTGTAGACCCGCATCATATGGGTTCTTCAATCAAATAGTACCAGGATTGAACCAGCTATGGCCACCTCCAGAACAACAGACCAGTCTTCAAATAGAGATATTGTGGGAATTGGCACCAGGAAGCAGGATTCTTCTACTGTAAGACATGAACTATAAAATTTAAAGTAATTAAGAACTTTCGTTAAGATTTGACAAGCTTTTAATATTCAGCTAACCTAAATTTTAAAACGAACTTTTATCTGACTTTCAAGTTTTCAAATTAATTATTAATGTTTAATTTTTATACATTTGTGTTTGCTAAAAATCATTTCCATTTTTTTTATTTATTAATATTTATTGTATAAATTATTTAAATGCATTAAATTTAAGTTGGGTATAGATGCTTGCATAGATTCGTTAATGTTTAATTATGTTTTTATTTACATATTTGATTAAAATATATAGACATTTGGTAAATAATGATATCTTATGTTGAATATCTAAAATGTATTTATTCGGATGTCTTGTAAGTTATTGGAGTCAATGCAGCATCTTATGATGAATGCCATTGGGTTTCTTGTAAATTTCCTCTGAAATTCCATCAATGACTTTATATTTTGATTGTTTATGTTTATTTTGAAATGTTTTTAACTGTGTAATCTATGTAGCCGATCTATACTCAACATTAAAAAAAAAAAACTTTTATAAAATTCATCTGTGTGAAATTATATAAATGTTAAATTTAAGTTGAGCATGAATGGCTATATAGATTTGTAAAGTTATGTTAATTAATTAAGGGAGGGTTAATCTTAGGTTATTTGTTTTGTAGTTAGATTGGGTAAATGGATTGGATATATTGGTGTAATTAGTAAATGTAGTATGATGTCCACTACTTGCAGGATCGCATTTTATGCTGCACACCCCCCTTTTTCCTATGAAAGGGATAGTAAGATGGAAAATGCAGTCCCTTCCTATGGAGTTTTTTTATTGTTCTTCTTTCCAGACAGATGTAGTATTACTGTACTGGACAAGAGTCAATGTCTTCTTTAACCATGCTGTTCAGATGTACATCCCTGACAGTATGATATTTGTGCTGTCGTATTTCATGATGCATTGATGGATTGACGTTAGTTTGACTGTGAACTTTTGGCCTAAGGTTACATAAGGGATATAATACTTCTCTTTTTAAATGCAATCTATGTAGTTTATTCATACTTGACACTCTTAAAAAAAATATTATTAAATTCATCTGTACAGATGGTTTAAAATTTAAAATAATAATTTAAATTAAAAGTTAATATTAAAATCTAAAATAATAAATGTTATTCCTCAAATTTTAAATGATTATATATGTGCGTTAATAAATGTTGTTTGTGTGTTAATTACTGGCAGTGCCTTTTATTTTTTTATATTTAAGATATAAATTAAATAAAGTTATATATTATTATCACTGCAGCTCCATGAGCTAGTGGCATTGGGCTGATGGTCGTGAAAAATATCTATGTCAAAGTTGAATCTTTAACAGCATGTATCTGCCTACGCTATAATTTTTCTAGGTTCAAATAACCTAGTGGCACCCTGTTCGGCAGTTACGATAAGACTGATAACTTCCACCAACCTATCCACCCATTATAATATATATATAAAAGAATTCAATAATTTTATTTAAATTAATATATATATAATGTACAGATGGCAAACTAATTATATAATTTAAAGTTTAAAATATAAAAATAAGATTGTTTTTAATATAAAAGAATAATAAAAAAAGTTATTAATTAGTTATTTTAGTTTCAATAATAATTTATTATTTCTAATGTATGTGATGTGTAATCATACAATTGGGGTTTACATTGTTGTTCTAACTATCTTGTTATTTTCGTTTGGGTTCTGATGAGTCTATGTTGCCCAATATGGTGAGAACATTAGATCTTTCACATATTTGTTATCTGATTGTTAGCCCCCCCCCCCCCTTTGCCTTGTTGTTAGTTTGGCATATTGTATAATGTCCAAGTGTCTTCAAATGTTTTCGACGATGCCAGGAGTTGGTCTCTCTTCTGGATTTTAATCATTGTTTTGGAAAAAACCTGTTTTATATTAGGTTGTGGGTGTTCCATGATTAGTTTACAACGTGTAACCCATATGGCATAGTTCAAAAACACCGAGAGACATATTATTGGATAGGTTTTAGTATTGATACTATCTTTCAGAGATGAAATCAGTTGGAAATCTATCTTGGTGTTGGAGAGTATGATTTCTCGGATCACTCTGAATCCCATACATTGTGAGAAAAGGTGTTCCAATGTCTCATCACCGTTCATGCAAATGCTGCAAGTAGGGTCTATGTTGTGACCACGTTTGTAAAAGAGGAAGTGATTAGTAGGTAGTCCATTAATGTTGTATTTAATGAGGAAGTCTAAGTATTTGGCCTCTAGACTCCATCTTTTAAAGTTGGATACCAGTTTCTGATTATTGTAATAAAATGTGTTGATTATAGGATGTAAGATTGGATGGAGGATTGTGTATGCTTGCCATAATGATATTTTAGAATTGAATGTGGAGTCATTTATTGCGCAGTGCTGTTTGATAAAGCTTGTGTTTCTAGTGATCCATGTTTGTCTGACTGGTGAGGGTCGGTCAGTGGGTGTTACCTTTTGAAGGAAAGTTTTTTGGAGAATTGTGTTAAAACCATATGATGCTACCAAGTTGTGTATGAAATTGTGGGTTTTTTGGTAAATCAATGCTTGAATGGAGTGGAGAGCAAGACCATTTAGCTTCCTTGGTCGCTGAGTGCCTTTGAGGCTGATCGTGACCGTTTTACCTTTCCAGAAAAGCCTTGAGCACAAGCCATTTATTTTATTTATGAAGCTTTTGTTGCATTTGATAAATGGAAGAAAGTATGCTATTTTTGGCATCACATTCATGTTAATTAGTGCTACCTTGCCAGGGAGGGAAAGGTAGACTTGTGACAAGGAAGTGATGAATTTGTTTGTTGTTTCTAGGATGTTATCCTGAATCTCTTTGGTCATTGCTGTGGTAGATTTGAATATGGGAAACCCAAGATATCTCTGTGGCTTGGCAGAGAAGAGGGTGTTAATTTTCTTTCCTGAAACAATTTGCCAGGAGGCAGACTTGCTGGGGTTGAATTGCAGCCTGTATTTCTCAGAATAGCGGCTTAATATTGTTTGTAGCAAAGGAATATGTTTTCTTGATGGTAGGATGATCATTACATCATCCATGTAGGCAAACGTGTTGAATTCTCTGCTTAAATTGGGTATAAAAAGACCTGGTAGATTTTTTTCCAAATCCATCAGGAGAGGATTTATATATGCGATGAAGCATAAGGCACTGAGAGGGGAACCCTGAGGGAGAGCTTGTGTCGGTTTAAATCTGGAGGTGATATTACCATCCATAGTGATAAAAATTTCCCTGTTGTATAGTAAGTTGCTTATGATCTGGACAGCAGCTGCAGGAACATCATACTCGGCCAAAATATTTAAGAGTATGTCTATATGTACCAAGTCAAAGGCTGTAGCAATGTCCAGTTGAATAGCTATCGGCCCTGACTTCCGGTGGATTCTGACATAGTCAATGATGGAGATTATGTTGCCCATTGCATGTGCAGTAGAGGATCCCTTTTTGGCATATTGGTTGTTAGATATGTGCTTTAAGACATTTGGTTGGATGAGGTCTTTGATCACAGACTCAACAATTTTAATTAACAGGAGTGTCATGGAAATAGGTCTGATGTTTGAGAGATCCATAACCTGATTTTTTTTTAATAAATGGAACTAGTGCCACTGGGTAAAGGTTAGGTATCACTCTATTACCAGTTGCTAGGTAATCCACCATCTTCTTCATTATGGGAATTGCAAATTGATTGAGGTGTAGGATTAGGAATCTGGGAATCCCATGTAATCCAGGATGTACACCATCTGGAAGGGAAGATATTTTCTGTTGGAGTAGGTTTTCTGTGATCCCATGTGGTGCCTGTGGATCAACTTCAGACCAGGGTTGTGTGCCATTGAAGGTTGCGGTTTGCATTCTTTGCCGGAAGTGTTCTTTTATTGTGTTCATCATAGGTGTTCCCAGTAAGGTTTCCCCATCTGCAATGATGGAGGTGGGAGTGGTTTTGTTATTTTTCCCTCCAAGTGCCCATCTCAAGTAGCCTTTTGTCCAGTGATGTTGTTGTGATAAATAACATTTGGCTCTCCTAATGGATAGGTATTCCGCCAGGGATTTTTGTCTTGATCGGTATAGGTTTTTAAGACTATATATATCTTGTGTTTTGATAGGTTGACTTTGGAGCATCTGAAGCTGATTCTCTATTTGTAGAAGATCTCTGAAGAGGCCATTAGGGCCTTTGACTTTCATGGTATGGTGTTTTAATATTGTCTGTAGGATGCCTATAAATGAAAACCAGGCTTCTTCAGCTGGTCTTGAAAGGATGTTGATTTTGTGAAAATATATATAAGATTCAGACACTATGGCCTCTGTCATGTTTGATTTTGTGACTATCCGCATGGTTTTGTGAAGAGCCTCTGGGGTTGGGAGGCCAGCCATGGTTTCAAGAGTAACTACAAGGGCCATATGGTCCAAAAACGACACCGGTAAAAGTTTTGCATTTAGATGAAAATGTAAATCTGGTGAATAATATAATAGGTCTATTAGGGTTTGGTGGGATTTGGTGTAAAAGGAGTAGGATCCGGGAGGAAGGAATCCTTCCCCACACATCAAGTTTCTATTTATCAGTGGAAGAAATTTTAGGTTAAAGCGACCATATGTGGTGTTAAAATCTCCCAATATAAGTAAAGAGCCTGATTTGTTGCTAAGAATAGCATTTAAAATCTGAATTATTTTGTGATAGATAGTAGGATTGTTTGAAGTGTATATATAAGCTAGATTTATGCTGTAGCCCCAATAACCAATTTCTAATAAGATTAAGTTGTTATCCAAATAGAGAATACAGAATTTGTTTGGAGGAAATTTTTTGTTAATTAATACTCCAACCCCTCCAGCTGCTGAGTGTCCAACTGAAAATTTAGTGAAGCCCATAGTGGCAATTAATGTTTCTAATTTAGTGTCAGTGTTATTATGGAATTTGGTTTCCCCCATTAGAAGGATGTGGGGAGAGTTAATGCTTATCCAATTTCTAATTGCGTGAGCACGGGCCAATGAGTTGAGGCCACGGACATTAATCCCTGCAATTTTATAGTTCATAATATAGTGTCCCTGCCCCTCCAGCCGGCCCCTGGTCTCGGGGAGAATTTGGAAGTAAATGACTATAATTGGTTTCTTGATCTGATGCTTCTTCCAATGAGAGTTGATGTAGATTTGATTCCATGAGTACTGGAAGATCCTCATTTTCCATAGAATCTGGTAATTCCAAATAGGGATCATCTTCCATTGGTGCTGAATCTGTATCAGAGTGCTCAGAGGTTTTTCTTTTCTTTTTTTCCCATGACACTTTGTGTTTACTTTGTGATTCTTGTGAATCTGGTTTTAATGTAGGTAGTTGTGTTATAAACCCAGAATTTATATCATCATCTGAGCTTGATTTATCCGGAACATCTGATTTCTGTTTATTAATATTTGGTCTGAGCTTGATTTATCCGCTCTACTTCTTGTGAAAGATCCTGAGTCCAATGTCCAGATAAACCATCCTTTTCCCCCAGGTTTGGAGTTTTGGTGTGTGCTGGATTGAATTTTTTCCTTGGTTTATTGGTTTTGCTACTTTCTTTTTGAGGATGTGGAGTTATTGTATTTTGTTTACTTTGTGACTTTCTAGGTGATTGGGTGTTATTTTTGTCTATTTTGATTCTGGTGTCTGTTTCTTCTATTGGAAGTGATTTCAAGTCTGAAGGATTGTCAAGCATTGATTCATAGCCCTTTTTTTCCAATGTTGTACTGTTTATTGACTGAATATTATCTGTGTATTGATTTGAAATGAGATGAGGTGTACTTGATGTAGTTGTTTGTTTATCATTTCTATTTTTGGTTGTATTGTTGTGGAATTTCATTTCAGTTTGTTGGGAAAGATTTTCATCTTGATTCTCATCTCTAGATATTATGTGGTCTGGTGTTACATCTGTGGGAGTTATGTCTATAGATTCGGTATAGTTTGATGTTGAAGCCCTGTGTTTATCAGTGTGGTTTTCAATATTATTGTCTGTTTTAGGTGACTGTTTGGTGTCTGTAGTTGTTGTTGTTTCTATATTCTTTCCATTGCAGCGGTGGAACTTGCCTTTCTTTTGATTGCAGGTAGTGCAGATACGTGTCAAACAGTCTTTTATAAAGTGTGTCCTTTGTAAACAGTGAAAGCACTGAGGCCGCACCCCCCTGAATGTTAAGACCATTGGTGAACCTCTTGCATTAACTACAGTAGGGATGTCAGTGGGAGAAACATTTTTTTTCATGGCTAGTGAGAAGATTGCTGTGTTTGATATTATGTTTCCGTTCAAGATGGGGTCTGGAAGGAATTTAAATTTTGATACAGTGCCGTAGGGATTGAGGATATTTTGGAGCTCTTGTTCAGTGAATCTTGTTAGGCAGTTTTTGATTTTCCCTTGTAGTATCATAGGTCTGTTCATTTCTACAGTGCAAAGTATTTTATTTCCTAGTATTTTAATATTGTTTTTAAATTGGAGCCTGTCTACCCAGATCTTAAATTCTATTGCCACATATCTGTCATTAGGATGTGTTAGTATTTGATAAATCCCCAACTCTGAATCATGTTGTTTAATTACGGAATATAAATGCTTCATGGGGAATTTGTATAATGATAAGTTTTCATTCGTTACTGCTAGGATTAGAGTTTTGTCATTGTAATAATTTTGGAAAGATTTATAGAGCATGTTTGGAATAGTTTTGTTGAAATTAAAGTTTATGTTTTGATGCATTTCGTCGGTAATATTATTATAATTTAATATCTTAATTGATTGGGGGTGTTGATTGTCTTCTGTTGTGATTTCTCTTTCATATTCCGATATGCCTATAAGCATTTCATTAATATTGCTGACCGAGTTAGTCTCCACGGTTTTAACGTCTTTGTTGATACTTAAAGCGTTAGCGTAGGATATAGATTTTTTTGGGAGGGTTTGTATTTGTGAGTCTGTTTTGAAATGTGCGAACGATGTAGATATTAAAGGTTCATCTAGTTTGAAATTTTCATTTGTTTGTGAATGGGTTTTGTTGATTTTTTTTTTTATCTGTTATTTCGTTTTTTTCTCCCGAAATACTGTTGACAGTCTCTGGTGATACAGCAGCGAATTTGGTGACCTCTGGTGATTTAAAAAAATTTTTTTTCCTTTCTTCAGATAGATTTTGCTGATATTTTATTTTTTGTTCCAAATTATTCTGAGTGTGTTTCGTGGTTGTGGATAAATTGTGTTTATTTACTTCTCCTAAAGGAGTTTGGGAAATACGGTGAGTGTTGTTACTGTTTTCGTATGTATTATTAATATTGGCTGTTATTTCGCCCGATGGTAAACCAACGCTATTGCATATAACTGACGAAGTTTGTATAATTTCTTGCATTTTAATGTTGTCAGTAATTATTTGGTGCTGAGCATTGCTAATGGGAAGGTTTTTGATCTCAGATGGAGCCTGAGATTTGTTATTATAGCTATGAAGATTTCGGCTATCGTTTCTGTTGAACGACTAAGTGTGACAATTTAAGCTTGAATTGCTATGTATATTATCTATATCATTATCACATTCCATTTTTAAATATATAAAACTTCTCTTACCTTGTATTTAGGGGTTTGGAATGGGGTTTGATACCCCCTTTCCTGCTGATTTCAATTTTGATGCGAGCTATCGTTCACGTTGTTTGCTGTTTAAGAACCGGAAATCTTAGAATGGAAATGATTTTCTATATTGACATAATAGCAAACAGGCCCTTGGGCATAAAATCAGATAAGAGATAAATTAAAAAAATACTAGTGATAAAATTTTCAGTTACTGCTCTAAAAAAAAGCTGACCAATAATGATGGAAATAAATGCATGGTCCACAGAGAAAAGTCAAGCCATGTAAAATTGATCCTGGAATTTGCTGATAAGAATTCACAAAGATATAAAAAGAAAACTCTGAAGTTGAGATTAGATTTCAATTGGTCTTGCTAATTACATGTTATTTAAATATATAAGTGTATTGGGGATCTCCAAAATGTAGGGGTCAGCAATAATTTACATTTCCCATGATTACACCAGCTGAAGTGGTCCCCAGAGTATGATGGTGCCCAGAAACTGGCCAGTAACTGACTTGTTTCCACCTACAACAATATAAAATGGAAAGAACTTTAAACTGTGTGACACATCAAGGACCACCAAGACAGACTTCAATAAATCTACAGCATTGGAAAGTATGAACTTTTGCTTTAAATGAATTTTCCTTTTATAAAACAAACTTTTCCAAGTAGTAATTCTAAACATCACTTAATTTTTAAAAGAAATCTTCTATATAACTAAAATTTAAATTATTTGTTATATTTTCTTTTAATAAGTTTAATATCATTTCCATTGTTGTAATTTGTTTTAAATTAATTATTTAAAATAAGCATAAATGGCTACATAGATTCGTAAGATTATATTAGTTTAAGGTGTGTTAATTTTGGGCTAATTATTTTGTAGTTAAATCAGTGCTGGTGGGTAGATGTTTGGTTGTTTTATGTGAATGTAATCTGAGTATGTGCATTGGATACTCGTTTTCTTGTACCGTGTTAGCATACAGGGCATAATACCCACGTGAATATATGGCCAAAAGTGTAGCCATCATGTTTGTCAATGGTCGTAGAGTATTTCCTATGTTATTGATTTTCTTATGCTCTGACTGGGACAGTAAGCTGGCAAAGACCACTATCCTCTTTTGCAGAGCATCTCTTCCATATATATTTTAATAATTTTGTTTTTGTATTACCAATTGGGCAGTGGATCATTCCTGTCTGTTGGTGAGATTTATTCGTGGTCATGGGGAAGATGTTCATTCCTTCCCTCCATGATTCTTTATTTCTCAAATAATATCATGGTACAGAAATAAATTCCTGTTAGCATGGTTGTGTTATGCTAATAATCTCATTTTGCATTAAACACATTGGTATATCAGTAAGCTAGCATTGGTTTGGATGTGAGATTTTTAGCCTAAAGTTAAAAGGGATTGGATTGGTTATATGCGTAATCTATGTAGCATATTCATGCTTATTAAAATTGTATTAAAGCAATTAAATGCTTCCATCTGTGCATTTAATTCAAATCAAATATATCCACTAGTTAATGTAATTTTCAGAATTTTCTTTTTTTTTAATGTGTGTGTGTTATAATAAAATGTTTTGTTTAATTACATTTTGGCAGTAACTTATTTTATATTAATATTTAAAATTCAGAATTAGAAATTTGAATATACAGTGTGATACTTTAAGCTCAGCTTCTCCCTGAGCTAGTGATTGGGGCTTTCGGTTAAGGTTGAGGAGGTTCCGTCGACTGTTATAGTATGTAGTCATATGTATCAGTTATATAAGATGGAATAAATAACTGAAGGGAGCTTGAAAGTCTGTGTTCAAATCCTTTATAATTCTATTAAAATTATTATATGTTTTATGGGTCCTTAAGTTTTAATCTCAAAGTGATAAGAAGTTAATCATTCTTAGTTAGATAATTACATCTATAAGAAATATTTTATGCATTGCTTCTATATGTTAGTATTAATTTTTAAAATATTACAATATATATAATAAGGCATCCTAATAATATGAGTTATATTGTGTTAGTATAGTTTTATTCCTAATGAATAAACCATCAAAGGAATCCAGTAAAGGATATTGAGATGTAATAAAAAACCATGTTTTAAATATTATTGGGCAGTGCTAAGCACTAATTTCACTGGTTTTATTTAAAGGAGTAAAAAAAATTCTTCAATGTTTCTAAGCAAGGTTGACTAATTAATTATTGATTAGTTATTGAATAAACATTAAGGGCACCATAAAACATTATAAAAGGATGTCAGTGTTTCTTGTTTTCATAACACTATTTGTGATATCAAACCTACACAAAGGATAATAAAATAATAATTGGGGTTCATCGAAAACTTGATATGTTTTATTTTGGATAACTATCTACAGTATATTTAACTTGATTAATGAATCTTATCGAATTATTTGAAGTTCACGGAATAAACATTTGGACTGTGTTTCTTGTTTTCATAACACTATTTGTGATATCAAACCTACACAAAGGATAATAAAATAATAATTGGGGTTCATCGAAAACTTGATATGTTTTATTTTGGATAACTATCTACAGTATATTTAACTTGATTAATGAATCTTATCGAATTATTTGAAGTTCACGGAATAAACATTTGAACTATCTTGTTTCTCTGATGTATGTACATAGAAGGACTGCATTAAAGTTGTATATAAATGCGTATTTTATTTATCTATTCTTTTATATTATATTTTATTAGTATAATTGTGTATAAAAATAGAAGAAAGTTAAATCTTAATTTAAATCTTAATTATATTTTTAAATTTTAATATTTTAAATTTTAACTTAAAATATGATAGGTTTACTTATTGACCGTATATTATTTTCAATACACCTGTTATGAGTATTGAAAAATTTGGATGATTATATTATAACAGTTATCTATTAACAATATATTTTGTAAATAAGGTAAACGCATAAACATATTTATTATTTTAATTTATTTTTATAAATTATCATATCGTATGAATATTAATAATTAAGTTTTCTTTTATTTTTGCCTGTGTAGTTGTTCAACAATATTTTGTTTTACGTGAATTTATATTACATAATAAACAAACTGACGATTGCTGGTTTAGCATGAAATACGAATATTGGTGATTATTTATCTTTTCAACATGTGTGTGATCAGTTGGGTCAGCAATACGAGATGACACTGAGAGTAGTGGGACGTGTGAAAGTCTGAGTTCGAATCCCGCCTATATTACATAATAAACAAAATAAACAAACCTTTGCTTTATAAATACTTCTCTTCTAAATGTTAATTCAGATGAAGGATATACTTCACAATAATTAATTAGAATGTATATTTCAATATATTTTATTTATTTATCTTTTTTGGTACTGTTCGGTTAGCAGTACTGTGTCCTCCTACTCCTGCTCTTCCTCCTCCTACTCCTTTTCTCCCTCCTGCTTCTCCTCCTGCTGCTCCTCCTGCTGCTGTGGCTGCTGCTGCTACTGCTGCTACTACTGCTATTACTATCCTCCTTTTCCCCCTTTCCCTCCCCTCCCACTTCCCCTCCTACTACCACTACCACTATTACTATCCTCCTCCTCCCCTCCCCCCACTCCCACTACCACTATGACTACCACTACTACTACTATCCTCCTCCTCCTCCCACTGCCACTGCTACTGCTACTACTACTACTATTATTATTAATTTAGTTAAATAAATAAACTGGATTCTGTGGTTATTTTAATTAGTCTGTTTGCTAATGTAATTTTAAATATTTAGCAGTTACATATTAATTTATACATTACACTTCTTACATTAATCAATTATAAAATATTCAAAAAATCAGCAGTTGGATTGCATATTGTTATATATTACTTTCTTTTATATGCATTCAATATATTTGATTATTTAATCTAGGTTGCAATTAATATAATAGATTAATATTCAGTGATTTCAATATGTACATATTTTATATTATAATAGGTATAAGTGATATTTATTATTAAATCTGATTAAACACATTAAAACATGTAAATTTAAGTTTTTTATACTAATTGACTTTAATTAACTCGATTTTAATAACATATTTAATTAAAATAAGTGACAGCAAAATTCTAAATAAGATTTCACTACTTTCTATATAAGATAGTTTGATAAATGATTTAAAGATAAATCCATTTTTTGGTTTATTTATATTATATTTATTTACAAATAAATAATTCTATAGAAAGAATATGATTATCTCAGCTAAAATTTATATTTGAGCTCATCTAAGAATTTATAAGGCATGAATATTTTAGTAAATTCAAAATGAAGTATATAATTGAAGTATATAATTGAAATTATGACTTATTGGATATTTATTATGATAATATATTACATATTATAGTTATTTATAATTCGGTGTTTAACATTTTAGGTTTTGTTGATTAAAAGTAGTCTATTACAATTTTCTGGACATATCAGTAAATAAGGGCATCTCATCATCATCATCATTTTATATTATTAAAATTTGACATAGGGTGTATTGAATAAAGCAAATCTTGCAATACACTTTTTATACCATTATGATTTGGCTCCTAAATCTGTGAGGCATTTAAAGAGAAAACTTTTTATACATTTTATTAATTATAGGTTGAAGTACACAAATCTGTACTATTTAATGAAGCCTCATTTCATCTTTACCATTTTTATACCATTAAAACATAAATATATAATAAAAATGAATATTTATATATGAAGGTTAGTAAAAAAATTGTCAAAAGCAATACAAATACCCAAAGAAATAAGGAAATAAAAATAAATACTACCTTATATCTTCAGTCCATAAAGCAGATATTTCAAGCTTAAAATCACCTACTGTAATCTTAATAATTATAGTTTATTATAAGTTTTTATATCACTATGCACAATGTCATGAATGAAGTTAATCAAATGTTGTCAACACTATGAATAACAAATAAATTAGTAAGTTTAATAACACTAATATAATTTTAGTTATTTTTTGATTTTAAATTTATACATATTTTAAAACATTTTAGAAAATAACATATTGTTATTAAAGTGTTACGTCATTACCAAAGCAGACATCTTTATCAAGAAAACATGGGATATCTTTATAATTTTAATAGTTGTAGTAGTATTTTGATAAAAAAAGATTTTTATACATTTGGGGTTTTTTTTAAAAAACCATTGTCTTTAAAATCATTAACATTTATGTTTATATTAAGTTTCAAAATCCATCAGTTTTTATAAACCATCTCAAATCAATAAATCTTTATTAGTTTGTTCACACTTATTACATTTAAGATATCTGGGTTGAAGAAAGTTGAAAAGCTACAAAAAAATGTCCATTATATTTATCAGTTTCACATAGTTATCAAAAATGTTGCCAAGATGAACATGCATTTTTAAATACACTATCATAAAAAAATTGAGATAATAAGGGATAATCACAAGCTTAAGTGGTTAAAAGTCAAACAATTGTTATAACTGATAGTATAAATACTTCAAAAATTGAAATGTTCTACTAGATGTTGAATAAAATTGTGAATCATATAGTTTATCATTTTATACTGATTTGATTTAAATATTTTGCTATTAGAATCTGCGTGATTAGGAGCACATTGACTTTGTATCATTTTGAAGTAGTTTATGTAAGCACAAATAATCAATGAACACCAGATGGTATTGCCAACTAATTCCTTAGACAAAGTTTTGCTCCTAGCTTTCAATCAAGTTTGGACATTGTACTATTCCAACTAATGGCATGAAAGTTTCATTACCTTAATGTTTTAATCCAAATCCACTTGGCTTATCTATGTATAAAATTTAATATTAGATCACCAACTAAATATCCTGACCCCAGTTATATACTGCCTTCAGGTGCTATGACCTTTTTTGGCAAAAGAATATATACCAAAACTATGTGCTGTTTTATTTTTTAAATGATAATGAAAACAGATCACCAACTAAATATTCTATTGACCTCAGTTGTATATTAACTTCACATACTATGACTTTTTTAGCAAAAGAATATATACCAAGCTATATACTGCTTAATCTTTAAAATGATAATCTAAAACTATATTTCCTTACACCAAATAATGATATTGGGAAACACAGAATTTTCTTAACTACACAATAAACTATATTAAAAAGTTTCGATGTAAAACTGATATGTGGGTAAAGAAAAATATTTTCCCATTTTAAAACCATGTTTAATTCATCTTTACTATGTAAATCATTCAAGCTTTTATATTACTGTTAGCTTTCAAATAAACATTATAAAATTATTATAATGACTATATTTTTTATGCAAAATCTTAACTATTTTACCAGCATTAATTTCTCAGGCTAAAAAATCCTTGTGAAATACTTTTTCTTTATGGAAGCTAATAAAACAAATGTGATATAAAAACACCTGATAAAAAAATCATTTTTTAACCTGAAAAGCTATGCAGAGAAAATCACCATTCTTGACATCAATAATGTCAAAACTTTTTAAAATAGAACATCAATATATATATATATATTGTAACGATCCGGAGAAAGTAGACTAAAGATATCTGCACTACAGGGCGCCATCTAGGCATTTGAACCTAGAAAAATTTATAGAGTAGGCAGATATGTAAGTCAAAAAAAAAATTTTTTTTTTTTTTATATTTTGCATCCGGTCGTTAGCCCATGTCACTAGCTCAGTGGAATAGCAGAGATTTAATAATATAATATAAGAGTATATATAAAAAAAGAATTAAATAAGCCACTGCCAATAATTAACACATAAACATTTATTTATGCACATATATATGAGATTGAAAATTGTTTTAGTATCAATTTACATTTTAACATCTAACATTATTTTTAACTTTACTTTGAATTTTAATTTACATTTTAATTTCTATTATATTATAAGTTTACATTTTAATTAAGTTTGCACAGATGGGATTATAAAAGCTTGTTTTAATATGTTGCGTATATTTCGGTTACATAGATTTCAATGGTTAAAAACATTTCAAAATAAACATAAACAATCAAAATATAAAATCATTGATACTGACAATTGCAGAGGGAAATTTATAAGTAACCCAATAGTATTCACCATAAGATACTTGCATTGTCACCAATAACTTAAAAGACATCCGAATAAATACATTTTAGATACTCACCGTGAGGTATCATTATTTATCGAATGTCTATATATTTTGATCAAATATGAAATCCAAAACATAATTAACCGATAACAAATCCATGCAAACATCTATAAACAACTTAAACTTAATGCATTTTTATTTAGTGTCGAGTATGAATAGACTACATAGATTTGCATTTGAGAATAAACATTCTATCCCTATTTGACCTTAGGCTAAAATTCGTAGTCAAACTGGCATCAATTCATCTGATATATCAATGTATTCAATGTAATAAAATACGGCAGCACAAAAAGTTAAGAGAAGAAATTGCCTCTCGTCAGATAGGAATATTACATCTATCTGCGAAGAAGAGCAATAAAACAAAAAACTCCATAGAAAGGAACTGCGGTATCCGACTTATAATTCCTTCCATAGGCAAACGGGTGTGTGCGGCATATGAAGCGATTCTGCCCATAGCGAATCTGTACTACATCTAATAAATTACACCAATATATACAATCCATTGGCCCAATTTAACCACGAAACAAATAACCTAAGATTACCCTCCCCTAATATAACTTTACAAATCTATACAGCCATTCACACCCGACTTAAGTTTAACATTTATATAATTTAACTTAACGAAAAACAGAAATTATAATAAAACTTAAAGAACAAAAAATAAATAAATGGAACTGATTTTAAATAAAAAAAAATATCAAATAACATTATTAATATTAATTTACATTGGTCAGATAGGATTCTATTTGTATTTTTTATATACGGAAAGTTTTTAATTTAATGTTCATAAATTATAAAGTTCTTACGGTTTTTTAAACAGTTCATCTTTATATGTTCCTTGCCATTTGAACGTGAATTCCCACGCCATCCTAAAAAGATTGGTATCCATTTAGCCGTTGTTTTATTTATTCATTCGGAGGTTTTTTAGTTTAGTTGGTCCTCAATGTAGAAAACGATAGTTCATTTCTCTTTCTTTCTTTGGCAAAACTGATGGGATTGAAGAGTGCGTCTTTTCAATCCCTTCTCCTTCCCTTCCGCACTAACACATATCTGTCACATCGTAAATAATCAATAACTAATAATTTTCAAACTTGTCCTTTTATATTAATTTGAAGGATTGAATTTACATTACATCATCGATGCGATGGTCCTTTCACTGAGGTCCGATTCCATAGGGATTTCTTTTTATTTGCTAAAAGTTTCTATTGTTTTCCTATCTGACCGATGTTTTTACATTTAAATGCCCAAGGCTGGTTTACATTTAACTAATTAAAACAATCATTTCCATTTCTGATTAATTAATGTGTTTTCCAAGATTAAAGATATATTTTTATCTCTAAATCTTTTTAGGTTTTTGTTTTTAAAATACCTTTCTATTTTTAATAAAGTTTTATTTTAATAATTTTTTTTTTATCTGTGCGATTTATATATACGAGTTTAAGACGATATTTAATTTCAATTTTTAATTCTTAAAGAAAATTTTTAAATGCGAACATGTTTAATAATAAAAAAACAATGTAACGTCATCTGTGCTTGTTACAATATATATATATGTACAATCATAAAATAGGAAGATTTTTCAATTGAACTTTTGTGAGGCTTCATTACTAAATCAGAAGACAGGGCTCAAAAGAATAAAATCTATACCACATGGCTAATTAAAAAAAGGAAAAAAAAAACACACAAGATGAACTCAAAATAAATTGTCCAATCAATACACATAATAATGCAAATAGAAATAATTGCAACATGTTAAGAATGTCAAAAATTGCTATATAACTTCTTATTGTTAAAAAAAACAATTTTATAAAAAGTAAGATTGTCCAAATTTTAAATCTAAATAGAACAAATCAGCATTAATAGTAAAATTTAATCAGAAAGATTATAACTATTATTGCAAGAAAAAGGAGTTACTAATTTAAAAAATATTTTTTTTAATGTTAAATGCATTTACTGTGCACTAAAAAGCAAAAAAATTGTTTCTTTAATCCCAATTGGGGTTTGTAGATTTAACTTGAAATAAAATATGGGGGATACAGAAATTAATTAAGTCAATCCATTGTTATGAAAAATAGGAATTGACTTAATTAATTTCTGAACACCTCCCCCCCACTTTTTATTTCAAGTTAAACCTAAAAACCCCAATTATGGATGACAAATAATAATTTTTTTGCTTTTTGGTGCACAGAAAATAAAAGCATTTAATGTAAAAAAAGTTTTTATTTCTATTTATTTTTAACTTTTTAATATTGGCATAATAAATAAAAATGTAAAACAAACTTGATACTTATAGTTTATATATATTGTTGATACAAAGACTTTCACAGGTTTGCATATATATGACATATTTTGTGGGTTCATCTGTGTTAAAATATTTTAAATATTGATGTACTGACATTTCAACTTATTTCAAGCCCAAAATGGACAAAATAGGAAATGAAAAGATGATAAATCAGCTATTAGGATTTGTGTTCCATATGTAAAAAGAATTACAGACAGTATTGGATGTATATTAAAATGCTATAATATAAATACAGCATTTTCTATTCATCAAAAGATCAGCAATATAATAATCAAGCCTAAGGATTCAATCCTTCTTGAATCTCATGGTGTTAATCAAATCTCATGTGAAAATTGTAAAGCTTCTTACATAGGTATGAGTAATAATTGCATCAGTGTTAGGAGTCATGCGCATGATAACGCAGTTAAACAACACTCATCATCAGCACTCTCACTCCATACTATGGATTCAGGTCATAAAATTGATTTTTCTAGTACCAGGATCATATCCAGATGTGATAATCTATACCACTGCAAAATTAGAGAAACCATTGAGATACTTAAAAGGCCAGATTGTATCAATAAGCGGGATGATACATGCAAACTTCCTCCTATTTGGAAGGATTTTTTTAAAAAAACAACCTTAATTTAACATTTTTGCTATTGGTGAAATGGTTTTTTCAAATCAGTGATTGTAGTGCCTCTACAGCCATCTTTCTACCTTTTATCATCCAGTGGATGACTTGTGTGACCAAGTCAAAATGTTGGTACATCAATATTTAAAATATTTTAATACGGATGAACCTGCAAAATATGTCTTATATATATATATATATGCTATAAGTTAATATATATACCCCTTATGTATAAATCATATTTAGTATGTGTACACAATATTTACTTAAATAATCCTCCATGAATATTATATTTTAGCAATACCCTCTGTAAATAAATATAATGTCCAGACATTATATTTATTCCCAGAGAGCAATACTGAAATAGCATAAAATTGGTGAAAGCTGATTTGCAAATTTTCTGTTTAATTTTCCATCAACATTCTACACTAGAATATTTACTTATAATAATATGTGTATAATAAATAAATCATTAAGTGACTAAAAATATGAAAATATTTAATTAAATGAAAATTATTTGACTTTTTGCTTTTGATTGGAAATTTTTTATTTTTTTAAATAAATTCTTCCAAAACTATATTTTAAACAAACTTCATTAAATATGGATGATTTTAATTTAAATTGATTTGACACTTACAGTTTATGTATATTATTAGATATTTCTACATTAAGTTAATATGCATCCTCCTTATGTATGTATCATATTTAGTATGTGTGCATAATTATACATGTGAATAAAAAAGTACTAATAAACTTATAATATTAAGACATTCTTTTGTTGAAAAGTATTTGATAATTTTTTATTTGAATTTTTTTTAAAAAAAAAAAGCTTAATAAAACTATATGGTAAACTAATAATTTTTATTCGTCATTCATTAGACTAAAGATTATCCACTTAATAAATAATATTATTTATATTGTAAACTAACTTTATTCTAACTTAAATGAAGACTAAATAAAACCAAGAAAATTGTGCATGTTACTTAAAACATATTAAAATTCTAAAAACAATTTTTAAATCTGATATCAAAATAGGGAAAATTTTCTTACCCAGTGTTCCATATGTAAGAAACTAGATTACATGCTTAAAATATTATAGTACCATTGGGTAGTGATTCAAAAAAATGTACAAAATTTTAATGAATTATATTGAATTAAAATCTATTAAACTTTGACTTTAAATTGTTTTTATAACTTTAAATTGAAATCCAAAATTTTTTCTAACAAGTTTTTCTTAGAACATATTAAAGTTCTAAAAAAATAAAAAATTTGATATCAAAATATTCAAAATTTCTTTGCCTGCTGGTCCAGATCTATGAAACTAGGACATTCACCTAAAATCTTATGGTCCCATATTGCTTGCATGGTATTTCTATCTTATGTACCAAATTTGAAACAATTCTATTGAATTTAAATCTATTAAACTTCAAATTTAAAATATTATTCCTAACTTAAATAATAAAAGTGACTACAATATTTTCACAAACAAACATACAATCAAACAAACAGATATTGTAACTTAAATAAAAGCATTTAAAAATTAAGATTACTGAAAGTTAATACATATGAATAATAACTGACATATATATTTTTGTTATAATTAAATAAAGACAATTATTTTTTCTGTTATGATTGAATAAGTCACACTGCTACTAAAATTGTTTGCATCTTAATGTGCTTGATCACTACTGCATTACTTTGGATAATATTAAAAGTTTTAAAATGAAATAAATTAAAAAAACAGTGATGCTATTAATGCATTCTATTATATAGATAAAATTGTAACCTCGTCATTAATAAGCATATTTTGTTCCAATTGACAGTAATCTGTTTTTCAGTATCATGAGGATTGCTAATAAATTTAGCGTTCAAAATTTTTAAAAAAAATTATATAAATTAGCACAAATAGCTTAAAATAAAATATTAAATGTAATATTAATAGGTAATAAGTTATTATAAATGTCATATTTTAAAATAATAAAAAATGTAATTATATTTGTTAAAAGCATTTAAATTTAAGAGAAACTAATAAATTATGTAAACTATGTTAGAATGTAAGAAATGCATTGCAAAATATCCCAATTAAATATACTAGTTAAAATATAGATTTTAAATAATTAAATATAAGTTAATAAAAAAGACTAAGCTTGTTTTAAGAGGAGACTCTAAAACAAGAAATAAACACAAGAAAATTAATAATTAGTGTTTTGGAATTCAGTCAATTAAATAATAATGAGTATTTTTAAAATTTGTGTAATTAAAATAAAGTAATATCATAAAGGTGTTGCAAATAAGATATTATCAAACATGTTAAATTTAAGATTAAAAGTATTAAAAACAAGAAGTGAAACCTATATATAGTCAATCTTTTTGGAAATTAGTCCATCTAGATTTTTTCAGGTTGCAGTAAACCATTATTAGAATGACTGAGTAGAAAAAAGGAAAACTGCTGGCTGCTCAAGTCTATTCTGGCCCTCTTGTGAATCTTGAGGCTATTTAGAAGTAAGATCTACTCAAAATGAAAAGCATGTACTTATCTCAAGATTTCAAAGACAGAAGATGTCTAAGTACATTACAGCAACATGTAATGCAAAAACAGGACTATAAATAGAATCAATTAATAAACACCATTATGGGCAAAATATTAGGCTGCAAAAAAAATCCTCACAATGAACTGTAGAGAATTCTGGGTATAGAAATTTGTCAAGTAAGTTTTTCAAAAAATGTTTAGACTTTATCCTAATGTATTAACCATTTTAAATTTTATTTTGACTTTTTAACAGTATATTTCATTCTAATAAACATTTTGTTATATATAGTGTTTATATAACATATCTAATTGATTGAGTTAAGTTAGCATTTGTTGTAAGCATCCATAAATATGCAAGCTTCTCTTTAAAGTAGCTAAAAATTGTATTTAAATGCATTTCATCTTGTTTTTATTATATATATATATATATTAAAATTTTATCTTTTTTAAAAAAAGATTTCTTTAATGTGAAATTGCCAACAAAAATGTAAAGTTGTATATAATTTAGATGAAATATTTATTTTAAATGCACAAAGTATTCACTTATACAATGTGTAAAGTGAACTATCCAAAAGATAAAATATGAGAGTAATTAGTACATTAAGTTAATGGATTATTTTGAATTTGTATCGAGTTCATTTGTATGTAAATTAGTCCTTCTTTTTATTACTGTGCATTAGATTTTGTATATGTAGAACTTATATTATAAATGCAGTAATTAGATTATTGAATAATTAAGATATATTATGTTTATACATGTAATTATTCATGGTTTTGTTCAGTAAGTGTGGGCTCAGATGCATAGGGTAAACTTAATTAACTAGTGTTATGTCTAAATGTGCTAAAATTCAGGCAATGAAACTAACTACAAACTGTAATATTAATTGGATGAGCACTTTCAAGAAGTTTTTCTTTTCATAATCATAGCAAGTGGGTTGTGTGAGCATGATAGAAAATGTATGCAACAAATGTTTAAATATATGCAAAGCAGATTAGAAAGTCCATTTTTGGAGAGAAGCATGCTTTTATCTTATTTATAGTGCAATTGTTGTTAACTATAAGCCTTGCTTCTTTGATTTTATAGTCATAAGTGTTCTATGCATGTGATGAAAGAAGACAGTTCAAATATATGGCTGGTGAACTTTGGTATTCTAAAAAGATGAAATTTTATTTGGTTTTAGAGCTCTTTTGTATAAGTAACAGTGTTGAAAGACATAAGTGAAGAGAGATGTGCAAGAGTCATCATAATATATGGCTCTGCAGCTGGGTTGGGGGCATGAGATCTTGTATACTATGTGAGAATTCTGATCAGAGGATAGGTAGTCTTTTGAATTGCTATTCTTTTGGTTAAAGAAGGGGTATAAAAACTTTGCTTGAAAAAAGAAAGAAAAAGTTTTAATAAAATTTTTAGTAAAAGAATGTGTATATAGGAGAAGTCATGGTCTGTCATCTTTTGGAAAGTTGATATGTAACTTTTGGTAAAATTGTTTTACCTTTCTTGAAAAATATCTGGGTTTTATGTGAGATCTTTTATGTGTTGTTCTATGTTAATTTTGTGGGAGGCTTCAAATTTACATAAATGATAATTAAGAAAATGAAATGATAAAAGACCTGAAAATTTGCATGCATGTAGATTTTAATTTAGGGTATGTAAAACCTCTGATTTTCAAAGGTTTGATACACAGTGTAGTTTAGTTGATCTGCATCTCATTGTATGTGAATGTTCATATATTTAATTTGGTTGTGCAAGTCTTCCCAAGTAATAGTAAATGATAAAGAGGAATGTGCCTGAAGATCTGATTGAATATTGATGATGGAAGATTCAGGTTCAATGACAAACACATCATCAATGTAATGACTATAAATAAAGTTGAAAATGGTACTGAAGTGTTTAGGAAAGAGTTTATCTTAAGGTGGCTTAGGTATTTGCTAAATAGGATTCTGATTTGCATATATTTAAATATTTGTCATATATTTTCCATCATGCTCACACAATCCACTTGCTATGATTACAAGAAAATAAACTTCTTGAAAGTGTTCGGCCAATTAATATTACAATTTGTACTTAGCTTTACCATTGTCTAAGTTTTGGTCCATTTAGACATATTACTTGTTTAATTGGGAAGTCTACATTTTTCTTATTCTTAAATAGTGTTAATATCAAATTATAGAACAGATTCAAAAGAGCCATTTTTATAATTAAGTTATTATTAAATCAAGAATAGGACATAAAGTGGCCACTCTCTAGAACAATCCTTATCTGGAATGTATATTAATAAAAATAATTCCATATTCAATATATGCATGTGACTATGTTATGAAGCTTATGATATAAATAAAAGTATTATATTTGTGATATTCAGCCACAAGTAGGATTATTTCCAGGATATATTAAATTCCAGGGATTACTCAGAAGCAATTGTGCTGGATTATAATCCATGTTAATATAATGGATAAATGATAAATTAATGTATAAAATTAATCAAAATAAATCATGGAAATTTTACAAATAATAACTATTGTTTTCCACTACACATGTGAACTAAAAGTTAAAAGATAGATGAGAAATGACTTATTAAAGTAATAATCAATTATAAAAATTTGTCATAAATTCTTATGATATAAGCTATAATGTAAGCATGATTAAAATAAAACAAAACTTATAGTTTTCCTGACAATTATGATACTTTGTAAATAAACTATTGTTGGTTGTTTAAATAATGTGTTAATTTCTTTATTTGTAATAATGTATGGTCTGCATACTTATTTCATATTCGTTAGAGCAGGAGTAGTTATGTTCTATGTGACCTATACTAAAGCAAATACTTTAAATTATATAAATAATGAATATGTTCCCATACATTTCCTGATGTTTAATGTAAGGTGGCATCCAAATCAACTAAACTAAATGAAAATACATTTAAACATATATAAGGTGACCATTATATAGTAATGTTTATTTGTAATAACTTTTTGGTACCCAACATGGGCTATTGATTAAATTGATATTATAAACATCCATTTCTCTGGCATGTATGAATGGTATGGTTGATCAGACAATATTTATTTTCTTTCTTTGTATATATGTAAATAAATAAATAATAAAACTGAAGTGTGGACCCAAAATAGTATTCAAGTATTTATCAGGTCTGAACAGGATCCATGGGATAATGTAGTGCAGTTGGTGGTCATTCCACCTATAAAGATATTAATAGTAAGTTTATTATATAATAAAGACAATTTACAGGTCAAAAAAATACAAAAAGAAAAGAAAATGAATGAAAATTAGGAGATGAGTGGAGAAGAAACTTTAGAAACAAGTTGCGAAGAATATAACATGAAAAAAAATATATACATATTTTTTATATGGACAGTGATGATCCAGATAATAGCATATATAAACAAATTGAATAAAAACAGTCTATTAATGAGAAAAAAATTCCTGAGAAGAATGCTATAACAATATTATGCTTATATATGATGCAGTTATTCAACATATTACTAAAGAAAATGGAAATTGAACACAAGCAGATGGAATTAAAAATGGCAAAGAAATTAAAACATTTTGATCAAAATATAAAAATAGCCAAAGGAAAATGAATTAAAACAGAAATTAGACAAAAACAGATGGAATTGAAAATAGAAAATATTATTAGAAAAAATGGAAAGTGGATAAAAGCAAATGGAATTAAAAATGGCAGTTAAAAGAAACATTTCAATCAAAAGATAAAAATAGCCAAAAACAAATGAATCAAAATATAGAAATTAGACAAAAGCAGATGGAATTGAAAATAGAAAATGGCCAAAAGCAAAGGAATCAAAATCTAGAAATTGAATAAAAGCACATGAAATTGAATATGAAAAAAGGACAAAAATATATTGAATTAATGATTGGAAAACATTTTGATCAAAAGGTAAAAAAGTTACATCAAAAACTAGAATAAAGACAGAAAGAGATGAAACAGGTGATCCTAAAGATTAATGGTTCTAGTGATCAAATAAAGAGAAGTGTAGAAAAAACCATGTATATATCAAAGAAGGAATAAATGATATGCAGAATGAAATTTAAAAAAATTAAAAGATACAGATAAAATGCTCAGAGATACATGAAACCATGGCAAGCAAACTCCAAGAGTTTGACTATGAAATAAATAAATCTGAACAAAGTAGAAGTAAATAAACAGAACAAATGAATGAGATACCTGAAAAGATATACATGTGCTGTCTCAGAATATAGAATTTAATCACATTGTGTAGCAAAAAAATAACTTATTAATGGAGCAATAAATGGTGAATCAAATAGAACAACATTACTCAGAATTGAAAGTTATGTTTGAAAAATATATTAAAGTGAAACAAGATAACTTGGACACAAATTTCAAAATTCATGTCTGGTATAATTGGAGATGTTGTAGAAAAAAGACAAGTTAGAATAGCACATCCATGCATTATCTTTAAATCATAAGCTAAAGAGACAAAAGGTAAATGTTGAATGAAAGCAACTCTGATTTCAGGACAGTAGAGAACATTATTGGTCAGAATACATGTAGAGAAGAAAATCTACCTTACATAGATAACCAGCCAAGAGATTTCAACAAGAGAATGGATAATTAATTAATAAATAATGTATCAACCAAAATGAACAATATATGGGATTGAAAAATATTTCATTTTCTTAATAAACCAGTGTTTGGGTGTTAATCAAGTCTATTATATAATATTAACTGTTGGGAAAAGTTTATATTTAGGATATTTTGTTATTTGATTTGATATTGACAAACTGTAAATTGAAAATTTTTATAAATGTCAATTAAAATAATATAAAGCCATTTGAGATATAAGTTTAAAAATAATGTATGGTTAATTTAGGATTGCCATGCTTTCTTTCCAATGTGCTTCAGATATGCCTATTTAAATGAATTTAGGCAAAAGAGATAAGATGATCCTAGGTCCATTTTTTTCTTTTAAAAAGTTTTATTTTGTGCTTTGGATTGAAAACAATTCATTTACTTAATAAACCTGTGTTGGAATATATATATATTGTATCCTTTTTATTAGATCTAAGTAAGTTTTGAAAGTCAATTTCTTAAAAAAATGTAAATTAAATGAAGCTTAAATATTGTGATATAGTAATGTTTGTAGGATTTTTTAAGGCTTTGTTAAGATGAAGTTAAAAGTTATAAATATTTAAAAGCTATCATAAATACTAAAAATATAAAGTAAAAATTAAATATTATAATTTTTGTATGGTTGGGAGAACTGGCCATAATGATAGTAATGAAAATTATGTATTAAAAGTCTTATTAAACAAGATATGTAAAGCTAATTTTTAAATAATGATTTTAAAATTGAAGAAGTTGTTAAATGTATTTTAATAAAAATAGATTTAAATTTATATTATAATTATTTATTAAAAATTTTAGGATTTTGTGGAATATACAAGTGTATTCAATTTTCAGTAAAGGTTTACTATAGCAGCCCCAATATGTTGGCCCTCTATTGTTTAAAATTATAACTAAATTGTTTGAAAATCTTACGTATATGCTACTAATTTAATCAATGTAAAACATGTATATATTACTATATTACAACTGCATGAAAATTTATTCAAATGTAAAAGATAATAAAAAAAACATTTACCTTTTTAAGCATAATTGTGTCTTTGCATATTAGAAAGTTGGAGAAAAAAGCAGTATTGCTGTGTCTACTCCAGAAGGCAAATTCATGCAGATATGATGAAAACTTTCGGAATGCATGAAGTTGTCCTGATGGACGACAACCGAATGCATCATTGTTGAGACTGCAGATGTTATTGTATGCAGCCCAGCCATCTGAAATAATGTGTGCACCTGTTAAAATGTACTGCTATATCAGGCCCTCCTGTGTATCAGCCATCCTATCTGGAACTTATATCGAGATTTTCTTAATACTCTTTCTATATCACCAAAGACCATTTTTTCCAACTACAAAACTGTACATGTGTGCATGTAATTTGAACAGTTGAACACAGAGGGTGTCTTTTTTTTTGTAATGTGTTATAAATGTAGATAGTTTAAATTCTTAAGTTGTAGATAGTTTAAATTCTTAACTTTCAAATAAATTAAAACTAATTCTTTTAATTAATGTTGTGTAATTAATCCAACATTCAAATTCTTTAAAAAGGTAAATGTTTTTTTTATTATCTTTTACATATAGTAGCAAATACATAAGATTTTCCAACACTTTAGTTATAATTTTAAACAATAGAGGGCCAACATATTGGGGCCACTATAGTAAACCTTTACCCAATTTTCTTTATTGTTTAAATAATGTCAAAATTATTATTCCAAATTCTATCATTATATTTTATTATTTTTTTTATAATGTAATATTTTGTAGTTAAATATTTAATTTCATTTCAGACAGTGAATATAAAAAAATTGCAACACATTTGTCTGGTTTTTTTAGTCATGTGACTAACAATGCATGTATTTTTATTGTGTGCTTGCAAGATTTCTAAAACAAAGTTTCAAAATTACTTTCAAAATTATTTTAAAAATTGAAAACATTTGAATATCATAAAAATAAATATACGAAGTTATTTAGTTAGTTGTCTTTAAAATAGTTGTAGTTAATAAAGATAAATTTTAAAAATAGATACATTAAAGTTAAGTATTAGATAAACTGATCAAGTATTATTTAAAATATGATGTTTAAAATGTTTAATTTGTTAGGTAAAATTATAGAATTGATTTGGAATTGAATATTATAATAATATTAATAATATAAATGATGAGTCATAATTTTATTGCTAGATTTTAAAATGTGAAATTGACATTTATGTAAATTAGTTCTCTAAGTTGAGGTCAGGTAACCAATCAGATTGTTAGAACTGGTATATAAACAAATGCTCTCATTTTTCCAACACTTATCACTTATTACTACCACTTATTACTACTCCTTTTATTTTATTTTTAAAATAGTATCTAGTATATTATAATAAGTCAATTAATCTCAATTTTAAAATTTTATTATTTTTAAAATAAAGTGTAAAGGATTGTATTTATTAAGTTAAAATAAGAATGTTTCCCTAAAACCACTTAATTTCCTGCTAGTTTTTTTCTATTTAAAACTTATGTCAAATTCATAGTAAATTATGGAGTATATACCAGAAGTAATGTGCATAAGAATGTTAACAGTGACATTGACAGAGGGAAGTATAATTTTGCTCATTATTTAAAAACTTTTATAATTATTTACATAGAATGCTTTACATTAATAAAAATACCTAACATTGAATTTATAGTATAAAAATATATTGTTCTTTGTTTATACCATCATCTATGCAGCATATTTTTTAAAATTGCAGGAACTTAAAAAAGTATTTATTTGAAAGTTATTTAAACTTTTGAAAAAATCATGAAAATAAAAAACGAATGTTATTACGGATATAAATTACTTTATTAAGTATTGTCAAAATATGTGAATATTTTGATATAATATAAAAAAACTTGTTCTTTTAATTATATGTCAAAAAAGAAAATTAATGGATAATAGAAATAAATAGTATAAGGACTAATGAATATCTTATGGAATATTTAAACATGAATTTATTAATGACTACATATCTGCATTATTATGAAAAAATATTTTGAATAGAATGGAAAAATGCGTATTTTCTGCTAGCATACATATTGATTTTGAATGGCTGATAATGATGCCTCTGAAGTCACTAGGATTCACATGAATGGAAAACCTTGGAACTTACCTATATGAATATTTGTCAAGTCATATCACATTAATAATTATTATCCTGAGAAAGCTACAGATAAAAACTGTATTAAACAACTTTCAAAAGCAGGATGAACAGCAATTTTTTTAGATTTTCTGAGATTTTAAAAGTTGACATTATTTTTTATTTGTGAGTTTACATACTGGGGGAGAGGAGAGCGTGTTGTGTTAGAAAAACTTTGACAATATTTGTTGCATGGCAACCATGGGGGTTCCCATTGGAAGTGTTGAATTGTAATGAAAGACTTTTAGTGAACTTTATTGGAAAACAAATATAAATTGGATTATGTAAATTTAGTTTTGAATTATTTTAAATGTACTAACCTTACTATTAGAATGTATTGTTAGGATAAGAAAGGTTACATTTTAAATATTTTTTTCCTATTTATTCTAACATTAATATTTTTTAAAAAATCTTTTAATATTTTAAAGTTTTGCAAACATTTTTTAAAGTATAATAGTGTATTGAATGACTGATATTTTTGATTATGTTTCACTTATCTGAATTTGGACTGAAGGTGTTAAGATAGTGGTTTTTGCAAATCGTAAAGCCACTAGGTAAATTTTTGAATTGTTTATTTATTATGTGACATATATTTTAATTACTATTTTTTTTAGAGTTGCTTGAAATATTTTGAAAATATTGCTTTTATCATATGAATGTATGAACATGAGTGTATGCATTAAAAACACATATAAATTTTATTATTCTGAGATGTAAGCTATACTTTTTTAAAAAACGAGATATGCATACACATTTTTCTTTCTTATATTACAAAGAGTAATACAATTTATTGATACTCATAATTTTTATATGATTCTTTATTGAATGAACCATATTTTTGAAATATTTAAATATTGATTTTAATGTTTTAAAATCAAAGTCATTTGTATTTTTTTTTATTGATGAGTTTTAAGGAAATAAAATCTTTTTCTTATTGTAGTTCTGGATTGATAGTATCATATGTTAACTTTGTTTGTTATTAGGAGTAATGTTAGTTATTTTGCGATGTAGATTGTTAGATCTATTATGAAGTTTTAATCGGTAGTGACAGTAAAGTACATATAAAGAAACCCTTGAATGCCTTATATGTAGAATATGTTAAGAAGATAGGGAAATAGTCTATATTTTTATCTTAGTAGTTTTATGCAAGTACAGTTAACATAGTCCCGTGTCTTGTATATATTTTCTGTGGGCAGTGGTGATATTTTCATATTTTATAATGATCTGTAGGAGCTGAATAAATAGCCTGGACATTATTTTTGAAGGTATTAGACAGAAAAGTCATATCTATTCTTTCACACTGTTTTCAGGTGGATTATTAAATATGTTATATACTATTGAGTCTTTACTCTAATCATTCCTTCATGTCCTATGCATCATATCACTATCTTAATTTCAATAGCTATTACATCGTATAGCATAGTATTTTATGAAATAAATCATTTTGGATTGATGTATTGTTATTTTTCAAAAGGAAATAAGATAGGTTTTTCTTGTTTGGATTAAGATGAAATACAAATGAAATTGAATGTAAATGCTGATAGTAAAATAATAAAGAATCATAAATACTTTTTCATATTTTTTTTTATTAAACAATTTTGATTATAAAAGAAATGACAACTATTTGTGATATTTTTAAATAATTTTGATAATTTTGATTTTCACAAATCAATGCATATTTTTTTTAAAAATGAAACATCAAAATGAATAACAAAGTGTGATGAATGCTTGTATTTTATGAATATTATTTTATATTGCTTTTTTAAAAAAAAACATAAAACACATATTAGGATTTGAGAATGGTGCCAAGCAATAGTATCTAGTATAACATCAACATTATTTTGTTAAATTCAATTTTCATTTATTGAATAATTTTAAAATATATTGTCAAAATGAACATTATTTTAAGTATTTATATTTTTATGTACATTTATTAAAGCTATACTGCCTAATTATTTAATTAGCAAACAATTTCATTAGATTATAAAGTGTAGGTCTAAATTAGCATTTTATTTTATATTGTGTATAATAAATAATGCATAAGCCAGAGTGAAGGCTTATTTATTTTTGATTTTGCATAATATTGAAAAGTGTAACTCAATCTTGCTTTAGTTAAATTTGTATTTTGTTAGATTTTATTTAGTGAAACTTGTACATCCTGTAAATAGTTTATTAATGAAAAGTATAATAAATTTGTTAAACTTGTTTTATAAATGTCTGTGTTATTTTGATTGATTTATTCACCATCACAAATACATGATTAACCGAATCCAAAATAAATATGATACATTTGCACAGTATAAATAAATTATCCATTTTAAAGAAATAAAAATTATCCAGAATATGATATTTGAATAATTTTTCTTTTGCAATGATATTATTATAGTCATAATTGATTACACAATTTACTGCATAGAACTTAATACTGTTTGTTACCACAGATTTCAGATTATACCACATTAAGGTGCCACATGAGAAATAAAGAATTATATTATTATTTGTTATTGTTATTATCATTATTATTAGTTATCATAGTGTTAAATAGTACGTATGATTAAGTTATTTAATTAGAAGTAGGAATATTATTATTTACTATTGTTATTATTATAGTTAAGGTGTAATTAGGAATGATACAAAATCCCTTATCATACTTGGTTACAGGAGATATTTTAAAATTGATTACATTTATTTTGCAAGAACCTGAGATAGTTATAATTATAATTTTAGTAAAAGAAATTAGAGTTTAGTTTAGTAATATTATATTATTTTTAAAGTCTTAAGAATACTATGGATTTATTATTATTATTATTTGAAATAATAGGGGGGATAGTGTTCTTATGCCATTGAGATTGTATTCTGTGGGATATAGGTTCAATGTAATTCGTTGCTGCTTTACCTTCACTAAATTTTCTCATGATTTATTAGTATTTTATTAATTTAATTTTCATAAATCAAATCATATATTATTTATTAATTATTTAGAGCTAGTCGAATGGTAGAAATTATTATAGGATATCTTTATTATATATTATATTAAGATTATAAGTATTTTAGCAGAAGCATTAATATTTATTTGAGTTAGTTTTTATATTCTATTATGTATCGACCAGAAGGTGAGGGTTAAATCATATAATAATAATTCAAACAAATTTATTTAACACAGTATTCAAAATTAAATAATATATTCTTTACCGGAAGTACTTTCGATTATTTCACTGACAATCTTTATCAACCATTAATACAAATGTACACAAAATAAAAACTTTCATTACCTATCATTCAATCCATTCAAATTTCTCACAATTCTGTTGTCTTTATATTAGCCTATTGTCTATTCATTAAACCCTCTTCATTCCTAGATATCATCATAGCCTCCTTAGTTTTTTGTTTTTTTATGACATCTTTCAATTTGAATAATTTTTACATCTCTATTATCAAATTTAAAAACATAATTACATGCTCTATTATGATCAAAAATAATTGATGGAGTATTCATATTTACTGAAGTTACATTTTCTTTCTGTACATGTTTACATAATGATCATAAGTGTGTACAGAAAGAAAATGTATCTTCAGTAAATATGAATACTCCATCAATTATTTTTGATCATAATAGAGCATGTAATTATGTTTTTAAATTTGATAATAGAGATGTAAAAATTATTCAAATTGAAAGATGTAATAAAAAACACAAAAGTAAGGAGGCTATGATGATATCTAGGAATGAAGAGAGTTTAATGAATAAACAATCGGCTAATATAAAGACAACAGAATTGTGGGAAATTTGAATGGATTGAATAATGGGTAATGCAAGTTTTTATTTTGTGTACATTTGTATTAATGGTTGATAAAGATTGTCAGTGAAACAATCGAAAGTACTTCCTGTAAAGAATATATTATTTAATTTTGAATACTGTCTTAAATAAATTTTTTTGAATTATTAATATATATATATATCTGAAAGTGAGACAATATACTACTAATAACATAATTTTTAATAATTGGGTTAATCAATATATTATATGAATATCAATATCCATTATAACTAATAAATATATGCTCCCATCATCATCAACAACAATTATTCATAAATGTGTATGACTATTCAAACTTCAATGAGACAATATACTACTAATAACAATTTTTAATAATTGGGTTAATCAATATATTATATGAATATCAATATCCATTATAACTAATAAATATATGCTCCCATCATCATCAACAACTATTATTCATAAATGTGTATGACTATTCCAACTTCAAAAAAATATATAAAAGAAATGAAATACTACATTAAAGATAAGTTTTGTAATCAATTGTGAACCATAAATACATTCACATGTAGAATATTCTGGTTCATTTTTTTTGTTTATTTGATATTTTGTATTGATGTCTTTTAATTTCTTCAGCAAAAAACTTATCTTTCTGCAATATTTTAAACTATGTCTAAGTGTCTTTTTGAAATACTTCATTTCTATGTTTAATCTCAGCTCTCTAATGTACTCTATTCTCTGCAATATCTTTTCAATGAAAACAATCAATATTTTATTTTTTTAAATGAAGTCTGTCTCTATCTTTAAAATTATGCTCAAAGTTTGCCCAATCCAATGACAGTATGATTTTACAATAGTGGACACAATAGTATCACATCCAGTAAGTCAAAGGACATATTTTATGATCCTCTAATTTTGCCATTGGGTTTTTAAAATTTTATGGACTATTCTATAATGCTTTTATGCTGCATAAATAACGTGTTAAAATCTCATCTTAATACAATAAATTAGATAAAATAATAGCTTTATGTATAGTTAATTTAATTGTAATTATTCTCTTATGATGAAGAAACATATTTTTTATCTTGTTGACAACAGCATGTTGGAATCTGTGCTAAGTTCATCTTTCTGCCTATAAAACTACAAAATATTTAAGTTTTCTTACATTCTCAAGTTTATAACTATCCAAGCTAAAAGTTGCTGAAGACTTTTCTTCCATCATTGATTAATAAAGAATTTGAGTTTTTGTTTCAAGTATTTATATTTTGCTTTCAAAACATTAAGTATATTATGCAAATCTTTTCAACTATCAGCATACTATAAATCCCTAAATCCAAAAAAAAAAAAAAGTTTTATTTTTGATTTTAATTTATTCAAATTAAAAATTCCATCATCAAACCAATATTTCATGTTGATCTCTGATTCATTAAGCTATTTACAAATAATTATCATAAAAATCAAATACCATATTAAAAAGCAAGTATTCATTCTGATTTAACATCAATTTTTACTTCAAATGCTGATTTTATACCTGTACTAATAACATTTCTTATCATTCTGTTATGTAAATGTATATAGTATAAATATTTATATAATATTCGTAAACATTGTTGGACAATCAACTAATTTCAAACAATCTTATAGAACTTATATGCTTTGACCAAATCAATAAAAGTAATATATAAATCAGTATTTCATTTTGAAAACTTTTCTTGAATTTGCTTAATCAACAAAATCCATGTCTATAATGCTTCTTGATTCTCTAAAACCCAACTGAGTTTTTGGTAACCATTCATATAAGATTAAAAGCAATCTATTCAATAAAATCCTTAAAGTATTTTTATTATAATGGATAATAATGATGTTTCATGATAATTACTGTAATCTTGTTTATATCCTTCATTTTTAAAAATTAGAACAATGGAAATATCCTTAAGATTAGATAGTATAACTTCACGAGTCCATATATTTCAATAAAATTCCAAATTTAAGACTTCTCCAGATATCTCATTAAGACATGGAGTCTTTCCAATTTTAAGATTTCAAAGAGCTATTTTGAATTTAGTAAGTTAGGTATTTTTATCCAAATCTAATTGAGATATTGGTTATATTATTAAAAGTCATCATTTTAATTCTTATATAATTCTTCAAATTATGATCAAAATAATTCATCCATATAGACAAAATAAGAAAATGTCTTTGCTGGATTTAATAGATATCATTTTTAAGGTTAACATGCTGTTTTCATTACATGAAAAAAAAAATTCAAGTGACCATAATCAGAACATGTACGTATTTGCAGTTTTGATCTATTAATAATTTTTTAGCCTTCTTATCAATCAGTCATTGACTTTTGCCTTTAAACTTTTATATTTATGAAATGTGTATAGTGTTGTAAATAATAAGTGTGTGGATATATATACACACACACACATATATATATATCATATTGTTAATGTAAATAAAGTTTTATTATGGAAAATAATTATCACACATTTACATAATTATTCTATTATTTACTCTAGCAATAACATAGACAGAACTGAAATAATTTATGCAAATTAACTATACATATGTAAAAACTCACGTACTAAAAAAAGCAACAGCAGACAGAGTAAGCGTGTGTGTCGAAGACTGGAAAATCAGATGTACATTTTTTATTATCAAGTAGTGTGTATACAGAAGAATTGTTGGCTGGCTTTTAATGCTTACTTATAAATCCATTTAGCCTTAAGCATTATTATTCTTATTATAGAAGTAATGTATACACTTCAAAATATGTTAGAAACTGTTTCAATTAAATATTAATAGATTAGTTCATTTATCTCTCTCTCTATATATATAATGAATAAAATAAACTAACATTTATTTTATTTGTGTATGCTTACACCAACAAGGTACACAATAAATGACTCCAGTGGATGGGTAACCTGAAATACAGCAGATGGCTGGAGATGACAGGTGATCTGAAGTTTACAGTAGATTGACTATAGATAATAATTGCTAATTCAATTAAGCAAACCTATAAATTAATAAAAGTTTAACACAAGTGATTCGCATGTCAGAAGTGCAACATTTGTATATAAATTAAATAAACTCCAAAAATGGTATTTCACAATAATGTTAAAAAAATTGATGTTAACAATGCAACAAATTGGTGTTTGTACATGGAACATATAGAGAAAGATATTCTAATTAATAAGGTAAAGGATGACGATATAAAGGTAGCAATGCTGATGTGGCTGGTAGGCAAAGACTGCAAATAGCAAAGGACTTTGTGAACTAAACCCCCCAGAAGATATAGCATATCTTAAGCTCAAAAAAATTAATTACATATTTCAAACGAGTGATGTCTAAATAGGTGTCATAACTAATAGGAGACAAGCACTGAATGAGAAATATCAACAATATGATATAATATTGTGGGGGGGGGGGGGTGAATCACTGTGAATTTAGTTGAACTGGATATGTTTCTTAGTTAGTGATTATGTGGGATGACTGACAACAAATTACATAGAATTCTCATCAGGGAAATAGCCTTAACATATTAGCATGTGTGGATAAATGTATATCATAAGAGTTACTCATGGAAGACACTGCAGAACTTCAAAAAAAAAAAAAGATGTAGTAACATATAAAATGATGGGCATAAATTTAAAAGCATTAAATGCTATAGTAGTAGAAAAACTGATCATTTACAACTTGTATATTGCACAAAAGATAAAGTTAGAAAAAGGGAGTTACAAGCAGATTTCAAATTGTGGAGAGGAGGAATCAAAAGTAAGTAAAAAACAATAAACAGTGTAGATAATAACCACATCCGTTTAAGTGTACAAAGTCTCAGACAAAAAAAAATCGATGTGGAAATTGACAATAACTTGACTAAAAGATTGGACACAATTAATAAAGAATGTGAGAGTCATTATGAAAAAATGAAGATTATAGCCATGAGTCTGCATTAGTAGAAGAGAGAGAGTAGCATTAAGAGCTTGAGAAGTGAAATTGTACAGAATGTCAAGTATTGTCAATATTGTAAGTCTACTGCTATGATGCTTCCTCAGAAGCTAGAGGCTTGGGTTAAAGTTCATAATCCTTGGGAAAGACTCCATATGGGTTTTTCTGGATCATTTACTGGAAATACATTCCTGATACTGATAATCTTACTCAAAGTGGACAGAATACAAAAAACTTAAAAGTGCCAAAAACACTGTGAAATCTTTAAAAGAGATTTTTATTTATCATGGCTAACCCAAAATTATTGTTTCAAATAATGGTATTGGTTTCTTATCTGATTTGTTTAAGAATTTTTTAATGACAATGGGAGTTCACCATGTGTTGACACCCCTGTATCATTCAGAGTCAGATGGCCTGACAGAGAAAACAGTGCAGCATTTGAAAGAGGTGTTAAAGAAAACTTTGTATAGTGATATTAATGAAGCTTTAATCAATACTATGTTCCATCAATATTTTTCTCCATGTATGTCTACTAAAAAAAACAGCAGCTGCGATGTTGTTACACAGAAAATTCTGAACTTACCTGTCTGTACTATTGTTTAATAATAGCACATTGATGCAAACTGACTTGGATTAAAGAAAGCTATAAAGTTAGCAATAGTGTCTGGCCACACTACATGTTAAAGAAAAAATGCCTTCTGGAAGTAATAATCAGAATTGTTTCAAGATAATTAAAAGAAATGCAAACTTTTAAGGATAGTAGAGTGAGAAAATACTGAAATCATTAGAGAATTGACTAACTGCAATCATTAGAAAACAAGTGTTTGTGCTAATTCAAAGATAAATGATACTAGTTCACCAAAAGAAGAAGGAAGTACTTTTACAGCACAAGAGCTGCTGGACTTAAATTTAATGAATGAGAAACATTTATTCCAAAAAAATGAGTCATTAAATGAATTGGAGGTTTTGCCAGAAATAAATTTGTCATCTTCAAAATACTGAGTGGGATAAAAAAATGAATTAACTCTGACTAGACCTGTTTGAGAATGCAAAAAAAAAAAATCTAAAAGACTGCAAGTTTATTTTTTCTAAAATAAAATTTAATTTTCTAAAGTGAGGTAAAAAATTTAAATATGCATTGAGTTATAAATAATAAGTGTGTGGATATACATATGTACATATGACATTGTTAATATTACAGAAAATAATTACTGCACAACGCTTGCATAATTATTCTATTATTCACTCTAGCAAAATTTACTAAAAATTAGCATATACTAAACTTAAAATTATTTATGCAATTTAACTATATATATATATATAATAACTAAATTAAAATGGTTAAGTGTGGTTATAATATTGTCTCTTATTATATAGTCACTTAAGACTCAAAGTAGACATGGTAGCCCCCATTGCAAGTGGTGGCTTGGGTTGCCATTTGTAACTAAATACAAATGTAAAATATCTCATAATAAATCAACGGCTTGGGGGACAATGATGATGACAAATAAACTAACCATTTCATGAAGTTTTATCTAGTTGCATAGGTTTTTACTAAGTGAATATGGTCTATCAGGGCATCACTAGATTAGCTAAACAAAGTTATATTCTATACCTACTTATACATGTACCTGGCTTGAACCCATTTGGTACCTTATTTATAACCAGATGTAGAATTTTGGATTTTAGAACCATATCACATTTGCACTAACATTAAGAAAAACAAAAACATCCTTATGCTTTAGCTGTGCATATAAAATTTATCAAACAAACTTATTACTTAGATTTCAATATCACCAATGCACTTCAACACTCTCATAAGTCTTGCTAGCTCATATCAAACACTATGGATTTATGGTGGCAATTCACCCTTGAATGCTGTTTGATGATCTTGATGGTGGTTATTATCTTACAATGACTCACAAATACAGTGAAAACCATTATTTATCTAAGGCCATTAAATGCCTTTATCTAGATCATTAATTAAAAATGTGATGATGATGATGATGCCAATAAGGATACCTCCAGCCACAGCTTTAGAACTAATATCTAACATAAAATGTAGCTTTTATAAATTCATAATTATTTGCCTAACTTTATTATATTTAAATTGGAACTTAACTATTAATATTCAACAGTGATGATGAATGATCACATTTAATGAAGCAAAGAATACTCTTAACAAAGATATACACCTCTTTTAATAACAAAAATTAATATTCATTACTAGACTAATAAAATATACATAATATTTAAAGATATATATGAAAATTTATATAAATAATATTGATGAGTTGCTTATATTTAAATCATAATATTAATGATATGTAAATGAGGCATTTATTTATATAGTGCTATGTTTATAAATTATAATACACTAAAGGTTAGCCTTTCAAGCTAACGTATATGTGCTTTTTACGAATGTTAATAATAATAAATGAATACTTTCATTTCCAACACAAGATAAAGTCTTTGCGAATGAATAAATGAATCCACTTATTCATTCAACCCAAATGCTTATATATGGGCAAATCTTAAGTACTGGATATGAAAGCATGAGGATAAATCAATCACTTTAAATTAATGACAGTATCCAATGTTTATATCATAGTATCCTGTTTGTGCATCAATTTGAATAGTGAATAACTAAAAATTTATATCCAAATGAAAAATATTTCACTAAAAAAAACATTCTTTGCATGCACTTACTTTTGTAACCTTATAAATTTAAACATAACATATAAAACAAAATACTTAATTAGAAAAAAAGGTTAGTCACATGCTAGAGAAATAAAAGCATTTACAGAAATAAGCTTTAAATTACCTATCTCTCCCTCTGACCAATTGAGGTCACCATTCATGATTTTAACAATGCTACCTTTCTATCACTTTCACCATTCAGGCTCCACAGCTATACATATGGAAAGTATAATCACATTACTACATGTGTGTATGTGTTGATCCCCCTTATGAATAAAATATTATTAAAAAGAAAAAAAATTGTTTAACATATCAACAACATAGTTCATAAATTTAAATTAATATATAGTAATACATTTTGCAAAATAAGATACATCAATAAGTGGATAGATATTATAATTTCAGAATACATAATATCATTAGTAAAGCAACAGCTACTATTACTGAAAGTTTTTTTACTTAATTTTGGTTTTAAGGTTCAGAGTTAAAAAAAAGATAAAGAATTTGTTATTAAAAGTTTTAATAGTCACTGATATAATCAAATATATATATATATATATAATTAAAATTCATATTACCAGTCCTTTTACTTTCTTGAGGCACACACTTTCCAAGATTTCAAATTCAGCTTGTTGAATGTTTATAAATTTATCAGCAGCCACAAACACCAATCTGTAACACATATATAGTTACCAATGTCAGCAGTTTACTGGAATAATCCTATTCTTTTCTTGGCTTGGGCTTGCAATTCTTTTACTGTGATGATGGTGAGGTTACTTGCTTCCATAAAAACCATTTCTCCATTTTTTTCAGCATACTTATTTATAACAGACCAGGGCTATCTGCTGTTTTTCATATATTTATATTTTTGCTGGGGTTTAAACTCAGTCAATGGAAAAACTGAATGAGTATGATTTGACACTTTTCAGCATTCTATTTATTTTCATTTTAGATTTAAAATATAAGTGAGCAATCATTTTCTTGTTATTTTTCACAATCAGTCACAAGGTGTGGAATACTTTTGGCTCAAACTCTTCAGATGTGAATTGATTAATGGATGACTGGATCAGCACAGACAAAACATATATTTTAGCCTGCCATTAGGCTGTAAGAAACTTTCCAAATATATATATATAATAATGCTGGCTTTGAAAGCAATGAAATCTTATTTTCCCCCCACAATTTAGTTTGTTCTCTCAACAATTTTAATATTTTCTTTTTTTTAACAGACTGATTCAGCCTTTTATACAATTTAGTCTTTTAAAAAACTTCACAGATAGAAAACCTGATTTTCATTAGTTAAGCCATCTAATTAAAATTGACAATCTGTTTTAAATTGACTATTAGTAAGAAACCTAGACTAATATGATTTCTTAATAATTAACCAGTTGACTGGTCTGGAAATCCATTACCTTAATAGCATTTCATACTTTTCTTACAAGTCTAGCCTCATAAACTCGATCTTTTTCCAATTAGTTCTGATTTAAAGAAAGTCAGCTGGACTGGCCAATGGAAATTCTAACCTTGTTAGTTTAATTAGCATATAATATAATTCTTTACAATAGAGCCTTTGAAATCACAAAATAATTTGATCAAAATCTTTCTTTTAATATATGTGTAACTGTAAGTTTATTTAGGAAAAAAATAAACACACACTCAGATATTCAGACATTCAGACAAACCTGTCTATCAAAAATGAAACTATAACTTAATATTCAGAAACTAAATTAGTAAACATAAACACACACTCAGATATTCAGACATTCAGATAAACCTGTCTATCAAAAATAATCTGAATGATTTTTACAAACTATAACTTAATATTCAGAAACTAAATTAGTAAGACTATTAGACTTAAATTATTGTTATAGAAAAAAAGTAGAATTATTAAGTATAGATCAATTTTCAAAAAAGTTAATCAAAATCAGAAAATGATTAACTTAATAGCTTGTCTCACCAGACAACTGTTTATATGTGTTGTAATCTTAACATTTAAAGACAACTATTAAATAATTCAAGGTATATCCTACTATTTTGACTTTATCAATACAAAACAAACAAAGTGCATAAATATTCCCCCATTCTCTTTCTGTCCTAGAATTTTGGGACTTGATCATGTAGGGTTTAAACTTAGGTGCTCTACAACTTCCCCTTCCTATACAAAAAAATGTGATAATTTTTTCTGTTTTTATTTTATGCACATTATTGCAAATTGGAATGGGCATAATATATATATAACTCACATGTTAAAAAAGCAATAACAGATGGAGGAAGCATGAAAATCCGATGTAAATTTTTTTATTATCAAATAATATGTATATAGAAGTAATATATACACTACTAAAAGATGTTTATGTTACAGACTGATTCAATTAAAGACTGATAATTAGTTCAATTATATATTATTATTATTATTATTAAGTTAAATAATTTTTACTTTTGGGAAATGTATGTATTCAAGCACAAGTGCGTGTGCGGCGCAACTGCTCCCAAAAGCTGTAATACAAATACAAATAGCTAACTAAAAATATTAAAACAGCTGAGTGCTTTCAAAGGATCTTGCCTTCATAATCATAGCTTGCTTACGTTTAAATTTATGCAAATATGCTAATTCCATCTTTTTGATAGAGAAAAACACGTGTCCTTCCTGTTTATGGCATCGCTGTCGCGAGAGATAAATAAACCCACCATGCCTTCTAGCATACACTAGATATGTGGATGACCTGTTCATTGCTGCCACCCCCGAGATCATTACACAGATCAAAACCGAATTAGAAGCCAACACAGCACTAATTGTTAATGTCACAACTGAAGACACTCACCAACAAGTCAAATACCTTGATGTCAAAATAAAAAGAGAAAATAACCACTGCCATTATAGCATGGCCATCAAACCATTGGAAATCAGATGCCATACACACCCCCAATCTCACACACCCACAGCACATAAATTATCGGGTCTAGCATCTTTTTTGCATAGAAACAGATGCAAAAACAAATGTAGCAGAATATAGAAATGATCTACTGAATTTAGGCTTCAGACAATCCATCATCGACAAAAAATCTCACACATTCAGAATAAACCTCTCAACTCTCACGCCACACAGGATAAACCTAGGTTATTACTTCCATACATACCCAATTTACACAAGAAACTACATTCCATCTTTAACAACAAATATCAGCTCTGTTTTCGAACCCCTCCAAATTCTAACAATCTAATTAACAATACCAAAGATCAAACTCCACTGTTACAGACCCCCCATACAGTATATAACATTGCTTGTCCAAATAACTATTGCAAAGGCACATATTATGGGGAAAGCAGGGCATCTCTGGCCACACGATTGGCATATCACAGGTATTCGTACAATAGAGCTCGCAACGATCCTTCTACTTATTCAGTTTTTTATCAGCACTAGTGCACAAGTCACCATGAGTGCATTCCGGACAATCCTACCATCGTATGTAGAGAGAGACATGACCTCAAAAGAAAGATCAAAGAGGCTTTATTTATCTCTCGCGACAGCGATGCCATAAACAGGAAGGACACGTGTTTTTTTTCTCTATCAAAAAGATGGAATTAGCATATTTGCATAAATTTAAATGTAAGCAAGCTATGATTATGAAGGCAAGATCCTTTGAAAGCACTCAGCTGTTTTAATATTTTTAGTTAGCTATTTGTATTTGTATTACAGCTTTTGGGAGCAGTTGCGCCGCACATGCACTTGTGCTTGAATATTATTATTATTATTATTGTTATTATTACTATTATTATTATTGTTATTATTGTTGTTGTTGTTGTTGTTGTTGTTGTTGTTGTTGTTGTTGTTGTTGTTGTTGTTGTTGTTGTTGTTGTTGTTGTTGTTGTTGTTGTTGTTGTTGTTGTTGTTGTTGTTATTATTATTATTATTATTATTACTATTGTGAGTATAATAAATTCATATTCATTTTACTTGTGACTTCACTGGTATGTGTGTATGCCCAGGATACACAGCAATTTATTATGATTATTCTGGAAATCAAAAAATGCATGCTTCTTTTAATAGGATCATTGTCAGAAAACTAGTCACAATTTTTTTAATAAACCTAAGAATAAATTTAAGTGCATTGATAAAATATTCCTTAAGAGAATTCCATGTCTCAAAAACATACCAATCCTGAAAGTCTAAATTCATAATTTTAGTGTTGAATAGCTGTTAAAATTTATCATGTATATCAAAATACTTTTACAAATTCAAATGACATCAATTTTAACAATAGTAGCAAACACTCCATACAGTAGTGCCACCAACTGCAAGCCTTAATAATCAATAAATGCAAGAAGTTTGGGGATAAAATCCCTATCTAGTGCCTACTCATCCTATATTCCCAGACTATTTTTTAGCTTGTGGCTTTTATCACTGGAGAGCCAGGAATTTGAGAGCATCAAACATACAACTTAAGCTCTAATACAACCATCCAGCAGCACTCTTTAACCTATTTAGTTAATTATAAAGCTAGGAGCCAGGATGAAAACACAATACTGTTTTCAATCCAAGCTCACTTGCTTATATAGTCATACAGATTTGAACTCAGTTCAGCGCTATACATTTTGGTGTCTTTGATTTTTCAAACACCAGTAACTATGGGCAGAATAGGTGTAAAATCTTCAAAACATCAGGTGAGCATCATTTCACATGTTTACTCAGACTGTTAATAATAGTAGCAAACTTTGCCACCAATTGGAAGCATTAGTAATCAATCAATGCAAGAAGGTTTGTACATAAAATCCTTACTGAGTGCATATTCATCCAATAACCCCAGATTAGTTTCTAGCTTGTGGCTTTCAACAATGAGAAGCTTTGGATTTAAGAACACTGCACCTAGATCTTAGGAACTAATGCAACCCTCCAGCAGCCATCTTTTACTTATTTAGTTAGATAGGGATTTTATGCATAAACCTTCTTGTATCCATTAATTGTTAAGGCTTGCAGTCAATGACAATATTGCAAGGAGAACCTGCTACTGTTATTAATAAACTGTAGAAGCATAAGAAATGGTGGTCACCTGATAACAATTTCCTTGCACATATAATTGGAATAAAATTCATTTTTAATGCAACCTTATTTTAATATTGGAGAGAACTAATCTGTACTCCATTTAACAATCTGCGCTTGTTTCAGCTCATATACTATGAACTTCTCTTGTAATCAGACTCCTAACTATGATATAATCTAGTAAAAGCTATTGCTTTTAATATGGATTCATTTATGATTTTTCTGCCTAAACAAATGTTGCAATAGTTAACCCATTTGTTGGGTAAAAATTCAATGACAGCAGATGCACTAATACTATCTGGATTAAGGTCTTCCAAAAATGGTGATCCTGTAAAAATGCTGTCCAACAAGAAATAAAAGCTTTCTTTCACCAAACTTTCTGAATATAATGTTGAACCATGTATATAAATAAAATGAGCATTAGTATATGAAAGCCAAGTTTTAATACTATTCATTCTCTCTGAATTCCTAAAATAATATGTTAATTAGACTTTATAGTAATTCCAATGGCCATGCATTCTTAATTAACCTTTTTTTTTTGCTCGTCCAAAAATATTTTACTATCTATCCATTTATTAATCTTGTCTTTTAGAAGACGAGTTTCACTAACAGCAGCTATGTCAATCTTAAATCTTGGCATTCTCTTAACCACCAGTGCTGCTCTATTCTAGTCTTGAAGAAGTTGTGTCAGTGAAATTCACATATTCCATTCTATGTTTAGGAAAAAAAGTCATAAATCTAACTTATCATTAGCACTTCCACTGCATTCTACTTTATCAATATTAATGATATTATGACTATTTGTCATACTTTAATGAATAATGTGCTAACTTAATCAAACTGTCTAAAACTGGCCATTTTTAGACTACATATTCTAGGTCCTTTCCACTTCTGTAGGGATAGCTACCTATTCATACAATCTTTATCAATTGAAACCTCTGTCTCAGATCTAATTCCAAGCCAATTCATTAGTGGTTGTATTGCCTCAAACAAAGATCACAACTAAAGAGTATTTACATCAAAAATAGTAACTAGTCTTTTGATGAGCAAGCAGCAGAAGATACTTGTGATCAGGTATTGTTAACTCTCACATGTGTATAAATTAATTCTCATATCTAAAGGTCATTACTTTATTCACTATCTATGGAACTTATCGGTAGTCTAAGCACTGCACCCACCAATATATTGTTGTATATATAATATAGTATAATTATGAATACATACACATTATTGTATATAGATATATATTATCTGAACAGCATATAAAAATCCAAATACAATGCGGATATTTTGCTTATATATCTAAATACGAATCTATTTATAGCAAAATGTGATTATATATTTATATATTTTAATGTTATATATATATATCCTTTCTATAAATAATTCAACATATATAAAATGTAAAAAATTATATAAGTTCTGTGTGTAAAAGAGAACAATTTATAATTGGAAATGAGTTCAGTGAAAGATGTGCTACTGTTTTTATCTTAAAAACAATAGATTATGATTGCTGTTATTAATATATATTAACTTAAATTTCTGTAATACATTAAGTGATTTTGTAGAAAGGTTTGTTGAACTCATAGTGATCATTTGTGCCCTTTGCAAACCGAAAATCTATTTACCATATACAATTGTCGTTGTATGCAATACTAAATGCCTTAGTCGCCTAAATCTGGCATTAGATATATATAAATATAAGCACGTGTATATAAACTGGTGTTTATCTAAATAAGAGGTTCATGTAACTTTCATTTTATAAAAAAATATCCATTATTTTATCAACATTCAAGACATAATCTGAACCAACATTTAAATATATTGCTTTTGTTTTGATTCGCCAATCTGCATTTGAGTTAAAATCCCAAAGCAATTTAGAAAACAAACATAAATCTTTCGGCAAAATTATACGCCGACTTTATACAAAATATTTGTTGTTTTTTGTTGCTGTTGTTATTGTTTTCTTTTCATGATATCATTTTAATACATTAATTACTCCTCCATTATATTAAAATATATATTTATGATTAAAATATAAAAGTGCGTATGATCTCATATAAGTCTTTAAGAATTAATTATATTAAATATGAATTGTATAATTTATTATCTTATACTTTCAGGATAAACCAATATATTATAAGGCTCAGTTGGAAAACTTTCTTAAACCAAGACTTATGGATGGCCAAGTTAAGTCGAACTATCAAAGTTCTTTTAAAGCACCAACCCTACTTGCCATTCGAGAACTTAATTAAAATAGATATATATACATAATACAGCATAATATATAGCTCGCATAAAATTAGAAATGATAATTCGCATCAATGTTCTACTAAAACAAATTTAAAATATTAAATACATAAATACGATGTAGCAAACTTTGTACAGCACTATAACTATTATTTACGTTTAATAACAATCATACGATATAGATTTTTCGCTTATATCCTTATGATGAAAGCGTCGAGTTCCGGTTAATATTGTATTTTTTTATTTCTCTAGGTTAGTTAATTTTTTCACTCACCTGTTTTAATAATTGAAAGATGTTTTCATCTGAACTGTTACTTTTAATTGTATTGGTAGTAAAACGACTAAAAGTATTATACAATTACTAACTTTCTCGGCAAGCCTAGATAGAGTTGACTGTAAATGGTTTTCATTTAGCTGATGGCATTTTTAAAATTGTCTATCCAATAGGAACACACCTGTTGAAAACCTCGGCCATGACATTTCGTAAATGACTACTTTTTTTAAAGTTAGAAGACAAGCTCAGACTTGAAGCAGTCTCAAGTTAAAACATTAAAGTCTATTTCCTGTTATTATTTCCGGTAGTTAAGGCACATCTTAATTCCAGAGGTACAAAACTAACTGGTAAACTCGTTAACTCCCTATTATTATAAAACACGTCCAGGATTTATTTTTTTGATCGTACACATTAAAATGATAATAAAGGTCTAAAAAAATAATGTCTTCAATCAATGGGATAAAATTAAAGAAGAAAAAATGAATATAACCCTCAACAGAGTTGATTAATTTATAAATAGTAATGCTGATAGATTAATGAATACTGTGTGTTCAAGTTTTTAAAAAGTTAACTTATATATTTAAATTGTATTTGAAAACATGTTTATAATCAGTATTGCATAATTAAAAAATAATAAGGCACAAAAATTATACTAATGTTAAAACGTAAAAAATATATGCAATGAAAGTATACTAATAAATAAGGCAATAAAATAAGCATAATATATTGAATTAATTAAAGCATTATTATATATAAACAATTGTTTTTATCAATGGCGTTTAGAAAAATAGTCATTCCATTTGTTTACTCAGTATATTCTATTATAATTTAAAATATATAAAAAAAACATGGACTTTGCAAAATCCTGTCCGTAAATTTATTAATCTATACTTACGTGTAATTGGACAGAGGTAATTGAACAATTAATGTGGAAGCGTGAGAATTAAAAATGAATAGATTTAGGTGTAAAACTTTTTAAGGTTAATAACACAATTTTAAAAATAATACCAACAATATAAGATAAATTAATATACATACCATAAATAATTATATACATTAAAATGAAGTAAAATGTTTATTTATATATATAGTTGCCACTAGGCAATAATAAATAATCATTTAGATGAGATAGCTTGTGTAAGTCCCTAAATTTTCTATTTTATATCGTTCAGGGGCAAAATCTTTAGCTTAGGCCTTTCACAATGGAATTCCATTAACCCTAAAGAAGTGAAATCTCTCTCTCTTTGCATATCCCTAGTTTTATAATTTTGGGAACTAATCAATCAATCTAAGATGAAGGAGAAAAGTAATGGAGAAGTTAGCTTGTTGAGAATTGTTGAGCTTTTTTTTTTTTTTTTAGTTTTATTAAATATGCTATTTATTTTACTAATTATTTTCTCCAATTGGTTTTTCTCTCCAATTTGATAAACATGCTTTGATTAATCAACTAATTCTCCAGTATTTTCAGGATTATCTTTTATAAATGCACATATATAGTATTAATGAAATTACAAAGAAATCAAGTCATATCACATGACCTAATTTAATAAGCTTGTATTACAAATGTCATATATAGAGCTCGCAAATAAGCTCTTAACAAGCTTTGCAGAATATCCCCAATCCCAGACCAGTTTCTGCTATTGGCCAGTAACAGAAATTGGTCTGGGGTTGCAGAAACCAGTCTAGGGTTGGGGATATTCTGCAAAGCTTGTTAAGAGCCTATTTGCAAGCCCTGTATATAACATAGTATTAATGAAAAACAAATATACAGAATGATTTAATTAATTATTTAATATTTACGAAAAAAAAAGTTTTAAAGTGAATTTTAAATTATAAAAATTTAACAATGCAAAATTCATTTTAAAAATCTTCATGGTACACATTGTTTTTGAAAGTTTATTTTTTTCCCTGCAATATTATTTTTTATTTCTATTTTTTAAAAATTTGAATTCTTAGCTCTGGAACTTCCTGTATACAATTTCCCATGCAAAAAGCAGGGTCTGCTAGCGAAAGGCCTGGGCTAAAAAAAGTAGCTGTTATACCAGTCTATACAATAATTAAGTTTTTTATTTATTAATTAAATCCACTTTTTCATGGAACTGTTTGGTAATTTCTTCAAATTAAATTTTTCCTCTGTACAAAACTGCCCTTGAACAAAACAGGATCCTGATAGGTAAAGGTGTGAACTATATAGTAACTGCTACTTCTGTTTATGTAAAATTAAAGTTTTTATTATTATTATTAATTTAATTAATTTTCTGAATTAATATGTAATAAAAAATGTTTTTCTGCTTAATCCAGACTACTTTTATGAATATAAATTATGATTTTAAAATGCATCTTATTCAAATTATCTTTATAGTCTATATTTTGCAAATTATGAAACAAACCAATTCATAAAACTCAAAACCTTCTTGAATTTTTTAAGTTTAAACATCTTCATATTTATTTCAAAGTGCATTTGTAGAGTTGATGGAGAAAATCTTGTAAAATAGAATAAAAATATATACTGTAATTTAACTATTTCATAATATATTTCTATTTTTTAAACTCCTTAAAATTGGATACATCATTTACTCAAATTATTTATCATTTTAAATATCAGTATATTGTAATGGTTAGATTTGTCTACCTCATTAACACACTGCAGAATTCAAACCCAGGATATGAAACTCAACACTCTAGGAGTTGCCTCCCAGAAATCCCAAGTTCAAATCCGAAGTCTAAACTACACAGCACCACCTACATGATAACGCATCTTATGCTACTAAAGAATAGTTTCTTGCTGGTGATCAGGGAGAAACAAGAGACTCTAAATTAAAATAGCCCTAGGTTTGCCTAACAAGAACTATAGATGTGCCAAAGATATATCAGTGTAGTGAGTGCAACTTAGACTGCAGAGATAGATAAATAAAAGAAATGAATCAATAATATAATAGTTATTAATCATATAATAGATAAATAATGTTAGCTATACTGATTTAATAGCTATAAAATAAAATAAATAACATTTTCTGGTACTTCATACTTGGATTATAATTTATAAACAAAGCAAAGCAAAACTCCATATAGTAGTGCCACCTGTGATCATGTGATGCTTGCTGGATTATAATTTATTATAATGTGTCTAATGTATAGCAAAACTTTAAGTATGTGCAAGCTACGCAAAGTATTAAAGAAATTTAATGACCTGAAATTAATTAAAATTGAAAGGAAAATCTTGATATTAATCAGAGAGCAGCTTGCATGAATTGTTGAGCTTAATTATAAGATAGAGCTACACTGAACATAACTGGAATTCATTTAATAATACACTATTAGGGGATTGTATGGTGGTGCCAGCAAGATATAGTGCCAAGGATGGAGTGCAGTATGTTGATACCACGGCTTTACAAAGAAAACAAAATGAGTAAAATAACTTGATTTTGGATAGGCAGTTCACTATTTATGCAGGACATCTCTAGTCCTTACACAATCCAAGCCTAGCCCACACCAAGGAGCTTTGTGACTGGGGACATGCACAAATAATTTCCATGTGAGACACTCATGTCGCACTCTACTGGGAATCACAGAGTAAACAGGGGCACGGACTCAGCCATTGACAACTTTGGGAAATTAGTAAAGCAAGACCCAACATCTTATTACATTCACTAGCAACACAAATTAATTTTAAGATATATATTTAGTAAAAGGTGGTTCATTAATGGGCAGAATAGCTCTCTCCCAAATTTATTATTCTAATAGCCAGCATACTCCAATGAAACTTATATAAATAAACATAACTATTTTAATATAATTTATATAAAAAGTGAAATAAAGATTTTATTTCATTTAATAAATAGGGAGGGAATGCATGTTTATGGTTTAATAAATTAATGGCAACCAAGTATTTATAAAACTTCCCTATGTAACTCGCACATACCTCAAGGGATTAACTAAAATATTTCACATTATAATGAATTAAAATAAACATTATATATATACATTAATATACAAAATTAACAAAGCGTATGCCACACTTGAATGAGAAGCTATAAAGATACACAGAAATTATTACACGCTGAGCGCTTTCGAGGTCTTTTGCCTCATATTCATAGCGGTACTGTGAGCTGCAGAACGAAAAAACAGGGCAAGGGAAACAAAACAGTATGCAAAGCAATAATAACTCCATCAATAGACGAGATACCTGCTTTGACATCTCCAAATGTTGGACTATCTAGTTCATTTGCATATGCTTTGCATACTGTTTTGTTTCCCTTGCCCTGTTTTTTCGTTCTGCAGCTCACAGTACCGCTATGAATATGAGGCAAAAGACCTCGAAAGCGCTTAGCATGTAATAATTTCTGTGTATCTTTATAGCTTCTCATTCAAGTGTGGCATAAGCTTTGTTAATTTTGTATATTAAATTATCGAATGAGAAGTCTTAAAATCTTTAATACTTTACATATATACATTAAAAAAAAGTAACCCAAGTAGAAGTCTAACATGCATTAAAAGAAAGAATTAAAATAAATAAATAAAATATAAAATACCATAAAAGAGAGCTATACCTTGAAAGATTTATGAAATCTTGGGTTAACTTTATTATTACCTCACTTTGAAGAATCAGCCCATGAGCATTTCCAAAACTTTAAATGGAGTTCTTGAGCAACTTTAATTACTTCTTTAGGTTCATAGATTTGTTGGGCATCAGCAGCATTCAATATGTAGATTTCATGAGCAGCATTATTTAGGATGATTCAGTTGGGCATTTGATGGTACAGTGACAGAACATTGGATGGTGAATAATGGACAGCAAGGAAACCATTCCTGAGGGAAGATGGCACACTGCTCTTTCTACCAAGTCATTCTAAGGTTGACTATTACAAGAATTGCTTGATAAAGTTCGCTTCTCATTGAGACTCTGTTAAGGTGATTTCTTTGACCAACTTTAATTTTAACTTGTTTGCAGCTTTGCAAATTCGCCTGAGCCAATGATTCAGCAAATTCATCACTATAAATGCCAAGTAGCTTCTGAATAGAATCTCTTCTCCTCTTTCCTTTCCTTTTTTTTTTTTTATAAAATCTCTAAAATTAAAACTCAAATGAACTTTAACCAAAACTTTTAGCTAAAGCTTTTTTTAAACTCAACCAAGTAAACAGGTAAATCAGATAAGATAAGAATAAGAATAAACATGCCATCACAACAATCAGTCTTATTTATATACTCCTCAATTATACAATTGCTAGCCCTGCAGTAATAAAATCCATTAACTAAAATTATTAATAAAACCAGAAAACGAAGGAATGCATTTCTTAATTAAATTTTATTATACTCACATTTCCAGATATTCTGATCCAATTTATTTAATCAAATTTGCTAGTTGATCTGTTATCTTAATCTTAATAGAAAACCTACTAGTGAAACTGGTGTAAGCAGGTTAAAATTAGCCACTATTGTTCTCTTTCCCCATCCTCATTGATTTTAAAAAGAAAATGGCTTGATTTTGAAATCTAAAATGCAAAATTTATTTACGATTTTGTTTTTAATTTTAAGGTTTAAAATCTATTTTAAATTAAATGAAAATAAATATAATGAATGTAATATCCCTAAATAAACAAATTTAAACAAAACAATTTTTAAACAACAAAATATTTTAAATAACTCTTAAAATATTATCACAGTATGTGTGTAGATGAGAATATCTGTGACCTACTTTTAAAATGAATATATTCTATTTGATGGTTTGAAAATAAAACCATTAAAAGAAATTTTAATTACAATAAAACCCATGGGTACCTCATTAGAAGCTTAAATTAGGCAGGATTTTGGTATATATGCACAGTATGCATACTACAATAAATTTAGGATTTGAAATAGTGTATGAGGATAGGTAAGAAGTGAAACTAAGATTTGCAGGGCATATCTTACTGTTTCAATTTATACTTCCTTCTTCTTCATCAGTAATTTTGCTTATTCGTGTACAACAATATATCTTATTAAATAATCACAGTCTTCTTACACATTTAAGAAAATAATGTGCAGGTGTAAGCCTGTAAAGTGTATTAATTTACATATTGATACAAAGTATGTTAAAGGTCTGCCCATCCCTCACATATGTATGTAAAATGGATTATTCTCCTGTACATGAGGTGTCAGAATGACTAACGTCAACATGGGTAAGATGACAACCTTGGCACTAACGAGGGCTTTGAACATTCCATCATCAGATTTTCATTGAAATGGAAGACTGAAGAGTTGTGAGTTGGAGTAGTTGGAGCCTGTCCATTAAAGTATAAAGATTAGCTATTTTAATATAAAGCTGATCACTGATTGTATATATGTGTGGAGCTGGTAATCTGGACCAACTGAAGAGTGCTGGTTTAGCATGAAATACATATATTGGTGATTATTTATCTTTTCAACATGTGTGTGATCAAGTGGGTCAGCAATATCAGATGGCTTGGAGAGTTGAGAGTTGTGTAAAAGTTTGAGTTTGAATCCCTTATATATTTCATATATATCTATGTGCAGGTGTAAGCCTGTACTGTACTCTTACAGGGATAAATATATTACATAATCCTTTACTACTGATAGCATTAGTCTACCATGACAATTTTGAGTTGTTGTTTGGTCTGACTAAAAGCATTTTGTACATCCATATAAAAATCCTAACTACTTCATTGCAATGAGAATTTGTTTGAGCATAAATTTGAATTATCTGCATTTAATATCTTCCATTAAATTGAATAACTAATTTTGCCACTCTATCCAATATAATTTTATTCTTCCACATTTTATTTATAATGAATTCAACCCCACTTGAGTTTTCAATATTTGTTTCTTTGTAGGAAAGTAAATATCCACTTTTTTAATTTCACAAAATTCAAGAATGTCCCATGTAATACTAGACAGTTCTTTATGCAATTTGTGCAGTCTTTCTTCATTTAAAAGTAATTCGCAGTTGCACATAATTAAATAAAAAGTTATTGAATGATGGCATGATAGGTTGTACACAAATAAAAATCATCAAGCCTGGGTTAACCAAACCCAAATGGTTATGAACTACATCAATAGGAGATATAATGAATCAACAGGAATTACATGACTATGGGAGCATTTTAGCAACCATGATACATCAATGATAAAAACAGTATTACCAGTCATCCCAGAAGAAGTAAATATAGCAAAGGATCAAGAAAAGGTTTGCTCCTGATTAAAAGAGATGGCTGAAAAGCATAGAAGATAAGGAACACAGACATTCCTATCAGTTCAATATGGATGACCAAATGTTGGTCAGAATAACCCATGTCAACAACCCAATGCAAAATCAATACAAAAAATTTTGGTGCTGATATAGTATGTGCTTGGTGGCCATTTGGAATTTTAAAACACCCAAAAACACTACTGGCATGTGCAAGCGATAAATGACATTGACTAGAAGCACTCAGTTTTCAAAAAATTAAATCCCCTAAGGCACTACAATTAAAAAAGGTAGGAGGGAAGAAAGTAACAGGGAAATTAAATAGCCTGAGGCACTACACTTAAAAAAGTGCATGGAAAGAAAGTAACATGGGAAGTTAAATAGCCTAAGGTGCTACAATGGAAAAAAGTGTGGGAAAAGAAAAAGAAGTGAAAAAATAAAGTAACATTGAAAATTACAAAATCCTTTAAAATAAATCAAAAATGCTAATTTATACAATGATAATCAAACATTGTAATAGTAAATCTCAAAAAATTAATTGCATTTACAAGAAAGCCTTTATATAGCGATAATTAGAAAAATAATAAACGCTGCTTTCAAAAGCTTATTCTGGACTTTCAACAGTATATACTAAATCTCAAAAATCAGTATTATAATTTAAAAAGTATATTGCTAAATCTTAAATAGTGGGAACATGACTTTCAACACTATTTCATGGAGTATCAACAAATAAAAAACCTAATTAACTTATTTTTAAAAATATATAATATGTTACATTTGGCTTTGGGATTATCCCTCTAACTAAGAGTTATAATAATAAATCACAAATCTTAATAATAGACATATTAATACATATTACAGTTAGCATTTATTTAAGTAATTTTTTACCCATCTTTAATTTTAAAAAATAACCAACTTTCTGGATCGGATGGCCATCCACGCAGGCTGAATTTGGTTCTTCCTAGATCTCTTCATTAGTGCAAAACCATAAAGCCATCAACAAATTATACTTTTAAGATTTAAGTTTATTACTTTAAAGAAGATGCCAGTAAAATTAATTTATTCAGGAAATATTGCAGCTTGACATCGTCTCTTTCAAATTTATTTTTAAAACTTTGTGCTTGCATCTCACACAAATTAAACCAGGTATGTATGATGTAAGATAATTTCCAAGAATCAGGCTTCAGGATTGGGTTTTGTCTTACTAAGATAAAAGTGCTAAGTTAAGAAATTTAGCAATAGAAAGCTAAACTTTCAAATTTTAAAAAACAGCTGTAAACAAGCTAATGGACTTTTATGCCTCAAACCTAATTAGAAAGCAAATGCAATAGAGGGGTAAAATTTATTATAAAAAAATATATAATAAATTAATGATTTAAAAATATAATTGCACTGTAATAAATTACAAGTCATAATTTCTACTTGTGTATATATATATATATATATTGTAACATTTATTTATATACGTTACAAATATATTGGAATTGGGTAAAAAAAAAACTAAAAGATAAAAGTGGATTTAAAATTTTGTTGAGTAATTTTTTTTTTAAAAAAAAAAAAACGTACAATGAGGGTTGAATTATTCTTCTTATTTTTTTTTATGTGATTAGTAATAACAGTAATTGGAGAGAACAAAAGAATTCCAAAAGTAAGTAAAAAAAGATAAGCTGAAAGTAGAAATACTCAAATTAATTAAAGATGGCCGAAAACTTGAAGAAAATAAAGACTTTATTACATAAAATTTATAAAGACTGGATAAGATTAAAAAGGCATGGTACTAGCATGTGCAGAAGTCCTGAAAACTGGATATAAAAAGGAGGGATCCGGTTGAAGAAACGTCTTGTTCATTTTGTTTCTCTAGTTGGTCTTGGATAACATTAATATATCCAAGATCGCTCTTTGCTGAAGGAATTCGGCATGTTGCAGTAAACCGGAGCTTCTGAAGACCTCGGACCTAATGATGTACACCAGGAAAAGCCTTCGTGACTGACTGGGGAAATGGACCACAAGATCAAGCAATAAGCAAAAGGCCGAGCTCATTATAACCAAAAAACTATGCATAGTTATCTACTACTGAATTCATGAAACTTACCGGTAAGAATAATTATCCTGATTGTGACAAAGTTAACTATTTAAAACTACTCGTAAAAATATACGTATAAAAGAATCCCGATAGTGACTTTAATTTTTCTATATGAGAGACTCTTATTTAACCAAGAACTTTTTGTTTATTTTAACTGATATTTATATTTTCTGGATATTTCCCACCTGAATTAAATGTGTTCTCTCCAAGGTATTAATTAGCTACTTAACATGAAGTATTTTAGTTTGTCAAAATTAAAAATATTTCTAATATCAATTCTCATTTGTGCGTTATTAATAATAGTTATTATTTTTTATTATTAAATTTATTTTTAGTGTAATAAGATTTAAACGTAAGTTACCTTTGTCAATATGTTTCAATACGCCCAGAACTAATAATCGTAAAAATCATTAATTCTCATCACGGTAGAATTACCGCCCCTTAAAAAAAAATATAATAAAAATCTTTTTATTTTTTTTTGTTTTACAACTTGCGAGAGGTGCTGGCGACATATTTCAGTGGATTCTTAGGAATTCTGGTGCCCATAGTAAATAAAATTAAAAGTTGATTTTGTCAATAGAACAATTCGTAACAATTAATAGGCTGAAGTTGATCAGGAAAAATAGCTGTGTTTTTAGAATAGAAATACAACTTTCTTCTTTTTTTGACATAGCTTGATCAACTCACGCGCAGTTTATATTAGCATGTAAAGGCCTAGTAATACGAAAAACGTTACAATGGCGCCCAACATGGGGCTTCGATTTAACAACTACAACCTGAGATGAGTTGTAATGATAAAGAACATTACAATGATGACTCAAAGAAACTCACAGCCAGAAAATAAATTATGATTTTTTTGAAAAAAGAAAAAAATTATAAAAAAAAAAACTAACTAATTAAACCCTGATTATTAAAATATGAAAGAAGATATTTTTTTAATATGACTTCCAGAAAAAAAAAAGTATATATGTATATTTTTTTATATATGTCTAAAAACACGATCGTGGCTGATGTAGATGTAAGTCACAAGTATTTGACCGGGTAGACGGTTACTGAAGAGGGGAATAACATAGCCCCAAGTCCTTATCTGCAGTATATGAACATAAGACCATTTTTAAATGCTCATCAGACTATTTCTAGCAGAGATCCCAATAAAGGGGAAGGCGGATCAAGTTGGACCAAGTTGCCAGGAGCCTGTAAGACTCAGAACGATGAGCAACGCTTGTTTGTGCTTATAACTTGGGCGTCTTATCGTTAATATTACACTAAAGTGGATAGGACACAGATGAATGTTAAAATATTTTCCATTCCCGTCGTGTTAGACCTAAAAGTAGGCGTTAAAGCCGAACGTCGCTTGTGAATGAGTCTACACAATATATCAGCACGCTGCTACAGAAAAAAAAAATACGAATATGAATTTAAAAACTTAAGAATAAAATTAGTGTAAACCCCTATTTTATTCTCATCTCCTGGCACTGGTGGTATTGTAACATTTATTTATATACATTACAAATATATTGGCATTGGGTAAAAAAAAACTAAAAGATAAAAGTGGATTTAAAATTTTGTTGAGTAATTTTTTTTAAAAAAAAAAAAAACGTACAATGAGGGTTGAATTATTCTTATTTTTTTTTTATGTGATTAGTAATAACAGTAATTGGAGAGAACAAAAGAATTCCAAAAGTAAGTAAAAAAAGATAAGCTGAAAGTAGAAATACTCAAATTAATTAAAGATGGCCGAAAACTTGAAGAAAATAAAGACTTTATTACATAAAATTTATAAAGACTGGATAAGATTAAAAAGGCATGGTACTAGCATGCGCAGAAGTCCTGAAAACTGGATATAAAAAGGAGGGATCCGGTTGAAGGAATGTCTTGTTCGTTTTGTTTCTCTGTTGGTCTTGGATAACATTAATATATCCAAGATTGCTCTTCGCTGAAGGAATTTGGCATGTCGCAGTGAACCGGAGCTTCTGAAGACATCGGACCTAATGATGTACACCAGGAAAAGCCTTCATGACCGACTGGGGAAATGGACCACAGGATCAAGCAATAACCAAAAGGCCGAGCTCATTATAACCAAAAAACTATGCATAGTTATCTACTACTGAATTCATGAAACTTACCGGTAAGAATAATTATCCTGATTGTGACAAAGTTAACTATTTAAAACTACTCGTAAAAATATACGTATAAAAGAATCCCGATAGTGACTTTAATTTTTCTATATGAGAGACTCTTATTTAACCAAGAACTTTTTGTTTATTTTAACTGATATTTATATTTTCTGGATATTTCCCACCTGAATTAAATGTGTTCTCTCCAAGGTATTAATTAGCTACTTAACATGAAGTATTTTAGTTTGTCAAAATTAAAAATATTTCTAATATCAATTCTCATTTGTGCGTTATTAATAATAGTTATTATTTTTTATTATTAAATTTATTTTTAGTGTAATAAGATTTAAACGTAAGTTACCTTTGTCAATATGTTTCAATACGCCCAGGACTAATAATCGTAAAAATCATTAATTCTCATTACGGTAGAATTACCGCCCCTTAAAAAAAAATATAATAAAAATCTTTTTATTTTTTTTTGTTTTACAACTTGCGAGAGGTGCTGGCAACATATTTCAGTGGATTCTTAGGAATTCTGGCACCCATAGTAAATAAAATTAAAAGTTGATTTTGTCAATCGCACAATTCGTAACAATTAATAGGCTGAAGTTGATCAGGAAAAATAGCTGTGTTTTTAGAATAGAAATACAACTTTCTTCTTTTTTTGACATAGCTTGATCAACTCACACGCAGTTTATATTAGCGTGTAAAGGCCTAGTAATACGAAAAATGTTACAATATATATATATATATATGTGCCGATACATGTATTAATTTTAAGATTTATGTTTTAACACTTTAAAGAAGTTGCAAGTAAAATTAATTGGTAATTCCGAAAATATTGCAAAAACAAAAAAGATAATTAACCTGCTTTTCATTAATATTTAAAAAATAAAAAAACTGAAATATAAAGGGTGTGTGCTCATGTAATCATATGATGAGTTTCGATACAAAATCTTTGGTCTTTAGTAACCAAATTTCTTGTGCTTTCAAAGACATATTGAATTGGTGACCATTGAATCTTTTAACTATGCCATTAAAGTCATTCTATTTTGATATAATTTCTAGTGAGAATCAGGATATTACCTTTTTGAAGGATAATAACTTTTTAAATGATGAAGATAGAAAGAGGCCATGTGAAAAATGCGGTAATACCATGTTAGAAAATGGAGGAAAAAACGCAAAGAGAAGTGGGTTCCCACTATGAGATGTTCTACATGCTATACTACTCGATCTATTTTGACAGGCAACCCATTTTTACATTACATGGATGCAACTGGCAGGATCAATAGTAGATTAACAGGGTGTCAGATTGGACTAGTTTACTTTTTCATTTCGGATATGCAGACAAGAATGGTAGCAAAGATGTCCAGCAAATCATTAAACACAGTGGTAAATTGGTTCAATTTCTACAGGGAAGTCTGTTCCCAAGCCATCAAAAAAAGAGACAATTAATAGGGATTCAAGTAGAACCAATTCAAATAGGCAAGGCAAGGTTTGCAGGCAGAAGAAAGTATAATTAAGTGGTGATCAGCCATCTACTTCCACTGACAAATCCATCTCTATAATTAATAAAAGAAACCATGGAGGCTGAATTGATGAACCTTGGGTATTTGGGCAGAAACAGGAGTTAGATTGCTGCTACTTTACTGTTAAATGTTGAGATAAAGCTACTTTGATATCCATAATTGAAAGGGAATGCATGCATAACTCTGTCATTCATTCAGATGAGTGGCCAGCCTATTCAGATCTCAACAATAGAGGGTTTCAGCATTCAACCACCAACAGAACTATGTGAATCCAGTGACAGGTGTACATACACAGTCCATAGAATGGTCATGGCTGGAAGCAAAATGTAAAATATTAAAAAAATGAGAGGGACTTCACTGGAATTGCTGCAGTCACATTTAGATGCAATCTATTGGTGGATGGATAAAAAGCATCTTAACGATTGAGATTTGCTTATTGCATTTCTAAAAGATGCTAAAGATACCTGCTGACAGTGAAAAGGTTAGTGTTTAATCTTATTTAAAAGTCAATACTTTTTAAATTTGAAATACTCAACAAATTTTAATTTATTTATGTTTGTATACTTTTTTTACTTTCTTGTGCATATATTTCAATGTAGTCTATCATGTCAACTGCCATCCAGTATTTTGAATGATCACTAATAAAATATTATATTCTTTAATCATGTTTGCATATTCACTTATTGTTGCTATGCAATTCTTTAAAGTGCACGTATATCTACGTATATTGAAATGGTATTATCTGTCTATCATTCCATTTCACCTACTATGTATTGTTCCAGTCAGATGAGGTATGTTGGTTTAACTCAGTTCAAATACTAGGTGAAAGTACTTCAAGGCCACCCATATGTGAGATATTAAATCAAGAATATTATGACCTCTGCCCTCTTCACCTATTACTGAGTCTAATTATGAACCAACAACATTATCTGAGACATACATAAATTATTTTCTCACCTGGCCCAAGCTTAGCATCAGGGGAGAGACAATGGACAAGAACACTTATGGAACTAAATAGTTAAATGTGCATAAAAATCTATGAAAAATGCATTTTGCGTGCCTGGATCATTGGAAAAGCAAAATAAAGCATTAAAATAAAATTAGAAAACTCAAGCTTTTTAGTTAAATAAGAGATTTAATTAATGACTTTTAAAATATTAATAATGTTTTAATGGCCTCCACTATTCCCCTGTGGATTAATGAAAAACAAATTAGACAATAAAAACAGATATAAATGACATAATATTTTTGTGGTCTAAGTCTTTTCTTCCCAATTTTAATAAAATTGTCAACTCAACTCTCCTCAATAAAGCACAATAAAAAAGCCTTTCACAAAGCATTTTCTAATTGCTTTGCGCTAAAAACAGTTTAAAATTATTTAAAATGTATATAGCTAAATAAGATATATGTAATGAGATAATGGCGTACAAAAGAGGTGTTATTGAGGAGATCAAGTTGGCATTAAAGGAAACTGACTCGTATTTAATTTACAAACATTAAATGAAATTGGAAAGATATTTTAAATGAGAAATTAACCTTTACTTACACCGCAATGGAATACGAAATATTGATAATATGTTAGCAAAGAGGAATAGCACAGTAAAAGGATTAAATATAAATAGATAGATGATCATACAATATATATATATGTACATCTAAGATTAGGCTAGTAGAAATAATTACATTACAAATATAATTAAATAAAACAATTCAGAAATATACTACAATAATGCAATTTAGAAAGGTATGATCAAAAAAAGGGTGGAATAACAAATAGTTCATGAGGAGAGATACTATTACCATCCTAGTTCCTTGGTCCTGTTTCTGTGGCATTTGTGGCTTGATCCATCCGTCAATAGGTATTTGTCCAGATAAGGAAAATGGAAATACGTAGCATTCTTTCAAGAAAAGTCCCACAGACACGGCACAGAGTTCAGATTAATATTGGTTCGATACTATGGCATTTTGATGGTTTTTAGGACTCCCGGTGGCAGGCAAATCTATTTGCCTAACTGCCAAGCATAATCAAATCCATCAAATTTCATATGACTTCTAACTTGTTGCATGTTGAACTGATCCGTGATTTCAAGGACAGTTAAATAACTTTTTGGAACAAAATCTCAACGAGAAGCAAAATCTGAGAAAACTGAATGAGTTCTCCCAAAGAGAAATCTGAAACAGCAACAAGAGAAATTTCAATGAATTCTCCAAAGAGAAATCTGACTGAAAAGCATGCACAAGAAAAATCTAAAAGAATTCTCCAAAGAGAAATCTGACTGACAGCAAGAAAACTCTGAAAAGCCAACTCTGAAAAAGCCAAGTCTTTTGTTCTCTGTCCTATTTATACCTTTTTGTAGGCTACTTTCTATTGTTTTGCGTATGATCTTAGATCTTGATAAGCCCCCCCACACTCCTTTGTTTCAAGGTAACATTTTCTAAAAATAACTTTTACTTTTTTATTCTAAATTTCTTTCTTTAAACTTTGAATTTTTATTAATTAAAAAAAAAGAGAAGGCCATCTTTAATTTGCCTTGAATAGGATAATTAATTAAAAATATACATTCCTTTAGAAAATGTTGGTGGGCTTATCTCAAAATAAAATCATACGCCATATTTTAACAAGATTTAAAAAAAAAAATATTCTTATTTCTTTTAATAAAATAAGCATTTTATTTCAGCAGAATTTTGCATTAACTCATATATATACGCTTGACATATATATATGCTTGATTAAAAGATTTTACAAGTAATTTTTTTAAACAGCAATTTAATCTTGGAAGGAATCTATTTAAAAGGAAATATTTAAATGCAAATACACATTTAATAAACGTAATTAATTTTGGCTTTAATGCAAAACCCTGCTGATATTGGGCTATAAACTTAATTTAGGTTTAGAATATTAATTAAGTTTATAGGAGACTGTGTAGCATGGATCGGACTTTCAGATCCATTGCTTCAGTATCATAGTAGGCCTGTTTTCCAAATTCAAACCTGTCCCAGTCCATATATATAATCCTATAATAATGTATTTTGATGTATAATAACATATGTTTACATGTAGGTGCACACATCTAACATGTTAATGTAATGTATTTTGATGTATAATAACATATGTTTATGTGTATGTGTGCACATCTAATATATGAATAAGTATATATATATATTAATGTCTATACAGACATTAATATATTAGATGTGCGCACATACACATAAACATATGTTAATATACATCAAAATACATTATTATAAGATTATATACATAACAATGTTAGGCTTGAAGCATAAAAGTCCATTAGCTTGTTTACAGCTGTTTTTTAAAATTTTAAAGTTTAGCTTTCTATTGTTAAATTTCTTAACTTAGCATTTTTATCTTAGTAAAACAAACCCCGATCCCGAAGCCTGATTCTTGGAAATTATCTTACATCACACATACCTGGTTTAATTTGTGTGAGATGCAAGCACAGAGTTTTAAAAATAATTTTGAAAGAGATGATGTCAAGCTGTGATATTTCCTGAATAAATTAATTTTACTGGCATCTTTTTTAAAGTAATAAATTTAAATCTTAAAAGTATAATTTGTTGATGGCTTTATGGTTTTGCACTAATGAAGAGATTTAGGAAGAATTAAATTCAGCCTGCGTGGATGCCCATCTGATCCAGAAAATTGGTATTTTTTAAAAAAATTCTTAAAATATTGGTAAAAAATTACTTAAATAATTGCTAACTGTAATATATATTAATATATCTATTATTAAGATTTGTGATTTATTATTATAACTCTTAGTTAGAGGGATAATCCCAAAGCCAAATGTAAAATATTATATATTTTTAAAAATAAGTTAATTAGATTTTTTATTTGTTGATACTCCATGAAAGTGTTGAATGTCACGTTCCCACCATTTGAGATTTAGCAATATACTTTTTAAATATTATTTTTTAAAATTATAATACTGATTTTTGAGATTTAGTATATACTGTTGAAAAACCGGAGTAAGCTTTTGAAAGTAGCATTTATTATTTTTCTAATTATCACTATATAAAGGCTTTCTTGTAAATGCCTTAACATACGTTAATTTTTTGAAATTTACTATTACAATGTTTGATTATCACTGTATAAATTAGCATTTTCGATGTATTTTAAAGGATTTTGTAATTTTTTAATTTTCAATGTTACTTTATTTTTTCACTTTTTTTCTTTTCCTGCACTTTTTTTCATTGTAGCACCTTAGGCTATTTAACTTCCCATGTTACTCTCTTTTCCTGCACTTTTTTAAGTGCAGTGCCTCTGGCTATTTAATTTCCATGTTACTTTCTCCCCCTCCCTTTTTTATTTGTAGTGCCTTAGGTAAATTATTTTTTTGAATACTGAGTGCTTCTAGTCAATGTCATTTATCACTTGCATGTGCCAGTAGTGTTTTGGGGTATTTTAAAATTCAAAATGGTCACTGAGCGCATATTTGTTGTATGAAGGGCCATTCATAATTAAAAGGAAAATTGTAGACAATGCTTTTGTACTGAATGGCAAACAGGGTATAAGGGAAACATAATGCCTGAAGTTTACATCCATTTATGGAATAACCAAGAGTTCACATATATACAAGATGTTTTTTGTATAACTAAGTTTTAAATATATGTATTATATTGTACTAACCAAGTAAAATCATTTTTTTAAACATTTTTTTTTGCCAGACTTTGGAGATCTGAAACTATATATATATATGCACACATATATACACTTCATGTTTGCATGTTGAAAAAGTATGAACAATATTTAAAAGTAGAAGTTTTAATAAATGTATAAAATAAAAAGTAAATGTATATTGTAAAAGCACATATAGAGTTATACTGCATAATTAGTTATAAAGTTAATTTGTGTTAAAAGCAAAATATTTTCTAAAAGTTAAAAGGATAATTGATTCTAAATTTAATTTAAAAGTAGTTTAAACGAAAAAGATGTTTTTTTATTATTTAACAATTTAAAAAAGGTGCAAATGACACTCTTGAAAAAGTGATTTAAACACTTGTAAAGAGATTGCTAGATTAAATTTTTGGAGAAAAGATTTAAATAATTAAATTTAAGAAGCTGTTATTCCCATTCAAAAATAAAAGTGTGCAAATAAGGATTGGACCAATAAATTTGGATCTTAGCAAAGTAATGGCCAATAAGTTAAAGGATGAAAACAAAGGATGAATCCAAATTTTACCTATAAGATAGCTAAAAACCATATAAATAGTGTTGAAAATTGCATTGTTTTTTATTCTGCATTCATTGTTAAGATTCTATCTTAAATCTTAGATCTTGAAAGCTTGTGTCATTATTCTGCAATTGTTGCTAAGATTCTATCTTGATCTTGCCAGTGATTATTATTCTACCAATATTACTATTTTGCTTTAACTAATTTTTATCTGCTAGTTCCAGTAAGTCTACCATGCAAGAGTAGAGAAACTGTTATCTACCTTGTTCTGTCAAAGTGGCAGAGATCAGACTGAAATCCTATCACTGAGTCATGTCAAAGAAGTCATCAACAACAAGAAACCATCTGAACATGTGTTTGCTATATATCCACATTAGAAGAGAAAAAATATGCTGTCCAGATGCTACAGGAATGACCAGCCACCAAAATAAGACTTAATTTATATCTGTGCAACCAATAGTGATTTAAATATTCATCCACCATAGCTATGGCTTTAAAAATCAACTCCACCAGCCAAAAGAATAAGTATAATGTTTAATATATAGTTAATTATTGTCTCTGATTTAATAAATTGTTAAGGAATAGTAATATAATTAAACTTTTTTTGAGTAGGTATGGCAAGAGATTGTAGTTTGTTCTATTTAAATACCATGCCACAATTTAGTTGGCAATAATTGTAAATTAGTTTATAAAGGGTGATTAGCTTGCATTCACAGTCTCTTGCCATGCTATTAAAAGTTGTATATTAGTTAAATCATTATTTCCACTTTACTTATTTAATAAATATATTAAATCAGTAAAATTTTAAAGTTATGAATGGAAGGCAGTCTGCTGCATAGACAAACTAGATTGGGGGTTCTATTAAATAGATGTCAGTTTTGTATTTGAATTATTATTATTGATAAGAATGTATGGCTGTCAATTCAGGTTATGAGTTATATCTGATTCTCATTCTTATGTAATGTGTTACTATTAGATGATTGTAAAATCATTTGTGACTGCTGATCCCTTACAATTATTATCCCATTTAAACAGTGATGTGTGAAAGATGATCAATCCCTACCAGATGCCATCCATTTTACTTTCATACATGTTGTGTAGTGATATGTATGTGACCACTATATGCTATACATGTGGTGAAAGTTGAATTCTTACCTTAGGCATACAATTATCGCATGTATTTGTTCTTATATAACCATAGTAGTACAGATGCAAATTTCTGTATTTTACAATTATTTTATTACCTATTGTGTATTAATATCATAATTTGGAATTGATCACAACAGTCAATTAGTAAGATCATTTTTAGTTTATAAACTTGTAATAAGGTCATTAAACAGGGTCAGTTAGCCTATGTACAGTGTATGTGTGAGCAGAGGGTAATTAAGTGTCTATGCAGTAAATTGAAATCCATTCAAACAATTAACGTTAATAGTATTCCAAAATACTATTAATTATTTTAAAGCTTTATACCACCATAAATATATCTGTGTATAATTAAAAGTAAATTAATTTAATAAAATTTGGAAAGATTTATTTACCTTAAATTAAATTATAGACTAAGTGACTAAAGTTACACCAGTGTATGTTTTGTGTTATATATACATGAATAAATAGTGTTGGCTCATTACTTTTGGAAGATTGTCATCTTTATTTACAGTCAACGACTTAGGTAAATAGTTAAGAGTCTCTTGTTTTCTTCTGACCTTAATAGTCTGTAAAAAGAAATGTTGATATTGTGTGATGTCAGAATGTGGAATATACATGTGGATTGCCCTCAGGTGATTTGCACATGGGTTATGCAATTCTAAGTAACTATATATATATATATATATAACTTCAATTCTACCTGAAACATATGAACAAAATATATCTAACAAAAATACATTTATATTATTACAGGCTACTTCTAAAGTAATTATCCATTTTGATAAAATAAGTATTTTAAACATTCTATTTTACTGTAGATATATTCTTATAATTATTCAAGTTCAAATTAAGGTTATTTTTTGCACATCTGATTTTTTATTCCAACAGTTCAATTATTTAATACAATGTTGGGCTATTTATTTATTTATTTATTTTTAAACCCATGCAAGTGGTAAAAAATGTGCAGAAATGAATTTTTATGTGTTAACATAAGTAAATAGAAAATATAAAGAGCAAATGAAATTAGTGTTTTCCTAAAGTTTTGTGATGATGGTGTTCTAGTTGTATTTTTATATTGGACTATTTCCGTCATCTAATATGAGTACTGAATGTCTTTAGAAAAATTAACTTTATTTAAATATTCCAAATACATTCATCTGTTAGTAGAAGCACGTCAAACAGGTTAGTATATGCATAACACTTTGAGAGGTATTATTCTACCCTTTTCTTTAGGTGTTGCTGCCCTGACCAGTGACAGTACTAGCATGGGATTCAAACCTGGACCCTTATATTCTTGAGTATTAAATTTTTAAGGTAATGCTCTAACCAACTGAGCCATCCTGCCAAAGACATTCAATACGCATATTAGATGATGGAAATAGTCCAATATAAAAATATAACATTTTAATTAGGTTTGTGGAATTTTTTCCTTAAGAGCCACAATTACAGAAACCTTGATGCTTAAATAAATATTTGATTTTCGATTCATAAGAATATTATTAATCTGAAATCTTTCAATAAAATGAAGTACTATGTAATAACTTTTCTCAACAATCACTTTTCTAGTTGTAAATTAACTATTGAAGATCCCAAACTTTCACAGCATTTTCATCTTATTTAATATTTTTATATATTTATCTGGAGTTTTATTAAGTCTGAAGCATACTATAAAAAAAATAGAATTATAATCATTTTATTACAACAGTTCAAAAAAATAATATCTAAATATTTGGATGTATATTTCATGGAAGAGTTGATTATTTTGGCAATTGGTAGTAACCATGAATTAAATTAAATCAATATCACTGTATTTTGTTTGAGTATATATATGTATATATAATAAAAAGTCAGATGCTATTAAAAGGTGTGAAGGTTGCCTTGACAGCAGTTAGAGATATTGGTTGCTATATTTACTGTGAATGTTTAGGTGGTTACTGGTTGGAAACTAATTATATATATATATATATATCCATACATGTCTTCAAAATTGATCAACTAACTAAACTCTACATTTACTGCTGTACCAATTATAGGCTATCATCTAATTTCAATTTTTTTAAACTGAAAATCATGATATAAAGAAAATCAGCTGAACATTTTAAGAAGTCTCAGGAAAATTGAAAAAATAAATTTTTTTGGTAAGATTAATGAAATTTCTAATCTGTCTTTTATGGAAATATTACAGTTATATATTGCAGTTGAGAGTATAGATAGACACATGTAAATGTTCTGTTCTAATTATTTTTTTCATTTGTCAAATGCGTTGACCGGGAAGCAAACCCGGTCAGCTGCTTGGAAGGCAGCTATGCTAACCACTAGATCACCAACCCTTGACTTGTTATCTAATTATTAAAAATGGGTTTGTTTTAATTAGTTAAAAAAGAAACCCGATCTAAAAGATAGATTAATTAAACCTGTCCATTAAAGTATGAGGATTGGCTATCTTAATATATATCTGAGCACTTATAGCATATATGTGTAGAGTTGGTAATCTGGACCAACTGATGATTGCTGGTTTAGCATGAAATACATATATTGGTGATTATTTATCTTTTCGACATATATGTGTTCAAGTGTATCAGTGATATGAGATAGTGTGGAGAGTGGTGGGTCGCGTGAAAGTCTGTGCTCATATACTCTATATATTACATATATCATCATCATCATCAACCATTATCAATCCACTGCAGGATGAAGGTCTCTCCAAGTTTAATCCATCTTCTCTGATCTTTAGCTTCTCTTTTCCACAACACCCCTGCACATTTTCTTATTTCATCCATCCATCTCACATGTGGTCTCTTTCTGGGTCTTTTACAATCTCTTGGAATCTAGTTTAAAATTTCAATTGTCCATCTATTATCATTTCTTCTAGCAATATGTCCAGCCCAACTCCATTTCAATCTTTTAATTTTTTCAATAAGGTCAGTAACACCTGTTTGTTGTCTTACCCATACATTGCGTTTTCGATCTCTTCTTGTTACTCCCAACATACATCTCTCCATACTCCTTTGAGTGGTCTGAAGTCTCTGTATTGCTCTTCTATTAAGTGTCCAAGTCTCAGATCCATAAGTAAGAACTGGTAAAACACATTTGTTAAAAACCATTCTTTTCAAACACATAGGCATATTTCCTTTTAGTATCAAGTTATTTCTACCAAAAGCACTCCAACCAAGTTTAATTCTATGATTAATTTCCTCCATTATGTTTCCATCTGTATTAATAATATGACCAAGGTATTTGTAACTGTTAACTTTTTCTAATTCTTCATAATCAATCTTTATTTTCATATTTTGAGCAAATTGATTAAACATTACTTTAGTCTTTTTAACATTTATCTTTAGTCCTACTTTTCTACTTTCATCTGCTAACTCCTGCAACATTTCCTGCAGCTCTGAAGCATTATTTGCAAAAACAACTACATCATCTGCAAAATCTAAATGACTTAAATACTCTCCATTTACTTTCATTCCTTTAGTTTCCCATTTTAATCCACAAAATACTTCTTGCAGCACTGCTGTAAAAAGTTTTGGAGATATGGAGTCACCTTGTCTTACACTTTTCTCAATGTTGATTTTTCCAGTATCATTATATAATCTAATTGTTGCTGTTGCATTTTTATAAATATTATTACATATATAGACACAGATATATAATAAGCTTGTGTATTTCAGTTAAACTATTTTATTAATCCATCATGAGGTTGTATAAAGTCAATTTATTATATTACACATAAATAATATGTAACATACAATATAGCTAGAATTTTTTTTTTTTACATATTATATCTAAGCATATTTTGTTGCTTGAGAATTATAAAATAATTTCTAATACTAAGTCACTTCAAATACATATCATTTTGGTAAAAAAAAAAAATCAGATACTTTTCATATATATAAAACCAAACAGTTGCAGCCTATAAATGGAAATCTTTAAAATCCCTCATTTAAGAAAAACAACCCCCACCCGCCCTCAATCTCATAAAATGACAATGAAGGAGAATATACCTCTTATCAGGAATTTCATTTCACATCTTGTTTTACCCTTCACCTAAAAATGGCTAATATAGAATTATTTGCAAGATTGGCTATGGATGAGGTAATCAAAATTAAAATATAAAAAAATGTTCATGTTATAGTGATTTAGAATTTGAGCCTAGGTATGAAATTTTAGATAGATTCTACTTACTATCTAAATATAAAATACACTACCAATATAAAAACATTAAACTATTTTAACATCATTCCACATAATTAAAATTTATACATATATATTATTCTAATGTGTAATTTCTTTACTAAATATTGATACCATCCATGGCTAATTATACAAGCATGCATTAGTATATCTAAAATCTATTTACAACCAATAAACATCACATGACCACCTCCTCTTATGCTTGTGTATAGCTGTTGTTAAAACAGGCAAAACTCACTATATATATTTTGCTACACACTGAAAGCTATAGTAATCAATGGATGCCAGATGAGTAGGCACTAGATGGGGAATTTATGCACAAGCCTTCTGGCACCCATTGATTACTCTAGCTTGCTGTGTGTGGCAAAAATATATATAGTGAGTTTTGCCTATTTACAACCACACATATTTATATATACCTGTTCTTAAATAGGTCACTAATATATTTAACATTAATTTAAAAATTTACTTTTATACGCCATTAAAATTTTACATTTTTTTTTACAATAGTGTTTTAAAAAATAATCTCTCTCTTAATATATACTGCACTTTTTAATTTATTCTTATTGCAAGAAATAAATATTCAACACAAATTAATCTGTCATTGGTAAGTTATTCACATTAAAACTGTCTATATTAAATATTTTGCCTTTAACAGTCCATTTAATTATTTTTTATTTTTAAAAACGACAGAATTTAAAAAATTATAAGATCAGTTTCTCTTAAGTATAGGATTCTGCCAATTTGAATATTTCATTAACCCATAAAAACAATACATTGGCGTAATTACCGAATTGCAGACCCACGCAGTCCAGGGGCCTATAAACTTGAAAATCAATAGCAAGACAATTAAAATATATTCACATAAAAACAATTATTAATTATATCTCATAAATTGCCGTTATATGATATAAGAAATTGTAAAATAGCGTATTAGATAAAATAACCGTGCAAATTAAAAGTCGTTTTATAGGAATTTTTTAAAACCCTAAAAAAATTATCAATATAACAGACACTGATGTGTTAGATAATTACTCAAATCTTAGAAATAAGTATCCAGAACTTTTTTTCGGAACAACTTGTTAGACAATTCAATTGATTTCTTTATTGAAAGACAATCTTACAGAATAATTGACAATTAAGAATTTCTCAGACTTGTTAATTACTAAATACTATTGTTTGGAAAGTGAATTTAGTGAAATATATACCGTTTTCTTGTTATTTTTTACACTTCCGACAACTGTAGCTAGCGTTGAAAGGTCTTTTAGAAAATTAAAAATAATAAAAGAAATTCAATTGACCAAACCAGACTTAAAAATCATACAATGTTTCCTATTGGGCAGAAGAAAGCATTTAAAATGGACTTAAAAGAACTAATTAATGATTTTGCAAATGCAAAGGTTAGGAAGAAGGATTTTTAAAGTGAATACCTTTATTAAATCACCTTATATGATATTCATAATTTAAAATAAATAATTAAAAATTTGTAAATACATAAAAAATCAAATTTCCGAGTTTTAAATGGGATTGAATTTATGCTTCCCGGCTCAATTTTTCTAATTACACTACTGCATAAATACCAATTATTTGTTAAGTTCTGCCACTTTAAAGCTAATATCAATTTTATTAACGACTCTTACGTTGGGTTTTTTACTGTCCAGTTGCAAAACCCTACCTTAAACAAATTATTTAATTAATATTAAATGTTTCAATGCTTACAATAAATATTCTAGCAATTCAATTTTAGAGCCAAATCATGAACTTTCAAAATATCATTAAATTGCATAATATTGCTTTGGTTTATTATCATTTAAAAGTTTAATTCTACCCAGTTGTGTGTATGTTAGATAATTATCCATTACCATATTAAGAATATTCATTTATTGTATTAAATCAAAAAAAAATATTTCTGTCCACATGAATACAATTTTCATGGTTTTTTTTTTTTTTTAAATATAGCATTATTATTTTTTTAAAAAAAAAAAAAAAAACTAGATTGATATTCACAACTAGTCTCCAAATTATTAATATCATCTATATTCTTTATTACTATATACATTGCTTTTTTACCATCAACAATCCACTGTGACAGTTTCCATTAATATTATATGCATTTGGCAATGCAATAAGAAAGATAGTCTTCAAATTGCTGTTGACCAGAGTAAGATTAGCAGAAGTATCTGCACAGAAATTTAAAAAACTTTGAAGTTACAGTTAAAAATGCAATAAACTTGATGTGGATGTTACAAACCTAGAAATGAAATGAGTTTTTTATTTAATAATGATGACTCACGAATGCTAAATCAAACTTATTTTTAAATGATAGTGAGTGACAATATTTTTGGATCTTCTAAATTGTAAAGATTTAATAGAATAATTTATATCCTGCTAAACTTATGAAAAAAACTTCAACATGCACCTTTTAATAAAAATCATACTTTATTTTTCCCCACACTTTCATTTAATGAAAGGTACAATCAGTGTCAGTGTTGGGCTGATTGTTACCCAATTGCAAAGGCAACTTAATATTCCCTCCCCCAAACAAATTAACTTAGCTATTTCTTTGTCATAATCATGTGGAAATAATTTACAAAAAAAAAAAAAAAAACTTGAGTAAAGGCATTTATATGGTTTATAAGCCTGTTTTCATCTTTTTGAATTATGCCCTTTGAAGGGTCTCGTTTATTACAACATGTAGTGACATTGTCACAACAAACATAGAACCCAATTAAATATGGCTCAACCAAATTTTTACCTCACTCAAAAGTCTCAAATGGTTTCTTACTTGTCCAAATTGGTTAACTAAATGCTGAGTTCTAAGCATTTTAAGATCATCTAGATGGATGGTCAAAGCATGTAAATGAGAAAAAAATCAAATCACACATTTTTTCTTGACCATGATCTACCAATAAGTTATAGAAAGCAAATTAAATTACAGATATTTTTTTATTATATAAATATTTATTAGAATTTTCTGAATTTCATATTTACAAAAATGAACAAATATCATTTTCAATTGATATTATTGCTAAACTGTCTAATCTTGATTGTAGCATATTTATTCACAAATATGTTTTAATTAATTTAAGTTTTGAGAATGATAGTTCATTGTTTTCTACCATGCTTAATAATATTCTTAATATAATTTCTAAATTTGGAAATTGCAAATTATTTATTTTAATAAAATTTTAAATACCTAGAAGATTTTCTATTTTTTTTCTGATTAAATGTATCTTAATATGCTTGTATTTCATCAAACAGTTCTACTCCATTTATCATTTTTCTTTTGGCCATCTTTTAAAAAGAGTTTCTAATTCTTCACTTTTTATTTTAAATTCTCATTATTTGTAGTTTATATAAAAAAAATTAATATTATTAATATCTATTTTAAATTGGTCAAAATATTCATTTAATGATGCGCAATCAGAAGGGCATAAAACATCTTTACTCTGATTTATCTTCTAGGGATCGTGGGGTCTCATCAGAATGTTCATATTGAAATTGTCAAACTTGTACAAAAGATTTAAATTCCATTTCTCCATCTACATTATGACTTAGTTTCAAGGACGCTTTTATAATTCAAATCTGATTGATATTCCAGTATGAATGTTTTTAAATTTTCAATTGCTTCTAAAACTAGTATTGCATTTCTATTTTTATTCTGAAAGGGCTTTACTCATAGATTTATTCGATTAAGTAAATCATGCCAAATTATTAGAGAACAAATGAATTTAAAATCTTTAATTTTTGTATATAATATATGAGCTTTATGTTGAATTTCATTACTGAATTTGTCATTATTTAAAATTTCAAAAAGCACATCATACATTTCTCCGAGTTGAAATCATAGTGAATGAATTGCTTTAATTTTGCCTTTCCATTGTTTTCTAGCGGTTGTTTCAGTGTTAAATTTGAAACTAATTGTAATAGAATCTCCCAAGTTGCATTAAAAATGAAAAGAAATTAAATAATGCTTGAATTTTTGTAAAGAGTCTGTATCTATATTAACTTTTGCTGCATCGTTTATCATTAAATTCTGTGTGCAGCACAGGATACAAAAAAAGTGCAAGGATGTTTTATTAGAATTAAGTTTTGGAATTCATTGTTCTTAACTCTCATGTTTGCCCCGTTATCATATTGTTGGCCCCACATTGCATCAATAAACATAGTCCACTCTGCTAGTTTTTCTGTTATAATTTCAAACAAATCAATACTGACTATTCCATTTATTCAAAAAACAAATCTTATAAGAAAAGTCATTTATTTTATGTTGCCTGCATCAGGACTGCAGTCTCATATTATAGAATAATATTTAGATTCTTGAATTGGTTTTAAAATTTGATTTCTTATTGTATTTCCCAACATTTTTATCAATTCATTTTGACTATTTTTCTGTAGAGAACTTTTAACATGACTTTCCATAACAGGATCAAATTTGACTCCCAACTTTACTAGTTTTAAGAAGTTTCTATTATTCCTGTGATATAGTCGATCTGATGAGCCTCAAAATGCTAAATGTTGACCACTAAAAATTTTTTTTATTTCGTTAATCTTTCAAAAACATTTGATTCATGTTTAGTGTTTGACAATTAATTATATTCTTGTTCTGCAGTTTTTTTTCTAATTCTTTCCATTTCAAAAAATTATTAATGTGAGCTAAACTAATTTCATGTCTATGTAAGATTTTACATAAATTTCCTCAATCTTTATAACCTTCAGCAAGACTATTAAATTCAGCATGTGCTAAAATCTTACAGCAAAAGCATAAAATAAAATTTACAAAAATTTGATTAAATTAATCATGTTTTTATTATAGTAACCCAGTTTTCTGTTTTCCTTTGGTAGGTTGCCTCACTAAATTTATATCCATTTACATCCTTTGGATATATATATATTTGGAAACCAGGCACTCTTCACAAACCTGGGAGCTTAATTGTAAGTATAGAGGATTTGAACTCAGATAGTTGAAGGGTGCTTGAAAATCTGAGTTCAAATCCTCTATACTTATATATATATATTGTTTTGAGGAGGTCCCATTTGAACTAATATTAACCATAATCTGTCATCAACTTTTGGCATTTTCCAATGTCTTTTACATCATCTAAGTTTATTGAAACGGACAATTGGTTGCTTTAAACAATCTGATTCTTTTTCATATAAATCTTGTGTTTGATGTATTTCTTTATAAGTTGATCAGGAAATATTCATATTAATCTTTAAAGAATGGCTTTGGTCAGCAGAAGTTTTATTTTTTGGATAATAATTTATGATGGGCTTCAGCATGTTTTTTGATGATTATTTTTTTGCAGCTTTATGTTTGCGATTTTGTGAACTGGATAATTTTTGTATTTTTCAGTATTTTATAATTAGAACTAAAAATTGATAAATTTTTATTAAAATTTTATTCTTTAATAAAGATTTTACCATGAAAACTTTCTAATTAATCAATTTAATATATAAAAATTTTATTAGATACTGAAATGAATAGCCCCAGTTGTTTATTTGTAACTAAAATATAATTTCCAATTTTTGTTTAATGCATAATAAAATAATTTACAAATTACCTTTTTCTATCTTAATTAATTGTTTTAAAATGCCAGCTTTTTATATTTTATCCTTTTTAATGAACACACAGATCTGTATACTAGAATATAATAAATTATTTGCTCAGTGCACACAAGTGTGCTTACTATATGACAAGCACAAACCTGTCAATACTATAGTAAAATCTACTATGCAGGGTCCATATTCACTTAACTTATTATCTATAGTGATATATTTTTAAAGCTTAAATGTTTCTGAATATAGCTATTCTTTTACATTCAATTTTGCTTACTGGCTGAGTAAAGTTTTTTGTAAAACCGCACGCAGTTAATAAGTTCTACACCTATAGAGATTTACATAAATGAAGCCTGGCCATCAATGAATGTTGATATTTATATGTACTTCATGACCAAATAGCATCCAGCACTCTATTTTTAGTGTTACTCACCTGCAGTGCAAGCCTTTCAGGCCCCCTTATGCCAGCCCTGGGTACACTGATTGATAACAAAGCATATAAAAATATATTTAATCTATAATGCAATATTGGGTATTCTTATTTGGTTCAGCTATAAAATTATTTTATCCTAAACAACAATGTACAAGATAAAATAGATTACTCTATTAAGTTGACAGCATTCTATTGTATTAAGTATACTGAAACACAATCGATTTTGACCAGGTATCTTAGCTAAAAGAGTTTAACATGAGAGTTTATATATTTTAAATCAATAATTTTTTTAACAAACTCCATCACTTTGTGAAAAGTATTTATTTTAAAATTTAAATTCTATCACTTTAAAGTTGGCATTATAGAAAACTATGATCATACATGTATTCATTTATTTTTATTCATATTCACAACAGGTTATTGTTTAAGTGGCTGCAGAAAGGAGTTTGCTGCTAACTGAAAGGAGACTCTTTGATTGCTTTTGGAAGCCTTAAAGGAATCAAGCAGGGTAAATTTCTAATGCCCACTCCATATGTTCTTGTCATTGCAGTTGTAATTACTATGTCATTATTTATATAGCATACAAACATGGATGGGCTGCTTACAAACATGCATTAATCCAGCATGGTGACTTTCTTAGCTTTTTACCTTTAAGTTTAAAATCAAGAAACACCATGGTCTTTCTTCTCATTTGTCTGATAAGGCAGAATAAATGTATGTGTGAATAAAAAAAATGTTCAAATAGATGTATATAATTATGACAGACAATAATAAATCATGGCCTTTATTCCCAGAAAATTGTAAAGTCACAAGCCAAGGCAGCAGCTGGTGGCCAAAGGCAGAGTGTGCTAAGAACCCCCTGATTGCTAACCTAAGCTGCCATTTGATGATGACTTTATTTAAGTACTTACAACTGCAGATTCACTTTCAAGTGAAGGAAGATTGCAACAATTGGAAGAAGAACTGTCTCATATTAAATGTGACATTATTGGACATTGTGAAGTTAGACAAAAAGGTGAAGAGACAATTTGATTTAAAAAGTGGACATGTACTCTACTACAAAGATACAAATGTTGGAAGTACAAATGGAGTAGAATTCACTATAAATAAAATATGGAGAACAACATTGAGGAGATTTATGGTGTATTGAACAGAGTAGCAAGATTAGTTATTCAAATTAATAACAGATATCAAATGGAGATAATTCAGGTTTATGCCCCAACAAATTGTCATAGTGGTGAAGTAGTAGAAGATTTATATATGAATGTACAAAAGGCTTTTGATCAGAGTAAACAACATTTTAAAACTGTTATGGGAGACTTTAATGCTAGAATTGGTAAAAAATGAAAGATGAAAGAGCTGTAGGTAAATTTGGTTATGGTAATAGAATTGAGAGATGACATAGACTTGTGGAGTTTACAGAAAAACTTTATATTATGAATTCTTTTTTTGAGAAAAATGTTAAAAGGAAATGGACATGGAAGCATCCAAATGAAGGTTCAGAAAAATTGGATATTTTGACTAACAGAAAATACACATTTCAAGATTATAATGTTCTTAATAAATTTAACACAGGAAGTGATCATCGAATAGTAAGATGTAAGATGCATGTTATTGCAAAACTAGAAAGACAAAAATTATTAAGAAAAAACAATATTTACAGTTGATATTCCTAATCTTCAAAAACATTCTAAGGAATTTAAATTAGAACTTACAAATTGGTTTCAAGTATTAGTAGATTTAGAACATGATTCAGATTTGAATGAAATTAATGGGTAAATAACTGATACACATGTAAAAACTGCAACAAAAGTAACTGGTAATAAAAGTAGCTATTGACCAATAAAATTTCTACTGAGAATAGAATGAATATGACAATATATAAAAATGATGCATTAAGAAGGATTGAATATCTCAAATTTTGTAAAATGGTGTGAAAAAGAATTAATAATGATATAAAAAATATAATTGTGAACTAGCAAGGAAAACTGTAGAAGAGAATAAAAATCTCAAGAATGTAAAACAACCTTTTAGTATTGGTAGCAAACTTATAACTGCAATAAGAAAAAAAAAGTAGAACTCTTACTAAAAAGAGAGATGGGAACATAAAATGGGAAGAAGAGTTCTATAAAGAATTATATAGTAATAAATAACAAGTACACCCTATATCTGTTATATCTTCTGAATTGCCTAGGATTATAAATGAAGTGGGATATGTAATTAAATTTATGAAGAAAGGAAAATTTTAAGATAATGATGGAATTATAATTGGTATATTAAAAGAAGCAGATGAAATAGAAAAAAATTTGGCAAAGTTATATACCAAATGTCTAAATGATAAAGATGTACTGAATGATTAAATAATGCAGTATTAATATTTTAAAAAGGTAATAAAGAAGATATTAAAAATTACAGACCTATCAGTCTTTTATTGGTATTATACAAAATTTTTACCAAGATAATCACAATTTCTTTACAGAGAACATTGGATTTCAACCAACCAAAAGAACAATCTGGATAAAAGTAGTTTAAGTACAGTATATTATATCCAAGTATTGAGAGAAGTTATAAAAAGGATCATTGAACATGAATTGCCATTATGCTTTGAATTTGTAGATTATGAAAAGGTATTTGATTCTATAATCATCTGTTCAGTGATTACAGCATTGAATCATCAAGGCATAAACCCAGGATATTATCATATCCTGAAGAATATTTATAAAAATGCAACAGCAACAATTAGATTACAGAATTATACTAGGAAGGTTAACAAAGAGAAGAGTGTAAGAGAGGGTGACTCCATATTTCCAAAACCTTTTATAGCAGTGCTGCAAGAAGTATTTTGTGGGTTAAAATGGGAAGCTAAAGGGGTAAAACTAAATGGAGATTATTTAAGTCATTTAGATTTTGCAGATGATATAGTTCTTTCTTTAAATAATGCTCGAGTTTCAAGAAATGTTGCAAGAGTTATCAGATGAAAGTAAAGTAGGACTAAAGACTAAAGTAATGTTCAATGGATTTTTTCAAAAGATGAAAATAAACATTGATTATGATGAGTTAGATCAGATTATTATTACAGATGGAAACATAATGGATGAAATCAATCATAGAACTAAACTTGTTTGGAGTGCTTTTGGTAGAAATGACTTAATATTAAAAAGAAATATGCCTATGTGTTTGAAAGGTAAGGTTTTAATAAATATGTTTTACCAATTCATACTTATAGATCTGAGGCTTGGACACTTATAATGGTAAAAGCCTGAAATCCGGGCAAAGCCGCTTGGAGCGTTGATGCTAGACAAAATCAATGAAATATAACGTTACCGGGCCGCCGCAACTTTTTCTTTTTTTTATACAACAAGGTTTTTTTTTTTCTAATATTGATTAAACGAATAATTTTTATTTAATTTAGATCATTATTTCTTTATTATTAAACAAATTTTGATACTCATTTTCGTTACTTTTTGTGGGTTTCTTGTTGGAACCTGATATTTTTTCAACAAATTTTGCTAATTGTATTTTTTCTTTTTATCATTTGAAAACTTGGGACCATTTCACGACATCAAAAAATTTGTTTGAATCCCACCGCCGAAAAAATAGAATACAATTATTTGCGACTTGTTTAGAACTTAATTCTACCTTTCTTTTTTTTTTTTTTGGCTTGACTAAATAATTTTTCTTATTATTATTAATTTTACTTTTTTTAAACACAACTTGTATTCACTTTGATTTAGATTATGTTTGAATTAGCCTTTTTTTTGGCTACGACAAGAAACAGCTTTTTGAGTGGGGGGGGGGGGATTTGTACTGTTATTATTAACAAAAAGGCCAACAAAAATAGTCAATTATTTTAACAGCGCTGAAAAAAGAGAATCAACTTTGGGACTTGTTTCGAATTTTGATTTCTTTTTGGTTGACATAATTGTTTTTCTTAATATTAAATTAAAATTTACTTTTGTGTTTTTGCCGATTAAAAAATTGTTTTCAAACACCCACCCCCACACCCTCGGAAAAAGAATTGTTACCAAAAAGTCAAGAATTTAATTTTTTATCTTTTTTTTAAACAACCTTTTTCTCACTTTGATTTCTATTTCGTTCGAATTACCTTTTTTTTTTTTTAGCCTTCTACAATCAACTGCTTTTGGGGGTGGGGGGTATTTCGTAATTTGTTATTCTTAACAAAAAGTCAAACAAAGTCGTCATTTATTTTAACTCAGCTGCAAAAAATTCAATCCAAATACTTGTCAATTTCTAATAAAATAAAAAACAACAAAAAAGGACACAAACTTTGGACTTTTTAAAATTATTTATTCGATTTTATTGCTGTAATAAAAGGTGGACATTACGTGTGCCTGACAAAAAATAAACAAAACAAAATCTCACACATTTTCTGTACTCGGCAATTTATCTGAAGAAAAATTTTAAAATTGCACGTTCGTATCAGACCTTTTAGTGGTCTCGAATATTTGCCCCAAACGTGACTTAACGCGTGAGCTTTGTCGAAGCCTGTTACACTTTGCCAATTTTTTACATTTTAACCTTTTTTTCGGGAAGGGTGGGGACCATATGACAATTATTAATAATTAGCAACATTTTTTAAATGGAAATGACATTCTCTATTACTGAGATTTGAAAAAGTCGTACCGCCTTGAAATTTAAACACCCTCAAGCGATACGGTAATCAACTTATAAATAGAACGAATACGCGTAAATAGCATCGAAGCACAAAACAGGACGTATACACTAAATTTCCTGGAACAAAAACTTTTCAGGTTTGATGTACTTACTCCAATATTTGTACTATTCTTATAGTCTAATAGGATAATTGGCAATTAAATTTTTTGTAGAAATTTATGCCATTCTAGACAACAAATATATATATAATGATCAATAAATAAATACTATAAAATTTAATAACTTATGACTATACAAAAATTAAGAATAACATTTCAAAAAGCTTATGAACATTATATATAAAATATAGATATTAAAATACATTAAATACAACAATAATTCTTATATGTAAGAATGAAAAAAACTTTAGATTCATTATATAAATTTATGACAAAGATTCTGGTTAAAATATGCCGCAATCAAAAACATCAATGTTATACTCCTCATAATTAATTGTTTTTAATTAAATAAGTTTCATTTTTGGGGACTAAAATTTGATGAAAAATTAACCTTTACACTAAAAATTACATCATAGTTTATCTCTATGAAGAAATGATATACAAAACTTATTTTTTATTGTTATAATGAAATTATTTAAAATAAAGATTTTCTAGTACAATTGTCCAATACCAACATTTATTAAACAAGATACAGTTCAAGAATGTAAAAAATCCTCACCCATGTGATTTGGCACTAGCCATAGTTATATACCTTTTAAATTGTTTACCAATTCTAGCATTAAAGTCTCCCATAACAATTTTAAAATGTTGTTTATTCTGATCAAAAGCCTTTTGTACATCCATATAAAAATGTTCTATAACTTCATCACTATGAGAACTTGTTGGGGCATAAACCTGAATTATCTGCATTTGGTATCTGCTATTAAGTTGTAAAACTAATCTTGCCACTCTGTCTGATACACCATCAATCTCCACAATGTTATTCTTCCATTTTTTATTTATAATTCCACTTGTATTTCCAATATTTGTGACTTTATAGTAGAGTATATGTCCACTTTTTAAATCAATTGTTTCTTCACCTTTTCTTCTAACTTCACAAAGTCCAAAAATGTCCCATTTAATATAAGACAGTTCTTCTTCTAATTCTTGCAATCTTCCTTCACTTGAAAGTGATCTGCAGTTGTAAGTACCTAAATAAAAAGTCGTCATCAAATGGCAGCCTGAGTCTGCAATCAGGGCTATTTATATGTTAATGAAAGCTATTTATATGTTAATGTAAGCAAAAAAAGTCATGTGTTTTGATGACAGATTATTTCAAATGAAATAATTTATACAGATCTTAAACTCTCCATGTGATGTTTAATGATGAAGTAATTTATCAGAAATTAAATCTCCAGTAATAGTTATGCCTATCAATTTGTGAAATATATTAGTTATTATATAAAAAAAATTTCATTTTACCATCCTCATAACAAATGGGAAGAAAGATTTTATATATATTATTACTTTAAATGAATGAGAATTACTAAAATTCAATATAATGAATGAATGTAGTATGTGCAAAGTGCTCAGACAGATTTTTGATTAAATGAATGAGAATTATAATTCAGTATAATGAATATATATAGATGTGTAAAGTATGAAATAGTGAATAAAATAATAGAAAGTATACCATTATAGGTTACATATTACAACAAATGATGGAATCATGTTTATAAAGAGAATTAGCAAATAAATTAGTGAAGATTATAATGAGGACTGCAATCCAACAAATGTCAGTCATTCTTCAGATAGGAGAATTAACAAATTAAATAATGGAAAGATTAATATTGGATATAATCAAAAAACTCCATAGCTGCTGTAAATACTATGCAGAGATTATAATTGTATTAAAAAATAAATATTTAATGATCAGTTTAACTAAAATTTTAATATAAAATTTGGTTGCATTCAATCGTTTGTTACACACATGTAATAATATTATACTGACAATTTTTGCATGTTCTTGGCAGAAATTTATAAAGAAAATGCAAACAGAAGTATACCCATTGCACAATAATATCTATTATTTTCAGCCATTATTGTTCCACTGAAAATGGTAAAGTGATGGTCTCTCCATGTTTATTCCAATTTTTCTGCTCTCTAGTTTTTTTTCTCTATATCACTCTAGAAAACTTTTTTATATTATCTATTGCAACCATTTGATATGCCACATGATGTTATTAAGTATTTTAACAGTGCATTAGATGATAGTTAGCCATCTAAAAAAAAAAAAGATAAAATAAAGCTAATAACTAGAGACATAAAACTATAGTATTTAATGTGTAAATAAAATGATATCACTTAATATTCAATATTTCATATATTTAGATTTAAATAATAACTTAATAAAAGGTATTAATAAATGATATAACTGTTATACATATATTTAGTAAGTACTTAATAAAATGTGTGTTCTGATAGACGTATAAAAAAACATTATAATGCTAAGACTAAAATAAACTTCTTGAGATTTCACTTGCAAAATTTGCTCAAGCTATCAGTCATTTCTGATAAACATATGACACAGAAACATTATAATACTACACTAAGATAATTAAATATAAATTTAGTCTATATTTCGTATTTTATTTTCAATACATTCAAGCTATCAATCACTTCTGATATGCTCATGAAAAATAAAACTCTGCTAAACGTTGGCATTAAAATTATAAAGTAAAACTAAAGTCCTTAACTTTTAATTATATAAATAACAATTCTGACTTCATTTTTTATTCTTCTATATTTAAAAAAAATCTGATGTTGAGAAAGCAATTACGAAAACAAGTTTAGCATATTGAGAGGCCTTAGTTGTTATCCTATATGGGAAACTACAATTAATATATTGCTTTAAAACTAGATTTAGCATAAAAGTTCACTTAGAAATATATGTATGTTGTAGAAGTTCTAGGTAGGCATACCTCTGCCTACTATGACTGTGATAAGAATTAGAAAGAGTGGCATAAAAATGGTTTATGTCCCAAAATTTGGCAGCTAGATGAATTGTTCATTAAAGTGCTAGAAATAGTTATAATATCAGCGATAATAATGATTATAAATGAAATGAGCAAATTGTTGCTTGATAAAATAAAACTTCAAAGTCTGAACAAAGAATAGTGTCTGTATCTAAAAAGCAGATAAAATTTAAGATTGATCTCAATGCTCACAGTGAAATTTGGGAAATAGAATTGTTTCAATTAAAAAGAAAGATGATTGCAAGTTTTTTTTTTGGTCAAATAAAGTAAATTATATTGGAGTTGGATTGGATGAGGATCTAATTTGCTATCTTGTATTTTCAGAATTTCTAGATTTATTAATGGAAAAGATAATGACATAAAAAATTAAGCAAAGACATTGGTCTGGTCTAGGGCCACTTATAGTAAGGTTGAGTAATCAGTGAGTACACTACACATTTAAATTTTCATTGTTAAACCAGTTTCTGACTTATTTTTATTAATGAAGCCTGGGATTCCAAGTTGGAAGGAATGCAACCATGCATCTAGCAACCACTCTTAAAGACAAAAATAAATGCCTCTTACTTTAACCTACAGTAGATAATACTATAGTAGTGAATTATTTTTGTCTTATCATAATGCCATTATGTTTGATAAATAGCAAAAAAAACAAAAACAATTTTCATAGATATAAATAATTTCTTCAACATATGATTTCTTTTGAGATGAAATGCTTTATGTCTATGCACATGGAGAATGAAATGATTCAATAAATAAAAAATTTTTATGTTTCACTTTTATATATATATATGCAATAATAATATAATTTGATGTCTGTATTTCTTCAAATCAATATATGTAATTTTATAATTGAATATTTATAAATACAGTAATTAGATAAATGTAAAGTAATAACTTTAAAAAAAATTATACACTTAGGAATGCTTTCGACTATCCTCATAGTCTTTGTCAACTAACACTTTGAAATATATATATATAAGAAACTTGATTTCATATTCCATTTTGCAATTATTAGGTTTACAGAGCAAGAACTTTAAAAAATTTTAAGAAATAAGTTCAAACAGATGAATCTATTATGAAAAAATTATTGAAAAGTTATATTTACAATCATGTCAGATAAGAATAAGGTGTGATCCTTATTCCCAGGAGGCTGTAAAGTCACTAGCTAAAGAAGCAATTGTGGCTGAAGGAGGAGAGTGCTAAGAATCCCCTGATTGCAGACCCAGGCTGCCATTTGATGATGACCTTTTATTTGGGTACCTACAACTGCAGTTCATTTTCAAGTGAAGAAAGATTGGAAGAAGAGCTGTCTATTATTAAATGGGACATTTCTTGACTTTGTGAAGTTAGAAGAAAAGATGAAGAGACAATTGATTTAAAAAGTGAACATAGATATACTACAAAGGCACAAACATTGGAAGTACAACTAAAAAGTGGAGGAACAGCTTTGTAGAGATTTAGGGTATATCTAAACAGTGACAAGATTAGTAATTCAACTTAGTAGGAGATAATTCAAGTTTATGTCCTAACAAGTTCTCATAATTATGAAGTAGTAGAGGATTTTATATGGATATACAAGGGCTTTTAATCAGATCAAATATTTTGAAATTGTTATGGGAGACTTTAATGTTAGATTAGTAAACAACTGAATTATGAAATTGCTATAGGTAAATTTGGTTATGGTGATAGAATTGAGAGAGGACATAGGCTTGTGGTGTTTGCAGAAAAAGAAAGTTTTATATTATGAATTATTTTTTTGAGAAAAAATATTTAATGGAAGCATCCAAATGAAGATACAGCAGAATTGGATTATATTTTGACTAACAGGAAATATCTATTTTAAGTTTGTAATGTTCTTAATAAATTCAACACAGAAAGTGATCATTGAGTAGCAAGATGTAAGATACACGCTAATGAAAAACTAGAGAGAGAAAAAATATTAAGAAAAACAATATTCACAGTTGATATTCCTAATCTTCAGAAACATTCCAATGAATTTAAATTAGAACTTGCAAATTATTTTCTAACATTAACAGATTTTGAACATGATTCAGATTTGAATAAAATCAATAGAAAGATAACTGATACATTTAAAAAAAACTATATATAGCAAAGATAACTGGTACAAAAAAGCAGCAAAATTCCTACTCAGACGAGAATTTATAAAGAAAAGAAGGAATTTGAAATTATATAAAAATGATGCATTAAGAAAGATTGAATATCTATAATTTTGTAAAATTGTGTAAAAACGAGTTGTTAATGATATAAGAAAGTATAATTGTCAACTAGTAAGGAAAGCTATAGAATGGAATAAAATTCTCAAGAATATAAAACATTTTGTTATTGGTAGGAAACTTATTTCTGTAATAAGAAAAAAGATGGAATTATTACTAAAAAGAGAGATGACATTATGAAATGTGTAGAAGTGTTCTATCAAGAATTATATAGCAACAGAAATTAAGGAAAAGGTACCTCCTACAATATTTTCTGAATTGTCCAAGATTTTAAATGAAGAAGTGAGACATTGAATTAAATTTATGAAGAGAAAAGCTCTAGGTAATGCTACAATTATAATTGATATCTTAAAAGAAACATGAAGAAATAGAATTTTTTTTGTCAAAGTTATATATCAAATATGTAAAAGATGTACCAGGTGGTTGGAAGACTGCAGTATTAATATTAAAAAAAGATGATAAAGAAGATATTAGAAATTACAGACCTGATAGTCTTTTATCAGTTCTATACAATATTTTTACCAAGATAATTACAACTCTTCTACAGTGGACTTTGGATTTCAATCAACCAAAGGAACAAGCTGGATTTAAAAGTAATTTTAGTACAGTGGCTCATATCCAAGTACTGAGAGAAGTTGTAGAAAGGATCATTGAATATGAATTGCCATTATGCTTTCGATTTGTAAATCATTATAAAATATAGATCCAGGATATTGTCATATTCTGAAGACTATTTATAAAAATGCAACAGTAACAATTAGATTACATAATGATACTAGAAAGATTAACATTGAGAAGGGTGTATGACAGAGTGACTCCATGTCTACAAAATTTTTTACAACAATACTGGAAGTATTTTATGGATTAAAATGAGAAGCTAAAGGAATAAAAATAAATTGAGATTATTTAAATCATTTAGATTTTGCAGATGTAGCTGTTTTTGCAAATAATGCTTTGGAGTTTCAAGAAATGTTGCAAGAGTTATCAAATGATAGTAAAAAAGTAGGACTAAAAGTAAATAAACATTAAAAAGACTAAAATAATGTTCAATGGATTTTTTCAAAGGATGAAAATAAAAATTGATAATGATGAGTTAGAATTCATTAACAACTACAAATATCTTGGTCAGATTATTAATACAGATGGAAACATAATGGATGCAATTAATCATAGAATTAAACTTGGTTAGAATGCTTTTAGTAGAAATAACTTAAATATTAAAAGGAAATCTGCCTATGTGTTTGAAAATGAAGGCTTTTAATAAATGTATTTTACCAACACTTAACCAAAGAGCAATACAGAGATTTCAGACACTCAAAGAAGTATGGAGAGACACATGTTAGGAGTAACAATAAGTTATCAAAAATGAAAGAATTAACAGACTGAAATGGAATTGGGCTGGATATATTGCTAGAAGAGGTGATAATAGATGAATAATTAAAATTTTTAAACTGGATTCCAAAAGGTTGTAAAAGACGTAGAAAGAGACCATATGTGAGATGGATGGATGAAATAAGGAAGTATGCGTGATGATGTGGAGAAGACAGGGTAGAGATTGGAAATGGATTGAACTTGGAGAGACCATCCTGCAGTGGATTAATAATGGTTGAAAATGAGTATGATTACATCAACAGAAAGAATGCTTTTGAAAAAATCAACAATTGTAATACTACTTATAAAGTGTTAAACCACTATATATATATATATGAAAAACAAAAACAAGTTATTCACGTAACTTTCTATCACTTGTTATTTATGATCAATAGATGGCATTTTACCAAAAGCACCGAAACAAGTGTAAAATTTGTTTACATAAATGACAAAAGAGTCAGAATTAACTATCTCTTTTATTTGCTCACCCTCAGATCAGCTGATTTCAAGCTATTTTCTATCATCAGTGAAGGATAGAGTTAGAAACTAGATCTAAACACTGACTCCAAGTGTTTATGCAAAACGTTTCTATCAGTTTGCAAGCATGAATTTTTCAGACCGGTAAAGTCTTCAAACTCAGCCTAACAAACCAGATATCTATATAGGTCTGATATCAGTTCAGTTTCACCACATAGTCAAAGTCTCTGCAATATATATCATTGCAAGAAAACTTTAAAGGTACATTTATGAAAAACAAAAACAAGTTATTTATGTAACACTTGTTATTTATGATCAATAGATGGCGTTTTACCAAAACCATTGAAACAAGTGTAAAATTTGTTTCGGTGATTTTGGTAAAATGCTATCTATTGATCATAAATAACAAGTGATAGCAAGTTACGTGAATAACTTGTTTTTGTTTTTCATAAATGTACGTTTAAAGTTTTCTTTTAATGATATATATTGCAGAGACTTTGACTATGTGGTGAAACTGAACTGAGATCAGACCCATATAGATATCTGGTTTGTTAGGCTGAGTTTGAAGACTTTACCCATCTGAAAAAATCATGCTTGCAAACTGATAGAAATGTTTTGCATAAACACTTGGAGTCAGTGTTTTAGATCTAGTTTCTAACTCTATCCTTCACTGATGATAGCAAATAGCTTGAAATCAGCTGATCTGAGGGTGAGCAAATGAAAGAGATAGTTAATTCTCTTTTGTTGTTTATGTAAACAAATTTTACACTTGTTTCGGTGGTTTTTGTAAAACGCCATCTATTGATCATATATATATATATAGGTTATTAAACTTAGATTGAAAATATTAATGTGTTTTCAATTTCAGTCTCATAGTTTTGTAGTTAAGTAGAGGTAGAGATAAAAGGTGTCTGCTGGAGGGTTGCATTAGATCCTAAGATCTGGGTACAGTGCTCTCAGATCCAAGGCTCCTCACTGACAAACACCACAAGGCAGAAACTAGTCTGGGGATATTCGATGGGTAGGCACTCGATAGGGATTTTATGCACAAGCCTTCTGGCATTTATTGATTACTCTGGTTGGCACAGGCTGGCACTACTGTGTGGAGAGTTTTGCCTTATAAAGTGGTGTGCCAGTGTGAGTCAAATTACATTATGAGACAAAATGTGCATTGAAACAGAGAATTTATGAACATGAACTTGTATATAATTTGCAATATTCTGTGGATAGATTTAAATCTCTATTTGTATTTTTGCTGAACATTCAATTAAATTGTAATGGAAGTTTTTGCTTTCACAGTGTTTTTATGTTACTTGTGGAAAACTATTTGAGAAAAGAAAAATCAAAGAATCATATTTTAGAAATATGACAGGTAACTTATTAAATAAAGAATAGAAATTATGGGAGTTGATCATTCTCATGAGACCATTATTATTGTATGACTTTAATGAGATTTGTTTTTTAAATTATTACTGTTAAATGCTACTCAGGATGGCACACAAGCCCATAAGTTAACTATAGCAATTATTTATTTTTTATATTAGTATATTGAATACTGTAGAGTTTATTCCGGGTTTTTTAGTTTATATGTAGATATCTGTGTGTGTGTAAATATATTTAAAACTTAATTTTTCAAACAATTTAAAAGGTATATAACTATGGCTAGTGCCAAATCACATGGGTGAGGATTTTTTACATTCTTGAACTGTATCTTGTTTAATAAATGTTGGTATTGGAGAATTGTACTAGAAAATTTTTATTTTAAATAATTTCATTATAACAATAAAAAATAAGTTTTGTATATCATTTCTTCATAGAGATAAACTATGATGTAATTTTTAGTGTAAAGGTTAATTTTTCATCAAATTTTAGTCCCCAAAAATTAAACTTATTTAATTAAAAACAATTAATTATGAGGAGTATAACATTGATGTTTTTGATTGCTGGCATATTTTAACCAGAATCTTTGTCATAAATTTATATAATGAATCGAAAGTTTTTTTCATTCTTACATATAAGAATTATTGTTGTATTTAATGTATTTTAATATCTATATTTTATATATAATGTTCATAAGCTTTTTGAAATGTTATTCTTAATTTTTGTATAGTCATAAGTTATTAAATTTTATAGTATTTATTTATTGATCATTATATATATATTTGTTGTCTAGAATGTCATTAATCTGTACAAAAAATTAAATTGCCAATTTCCTGAAAATGTTGTGATGCTATTGACAATCGAAATACTGCATATAATTGAGTACGTACATCAAACCTGAAAAGTTTTTGTTCCAGGAAATGTAAGTATACGTCCTGTTTTGTGCTTCGAAGCTATTTACGCGTATTCGTTCTATTCATAAGTTGATTACCGTATCGCTTGAGGGTATTTAAATTTCAAGTCGGTACGACTTTTTCAAATCTCCGTAATAGAGTAAGGTCATTTCGATTTAAAAAATGTTGCTAATTATTAATAATTGTCATATGGTCCCCACCCTTCCCGAAAAAAAGGTTAATATGTAAATAATTGGCAAAGTGTAAGTTCTAACAGGCTTCGACAAAGCTCACGCGCTAAGTCACGTTTCAGCGTGGGGCAAATATTCGATACCACTAAAAGGTCTGATAAGAACGTGCAATTTTGAAACTTTTCTTCAGATAAATTGCCGAGTACAGAAAGTGTGTGAGATTGTGTTTGTTTGTTTTTGTCAGGCACACGTAATGTCCACCTTTTATTACAGCAATAAAATCGAATAAATAATTTTAAAAAGTCCAAAGTTTGTGTCCTTTTTTGTTGTTTTTTATTTCATTAGAAATTGACAAGTATTTGGATTGAATTTTTTGCAACGGGGTTAAAGTAAATGACGACTTTGGTTGACTTTATGTTAAGAATGACTAATTACGAAATACCCCACCCCCAAAAGCATTTCATTGTAGAAGGCTAAAAAAAGGTAATTCGAATGAAATAGAAATCAAAGTAAAAAGTGAGAAAAAGGTTGTTTTAAAAAAAAGATAAAAAAGTAAATTCTTGACTTTTTGGTTATAATTCTTTTTCCAAGTGTGTGGGAGTGGGTGTTTGAAAACAATTTTTGAATCGGCAAAAACACAAAAGTAAATTTTGATTTAATGTTAAGAAAAACAATTACGTCAACCAAAAAGAAATCAAAATTCGAAACAAGTCCCAAAGTTGATTCTCTTTTTTCAGCGCTGTTAAAATAATTGACTATTTTTGTTGCCTTTTTGTTAATAATAACCGCACGAATTCGCCCCCCCCCTCCCCCGCTCAAAAATCTGTTTCTTGTAGTAGCCAAAAAAAAAAAAAGGCTAATTCAAACATAATCTAAATCAAAGTGAATACAAGTTGTGTTTAAAAAAAAGTAAAATTAATGATAATAAGAAAAACCATTTAGTCAAGCCAAAAAAAAAAGAAAGGTAGAATTAAGTTCTAAACAAGTCGCAAATAATTGTATTCTATTTTTTCGGCGGTGGGATTCAAACAAATTTTTTGACGTCGTGAAACAGTCCCAATTTTCAAATGATAAAAAGAAAAAATACAATTAGCAAAATTTGTTGAAAAAATGTCAGGTTCCAACAAGAAACCCACAAAAAGTAATGAAAATGAATATCAAAATTTGTTTAATAATAAAGAAATAATGATCTAAATGAAATAAAAATTATTCGTTTAATCAATATTAGAAAAAAAAAACCTTGTTGTATAAAAAAAAGAAAAAGTTGCGGCGGCCCCGGTAACATTATATTTCATTGATTTTGTCTAGCATCATATTATATTAGAAGAGCAATAAAGCAACTTCAGACCACTCAAAAAAGTATGTAGAGATGCATTTTAGGAGTTACAAGAATAGATGACAAACCAAACAGGTATTACTGGCATCATTGAAAGACTGAAATGGAGTTGGGCTGGGCATATTGCTAGAAAAAATAATAATAGATGGACAATTGAAATCTTAAATGGAATTTCAAGAGATTGTAAAAGACCAAAAAAAAAAAAAAAAGACCACATGTGAGATGGATGGATGAAATAAGAAAGTGTGCAGAGGTAATGTGGAGAAGAGAGACTAGAAATCAGAAAAGATAGATCGCAGAGACCATCATCCAGCAGTGGATTGATCATGGTTGATGATGATTAAGTCTTTGAACAGATTAAATTTATCAGAAAGATTAGATAAGCAGTTATATTTGTACTAAACACTTTGTTATTCTAAAATATAATGTGAAAACCATAAATGTTGTAATTGAAAATATTATTATGCAGTCCCTTTTTCTAAAAAAAGGTATGGTATTTTCAGTGATATGACTTCTATATTATAATTTTGGATTTCACATTGGCTTTAATGGTAACATTTTCAAATGATATTGAAAATGCTGCTCTAATGATTGATATCTATAAAACAATAACACTCCTTAATTTATACTGACTAAGGCATAACACATCAAACTAAAACTCTATATGATTTCTTCATCATTATGCTTTTTCATTTTATTAAATTTAATTAACTGTCTATTATCATTACTCTTCAGAAAATAATGAGATTTAGTAACATGTGACTTTTAATTTATCATTCTCAAATTGTAGCAATATTGCAGTTTAACTAAGTGTTTTCTGGTGGTTTAGAATTAGTAATATACTGTATTATGTTATTTCATCTACTGAATAAACAAATCCTCAGACTAGTTTCTGGATGTTGGACTACATGATTTTTAAAAACCATTGTATTATTACCTCTACATAATAAACATTTTCATTTCCTTTATCCTATTGAAACTAATTTTGAGTGTCAATTACCTTAAGATTTTAAAATGTATACCAACTTACTTTATGGCCTAGATATATACTAATTATAGGTGCTATGAAAAAATTGACTTGGATAAAAAGCATTATGGTGTTTGAATTTTATATCATTTACTTAAGTAATATCATGACTGCTGAAAATGTATATCAAAGTTCAATGTTCTTAATTAAAAATAGCAAATAGTTAAAACTATACTAGGAATTTAATGGGTAGTATTGTTTAGGATCCATAAATTATTCAAACTTATAATAGGGTGGCTCCAGAATATTAAAATAAAGGTTATTCCTTATAATGCAGATGTTGAAAGTAAGCTGAGATGGCCATGTTCCATTGTTTGTTACGTAATGTTTTCAACACTAAAATCTTTGTTTAGTTATGATAAATCATGTATTTCTGTTTTCATCAGAAGTTTCTTTTCAGCATTAAAAGTTAAATAAAAAAACTGATTTAATTACAGAAATTATTATTTATTGTTATTTACAAGAGGAATTTAAGTTTTCAGAATAAAATATATGTAATCTTAACATGTTATAAACTTATCATTTTGGTGCCATTTTAGACTTCGACAAACTTTCATTAAAAATGGTAATTATTGGCATCTATTTTAGAGTGAATCTATGAAAAAGTTATTTGCAGCCCATTTTTTAATTTTAAAATAATTATTTTTGCATATTAAGGAATTTCCAAGATCATATTAAGAGTTAGTTAAAACTTTACAATTATTGACAAACTACTTTTTGTCAAAGACGATGGTTGAATAGAATTCTTCCATATATCCAAAGGTTTGGTCTTTTATTTTCATTTTTATAAAGTGATAGTAGGTTTTTTATATTAGGAATTTATTTTTTTAGATCTATCACATATTTAGATTTAGCAATAGTTAAGACATTTTTTCACCGACATATTCTATTAGAATGAATCTGGAAGAGTTGGAAAAAGGACTTTTTGATCTCATTTGTGATTACATTATGATTGGAATCAAACTGGTGATTGCATTGCTGAGATTTTAATTAAACACTGCTTTTATTAGCATGATAAATATTAGATTTTTTTTAAAGATTATTGAATAAAGACATTTGTGCATTTTTTTTATTAAACCACTAAATATCACATGATCACTATTTTTTATGCTTACCCAAGCTGCATACACAAAGGTTAAACTCTCCATACAATAGAACCACTCCCCGCAAGCCAGAGTAATCAATGGATGCAGGAAGGTTTGTGCATAAAATCCCTATCTAGTGCCTACTCATCCAATATCCCCAGACTATTTTCTAGCTAGTGGTTTTAGGTGCACTTCTCTTAGACCTAAGGCTCCACACTAATGAAGGCTACAAGCTAGAAACTAGTCTGGGGAAATTGAATGAATAAGCACTAGATAGGAATTTTATGCACAAACCTTCCTGCATCCATTGATTACTCTGGCTTGCACTGAGTGGCACTACTGTGTGGGGAGTTTAACCTCTATGTAAGCATTTTTAATATTTAAAATATGCATTCTAATATTACTTCATTAGAGCTTAAGACTATTGTATCAAAATGGATTTTTTTAGTTATTTTTTTTCTTCTTCTAAAATGGACTATTAATTATTATTTTCACTCATCAATTTTATTGTACCAACATAAAACATTTATATTAAGCTTTTGCCGATTAGAGAACTTTTTCGTTATGTTAATATTGATTATTTTCATCTTTAGGAGGAAAAAAAAGTTTTCTTCTTTAAATCATGAAGTCTTTTTTTTTTTAAGATAGATTTATTCCATAAGACTTTAACATTAAGAATTTCTAATTTTATTCTCTAGCTGAATTTACAATTTCCTCACAAACTAAACTTATTCAAATTGTCATATTTGTAAGAGTATGTTGTTTATATATCAAATATACTATCATATCTCGCCTTACCTTCAAATAATGGATTAATACAAGATTCCATCTTATCTAGATTGAACTGAGCATTCATTGCGAATCTATGCATATATAAATAGATAAAGCATAGCCAATGGCAAGAATAGACAATAGGCAATAAGGCTCACTGAATCCATTTCCATTAAGGATGGGGATCTAGCAATAAATATTTAGCGTTTTTGAAGGTAGAGTCAGAGAACTATTGTCACAAAGCTGAAAAACAGAATTCACATTCTCCATGCATGTTCTGCAGAGAATTGCTGTCAAACTTCTGGTAGTATATATGCTGTCCAGAAAATTACTGTCACAAAGCTGAACAATAGAATCTCTAATCTCTAGACAGTAATGGTTAAGCTACATGGTTAATGCAGGTTCACATTCAGAACTGGAAGCTGCTACAACAAAACATTGGAATGGGGTAAGCTGTCATAGAACAGTCAGAACTGTCATTGGATCTACTCATGAGGCAGGCTGGCCAAAATACAGCTGGAAGTGATAGGAAACTTATATGGGCAATTGCAGTTCCTTTTTCCATAATTTACTCCTGAACTAGGAGCTATATCTCACCAAAAGTAGCAGGTGCAGTATAGTCATTGTAAAATAAATTGTAAATACAAGTGTATATTTGTTTTATATTCAGTAATGAATATATTAGAAACGTATTTTCACAAGTTTCTATTTATGAGTCTGTGATTATTAAATCATATATATGTAATCCAGGCTAAACACAACAGATTTGGTGCAGTTGACAAAATAAATAAAAAATCCCACAGTTGGAAAAAAAAAGCTTATTAATAAAGGCAAAAACTCTTCCCAGTGGGTTATTAGATTTTGTCTTGAATCAAAGATTGACAGTTATGCAAACAGTAGCTTGTCAGATAAAGGTTTAAAAAACCACTTTGAGTGATTACTCTCACAAATAAAAGTATTTTTTTTTCTTTCATAGCATAAAGAGGTAAAAAAAATAAAATGGCTAAAATTGGTCAATTGAAGAATTCTTCCCAACCTGTCCAGATAATTGGCCAAGCTATAAAGATCAAGTTGTCTTCTATTTACAGGATAATCAAATCAAAAAGCCTGAATTAAAATTAGCCATGCTCATTTCTGTGATTGAACCTTAGACTTATGAGGTTTTTAATGTCCAAACAACCCCTAAAATGATTTTGACAAGGCATTGCCTCTACAAACTTTTTAACTTCAAAATCCCTTACAATAATATATAGTGAAGTAATAATTTAAGTGTTTACAATAATGCAGAAATATCATTTCAATCTTTATATGCAAGAGGAAGGAGGGAAAGCTAGAGATTTTGCTATTAACTTAAAAACACTAGCTTTTAAACTGCAACTTCAGTCTTCCTCAATGAAGCTCTGTGAGATCATATTTGTGGAATGAGAAACCATAGTCTCAGAGTCAAGTTTCTAATGGAAATCTTACATAACATTTGATTCTGCTTTGTCTCAAGTAATTTTAATGAAATCTACACCTAGTCAAGCAAATCCATTAAAAATGGACTATAGCATTCAAACAGTTGAACAGAAAACTGGGTCAGTCAAGCACCCATCTGACAGTAAAAGTCACTGCTCATATAAATCAATGAGTCAAAAGCATTGCTATAGATGTGATCAATCATTACATACATATATACAGTGTACAAATTGCCAGCATACTGGCCACATAAAAGCTGCTTGTTTTACATGTTGCTAATAACAGAATGGCCAAGTACATTCCAAAAAGCCAGAAAGGTGATTTTAAAGTTAAAAAAACAAAATGCCTGTATAAACAATGTGAGGGATTGACTCTGCTTTTAATTCTTATTAATGATATTCCTATAACAATTGAACTGGACACTGAATTTGCAATGCCCATTGTATCAAAAAAGAAATGGGCTATTATTATTAATAATAAAAAATATCAGCTGCATCCTAGCAGCAAAGCAATTATGGATTATCAAAACAATCTAATAGAACTCTTGGATCAGGCAAGAGTGAAAGTTACAATTACCAATAAAACTAGATATTTTCCTATTATTGTATCTGTTGGTAAGCAGGACAATTTATTACTGGTTTACTCACTTAGGTTTTACAGTGACTAGAGTGAACCAGCTCACAACAATAATTTCAGTTTACCCAGAAATAGTTATTAATAATCTGGGTTTGAACCTTAAACTGATTCATGAAATTAAAAAATGCAAAAAAGTGGATAGGTACTCACATCCTACCAAATGGATTTCACCAGTGGTGATTAAAGTTAAAGAATCACAAACAGTGGTGGTTAAAACTGCTAATTGGCAACAATATCATTGTTACAGAAACCAAGTAAGATTAAATGACATGACATCAGTCATCAATAAAGCCTCCTCAGCTGAAATAAATTGTAAGACAACAGTGATGAGTCATCAGCCAACTGTGAACCTACAATTCCAAGCCAGTCATCATCAAAACCTTATCAGATGACAAAGAGTTGCAAGCCAACAATGATGAGTCATCAGCAATCTGTGATAAATCTTACAGTCCCAAGATCTGCAGATGATGCCACTGGATCGGCTAAGAAAATCACCAAGCCAGATAAAACTACCAAGTAAAAAAGATGACTACCAATGCACCTGCATAACTATGTTCGAGCATTCATCACCATGAACCTATGTTTATACAGATAGATGATGGATAGTCAATGAAAAGAATGGACCAATAGGCAATGATGCTCACTGACTCCAAATGCTTACATTAAGGATGGGGATCTGGCATTAAATAGTCAATCTTTTTGCAGATAGGATCAGAGAGCTATTGTCATGAAGCTAAAAGACAGAATTTACATTCTTTATACATGTTCTGCAGAGAAATACTGTCAATCGGAATTGCAGTATACAATCTCTCCAGAAAATACTGACCCAAAGCTGAAAGATAGAATCTCCATTTCCAGTCAAAAGTTGTTAAACTAAGTGGTTAATGCAGTGAGGCAAGTCTACATTCGGTACTGGAATCTGCTAGAACCAAACATTAGCACGAAGCAACCTATCATACTATAGCTGAAAGTGTCCTCGGATATACTCACAAGGCAGGCTGACCAAAATGCAGCTGAAAGTAGTAAGATACATATACGGGGCAATTGCAGTCCCTTTCTTCCTAGTTCACCTCAGAACTAGGAGCTATATCTCGCCAACAGTAGCAGGCGGAGTATAGCCATTGTAAAATATATTGCAAAGGCAAGTGTATATTTGTTTTCATATTCGGTAATAGAATATAAGAAACATATTTCTGCGTGTTTGTATTTACACGAACCTGTGATTATTAAATCACGTATATACAATCCAGGCTATACACAACATATACTTTGAAAAGCAGATTTTTTTTTTTTTTTTTGAAGTGTTTTCAAAATGAATCTTTCTAATTAAACAATAGATTTATTACAACAGTTTTCTTTCTCTCTCATTACTTACTGAAAATGGTTTTGTTTTTTTTAAAAAAAAAATCAATCTTTGTTTTATGGATATGTTTAAAATATAGCAATTTTTTTTTTTTTTACTAATAAAATTTATTTACTCTTCATTATAATTTAACTTTTCTCTTCTTTATCAGTGATTCATATAATGACAAATATTTATTATACTAATAAAACAACATATTATAATAATTACTATTGAATAGTAACCTTGAAGGCACAGACTACGTCATTCGCTTAAGTATTTACTATAACTTGCCCCAAAGCACTTCCTCTCATTATCTGAAAGATATAGTCTTTCGATTTTTAAATTACGTTGCCTGTTTGCATTTAGAAGTTTTTTTTTACTTTTAATTTGTAGCTTGCAGAAAAATGTTCTATATGTGCTCAGAATGAGAGACAGGAATTAATTATGTAAAATAATGCAAATAATAATAATGATTGCTTTTAATTTACTTCTCAAATGCATGTTTAAATATTGATGTACAAATAAATATTTTATCGGAATATTTTTTAGCATGCGTAATTGTAAGTTCATGCGTGTAAAAACAATCACTATACAGTAAGCTGATATACATATATAATTGTTTGTTGATTATTAAAAAGAGTATGTTTGATTATTCCAATAAGCAAAAAAAAAAACTTCCAATAAGAAAATATATGCAATATTTTAAAATAGCATAGATCAAAATGTCTTTTTTTTTTATAAAAAAATATTATGGGATTTTAAATAACAGAGGCTAAACTCTCCATACAGTAGCGCCATTCAGTGCAAGCCAGAGTAATCAATGGATGCAAGAGGGTTTGTGCATAAAATTCCATCTAGTGCCTACTCATCCAATATCCCCAGACTAGTTTCTAGTTTGTGGCTTTCATCACTGAGGAGCCTTGGATCTGAGAGCATTGCACCTAGATCTTAAGATCTAATGCAACCCTCCAGCAGCCAGCTTTTACCTTATCATCTAACTATAAAGCTTTGAGTCCAAAATGAAAAACACAAAAATGTTTTCAGTTCAAGCTCATTAGCTTGTATAGTTGTATAGATCTGATCTCAGTTCTGAATCCATGCTTTTTGGTATCTTTGGTTCTTTAATAACCTGAGACACCATAATCCTGTTGGGCATGATTCGTATTAAACCACTAAACATCACATGATTACCATTCTTTATGCTTACACAAGCTGTTTACATTTTGTATAATATCCTCCATTATCTACATGAAGAAATTTAATACAGTATGTCATATCATCATTAATATTTTCTGCTTCAATGAATTATAAAAAATTGTATATTCTAAAATAATAGCATATAAAACAATAACAGATTCCCTCACCAATAATGGCATCCAATGCAAGTTTTTGAATGAATAGATGCTAGAAAGTTATGCACATAATCCTTATTCAATATTTTCCCATCTAATATACCCAGATTAATATCTAGCTTATAACTTTTATTAAAGAGAAAACTTGGACCAAGATGCAGTCTACTTGGATCTTTAGATCTAATATCCCCAGATTAATATCTAGCTTATAACTTTTATTAAAGAGAAACCTTGGACCAAGATGCAGTCTACTTGGATCTTTAGATCTAATATCCCCAGATTAATATCTAGCTTATAACTTTTATTAAAGAGAAACCTTGGACCAAGATGCAGTCTACTTGGATCTTTAGATCTAATATCCCCAGATTAAAGAGAAACCTTCGACCAAGATGCAGTCTACTGGGATCTTTAGATCTAATATCCCCAGATTAATATCTAGCTTATAACTTTTATTAAAGAGAAACCTTGGACCAAGATGCAGTCTACTTGGATCTTTAGATCTAATATCCCCAGATTAATATCTAGCTTATAACTTTTATTAAAGAGAAACCTTGGACCAAGATGCAGTCTACTTGGATCTTTAGATCTAATGCATCCCTCCAAAAACTTAGGCTAAAATAATGTCAATTTAGAAATCTGAAGAAGACTGCCAGGAATAGTTGAAACTGTTATTATATTAATAAAAATTATTTACGTAAGAGTGTAAGAAGACTGTGATTATTTAATAAGATATACTGTTAAAATAATTTATTATCACAATGTATTATAATCCAATTATTTCTATTTTTATATAGCTTATTAATTACTCACTCTTCATTATGATCAGTGAGACTGATATAGAAAATTTAAATTAGTTAATATTTTAAATACAATTATCATATTTTTCTTATTTATTATCTTATTTCAAATTATGTCAACTATACCAAATACCTTCAATCATTAAAACAAGCAAAACTCTCCATACAGTAGTGCCATTCAGTGCAAGACAGAGTAATCAATGGATGCCAGAAAATTTGTGCATAAAATTTCTATTTAGTGCCTACTCATCCAATATTCCCAGACTAGTTTCTAGCTTGTGGCACGACTGTATGAAGAGTTTTGCCTGTTTTAATAATAGTTATGAGTAAGCACAAGAAATGATAATCATGTGACCTTCAATCATTACAATGTATGTGTGGCAATGATGATAAAGTGACTTGGGAACGAGAAATGAAACTCTCAATATTTTATTAATTTAAAAACAAACATTAGTATTTATTTTAGTAATATTATACAAAATTTAAAAATAATTTACACATGTCTTAGATTTATCTTATTAAATAACTACAGTCTTCTTATACGTTTAAACAAATAATTTTTATTAATATAATAATAGTTTCAACTGTTCCTGGCAGTCTTCTTCAGATCTCAATCTATTGCTCTACCTTTCCCTTTCCATCATTTTATTTTACTTCCAGGAACAGTTGAAACTGTTATTATATTAATAAAAATTATTTGCTTAAAGGTGTAAGAAGACTGTGATCATTTAATAAGATATATTATTGTATATGAATAAGCAAAATTACTGAAGAAGGAAGAAGTATATATAGAATTATATAGAATATCTTAGATTTAATAAAGAATGTTTAAAATATTATAACAAACTTTATAAACTAATATTAAATAAATAATGATACTAAATTAAAATAATTCATACTTTACTCTAAAATTATTTACAAATAGGATCCAGTATATTCCATACTTTATTCCATTAATATTATGATACTTCTTACTATTTTGTATTAAAATGTATCAACAAAACATAAACAATTTCTATTTTCATCAAGTTATAAATATTTCATAAATGTATTCTTTTACATTATCATTCCTTTATCCTTAACCTTCATATAAAATTATTGTATAATTACAATTCTATAACATCTTTTATTTTTATTATTTTGTAAGTATTTTAGATGTTCATTAAGATATGGCACTTTTAATCTCTTACATATAAAGTAAGAATAAAATATCAGGTTTTCTTTCAACATCATATCTATACCTCATACTTTCATTTTGTATTTTCATCTATATTTAAACAAAACATTCATAAAATATTTCTTCTTACAATCTTTAACTTCTATTTCTTTTGTATTTCATCACTCTTGCAATGAATTAATCTATCATATCACCATTTGAAAGTTTAGCTATTACCATTTTTTTATATCTTCAGTTCCCTTATACAATGTTTATATCAGTGTGATTTTTTGTGATAACAAGTGAGATAAATATCTTATAAAATTATAAAAAACCAATACCATGGACTAATTATAACTTAAGGCCACATATTATATTGTCTCTATCTTAATTTTCTATCTCAGTTATTATTTCAAGTTCTTACAGATTTTAGAAAAGATAACTATCCATTATATCATAAATATTCTGACGTACTCTATACTTTCTCATATTTAACCTAAATCAACACATTCACACCACCACAAGATTGCTAATAAATATACTTTGCTGTACCACTACTTAAAATTTAACATTCCACATGAAATATTTACATCACATAAAATATAATTCATCATTTCTCTAATAACATCTAAACTTATTATTAGCACCTTATATTTTTAACATAACAAGAAGTCTAAAAAAACACACTGTTTTATGATAGAATTTATCATAAATACAATGCATCATTTATCTTTAATTATCAAACAGTTCAATCATGCACTCACACTAATATTATAATAAATATATTCAATCCTTTATCACATACTTCCATTTAAATTCACATATTATGAATATCACATATATTTATTTTTCCTGACTCCTTGCTTAAAATTAAATACCAGTATCTTATATTTCATTTTAAAAATTATCTTAATCATAATATTTTATGATTATCACTGATGACTCTTTTGTGAATATCATCTCTTTCCTGTTTTAGAATTATAATCAAAAATTTTTTTTTATCATACAAAAAATTTTGAAATACTTAAATCTAAAAATTACACGAAGTAAATAATCTAAATAGTTAATACTATCTTACTATCATAGCCAATTCAACTAAAACAATATAAGTAAAAAGGTTTTTCAACTCCTTGAAATAAAAAAAAATCACAAACTTCTTTCGTAGCATGGTTACCACGATGATATCATGACCAACTGTTGCTTGAAAAAAGATAAGTTTCATCCTTTTCCCTCCCTGCTGCACTTTTCACCATTATTAATTTGCAAATATAAATAAAATCCAAATAAGTATGATTTATTAATAATAATAGTTTCTAGCAACATAAGTTCATCCTTCCTTATATATCATTTGTAAGATTACTTCACACTTTAATAAATATTTATATATATATATATTAAAAAGTTTCATTTTTTTTCTTCAAATTTCAAAAATCTATACTTGTAGAAACTGAAAGTTCTAATATTACTCCGATGAATAATTCAATATTTAAAATAGTTAATAAATTGCAAATATCTAAATGGTATTAAAGTTAATAATTATAAACTTTTCAATAATAATTAATCTGCATCATATTCTTATCTTATTGTAATACTGTCATAAATAAATTCATTTCTCTAAATATCAATAGTCTTAATGAATATAAGCAATTATATTCATTATTATATTAATTATTATCATTATTAAAGATAAGATTTAGTAGAACATGTTTTTTATCACAAGGCATATAAAAATTAATAATAAATTCTTTACATCTTTACATTTTAGGTTGCAAAAACAGTTTAGTAATATGTAGTTTCTCTTATTGAAGTACATTTTATCCAAGTGAACGTTTACTTCCAACCATTATCATAAGTTTGTAGTTAGCATATGTAAAGTACTAATGAGGATAGTTTGCTTCTTATTCCATAATGAAATTAATTAACAAATTTCTTAAAATGAATTCCATGTTCTGAGAATTATTATTATTAATTTTTACTACTAAAATAATAAAATTTTAATAAACTTTACACTTAAATTTTTTACGACAAAACAGTTTCTTCCTCTAATGATTTCTTAATTATCTCCTTTAAATCACCTGCATATCTTCTATTTACAGGTAAAATTTCACAGTATCTGATTGGTTAATTACTTTAAGATGTCTAGCTAAAATGAATATTAATTAGTCTACAATTTTCAAATGAATTAAAACTAAAATTATTAAATCAATATTTCTTAATTTTAATAATGCAAAATTTAACTTATATTTTAATAAGAAAATAATTTTTATTTAAAATCAAAATTTAACACCTAAGTTTTATAATTTACATTGTTATTCACATAATTAGTTTTATAAACTTTTTATAAAATCTATATGATTAAAAGTAATATTTATTATTTAAAGAATTAAAAAATTGATTATTGTAACAGGAAATAAATTGCATTTATTATTGATAAATGTGTGCACACATCTATTAACACACATTTCATACCCCATCCATTTTATTAATTAAATAATTTTAAAATAACAAATGAAGGATTTTGAAATTTATTATTAATAATTATAAAAAAATATTAATTTAAATTATGATTACTAATTAAAAATAGTTTACATTATTTTAACTATTATTTATAAATATTATTTAAAATAAATAGTACAATTTAGGTCTCAAATTTATAACTTATATAAATTATAACTATCTAAAGAACATTAACTTAAATTTAGCACTAAAGGAGCAATTGATTTAAATTATTCTTTAAATTAAATAATAGGTTTCTTGCCAGTCATTACATAAAATTAAAATTTTTTACTAAAACTGACCATTAACAATACCATGCAATGATGTATCAAATACAAAGATTACAATATATATATATATATAAAGAAAATTGCTGTTAACTGAAAAAAGTCCTTGGATTTTTCTTCAAGACTTTAACAAAATCAAGCAGGGCAAATTTTTAATCTCCACTCCATATATTCTTGTAGTTGCAATTGTTATTACTATATGATTATTCATATATTATATGATCATGAATAGGTTGTTCACCACCATGTATCACTATGTTAAGTTTATTGGCTTTTTACCTCTGAGATTAAAATCAACAATCACAATAGTCTTTCTTCTTAGTTGTCTGGTATTCTTCACTAAAATATCAAGTCAATTTTCTTGGAAATGGAATGAGTGTGTGAATGTTTTTAATAGATATTTATAACATGTCAACTAAATTGTGGCAATTATTTTCAGAAACCAATAAATTCATCAGCCAAAACAGCAGTGACTGAAACCAGTGTATGAATTTCCTGATTCCCAGGCTGCTATTCAATGATCTTTTATTTAAAATTACAGCCCACTTTCAAGCAAAAGGTTAGCACAAGTTGAGAGAACTAACTAATATTGGCATTGCTGAACTTTGTGAAAAAACAATTTAACAAGTGAACTTGTATTTTACTAAAAGGCATAAATATTGGAAGCATGTAAAGTGGAATTCATTACAAATAAAAAGCAGATGAACAACATTGTGGAGATTAATGGGGTATCAGAGAGAATGGTAAGATTAGTTAATCAACTTATTGAAGGCTATCCAAATTCTCATTGTGATGAAGAAGAGTATTTTCATATGATGCATCAAAGGCTTTTGATCAGACCAATAAAATTATGGGAATTAAATGTCGGAATTGGTAAATCATTAAAAAATGAAAGGGCTGTAAATTTGGTTATGTTAAAAATGAAAGAGGAAACAAATTTGAGGAGTTCACAGAAAATGAAAATCTGTATATTATGAATTCTTTAAAAAAAATACTAAATGGAAACATCTAAATGAAGGTACAGAAGAACTGAATTATAATTTGACTAATAGTAAAAATGTATTTCAAGATTATGATGTCCTTAACAAATTCAACACAAGAAGTGATCACCAATTAGTGAGTTGTAAGATACATATTAAAATGAAATTAGAAACAAAAATTATTAAGGAAAATAGTATTCACAGTTGATATTCCTAATTTTCAAAAACATTTCAATGAATTTATATTAGAACTCGCAAATGGTTTTAAAATATTAAAATATTCTGAAAATCATTAGCAATTTATCAATACATTTTTTATGGAGACAAGATAATCTAAAAAAGAGAAAGGAATATAAAAATATACAAAAATGATGCATTAAGAAGTGAATATTTAGAATTTTATAAAATGATCCAAAAAAAAAAAAAGATTAAAAAAATATAGTTGTAATTTCACATGAAAAGCTATAGAAGAAAATGTTTCAAAAATTTAAAAGACTTTTGGTGTTGATAGGAAAGCTACTACTGAATAAAAAAATAGAATTATTACTAAAAATAGAGATGATATGAAATGTGTGAAAGCTTTCTGTGAAGAATTATATCATAATAAAAAACAATAAAACAAAATCTTTTGAATTTCTCAGCACTTCAAATGAAGATGTGAGACATGATTAAATCTGTGAAGATAGGGGAAACTTCAGGAAATAAAGAAATTATAATCAATATCTTAAAAAAGCAGGTGAAAAAAAAAAAAAACTGGTGGCAAAGTTATATACCAAATATCTAAATAATAAAGATGTATCAGATGATTAGAAAAATGCAGTAATAATATTAATATTTAAAAAAATGTGATAAAAGATATTAGAAATTACAGAGATGTTAATCTTTTATTAGTTTTATAGAAATTGTTATCATGTCAATTATAAATTTGGATTTTAACAAATCAAAAAAACAAGCTGGATTTAAAAGTAATTTTAGCACAGTGGATTACATATAAGTATATGAGTTGACATTATACTTTGTTATTTGTAGATTATGAAAAGAAATTTGTTTTTTTAAACATTCCTACAGTGATTAAAGCAGTGGATCATCAAGATATAGACCTAGGATATTATCACATTCTAAAATATATTATCAAAATGCAGCAGTAATGATTAGATTACAGTTACTCTAAGATTTACATTGAGAAGGATGTATGAAAGAATGATTTCCGTATCTCCAAAACTTGTTACAGCAGTGCTGAAAGAAGTATTTTGTAGATTAAAATGGGAAGCTAAAGGAATAAAAGTAAATGGAGATTATTTAAGTCATTTACATTTTGCAGATGATGTAGTTGTTTTTGCAAATAATGATTCAAAGCTGCAGGAAGTGTTACAAGAGTTATCAGATAAAAATAAAAAAGTAAAATCAAAGGAAAATGCTAAAAAGACTAAAGTAATCTTCAATGAATTTTCTCAAAAAAAAAAGAAAAAAGGATTGATAATGATGAATTAGAAAAAGTTTCCAATTTCAAATACTTAGATCTGATTATTAATACAGCCAGAAACAGTGTAGCACACATTATAAAAAGCTTAATAATAATTTGAGCTATAATAAATAAAATAAATTAAATAAAAAAATCTAAATAACAACACATTGAAAAAAATATATTTATAATTTGTATGCTAAAATAACACTCATCTGTGATAACTGTAAAAAAATGGTGATATAAACAAAAACAAAATACTTGTACAACAATAAAAAAAAAAAAGGTTGTACAAACTAGATGAATTAATGATAAAATGCAGAAAATTAATGAAATTCAATGGAGTTTTTGAAAGCTTTTGGGGTAGGAGAAAGATATCAAAAAATTATTCTATTATATAATTTATCATACAAAAGAGAGTCTAATCGATTTTCTTTCAACAATTATGATTCTTTAAAAAAAAAAACTAATAACTTTAATCAAATACAACTATGGTATATATTATTTAAAGTAATGAAGAGGTTTTTATACTGAGTTAAGTATGTTTACTCAGATAGCTTGAATTTAGAGATTAGATGAATAAGAGAGGCAATAAAAATAACAAGGACTATTTTTAGATAATATTTAGAAACGAGAAAGTCAATATTAGTTTTATTTATAGTGAGAAGGCTGTTTAGAATTATAAAACCTGATTTCCAAATGATTTATTTATTAATCTACAAAACATTAGTGAATTATTGAAACAATAAAAATCCTGCTAAGCGAGTGACACTAATAATCCATTTGACACTGTTCTACTTTAAAACAATCTAATTCCTAATAATTACTATGATTACAAAATTTATTATTCTTAATGCAGATTTTAAACACAAATTAAAAGAATTATATGAGACATTGTTTCTATTGTTATAACTATTGAAAGTTGGCAGTCAATAAACTGTTTTTTCTTCTAATGCTCTCGTTTACAATATTAAAAAATGTACATTTTTAAAATATTCAATTACAATAAGAATAGATAATTTTTAATAAAATTTAGTATTACATGCCAAATTAATACATTAAAATTTAATTCTTTTTCTTATAGTCAAAAATCAATATATTGCTATTACTCCATTAGATATATGCTGAAAACGGTGCCAAAAACTCAATGAGTCGTAATTTTAAAAGAATATTACATTTTTACAGTAATCTAACAAGACTCATGACAAAGCAAAATAAATATAATTGTTGCTCAAAATAAAAAAAAAGAATGATTATATATAAAAAAGTATATTAAACAATTTCCATACTTCCACATATTCTTTTTAAAATCATATAAATGAAGATCCAATAAAAGACAAATGGTGAATAACTCCATGTGTGTGTATGTTTAAAAAATCAGATACATTAATCTTTAACTGAGGTTTAAAGTTTCTATCTATACTAGAGATAATCTCTAATTTAGTAAGTGATAAATCTGAGGGGTCAAAGTTGTGGGTGTAGGGAGTTTGACACTTGTAAACCAAACAGTAACAATAAAAAAAGTAGGTGAAAATTAAAACAAATATTTTGATTTCTTATATAATTTTTAAAATAAAATATTAATTTGGTACAAAAGACACTTTATTTTTAAAAAATTCACCAAAACCACTCAAATACAAACAGTGTTTTGAAAAAGATAACACATTAGTTACAAAATAAATTTTGTTTTATTAAAAAAATAAAAACTAACCTAATGAAAATATGAGTATAAAAGAAAATTATAAATCAGAACAATATGCATCCAAGTCATATTAAAACATGAATATAAATAAGAAAAATTACAAAAGAAAGTTTAAACTTTTGATTAAACATCTCAAAAATTGCAATTATTAAATGAGAGATAGTTTTGATAAATTATAATATGATCAAATTTTTGTTATATATTCTGATAATTTACATTTGCTTATTATTTTTTAATTTCAAAATTAATTTTTAATTAAAATAATCAATAATTATTCAAAAATTATTTCAGACATAAATTTTATATTTTTTCACTTAATACAAATATCATAAATATATATAAAAAAATATTTTTGCAAAAGTAGATACAAACAAAATCAATCAACGAATGTGACTAATTATATGTAGATTTTAAAAAAATCATAGTTGTCTAATATATATTTTATGTATATGTATACACATATTTTTCAATAAGGCTTGTTTATAATATTCATTGACAGAGATAATTACCTTTCCAAGATCTTTCTTATTGCGTCAAAAAAATTAAATCATCTTTTAACTTGGTATTTTGCAGCTTATACTCAGAGAAAAATAATGATTATTAAAAATAAAGAAAATATAGAGCAGGTATAAAATATAGCTACCAAAATCTGTTGTTGCATTTTGATTAGTAATTGTTTTGATGAGAAGAAAGTTTTAAAACAAAAAATATTAAACGGAGACATGGAGCCATCTTTATTAAAATTATTAGCATTCTTAAATGTAAGCATGTTTTCTCTCTATATAAACTTTTTCAAATAATGCATAATTTTGGTTAAAGGACATGGTCACATATTAGACTTGCTGTCCATGTTTGTGAAGGCATAATGTTGTATCTTTCTTTAGTGAGAGGTGAATGCCATATTAAAAAGCCAAATTTTTAACAATATGAAAAGTACAAATTTATATGCAAAAATAATAAACACATTACAATACCAAATAAAACAGGTAGTTCTGACTTTTAAATATAGCATTCTACCATTGCAAACACCATTTTCCTCCATTGGAGAAAGGTATTGCATTTTGCCATTGCAAACATAAGCAGCAGGTCTAATACATAAGAACCAGCATATGTTACATTTAATATTAACAAATGTTATGCAATAGTAGTTTTGCTAAAACATAACACATTCTATATATACTAGATTCCACTTTTGAATATTTTATAAATATCTGAAGATTTTTAAAAATCTTATTGCTGCTTTGGTCTCACCAGATGTATCAAAGATTTTGACAAAAGTTCAATAATATACTACAATAGAATTCTTCCAATTTTATTGTAATTGCTAAATATTTCATAATCTAGTTTGGCTCAACTTTCCAAAAGTAGTTTGGATTACAAATTATAAAAAAATACCTACATTTATTAAAACTGCCATTACTAATAAGATTTTTAAAAAAGACCACCTCAGATTGTAAATTATACTTGATGAAACAGTAAATTTGTAACTGACTATTCTTCAGTTGTTTTCTTTACATAGTCATTTTTTGTTCATTTTAAAAATAATCAAACACAACAATTATAATTTTAATTCTAACAATAATAATTTTTAATATAATGTTATAATTAATATGCTATGAAAGGACGGTGCTCTTTTAATACCCATTTTGGTTTTTAAGGGAAGCCTCCCACCTGCAGCTGACACAACCAAGCAAAAGAATAGTCATACAACCCAGCGTTAAACAATAGGTAATGTTACAATTATTTTAATCATTTGTTAAACCATCACAATTTCCATCAATAATTAAAAAATAAACATGCATGACTATTGCTCGATCAAATCACAGAACCAAAAGATCAAATTTTGACCAAATGTGCTCTTAAAATTGCATAAGCTAAAACAAGATATGTGTGTAAGCTAAAATAATCTAAAATATGTGACCAAAAGGTCAAATTCTAGCCATAACTACATGTTGAAAAATTAAAAAGTAAACATGCAAATTTTGTAGAACTATAATCAATCAAAAATTTCAAACTCATCTAGAAATCAAAATATCAAGGATATTAAAAATTAGAATATAATCAAAAAAAATTCTGCCATCATAATCACATGACCAAAAAAATCAAATTATTTTGGCAAGATCACAAAATGTTAACCTAATTACATGATGAAACAAAAACAAAAAGTAATAGTACCAAACTCTCCATACAGTAGTGCCATCAAGTGCAAGTCTTCATAATCAATGGATGCAGGAAGGTTTGTGCATAAAATCCCTACCTAGTGCCTACTCATTCAACATCTCCAAACTAGTTTCTAGTTTATGGCTTTCATCAAAGAACAGCCTTGGATTTGATAGCATTGCTCTAGCAAAACTCAAAATTCCAGAAACAACTTTTAGCAACAAGCAAGAAAAAAATCCAATGGTATAATCACATGACTAAAAGATCAAATTATTAGGACAATAAAATATGAAAAAATGAGCACAAAGTGAAATTACATGATTAAACCAAAAACAAATATACCAATAAAAAAATAAATTCATCAGCAAAAAAATTAACAGACTAACGTACAATATATATAATATATTTCTTATGGCTGTAGAATAGAATTTAATCAAAAATATTTATTGTATGGAGATCATTTCAAATAGTTTAAGAAATATTTGACCAAAAATGAAAAAACAATAAATTATTATTATTATTATTATTACCTATTATCATCATCATCATCAACCATTATCAATCCACTGCAGGATGAAGGTCTCTCCAAGTTTAATCCATCTTCTCCGATCTTTAGCTTCTCTTCTCCACAACACCCCTGCACATTTTCTTATTTCATCCATCCATCTCACATGTGGTCTCTTTCTGGGTCTTTTACAATCTCTTGGAATCCAGTTTAAAATTTCAATTGTCCATCTATTATCATCTCTTCTAGCAATATGTCCAGCCCAACTCCATTTCAATCTTTTAATTTTTTCAATAAGGTCAGTAACACCTGTTTGTTGTCTTACCCATACATTGCGTTTTCGATCTCTTCTTGTTACTCCCAACATACATCTCTCCATACTTCTTTGAGTGGTCTGAAGTCTCTGTATTGCTCTTCTATTAAGTGTCCAAGTCTCAGATCCATAAGTAACAACTGGTAAAACACATTTGTTAAAAACCATCCTTTTCAAACACATAGGCATATCATATTCATTAATAAATAGATATGTTATCTGTAATTCTTACATTTTAAAAAAATATGGATACTTTGTTAAAACATAAAAAAAAAACTTTTGAAAGGAAAATTTCAAAGACAATATTTTAAGAAATATTTAAGCCAAAAAAAAAAGCAAGTTATTATCTATTATCGAAATATAAATAGCGAATAAAAAGTAAAATGATAAAAATATATTACAAAAATAAATGTTACCTGAACTGAGCAATTATTTTCCATGGCTCAGACATGTGTGAAAGTAATGAAATGAAGGTAAAAGGAGCTACCTGTATTTTGCTAGGAATTCATATTTGATATCAATGACTTGATCAAACTCTTTTTTAAAGGGGCAATAAAAAAACTTAAGTGGGGGGGGGGGGGGCACCATTCATTTATTTGACTTTTGTCATACACAAATTTGTACAATTATTAGCTATTAACCTAATAATTATCTATCAATCTATATTTTACTTGTCTCTCTATTTATCTATCAATATACTTATTTAACTTGACTATATTTTTCTATCAATATGTTTATTTACCTGTCTCTTTATCTGTTTATCGGGATATCCATCTATTTCTTTTATTTGTCTATCTGCTTATTTATTTACTTTCTCTCTATATGTTTACCTATCTACTTGTTTCTCTACATGTTTATTTATTTCTCTATCAATCTATATGTCTATTTATTTTTTTATAAATCTGTTTATTATTTACCCGACTCTTTATCTGTTTGTCGAGATACTCTTCTCTTTTGTCTATCTGCTTATTTATTTACTGTCTATGTTTATCTATCTACAAGTCTCTCTATATATTTATCTATATATTATTTATCTATATATGTCTTATTTATTTCTCTATCAATCTATTTATTATTTAACTTGTCTCTATTTTTAAAAAAATATTTATTATTTACCTGCTTCTCTGTTTATTGAGATACCTTTTTATCTATTTTTTAGTAGTCTATCTGCTTAGTTATTATCTTTCTATCTTTTTATTTGTCTATCTCTTTCTCTCTATGTTTATCTATATAGCTGCTTTATTTCTCTAGTTTCTACCTATGTAATTATTTATGTATTCAGGCATTCATTTAACTATCTAGCCTATCTATCTATCCATCCATCAATATATTGTACCGAGACAAAGTCAGTACATGTATATACCCACACACACAAGCAGTGTAAATACTCTATTTTTTATTTACTTTCAATTTATGATAAAAATAAATGTAGTTTTCTTTCAATGCTTTATAAAATACACTATAAAATAAAATGTTAATATTTCTGATTAAATAATTTAAGGCTTTCATATAATCTATTATAATAATATTCTCTAAAAAAATAAAATATAAAGCATCACTAATATGCCATTTTAAATCTCAATAAATGATTTCTACTTGTATATGCCGCGGGGGTAGTTAAAAAGGGGGTTATTTTAAATTATAACTATAGCGAAAGTTAAAAGCTTACAGAGGTGATTTTGAGATTAAATGCTAGACTTTTAAACTAATGTAAGTTAAATTGTTATCTTAAAACATGCACGCATGTATGTATAAAAGGTGAATAAGTATGAATTTTTTCTAACTGAGATTGCAATGTGAGATTGCATAAACCTAAGATTGCCTCAAGCATATGGATTGAATGAACATTACGTATGACACGGACCCCAACGACAACTCAGAGAATATTGAACTCTGGGTGGAGATTGGATCCTCAGATAATAACCAACCCATATAAATATGAGCCTTAGTCTTTGTCTACAATCGGTTACAGTCTTTTTACATTCTTTGTTTTGTTTTGCTTATGCTTATAGTTTTTTTTAAATTCCTCCGGAAGCTACAACTAGAACTTTCTCTTTTTTTTGCTATCCGGTTTATCCAATATGACCACTGTGAAATTAACCTTTAGAGCGTCGATCGTCATGATGGGCTAAGAAACCCCTCAGTGATTGATCGACGCTCCGCCGCCAGAACATCTCCACAGCTATGAATGATCAACAACAGTGCCGTTCAAACATCGTACTCCAATCAGTCCAAGGACGTTGTTCCGTCTAATAAACAAGAATCGCCCAAACATACTACGCTGAACTTATATAAAATGAATAACCATTTATTATGGAGACAGTATCCAACAGGTTCGAACCCTCACCGAATTAGAAGCAGCAGAAGACTACGCAAAATCCTAGGTAAACACTTTATTTCTTTTATGCTCCCATTCATTCTTTACATAGACTTTAAAAGGCAATCTCATAATTAATTAAATTCGCCTTTCGTAAATCAAAATATAAAATGATCCGTAATCCCTCATATTTGAATCTTAATATTTTAATCTCAACTTTCGTAAATAAAAAAATATCAGATGCTATATAGTTCCTCATATTTAAATCTTAGGACTTTTCCTGTTATGAACTTTGATCATAATTATTATTTTCTTTCGCAACTAAATTATAACACACACCTAATTTCAAATGTAAAAGAAGGAAATATATTATATCATCCATGTTTATTATGCATAATATGTTCTTTTCTGTGCGAGTGCGAGAATGCGTGTATGTGCGTGCAAATAAAGCTATTAATTAATGTTTCATTTTTTTATATTCAATAAATTCTTTTTTTATTTAAACAAGTCGAGCATTCCTCAAGTCATTCTCTATAATTAAAATATGTTTTTTTTTTAAGTATTATAATCAGCATTTATTCATGCGATTAATTATTTTACTTTTAAATTTGTCTTTCTTATTTTTTTGTTTTGTTTATTTCTTTAAATTTCATCATGCCGTAAGTCACGATGTTTATTTACTATGTAGTTAAGATAGGTTTAAGAGTTGGGAGGGCCTATTATTAATAAGTATAAGTAAATGTCAATAAAGCTAGTATGAATAATTCTATTGGACTGTATGATAACGGGGGGATGATATTATAAGCTTCTAATTTTTATATAAGGATGCATAAATCAAACATTCGTATTAGTTGCCAAATAACCAATGACCCGGTCCAATATTTGGACCAATCTGTAAATCAATCAAGCTTCTTCTCCATTGGTTATTATTGTGTCTTTTGCCAGAATAATATTCTTGAAACAATTTCATCGCGACCCTGAGTGACCCTTATTGGTCCATGCTGGGAGTTTGAGCTTATGGGCAGGGATTAGACTTCAAAATCGTTTTGATATGACGTAAGGTGATGCGAGAAATTAAATTGTGATGTGATGTATTATGGCTTCTCCTTAAACGAAGTCAAGAATATCTCAGCAATTAAGCCCAGATAAACCTGTTAGCCACTTTCTTTTACATTCCCCACTCTAAATTTACCCATAATCTGCTCTATCCCATTTCCACAACATAATTTTTGTCAACTCTATAACCTTTATATCTAAATCCCCCTTATCTTTTCCCAAACCTAGCATAAAAACCAATAATTCACTTTCTGTATAATCACTCTTTTCATATTTATTTTCCCACAACTTCATTATATGTACCCTTTCTGTTTTCAAACATTTACATTCAATTAACAAATGCCTAATATTTTCAATTCCTTCCTTACATAATTTACAAAATAAATCACCCATATTTTTCCATTTACATGTATATTCTTTTGTAGCTAAAGATCCCGTTAGAGCCTTAAACAATAAACTACTTTCCTTACTATTATCATATATTAACTCACACCTAATATTCTGTTTATTTCTATATATATTTAAACTCTTTTTACTCTCCATACTATTTCTCCATCTCTCTAACTCCCTAGTCTTTATTAATAAATTTATTCTTTTATCCCATTCCTTACTACTATAACACTCAATAATCCTCTTAACACAATCATCCCATCTTTTGTACAAATATACTGATATAAATTCTTTATCCAAATCTTTTGCATAGCGCATTACCTTTCTCACCCATCTTGTTACCTGCCCTTTACTCATAACCCAATTAAATACTATTTTAGCTATTCTTTTATTATCCATAAACTGCAATCTACCAAACATTTTCATTTACTTTTGCATCTCTCATATGAAAACTTGACCATCCCATTTCTCCTTGAATTGCCTCCCTTGCTGTCCATACTTCTGCATCCAATACATGTCTTCCTACTTCCCTTTGAGTTTTTCTAAATAATCTAATATCTTTTTACTAACATATAATGCATCATTACCATATGTTAACCCTGCTACTGCAACTCCTTTCCATATAATTCTAGCTACATCATATTTATTATATGAAAATACTGTTAATTTCTTTATCAATCCCTTTCTTTTCTTTGCTTCATTTATCAATTTTTTCTCCCATTCATCCAAATAATTTTTCTGATTACTTAAAATAATTCCCAAATAACTATATCTATTCACCACACTTAACTTAATATCTCCCAATAAAAATTCTACATCTTCTCTTTCCTCAGTATTAACCATCATTATATTTGATTTTTCTTCACTAAATTTAATCCCCATCCCTTTACCCACCCTTGCACATGTCCTCAACATAACTTCCATATCTTCTCTTTTTTCTGCACACAAAAATATATCATCTGCAAAAAAAAGACCTGACAAAATATATACTCCCTTACTACCTATTAACGGTATCTCTATCCCTCTTCCTAATCTTTCTATTGCTCTTTCCATTTCACTCAAATACAACACAAACAAAATAGGTGACATAGGGCATCCTTGCCTTAGTCCCACACCATTTTTAACTTTAATTGATTCTATATTTTCTAATTGATATATATAATAATTATTTTCAAATCATCGTATCTGGCGCCCTCTTGTGTTGATAATGAACAACTATTGATATAAGAAAAATAAATAAATCTTTACGCTGTATCATGTTTATTTTGGAGCTCATGATCCCTTTTAGGAACGGTTTAATAGGGAACCGGTGCAAAGGGTAAAAAGGGGATGGTAGAATATATATATATCCATCCATCTATTTATCTATCTATCCATCTATATATCTGGCTTTCTATCTATCTATTTGTTTATCTACTTATTCATTTATTTATGCATCCAACCCTGAAAAGCTGCCTTAATTTTTGCCTGAGATTTTGGAGTTTGTTCAAAAAGAGATTAACTGGATGATCTGATAGCACAAGCTTGAATTTACTGATAATTGGCAAACTATATCTGAAATTAGTTGGAGTGATATTTGAAACTTCGGGTAGTCATTCTACTAGTGCACAAGATTAATATGGGTACTTTCGAACCACAGTGGAGAACAGTATTCAGCTACAGAGTAAACAAGGGCTAGTCTAAAAGTTCTAAAGAAAGTCAGTATTGGAACCTCATAAGATGAATAGAAACTATCTATGTATATCTATGGTTTATTCATCCATCAATTAATCCATTTATCTGCATTTCTATAAATGTATTCATTGATCAGAATTTCCATGCATCCATTTGTCTATCTTATTGAGATATCAAATCATCCAATCAATCTCATTCTTAACAGACTTCCAAACCTCAGGCAAAAATCATGACAGCCTTTCTGGGTTACTGGTAATTCTCAGCAGTCATCTACATTCAATATCAATAGCATGTGACCACATGTTTGCAATAACTCTAATATAAATAATCACACTCAAATAACTGATCTTACTCTCTGAGAACTTGATTTCTCCCCAAATAACTATGCTCAAAAATTAACAGAATGAGAACAGGTTAGGGTAGATGTCATTATATGTTGCACAAATGAGGATTTATAGACTCTACAAACTGTGACTGTGGAAGACCACAAACTATATTTACAGGAAGGGTCCAATTTACCAGGCTCCTGTTGCCTCTTTGCTCTACATTATTTGGAACAGTCAACTCTTGATTGATTAAGAACTGTTGATGTTGAATTTTAATGTGCTGATACCATATACTAAGAAAATAAATACATGGATGGTTAGGTAAGATAGGTGAAGTGATGGTTGGATGCATAAATAAACAGAAAGATAGAAACCAGATAGATAGAGATAGGTAGGTAGAGATAAATATAGTCAAATACATAGGCATGTAAGTGAATAGGTAGGTTAACAGATAAAGACATAGTATGTTGGTACTCTGCTAGATAGTTAAATGGTTGGCTGGATGCATAAATAAATAGAGTGGAAAACCCGATAAATAGATATGTAGTAGGTAAATAGATGACAGATAAATAGATAGTGGATGGGTGATTGTCCAGATAATTAAAGGTGTGGGTAGTACGTAAATATATGGATAAGTAGAAAAACATAATAGTGAAACTATATATATGCGCACATATATATACTTCATGTTCACTTATAAAAAATTACGAACAAAATTTAAGTTCAAAAATTCTAAATTTTTATAGATAAAAATTAAATGTATATTGTAAATACACATATAGAGGTATATGAAGTAATTAATTACTGTATAGTTATTTTGTGTTAAATACAAAATATTTTTCTATAATTTAATAAAGATAATAGTATCTAAATTTAACATAAAAGTAGTTTAAAAGAAAAAGGTTTTCTTTTAACAATAAAAAAAGGTGGAAATGACACTCTAGGAAAAGTAATTAAAATGCTTGTAAACAGATTATTAGATCAAAATTTTGGGAGATAAATAATTTAATTTTAAAAGGCACTCAAAAATAAGAGTGCAAATAAGGATTGGACAAATAAACTGAGACCTCAGCAAAAGTAATGGAGTTATCTACCCAATAGATTGGAGGATCCAAACTACAAGAGATTGATCCAAATTTTACAGATAACTCCAAATCATATAAATAGTGCTAAAAATTACATTGGTCATAATCTGCGTACATTAAGATTCTATCTTAAATCTTGCTGTCATTTTGTGTTTGTTATTAAGATTATCTTTCTATAAGTTATCTCAATCCTGCTAATGATTATTATTCTGCCATTATTATTATCCTGCTTTATTTAATTATCTGCTAGTTCCAGCAAGACTACCATGCAAGAGTAGAAAGGCTGTTATCTGCCTTACTCTTTCAAGATGGCAGAGGACAAGCTGCAAATCCACCACTGAGTCCCAAAAAGAGAAGCCATCGCCAAACTTGTGTCCACTTTAGAAGAGTAAGTCAGATGTCTAGTTCTTTAGGAAGAACCAGCTACCAAACCAAGATCTAATTAGTATTTACATATCCAAAATGAATATGAAAGTGATTTAAACCTTCTTCCACCATAGTTATGTTTTTAAAGAATCAATGTTGCCAATACTAGTGACTAAACATGAACTGTTAAACTGAACGAATAAGTATAACTTTAAATTAATACTTGGTTAATTATTATCTCTGATCTAATGGAATATGTTAATGAATAATGATTTATTTTAAATGTTTACAAGCAGGTATGGCAAAAGATTGTAGTTTGTGCTATTTAAATATCACTCCACAATTTAGTTGGCGCTAACTATAATAAATTAGTTTATAAAAGGCAATTAGCTTGTAATTGCAACCTCTTGCCATGCTATTAAAGGGTGTATATTAGTTAAAATATTATTTCCACTTTATTTAAAAGAAAAAAAAATATTAAAGCAGTAAAATTATTAAATTATAAGTGGAAGGCAATCATGCTACATAGATAAGGTTGATTAGGGTTCTATTAAGTAGATCTAAGTTTTAGCTAACTAGCTTGTATTTAAATTATTGATAAGAATATATGGCTGATCTCCTACCATATGCCATCCATTTTTTTATTTCATACATTGTATAGTGACATTTATGATTGCCGGTTACTGTTATACATGCAGTAAAGTTAATTCCTACCATAGGCATAGTTATCACATGTATTTGCTCTTGTATAGATACCATTGTAGTACTTATGTGAATCTCTGTATTTTACAATTACTTTATTACCTATTGTGTACTAATAACATATCTTATAATTGATCACAACAGTCAAGTAGTAACCTTAATTTATAAGCTTGTATCAGTTAGCATTAGAACAATGATGAAAGTTGAGAGCAGACTGATGTGCAATAGATTGGAATCCATTCTAACAATTAATGATAATACTATTCTAAAATAGTATCAAGTATTTTAAATACCACCATATACTTTATCTCTGCATAAGTTAAATGAAAATAATTAAAATAAAATCTGGAAAGGTTTATTTACCTTAATTTATAAATTAACTAAAATCTCACCAGTGTCTTATATATTGTTTGTCTCATTATTTTGGCAGTTTGTAATCTTTATTTGCAATCAATAACTTAGATAAATAGTTAAGTCTCTTATTTTCTCCCTGATCTTAGTGGGCTTCAAAAGAAAGTTGGTATTCTGTAACATCAGAATGTGGGTTGTGCAATTCTGACAGCTATGATAGATAAATAAAACACCAGATAGATAGATGGTTAGATGGACATATGGATGGATAAATAGATGGATGAGTAGTTAGGCTAGATAGGTAGATGAATGGATAAATAGACTAGCTAACACAGGCTGCAGATAGATAGGTGGTAAATAGGTCATTGGCTAAATAGTTAAATGGATGCACGAATGCATAAATAATTACATAGGTAGAAAACCAAAAAAAAAAAATCAGACACATATTTAAACAATATATAAACGTATAGACAGGTAGATAGATAAACAGATAGAGAGACAGTAAATAAATAACCAGATAGAGACAAATAAAATAGAGATAGAAGAGTATCTTGATAAACAAATAAAGCGATAAGAAAACAAGATTTATAAAAAAATAAAAACAAGTTAAATAATAAATAGATTGAAATAAGCGAGATGTTTAAACTTTGTACATAAGTATGATTTGCGCTAAAGACGCAAACACACAAAGCTGACTTTTTAAAAAATTCTTTATATATTGAAACAGTCAGATGTGCCTATCCTTCTGTTTCACCTACTATATACTATAGTAGTATTTATTTATGTATATCTATACCCAAATCCTCGTATATTATGCTAATTAAAAACCTAATTATATTAGTTGTGTGGTGTGCATATATTTTAGCAGTGTAGAAAACATATGTATATATGTAAAAACCAGTAAATACGCACATATTTCTAGTAGTTAAATAAATGGAAAAATGCTATGTGTAACAAGAAACCACATATATGCAGGAAAGAATAATGTTAATAGGATTAAAACATGAGAGAATTTCTTTATTTAGAATATTTATTCTAAAATTAATATTTGAAATTATATTTCTGCATATATCGTTAAATTATAAAATTGCGTTACATATATCATAAAATGTTTTTCCATCTTTAGATTTGTTTTTCTGAAGATGATTTCATAAAATTAATCCTTCTCATTGTATTCTGACCTATTTAAAATTTTAAGAGTCAAAATAGATTTTAAAACCAAGTATGAATTAACCTGGTCAAGCTTGGGAAACCCACCTGTAAAAAAATCAATAACAGCAGGTATCCCAGGTTTCTAAGAATACAGCGAGGTAATTAGAAAAACAGATCTGAAACTACTATGACAGAGGAGAGGGGGGTAAGCTAGTATATAAGCTTAGTGCAGCCATCTTTGAAATACGGGGAACACTCGGAAAACTCTAACTCTTAAACTTTTAAGTATTTTTGTAAAAATGATAATGATAACAGGGTAAAAGGCAATTCCCTTGCATTCTGGACCCCATGATAGTCTACAGGATGTGAAGAGCAGTGAACTACAAGCTTATGCTACCTAAAGAAAACACCAAAGATGAAGCCAACTTGCCACAACAGAAAAGATAGTGGTAACAAATCTCCATCCATCTAAAGTTAACTTTTAAACTAGACCTCGTAATTCCTAAAAGCTAGCTAAATTTATTATTTATGGCCAAAGTAACTTAATGTATTCTAAATTTCCAAATTAAATGTATATATTTTTTTTATATTTAAATCCTAAATCTTGCCTGATTTATTTGAACTTATTAATTTCATGATTTATTTTAACTGATTTTGTGTTTCCCACATATTTAATGTAATTTAGCCTAATAATATTTGCTTTTATTAATAATACTATAACTGTATCAATTTAGTTTAGGCTAATTTAATTTTATTCCTTTTTTAAACTAAGCAAATAAAGCCAAATTTCAGATTTCACTTAAGTGAAATCTTATTTTAAATTTGTTTCTTTTAGTTAAATCTATGCCAATTTTATTTTCAATTTTGTATTTGTTTATGCTATGTTATTCAGAATGGAGTTCTGATTGGATATTCTCACACATATTTATAATTTCGTGTATTAACTCACAAACAAAACTCCCTTCTGAAATGAATAAAATGTCTTATTTAAGAGATATAATTAAAAGCTTATAAATGCTTTAAGATAGATTTGCTTTAAATGTAATATTTAATTAATATTTAGCTGAAGTGACGAAATACAGCATAAAGCTAGAACTTAGTATTATAATTATCCTAAATATGCTGTAATCCTCCCTAGAATTATAAATGCCTATATAGATAGCTTAGCAGTTAGATTCATAAGCTTTCCTTAATAGCAGTTATAGATGCTATATTATGAACTGATCTACGGTAGTTTCATGGAAGAAACTATTGTTTAGCATCCTATTTTATATGATGTAGTCAGTGGGGCAAATGTGTCCTTAGGAAATGTGTTTGCATATTTACTTGTTGCTCTATCATTCCAATGGGTGTAGGTTTTAAGGGCCATCCCATTACTCTTAGTTCAGACAACTATCTTCTTCAGATGGGTGTAGGTTAAGGGCCACCCCATTCTGCATATTTAGAACTGGAGCATGAGGACCCAGAATATTCAATTAGTTGTTTGATCACCCGGACTAAAAGGTCTCTTTCACAGCAATGGGTACGGTATTAAGGGAATCGGTACTAGGTACGAATCCCATGATAAAGCGCACATTCGAGATGCAGACTCAGATTGTATATTTTCTATATGCCTTGATATCTGAAGTCTGACTGCCAATCATCAGTTCATCCCACCATATAATTGTATATTTCAGCTTTGATCTGAAACAGAATCTGATTTTATAGGCATATAAGCTATATAGAGAATATATTGATGAATACGTGTTTAATAAAATATTCTTTACAAGTCATAATAATCACTTCTGCTAGCTCTAAAGCAAATCTAAATCCATAAATATAGTGTAAACTAGGCATAGATCATGAGCAAATTAAACTAAATTTTAACGTAGTAAGTCTCATGAAAATGTAACTTAAAATATTGCAAACCTTCATCACCTGTGAGATAGATATATAGCAAAGTAAATTAAATTTGTAATCAGAAAATTAAAATCACCTGCGAGTGATTTGAAATGCTCTATATATATAAACCACAACTGCTTGTAATCCGTAAAATCATCACCTGTGTGTAAACCAAAAGTTCAAATATTAATATATTGTAATCCCTAAAATCATCACCTGCGAGTGAGACAATCCATATAATCCCATTGTAAATATTATTTTGTTTATTAATCTTATCATCTATATTTGGCTTTCATTAAATTAAAATTTTAACTTCTGCGTAGTCTCAATTTTGCTCATTATTATGATCATTATTATTAATTCATTATTGATTAAGTTAAGTGTTAGTTATTAAGAATCACAATCCATATTTAATAATTATGCTCACCCTACACCTATATATATATGGCTATACTGTTAAACAAGTTCATTGCCTATAGTCTCATGTTTCACCAATGTGCTACTGCCGCCACACGATTAAGGAAAATACTGCTGTGACCTCATATGTCATCCGTAGGGTAGTAAATCTTTGAGCAATGGTAAAGGAACTGAGGCAAGATTGGACACGGGATCTCAACAACCTCACTTTGATCAGCCTTGGGATTTACTAAAACTCTGGATTATGTTGCACGAATGTACAAATCTGACCGCTACAATATTAAAACAATAATGCAATTGTGGCTGAGTGCTTTCAAGGGACACAGGCCTCATAGTCATATTTAAAAAAAAGTCAGCTTTGTGTTTATGCATCTTTAGCACAAATCATACTTAAATAAAGATTGATAGAGAAATAAATAAATAAGATATATATAAACGTATATAGAGGTAGATAGATACCAGACAGAGATAGTACATAAATAAAGATAGAGACAAATAAAAGATAGAATGAGTATCTCGACAAACAGATAAAGAGACAGGCAAATAATAAAGATTTATAGAAAAATAAATACACCAGTTAAATAATAGATTGATAAATAAATTAGATATATAGACAAACATATAGAGACAGATACAGTAAATAAATAAGCAGAGACAAATACTAGATGAATATCTCAATCAACAGATAGAGTCAGATAAATAATAAACAGATTGATAGAAAAAAAATAGACAAGTTAAATAATAGAGACAAGTAAAATATATATCGATAGATAATTATTAGGTTAATAGTCAGCTAATAGTTGTATGAATTCGTGGGTGACAAAACGCAGGTAAATAAACTGCGTTATTTCCCTCCTCCCTTGCTTAATTCTTTTTTAATTACCTTTTTAAGAGTTTGACCAAATCATTGATATCAAATGTGAACCCTTGGAAATACACAGATAGTCCCTTTTACCTTCATTTCATTACTTACTTTCACACGTTTGTCCATGGAAAATAACTGCTTGGTTCAGGTAATATTTATTTGTAATATATTTTTATCATTTTACTTTTTATTCGCTACTTACATTTACAAAATAGATAATAATAATTTGTTTGTTTTTTTGCTTAAATATTTCTTCAAGTATTGTCTTTGAAATTTTCCTTTCAAAAGGTCTTTTTTTTAATGCTTAACAAAGCATCCACAAATTTTTAATATGTGAAAATTACGAAAACATAATAAACATAATAATAGTAATTTTTATTTGGCCAAATATTTCCAAAACTATTTGAAATAATTATAATAAAATACATATTTTGATCAAATTCTATTCTACAGCTATAAGCATGTTTTAGTCATTTCATAAGTCTTTTTTTTCCTAGTGAATTTATTTTTTCATTGATATATTTACTTTTTTTTTGATCATGTAATTACACTTTGTGTTCATTTTTTGTAATAATTTGATATTTTGGTCACGTGATTACACCGTTAGTTAAAAAAAAAAATTGTGTAAGAAAATACATGGTATACTGTATATGGAAAATAAGGAGATTGGTTTCAGATGTAAAAAATCAATGAAAATAATTATGTAAATCATATAAAAAAAATTGTTAGAATGTTATATTTTTTGCATGCTATCAAATTTTATTTCATAAACTTTAGACAAAAATAAAAATGAATTATAGAAACAAATTTCAATTGAAAAATTAAAAAATGGAAAGAATCAATGAACATAAATATTGGACAGAATTTGTAATTTGAGTTATACAAAGAAAGATTTTAGTCACTGTTACTTTCTGACAGTAAATGCATATGTTTGTGCATGATTGGAATACCATTGCTATCACTAACAATGCTTTGGTCATTGTGTTCTTCCATTAATGAAGTTCTCTGTAAATTCCAGAATAACACTAGCAGTAATGTTCTGTGGTGCTGATGTTACATTTTTATGAATGAATACACAATTAAAAGCTGGGTTTGTATAGTGGCTAGGTCTTTATATAGTTCTCTATAAGATGACATTAGTGATTTCAGATCTCATTGAAACTTTGAAGCTCATTCCTCATTAGGATCATATTTGACAAAATGATTACCTAATTGGTTAGCAAGATCAAACCCTTCTTTAATTAAATTAGTATTTAACACTACATCATCATCTTCATTATCACTATCTTTTTTAAAATCAGGAGTTTTAAGGACAATCTCTACGATTTCTTTCTCACTTAAAGCTTTATCAATTAACAATTCATTGATATCTTCAGATGACATGTCATTGAATCATTTCTCTGCCAATTAAATGGAACATTATTATGATGTTGGGAAATTCAATCATATTAGAGACAACAGAATCTTGCTCTTCACATATTCTGACAAATAGCTTTCTAATATCCATTCAAAATTGAAGATCTTAATATACGTAATGTTAATCCAACTTGATTCACACAATCCAAAAGAGAAAATTTCTTCCATACATCTATGACACTTAATGTTTTATCATTTAGTTTGTTCAAAATGTATTGAAATGTTTGTTTTACATAAGTTTTAAATATTGCAATAATCCCTTGATCTAATAGTTGAATCAAAGATGTGGTATTAAGTGGCAAAAAACAAAATTGTACATTTGGGTGCTCCAAGACCATATGGCTGTGGCCATTAACTAGAATCAAGAAAACTTTAAACTGTAGACCTTTGACATTCATATATCACTTAACTTCTGCAATAAAACATTTGTCGACCCATTCCACAAAAATTTCAATGGTGACCCAAGCCTTTTTATTTGCCATCCAGTGAACTGGCAATTTGTTCAAATTTATACCTTTTATTAAACGTAGTCTTGAACTTGATTAAGAAGAGGCTTTAATATGTGATCTCTTGAAGCATGGAGCAGAACACTAAAGTGACATGATATTTTGCTTTAGAAACCACCAGAAATTTTTTGCAATTTTGCTACATAGGTTCTACTTGGCATTCTCTTTCAAAAAAATCTTTGATAATTTTAGTTAATTTTTTTGGAAATTCTTAATTCTTTGTCAGCTGTTTATCTGTGGACACAGTTTCATTTTTATTTTAAAGTACACATTTTTCAACAAACTCTGTCATCCATCCTGTACTTACAGAAAATTTATATTCCTTGTATAACTCAAAATGCATGACTGAATTTCAATTTGTTGTAAATTTTTAGTGCCATTTGCTTTTTTCTGACATTTCTTCTACCCATATTACTAAGACTTTTTCCATTTTCTCCTTAACAACATCTCTTGTGTAAAATGATGACTTAGGACTCAATTTTGTTCCAGAACATATTGAGCTTCTAACAGTAGTTTCATTACCTCTAATCGCTCTTATAGTAACTTCATGTAAACCAAAATGCTTTCCTACAGATGTTGCTCCTTCTCTGTTTGCATGATAATACTAAAATTTGAATTTCAGTGTCCAAAGAAATCCCTTTTCACATCTTTTTTGTAGGGGGATTATTTGACATTGAATGAAAGCTAGAAAAAAATATTTCAGATTTAATTAACAAAACCTAAATTCAAAAATATGCAACCAATATATATAACTTAACATCTATTGACTTTTGGCAAAATTAATAAATTAAATTTAAACAAAATTATTTTTTTTAACATAAACACCAACAAGGAACACTTTTTTAAAATATAATGTTAAAATACAAATGAAGCGTCAATACCAAAACAAACATCAAACAAGCGAATTTCTTCATTTGCAAAAATATTGCCAAAAAGAGGACTTTTGTTTTTAAAATAAAGAGAAATAAAGAGATGAAACATTTTTTAAAAATTAAATAACAGATATATATATATTTTACCAATCATGTTATTTTAAAGCAACTCATGTAGAAAGATTTTTTTTCTTCTTAAACTCGTGTTATTTCACTTTTTTTGTTTCCATCATGTAATTACAGTAACATTTTGTGGTCATTTTTTCATATTTGATTGCCATAATAATTCAACATTTTGGTCATGTGATTATGATGGCAGGATTTTTTTTTGGTCATATTCCAATTTTTAATATCCTTGAGATTTTGATTTCTAGATGAGTTTTGATTTTTTTGATTGATTGTAGTTCTACAAAATTTGCATGTTTTCTTTTTAATTTTTCAACATGTAGTTATGGTCATAATTTGTTCTTTTGGTCACATATTTTACATTATTTTAGCTTATGCACATTTCTTGTTTAAACTTATGCAATTTTAAGAACACATTTGCTATAATTTGATCTTTTGGTCAAGTGATTTGATTGAGCAATCGTACAAAATTTGTATTTATTTTTTAATTATTGATGAAATTGCGATTTTTTAACTAACAATCAAAATAAGTGGAACATTTATGCATACTGTGTCAGGCAACTTTATTTTATTTCTTGGTTGTGTCATCGGAGGATTTTGGGGTTCCTCTTAGGAAACAAAATGGCAGAGAACAAATACTAAAAATAGTACTGAAAGATCTTATCACAACAAAAGATTTAAAATATTTGATATTTTGTTCAGTATGTTACTGAACAAGCTCATAGATGATTTTAAAAAAAAATTACTACTGATAACAATCAATGATTGTGATCACTTTTGATTAATTGATAACTCATTATTTGATATCAAAAATTGTTTTTATGATATTGTTTCAATTAAATTTCTAAAATTAAAAATAAAATCATTTTTATTACAATTATTCACATTTTTATTAATTGTATTTTGGTGGAAATTTTTTCAAGTTTATTAATAATATTTTTGACTTACAATTAGAACTGTTGTATATTTATTATCTAGTGTGGGTTAGCTTTCTCAAAAAAAATGGGAGGTAAAGTTGCTGAAAAATTTAAATTAATAGATATTTTTCTATGCAGATGTTTGATAAAGTACTGAATAAAATATCAGATATTTTAACTACTTTGAAGCAACAAAAAGACACGTCAAAGCATATTATCTATTTCAATATTTTTAAAGTTAAAATTATAATATTTCAATCAGAATTAAAAATATCACCCCAGTTGTAAAATTGTTCTAATTTCAAATTATAATCTATATTGCAATGATTTTTTTAAGTAAACAAAACAGAATGTGATATTTTGTACTATTTTCAACATTTACCATTAAATATTGAATGTGTAGAAAATTTTAAACTTTATTTAAAGTTCTCTAATACAAGCAACTTGTTAGTAATAACACGTAAATAGATAACACAGTTTAATAATTACACAATATTTCGAGTAGTATTATTCTCCACACTTCTTCAGGTGTAGCTCAGTTGGTTAGAGCATTGCCTTAAAATTTGATATTTCAAGAATCTAAAGACATAAGTCAATTCCAATCCTAATATTGTCACTGGTCAGGCCAACAACATCTGAAGAATAATGGCAAATACTACTTGAAAGGTTGTGTAATTACTAACCTGTGTGTGATTACTAAACAAGTTTGTATTTGAAAAGTTTAAATAAAGTTTAAAATTTTCTATGCATTCAACATTTATTGGTAGATGTTAGAAATAGTCCAACATATTATCACATCTAATATACCTCCATCACAAACTTTCAGGCAAATTTTTCATGTTTAATTTAAATCGTAAATTTATAATTGTAATTTAATAAGACATTACCTTAAAAGATAAAAATACGTCTTATTGTTTTGTTGCTTATTAGAATTACATTTTTTATAGGTTTTAAAATAAAGAAAACAAAATTATAAGAGTATTAATCATATAATAACCGAGATATTTTATGCATAAGATTATTTAAATATGAATTGTTTCATTTAAAAATAAATCATTTTAAGAAATTAATACAGCAAAACCTAAAAAGACATGCTTTTATTTAATAAAAGATAAATCTGATTATCACAATAAGAAAATCATCGTAGTTATAAGATGAAGTTATATATGAAAATGTGTTGTGAGAAGAAAATTCAAAGAACCGTAATCCTCTTTTATGATATAAGCCTTAAACATTAAAGAGTTTTTATATTTTAATAGTATAATTCTCCTCTAAATTTGCTAATATATTACATTTGTCTTAATAATGTTTATTACTCTTTATTAGTGAAGCATATGTGTATTTGAACCTGAGCTTAGCCAATATTATATTGATATTATTATTGAGCTTATATACTTTAAGCTAGTGATTTTGAGATATTTATTTTCATTCATCATCATTATTGTCTATTCATTTGTTTACCTTTTTAGGTTACAATATATATATATATAATAAATATTTCTGTAATGAAATTTTCACTACACCACTCTCAGGCAAGGTAGGGATTGTTTTTGTTCTGCTTTTAACCCCTTGTGGAAGGGTTTATTCATTAACGTAAGACCAGATATGTGAGAGATCTACGATCCCCATACATCTCTTTCACGTCTTTAGTAATAAATTAATGAATACACCTTTCCACAAGGTGATAAAAGCAGATAGAAACCAGTCTCTACCTTGTTTGAGAGTGGTGTAGTGAAAACTATACTACAAAAATATTATTCATTATAAGAGTTTGTGTTTTATTATAGTTTTCTACATGAAGACATTAAGATTCCAGCTTCATATTAATTCATCTGATGTGTACAATGTTGTAATTCAAAATAGAAAGACATTATTTTATAGATTTATTATTGCATAAAAAATTAACATCACATAAATGTCATTGTGCAAATTATATTTTATTTTGCAGACAATTTTTTATATTTCTAATAAAATGAAGTTATTACAAATATTAAAAAAAATAAACTTTGCCAACTAAGTATAAAACTTGCAACACTTGATATGATATCTCTGATTGAACAGGATTTTGCCAAAAGGTGCTGTATTTTTTCTCTCATAAGTTTATCCTAATACAGATGAAATTCTTTATCAAGTAAGTTTTGAATAACTTGGAGGAGAAAATTTTTTCCTTAAATACTTTAGAATATAAAGTGGCATGCAGCTGACAACTGTGATAAGAAGGACCTTCCAAGCAAAGCTCCAGGTCTGGATAAAATTTGCATCTAAAAAAAAAATGCTTTTAACCATATATTATAAAAAGATAATGGATTAATTAAAAATGTTTTAATATCTAGATAAATACATCATATATGTATTTCTAATTTTAACATTCATTTCTGAGATAATAAATATATACAAAACATTGTTCAATTTAATTCTTGAAAATATTTTTGAAACAAATGCTATATTATCAGAAATAACTATAAATATTATAATCAAAATAAAGGTAATGTTTCTAATATATATTTTTTTAATGAGAAAAAGGTCTTAAACTTTTTCTTGCCTTATTAAGTTTGGTTGTTTTCTCATCCCTGGTGTTCGCCACAGGATGGCGTTGATGCTAATCAAAAACATATACATATAACGATTCCGGTGCCGGACCTAAATGATCGATTTGATCTAAAAAGATCTGATTTCTTAGATTTGTAATAAAATATTCTACTAACTAATACTATTATATGATGTTAGTTTTTTCATTTTTGTAAATGTTTATTAATCTTACCTTGTTTTTGAGTTTGTGTCTTTAAAGTTACAGTGTTTTTCTAACTTTTTTTTTTGACTTTATGTGTGTCTTTTTAAAGTTATGGTCTTTTTTTTTTTTGCAAGAGTAAATTAATACTTTTATTCAAAAGCATGTCATAATAAGTAAATGTTTATTAATCTTATCTTGTTTTTGAGTTTGTGTATGTGTGTCTTTAAAGTGACGGAGCTTTTTCTAATTTTTTTTTTGGGGACTTTATGTGTCTTTTTAAAGTTACGGTACTTTTTTTTTGCAAGAATAAATCAATAATTTGATTCAAAAGCAAGACGTAATAAGTCAATGTTTATGAATCTTAGATTGTTTTTGAGTTTGTGTGTGTGTCTTTAAAGTTACGGGGCTTTTTCTCATTTTTTTTGGATTTTATGTGTGTCTTTTTTTAAAGTTACGGTATTTTTGGTCACGAGTAAATCAATCATTTTATTAAAAAAGCAATACGTAATTCTAAATCTATCAAAAGTAACATCATTTATATACTACAATTTAGAATTGATACCCGACTACTATTAGTAAGGACCGTCATTGAAAGACTCAATTGAAAAATGATACCCGACTAATTTCCGTTTTCTTTTTTTTTGGGGACAGTAATGAATCAGAAAGTGGGTTGTTTTTGTTAACTCTGTCTATATAAAAAGGGTACCGTTATTGAAATACTAAATTTAAAAATGATAGCCGACTAATTTCCGTTTCTTTTGACAGTAATTAATCAGAAAGTGGGTTTCTTTTTTTTTTTTTGGTAAATCTTGTATATATATATAAAAACCGTAATTCAAATACTCCATTGAAAAAATCAAACCCCATTGAATTTGCTTTCTTTTTTTTTAAGACAGTAATTAATCAGGAACTGGGTTGTTTTTGTTAGTGTGTAGATATAAAAACTAATCTTATTTTGAAATAATAAATGTAACAAACAAAAATAATAATAATACCCGACTAATTTTCTTTTTTCTTCATCATTTAAACAGTTTCTGAAATTTTACAGCCTTGTTTCAAATTATACTTGGCTGGCAGTAAACATGATGATCTCTTCCAATATTTCCCGACCAAGAAACCCCAATGCATGATAGAGAATATTTTGTAATTCAGACATCATGTGATAACTGGTATAAAAGATGAAGTTTGGATAATCCAGTCTTCACAAATTTTTTTGCAGTCAGAATCTAAACAAGTTCAAATTTTTAAATAACCATTTTGGTTGCCATCTACATGATGCTTGGCTAGACTAAACAGCTAGGTATTTGCCTTTGCTAGACAAAATAATTTCTTCTCATTGTTCTAGAAGGATGAATAACAACAAGTAAACTAGAAACCATCATTGATTAATTAATTCTTTATTTCAATAATTCTCATTTATTACAGTCAACTGTTAGTGGAAAAATGGATAAGAATGCTATCTCACAACTTCAACAAAAATCGCTGAACTTCTTCAATTGGAAGTAATATTTAAATAGCTGGTATAATTAAAAAATTATATTTATTAACTTAAGTTGTATATTTTCAAAATACTACAAAATAATTATTTTATTTTTACTTCAAGAAAATGTGAATATTAAGTCTCAATAGTATAAATTTACCTCATCTATAATTATGTAAGGAAAAACTTTAAACAATAATTTTTCAACTCAAATATGCCTCTATAAACTTGTCACTTAAAGAAACGAACTTTGATTCAAAAAGTAATGAAAATCACTTTGTTGTGGATGATAAACTATTTGCTTTATCAGAGATACAATCAGAATTACTGGCATTATGAATTAAACATATATAAATGAAGATTAATTATATATCTCAAATTAAAAAAGTAATGAACGCTAATCCTTTGGATAAAATTACAACATCTGTTCAAATGAATTAAATTGCAGTCTATAACAAACTATGATTTTATATCCAGTACTTAAAGAAGTACATTACATATTATCAATGATAAAATTTAAATACCATTCAATGGATAATGTATTATGAAGCTAAACATTTAAATGTCACTCCTGAATTGTCAATTATCAAAATAAATATTAAATATGATAAACATCTAAATGATAAGGAATCTTAAAGCAGATTAATGTGTTGAGTCAACAAGTATGATAAATGGAATTTGTGATGTGTCCGGAAAGGATTATATTACAAAAATAAAATTAATTATGCAATAAATTGATGGATTATTTAATACACCTTCTCATAATTGCTTCTTTCTTAGTTAGTTAATATTAAAGTTGTTATTAATGTAATAAAGTTTAATCAGATATTACTACACTCATGTACAGGTAATATTTTTAATTAATATTACTATTGTTGATAATCATTAATCAACTTTGTATTTAAAATTGCTAGCTTTAGTTTTAAAACACAGATCGAGTTACTCTTAGTTCTCATCATAAGAAACAATACATTTGCAAAGATTTTTATTAATAAAATAAAAACTTGTATGCATAGCAAATTGCAAGTCAAGTGAGTTATTATTAGCCCTTCTTCCACATTATCGATCTCAGCCATTTCTGTCACATCTTGCAGCATATACATTATTCATCGGCATAGTCTCAACTGGCTCTTCCTGTATGGTTTAATATATACCTTAAACATATCACATACATACACTAATATATTCAAAATTTATACTATATTTATATCACAAAAATCAAATCAGTAAGCTTTTAATATTTATTATTTTATATTAATTAATATTATCATACATATAAAAATGTAGTCAACCTAAAAAAACTTATAATCTTTTATTATTTATTAATTAATTTTTTTATTATTAAATTAAATATTATTATATGAAATTTAAATTTAATAATTATTAACATTAAACTTACTATTATAAATTATTTTTACTGTAAAATGTATTTATACATATACGAGGGAGACTCAAAAATAACCGAAATAGTTCTCTGGTTTGTGTATGTTGTAGTAAATACTTTTGCTGTTACATACTTCTTGCAGTAACCCTTCCGCATCAATCTACCAAATGACATTACCATGTGAAATCATGGTTTCATTTAGCACATTTTTTTTTTTGTAAATTTCATTTTACGTATTTGTCAATTTTTTATAAGGGCTGAAATGCTCGAACAAAGTGAAATTCTGTTTTTGTTTACAGAAAACGGCAAGGAATACAGATGTAATGCTTGAAACAGACTGTAAGCAAGCTGATCTCAGAAAAACACAAGTTTATGAATGGTTTAATTGAAATGTTAACTTTACCACATCCTTAAAAAGCACAAGTGAAATTCAAAGTCAAAACAATGCTGATTTTTTTTTATGCAAATGACATTTTTCTCTCAAATTTAGTTCCCAAATGGTCAGACATTTTATCTGCAAGTTCTGAAACATTTACATGGCGCCGTAAAATGTAAACATCCTGTTTTGTGGCAAAGAAAATAGTGCAAACTCCACCCCAACAAACTGCCATTTCTCAAAGTCTTGAGTATGAAACACATTTAAATTAAACTCAGCTTATCTATCAGCCATATTCACTTGATCTTGCTTCGTGCAATTTTTTTTTAATCTTTCAAATGAAAAAATGTCTCTTTTTTTTTGTGGAGTTAGAACTGGAGGGGGGGGGGGAATGATGGAAGCATTAAAACACATCACTTTGCAAGTGTTTTTGAATTACTTTCTAAGGTGAGAAACAGATTTAGATTAGTGCATTGCATTAAATAGACTACACTTTTTAAAAGGATTAAATTTGCACCACCTAAAAATAGATATACAATTTTTTATTACAAAATTCCGGTTATTTTTGGATCCCTCTTATATATATTTTATAATTCTTGCCTAACTAATACCAATACCCATCTCCAACTTATTATTCAGTTTTTCCAATTGTCACTAATTTAAATTAAAATTTGCTTTTTTTAAATTTTATGTAGTGAACTTCCTCTTTTGACTTTTTATTTAAGTAATTTTACATCTCTCATAAATTTATTATATGAAATGATCACCATTCTAATGCAATTAAAAGTTTTGAAGACAAAACCTTTATTTAATATGGGGTTGATATTATTTTATGATAGCTTTTTTAATTTTTCTTTCTCTCTTATCATTTATATATTAAATCATTTATAGTAGTAAGTTTAATAAAAATAATTAAATTTAAAGTTCATACAGTAATATTTAATTATTAATAATAAAATAAATAAAAGATTATAAGTTTCATAGGTTGGCTATAATTTTGTTTTTATATGTATGATATTAATTAATATAAAACAATTAATAGATGCTAAGGACTTACTGATTTAATTTTTGTGGCATTTTATGACATAAATGTAGTACAAATTTTGAGTATATTAGTGCACATATATGATATATTTAAGATATGTATGAAAATATATGTATATATTTGGTATATATATTGGATGTGGCATTTATTTATGTTTTGTATATAAATGAGCATAATATATTGTAACCTATTGGTACACTCTGAACTCATGACATATACGTATTTATTATTAAAATTATTTTTTTGTATTTACATTTTACATCATTATTGTATGGAGGTCATTAATTATTGAATGGTCAATTTAGAATATAAAACAATTCATGATTTCTTTCCTTTATCTTTTAAAATAATATAACATTAATTTCCTCAAAAGTTAAAACTATTTAAAATTCCAAAAGAAAAGTGCATATATGTTTGCTTTAACAAAACAGCAATATATTAAATTCTGATACATTATGAATAACATTTTTTTAAAATCAAAGTAACAATTTCAACTCATTTTACTTTATTATGCCTTATAAGAGTAAGTTTACAGCTTGTTTTATTTTATTTGTAATACAAATACAATATGCATTAAAGTTTAGCATTTAAAAATAACCTTTACCAAAATAATATTATCTGTTTCACATGTATAATTCAGTAAAGGAGATAATAAGCAAGTAATAGGTTACATTCACATATGTATGAATCTATTTATATGTGTGCATATAATTGATATTTTAAAATTTATTTATAAATGCTCGATGAATTTGCAAAAAAATTGACTCGAGCATATTAAATGACAAAAGTGATAGATAATATGTCATTCAAATAAATTATCTGGAAGCCTGTGTCATGAAACAAAAACCTTTCACTTTTTTTCTTTTGAAGTGTGTTTATTTCCTGTATATTTTGCTTATTTCAAAAGAAATTTCACTTTTAATAAACATTTCTTTCTACTAACTGCAACGTACCTACTCATGAAGACCTATATTAAAGGACCATACAACATGACTTGCTAGAAAGTAAAGTTGATGTCTTCTCATCAAAACAAATAAAAATTCAAATCAAAGCTTAATATCAGCTGAAGTACAATCAGCATTGTGTTCAAGAAAATTTATTTTTATTTTCGAGATTTAAAAAAATGCTTATTTAGATTTAAATACAATACACCCTTGTGCATGAAAAATAATGCAAATACCTATGGAAAAAATTACTAATATTGCTGAAGATATTAAAGCATGAAATCAACATTTGAAACTGGACAAATACTTATTAGGGAATAGTAAAATCTTGATTTTTACATTCTTGTTACTACATCCTCACTCCGCCTGTTAAAATCATTTTATTTTGTGCATCTTGATAAAAGACTTTATTAAATTCACATCATGCTTATGTGGATATTATAGTGCCTAAGAATTATATTACATCATGATAGATGGAATAACAATTATTTTGAAAGAAAATTATGACAATGAAAAATCAGATGAATCTTATAGAAATTAATATCTAGTGGTATTTGATGTTTTATATATGTCGTTAATGGGACTTATACTACAGAAGAGCAAAATATACAATAACTACCTAAATGGAATAACATACACAAATACTTTTCTGATAAAAATATATTGGTAATCTAATTAGAATAAATTTTAATACTACTTTTGCATCGTTGTTGCTACACAGATATTGGATATTTTAATGAATTACGAAATCTTAAGTGCCACTGGATTATGAAAATTGAATATATCATCCTTGCAGATTGTTCAATTCCACCAATAAAATTTTATTATACAAATGGGTCTCATTTTATGCGGCAGATAGGTTCTGCAAAAAACACGCATAAAAGAAATCGCACAAAAAGACTTAATTTACATTGAAAAATGTGGGATATGTTCCATAATTTTCGAAAATCGCATAAAAGCAAAGCAACAATGTAAAATTACTTTAAAATTTGCATAAAAAAAAATAAGGAAATAAAGTATTAATAAAAAATTGACACAAGACAAACTTTTTTTACTTTTTTTGTTAACTATTTCATTTTATTCAAAAGAATATGTTTTTATGTGTAATTTATTTTACATTTTTTTCAAACATATTTTAATTATTATCACTATTTGACAATATGGGATATGTTTGAGAACTGATAAGAAATCAGATTCATCACAAGAGGAAATACAATTAGCGCCAACTTCAGTCTCATGCTATGTTTAATAAGTGCATCAACTGAAAATTTTTGTTCATGGCTTCAAGTTGCTCTAAAACAGTCCTTATTGTAGCGAATTTATGGTCTTTTTAAGGCTTAAAATGTATCTTAAGGCACTGTTGTTGCTGCTCATTTTGAACTAAAGGGAGCGCTTGACATTCAAAATGAAAATGTATATTTTAGAGTATTTTTTTCCGTATTTTTTTTTTTACATATTATAAATTATTTTGATAAAATCTGCTGAAAATATAATTATTTTAGAAGAATAGTTAAGATTTTAGTAAAAATTCTTTACTTTTACATGAACGTAAATTGAGAAAGAAATCAACAACGTATGCAGCATTTTCTAATAGGTTACGAATATTCTTTTTAGATTCTCCGCTATATAATATTTTTATAATTATAAATAGAAATTTATTTTTGAAAAAACTTTTGTTCACTTTCATAATCTGACAAATTATTAATTTGCTTTTTACAAACGAATCTAATATTAAAAGATAAATATATTTTCACTACTGATTCTGTAATTGAACCAATCAAAAGTTTAAAACTTGAATTCACTCAGTCAATAAAAAATTTTTCAGTCTAAAAGTTAATGGTTTTCTGTCGACAATGTAATCGATGATTAAGCTTTGAGATGATGATTTTACTAATTGTTTATGAAGCTTGCGATATCCAGATATACAACTGTGTATTTAGCTTTCATTGGAATTTTAGAGCTCATTCATAATTCATGTCTTTAACAAGAAAATGATTGTCCAATTGATTAGAAAGTTGAAGACTTTCTAGAATCATTTTTGCTGTGAAATGAACAGGTTCCAATTTTCCTTCATTATCTTTTTCTACATCTTCTACAGTATCTAAATTTATTGCCAAACCTTTTTCCAACAGGCATTTAAAGTATATAAAATATAATATGTGTATATAAAATGGGGAAATCTCAATTTTAAGTGAAATATGAACTTCTTTATCGCATAAAAGAAAACCGCATAAAAAGATACTAAGAAGAAACATGAATCACATAACTTCAAAATTGCATTAAAAAAATCCGCATTAAACGAGACCCAGGTGTATATGTATTTGAAAGGTTACTTAATATATATGTTTGCTTGCTAAAGAATAAATTACTAAACATATACATAATTAGAGGAAAGAAATAACAATTAATCATGATTATAAATAACTATTAATTAAATGACATCTGACTAACTTATTTAGATTTTAATGTTGCATTAATAATAAATCATAATTTAAAGATTCTTCATAAATTCTGTACTCCTTAGATACAATTAATATACATACATATTTTCCTCTAATTCTGAAAATAAGTCTGTTGTTTAGCATCATCATAGGTATAAACATTTATACAATCATTACACAATAAGTTTTATTTCTTTAGAATGTCATTAATTAAATTTGTTATTTATTATTACTTGGTGTAAATAAATTATCATTATTTATTAAATCACAAGTCCTAAACTTACTATAGTTAATTAAGAGATAATAACTATAAATTGTATTCAAAGGGATATAGACAAATGAACATTGACTAAATATGGTTTAGTATTATTATTTTGTATCCACCTTAGCTACTTAATATTTAAATTACATCCAAAAGAGCTAGTATTCTTTATTATTCAATCTATTTTAAAATTGTATTGGTACAGATTAGAGACTTAAGACTAAAGTATATAAAGTCTTATCATTTAATTCGCTTCAATTTTCTCTATAAATTTAAACTTAATTTAGTTTCAATACAGTCTCTGCCTCTGGGGCATTACACTCATATTTGTTCCATTTATATCATTACAATATATATCTATAATTTAAATGACAAATATATATATTTGGTATGTATTATCGTGGTACAAGTTGACATGTACAATAACAATATGACTACTACAGAGCACCACCACACTGTAACCTGGAACCAGGCTAGAAAGGGATAATTTTGTTAACCATTTCAAGGAAGCTGATCATCATTTATTTTCTTTTAGCAATCATATTCACAACAAAACAAAAAAAGATTGTAGATACATGAATACCCACTAGACATATCTCTTGATTACTACCTTAAACAGACTAAAATTTGATAATAAAGACGTTAACACTATGGAAATTTATTTCTTAATACACTAACAAATTAAAACTGATAACGTAAGAATTAAGGTATACTAAAATCTTTTTATTAATTCAATGTTTTGATACAATCTAATACATGTGTTGGATTCATAATTTTAAATCCCTATACAATTAATTTCCTGGCTTCTCACTAAAACTCCTTTTTTTTTTAAATTTTATTTTATATACGTTAAAGCGTCGGAAGCAAACCCGCGCCAGCTGCTTGGAAGGCAACTATGCTAACCGCTAGGCCACCAACACTTGACAGTCACTAAAACTCTTTTATAATCAATATTTAGTAAAACTGAATCTTATTCTAAATAATTATTAATTAAGAAACTAATAAAGTATATACCCAAGAGGTATATGCGAAATGCCTTAAAACAATTGAAACAATAATTTAAAAGGGGAATAACAGAATTTACAATTCAATCAAGGACAACACCAGGACACCAGCAAGTGAATTTGAATAATTTAAATGTAGAGATTACTTGACACAATATTGCAAGTGAGATCCATCTCTATTTTAACAGAGAAGATGACCTGGGTGCACATAACAAAGCTGACAAACAATTATTATTATACTAAAATCTCTCACTCTGAGTTTATTTAGAATAAAAACGAACTCCAAAAGCGCATGAATAAAAGAATTAACATTTGCTTAAATGTAAAATAACTCCTTTAGAACCAGCCCCAAGAGATAGACCGAACCAAAATTCATTAGATCATATTGTCAATAATAATAGTATATGAGAAAAACATTACATATTATAAGTAAATAAAATTGAGTTATATCTATAAAACACTTCTTTGCTTCTAATGTTACTTTCCTAACAGATCAAGTTTTAAAAAATAATGAATCTAATTGCATTTTTGCAAAATAATTTATAATTACCCAGTTTGAAACTTGTAGAATGATTCCTTTGGTGAAATCCAACGTACATTAATAGTGTTGATTAAGATCAATTTGGGAGTAAAGTTGGTCGGCTTACTCGCATTGTTGAGAGGGATTCTGCTACAAACTATAATTTGTCATTTCTAATTTTACATATACGTGTATGTTGGTAAAAGTCCGCTTTACTAGACGTACTGCTTCGGCTAGCTAGCTGATGATTCCTAGTTTTTTGGCCAATGGCTCTGCTTTCACCACTCGGCATATGTAGATATGGTTGGGGGGAAAAGCTCCCAGGAGGAATCATGGTTTTCTCTAGCCTGAATACATTGATGAAACTTGCAACAAAATAAACCAAAGAAAATAATTTTTAATTTAAAAATAAATTTGTTTTTATAAAACTTTGTAGAATACCTCCTCCCTCTTTTACTTAACATTTTCTTCAAATTTTGCACCTCAATTCTATTTTTATTAATATTTACAAAGAAAATGCAGCACAAATATTTTTTCTTTTATTACTTAAATTTCAGGTCTTATCTTTCTGACTGGGTTTATAATATCCTTGATCATTAATTTTTCATTGCAATTAAAGACACATTCAATAAAAAAAACAAAAACAACTGTAATAAAATTATTTGGTTTAACATTTTCTACAATGGAACATACCCCCCCCCCCCCATTTACATACCAATATATAATAATAAAAAAATCTATTTTAGTTTATGTATTTATATAACAAAAAATAAATTTTACATGAAAAATCTAATATCTACATTCTATTAAATTAGATATTAATAAAATATCTAATATTTTATTATGAAGTGGAAAAATACCACCTCAGGATATATCTATATATGAAATTAGATATTAAAAAATGAATCAGTTTGTAAGATATAATGTTAAGTTGCTTGTTTAAATGATAAACTATTTGTATATTCATGCATTTATATATATATTATAGCTCTGAAACAGATTGCTGTTCAATCAAAACTGTAAGGTTAATTTTAATAAAATAAGCATTATAATAGTAATATGAAAGATGAATTTGTTTAATTTTTTTTATAATTTTATCAATAACATGAAGGATAGGTTGATAATAATTTTAATCTTCTTAGTGGCACCATATAATCTAATCTTTGTAGCATTTTGATAAATATTCTTCAGAATTTAACAATATTCAGGTCTATGTGATAATACTTTAAAAAAAAAAATGCATTTATCATAAATGAAAAATTGAATGCCAACTGATACTAAAATGGTTGTTGGTATTAATATTTTCATGAAATCTAATGGTGCTTTGAATTCAACTTTTTCTTTCAATAAGCTTGAGAACAAAATTGTCTGTAGATGTTGTATAATGACTTTAGTAACAACTTTATATAGAACAATGTGTCTATCATTTCTAATTTCTTTTCAGACTACTTAAATATCAATATCACTATTGGATTTATCCAGTTCACTCAGCCATGTCATATAAAGCTTTGCCAACAATTTCTCTACTTCTTGACATTTCTTTTAAAATATTTACAATAATTCTAAAATTCTGGAGTTTTTCTTTTTACATAAACTTAATTGCACTGTGTCTCTCATTTATTATTTAAAATAAATGGTATTTCAAGTGATGTTGTCATATCAGTAAAATATTTAAAGAATTCTTCCATACATTGAAATAATGTTGATCTTCTTTTTAATAACAATGCAGTCTTTTTTTTTTTATATTAAAATAACTTTCCATTCCATCTAAAATATCATCTTATATATGTTTGTCATTTTTACTGTCTTTCTTCTGTAACTTTTCTTGATATTTCGCAATTATATCTCCTTATCTGTATTCTAGATACTAAGTTTTTTAAAATAATTCACTTAAATATTTTCTATTATTTCTTTCTATTATATTCCCTGGAACACATGTAATTTTTTTTAAAGAATAACTGTCAAATTTCTATTGATTTCATTGAGATATAAGCAAACTTTCAACTCATATTTTAAAATGATTTATAAGTTTTAGTATTAATTTATTGGGAAATATCTAAAGTTTAAGAATATTGTATGTTAATAGTGACTTTCTTAATAACTTTTGTCTCTTTAGTTTTGCATTAACATGTATCTTAAATCTCAATAATTGATGATAATTTCTTTAACATATTACAGCCTTGAAATACATACTTTTTCTTAGTCAAAATGTAATTTAATTCAGCAATATCTTTATTCAGATGTTTCAACACCCATTTCCTTTTAAGATTTTTATAAAAACAAATTTACCCATACTACATATCCTTTTACTTTGCACATATAAATTTACCCATAGTATGTTCAGCCTTCAAATATTCTCCAATTCTAGCATTTAAATCTGCTACAACAATTTTAAAATGCTGCTCAATCTATTCAAAATTCAAAACCTAAAGTATTTGCATTTGGTATCCTACAATAAACTGAATAATTATTTTTAGTATTTTATCGAATGTATAATCAATCTCCACAATATTTATTTGCAAGATTCAATATTTATGCCTTTATAGTATAGTGTTCGACTTATTTTCAAATCAAATCGCTTCTTTGTCTTTCCTTTAAACTTCATAATGGCCCATTTCACATTAGATAATTATGTTTTCAATTCTGAAATTTTTCTTTACTTGAAAGTAATCTACCATTATATGTGATCTAGTGTTCTATAATACTTTTTTTGGATGTCAACAACTTGCAAGATATTGGAATTCTAACTTATTTTTGACTATCATAAATGTAAATACATTAAAAAACTAAACAATCACACATACATGCAACTTCATATTGCCCCCCCCCCCCCCAATGAGGCTCTCAATTAATTAACAAGCATTGAGAGTGAGATGGAAAATCCTGATAAATATAAACTCATCATACTTGTTGATGCATATCCATGTTGTTAATTATGTAATACTATCTGCAATAACAATCATGTATGTGTAGACATTACAAATTTATCGTGCTAGGTTATACAGAGAAATATCAATGAGACTTCTTTTAATTAAAGCAAACTCTGTTTTGCATTCATTATCGTACATTATTTCAACACAGGTACAAGTAGAATTTATAAATTTATTAAAATAAAATGCCTGATTTTGTTTGTAGTAAAATCATGAGTTAATCCCTTAAAAAAGATTAAATTATTCTATTAACAAAATACATACAATTAGTTTATTAATCAAAAGAATAATTGCAAAGTTTTATTAAATATATATTTATAAAATAAATTAGTTATTATAATTTAGCAAATAAGTAATTATTTACCAAAATAATGCCTTAAAAATATTAGTGACAAAACGTAGATTCCAAGACTAAAGACTTCTGCAATAATCATAAATATATGCCATGTTCTGATAGTCAAGGCAACCATAAGGAGCTCTGTTAGTATCAAAGATGTAAAGCTAATAGCAACTATATGAATAAACTCATCTTCAAAAAGTAAAAAAGCACCATACATAATTGTCCCACCTGCAAAAAAAAAAATCACATTCGAATTCCAGTAACCATCATTATTAAAAATTAGTAAAATTTACAATGTAAAATAACTAATTACATATAAATAACCATCCCATAAAATGATAAATAAACAAATTCAAATATTTCCAGCACTGTAATTGGAGCGTATATGTATTAAGGTTGTTTAAATGTAAATTAAATGTAAACATTATAATAAAAGCTTATAAAACCATAAACATACAAATATAATAATAAATATTCATAACTAAAAATAAAATATTTTCAAGTGAGAATTCCCATTTAATCTATCAAATATTCTTATGTTCTTTTTTTTTCTGGTCAATGATCCTCTCAAATATCTTTTCACACTACAATTCAAAATCATAAGTATTTTTTCTATTCTTCTGCTTTAGAATCCATGTTTTCATACTAACCAAAAATTCAAGAACTTGAATCGTTTTAGTCTTTATTTTTAAAGATATGCTTTATATCTAAAGAACTTGAATTTTCAAGACTTTCAATATAATTCTTCCCAGTACTGGTTACAATGAATTTCTTGACTACAAAGCTTTGTTGCTTATAAATAATATAATAAGATATTGTCTCCTTGTTATCATCAATTTAAGTGTCTTCAGGTTTTATTCATTTTCACAAATAATATATTATCATTTGCATATCTAGAATTTTTATTTCTTCTAACAATCCTGAATCTGTATTTCTTTTGCCCAATTTGTTTTCTCTCATTATGTATTTAATATGCAGATCTGTTAAATGAATATATTTCATTATACCTTGTTTTAACTGTAACTTTTAGTCTCTTGTAGAGATTCATCATAAATATCCTAAGATATTCTCGTTCATCCATTATCGTAATAACATTATATAATTTAGCATGAACAGCTGAATAAAAAGCCATGCTATACTAAATGAAAATTTCTTTCCAGTATTTTGTAATCTTTTTTTTAATTATTCAGAATAATGTTAGTAATGATAAATCTTATTTCTTAAGCCTTCCTGACAGCAGCTCATGTATCTGAAAGTTTTTTCAATTCAAAGCTTTAATTTATGCAGAATGACTTTTCACTAAAATTTTACTTGCATGTAGTATAAAAATATTGTGCTAACTATTGCACAATCTATTAAGACTATTTTCTTTAGTATCAAAATGAAAATAAATTTTTTTTCAATTAATAAACCTTTTAGTAGTTTTTTATAATAATTACCATAATAAAATTATGAGGATTGCAGTAAGATCAAAAATGCATTTATTTCTTTTATGTAATACTTGTTCCCACTATTATTTATTGTTCTGTAGTTTACAATTCTAACCCACAATGTTACGAGGATATATTTCAGAATATAATAAATAATTACTTCAAGTATGTAAATTTACAATTACCTGAAGATAGTGAAACATATCTTATAAGAAAAAGAATGTTGAATGATGTAGTGTTTCTAAGAAAAATTGTTATAAGCAAATGTGATGTATCTGAAAATTCATAATATACATAATAGAATTTCTAATATAATGAGAGACAATGACTTATTTTATATTAAAAAGTATAATTATTATTATACAAATTTTTCCACGATTAGAATGCCTATTTTATATAATAAAATATTTTTGGATGTTGATATATTTCATTTGAATTTTCACGACCTTACGCCGATGTAACCAAATTCTTGGTTTGTAAAAGCTATACTGTTGTCACAAACTTAATAAAATTATTTATCAACATCTCCAGTTTTCTGCCAAATTTCTGATGTGATTTCATCAATTTCTATGATTAATTTGTGGCAATTAAATTTCTAGTTTTTATAATAATAAATTTGTTATTTAAGTTATTATTTACTTTAAATTAAATAACTATAAATTCAAATTGAATTATTGTATATATTAATTATTTTAAATTATAGTTTAATAATTATTTAAGATTTTAATAATTAGAAACACAAGCAATATAAATTATAGTTACAGAAATGAAAAAAAAATTCTTATAAGAGTAATCATAATTTTAAATATAAAGCAGTAATTCTTACCTTGATATAAACTAACTAATACCCAGACAAAAAATGTTTTGAAAGATAAAGAACGACCCTAATAAAAGAAAATATATATTAATAATATATATTTTTAAAATGTATTTTATATGAGAGCTATAATTATATTAATATAAATTTCCACTTTAACTCTTTTTTTTTTTTTATCTAGATGAACTTTTTTTATATTGTGATTAATATGGCATATATTTATTTGAGTTATGAGAACTAAAAGTTAAAAGCAGTTAAACTTGCTAATCAATAACTATTTAATGTTAAATGAACAATCTTTTTACATAATTTATCTAAACAACATTCTTTGTTTCTGTTTTAAACTTTTTTTTCTTTGTTTTATGCTAATCTATTAATAGAATCAAAATAACTTCCTTTCTGTCCTAAACAGAATATGGACAAAGAGTATCGAAGTCATTCCAATTCTTAATCATATTCCAATTTATTAACTTTTGATGTAATTCTTTCTTTTAATTCTTAAAGACTTTTTGGGATAATCTTGAAAATTTTATCTTTGTCCATAATCCAAATTATCAAGTAACATGGCATTAGTTCAGATAATTTGGAAGACCAATTCATCAATATATCCCTTATTCTGACAAATATCAAAAGTTTTACACAAAAATTACAAATAGATGAATAAAAAATTAGAATAATTATAAATAAAACTAAAAAAACAATATTATAATAAAGTATTATAAGTAATATATATAATAAAGTAACCAACTAACAGAAAATTAAAGGGGGGGACGGGACGACAATTTAAATGTTGTAGTATGGATATAAAAATTGTTATAATTTAGTTGAAATAAAAAGGTTAAATTTATTCATGGATCAACTAATTTCAAATGCATTACTATGATTCATAAATCAGATTCTTAAAGTATATTAACAAACTCTTGTATTGGCATCAATTCATTAATCAAATAAAAAATGTTCACTTTTTCTAACGCCCAGATTCTTAATGATAGTTATAACAATATTTTAAAAATATTTTCTAAAAAAGAATATAATAAATATATAAAAGTTGTATATATATAGAGAGAGATGCAATTTTTATATAAAGCATTAAAAATGGGTTAACTTTAAAATTAAACAATTAAAATTGAACATTTAAGCGCAAAATAAAATAATATATTAAAATATAAATTTGAATTAAATCAATTAAATCTAATTTTTATATACTTTTAATATACATTTATCTATGTATAGACAATTTATTTTAATATATATAATAATATTTTTATAATGATGATATTCATAGCTCTGAGAAAAACTATTAGAACTCTTGAAAGTTTCAACTAGTTAGAAGGTGAAATAAAATATTGCATTGTATTGTACAGTGAGCACAAAGTAGTGATAGATTTTTTTTTTCAATATTATCCAATCAGTGTATACATTATAGAGATATTAATCTTTTGAATATAAATTAATTATTCTTAAGCTATTTCTTCAATCAGTGACAAATTTATATGCAATTATTTACCAATATCATAACCAAATCTATGGCATGCTATTATACAGATTCCAAATCAGTTGTTTACATATATGAAGATGTAAAAAACATTTGTATGTAAAATATTAAAACATATATAAGGGTTTATTAAAGGACTTGATTTACTTCAATAAAAATTACATTACTTCAAAGCAATTTAATTTCAACTTTTTTTTGCATCATCATAATCAACCAATATCAATCTACTGCAGGATGAAGTCTCTCCAAGTTCAATCTATCTTGTCTGATCTTTAGCTTCTCTTCTCCACATCACCCCTGCACACTTTCGTATTTCATCCATCCATCTAACACATGGTCTCTTTCTGGATCTTTTACAATCTCTTGGAATCCAGTTTAAGATTTCAATTGTCCATCTATTATCATCTCTTCTAGCAATGTGTCCAGCCCAACTCCACTTCAATCTTTTAATTTTTTTCAATGAGGTCAGTAACACCTGCTTGTTCTCTTACTCATACATTGCGTTTTTGATCTCTTCTTGCTACTCCCAACATGCATCTCTCCAAACTTCTTTGAGTGGTCTGAAGTCTCTGTATTGCTTTTCTATTAAGTGTCCAAGTCTCAGATCCATAAGTAACAACTGGTAAAACACATTTATTAAAAACCTTCCTCTTCAAACACATAAGCATTTTTCCTTTTAGTATCAAGTTATTTCTACCAAATGCACTCCAACCAAGTTTAATTCTATGATTAATTTCATCCATTATGTTTCCATCTGTATTAATAATCTCACCAAGGTATTTGTAACTGTTACCTTCTTCTAACTCATCATAATCAATCTTTATTTTCATATTTTGAGAAAATTGATTCAACATTACTTTAGACTTTTTAACATTTATTTTTAGTCCTACTTTCATCTGATAACTCCTGCAACATTTCCTGCATCTCTAAAGCATTATTTGCAAAAACAACTACATCATCTGCAAAATCTAAATGACTTAAATAATCTCCATTTACTTTCACTCCTTTAACTTCCCATTTTATTCCACAAAATCTTTCTTGCAGCACTACTGTAAAAAGTTTTGGAGATATGGAGTCACCCTATCTTACACCCTTCTCAATGTTGACTTTCCCAGTATCATTATGTAATCTAATTGTTGATGTTGCATTTTTATAAACATTCTTTAAAATATGACAATATCATGGATCTATATCTTGATGATCCAATGCTTTAATCACTGAAGAAATGTTTATAGAATCAAATGCCTTTTCATAATCTACAAATCCAAAACATAATGGCAACTCATATTCATTTGTCTTTTCTATAACTTCTCTCAATACCTGGATATGATCTACTGTACTAAAACTACTTTTAAATCCCGTTTGTTCTCTTGGTTGGTCGAAATCCAATGTTCTCTGTAGACGAGTTTGTAATTATCTTGATAAAATTTTTTGTATAAAACTGATAAAAGGCTGATGGGTCTGTAATTTCTAATATCTTCTTTATCACCGTTTTTAAATATTAATATTAATACTGCATTCTTCCAATCATCTGGTACATCTTTATCATTTAGACATTTGGTATATAACTTTGCTAAATTTTTTTCCATGTCTTCGCCTGCTTCTTTTAATATATCAATTGTAATTCCATCATTATCTGGAGCCTTTCCTTTCTTCATATATTTAATTGCATGTCTCACTTCTTCATTTAAAATTCTGGGCAATTCAGAAGACGTAATAGATATAGGAGGTACTTGTTCTTTATTACTATATAATTCTTGATAAAAGTTTTTTACCCATTTCATGATATCATCTCTCTTTTTAGTAACAATTCCATCTTTTTTTCTTATTGCAGATATAAATTTCCTACCAATACCAAAAAGTTGTTTTGCATTCTTGAAACTTTTATTTTCTTCTACAACTTTCCTTGCTAGTTCACAGTTATATTTTCTTATATCATTTTCAACTCTTTTCCGCACCATTTTATAAAATTTGAGATATTCAATCCTTTTTAATGCATCATTTTTGTATATCTTCATATTCCTTCTTTTCTTCATAAATTCTCTAGTCTCAGCAGAAATTTTATTGGTCAATTGCTGCTTTTTTCTACCAGCTATCTTTGTTGCAGTTTTTAAAAGTGTATCAGTTATTTTCATATTAATTTCACTCAAATCTGAATCATGTTCAAAATCTACTAATACTTGGAACCGATTTGTAAGTTCTAATTTAAATTCATTAGAATATTTCTGAAGATTAGGAATATCAACTTTAAATGTTGTTTTTCTTAATAATTTTTGTCTCTTTAGTTTTGCATTAACACATATCTTACATCTTACTAATTGATGATCACTTCCTGTGTTAAATTTATTAAGAACATTACAATCTTGAAATATGTATTTCGTCAAAATATAATCCAATTCTGCTGTATCTTCATTTGGATGCTTCCATGTCCATTTCCTTTTAACATTTTTTTTCAAAAAAAGAATTCATAATATAAAGTATTTCTTTTTCTGCAAACTCCACAAGTCTATGTCCTCTTTCATTTCTATTACCATAACCAAAATTACCACATTTTCATTTCTTTACCAATTCCATTAAAAACTCCCATAACAATTTTAAAATGTTGTTTACTCTGATCAAAAGCCTTTTGTACATCCATATAAAAATCTATTATTTCATCACTATGAGAACTTGTTGGGGCATAAACCTGAATTATCTGCATTTGGTATCTGTTATTAAGTTGTATAACTAATCTTGCCACTCTTTCCGATACACCATCAATCTCCACAATGTTGTTCTTCCACTTTTTATTTATAATGAATCCTACTCCACTTATATTTCCAATATTTCTGCCTTTATAATAGAGTACATATGTTACTTTTAATTTACAACTTTTATATTTTTCAATATGACATCTTGGCATGACATAAATGTCTTTCATACTGAAGTAACTTTGAGTAAATACAGTCATCATACAAAATTCTATCTTGACTAATTTTATTATATGAAAATACAATCAAAATTTACTAAAACATAGTAGAAATTTTCATACTGTTATATCATCACACCTGTTTTGGCATAAGATTCATTAATTTTATGTTTATTTTTCTTTATCAGATAAAAATAGATGATTCTGATGATCATAGATTCGATCAACTTATCAGAAATCAACAAAAATTTAACAATTTTGTAATTCCTTGGCTAAAAGAGCTTGATATTTTACAAAATCAGAGAGTAGCGATTTTTCAAAAAGGGTAAATCTTTCAATATAAAGATTAGAAAGTGTTTATAGATAATATGTGGTTGACAAGTAAAGAGCAGCCAAAATTTTTTCGCAATTAGTAATTCAACTTAAGTCATATGTCATAATTAACGTTTTATAATTATATTAATTATATTTTATTAAAATATGTTTTATAAAATATATTACTTTAAATTATAAATATTATTTATTTAATAATAATTTATTAATAAAATATTATATTTTATTAAAATATATTATTTTAAATAATAAATAGTATTTATTACTTTATTAATTATATTATGTATTTGTAGATTTTGTTTTACAGAAGTATATCTTAAATTGATTCTCAAGAAGTATTCAACCAAAGTCTTCCTGCAAATTGAGTCAATTGTTAATTTTAAAAGCTAATTTATAATAAGTTTTCAATATCCAAACTCAGAGTAAAAGTTTTGTTTTCATTAAAAACAAACAGTAAGCAGTGGCTACTGTGAATTAATTTATAAATCTCTGCTTTAATTTATTTATAAATAAATAAATACATTATTAATTTAAAATAAAGAAAATCTTATAAATGAAAAAATAAATGGTTCATTTATTCTAGCTTTCATAAAAAATGAAACTGAAAATTTTTCATAGAAGCTGAATTTCACAAAATAACTTAATTTCTATTATAATTATCATATTGTCACTATGAATTATAAAATATGCGATCTTTAAAATAAAAAAATAAAGATTTGATTTTTTTTTCAACGTATATAGTTGTCATCCTAGATCTAATTTTAAAAATAAAACTGTTGTGCCAATTTTATGTTTCATGCATAAATTTGTTTGTTCCAGTTCAACCTTTATAATTTTAAAAAATTAAAATGAAAATCATCCTTGAATTGCATTTAAGTATGAAGTTGTCTTACATAAATAAATAAAAATAAAATAAAGAGATAATTACTATAACAGATTTTGTATTATTCAAAGGTATTGTAATTATGATATTAGTAAGAGAATATGTGTTCATGAATGTTTTAAAACAGGCAAAACTCACTATACGAATGCCACACACAGCAAGCTAGAGTAATCAATGGATACCAGAAGGCTTGTGCATAAAATCCCCATCTAGTGCCTACTCATCCAACATCCCCAGACTAGTTTCTGGCTTGTGGCCTTCCTCAGTGAGGAACCTTGGATCTGAGAGCACTGCCTCTAGATCTTAGGATCTAATGCAACCCTCCAGCAAACACCTTTTATCTCCATTTAACTATAAAACTATGAGTCTTAAACTGAAAACATCTTAATGTTTCCAATTCAAGCCCATCAGCTTATATAGTTATATGGGTCTGAACCCAGTTCAGTTCCCATACATTTTGGTGTCTTTGGTTTTTTAATAACCATAGCCACCAATATCCTATTAGGCAGGATTGGTTTTAAGCCAATAAACATCACATGACCACCATCTCTTATGCTTGTGTATAACTGTTGTTAAAACAGGCAAAACTCACTATATGTATTGCTGGAGGGTTGCATTAGATCTTAAGATCTAGATGCAGTACTCTCAGATCCAAGGCTCCTCACTGACGAAGGTCACTAGCCAGAAACTAGTCTGGGGATATTGGATGAGTAGGCACTAGATGGGGATTTTATGCACAAGCCTTCTGGCATCCATTGATTACTCTAGCTTGCTGTGTGTGGCATACGTATAGTGAGTTTTGCCAGTTTTAATAACAGTTATAGACAAGCATAAGAGATGGTGGTCATATGATGTTTATTGGCTTAAAACCAATCCTGCCTAATAGGATATTGGTGGCTATGGTTATAAAAAAACCAAAGATACCAAAATGTATGGGAACTGAACTGGGCTCAGACCCATATAACTATATAAGCTGATGGGCTTGAATAAGAAATATTAAGATGTTTTCAGTTTAAGACCCATAGTTTTGTAGTTAAATGGAGATAAAAGGTGGTTGCTGGAGGCTTGCATTAGATCCTAAGATCTAGATGCAGTGCTCTCAGATCCAAGGCTCCTCACTGACGAAGGCCACAAGCCAGAAACTAGTCTAGGGATATTGGATGAGTAGGCACTAGATGGGGATTTTATGCACAAGCCTTCTGGCATCCATTGATTACTCTAGCTTGCTGGGTGTGGCATACGTATAGAGAGTTTTGCCTGTTTTAACAACAGTTATACACAAGCATAAGAGATGGTGGTCATGCAATGTTTATTGGCTTAAAACCAATCCTGCCTTATAGGATATTGGTGGCTATGGTTATTAAAGAACCAAAGACACCAAAATGTATGGGAACTGAACTGGGCTCAGACCCATATAACTATATAAGCTGATGGGCTTGAATTGGAAACATTAAGATGTTTTCAGTTTATAGTTTTGTAGTTAAATGGAGATAAAAGGTGGTTGCTGGAGGGTTGCATCTAGATCCTAAGATCTAGATGCAGTGCTCTCAGATCCAAGGCTCCTCACTGACGAAGGCCACAAGCCAGAAACTAGTCTGGGGATATTGGATGAGTAGGCACTAGATGGGGATTTTATGTACAAGCCTTCTGGCATCCAGTGATTACTCTAGCTTGCTGTGTGTGGCATACGTATAGTGAGTTTTGCCTGTTTTAACAACAGTTATACACAAGCATAAGAGATGATGGTCATGAGATGTTTATTGGCTTCATGAATGTTTATTTAAAAAAATAATAATAATAATAATAAATGAAATAATAATAAATGAAATGCTATAGTAAAATTTCATAAATTTATATAAAAATTATTTAAGTTATTTATCATTATTTATTTTAAGTAATTTTTAGCAACATTTGAATGCTACATTGTTTGAAAACAAATATAAGGTGTGTGTACAGGTATCCAAAGAGAACAATGAACTTTTTTTTTTTTTGGCATTGCGTGGTTTCTAGAAAACTATGTTAGATGTTATGAAAGATTTCATGAAAGAGGGTTGTTTGCCCTTCAAAGAAAACCTTAATTATTTGTGAATAAACTTTCAATATAGCCAGATGAATTTTCTCATAAAAGACTTTTAAAATTATAAAGAATAAATGAAATCACAGTCAAGATGATTGGCTAAATAAAATAATGCAATGGGGTTTGTAAAAGACTTCGTTCTGTTGCATTACTAGCCTAAGTTCCATTAAAAACATAATGGTAAAATAAAAAAGGTATATCTAACAAAAAAAAAAAACAGTAATAGTATGAATATTGAACCCCACCGTTCGATGGTGCAGTTTTTTGCATAATTCACTTCAATATACCGATTCATGGGCCATCTATTTGTTTACATAATATTACTGTAAAAGTTTTTTTTTATTTCAACTGGTTTATTACGGTAAAAATTTTTTTTATTTCAAATAGGTTTTTTTTTCTTCTGTTTTACTAAACAAATACTTTGTTTTTAGATGGTCTAGATGTGTTGGTTTGTTTTTAAATTAACGACTAACTGTCTGTCAGTTTCTTTACATAATATTACTTTTGGTAAACAAAAGGTTTTTTTTTTTCACATGGTTTTTTTATTTTTTTTTTGGTTCGTTTTTTTAAGAAACAAACACCTTGTTTTTAGATGGTGTTAGGGAAGTTGGTTTGCTTTGAAATTATCGATTAATGCTCCGTCGGTTTGTTTACACAAAAATACCAACAAACATTTTGTTGTTTTTAGATGATGGCAGAGGGGGGGGGGGGTTTGGTTGTTTGCTTTGAACTTATCTTCCTTTTTTTTTTTTTGGTTGATGTTTTGATTTGCTGAAAGACTTCAACAATTCGGTACTTTTGAATAAACAAACACTTGGTTTTTTAGAGGGTGGAGAGGAGAGGGATTGTTTTGATTTTGAATTGTCGATAGCGAAAAGTTCTTCCTTAATTCTTAGGCCTTTAATTTTAAAAAGACATAAACAGTTCGTTTTTAAAGAAAACTTTTTTTTAAAGCCAGGGGAGGTGGGGTGGGATGGCGAGCAAGGTTTGTTTTAATTTTTAATTATAGACTTCTTTTTGGATTTTCTTTTTGAACATTTTATTATGTTTCCGCATAGTTGCTTATTATTATTTTATATATATTTTTTGGGTGGGGCCTTTTGAATAAACTCTTAAACACTTCTTTTATTTTGATATAATAAAATATTACCTACCTTAATTAAATGTTAATGAAACTTATCAAATATTACCTACCTACCTTCTAATCATGTGAACAACAAAAACAACAAGTTTCCCATAAAATTCTTTATAGAATCAAAAATAAACGAAACTTTTGACAAGTTGTGAATCAAAATAATTAAATAAGTAACATTTTTGTGAGCATAAAAAACAAAAACAGTAGCTGCCCAAAGTAATACTAAAATAAAAAAAATAAAAATAGGAATCCAAAATAAAAAAAATCACTTTGACATGCTCATCTCTCCTAGTATGGCCCAGAAGAGATCCTGCCCTTTGTGCAGACATCGCCACAGGAAGTCTGCTAAATAATTATCAAGAATTTTCCTTGCTGTGCCATGCTGTTTCTTGTTCCGCCCCTTCAAAACTCCCCACAGTCTTTCATTGTTCGGTGTATGGACACCTGTGGCGGGGTCGACGAAGTTGTAATGGTGATTAACCATCATGTGTCAAAAGCCTGCAGCCTACAGGTCATATGTTCTACAGCCTTTCCAGAAATCACTGTATATTGTTGTTCCAGCTGAATATTGTCGAGGATGGCATTGAGGAGTGTGGTTGTGTAGCGAGAGGGTACCGCCACAGCGAAACAATCGTTTGTTTCACAGCATACGCTGCCAAACAGCCATTGCTGGGGCAACATACGGCCCTGATGATTCTTCCTAATACTGAATAGGGTCTCATCCACCTCCACGATCTTGTTTGGATCCCCTATTTGAGTGCATAGGTGCAAGACGAGGCTCTCCTGGCAAAGTTCCCGAAGACCAGTATTCCATTAGATGAGGATGCTTCTTGAGATGTTAAGTTCCTCAACACCGTGTTTAACGGTCAGTTCGTCATGACTCCAATAATAAATTAGTCTTGCAGGTGTAACTAACGAGATTTTGGAGCCCTCGAACCAACTTCTCTTAAGCAAACTAGATACATTTGCAGGAGTGTCAACGAAATTCCCAGAGCCTATAATTAACTAATAGCATGTTTCTTCCGCAAGCACAAATCTTCGCATCCGGCAGGATTTTCTCTTTTTGAAAAAATTTAATAGCCTCAAGTTCTTTGGCTGGCAAATGATTTAGTTTTAACATATTTGGACAACTTGTAGATGACATTTTATTGTTCTCGCATGGATTCATGCGTAAACGTGCATTTTTGCATGAATTTTGAAAACATTTTCCGAAAATAATATTTTAAGTTTTGTGCATTTCAAAATGGTAGGGAAGCGTGTGTGACGACATGACATTTCTTAATGTTTAATATTAATTACATTAGGCTTTCTAAAAAATTTTCGACATTGAATTTTTGCAGTTTTGTATCTTACAAATACAGCCACCATCAACTCAAACTGTAGCGAGAGTTCAACAGCGCTCACTTGACGAATACTGTTGTAATGCAATGGGCGTAGTATTTTGTTATGTAATTGTAGAATACATCGCCCTCAGGTGGCCTGTTAAGGTTCTTAAAATAGCTATTGTACTATCAGCTGTAATTTAAGGCCACTAAAATGGTATATTGATGTGCGTTTTGCGAAAAACTGCGCCATCGAATGGCAGGGTTCAGTATTGATACTATTACCAAAAAACTTAAGCAAATCTATCTCCTTAAAACAAATCATCAGAAAAACTACAATTCCAGATATCCAGAGAAAAAATACTAGCATTTAAATTAGATCACACACCATAAACATTTCTAAGAATCGTCGATTCCTTTTGCATAATTATAATAGACTTTTTGTTTTAAAAACATTTATATCTTATCTGAATGAAACTTCTTTACCGTATTCATCACTTTCCTTTTAATTCTTTGCTAAGATCATCATGGGTTCAAATGGAAAAACAGAATGAAGTTTAAAGTTTAAGATTTTATAATGAATTTTGTTTATATATTTTCTTTTAGCTCTCCCAAAATAAAATAGTTTAAAAGATAGAGGTAAATTTAAAATTATTATTATTATTTTTATGAATATAACACGTGTTTGCAAACAAAAAAACATTTTACTTTTTTTTTTAGAGTGAATGACTTCGCATAGTATGCTTATAATTTGACACATAGTAGCAATTATAAAGATAAGTAAAATGTAATTTTATTATCATTAACTTTAAGTCTTCTAAATGCATTGTTTCAAGGGTAAAGGAGATTACTTTGATATTTAATATGTCATCATGGATAAATGCTTTGAAGTAGGGTATAGATACACTTGAATTGTTATGTGTATATTTTAGGTAGTGGCTTTCTTGTGCTTAGCATACCAATAATACAAAACAGAGATATATATTTAAATAAGAGATCATAAATGCCTCTTATTGAATAATTTAAATAAATGCATGATAATACACAAATGTCTTTATTTGATATAAGAGATGCTAATGTCTCTTATCATATATATGTTTGAGTATGTTTATACACATATTTTTGGAATATATTCTTTTGCTTTAGTCATTTCACAAAATAAGTCATTGCTTATTAACTTAAGTTTGTTCACTTCAGAGTTTTGGCACATTTTAAGTATATAAGTTAGATATATTTGAATAGATATTACATATAAAAGGAAAATCTTTTTCCTGCGAAATACTTATATTAATTATAATTTAAATTACTTTATTTTAATATGAAATAATAGTAATTTGTTTCTTTATAATCCTTGTTAAGATTTAATTTTTTTAGATCATAGAAAAATACTGCTTGGATCTTAAAGGAATTGATCTGCTTATAATTTATAAATTGTAATAAATTTAACATATAAAAGAAAGAAAAGGAAATATGTTCATTATTCTATCAATGTCAGGATACCCCTTAAATGTAAATAAATGTATATAATTTTTTTTATTAAATTTGTTTTTCATATTGTTTTTTTTAATCATAAGATTGTTACTTATCATCAATTTTCCGGTCACACACTAAAGTTGCTAGAGTATTTACAGTATATTTATCTAGAGACATTAAACATACGCATAGATATTTTCTTTTGCTTAATAATGTTAAATTACTATTAGCCATTAAAACACTATAAGATTTCCTCACACTTTACATTATATTTAGAAGAAAAATAATAGTACACTAGAGGAAGTTCTGCAATTATTTATTTTATGTGTATTTCCGAATCAATAAAATGCTCTTTGATTCCAAGATATATATTTACTTAAAAACATGCACACATATTAGCAGAAAGAGTTGTAATTAAGTAATAAAATATATTTTATCCGTTATTATTCTTTATAAGTTTAGCTAATTTGCAAGTAAGATATTTATTATTATTATTCATCCTTAGTGACTGGTACATATAATTTTGTGCTTAATTAATTCATAGGACATAACAAAATCTTTCCCCCCATATGTACTGTTACAATTTTGCAGCCCAAATCCATGGGACACATTCCCCATTCCATACTATTACAAATATATAAATAAACAATATTTGCAAATGAATAGATATTATTTATGCACAATTTTAGACTAAAACATAATTAAGACAAAGTAAAATCATTTTGAAATATCTGAAATATTGAATACAGAAGTTTATTTATAAACAAGTAGTATAAATCTTTTTCAAGCAAATAACACATAAAAACTGAAAATTTCATGATTCAATCTTAAAATGTTAAAAAATTCATTTGTCTAAAGTTCTGCATTTTTCCCCATTTCTGCAAATATATATTTAATTTTTTTTGACATGTACTTCTATTTCCTACTAGTTAATGTTTAAAAGCAAATATTTTAATACATATCAATTTCAAGAAAACTGAAAAAAATTGCTTAATATGGACTATGTGATAAATCAATTGTTTTTCATTCATTCATAATATTTCAAATGGTAGTTTTATATTAGCGTGTTGAAACCACCTGAGGGCGTTATTACTATGCTAGTGCATAGAAATATGCCGTTTAGGTGGCCTTCCCTATTGAACGTTCTATTTCTAATGCGTAAGCCTAGAAATATTCCGTTGTACATGCTGGCTGGGTCTATTTCCATGGTAATGCACAGAAACATGACGTTTAATCTGCCGCAGAAGCCATCGTGTCAGCTTACAGCTCAGATTTGTGTTATGCATTTTAAGATGTGCGATCAAATTTCACTTTTAGATACAGTATTGTGTGAGAGTGGCTGGAATTCCAACTGTCAAAACTATTTTAATATTCATTAAGACTTTCTTCCCCTCTATCTCCCATATTTTATGAATGTCTACTAACAATTATGAGCATAGTCTCATGCTTCCTTAGCCCAGCTTTCCTGCTCAAAAAATTCGGCAAGTGTAGGTGCAATCGCGATTTCTATCAAATCACACTCTAAATCACGTTTGTGTGAGGACAATTACAATCTTTTTAAAATGGCTGAATTAAAATTTCCAAATGTCAAAGTTTGGGATTTGCCTTGCTCTGAAACTGATGCCATCACATTTTTACAGCATTATGGAGTAGTGGCATGTATGAAGAAGTGTTCATGTGGAGAAGAAATGAAATTATATCATTGTGGAAGCTACCAGTTCAAATGCAAAGCCGGTTCATGTGGGAGTTGGTGTTCGATTTGCCAAGGGATGTGGCTGGAGGATCACGCCTTGATTTCGTGAAGATAGTAGTCTCCTGTACTATTGGAGCCGTGAGGAGCTGACAATGTCAAGGGACATTGCCAACTTGGGCCTATCTCCAGGCTCCCTTGTGTACTAAACCAATGGACTCTGCGAGCTTTGTCACGACAGTTTAAGTCTCGGCTGTGCCGTCAAATTGGTGGTCCGGCTCGATTGTTGAGGTTGAAGAAACCCTGTTTAGCCACCGAAAGAACCACCAGGGCAGGATTCTTCCACAACAATGGATCTTTGGCGGAGTGGCCGTGAAACCAGCGATTGCTTCATTGTGGCCATTCCCTGTCGATCTGCAGCCACCCTTCTTCAGTCCATTCAGGGAAATGTCAAACCTGGATCGACTATTTTCTCTGACTGATGGAAGGGTTATCAAACAAAAGAGCTTGAAACTGCAGATTTCAAACACCTGACAGTAAACCACAGGTACAACTTTGTGGACACTAGCACAGGCGCGCACACACAAAACATCGAGCACCTGTGGGGTCTGTTGAAATGGCGCAACAAGAAACAGCATGGCACAGCCAGACACTCGCTGGATACCTACCTGGCTGAGTTTATGTGGCGGCGTGTGCACAAGGGAGAAGACATCTTCCAGGCCCTTTTATTAGAGCTTCGGTTGAGTGCTGTTCATGAAAAACCAAAAAAGGTACTTTTAAAGGTATATATTTCATGAGATAACCGTTTAATGTATATATTTGTTTGTAATCTACAAAGTTATTCAACCTTTGAGTTGCATTCCATTAATTCGCATGTTAAGAATTCAAATCACCAAAAAGTTGTTTTTTTTGTTGTAAATGTATTGATTTCATCAAATAACCACGAAACGTAAATATTTATTTGTTAGCAAACCAAAAATAAGTAATGAAAAGAATAAAAAGTAACTACTTTTTAAATTCATTTTGATTTATGTATTTTTTTATAGATTTATTTGATATTATTTTTAATGTGATAACAAACAAAAAAGCAAGGCCGGGCCCCAGCAACAATATATTTATGTTTGTTTACAAACAACCATGCCCTCAGGCGGTTTCAACATGCTAATATAAAAATACCTTTCAAATTTTATATTCGTTTGCAAGTTTATTAATATTGTAATTAAATTGTTCAAGTGTCAAAATTATTTTATCATGTGAAAATTCACTTCTGAAAAATAAATTGAAATTTCTAAAATTTATTATAAAGACTTTTTCCATATCAATAATAGGTTTGAGCCATTAAATATTTAAAATTCTGATGATTATAAATGTTAAATATAAATATTAACTGTACTTCATGAATCTATATGCATATTTTAATCATAAATAATTTTCAATTTATAGGAAAAGTGTCATTTTTTTAAGTTTTTAATTATAAAAAAAAATGAACATTTTTTTTTAAAATAGAAAATCAAATATTCTAAATTTAAATATCTGATTAAAAATAAAAAATAATAATTGAAAATGTTAAATAAAATTGATTAGTAACGATTTTAAATATATTAAAAATAATTTTATATCATCAAAATTATATTATAAAAAATAGAAATTTCCTAATTTTTGCATTGGGTGGCACTTATAATAGTGGTCTGTATATTATCTGGTTTGTTTACTGTGAGAACACTGATGTGTGGGTTTTGATCTGTGGTAGAATGATTAGGTGCCTCACTGGAATGGAGCTCACCATAAATGTCATCATGGACATTGGAATCAATAGTAGTGATGTATGCATGGTTTGTGCCACATTATTATTGACTAAAATGCTTGCTACTAAAAATGCTCCTCAATTTTGACTTTTAATCAAGATATTTCTTTAGGTTAATTATATTTCAATAATTTATTAAATGTATGCATTGTTTTTAAAAACGATTGTAATATTAAATGGGACATTTCTTGACTGTGAAGTTAGAAGACCAGATGAAGAGGCAATTGATTTAAAATATGGACATGTACTGTGCTACAAAGGCACAAACATTGAAAACACAAATAAAGTAGGATTCATTATAAATAAGAAATGGAAAAACAACATTGTGGAGATTAATGATGTATGACACAGTGGCAAGATTTGTTATTCAAATTAAGGTTAGATATTAAATGCAGATAATTCAAGTATATACCCCAATAAGTTCTCATTGTGATGAAGAAGTAGAACATTTTTAGATATATATTCAAAAGGTTTTTGATCAGAACAAACAACATTTTAAAATTGTCATGGAAGAATTTAATACTAGAATTATTAAACAACTGAAAAAAAGATGATGCACATAAATTTGTTATGATGATGGAAATAATAGAGGATGTACACTTATGAAGTTTGCAGAAAAAGGAAAACTTTATATTTCTTTAAGAAAATTGCCAAATGGAAATGAATATTAAGCGTCCAAATAAAGGTATAGCAGAATTGTATTATAATTTGACTAACAGAAAATATGTATTTCAAAATTGTAATTTTCTTTACAAACTGACAGGAAGTGATCATCAATTAGTAATGCAAAATTCGAGAAACAAAAATCATTAAGAAAAACAGTTTTCTCAACTGATATTCCTAATCTCATAAACATTCCATTAAATTTACATTAGAACTTGCATATTGTTTTAAAATATTAATAGATTTTGAATATGATTCAGATTTGAATAAAATCAATATGAAAATAACTGAAACAGTTAAGAAATGACTAATAAAATTTCTACTGAGACAAGACAATTTATGAAGAAAAGAATGAATATGAAAAAATATAAAAATGATGCATGAAAAAGGATTGACTATCTAGAATTTTGTAAAAAGATGGCACTGAGAGTAGTGGGTCGTGTGAAAGTCTGAATTAGAATCCTGCATATATTACATATATAAATGCAGGTTTAAGCCTGTATAATGTATTAATTTATATAAATAGTGTGTAAAAGGTTTGCCCATCCCTCGCCTATGTATGTATAAATGGATTATTCGCCTGTATATGAGGTGTCAGATAACTAATATATTAACATGGGTAGGATGTCAACCTTGGCATTAACAAGGGCTTTGAACGTTCCATCATCAGATTTTCAATGAAATGGAAGGCTGAAGAGTTGTGAGTTGGAATAGTTTAAAACCTGTCCATTAAAGTATGAATATTGGCTATCTTAATATAAAGCTGAGCACTGATTGTACATATGTGTGAGGATAGTAATGTAGACCAACTGATGATTGCTGGCTTAGCATGAAATATGTATATTGGTGATTATTTATCTTTTCAACATGTGTGTGATCTGGTGGGTCAGCAATATGAGATGGCAATAAGAGTAGTGGGTTGTGAGAAAGTCTGAGTTCAAATCCCGCATATATTACATATATAAATGCAGGTTTAAGCCTGTACAACATATTAAAAGAGTGTAAAAAAAGATAATAATAATATAAAAAAATATAATTGTGAATTAGCAAGAAAACCTATAGAAGAGAATAAGCCTCAAAAGTGTAAAATAACATTTTGGTATTGGTAGAAAATTTATATCTGCAATAAAAAAAAAGAATGGAACTATCACTAAAAAGAGATATCATGAAGTGTGTTAGATTCTATCAAAAATTATATAGTAATAAGAAGAAAAACTATCTCCTATAAGTCTTATATCTTCTGAATTTCCCAGGTTTTTAAATGAAGAAGTGAGATATGCAATTAAATCTATGAATCAAAGAAAAGCTCCAGGTAATGATGGAATTATAATCAATATCTTAAAAAAAGCAGATGAAAAAGAAAAAAAAAATTGGTAAAGTTATATACTAAATGTCTAAATGATGAAGATGTGCTAGAATGCAGTATTAATATTACCATTTAAAAACATGACAAAGGGATATCAATCTTTTATCAGTACTATACAAAATTTTTATCAAGATAATTACAATTCATCTACAGCAAACTTCAGATTTCAACTAAAAAACAAGCTGGATTTAAAAGTGGTTTTATTGCACGAGATCATATCCAAGTATTAAAAGAAGTTATAGAAAAGACCAATGAATGTGAGTTGCCATTATGCTTTGGATTTATAGATTATGAAAAGGCATTTGATTCTATAAGCATTTCTTTAATGATTAAGTCATTGGATCATCAAGTATAAACCCAGGATATTTGTCATATTCAGAAGAATATTTATAAAAATGCAACAGCAATAATTAGATTACATAATAATACTAGGAAGAGTAACATTGAGAAAAATGTCCAGCAAGATGACTCCATATCTCCAAAACTTTTTACAGCAGTTTTGCAAGAAATATTTTGGGGATTAAAATGGGAAGCTAAGAAGTAAATGAAGATTTAAGCCATCTAGATTTTGCAGATCATGTAATTGTTTTTGCAGATGATTCTGCAGAGCTTCAGAAAATGTTGCAAGAGTTATCAGATGAAAATAAGAATGTAGGACTAAAGATAATTATTAAAAAATTAAAGTAATATTCAATGGATTTTATCAAAAGAAGTAAATAAAGATTGATAATGACAAATTAGAAGTTAACCTTGGTCAGATTATTACTAAAAATAGAAACATAATGGATGAAATTAATTGTAGAATTAAATTTGGTTGAAGTGCTTTTGGTAGAAATATCTTAATATTAAAAGAAAATATGTCTATGTGTTTAAAATAGAAGATTAGTAATAAATGTATTTTACCAGTTCTTATTTATGGATTCGAGACTTGTACACTTAACAGAACAATAATAAAGAGACTTCAGATGACTCAATCAAGTATGGAGAGATATATGTTAGGAATAATTAAGAAGAAATTGAAAGCAAAATACATGAGTGAGAGAACAAACAGATGTTACTGACATCATTAAAAGAATTAAGAGACTGAAGTAGAGTTATGATGAACATATTTGAAGAGATGTTAATAGAGGGACAGTTGAAATCTTAAACTGAATTCCAAGAGATTGTAAAAGACCTAGAAAAAAACCACATGTGAGAAGGATGGGTGAAATAATGAAGTATGCTAAAATGATATGGAGAAAAGAGGCTAGAGATCAGGGAAACTGGATTGAATTTGGAGAGACCTTCCATCCTGCAGTGGATCAAAAATGATTAAAAATAATGATGATGATTCATAATTTATTGTTTTCCAAATACATTTCATTACACAAATATATTAAGCCAAAGCGTATTGACTAAATTTTTTATTTAAAAAAAAAAAAAATTGTAGCATTTATAAAGATATTTTATGAGTTTTTTGTGATATATATATATATATAGATAATAATATTATTTAATCATAATTTATTACTTTAAAAACATAATTCTACTACAATTTTTTTTTTGCTTTAAAATGATAATCAAAATTGTTTCTTTTATCTTTAAGATTTAAAATCTTTTAATATATTGCAATAACACTGCTTTATTATAAAAAGATGGATTATATGGATGTCAGACGTGGCATCATTTGATATTCTGAGGTGGATGAGAATCCCCTCTCTCCAAAAAAAAAAAAATATATATAGAATAAAAATTGTTCTAATTTTGTACTAAATAATAAGATATAATTTAAAGCTTTTTTTTTTTTTGTCAATAATTACTATAATGAATAACTCATTTATTATTAGTTAAGAGTAATTAATTTAAATAATATGTTCTTTCAATTTGAGATAAATTCAAACATTCTACTATAATGCAAGATAGAAATGTTATTGGATTCTTAAATATATACTGCATTTTACAGTGTTTATCATGTTAATTTATTGATTTAAAAACAAATAACATAATCCTCATTACTATCAAAAAAAAACAAAACTGGAAATATAATATTCAGTATGTACATTTTAATAATACTATATATAAAATATATATTTTGCGGGTTCATCCATGTTTAAAAATTTTAAATATTAATATTCTGACGTTTCGATTTGGTCACACAAGTGGGTGATAAAAGGTAGAAAAACAGTTGTAGAGGCGCTACAATCACTGATTTGAATAAACGTTAAAATTCGACCAATAGCAAAAATGTAAATTTAAGAATGTTTTAAACTATAAACTATCAAAAAGAGATCATACTACATATTTGGAAAAAACAACAAAAGCTATTATTAATAAATCGCCTATTGAAACAGAGATAAAAAATAAATAATCCCTCATGAAAAATCTTGTGTCTGTCCAAAATTTTATGGATTTCCAAAAATTCACAAACCAGATACCCCCCTTCGTCCAATAGTAAGTACAATAGGACCTCCAACTCATATTTTAGCTAGATATTTATCAGATTTCATTAAACCTACAATCCCATCTATTAAATTATATATTAAAAACTTTTTTCATTTTATTTCTGTTTTAAAAAGTTAAAAATTAATGCTAATGACATTCTGGTCAGTTTTGATGTTGTCTCTTTGTTTACAAACATTCCAATTGATGAAGCTTTAAATATAATCTCACAACACTGCAATTTACCAGACCATATTATTGCTTTGATTAAACATTGACTCTTAAACACATATTTTGTATACAATGGACAGCATTACAGACAAGTTTTTGGTACTCCTATGAGCTCACCTATCTCAGGAGTAATAGCTGATTTATTCATGGAAAATATAGAAACTCATGCTTTAGAATCATCATCATTAAAACCTCTCATTTGGCTCAGATACATAGATGACACTTTTGTCATATGGCAACATGGAAAAAATAAATTAGATGATTTTTTCTTACATTTAAATAATATGCATCCTCATATTAAATTTACAACGGAGACAGAGTCTGATGGAAAACTCCCTTTTCTTGATGTTCTAGTCACCAGAACACCAAATAGTTTATCTTTTTCGATTTACAGAAAGAATACACACACAGACAGATATTTACATTTCCATTCTCATCATCACCCAATTCAGATAGTTTCTGTAGCCAAAACTCTTTTAAATAGAGCAATTAACCTTTCAGATAATTCACATCAGAAAGAAGAAATAAATCATATTAATAGTGTTTTATTAGCAAATAGTTATAATTATAAATTTATAAAAAAAAGCCTTATTTCAAGCCCAAAATGGACAAAATAGGAAACAAAAAGATGATAAATCAGCTATTAGGATTTGTGTTCCATATGTAAAAAGAACTACAGACAGTATTGGACGTATATTAAAACGCTATAATATAGATACAGCATTTTCTACTCATCAAAAGATCAGCAATATAATAACCAAGCCTAAGGATTCAATACCTCTTGAATCTCATGGTGTTTATCAAATCTCATGTAAAAATTGTAAAGCTTGTTACATAGGTATGAGTAATCGTCACATCAATGTTAGGAGAGATGAGCATGCTAATGCAGTTAAACAACACTCATCATCATCAGCACTTTCACTCCATACTATAGATTCAAGTCATAAAATTGATTTTTCTAGTACCAGGATCATATCCAGATGTGATAATCTCTACCAGTGCAAAATTAGAGAAGCCATTGAGATACTTAAAAGGCCAGATTGTATCAAAAAGCGAGATGATACATGCAAACTTCCTCCTACTTGGATTTTTTTAAAAAACATTCTTAAATTTAACATTTTTGCTATTGGTGGAATTTTAACGTTTATTCAAATCAGTGATTGTAGCGCCTCTACAACCGTCTTTCTACCTTTTATCACCCAGTGGATAACTTGTGTGACCAAGTCGAAATGTCGGAATATTAATATTTACAATTTTTTAACACGGATGAACCCACAAAATATGTATTTTATATTTGCAACCTGTAAAAATCTTCGTTTCAACATATATATATTATTCTGTATTTGATAACTACACCTTCCATTGAATACTCAATGTATACTAAAGTTATTCAATTTATATAATCCTCATATGTCTAGAAAAAAAGGTCTAAAAGAAAAGTGTAAAATATTTTCTTAATTATGGATATATTAATAATTTATTTTCTTCTGAGCAATGTTTTCAGTATATAGAAAAATATTTAGGTAATTATTTTGTAATATAAGGATCATTTAATAAATAAAAAAAAATCTCATTATTTAATCATAGTCTAGCAAATTATCAGTAATTTGTTTAGTACTGCAAAGCTTAGTGAATTTTTATAATTACTACGATTATGTACTTTGTTAATACGTCTTACAAAGTAATGAAACATATAATTTATTTAGGAGCCAAATAAATCTGTAGACTAAGTTTTAAGTCTATGAGCAATGTATATTTTATATCTTATAAAAAGCATGACAGACTAGTGAAATATATTTTCAAAATCAGACAGAGGGATAGTCTCTTGATTCAAAGTAAGTATTATAATTATATTTGATGTATGGATTAAGTCAATGATTTATGAGAAAAATATTTTCAAAATATGTATGCTAATCATATTCAAAGTATAGTAAAAGCAAATCCTTTGATAATCACTAAAATCACTTACTTTTGTCAATTCCTTATATAACTCAGGATACCTAAGAGCAATTTCAGAAGTTACATCTTTATCAAGAACCAGAGAAAACACTGGAAACATTGTATATATAGTGGCATAGCTGAAAAAAAAAAAGATGGATTTAGGTTGAATACATATCAACAATGGAATATTGATGAATTTAGGCTGAATTAAGTTCATATCTATTTCAAAAATAGAGATATTAGTTATCATAGTAATAACTAAATTACCATTAGAAAACAATATTTAAATAATGTCCATGCTTTGCATAATAATAATAATATTAATGAAGATCTAATTAGATATAAAAATATGTAAATGAAAAAAATAATAATAAAAACTGATAATAATTATTTATTTAAAAATGTTGAACATAATACAATACATTAATAATAAAAAAATAAGACTACTGTATTTAAAATTATTAATTATCTTTGGTCTTTAATAAAAACTACTCTTTCTTATTGTATTGGCAAATATATACCATATAATACTAAATTGTCCATGCATTTTACTACTGTTACACAATGCTTTATTCACCACCCTTTATTACAGTTTACAGTTTCTATTGCTTCAGCAATCTTCTTCAGAATTTTATATCTCCTAGCCTCAACTGCAAATGGAATTTAGCAGTTGAGGCTAGGAGATATAAAGTTCTGAAGATTTCAGATAAAGTTTTGAAGTTGTTATATATAATTACATTTACCCATTTTTCATGATTTATCATTTTAAAAAGTTTGTAAAATCAATTATTAGGGTTTTTGCTATATTTTAAATTTCCAACTACCTACCTTTTATTTACCTGCATCATAGATCTATTACTAACTAATCAATTCAGATAATAAAAATTTTACTTAATCATGTTTAATTTGTACTAATTAATAATTTTAGAATTTTATGTTAGAACTAAAAGTTGTATAACAATAATAAAGCTTGTGCTTTACAAATTAACTTGAATAAATTTATTTATTCCAAAAAAAAATAATGTGACCCATATGATTGATCTTGATAAACAGTGACTGATTTTAAAAATATATGGACTGATAGAACACAAAAACTTACCCAACCATTAAAAAGCCTTGATACAAGGCAACTGACGAAAAATAAAATACAGATGAAAATACTGCTTGCATGGTAGAGATTATTAAACCACGATGAATGACAAATTGACTTAAGGAAGCAGAACGTTTGTAACTGTAAAACAAACCAACATAAAACAATTATACAAAATAAAAAATAAGTAAAAAGTAATAAATAATGGAAGGTAACTCACCTATTTCTACCATGAACTAATAATAACTGGGCAAGATAACTAAATTGTGTAATGGAAAAGTCTGCTGCAAGAGCTGCTTGCTTGCCTTCCTAAAAAGTAAAAAATAACAGCTTTTTAATAAGTAAGCCACTAAAGGGCAATATCCTCTCCAGCAACTTCTCATAGAGGGGAATAATGAAAGAAAAGGCAGTGCCCACCAGGCTGACCAACTGCTGGATCATTAGGGAACTGTTTTCTATCTTTATTAATCAATGTTCAAACAACCTAGAAAAAATACATCTTAGGTTTCTTGAAAAAGAATTTCATTTGGCCTGGATTTAAACCCTAGGTAAAATAGTCATGGCAGAGATATGCTATCTCTGTCCACAAGGCTTTTCTTTCTAAAAGAGTAATGTGATATATATCTATAATAAGTTATAATTTATATCTAATAATAAAAACAATAAACTGAAACTAACCTTATAAATTGATTGAAACAAATATAAAATCTATAAATAAACCTAATTTTTCAGCCCCTTTCATTCTCAATAGCATTTTACAATATACATACTGGGAAAAGAAATTAATCACACTGTTAGTTTGTCCAGAATGCTGGATAAGCATATGAGCCATGGACCGCTGGCATAAATTAGATTAGATGGAATTAAATATAATAAATAGTGCAGTTGTAATCAAATGGACAAAAGAAGATACTGGTTATCAATTAATTAAAAAATGGATTAAAGAAACATGACCTCAAAGTTGACCAAACTAAATGGTTGAATCAATCTGGAACATTTGCAAGAGTCTGTCCATGTGTAATGGATGCATTCTGATGATAGACTGCGTATTGATTCCAACCAAACAGAGAAAGTGTGTATTGGAAATACTGCACAAAGGATACCATGGCATCATTAGAACAAAAGAACTAGCTAGATCATATGTGGTGACCTGGTATGAAGCATAATAATGAATAAGTGGGCAAATGCTGTAAACCTTGTCAATCCATCACTAGGTTACCTTCTAAGAAAATGGAATCATGGCTTCAGACTAGAAAACTATTGCAGAGACTACATGTGGATTATGCTGGATCTTTCAATGGATATATTTTCTTAGTAATTATTGCCTCTTATTCAAAATGGATGGAATGAAGTGTAGTTAAAAAATGTGAGTGTAGAGAACACAATTAGAGTATTAAACAAATTGTTCATGCATCATGGATATAAAGAAATAGTTGTTTTAAACAACAAAATCGAATCTGGTCACTACTAATAAGGACCTTTTAAGTAGTAAGGGGATTTATCATGTATTAATACCATATCACCCTGAATCTAATGGATTACCAGAAAAGGCAATGCAATAATTGATGCTAATGTTAAATAAAATCAAATTTAAGGATATTCATGAAGCTTTAATATCAACCATGTTTTATTAACATTTTACGCCAAGCACATCAACTGAAAAAATGCCAACTGAAATGCTAACGAAGAGAAAATTCTGAACTCATGTAACAATATTGATCCCTAGTTAGGTTGTCAAAAAGAGAATAATTTTGAAAACATGAGATATAATGTTGGAGAATCAGTATGGATATGGATATGCAGCATAATGAGAAAATAGTGGCTAATAGGAATAGTAGCAAAATTATTGTCAAAACAATTAAGGTTGATACAGTCAGTTAATGGAAATGAATTCTGAAGACATATAAACCATGTAAAAAACCAACCAAATGAGTCATTTGAGAAAGTGAATGGAAAAATGTGTTTTCTGTAGCTAAAGTGAAAGATCTTATGAAAATAATTATGATGGCACATCATTGGTCATTCGACAAGAAGAGATGTGTAGAACAGAGTTAAAAGACAAAACTGATTATACTAGTATCATTAACCATCCAGACAATTTGCCATAAGTACCAATCATGAAATTATTTAGTATAGGACTAATTGAAGAAGAAGACAGACAAAAAACAGTAGAGGAAGAGAAATTGATACCATCACCTAGATGAGTAAGGGATCGAAGAAGACCAAAAAGATTTAAGGTCTGTGTTTGTAATTATGCAATTGAATAATTTTCTAAAGTGAAGAAAGGAAAGTACAATATCTGTCAAAATATTTGTATACATAAAACGTTATCAAATAAATTCAAAATGATGTATGTAACAAGTAGTCAGACAGGATATTGGTTAACACCCTCATTGTTGGATATTTAAAAAAATTAATTTATGCAAATATGCAGAGTATACAAATGTATTCCAATTGTGCAAATATCTACTCATTATGCGAATATATGCAGATTAAGCTGGTGCAAATAAAAAACTACTGAAAATGGTAAAAAGATAAGTATGGTACAGTGTTAAGAAAAAAGGATTATAGTAGAACCAAGTCACCGAGATGATGATGAGTATTTATATAAGATGTATAATTGTATTCACATCAGTGTTTAATGGAAAAACAACTTTCAAGCAAGCTCTAGATAGATAAAGATTTATACTTTTATACAGAGTTAATAAACTTTGATTTGTTAAACTTTATCCTGTGTATTAAGTGTTCATTTTAGTTTAAATGGATGTGTATTCAACTGGTAATAGTAAGATTATCTTTGCTTATATATAGCAAAAATGAAACTAGAAAAGTTAAGATTAATCAAAAGTCAGTCAAGGAAGCAGTGTTTTGTTTTCATGAATCTATATTTTAAAAAAAAAGAACTGACAGAGAACAGAATCAGAAATAAAAGATGAATTATTTATATAAACTTCAGCAGCAGCAAACACATGCCAATGAGTATGGTGATGACTATTCAAACTAAATGAGCCCATATATGGAATATGCTACTTCATCTTTCTGTATACTTCACTCTGCAAAAAAACTTTTCTTTCTGAAATATTTCAAACACATGTCTAGTTGTAACTCTCCAATATATTCAATTCTCTGCCATATCTTACAAATAAAAACAATCAATATTGTACACCTTTAGAATGTCTTTGAGGTTGAGGTAATCCTTAAAATGTAAATGGCCTACTTCTATGAAAATCATGCTCAACTTTACTATAAAATATCCTGTTATGAAGTCTAGTATTGTTCATTTGTTTTACATGTTCAACCCATTGTTGGAGTGATTTTACAATAATGAGCTCTATATTATCACATTCGATAAGTTAAAAAAAGTACTGTGCATTGATTGATTTTATGATCTTGCCATTATATTTTTTAAAATTTTAGGGAAGATCCTTAAATGAAACACTTCTAATGATATTATGTTGTGTTAATAGAATGTCCAAGTCTCATTTCCCACATCATGACTTAAGTAAAATATCAGCTCTATATACAGATAATGTAGTTAAAGTAATTATTTCTCTGGCTGCAGAAAGGAATTTGCTGTTAGTGGAAGGAAAGACATTGATTCCTCTTGGAGATCTTAAAGGAACTGAGCAGGGGAAAATCCTCATGTCCACTCCACACGTTCTTGTCATTGTAGCTATTATTACTATGTGATTATTTATATACTATACAAACATGGATGGGCTGCTCACCAACACACACTATCAGTGTGGTAAGTTTATTGGCTTTTTAACTCCGAGTTTAAAATCAAGTAACACCATGGTCCTTCTTCTCAGTTGCCTGATAGCTTTTAACTGAAATATCAGGTGAATTTTCTGGATGTTAAAATAAATGTGTATATGAATGATTTTTTTTTCTAATAGATATTTACAATCATGACAGACAAAAATAAATTAAAGTCCTTATTTTCAAGAGACTGTAAAGTCACCAACCAATGCAGCAGTAGGCAGCTGAAGGTGGAGGGTGCTAAGAATCTACTGATTGCAGAACCAGGCTACCATTGAGGACAGCTTTTTATTTAGATTCTTACAACTGAAGATCACTTTCAAGTGAAGAAAGATTGTAAGAATTGGAAGAACTGTCTAATATTAAATGGGCTATTATTGGACTTTGTGAAGTTAGAAAAAAAGATGAAAAAATAATTGATTTAAAAAGTAGAAAATGCACTGTACAACAAAGATACAAACATTGAAAGAACAAGTGGAGTATTGAAACAAAAAGTAGAAGAACAACAATGTGGAGATTAATGGTGTATCGAATATAATGGCAAGATTAATTATTCAACTTAATAGCAAATATCAAATGCGGATAATTTAGGTTTATGCCCCAATAAGTTCTCATTGTGATGAAGAAGTAGAGAATTTTTATATGGATATACAAAAGGCTTTTGATCAGACCAAACAAAATTTTTAATTGTCATTGGGGGCATTAATACTAAAATTGGTAACAATTGAAAGATGAAAGTTGCTGTAGGTAAATTTGGTTATGGTGATAAAAATGAGAGAACATAGACTTGTGGAATTTTGCAGAAAAAGAAAAACTTTATGCTATAATTTTTTTTTTGAGAAAAATGTTAAACGGAAATAGACATGGAAGCATCCAAATGAAGATACAGCAGAATTAGATTATATTTAAACTATCAGGAAATATGTATTTCAAGATTGTAATGCTCTTAGTAAATTCATCACAGGAATGATTACATGTTGATGCAAAACTAGAGGCAAAAATTATTAATAAAAACAGTTTTCACAATTGATATTCCTAATGTTCAGAAATATTCCAATGAATTTAAATTATAACTTGCAAATCGTTTTCAAATATTAATAGATTTTGAAATATGATTCAGATTTGAATGAAATTAATAGGAAAATAATTGATACACTTTAAAAAAACTGCATTAAGAAGTATTGAATATCTTGAATTCTGCAAAATGGCGTGAAAAAGAATTGATAATGATATAAGAAAGTATAATTGTGGACTAGCAAGGAAAGCTATAGAAGAGAAAGAGTGAAAAGTGTAAAATAGTATCTTGGTATTGGCAGGAAACTTATTTCTGCAATAAAAAAAAAATGAAATTATTACTAAAAAGAGAGATAACATCATGAAGTGTGTAGAAGAGTTCTATCAAGAATTATATAGCAATAAAGAACAAGGAAAAATATCTCCTACAACTACTATATCTTCTGAATTGTCCAGTTCTAACAAATCTGTTCAAAAATTTTTGTAATACTCCATGTATTTAATAAGTTTCTTTCCTCTGAATGACAAAATTTCTCTAAAAGTAGCTACAATGATCTTAAGTCTTAACAACTCCTTAGTTCTTATCTTGAAGAGTTTGTATAAAGTAAAGTTTGAATACTTATATTTAGAAATAAATTAGATTTATACTTATCTCAATAGTACCACTGCCTCTTGCTTTACCATTATTATTGATAATTTAATTATTTCTATAACTCTATGAATAATCCATCAGGCACAACAGCTTAGCCAGATTGTCTGAGACAGCCATTTTTTAATCCACTCTTTCTATTACCAACTAAAACTCTTGTCTCAAATCCATTTCCGAACTGATTCATTAATGATTGTACTGCCTTCATCCAAGATCACAACTAGGCTTCTAGACTATTCCACTAAGCCTATTCCTAATAGTGCTTTTTAAATTCTTAATGCATATAATCCAAAGATAGTAAAACAATAGCATGGAATTTATTATTTAATAAAAAAATTAAGAGAATTGTTAAAATAACAAGGTAAATTAGAAATTGCTTTCTGATAACTATCATGGTCTGTAGCTCAGAACTGTTTGAACATAGAAAATGACAGATTCTCTCCAATCCATGAATCTTCAACTTTTGAATCCACCCTTCTATCACTATAACGTTTATTTAAGTTTATATTTCAATTTATAAGTAAAAAATTTGAAAAATAAAATAAACATTCAAAAATTACTTGATGCCTAAAGTGATTAAAGTTTAATATGTATTAACTTTATTTATTACTTAAAAATAATAAATTGAAAATTATATTGTACTCTGAATAAAAATGACAAGATGCATAATTATGAGCCAATATCCTTCCAACATTTGTCTTGTAAAAATATTTAAGCACAAAAGATTTTAAAAATGTAAAAAATTAGAAAATGCAGTGACTGTAAGTCCAAGTTTAAAAGAATATTTGTTTATATAGGAATTAATTTATGATAAAAATTGCATTTCCATTTAAATGCTATTTTCCTCTACTGTTCTATTAGTAACATTTTAGATTAAAAGTAGTTTGATCCAATTAAGATTGGTATGAATGGGTAATAATCCTGCTCAATGAGCGCATTCCTTGGAATGTTATTATTTTTCATGGTGTTTAAAAAGTAACAATTAGAAAAAATATTTCAGCTAATGAAGATATGAAGAATATTATATCATTAGAAAAAACTATAAAAGAATATCTGGAGACATCTTGAAAGCATGTCAATATATTCAATCTCTAGCACTAGCAGCAACAGTAACAACAACAAAAAGATTTCTGCAAGAGCTCTCCAGCAATTAAAAATCTGTCAATCATTCCAATACAACAGATGAAAGACTTTATTCAATAATAATATCCTCAACCTGTAGTTAGTCTGAAGAGTTAATCAACATTCTTTATTAAGACCATCAACAATGATCAAAATTCAAATGCATAACAATCTGTTCAAGATGATGATTTATACTAATCATAGCTGCAAGACTAAACAATCAAAATTACAACAATCAATATCAGAAATTGTAAATAAAGCTAGTTGATTGATTATAATTATATTCTGCTATATTTGTATTTTAGAAAATTGGCTAACAATTTTCTTAGTAATTATTAATACCATAGTTTACTTTTACTCAAAATCCTCAATACTAATGTGTAGACAATTAACCTATTCATTCAATAAACTAAATGTCTACTGTAACAAACAGGAATTTTAATTTAGGATTTTCAATCTATATTCATCCTACACTCCATCTCAAACAACCGATACCCATGACCACACACATATGAAAAAGATATAATTTTCTACTTCTTTTCCTATGTATTGATTTCTATTATAACATATACCATTTACACCTTTTTAGACACTTTATCAATACTTTTATTGGTATTAAACTAACAGTTTCGACTGTCCTGCAGTCATCATCAGAGCTACAATATTCAAATATATAATTATACAATTATTACACTTATCCACATATTGATATACATAATTAAATACACAATATAAACAAAAATAATTAATACATTTTAATATGACCTTTATAAATAATCATTTCCCATTTTATTATTTTACCTTTTAAATAATTTTATCAATATTTTATATTAATTTATTTTATATCACTTTATTTTATTTTTTAAAATATTATTTAATATAATAATTATAACTTTAACATTTATTTTACTATTTAATGCATATTATTATCATTTTTCTTATATTATAACATCAACTTCTAATCTTATCTTATTTCTATTAAATATTTCTATCAATCAACTTTACCCACATTACAAATTATTTTTTGTTTTTTATTACAAAAATTTACTTCATCATCATCATCATTATCAACCATTATCAATCCACTGCAGGATGAAGGTCTCTCCAAGTTTAATCCATCTTCTCCGATCTTTAGCTTCTCTTCTCCACATCACCCCTGCACACTTTCTTATTTCATCCATCCATCTCACATGTGGTCTCTTTCTGGGTCTTTTACAATCTCTTGGAATCCAGTTTAAAAAAAAAAAAAATTACTTACCTCTTGTTAATTCTATTTCCAAAACCCAACTGACAAAAAAATTCAAAATTTGTATTTGTTTAACACTCACTCTATTGTCATTTTCTTTAACTTTTTTCTTTTTACCTTTTCAAATTCTAATTATTATTAACAATTGTTTATAAAATTATTGCTCTTATCCCGAAAACCTTATTGAGACTTGGTTTTATACTCTTAATCAAGAAAAAGATAAATGATTCCCAACATATGTATTTTGTACAGAACCAGCACTCATCAGTTGGGCCAGATTGTACTCTCCCACACATATATACAATCAGTGCTCAGCTTATATTAAGATAGCAATTCCTTAAACTTTAATGAACAGCTTCAATCTTCTCATCCTTCCAACAATTCAACCATCCATTTCATTGAAAAACCAACAATGGAATGCTCAAAGCCTTGATGGATTTCATATTGTAGTCATATCCATGTAAACATTATGTCAATCTAACCTCTCATATTATAGTAAACATTTAAAATGAATAGGTTAATTACATATTGTCTTGGAAATAGATAACATCATAGTATAAGTCCAGCCTATCCCTCTCCTATTAATATAAATGAATATGTAATAGTCCAGTAATATGAGGGATTAGATTGGTATAATATCTATATGAGTATGACTACAATATCAAATCCATCAAAGGTTTTGAGCATTCCATCATTGGTTTTTCAATAAAATGGACAGATGAATTGTTGGAAACATGAAAAGATTGATGCTTGCCCATTAAAGTTTAAGGAATTACTATCTTAGTATAAACCAAGCACTGATTGTATATACGTGTGGAAGATTATGATTTGGTCCAACTGATGAATGCTGGTTCTGCATGAAATATGTATATTGGGATCCTTTATCATTTTCATATGTGTGGGTACATGTGTATTGGTTGTTTGAGATGGTGTAGAGGATGAATATAGATGAAAATTATGTTTGAATTCCACTATTTAATATGCAGATAAATACTTATCTATAGCTGCAAAAACTTGGTCAATTAGTATTAATGAATACGAAAGTCCTATAGTATTTCCTAGCAACACAAGAATGAAAGCTCATATCATCAGAGCTAGTTTTAGAGATTATAATATTCAAAATAAAAAAATATCATGTGATCATAATTTATTAACTAGGCTTATTTATAAGTTAAGCTTGAAAGATTAATTTATATCAACAAACCAAAAAATTATATTAAAAAACAAAGGGACATTTCAATCCTACAAACTGTAAAATAAATATATGTGTGGATATATTTGTTTCTATATTTATTTAATGAGAATTTACTAATTATACTTTTTATATTTTGTTTTATTAACTTTTATTTGGCAATTGAAGACAGCAATGAATTCTTATAAAATAATATATATATATAAACTGATATTTAGTATTTTAAATATACTTCAAAATCATACAATTATTAAATTAAAATGCTAAAACATACAATCATCAAAAACAGTTTTTCAATATATAATACTGCACTATTAATTATATTAATTTTAAAAAGTGCACTAAATTAAAAACAAATTCTGATGTAATAAAATCTTCCACTTATTATGAATACTATCAGAGTTAAATCATCTACATAAATCTTCAATAGAATTTATATAAAGCAGTGCTTGAAAATAAATTTATACTACCAAAAACAAAAATTGCCAAGATCATATTTCTCATGATCAGCAAATATGCATTTTGGTTGATCATTATTTCACTACTTTTTTTTTTACAATCTATACCTGTATTAATTGATGTGGGAATAATACAATTATAGGAATAATAATATATTTATGATCATTAGGCATATCACTTTAATTAGCATTAAGCAAATAACTAATATTTTGTGTTATGCTTAATCTTATTCTAAAATGCATAATTAAAGATAATATTCTCATGACACATTTGCAATATATGGTACTTCTTCTCTCACTGCAAATTTTTTTTTTGTTACAAAACACCGATATATTTCTGCAAAAGCAAAACATGGAAAAGATCGAATTTACACTCAACATCTGCATTAGTAGCAGTAATTCATTCTAGTTTAGACTCTTCTCTGAAAAAAAAAGAGTAATTAATGGACATCAGATCTATCAACCTTTTTCCAAATTTAGTATTTACAGTTAGCATATAATTAAGGTCACTAAAATATATAGTCACTGACATACTGTGAAGGCTATTTAGATAGACTAAAAGTTTGGTTTGGATTCAAAACCTTATGACATTAAAATATTAACCATTAGTTTGAATAGAATAATAGAAATAAAGATGACAAATTTGTGCTTATCACTGATTAAGTACAATAGCAAGAAACTAGTGAAAGTAACTGGATGGCATTAGCATATGATATCTAATGATTAGTCATGCTCATAATAATCACATAGATTCTGCTATTATTATTGAATATATTTTTTCTAAAACTCACAATAAATCCTTAATAAAATTTTGAATGTTGATTGCTTGATCCCTTTTGTATTTGTGAAACAAAAATATTTTAAAATTGAAAAACTTAAGAACCAATAGAATTTATTAACTGAAAATCAATAAAATCAAAATATGTCAACATATGTATACATAATTTAATTATTTCCCCTAATTAGATTTAAATCAAAGTAAAAAATGACTTCAATACTATTTTCAAAACTTCAAATCCTTAGATATATTTTTTACAATTCAAAAAGCATATTACAAAAACTGCATTAAAAGTGTAATAATAAAAAAAATTTAACTGCATTAAAATTATACTGAGAAAATAAAGTACAAATTTATTTATATTTAATGTGGTTATGTAAATTAATGTAAATAACAGCACTGTATTACGCAATTAATAGTGGCCTGCAGAAAGTCAGTTTAAAATAATTATATACTTTGAATATATATATATATTATAAACAAGTGTTGATTCTTTTTTTTACGCTTATTATATATACACATAATGAAAGGTAAATATTACAATATCCAACAAGAAAACAGGTTACAACTATAAAATTAGAGATTTATTGATGCTAAGTACTTTCAATACAACCAGGGATCATAATCATAGCAGAATAAAGAAAGTGAGGAATTGTGATCCATAGGTAATCCCGAATATGAATATCAATGGTTAAAAATGAATAAATACTAAGAAAATTTGTATTTTAATGAGAAGGGGGGAGCTATAGATGCCATTTCTTAGATAGCAGCATGCTGGAATCGTTTTTATTGTTTGTGTTGGCATCCCAGACGAATGATAAGGCAGCCTTAAATCTTTCTCTTTCTATTATTGTACTCTGAAAGGATAACAATGGCTGTGAAAAGATCAAAGAAATGACCAGAAATCAGCTCATGGTCTAGGAAGAAAAAAGAGTAATCAGTGCTTTTCTTAGCATGTTTGTACAAGTAATTATGTTGAGCGAATCTTGTAGACAAATTGGTATGGGTTTCCCCATAATATGCCTTCAAGCAGAAGAGGTTAGAGAAGTTAATCTTATAAATGATTTGATGAGAAGCCTCTTTGGGGATTTTGTCCTTACGAGATGTTTATCAGTTTGTTAAGTGAAGAAAGTGATCGAAAAGAAATATCAATCGCCAGGGAATGTGTTCTGCGCTCTAAGAAATGGTGTCAATAGCTCCTCCCTTCTCTTTAACATGCAAATTTTCTCAGTATTTATTCATTTTGATCCCCTTGATATTCAAATTCGATATTGCCTATGGATCACAATTTCTCCTTCTTTATTCTGCTATGATTATGAGACCTGGTAGTATCGAAAGTATTTAGCATCAATAAATCTTTATTTTTATAGTCATAACCTGTTTTGCTGTTGAATGTTGTACCATTTATCTTTCATTACATTATCAAAACTCTACAGGTGTAGGTATTTAGAATTATGTTTTATATATACATGTGTGAGTAGATATATATTTACTATACTTTTCCAACAATTCCAATTCCTGCATCTGCTGCTTGGATCATACTGACATCATTGCCACCATCACCTAAAAATAAAATTAAAAAAAAACCCATTAATTTAAAAAAACAAGCAAAAAAAATATATTAAATAGCAGTCAAAATTTCTGATAAAATTCAATAGAAATGCACTCAAATCATCTGTCGTAAATTTCTAGTCAAACTTTAAATCAAAAACTTCAAAATAACAAGACTTTCATAAAACATACAAATTGAATCTAAAATGTCGACATCTACATTTAAAAAGAGTGATCAAAAGCAGTGAGCTTTCTAATCATAAAAAATAACATTTTTTTCTTTTATTTAATATTATTCTTAATAATAATTAAAAATAATATATATTTTTCTAAAAATAATCAGTAGAAATAAAATGGTTGGAAAGGACTGTTCTTTTGTTTCAAACATTACACAATAAATTAATAGCAATACTAACAATATTTTGAATTGCCTTTGGCAAGAGTACTCAGCACTGAAAATGCTTATAGTTGATGTTTTCAACCTTTTCTCTATGTGTGAAATAGTGCTAATATTACTTTTAATTTATTACATTTCAGTGATGAAGCCATCATAATTTTTTAAAACTTGACATAAATCAAATATCACAAAAATAGCAATTAATAATTATATACAATTATAAATATAATACATATATAATATTTACTTATATATTAAATTTTTTTACTGAAATATTTTTTTTGGAAAAGCTAAAATTAGTCATAAATTTAAAAATTAACATAAAATCAAAAACATTTGTTATCTATAAGGTGATTCTGAATGAGGTGATAAAATTAGCAAGATAATAGTAAAGTTAAATCATTATCTTCATTTCTTAAATCAAATATCACAAGTTTAGAACATTAGTGTTTAGTTTCTAACATACAAAAAATAAAAATAACATCAACGATGATACTCATAAAAATAAACAATGACAATATTAAAAATCCAAAAGTAAAATGAGCATATAAATAATAAAATAGTATGTATGGGAATGCTTTCTATAAAATTCTATTTTTGACTTTATTTTTATAATTTTACATCTGTAATTTAAACAGAAGGAATTTACATCCTAAGCAGATGCGCTGTAATGTTATAATAGCTCAAAACAGCACAAGATAGAGATTTTTGAAAAAAATAAGACACCGTTGAGCTATTATAGACATTACGACACATGTGCTTAGGGTGTAAATTTCTTCTGTTTAAATTACATATAATCTCTGTGCTAGAAAATAAAATTGAATATTACATAATTTTACATTTGATAAAAAAAACATATTAATAATTCTAATAAAGCATTTAATTTTAAATTTGAACATTTTCATCTAATTTATCCAAATTTATTCAATAGTTTTTTATTACATATAAAAAGGACAAAATAAAATATTTTTCTAATTATTATTACTGATTGTAAACCATAAACAAAACACAAATATTGACATTTTGTACTAAAAACTAAAAAACAGCATCAAATATTTTTTAGTTATTAAAATATCTATCTAAGAGTCGATCTATCTATTTATAAGATTTGAAAAAAGGGAGAATATGGAAAGAAAAATAGCTTTGACATATTATAAAATCATCTATAATTTGTAATATCAAGATTTCAGTATTGATACATATACATTTTCAAATAATTGATCAACACTATAATATTTAAAAAAAAAAAAAAAATGAAAGAATAAAATTTTTATAAAACTAAGAAATTATATATATATGTTATGGCTTAAATAAAATACTACGAAAAATTACTATTTACACACACACACAAAAGATAATTAGGATAATATATATTAAAAAAAATAATCAACAGAGTTAAGATCATAAATTAAGTATTTCTTTTTACAATTTATTAATTAATATTGTCTACTAATAATTCTGCATTTTAGAACATTACTTGAAAATATACATTCTTCTTTTGTTTTCATTCTAATAAAATCAAAGTCAATTAAAAATAGCTGTACAATGTATGAAGTAATGATTACTAGCATTACATTAACAGTTCTTATTTTCACCATTAAGAAAACTAATTCAGAAATAAAATTCATGTTACAAACCACTTTTTGTATTTACTGGCTTAAGAAAAATTTAACTTTATTTAAATATTCCAAATATATTCAACTAAATTAAATGTACACATATTAAATGATGGAAACAGTCCAATATATAAATATAACTAAAATACCATCGTCACAAGCCTTCAGGAAAATAATATTAAAACTGTGTTCTCATCTTGAGATCTGCTCAAACTTTTCTGTACAACATAATTTTTTCCAATTTTTAATTTTTGTATTATGTAATTGATTACTGTTTGAATATTTATATAAAAATGTAACTCCATATAAATTTAAGTTTAGACAATATAATCTTATTTTGAAGGAACTATCAACTTTTGGTATAAATAAGAAATATTTCTGATTATCCCTATAATGCTGAGAAGTTGATTTTTTTTTTTTTTGTATTTATTATGAAAAAATCTGAAATTATAGTTTTGCCATATAATCTGAATGTTTATTTGCAATTTCATTAATAGTCTGCATGTGAAAACAAAAGTCTGATTTAAAATCTTTAAGTCATTAGCTTTAATGTAATGTTAAATTAATCCAAATAGTAAGAGGGAAAAAACATTGCAAATCATGTCAAATCAGAGGGAGCATATATTCATAGACATAATATTAATAATGTTGCAGAACATTAAAATAAAGATTTCATTTTTATATATTGGCATATAATACACTACATACATATTAGAGGATCCTCCTATCATGATCATGTTAAAGGATTTATATCCAGGCCAGTGAAGCTTGGCATTTTTTTTCTGACTTCAGCAGACTTAAGATTTTTCTTTTAATTAAGTAGTGAATCTAGCTAACTATCTAATTGTTGACAGGTAAATTATGTATAGTTATTTTTAAACTGAAAGACAAAAAAAAAAAAAGAATGAACACCATAAATTCTCATTACTTAACTACAGTTAAGAGTTCTGCTATGTTCATTTATTTTTACAGTAGATTATTTAAAAGGCTGTTTTACTTTTAAATTTATAAAAATACATGAATATTTAAAACAGATGGCACTCGGAACAAAACTGTATATTAATTCATTTACATTTTTCATTGTCCAATTGTTTGGAAACCAAAATGATTGCTTAAATGTTTATAAAATAAGAAAAAAAAAGTCAACCATCAAAAGAAAAAACTACTATTTTGTTACATCTCATACTATTCAATAAAAAAAAAAAATAATTTTTGACATAAGTTTTAATTATCCATAATTTGTCATCATTATCATTTTCAACCATTACTGATCCACTGCAGGATGAAGGTCTCTCCAAATATAATACATCTCCAATCTCTAGCCACTCTTCTCCACATCAACCCAGCACACTTCCTTATCTCATCCATCCATTTCAAATGTGGCTCTTTCTACGTCTTTTACAATGTCATGGAATCCAGTTTAAGATTTCAACTATCCATCCATTATCAAATCCAAAGCATAATGGTAACTCATAGTCATTCGTCCTTTCTATAACTTCTCTCAATACTTGGATATGATCTATTGCACCAAAACCACTTTTAAATCCAGCTTGTTTTCTTGTTAGTTAAAATCCAAAGTTCATTATAGACAAGCTGTAATTACGAACTTAATTTTAAACTTTGCATGTTTGTTAATATTCTGTAATTCAATACTAGCACTATAAATGCATAAACACAAAGCTAGCAGCATACAGAGAGGATTTATTAAATATAGGTTTTAGACAGAGCATCATCAGCAGGAAGATCATATGGTTTCAAAACAAAACAACCAACAACACACTCAATGTGGATAGACAGAGGCTATTATTGCCATGCATACCAAACATGCACAAAAAATTTTGTTCAATTTTCAACAGAAGCTTTCAATTGTACTTTCATATCCCTCTTAGTTCCAACTGACTAATCAATAACACCCAAGATTGATTCTCTTGCTCAAACTCTGCAACCAGTCTACAATATCTTATGCTCTGACAAAAATTGTAAAGCCTCATACTATGGGGAAACCAAAGCAGCACTGGAAACTAGATTATCTCAACATAAATCCTCCTATACTAAGGCACAATCCAATTCAGCACACAATTCCATTTTCGCACAGCACCAAAAGCTTGCAGGACATCCATGCGAACTGCAAATAATCAGCTTAGTCTGCAGAGAGGAAAACGATTTGAGAAGAAAGATAAAAGAGACCTGCTTTATCACAATTGACAGCAATGCCATTAACAGAATCGGAACTTTGCATAGATTTGCATAACATTAGACAATCAGTTACTTCACAAAGAGCTATGATTATGAGAGCCATGACTCTCGAAAGTGCCCAGCTTATGGTTTAATATGATATTAAATATTAGCTTTGTGTTTATGCGTTTATAGTGCTAGTATTGAATTATAGACGAGTTGTAATTATTTTGATAAAAATTTTGTATACAACTGATAAAAGAGTGATATCTTCTTTATCACTTTTTTTAAATATTAATACTGCATTCTTCCAATCATTTGGTACACCTTTATCATTTAGATATTTGGTATATAACTTTGCCAAAAATTGTTCTATTTCTTCTGCTTCTTTTAAGATATCGATTATAATTTCATCATTACCCAGAACTTTTCCTTTCTTCATAAATTAAATTGCATGTCTTACTTCTTCATTTAAAATCATGGGCAATTCAGAAGGTATAGTAGTTGTAGGAGATACTTTCCTTTGTTCTTTATTGCTATATAAATCTTGATAAACTCTTTTATACATTTAATGATTTCATCTCACTTTTTAGTAATAGCGCCATCTTTTTTTTCTTATTGCAGAAATAAGTTGCCTACCAATACCAATATGTTGTTTTACACTCTTGAGATTTTTATTCTCTTCTACATCTTTCCCTGCTAGTTCACAATTATACTTTTATCAACTCTATATGTGAAGTCACTCTAAGCAAAACATTTATATAAAGCTATTTATATGTGAGGGTGATATATATATGTAGAGAAATATAGATGAAAGAAGAATTCACTTGTAATCATACAATCTATACATTAATATCTATTTCACTTAAAAATTATCATGGAGACAAAAAAAAAGTTCCATGCAGTATTCATATATAATGGATATATTATTTTAATATTAACTCCACTAACTTTAAAATAATATAATGTTGGTATATATTTCAAATCATTTTCCGGATAAATATTAATCTTTCTCTATTTATAACAAACCCCAGTGATTTCAAACAAAATAAAAAATTCAAAGCATTCTATAAAATATATAAAATAAATTATTCTGTATCTGTATTATTTTACTTCAACTAGATTTTCATATGAACTTATAAAAAAGTATGTAATAAACAAGAATTTGTGATTGAAGAGCAGACAATGGAAATGTCTTAAAATATACATTCCCACATATAATCACATATTCATACACATATTGTGCATAGAAACATAAACTACAAATTAGACACAAATTTATAAAAGATACTTGTTTTAATATTAACCTATTGCACAAGTTGGTTTCCCTGTGTGCATTTTAAGAAGCCGCACAACTTCAGCTTTCTGTGTAGGAGAACAACGGCAACAGACAACTGCAGGACATTGACAAGCTAGCTCCATAAACTCATGTTCATAAAACCTCAAGCACACCTATTCAAAAATATAATTAAAAATTAAATATTCAATATTAAACTGTTACTAATATATATATATATGTAAATTCTAAATAATAACAATAATATTTGAAAGAACTATCATCTAAGTTTTTTATATCAGGTAGTTTATTTAAAAAGGAATATTTTCAGTAAAAGTAATTGTATTTAATATATACAGATCTGATTCAAAAATGGGGAGGGGAATGTCCCTATTACATACATGTGAGATTAAATGTGAGCTGGAGAAAACATATGTTTGGATTATTGGCACTACATCTATTACCAAATAATTTACTAATTATTTTTTATTAAAATCTGTCTATTATTTACTTATATACCGGAATATACTTATTCTCTTATTTATGTTAACATTATATTTCCAAAGCAGGCTAAGTAGGGATAAAATACAATCAACAAGTAAAACATTTGATCATTGGGAAGATTAATGCAATTTATATTAACATCTTAATATTAAAACTATATTATAAATTTTAATAAGTTTTTTACATCATTAAATGCATGAATCAAAAATTGTTAAAAGAAATAACTAAACTGAACATGATACATTTACAAAATAAATTGTACAATTATTATCTAGAATAATCATATGATTTATTGCAAAAAGCTTAATTATTTTATAATGCAGTGCTAAACAATATCAGAATAAAGTGCATTAAAAAAACCAGCAACTAATGTCAAGAAACTACTACTATTAATGATTAACAATTGAGTGTATCACTGATTTGCTTACACTACCAATATTTGATTGTTAAATCCATCTTCTAAATAAATAAATATTCAACAATTAACTGAAAAAGAACTGATCAGATGTCATATGCAGGGAATCAAATATATTTTCATTTCAACAAAGGAGGTCATAGTAAAAAAATAGATTACTAATTTTTCACTTTTTTATATTTTCTTTATAAAATAACGGAGAATTAAAGAAATTTTTCAAACAATAAAAATGATTATATAATAATATTTTGATCCAAAAAGAAAAAAAATTAAGTATAGAGATGATATTTACTAGTGTCCAATTAAAACAAATTTACATTCTTTAAAATAAGAACATTATTTAACATCTGTTTGGTAACACAAAATATACACAATATTGATTCAGAAAAAAAATAAAATACATATTTTAAATATATCTTTGTAAGATTATACTTGTGTATATTTTTATAAAAAATAAGCAGATGATAATTTTTTGGTATAATAAATATATCAAAACTCTATGAGTTATTATTAAAAAGGTTTACTTTTAGAGAATTTAAATAGAAAAATTAAATTATATATACATAATAGTCAGGAATAAATTATTGATTAAAGAAACATTTTACAAAGACTGAAATCAAGGCTGAGCATATAATTAGGCACCAATGTTATAATGGAATAAATGCTTTTGCTTCATCAAATCTTGATGAGTCACCTTCCTTATATTATCAGTACTTTTACTTATAAAGAGTTCCATAACAGATTAAATGATGTTCACACTACTTAAGATATTAGATAGCAGTGACCACTTTTTCTTGATCACATCATGACCTCTTTTTATTTGTTAAAGGAAGATATTACACAAGTAATTTCAATATTAAAACAAAATTTAATATAGCAAAACTATAACAATACTAATTGTTATGGAATAAAGATTCCTTTCTCCTAAATTATTTACTAGTGGTATACATAAGAAAAATAAAAAATTCTTAACTTTACTTAATTTTCTGATGCTTAAAGGAAAATAATTCTGATTAAATGTATAATTGAAATACAAACTAAACTATTAATCAGACTTTGAATTTTATTATAGTGTATTAGATCAAGTTTATATGTTGATGTAGGTATATACATAGTTTGCAATACTTTTCTCTTCCTCTTTCCTTCTTTATTTTTGCTTTTCTTATATAACTAATAATAACAACATTTCACTCTTCTTAAACTTTAAATCAAAATATATTTATTTATTCTTTACAGTTTCGACAGTTCCTAATAGTATTCGTCAGATCTACAAAATATAAACATTATATCAATACAACCATATTTCATACATATATCTATTATAATATTACAATTTTATCAACTTAATTATTAACATCACTTTATTCATTAAACTTACTATTCTATAACTTTTAACTTTTTAATTCTATTTTATCCTTTATTTTTCTTATTTATTTTTATTCTTAATTATTATCATACTTATATTTATTCACATTTTACCTTTGCCATAATTTTAAAAATTCAATGTAATATTTATGAAATCTTTCTTATATTACTATATACCTGGGTCTCGTTTTATGCGGTAGATAGGTTCCTCAGAAAACGCGCACAAAAGAAATCGCACAAAAATAAATGTAACTTACCTTGAAAAATGGGGGATATGTTCCAGTAATTTTCAGAAGTCGCATAAAAGCAAAGCAACAAGGAAAAATTACTTTAAAATTCGCATTAAAAAAATAAGAAAATAAAGTATGACTAATAAAAAATTTCAAATATTTGAAAAAAATTAATACAAGACAAACTTTTTTTATTAACTACAGTATTTAATTTTACATTTTTTCATACATATTTTAATTCATTACCGCTGTTTGACAATATGCATTCATTTGTGAATTAGTAAGAAATCAGATTCGTGACGTGATGTACAACTAGCACCACTTTCAGTCTTGAGCTATGTTAATGGTTTTCTGTTTCTATATTAAAAAAATGAGATCGCAATCAAAACAAAAAAATTATACATTGTCATTAGAAAGATTATTTTCAGTTTATAAAATCAATAAAATCTTCGTTATTATTTATTTTTAAAATCTAAAAAAATATTTATTTCTGTTAATATCTAACAAAATATGTTTTAAAAGTTTAAAATTTTTGAATATTTATCGTGATATTTTTATACATACGTATAAATCTATTATTATTATTTACTCATTAGTATAAGTAGGTTATTTACATAGAAGCTAAAATTCTAAATACATCTTCAGGCCATATTCACGTTAGCTGCTAATATAACGTTATATTTTTGAAAAAAAAAAAAAAGTATTTCAAGTCAAAATAAGTTATTAATAATTTAAATTTCTTGATATCTAATAAATATAATGAAATATGAAAAATATTAAGAAGAAACATGAATTGCATAACTTCAAAATCGCATTAAAATAATTTGCATAAAACGAGACCCAGGTGTATTCATATATTTAACCTTATTTTACATTTCATTTATTTCTACATATTATCTTAAATTTTTTATTGTCTTATTCCATTCCTTAATTCCTTTTTTAGCAATATTTTATTCCTGCTTCATTCATTTACTTAATTTTTATAAAATTATTTTCATTTTCATATGTATTTTCATTTGTTATTTCTTACCTTATTCTCTACTTTTTCTCTCATTCCTCTATCATTTTCTCTATTTCACCATCCTTCCTACTCTCTTTTTTTATATTTATATACAGCTCCCTCTATTATCTATCATACTAATTACTTATTTATTTTATTATTGTTTAAAATATTATTGTGATGAAGGAGAGGAATATGATAAAGAAATAAATACAATAAAGGAAGATTTCAAGAAAAATGAATATCCAGAAAAGGTAATAAAAAAAATAGAAGAGTTATATGAAAAAAAGGGAAATGAAGAAGGGGAAAAAAAAAAGAAATACATAGGAATAAAAGTTAATGATAGTAATATAAGGGGAATTAATAATATTATTAGAAAAATTAATAAAAAATTTAAAAATGACATTAAATATAAAGTAATGAATAAAAGGAAGAAAAATGTAATGGATATTTTAGATAATAGGTATATAAGTGGAGAGAAGAAATATATAAAGGGGTTTATGAGATAGAATGTAGAAAATGTAAGGATAAAGGGATTACAAATAAATATGTAAGTGAGATGAAAAATTCAATATATACTAGGTTAAAACAACATAAATATGATAGATCACAATTATATATGCATTTTATGGAGACAAGTCATAAACAAGAAAAAGACAATATTAGAATGACAAGTTATGCAAGTAGTAGAAGAGATAGAAAAATAAATGAGGCAATTTTTAAAAAAAAAATAAAACCAAATATTAATAGAGAAAGGGGTTTAAAAACAATCTTAGTATAAAAAAATAAATATAAAAAAGGGTAAAAAATAAAAGTGAAAACTAATAAAAAAAAAAGCTGTTTGTATAATAGATAATAGAGAGAGTTGTATATAAATATAAAAAAAGAAAAGAAAGTAGGAAGGATGATGGAATAGAGAAAATGATTGAGGAAAAAAAAAAGTAGAGAATAAGTACGAAATAAAAAATACATATAAAAATAAAAATAATTTTATAAAAATTAAGTAAATGAAAGAAGCAGGAATAAAATATGGATAAAAAAGAAATTAAGGAATGGAATAAGATAATAAAAAAATAAGATAATATGTAGAAATAAGTAAAATAAGGTTAAATATATAAATATAGTAATATAAAAAAAGATTTCATAAATATTACATTGAATTTTTAAAATTATGGCAAAGGTAAAAGGTGAATAAATATAAATATGATAATAATTTAAAATAAATAAGAAAAATAAAGGATAAAATAGAATTAAAAAGTTAAGAGTTATAGAATAGAAAGTTTAATGAATAAAGTGATGTTAATAATTAAGTTGATAAAATTATAAGATTATAATAGATATGTATGCAATATGGTTGTATTGATATAACGTATAAATTTTGTATATCTGATGATGCTAGGAACAGTCAAAACTGTAAAGAATAAATAAATATATTTTGCTTTAAAGTGTAAGAAAAGTGAAATGTTGTTTATTATATGTAGATAATTATTATATAATGTTTCTAGATACCATGATATGGATAATATCATACATACTATTTAATCTGTAAGAATAAATATAACAGTACATAAATATGAACTAACTGGATATACTGAATGATACTGATCATGTGTCTAACTCAAATATTGCAAGCATTTAAAAAGTAAATAATATTTCCCATGATCTAATGGGTGCTTTGTTCTAAACTAAGGCTATTTAATAGTTTATAATTGAATTCTGTTCTGATAAATCATAAAAATGACATTTATATATTGATTAATCCAATTTTTAGGATGTAAGAATTTGTATTCTCCTTTAAAATTGTGTAATTATCGCAAGAAAATAACATGTTCGAAGTTTGGAATATTTGCGAATAGTATTGTTATCCATTCTGCTTCTCGCTATTAAGTTGGTGACCTGCTCGTCTTATTTGATTGGTCAAAATGTTCTTTTTTTAATGACGTAAAGACTATAAGCATGATGTCAACAGAAATATGGGCATTTTACAGATCTTTTACATAGCTTTCTAATGGTGTCTTTTAAAAAAAAAATCCGATGAAAATTGGCTTTTTTATTAATTTTTTTCGTAACCGGCGCATTTAAATTTTTTTTTTTTTTGATCAATTTTGTAATTTCCACGAAGCAATAAAGACAGAAAATACTTAACAGCCTAAAAATACACTTTTATTGGAATAAAAATACTCTGATTCACAAACAAAGCCTTCAATGGAGTCTAAACATAAGCAGAATATATCAGGCTCATAAGTATACAATTTTAATTTTTTAATTTTTTGAATAATATTTTAATTTTTTTTTAATTATTTGAAAAAATGAATTAATTTTTATTAATTTACATTTGTAGTAGTGTGTGTCTATATAAATTCTATGTTTATTTATGCTCATATGAATTCATATGTACGATAATTTTATATGCTCTATTTATTTTATAAAAATAAACTTATTTTATAAAAATAATTAATAATTTATTATTTGAAAAATGATTTATTTGGTTTATATTGGTGTGTGTGTGCATGTATAATATAAATTGTGTATTTATTTCTGCTTATATGAATTCATATATACGTTAATGTGTGTTCTAATACACTTATTTTATAAAAATAATGATTCTCAAAAAGTTTAATAATTTATTATTATGTTTATATAGTGTGTTTGTGTTTACAAGTAATGATTTACAAAACTAATAATCAAAGGTACAGAAAGATTGCATATGCAGGCAAATAATCAAATTCTGATTCTTGCCTATGCCTTGATACTCATCTGTGGAGTTATTAGTTTTGCCATATCTTTCATCACATTATTTTCAAGTTTGTAGCTAACAAATGGACTATATACAAATAAATTATATCTATGTGATACAATAAATGTACCAAGATAGCACCACTGTGTGCATAAAGAATATAAACATCACTGATGTACACTAAAAAATATAAAATGAAGAGATGAAACTCATTTTATCAGTGATACAGACAGTAGCCTACAATTTCTAGTTTTAGATAGACAAGAAGCCAATTGCTATGATGACAAATGCATATCTATTTTCTGGAAATGATTTTTTTTGTATCTTTTATTAGATGAATCTTTTTCTTATAGATGTCTTTGACATTTGGTAACTTTTGGAGTACAAGATAAAAATGAAGAATTCTTATGCGAATACTTTTGGAGATTCTGAAGCTATAGATTATCTCAGGTAAGACATATTATATATGGTTTGAAGGATAATTTTGGGAGGAATACAAAGAAGTTATCACTGAAGATGTAATTTAAACTTAGTTAAAGATGAATTAGAAATTATGAACAAACAATAAAGTAATAATTACGTCGGATGTGGAAATTTCTTTTTTACCTTATTTTTTTAATGGTAATACCTATTTGTCTTAGCCTTATTGTTTTCCTTAGTTTTTCTAGTTTCTATCAATGTAATTTTTTTTTGCTCTAACATTATTAAAACTGAAGTTATTGTCAAATTATGTCTCAGGTCAGTTTTTAAAAAATTCAATATGGTGCCTGGAGAATCAAGCAATTAAAATAATTACTAATATTCATTTTTATAAATATACATAACCTTAGTTCGCCTAAATAGGTTTATTTTATTCTGGCAATCACATCCTTAATACAAATTTAAGGTAAAAAAAAAAGGCAACATTTAACTTATGTTTATTCCAGGCATACAAGAATCTACTACATTAATTATCATTGAATAATTTAGTTTTTCATTTGATATTTTTAATTATAAAACGTCCATTTCTTTATTAAATATATATTCTATGAACAGAATTATTATTTAAAAATAAGCCATTAAATTAATTATTCATAAGAAAATGAATTTCAAATTAAGACTTATTTTCTTATATCAATCATTCTATATATTTAATAATTTGATTGTCTAGTACTTGTCCTTTCACATTCATATGTAATCTGAATTTTTTTTAATAATAAAAATTATTTTAAAATGCTATGGTTTGTTTAATCTAGTTAAATAAATAATGTGTTTTAAAAAAATTAAATGGACTAAACATTCCTTAACTATTTTGAGACTTGCTACTTAAATAAATTATTTTTAATATAATATTTAGACCTATTCTAATTGTGACAAAACCATATTTTCTTACATGAATAATTAATTAAGCATTAATTAAAAACAAAACTGGGCTTTATGAGTTAGAATAAATTTATATCATAAACATTGATTTTATTTTGATTCTGTTACAACAAAAAAATCATAACATTAAATTTTATATTCCCTATTTGAGATATAAACTAACATTAAATAAAGATATTTAAAACAAATCAAATAACAAACACTATAAAATATATCTTAAAATGATTGAGCATGAAATTGATAAGTTCTTGACTACTATCTTTTTTAAGATGTATATATTATAACGGTCAGGAAAAAGGGAGTCTTACCATATCTGCCGTACAGGGCACCAGCCTATTTGAACCTGGAAAATTTATATAGTAGGCAGATATGTGCTGTTAAAGATCCAACTTTTACATATATATTTTATTACGACTGTCAGCCCCTTGCCACTAGCTTGCGGAGCAGCAGAGATAATTTATAATATAAATTCTTATAAGTTTTAATAAAGATTTATATTCTCAAAATATATTGATATTTAAAAAAAATAAAATAAGCCACTGCCAGTAATTAACACACATATATAAATATTTAAGTTTTGAGGAATAAAATTTATCTTTAGATTTTAATATTAATTTTTAAATTTAACTTACTATTTTAAACAGTCTGCACAGATGGACATTTTAATAAATTTTACTTTAGAATGTTGAGTATAGATAGGCTACATAGATTACTCAGTTAAAAACTTTTCAAAACAAACGTTCAATCTCAGACTAAAAGTTCGCAGCCAAACCAACGCCTGCTTCCAGATATATAGTTGCAACCAATGCAATATGAAGATGCTAGCATAAAACCACGCTAACAGGAATGTGCATCTGACAGCGTGATATTATTTGAAGGACATGATCCTCGTCCAGTGCAGGAATGTGCGTCTGTCTGGTGAAGGAATCATGTATATAAAATAATTAACGAGAAGTGCTACGTATGGGGGAGAGCAGTCTATCTGCCGACTTATAGTCCCTATCCATAGAGCCAAAAAAGGGTCAATGGCGCAGGAAATACGTCTGCGTCCATTTCAACGCAATGACTACATCTTTGGGTCATGCATTCAATTGGGCTTGCCCTGTATGCTAAACACGCTTTACATTACATTGATATAAACAACCATATATCCCTCCACCAACATCGACCTAACTACGAAACAAATAGCCTGAAATAAAAGCCCTTTAAAATAAACATAAACGATTAAAATATAAAAGTTACTGATGGAATTGCAGAGGGAAATTTACAATAAACCCAATGGCATTCATCATAAGATGCCGCATTGACACCAACAACTTAAAAGATATACAAATAAATACGTTTGGGATACCCAGCATAGTGTCATATTTACCGATATCTATATATTTTAATCAATATGAAAATAAAAATAATTAAACGTTAAGGAATCCATGCAGCCATCTACACCCAACTTAAATTTAATACATTTAAATAATTTAGTTAATAAATATTAATAATAAAAAAATGGAAATGATTAAATTAGCAAACTTATATATATATATAAAATTAAACATTAATAATTGATTTTGAAAACTTAAAAGTCAGATTAAAGTTCATTTTAAAAAATTAGGTTCAGTTGATTATTAAAAGCTTGTTAAATCTTGAAAGTTCTTAATTTTTTTTTTTAAAATTTTACAGTTCATATCTTACAGTAGAAGAGCTTCTGGTTCCTGGTGCTAATTCCCGCGAAATCTTTATTTGTCATACTTACATGGAAGACTGGTCTGGAGATGGCCATAGCTGATTCAATCCTGGTACTATTTTATTGCAGTACCCATATGATTCGGGATCTGCAATAGTATCATTTATAATTCAACAGTCATTTCATTTGAAATAAGAGAGAGAGAGAGAGAGTGAAAAGTGCGTCCTTTCACCCTTCTCAAAAAATCAAGCTGGAACTAACTCTCAATTTGAATTGTTTCTTTTTATAGCAATCCTCCGGATTCACTGAACAGTTTCCTGTTCCAATCATTTTCATTAAGGTCCAAGCGTTGGTTTGCTGCTTCTATTGGACATTTATTTTTTTTATTCTCTTATCTGACCTTTTTAATTATATAAGAGCCCCAAAGGCTAGTTTGCTTTTCGTTTAATTTATAAAACAATCATTTCCATTTACTGAGATTACATAGAATCTTTTAACAAAAATATTTTATCTTTAGATCTTGTACTTTTTTTTATAAAAAAGTACGTTCAAATATTTTTTTTTAAAAAAAAATATTTTTAAAATGTTCCATCTATGCAATATATTATATACGTTAAACAACTCTTTTTAATTTTAGCTTTTAATAAATTTATTTTTATTTACGAATTTAAATTTAAATTTTAAATTAATGTAATGGCATATTATGTACTGTTACAATATATTTGGTATTCATAAATTATTATATAATCAAAAATAATAGTAGTTTGATCTAATTTTGACATAATTATTTTACTGTAAATGGCATGCTGAAAAGGAACAATGACCAAAGATATATACCTAGAATGGGCTTGTACACACAGGTCATTATCTGCCGCCACTAATATTTTGTTTTTTAATAAACATGTAAAATACTTTCATGTTTTAATATTTTGCATAATCTCATATCCACATTTTGGGAATCTCTGGTTTATGTTATTATCTTTAGTCTAGAATAACCAGTCTGATGAAATAAAAAAAAAAGCTTCTCAAATAGTCACTGCATCATTGAGTCCCTAATAATAGTTATGATATAAAAAAGAATTAAGAAAGATTGTGACATCTTACTTCTAATGATTCCCCAGTAATGATAAGAGCAGCATCATTTTTACGCCTGAAGGCATTTAACTCTTGATGGGCTTCAGCTCGAGATGTTATGGGTTTCAGAGTGTGAATTATCTGAGTTCTGGATACCAAACGAGAACTTTTGGCTATGCATGTTGCTGTTTCCATTTTATCTCCAGTTAACATCCAAATCTCAAAAAAAGGCAAAGAACAATAAATAATAATTACACAAATGCTCTTTTGCTATCTACAATGGTCTAAAAATGTTTATAATATTATGCATGTTACACTAAGTAAGACAATAAAATGTTACCAAAGATAATATAATATTTGTTTGTTTTTGGTTTTATTTATAGGCAAAAAAAAAAACTCATAATAAATATTTATTTTCATAAAATGAAAATACTATTTCAGATATACAATTAATTTGTGTAAAATAGAAAGTAAAATACCTTCAGACCAGCATTTCTTAAAACTTCCAAAGTAGGACGAACATTCTCTTGCAATTTATCTTCAACTCCTGTAAGACAAAGTAATTCTAAATCGCGTTCCAAAGATTCTACTACTGCAGCAACTTTTGCTACTCGATCCTGAATGCTTAATTTAGCTTGATTATAACGAGCCTTAAAAAAATGAAATAAAAAATATTGGATTCTTAAAATAATCAAAAGTTTATTAATAAATTTGGTTTTAACTTATTTTGAAGTAAGTATCAAAAATTATAAATGTATAATTTAATTTCTAACTCAACATTTCTTTAAAAAGGTTCAATTCTAAAATGAAAAAAAGTTCTTGGTTAGATTCTTGACTTAGGGGGGGAAAAAACAATTTATTTAAATATTTCTGAAATATAACAATCACTCTTATGCTAGCACATAACAGTTATTAAACAGGCAAAACTCTCCATACAGAAGTGTCATCCTGTGCCAACCAAAGTAATCAATGGATGCCAGAAGGCTTGTGCATAAAATTCCCATCTAGTACCTACTCATCCAATATCCCCAGACTAGTTTCTGGTTTGTGGTCTTCGTCAGTGAGGAGCCTTGGATCTGAGAGCACTGCACCTAGATCTTAGGATCTAATGCAACCCTCCAGCAGCCACCTTTTATCTCTACTTAACTACAAAACTATGAGAATCAAATTGAAAACACAATATTTTCAATTTAAGCTCAATAGCTTATATAGTCATATGGGTTTGAACTCAGTTCAGCACCCATACATTTTGGTGTCTTTGGCTCTTTAACAACCATAGCCACTACCTAAACCATATTCAAACTCCATCCTTATGCGTATATATGCATATTTTTTGTTTAATTATTAAAATAATCACTGATATAGATATTTACTAATATATTAATTTAAATATCTTAAATGAATTATAACTATCTTATATTATATTATTCGTATATGTGTGTAAGGGATACATATATATTATAGGTGAGGGGAGATCATTTGTAAAATGTGTATAATATCAAAATATTTTATATAAATTTGTATTTTTAAAATTATATTAAATTTTATCATTTACTTTAGTAATAGCAGTCAGAAAAAAAATCTGATGCAATCCTGCCGAATATTCTCGAATGCAATTAGGTCAATTAACTGGAAATCCATTAGTCCAAATTAAAATGTTATAATTTTATAAAAGTAATGTAAAATCCATTAGTGAAAATTTTATCCACTTCAAATGTATTTTAAAATCTAAGATTATATTTTAAAACAATCGTTCAAGAAATTCTTAGCAGGATTGTATTGTTTTAAAACTTAAAGAACAAAGGTGTGCATCCGGTCTACAAATTGCAGATCGCCAAAGTAGATAAATTGTCTTAAGTCAAGTAGTTAAAAGCATTCCAGAATAATTTAAAAATGGTATAAATAGTGCTGGATTTGAACACCCAAGAAGAGCAAATAATTTGAGAAGAGCAATGGCAAGCAAAATCCACGCTCATTGTACCGTTGGCTCAATGTATCATGAGTAGGTAAAAACTTCACCTTTTTTGCCGTTCCAGAATGGCATCTTTCCTGACACCACCGGCCAGGATCCAGATACTCGTGAACTATTACTATGAACCTATATACTAAATAATGACCAACCTGAAAAAAACTAGATCTAATCTACAATGGACTTTTCAAATCATCCAAGAATCGTTGTCAATAATGAACAAGGTAACAAATCCATGCTGTTGCTATAACTCTTAAATTTATGTGTATAATCTCAATTTTAAGATAAATTTCTTATCTAACCATTCCTTCAAATGTAATGTAATTTTTTTTTTTAGCTGATCTTAAGATCAGAAATATATTATCAACTAATATAATTTGTAAATTCTTACTTTATCTGTTAAATTGTGTTCAACTATCTATAAATTCTCTTCGTATTTCTCCTATCATTGAGCCTCTAGTAAATAGTTCTAATTTCTTATTTCACTTCGTATTTTGATTATATTTTAAATAATATGCCAATAATTTTCTAAATTTGCAAGAATGTTCGCTCTTTTTTAAATCCCCCCCCCCTTATTTTCATGGGGAGATCAGTTTAATTTCTTTTAATTAAAACGCATTTGTTATTTCAATTACAGTGGAAGCTTGCGAATTTGGGAAAAACAACTTAATTATATTATAAGGTGATTGCCGAAAAACAGAGTAAAAATCTGTTTTTCTAAGAGTTTTTTTTAAAAATTAAATTATAATGCTAATTCTAAGAAATTCAAACCTGTTTATCTGAAATTAAGTCAATATTTTATTCTATGAAGTCAATAACCACTCCCTCAATCCTATATAAAGATAACATTTGTGGGAAGTTTTATATATAAATTAATGTAACAGGGGAAGGGGATTTCTATTTCAATATTTTGCCATTTTCTTAATAAATTTAAGCTTTCCCTTACTGTTTAGCATTCAAATCATACCATTACGCTGGATATTCCATAATATATAGGTATTAATTAATCAAGGATTCTTTTAAAGTTTTATATAAGTGTGGTTCCAAGTATTGCATGCATACAGGCTCCCTCATTCATGTTTTTCATATATATTGTGCTTCGTTCCCCAGGTGTATCAGAAAGCTGAACCCCGTCTCATATCTACAAGTCCAAGAACCAGGTTCTTAAACCACCCTGGGGACTTACTTTTGTCATTTGATCTAACTATATAGGAGTACTCTGGAAAAAGCCCAGCCTATTGCAACTCACAGCAGACTGTTCTTCGTTTCATTAGCCGATTCTGCCAAAGTCTGCAGACGTATATCAGTCTTTTCTTCTTCAATGAATTTTCGGAAGCACCTTCTAGGATCTGCGACTGGATCACATAAATATGCCACTATGCATGCACTACTCTCTTAAGTTCTAGTTCCAAATAAAACCTATGAATAGCCATAAGCCGTAATGTTCTGATTCCACTAAGCAGATTTCTTTATTATATTTATTAATATTTTCATGCGTGTGTCATTTGTACGTATTCAGCATAAGCTGAGATCCCTCCATTTATTAATAATAATCATATTTCGATAATAAAAGAATCTTTATTAATTAAATTCGGTCAAGTGCTATATTTTGTTCTTTCTAGGGATGGACTTAAAGAGTCATTTATATACTCGTATATAGCACTATTAAAATTATATTGACGGATATTATAGTTTATCAATTATTGGCATATAAATCAGCCACAATAAAATAACCAATTAATGAATGTATTTGTCATTTCTCAAATTATAAAAGATAAATTTCATATTATATAAATGTAATGAGGCCAATGACGACTAACAGAGAAATATAATCTAATAACTCATATGTATTTTATTTAAATTAATAAATCATATACCTATAATAAATTTCAGAATCATTGTTTCATTCATTAAAAATATTATATTTTGATTAATAAATTATGCTTGCTCTGACTAGATGATCTCCCTCTAAGCCTATCTATATAATTAATGTGAAAGGTCCAATCTTTTAGATATATTCAATCTTATAATAAATGCTTCACTATACTATCATTCCAATTAGTCTCTTTGTGTCTCCATTTTGTGATGCCGGCGGAGAGAGAAAAACTAGATTGGTATCATAGGGATTGTTGCTCATAAGTTGGTAGATCTGGAAAATAGGCAAATAGGGCAGAGTTCATGAGTGTTCCTGACTTATGTATCTTGCACATATTTGGACTTGAGGTACTTTTGCCTAGATGCTAGATCTTGTTATATGAATAGACAAAACTGACCGGTACAGGTGGCACAGGGTGGCACTACTGTATGAAGATTTGCCTGTTTAAATATAACAATCATGGGATTTATGACAAAAAGACTAGATACAATAATGATCTCCCAAGAGGAATAGATCCTTGTAGCCACAATTAGGTATCAACTCCTCACTGAAAAGACCCATAGGTCGAAACCGGTCTGGGGATGGGGACACTCTAAGATAAAGATGATTTGAATGCCTTCTCTTGTAGTAGCATTTATCATAATAAAAAAAAAGCTTGTTTAGAGCGTTAGCATGCTCTTAAGTTTACATATTGGTAATTGCAAGCTATATATAAGTCATGTGACATCTGACTTATTATTATTACTATTATCCATAGTAGGAAAAAACAACATTAATATTAATGAACAGAAACTATCACTCAATGATATCAGCATTAAAAAAGGTCATAAAAAGAATATCTTTAAGAACCATGTTGTGGAAAAGATAAAACAAACTTAACTGCACTCCTCTTGTGTGATTCATAAAAACAAGAACATAATATGATATTGGTAAAGCCACATGATCAACAAAAGAAGATAGAATTTCATAATATTTTAGTATTAGGCAATTGTAAAAATTCACAACTAATATTATAGCTTAGTAATAATTCAGAATGCATAACTAAATAGAAAAATCAATCATAAATTTCTTTCTAACAATATACCTGTAAGGTAAAATATTAAAATTATGTATTAATAAAATAGAATTTAAAAAAGAAAAGAAATAAAATCATAGTATCATATATACATAGCATGACAATCTAAAAGAATCTGAATAAATTATAATTAAGTGGTTTGCATTTCATTCTAAATATTTCAAGCATATTCAACTCTGTAATTACAAAAAAAAAAAATTAAATTTAGAAAGAGTATAGCCACTAAGAAATAGTTGTAAAGAAAATTACTAATGTCCTTTAGTTTGGTAAAAATGTAATGAAATGTTCTTGAAAATTAAATTGTAAAACTATTTATATGTGTAAAATAAAAATATGTAGTTATAAAGTTTAATGATTCTAAATGGGTCCTATTTTTATTACAATTTTAACTTCTTAATACAAAATATTTCTCAAATTTTATATTTTTCTGAAGGAGCCAGAAAGATGAATCTAAATATATAAAAGTTAAATATAAAATAATAAAATGAAACAAATTGCAGACAAGTTAAAAAAAGACAGCTAAAATTTTCATTTTTTACGTAGATTAAACAAAAAAGATGCCAATCTAAAAACAATTAACTATCTCTAATGAATACTGAGCAAGGTTAATTAAAATTAATGTATCAAGAAAAAAGTTAATTAAATATGGAATTTAAAAATATTCATTTATTAAAGTGCTATTGAAAAACAACTGAGCAGAAAACAGCCTCGAATGGAAAAAAAATGAGGGAAAAAGAGCAAGAATATCACCAAATTATCAGATTACAGAGTAGAAGTTATTGGTCCAACATCATCAATCAAAAGGGAGATGAGTTATAAGTTCATCAAAATATCTTTACCACAACAAACTTAAATTAACGAAGCTTCTAGATCAAATGGAATAGCTGTAGAGTACTTTTCACAATTATCACTTTCTCAGCTATAATAGACAATTTTTATTACTGGAGAACTAACTGCATAATATATTAACTGTATGTTATCTGTGTGCATCCATTCTTTCCACCATGTAGTTTCATAGAAATATAATAATGCCATGTTTGTAATTCAAAAGATGAAGCCTAATAATATATTTCTGTTATTGGCCAAAAAGTAATGCTATTGCTTGAAAGTTAGCCAGCCATGATCTACAAACTGCCAGTTTCAAGAATTTGAAAAAGATATCATATCTATATTTAGAAGAGGTATCTGAAGTAATAAGCTTAAACAAGCATAAAATCCATTCTAGAAAATCAAATATACTTCTTTATATTCTTACTTTTCATGTATTGTATAAATTATCTGTTCTTAGATATGTAGAACTATGTGAATATTTGTTTAAGAAATCTAAGACTTGTAATAATTCAGGAATAGTAATTACTATTTGTTTAGAATTTTACTAGGTAAACACAATTAATCTTGTTGAACTAAGGCAATGATATGCAACCATGGATCATCAGAACTTTATGTAAAAATTGTTTAGGATCACAAAATTTTTAAAAAATTCTCTTAAGTTTTGGATAATGATAAGTTTGTTTTGTTTCCTTTTTTAAAAGAATTTAATTTTTAAAAATAGATAAAAATCACATGAAAATAAACTTTTTGTATGTATTATAATTTTTTTATAAGTTACGACTGATTTATTTCAAAAATTTTATTTCAAATTGTATAAAACTATTATTATGAATATCCCATCCTTTCATACTCATATTTATAATTTAGTCATGGTAAAAACTAATAATGGGTTGTGTCAAATTTTCATTAAAGATAGGGGTTACAAGTATAAAAAAGGGATCTCAATTGTAAAAAGATTGTGCATCACTAAACTAAGCAATTATGCATTTTATAAATATTTTATTTATTATTGTTATGGAAAAATGATCTAGATAATGACTTGATAAATATATGTTAGAGATTATATAGTCTAACCAAAATATACTTAATTTTTGATAGAAAAAAGTTTGCAAATGTTTCTTATATATATATGTATTGTAAGGTGATGCCCAATCCTTATAAAAAAATAATAAGTAACTGATATTTTGGAATGACAAGTATGAAGATTAGATAGGCAGACAACTTTTAAAACATAATTTTAGGATATTTGGAGACACGCATATATATATAAACAACCATGCCCTCAGAAAGGAATGAATTCATATGTTGCTTTGTTAAAATAAATGTGAAATAGAACATTTATACACACACATTTATACATGGTATATTTAATAGTTTTAATCATGACATGATAGACATAATAGTAATCTAATGTTAAAATATGCTAACAACCAAGTTTCTTTTGTTTAAAAGAGTAAACATTTATTGATTTTGGAACATGAAAAAAAACTAGTCAACAGTTGTTTTTAGTTTGTTGGTGATTGTTATTCAAAATGGAATACCATTAAAGTAAAGCTTTAGAATAAGAATATTTTTAATTATTATTATATTAATTATAATGATTTCATTTCATTTTTAAAAAAAAACTTAATATCTTGAATGGCATTTATTTGGTAAAGTGCAAAATATTTTTTTTAAAAAAGAGACATTATTTAAAATGATGAACTTTAATTCTGAGTCATTTATATTTGCTTATCAACTACAGAATTATAATTATTATAAAGTTTATTTTTTAAAAAAAAAAAAAAAAACTAATAATGACATAGAATTTTAAAATACTAAATTGTATTTCCTTTGAAGCAAAATCTATTATCATGCATCTTATATATATATAAACTGTATGTAAACAGCGTTTCTATTTATATTATAACACAAGCTTCGAAAAAAAATTTATATTTAGCTACTTATTTGCGTATATATATAATCTAAGGATGCAATTTTGCTAAATTAATTGTCGCAGAATCTTTGTGTCTTCTTAGTGTCATCAGATGATGGTGGAGTATAATAACCATTGGTATGCTTAATGTCTACATTAGCGTGGAATGATTTGGAGATAGAATTGGAAAGGCAATGGCTACAAAATCAAGACCCCAAGAGTTCAATTTCGTTGTGGGAATTGTTAAGTGGATGGAATTTTAAAATCATTTAACATGCGTGAATAAAAAAAAGACATCGTCTGCTAAATAAAAACACTGAAGCCACTCTTACAAATTTTAACCCTTTGTTTTTAAAGAAGTCCAAGATTTTGTCTAATTTTGATGCTCTTAAATATTTTATATTTTGTATTTTTTTTTAAATGTATACTGAGAGTTGAGTTACGATTTTTCTCACCCTTTTACTCATTTGCAGAAAACATTATTTTTCTCTAAATCTAAAAATGTAAAGAACCCATTTGGCTTAAATTTTTATAGGAAGAAAGAAATATAAATACACAACTCAAAGTATACATATATAAATTTTATATGTTCATAAATAAAGTCTTAACATAATTGGATGTATTAGATTGGACATTGACTTAAAAGACAAAAGGTAAGATTTTAAACATCTACACTTAATTAGACATTTAATATATAAAATTAAATATTAATTAGACTTACTAATAAGTAATTATATATGAGTACATTTTCCTGTTTGTATGATTAATGGTCTTATGAATGAAATCTATCTATAAAGCATAAATTAGCAATCTAAAGATGTAACTTTAATATACATTCAGAGGACATAATCAAAGTAAACATTGGAAATCTAATAATATAGTTTGATCTTCAAAATAAGTTACTTTATTCTACATTGCGCATTGTAATTTTATAATTTTTATTTTGATTGATATTTTAATATTTAAATCATAGCTAGTCATATTATAGTAAAGACAAATCAATACTTTATTATATTCATGTAAATATTCTTATTAAGTTATAAATATTATAAATTTAACCCAGATTTGTTAATAAATATTTGTTGTTTGAAGTTAAAATCTGTGTTTCTCTGGTGTCTAGATTATCAAGCATCATTCAAACTTCACTCACCAGAATATCTATCATACATGTGTACACTTTTTTAATATATTCATTAGTAAAAAGCCATTAGGGATCTATGTAGAGGTCACATTATGGCCATCCTGTTTAAATCCATCCTTGAGTAGAGTTAAAGGCAAATTTCTTCACTGAGTTTGTACTCCGAACCATAATAGGACCCGTAAGTAGAGAAGGCTCTGGATATACCATTTTAAAGTATTCGGTCCATTACATATTTGGGCAAGAACAGTAGGTAGAGTCACTACATTACATTATTCGGTCCGTTACAGTATATACTAGATTAAATCTCTATTATATATTTGTATATATTTATTTAACCATGATTAGTAGATATAAAATTGAATTAAATTAATAAAATTGTTATTATTTAAAAATAATTTAAAATGTTGATGCCATTCTTCATTGTATGTCCATTTCATTCTTAAGATTTGTTTAATATTACATAAATTGTTATCTAAGTGGCTGTGTTTATACAAAATCCACCATTATCAATAATCTTCATTTAGATAGTGATATCCTAGTTATATATGTTATAAATAATAGTATTAAATTTAAAATGAACATTAAATCAGCAACTAGAAAAATGGTTTATATCTTGAAAATAATCAGAAAACATAAGCTGGGGTCCTGATGATGGTCAAAAATCTTTGTATGGATTATGTGCATATTTTAGTATCACAAAGAGTATGTGACCTTGACATACAAGCTTTTTATATTGCAAATGTTATTCATGCTGCTATATAAATATTTAATAGCAATATAAATAGTGTATCATGGTATAAATGATATTTAAAAGATTCAGTCTGATACATAAATGTGATCTTTTACACGGTGACTTAATACATCAATTGGAGTGATTTACCTTTTATATATATGTCTTGTCATTTGTTCTGGTAATATGCTTAAAAAACTTAAATGATTATCAAATCTATTATATTCAAAAATCTAGGATTTGAATATCAGTGAAAACTGAAAGACTTTTTTAGATCCCAAATAAAGTTAAATTTTTTTTCACCATCATAGCTGGTTTCATGAGCAATGTCTTCTTCAATGTTATCTCTCAAATGAAATTAGAATCTTCAATACTTATACCCATATGCTCTTTTTATTATATCATATATGAGAACCCTGAGTTTAGTTTACGTTGTCATATCATTTGAATCCGAAGCCTGTTATATGGTGATTGTGGCTTTTTTAATAGTTGTTCTTCTTGGAGAAGTTCATTGATTTGGTGGCTATGGGTTATAATATAAATCAATACGTATTTTAAATAAAACAAGCAATTTAATTTTAAACATCAAGTTTAACTAATTGTTTATTTCAGGATTATTAAATCAATCTTAATCATTTAAATAAAATAATAAAATGTATAGATATAAAGTTTATTGATTAATTCTAGATATGATGAATGTAAAAAACGAATTTTATTGTACATCACCTTACTCTACTTATTTGTATTTCAGATAGGAATAGTAACAATAAATGGTGTGTAAAAGTTAAATAAATTAATATGTAATTTAGTATCTTAGAAATATGACCTTTTCTTCCATAAATATGCCAAGACTATGGTTTCAGTAATGACAAAACAGATGTATTAAATATAACAATTGTTTTATTATAAAATAACAAGAATATAAACAAACATAATAAAAATCATAAGCAAACAGTCATAAACATAATTTATTATTAAGATTCTATAAAAAATAATCAATAAATATAAGTGTTTGTTCTCTGTGAATAATCTAAGCTTGGAATATAAATATGTGTAATTCTAAAATGTTGCAAACACATAAGTACTCCAGTGGAGAGGATTGAATAATCAATAAATTATCAACATCATTTTATAAAACTGGTTAGCTAGTTCTTTCACTCTTCTAGAGTAAGTAAAATTATTTGCTTAACAGTCCTAAATGATATACAAAATACATAGGTTTATTTATTATAAGTTAATATCCTTTACTGGAATAATTTGCTAATTAGGAGTATACCTCTATTAACAAACACAATTTATTTTATTTATATCATTAGAATGGCTCATTACATAGTATAGTGTTTCAAAACTAGTACAACAATCATAGACGCTATGCACATAAATATAATATTCCTTAGTGATATAATTGTCTACTTAAGGATGATTAGCTTTCTATGAATCTGAAACTTAATTTAAGGACTAATAAAACGTATGATTAATTAGATGTAAACAGGTTTACATAAGTTTAAAAGTTAGTTGAACTAAATACAACCTGATTCCAATATAAAATATAAATCACATTTACTATACCACACCCAATATCATTAATAAAATATATAAAGTTGTATATCTGCACCATCATACCACAGCATTATCTTGAGAACTTTATTATTTGTTTATTACACTAATAATAATTATAACCAAATAACTAGACAATTATAGCAAAGTTTATTTAAAATAATCAATTTGTAATCCGACTGTTGTGAAGAACTGAAAATTATCCTATGGAAATATTTACACTTTGAAGAATTCCAATGTTTTAATTTAAAATTCATGAGCAATACTTTAATAAAAGCATTAGATATTAAATTATAATCACGAGGTAATTCCTTTTGTAGGATTAACCTTAGGTTACTTAATATAATGATTTAATAAAAATTCATTAAGCATATTTGGTAATCCAATTTAGATTATGTAGTTAGCACATTAATCCATTTTAAGATGTCTGCTGATCACTTTGATGTTTATCACATTTCCATATTGTGGCATTTGTAATCCTAAATCCATTTTTAAAAAAAGTAACGTTGAATTGTAGTTTTTTATACACAAAAAGAGAGCAGTTGAATCCATTTGAGACCACTTACAGATTTATATCAATATGGTTGGCATTTATCATGTATTTTAATATCATTACATTATTAACCCTTGGGTTTACAGATATTTAATTAATTTTGCTATATAGTTCAGGTCATTTTAATATTTAATAAGACCAAGAAAATAAATTATAATCCATAAACATATCTCTGCTGATTTTCATTAATAATTCAGCATTTCTTCAAAACTGCAAATTTTATATGACTTTATACATGAATTTAAACTTATTAATTAAAGTATATCTTTCACTAATCCATGGCGAGTTAATTCATAGTTTTAAAACAAATTATTTCATAATTATTTTGAATCAAGAGACAAGCAACTTGATAGAAGTTATTCTGAGCATCCTGTAAACAATTTTACAATGTTTTCATTAATAGTTGAAAGCAAAAATTACATTTTTTTGAAAATAGTATTTAGTGATAATCCTGTATGGAGATGTTAAACGATTACAGTTTGAGAAGAAAACAATCAAAATGGCTATTTTGAAGTTAAATTTGACTATATTTGATGTATCATAACTTTACAATGACTGACTGGATTTTCCCCAAGTAGTTATATTTATACTCTTTGGTCAGTTAGTATGTTAATTGGTTATAATTTCCTGACATGCTTTTCTGCTTTCTGGTTTTTCCTGGAAAAATTAGAGAACTATCATGGTGATAAAATTATCTAGCTTTATTTTAAGCGAGAAAATTTTTCAGACTTCTGACAAAATGAAGGGAAAAAATTAAGCTTTTTAATCATTTTATTTTGATCTGTTTCAAAACAAAATTTTACAATGATTTATTTAATATATAGGGTATATGAGCACAGACTTTCACATGACCCACCACTCTCCACTATATCTAATAACACTGATACACCCAAGCACATATATGCTGAAAAGATAAATAATCACCAATATACGTATTTCATGCTAAACCAGCAATTATCAGTTGGTCCAGATTATCATCTCCCACACATATATATTATAAGTGCTCAGATATATATTACATTGTAGAGATGTCTGCCCATCCTTGCGTATGTATTAAATGGATTGTGTCCTATACATGTGAGGTTCAGATTGACCTTGGGTCAACATGGGTGTGACAAGAATCTCGGCCTCAGGGTGGCCTTCGAGCATTCTATCATCAGATTTTCAATTGAATAGACGGTTGAAGAGTTGGAGTGTGCAGTAGGTTGGAACCTGTCCATTAAAGTATGAAGATTGTCTATCTTAATATATATCTGAGCACTTATAGTATATATTGAAGCAGTAAATCTGTAGTACATATTTAGCTTCACTGCCTGATGACATTACATACCTTTAAAGTAGGGTTTGAACCAGTTTATATGTTTATTTGGTCATCCAGGAATGTTAAGCACACACATATACACGTATAACTTCCACCCTGTTTATTAAAAATGGTTATGTGTAACCAGTTGAATTATTATTTTAGCTTAAGTATGTTTTATTTCCCAGCTTGTAAATTCCCTTCACTTAGATAATTGTGTATGTGCGTATATGTATTACAGATATAAAAATGAATACAATTAATGTAAAGCTAAAGCAATGCCAGAAAGTTCTAAAAAGTATTATTACAATTTAAAAATGTCATTCTCATTTAACTATTTCAAGTCTAACAAAAATCATATTCTTAAAGTTATTTGCAATTTTAAAAATACGTTTAAATAATGCTTTCTGGAACGTATTTGTTTACATCTTCCAAAGTTGCCAAATTTCAAGTATAGGAGAAGCAGAAGTTCTAGGAACGCGCAAAAAGGAGTTCAAATCACTCTTCTTTTGTGTTCGATTAGAGAGTAAAATCAGAATGACTTGTGAGTAGTGGAAAGATTTGCCATCCCTGATCTTGGATCACCTTTGTCATGCTTTCCTGCCATGCCATTGCTACTTGAGAACTGTTATGTTTAACTGTAAAAGAACTATTGGAAGATGCCTATCATTATTTTGTTGACAGTGCCTTCACATCTAAACTTCGTATACATTATCCTAAATGGCCGCCATAACTTTTAAAGGTAATCCGTTTTGCCAAAGAATGAACTCTTATATTCCTTACTTCTTTCTTAAATTTTAATTGTACTCATAATGTAATCCTTATTTATTTGGTAACTGCCTATAAACTTAATTATCGTTAAATTTGTGATTTTTCTCTCTTAAGTTTTAAAAATCTCATTCTATAAAACGCTGGCACAGAATTATATATTTTAAATCTATCACTAGTTTTTAAGTTTCACACTTTAGTTATCTTTTCATGCGGCAAAACTTATTTTAAACTATGTATTTTATTGAATTAGTTATAGTATGCTAATGTTTCAATCTGGCGAACTTATATTATTTCAACCACCATTCCAATATTTTTGGAATATTTAAATAGTTAAATGTAAAATTTCTTATCGAACGCAGTTCATTTGATTGAATATTTTGAAATATATGCTTAATAGCGGATTGTTTAAAAGTCATATTATGGGATAAGATAAACCTTTTGTTATTGACACTATCGACTTAAATGCATTTTATGTTCTTTAAATAAATCTGATTATTAATATATTTTAATAACTATTTATTACTTATACGCCATTAAGAGTTAACTTGCTTATAATATAATATCGTTTAAGAATACTTGGGCTTGTTAAATAGGAAAATAATATTTTCCCTCTTCTATATTTGACATCCTAATTTGCTAAGATTTTACGTACGTTGATGAGTGGGTTAATATTTTGTCATGGCGTTACGCATGATATTGTTATTTGATTAAGCTTAAATTAATGCATTAGTCATTTAAAACTTAAGCCATATTCGTGTTGCTTACTTATGATAGCATTTTCAAGATTCGTATTTTGCTTTATCATACTTATTCCTCCGGAACTTGTCTAAGAACGAGAGTTGGTAGCTTTGATCTTGGGACAAACATTAATTTGTTAAGGCTCTTCATTGGATAACGTCGGCAAACGTACTATGGAACCTTACTACTCGTCTCTTTGAATATCGCCTTGTTATAAATACAAGCGATCTCTTATATGATAAAGCTTTTAGTCCAAAGACGGACATAAACTCCACTTTTAACGCTATCATTACGGTCAGCAATGCGAGTTCTTTTATGTGTAGTTCTCATATTATCTATAAGACGTGGCGCACTGATATTTGTAAACCACTCATTTAATAATTAGTCGAATATTTTAGGACTCTCACAGTAAAGCTTATTTAGGCTAACCCATTCCTCATTTGTACAAACCCAGATATGCTCATGAATGATAAATTATTTAACTGCCATATCAAGAGTAAACCTCTCTTTGGAGATGAATTTATAAACGTCCTTTATCATTACTTAAAGTAATGATCATAGTATTGATAACATTAATTTATTATTATTTATAGCTCATTAGCATACTAAATCAGTTGCCTATATGCAAAGTAATAACCGCATGAAATCTGTGCTATGTTTCTAAGGTAAATTAAATTGTTTACGTTCATTAAATTATGTTGATAATTACTCATGCATTTGTGTCTTTCTGAATCTCCCTCATTGAATCCTATTTAATCTTTATAATAGTGTTAGTAATATCTAGAAGTTATAACTGATTATTTTAAATGGACATTTATCTCTGGGTTGTTCTGGCTTTGCTCATTCTGAATGGATACTATATAAATTTCATGTTTCTTTTGCCATGCTAGCTGTGTGCAATTTATTTAAATTTATAGATTTTCCCCTTACATAAGATATTTGATTGAGTCAAGATTTAATATTATTTATTTATACTAATTACCCTGTAAATGTCATGTTTTTCCACTGGGTCTCCAGGACCGGAATGAATAAAATTTCATCTGTTATCATCAGAAGTGTTGTTTATAATGTTATAGTTTTAGAGAAGAGCAAATAGGGCAGAATTCATGATTGCTCCTGACCTGTGTATCTCGGGCATGAGTGGATTTAGGGTACTTTTGCTTAGATTCTAAACCTTGTTAAATGAACATACAATTCTGACCGGTACAATATGTGTGGGAGATGATAATGTGGACCAACTGATGATTGCTGGCTTAGCATGAAATACGTATATTGGTGATTATTTATCTTTTCAGCATATATGTGCTTGAGTGTATCAGTGTTATTAGATAGAGTGAAGAGTCGTGTGAAAGTCTGTGCTCATATACCCTATATATTACAAATATAGACACAGGTATATAATAAGCCTGTGTTTCAGTTAATGATTTATTTAACAAATAAATAACTTGTAAAATCACCTTAAAGTTCTCAGATATTTATTCACAAATACATTTAATAAATACCCATTAATTAAACAAGATAAATTAATTTTTATCAGTTTTATATTTATAAATTGATCAAGCCTAAATATATAAAACCTCAAGCATGCACACATATATTTTATATGAATGGTTAGCTCTATTGTTTTAACTAAATGTATTCTTAACAGCAATTATCTTGACATAGTTATTGTAAAATCTATTCATATTTTATATATTTTTCTAAAATATCCATTTTATGTGTATGTGTGTTTTTCTTTTTGTACATAAAATTCAATTGTGCTTTTCAAAATAAAAGAATAAAAATATAGACGCATGTATTTTATATATGCATTGATTAACAAAACCAGCTTGGAAAATAGATATCTTTAAATATTTTATGAAATTATATTTTCTTTTGGGTAGTATTATGAGACTTTAAAAATTAATTTTGACTATATTATTTGCTATCAGACCAATTGTAGTAGTGAATTAGGTTGTTTTCTCATCCCTGGTGTTCGCCACGGGATGGCATTGATGCTAATCAAAAACATATACATATAACGATTCTGGGGCCGGACCTAAATGATCGATTTGATCTAAAAAGAACTGATTTCTTAGATTTCTAATAAAATATTCTACTAACTGATACTATTATATGATGTTAGTTTTTTCATTTTTGTAAATGTTTATTAATCTTATCTTGTTTTTGAGTTTGTGTGTGTGTCTTTAAAGTTACGGGGCTTTTTCTAATTTTTTTTTTTTGGACTTTATGTGTGTCTTTTTAAAGTTACGGTACTTTTTTTTGCAAGAGTAAATCAATAATTTGATTCAAAAGCAAGATGTAATAAGTCAATGTTTATTAATCTTAAGATTGTTTTTTAGTTTGTGTGTGTGTCTTTAAAGTTACGGGGCTTATTCTCATTTTTTTTGGACTTTAGGCGTGTCTTTTTTTAAAGTTACAGTATTTTTGGTCAAGAGTAAATCAATCATTTTATTAAAAAAGCAATACGTAATTTTATATCTATCAAAAGTAACGTCATTTATATACTACAATTTAGAATTGATACCCGACTACTATTAGTAAGGACTGTCATTGAAAGACTCAATTGAAAAATGATACCCGACTAATTTCCGTTTTCTTTTTTTTGGGGACAGTAATGAATCAGAAAGTGGGTTGTTTTTGTTAACTCTGTCTATATAAAAAGGGTAACGTTATTGAAATACTAAATTTAAAAATGATAGCCGACTAATTTGCGTTTCTTTTGACAGTAATTAATCAGAAAGTGGGTTTCCTTTTTTTGGTAAATCTTGGGTATATATATAAAAAAAAAAAATACTGTAATTCAAATACTCCATTGAAAAAACCAAACCCCGTTGACTTTTGCTTTCTTTCTTTTTTTTTTTAAGACAGTAATTAATCAGGAACTGGGTTGTTTTGGTTAGTGTGTAGATATAAAAACTAATCTTATTTTGAAATAATAAATGTAACAAAAAAAAAAAATAATAATACTCAACTAATTTTCTTTTTTGAACAAGTAATTCCTAATAATTAGACACTGGGTTGTTTTTGTTTGTGCGTATATATATATAGCAAAAGGAACTGGTCAGGGACGAATTCTCGCGAAAACGGTACTTTTCGCATGATCCTTGAAATTTTTTCCGTCCTGCACCCTTAAAAGCAATTTTTGAGGGTTACCCATTCGTAATGGAATCTTCAGGACATTATTACTAAACTTACACAGTAAAGTAAGTTACAACACATTAAAAAAAATAGACGTCTTATCAAATTTTAAAAAACTACAACTGCTTCAAATACACACACTCTCACACGAAACTACCGAGAAAATAGATATTCTACTATTACGAGAAAATGATGAACAAAATCAACTACTATGGCAGCCAATCAAGGCATTTCTTTCTCTTTGCTTTTAGCATAGAAAAAAAAAAAAGCCATAATCGGCAGCCATCGGGAACTCTTTCTGTGTTTTATCAGAGAAAGAAGTCTCATTTGTGTTGGCTTCTGTCGCCGCCACCGCCGTCCAACATAACGTGAGGACTCTTTTCTCCGTTTATAAAGTAGAAAATTTCCTCTTTTGTTGGGTGAATGCCGGTGAAACGGTATATTTCTAGGAATTGACCTAAAAATAACGACATTTCGAGGCAAACACCAGGGATGAGAAAACAACCGTGAATTAACTTTGATTAATCAGAAAATAGAGACAATAAATTTTTTTACAGATTTTGGCTGTTAGACAATTATGATAGCAAATATAAGATTGAAATATATATAGACATATCACAGACACACATAAAAAAATACATAAAAAACATTAATAACTATCAAATAAAAAAAAAAGCTACCTCAAAATCACAATATTGCTCCTCTGAGAGTATTTTCTTGGCAACAACAAGAGTGCGTAAACCTTCCCTGGCCATATTTCCACACTATATTTATTATTAAAATAATAATAATAATAAATGATGAATAATAATAATTAATATAAAAAAAGATTAATTAAATCTCATACATAAATAAAACAATCAAATGGTTAATTGCTTAGATTATCTGATATTCAAGCATAAGAGATTTAATAAGTTGAGCTTTGATCTAGAAACCTTAAGCTTCAAATCCACCACTCTACAATTGTGTTAAACCTCACAAAGCATTAAATCTCACTATCTAAAATGTATGATACTTAAATAAAATGAATCTTCAATTTGATATGTCAGTTATTTCTACTGAGACTATGATAGTTAATCATTAGCAAAATTTAACAAAAGAAACAGGGGAATATAGTGAGTTAATAAATATCACATGACCACCTCCTCTTATGCTTGTGTATAACTGTTGTTAAAACAGGCAAAACTCACTATATATATTGCCACACACAACAAGCCTTCTGGCATCCATTGATTACTCTAGCTTGCTGTATGTGGCAACATATATAGTGAGTTTTGCCTGTTTTAATATAGTGAGTTCAAATAATTCACTGTTAATTGGGACTGCACATTAGTATTGTTTATTTAAAAATAATTCTGAAATATTTACAAAATGTATAAATTTATTTAAGAAAAAAGATCAAAAAGATCACTATATTGAATAAATAATTTAACATTCAAATTTATTTATTAAGCGCATAGGTCATATAAAATTGAAAAGAAAGGATTTCACCGTTTTAACATATATGTCTTACTGCTTTTATAATAACTGAATGCTGTCATGTTGAGTTCAAAGGAGATTCTTAAACCCAAAGACAAGTTAGAGACTTTATAATGATAAGAGCGGCCATCTTATCTTTACCCTAAATTCTGATTTATATAGGCCAATCTGAAGTGTCTTGGTTTGAGAAAGTGAAGATGATACTCTGTTCACTTTTACATTCATTATTTTCTTACACACATTAACATTCGTAAAAATCTTTTGATTTGCTACATGTTAATATTATGAATTGATAGAAATTATGTAACATTCAAACTTATTAAATGCTTAGATCATATGAAATTAAAGAGAAAGGGTTTTACCTTTTTAACATATGTGCCTTAATGATTTTATAATAACTCAATGTTGTTGTGTTGAGTACAGAGGAAACTCTCAAACCCCAACAAGATAGAGACTGTATAAAGATAAGAGTGTCTTATCTTTAAACTAAATTGATTTATATAGGCCAATCTGAAGCATCTTGGATTGAGAGATTAGCCTATATAAATTAGAATTTGGGTTAAACTTAAGATGGCCACCCTTATATTTATAAAGTTTCTATCTTGTGTTTGGGAGTCTCCTCTGTACTCAACACAATAGCATCAAGTTATAACATCAGTAAAGTGTATATATTAAAAAGGTGAAATCCTTCCCCTTTAATTTCATACGATCTATGAGCTTAATAAATAAATTTGAACATTACATAATTTCTATTAATTTGTAATATTAACATGTAGTAAATTGAAATATTTTCACAAATGTTAATGTATGTAAAAGTTGAACAAAGTAATATCTTCACTCTCTCAAACCAAGATACTTCAGATTGGCCTATATAAATCAGAATTTAGGTTAAAGATGAGATGGCCACTCTCATCTTTATAAAGTCTCTATCCTGTGTTTGGATTTGAGAGTATCCTCTGTACTCAATGATAGCACTGAGTTATTATAAAATCAGTAAGGCACATATGTCAAAAAGGTAAAGTTCTTTCTCTTTAACTGAATAAATAATTGTAATAGAAGATTTTTTTCTTATTTACTATTGTTTCCCCCCCCCCCCCCCAGACTGTAAAACACAGAAACAAAAAATTGTTAAAGTAATTTGTAGAATATATTTACATTTATCCCACTGAATTAAATCATTTTTGTTTTATTTCATTTTTTTTCATGTATAAATTATCTAGGTCTAAAATCTAAAAATGCAATGTGCAAAAAAACAGATAAACTGATTAATCTAAAATCCTATTAAATTGCACATTGTTCTATTTAAGTAAAAAATAGTAAATTTACAAGACATGTTTAACCACAGAAATGTTAAATATTCATATGGTGAAAATATTTTTTACTGGAAAGGCAAGAGAAACATAGAGACATAAGTCATTGTAAACTACCAACATACTCTCATTTTTAAAATGTTTATATACTGTTTTTTTTTACTTGAATGTATGATATTCATAAAAAGATGCTTTACAAGATATTTAATATAATCTACATATCTGAGATAAATATAATATAACTCAAATTTCAAAGCCTGATTAATCAAAAAAGTTTAGTTTTATCCGAATTTAATTTTAAAAATGATGTAACTTGAATTTCTCTTAGTCAAGAGCTAACAATTGTAACTCCTAATCTAATCCTCAAGTAGATTTCTTGCTTTATATATAACTGTAATGGATGTAATGACTACCATGCCTTTGTTAAACTATTTCCAGCAGAGAACTTAAAACATAGATAACAATGAACTTTCTTTCTTAAAATTATCATTACATAAGTTTTTCAATATATTTTAAGAGTTAGAATGGAATAGTACAGCAAAAATATGATAAGCTGAAAAAAATTTCTGATTCAGTTTAAATCTGCTACATTATGATTTAGAATCAAAAAAAAAGATTACAATTATAATCTTTTATTGATTCATGCATATTTTTTTCATACAAATATTTTTCTGAGGATTGTTAATAATTAGAATTAATAATAAACTAGGATGCTTTTGCTCAACAAATTTCATTAAGAAAATAAGCAATTTTAAAAGACAATGGATCCTAATTTTAAGTAAGAATTTAATCTAATTTTGCTATTAAACCTTTATATGTAATTACAAAGCTATGTTTCAGAAAAGATCTAGGTCAATATATTAAAGTAAAAAAAGCCATTCTTATTTTATGGCGAATATTTGCAAAGAAGAATGAACAAATATTGAATTTAAAATGTGGCAATTAAAAATCTAATTATATAAAACTGAAAGAATGATGTAGGAAACTGAATTCATTTTTCTAATAAAAAAAAATTAGAACAGACCAACTATTATAAATATGATTAATGCTATGTTTCTAAATTCAACCTCTACTTCTTAAATCTTATCAAAATAATGGATTATCTTATTCACCTTTGCTCAATCAAATAGCCAGAGTAATTTTGCAAATTCTTGGGTGGAAATAGGAAACTTTTAACATTAAGTTGTGTAAATAATTGCCGTAATTTTACTGATGTAAAATATCAAAAAAAAAAAAAAAAAATCAACTTTCAATTACAATGAAATAATATTATGCATAAAAAAGAAAGGCTAAAATTATTTTGAAGTGAACAAAGATAATTATTGTGGCATTCATTTACGTGTTGATCACTTATTCTGCATTAAATTTTAAAAAAATTAAAGTCTGCCATGGATAATAGTTTCCAAACAAAAAAAATTACATATGAAAGTTTTACATTTTAAAATGTAGGAAAATTTATTTAACTAGTCCAACATTATATAATAGAATTTTTTTTTTTTCATTTTTCCTTTGAATTATAGCAAATTCTTATGTAAAGACCCAAATCCTTATAAAGTAATGTTTAAAGGTGTGTGGGGGGGGGTTTCCCCATTCCCCCAAAATTGTGTACATCATTTGTCACACACATACATATATATATATATGTTGAACAAACATCTAAATCACATTTACAAATATTTCAGAATAAATCATAAATCAATCATAAGTAGTCCTGATATAAAAAAGATTTCCAATTGCACATCCTTGCTTATGCTAGCCAATTCCATAACAAAACCTTGGACAGAATGTAGAAAAGTCAGCTGTTCATATTCATATACCATTACCTAATGATAAATTTGTTATGCTATATTTAATTTGGCAAAAAAATTCTTATATTACTAAAATTATCATGATGCTCAGATTTAATTCTGCATTAATTTCTCTTGAAAATATCATTATTTCCTTGAATCATTTTTTTTTTTAAATAATTAATTGCAAATTACAATTTTCGATTATAATTTTCAACAAACGATTTGAATTAACAATAAAATTGAATCAACAAATGAACACAAAAATTTACACTAAAAAATCTCTTGTAATATGTGCTTAAAAAATTCTATCTATAAACACTAAAAAACATTATGTTGTAATGTGAGATTTGAATGTACTAGTTGTTTTTATAAAAAATTATTGTTTATTGAAATATTTATTTATTCAATAGAAAATTTATTTATATCTCATCAATTATTCCAGAATTATTATTTAAATAAGCATTTATTTTATATAGTGCATGTTTATATATTGTAATACATTAAAGATCAGCCTTTCAAGCTACTGTGCATACACTTTTTATGAGTGTTAATAATAAATGAATACTTTGGGTTGGAAAGAATAAGTGGATTCATTTTATTTTTTCTTAAATACTATATCTCGTGTTGGGAGTGAAAGTATTCATTTATTATTAACACTCGTAAAAAGAGTATGCACAGTAGCTTGAAAGGCTGATCTTTAATGTATTACAGAATCATTATTATAAATTATTAAAAGTAATTATAAACTATAAAAAAAACATTATTGTTTATAAAAGGTGATTTATTTAATTAATAAATAACAAAATCTTACAATTCTTTAACTTAGACAACACAGATGATATGTGTGATGTGATGTATTTGGCTTCTCCTTAAACGAAATCAAGAATATCTCAGCAACTATGCCCAGATAAACCTGTTAGCCACTTTATTTTCCATTCCCCACTCTAAGTCTTCCCATATGCTGCCATAAAAATAGTTCTACTGTAATGCCATCTATAAAAAGCTTGAGCAGTAAATGATTACTAGACAATAGTGCTTTTCAACTCCAGCTAGATTAATTTCTGATAGACACATTAATTGAATTCCAAATTTCATTGATAAAGATAAAAATTTAGAAAGTGGACTGGAAATTTAAAATGTACTACTATCTGGCAATTACTGATCATTTAATATTATTATAGATGACACAAGAGTAATCAGCTGCTCTTGTTTTATTATTTGATTCTTCTCAATAATTTTTAAAATCAAATGCAGACTGACAATTTGATTTAAGCATTAACTATATTTTGTACTGAAAGCATACTACACTTACTAAAATAAAAATTGATTCCCAGGATACACTCACTAATCTTTATATAATTTACTTGTGATAGTTTTATAATAATTATAAATATGTATATTCTTCAAACATTATTCATATATAGCACTATCTGCTGAATTAATCTTCACATTCAACTTTTGTTTAATTGATAAATACTCTGCAATCAAAATGACTTAATTTTTTTTTTTTGTTGAGAACAATGATTATATTTTTATACTGACAGTAAATCAATAAATCATTATTATATTTAAATACAAGTATAGTATATATACTTTAAGCAAGATGTAATTAGAGGGATTGAGCTCAGACTTTCAAGCTCCCTTTAGTCATCCACTCCATTTTATACAACCGATACTTATGACCACATACATGTGAAAAAGATAAATGATCTCCAATATAAGTATTTTGTGCTGAACCAGTTAGTCTGGATTATTATCTCTCACACATATATAAAATCAGTGCTCAATTTATATTAAGAAAATCTTCAAACTTTTAAGGGACAGACTTCAATCTTCTCCACTCTCCAATTCTTTAACCATCCATATTGCCAGATTTTCAATGATATGGATGGCTAAAGAGTTGGAGAGTGAAGAAGATTGAAGCCTAACCATTAAAGTTTGAAGATTTTCTATCTTAATATAAACCAAGCACTGATTATATATGTGTGTGGAAGATGATGATCCGAACCAACTGATGAGTGCTGGTTCAGTACAAAATATGTATCTTGGAGATCATTTATCTTTTTCATATGTATGGGCTCATGTGTATCGGTTGTATAAGATGGAGTGGATGACTGAAGAGATCTTGAAGGTCTGAGTTCAAATCCCTCTAATTAAATCATTATTATATAAATTATTATTGTGAATTCATAACTCATGAACGTGGATTTAGTAAATTGCTAACACCATAGCTAAGTGTATTCATTTCATTTCTTGATTATATCTCTAGTCTTATTTAAAATCTATAATGAATTATACTTGCTAAACAATCTTTACTAAGAATCTGCAGCATTTTGCATATTTTTATTATTTTTAATTCTATTTCACCTTAAAAACATTACATTCTTCCAGCTTTTATTCACCCCCCCCCCCCATGTCTTATTTCTAATACCTAACTAAGGTAACAAAGATATAAAATGATGTGGCAGTTGAGCCCATTTGCTTCAACAGAAAACCTTTATTTCAAACTATGTGACAGAAAGAAATCATAAACAATTATTCTTATATACCATTATTGAAAATTTAATTATCAAAAAAAAAACACATTGATAGAATCATCGGAAGTCAACAGTTATTTGATGGCATCTCACATTAAATAATAAATTAAAATTTTTATTTCTTTTTTTTTGAACAAAACAAAAATAGCATATTTTATGTAAATCATCTTACTTCTTCTTCGAGCCAATCATTATATTGAACAATGCTTGACATCACAACATCAGCTCCTTTCATATAAAATGTAATTTCACCACCATTTTGTTCCTGCAATATCAAATAATTACATTTATAATAGTAAGCAACAACAATATTTTAAAGATGTCATTTAAAACTAAAAGCATGTACAATAAAAAATTTATATATATATATTAATGGTGTATAGTGAAAATAATAACATATGCCATTCACATATATACATTATTTCTCTCTCTTATTTATAATGATTTTAATCAAGTTTAAAGAGTAAATTTAAAGAAGCACTAATATAATACAAAGATGGTCCATAAATTATTTATCCCAAAATAAGACTTAATAATTTTGTTAAGAGAGCTATACAAAAACTATTTTGAGTAATTAACACATGCAAAAATGTTTCATTTAATTAATAACTATCTCATTTCAGTGCTTAGTCCAATAAATCTCTAAAAAATCCATTAGAAGCCACAATAGATCATTGCTTTCTCTTTTGATTAGTAAATTAATTCTTTTTGATTAATTTCATTGAAGTACATTTAAAGAATTTTACAAAATTTTAAAATATTTGATTTCAAAATAAATCAACACTTAATTGGACATTTGGATATTCAGAGTTTATTATTTATAATTATCATTCATATAAAAATGATTTCCTAAAGTGGGTGCAAACAGTTTGATCTTGATATCATATAGCAAAAACATTATAATAATGATAAAACATTTGTATGGACTCTCTTTGCAATAAAACTAATGATTTTTGCTTTTTCTGCATGTTAAGAGAATTAATTAATATAAAGTTATCCACATATATGAGTAAATGCAACCAAATAGATACTTAGTTCCATGTATTGAATAATTGTTCTGTTGCAAGAAAGTTTTTATAAAAACCTTTAATTGTCCAATAATCTACTGGATAATTAATAGTGGAGAAAATTGCAAAAAAGTTTGCATATAATCTAATAAACCAGATTTTTTCCCCATTAAAGAGATATATAGCTAGAATTGATATGATTATTTAACAACTTTCATGATAGTGATGATGACAGTTTGTAGCCATTATTTAGATTTATTGCTATTAATATTTGGGTTAATTTGAAATGTTTGAATAAATTATGTAAAGAGCATATAGTATAGTTACAAGTATGTGTAGTAATTAAATGCTACTACATCTAAATCTTTAAATATATAAATAACATTCTCATATATTATTATACTCTGATTTACAAATGTCAAACTTATTGCACTCACAACTTTGATACCAACTATATCAAATAAATACATTATTGATTTTTATTAATATTAAACTAGAATTTTTCATTAACTCAAATAAAAACTTTATCTGTTTTTTAATTAAAAATAGATACAATAAGTTTGACATTTGTAAATCAAATTGTTATAATTTGATATTGATAAATATTGACCAAATAATGAATACATATGCAAGAGATTGTAATTTAGGCCAATTGAAGAATATTAGTTGACACGAACTGTATTTTGGCAAGAATTTTGTTTTTTCAGGTGACTCTTTAGTTATATGTTTTAAAAATGTATAATAGAATAAAAGTTTTGAGTATATATATAATGAGCATGCCAATAGCTCTTTATAAGCTTTTCAGAACATCCCTATCCCCAGACCGGTTTATAGCTCTGGCTTTCGTCAGTGAGGCGCTAGGATATTCAAGCATTAGATTTAAAATACCAGGTCAAGTCCAGCACTTTATCTAATGTTTAACTATTAAGTAAAAAATCTGAAATTTTCAGACATCCATGTCTTCAAATCCAGCTATCTAACTAAAATAGCGAAATGGGACTGAATGGTACTGTTCTATTAGCATGTTGAAACCGCTTGATGGCGTTGTTTCTAGGAAAACGTACAGAAATATAACGTTATCATGCCCACTACCTTATTTGTGAAATAATAATAATAAGAAGAATCATATGGATTAATGTAATTCATTTATTTTCCTTAATAAATTACTGTAATTCTTTTTACAATTTCTTTTTGTCTCTGGATATAACTACGAGAAATTTTTTACACTCAGACATTTTATCATATGGCTTAACGCAATTTACTGATTGATTTCCTTAATAAATTACTGTCAAATTTATTCGATTAACAATTTTACAATGATCACTTTAAACCTTTAACAAGTGCCTACAAATTTCATTTTAGTCCTGCAATGTATGAGGAGGGGAAGATGGTATGCCTTTTCACATTCGCAAGAATTAAAACTTATCAATTAACAGACGTTATTACAAATATTCTATTCTAGTAGAATTCCTTGTGTATGCCAGTGCTTCATGCTGGAAAAATCCCCCCCCCTCCTCACAAACTTTAAAAAGTCTACTATCATTGCTTGACAGATAACTAACTACATCATGGTAGAAGAAATGAGAATGCTTTAATTACTGAACTGTATTTGACTATATTTTTTTTTTGGTCATTTTTGAAAAGGAAAATTAATCTTTATTTATTCCAATAGCTATCTTTGAAAGAGGTTTATGGTGGATAACATTAATGGGACACCTATTAATAACGATTAATAATTTTCCAACCCGATTGTTTTTTTACGATCAAGAAATGTATTCTTTTTACAATTTCTTTTTGTCTCTGGATAAAACTATGAGAAATTTTACAGTCAGACATTTTAATTTTTGTAGGTGTTCTCGCGAATCGTGACTTTTTTCAGGAAAACAGTGAAATTGTGGTTTCCCCTAACTTTTTCTAATTATTTACACCTTACATGTTGTTCAGACACACCATATATATATATATGGTCATTATATAACATTTGTAATACAAGCTTATTAAATTAAGTCATGTGATATATGACTTAATTTCTTTGCAATTATATATATATATATGCAAGATAAATAGTCTATAAATTATTCATTACATCAACTTCATTAAATTTATTTTTATAGGGGTTACTTTTAAATGATTTTCAGTAGTTGACAGCACTATTCAAAAATACAAAAACACAGAAACAGCAAAATTTTAACTTTATTTCTAATTAATGTTGCATTTAATATACTAATTCAATTTAATTATTCTATTTCAGAAATATCAACTGTAAACTTGTGTAATCTACAGACACTGGATGACATTACTACAGTTAAAACCCCAGGCTAGTTTCTCCCTACTCACTTTCAACAATACTGATTACTATAGTTTGCATTAGATGGCACACCGTATGGAGAGTTGCTACTATTTTAATAGCTTGTGCAAGGATTATGTGATGTTTGGATAATTTAATAACAATCCTAGTCAAAGGATGTTGGAGACTATGATTATTAAAAAGAAAAGAAACTAAAATATAGAGATATTGAACTGAGTTCAGATCTGTATGACTATATAGGCAAATTAGCTTGGATTGAAAACATTACTGGATTTTTAATTTGAGCTCATTGATTTATGTTGATTAAATAATTAAAAGATAGTTTCTGAAAAGATGCATTAGATCCAAAGTGCTAGAGGTGTTACTCTCAGATATTGGGTGCCTTAATAATGCCAGTCATAAACTAGAAATTAGTCAGGGATATTGGATGAGTAGGCATTAGATAGGGATTTAAATGTACAAACCTGCTAACATTCATTGATTACTAGAGCTTGCATTTGGTGGCACATTATATGTAGAGAATTGGTACTATTTTAATATTGAAAGTAAATATATAGAAACTAGCTTAGAGATTTAGATTAGCCATAATCATTTAATGTCAAATGTTTCCTCAAATTGCCATTAAATGGTGCCAAAGTAAACAATGAATTACTATTCCTTATATAAACACATATTCGAAAGGAAGCAAAAATCTTGTTATATTTTTACCTAAACTAGTAGCATATTGCAACCTCAAAAGATTAGTTTTTGGTTTTAATCAAAATCAAAATTTATTATACATTTTTTATATAATATTCTATTACCTCTGCTGATTAATGATTGTAATATTTCAGTTTATAAAAAAACTTCAAGCACAATAATAAACTTTTAGCAATAAGTTAACTTTATGAAAAAATATGAAAATTTCTTCAATAGCATGTATATATATTATATCCATTAGATTTGTAAAAGTTTTAGCTTTAAAATGATTTTAAAAAACTTGATTTATGTTCTCATAACTTTGTTTAAAAAAGACTGTAAAGTTTGATTCCTAAGTAATTATGAATTTTGAAAATTGAATAATATAATCAGTAAAAGTTGTAGAATATAATTTTGTAATTAAAAAAAAAGCATTTAAAAATACATAATAAATAATAACTTAAGATCATAAAAATGTAATGCTTGCAATATATAAATAATAGATAAAAATAATCTATAAATTGCATTTTACTTACAAGTAAGTATCAGAAACAATAACTTTTTTAAAAATATACTTATTACACTTTGATTTATAAATGTCTAACTTTCTGGACTCATAACTTTAACATTAACAACTACAGATAAATACATTAATGGTTATTACTAATCATTTATTAAATTATATTATTCCTAGGCCCAGATATAAATTTTAAACCTCAATTAAAAATCCTTATCTGGGCTAAAGATTTAATCTCTAATTTAAAAAAATAATTACTAATAATCATTAAGGTATTTGAAATTATCAGTGTCAAAAGTTATAAGTGTAGAAAATTTCAAAGTGTTATAATTTGGTAATGATAAATATGTGAAAAGATAATAAAGACATGTATAAGAAATTGTGACCTAGATCAACTGCGTAAAAAGTGCTGGCTGTGAATGAAATGCATCTTAGAGGTCATTTGTTATTTTCAAATGTCTTTATTTATATATTTTAAAAATATATGTTTGTAAGAATTAAATATCTATGAATTGAATTGACTTCCATAATTAAAAATAATCTTAAAATTGAAAATAATAAAATTTAAAAAATTTATTTAAGATTACAAGAATTTCATAATAAAAAGCAATAATTTACTTTAATAATAATTCCCATTCTTTTAGTTTCAGATGTAAAAGGAAATACTTGTAGAATGGAATAAAACAAGATATTGCCTTGTGGTGTCTTCAATTGCATGGATGAGAGATCTCTTTTTATCAATGTTATTCCCATACTTTCAGTCCAGCTCACAAGCGCTACCTTGAAAATTTAACAAAAAAAAAAAAAAAATCATTTATTATTTATAGATTTATTTATCAAGATTTAACTAATTTATTTCTATATTTAAAAATAATAATATGAAGTAAAATGATTTCCATCAACATCATTAGAAGCTGCTGATAAATGAGATGCATCTTTCTACTCATAAATAAAAAAATATAAAAAGACAAAAAATAAAAAGCTAGTTTAAGATTAATCTGTAAATCACAAAAATATATACATTACATGTTGGTCTGTTAGTGTATTTATTTAACATTTTGCAATGCTATTCTTAACTTCTTCTGCAGCTAAGTTTTCTATTTTAAAGCCCTCAATAATTTGTAGGTATACTGCATTTCTTTAGAGTGATTTTGAAATAATCTTTATAAAGTAAGTGGAGTCTATTTCTCTCGTAAAAACTATGTTTAAGTTCACCATGAAGTTTTTTTAAGAATTCTGTCATTATTTATTTACATCACATATTCAATCTTATGAAGATGTTTTATAAGTTACATTATTTGTAAAAATCACATAAAATTTTTTCAAATATAATATGTTTTCATTGACGAAATATAGAAAAGACAAATAGTTAAAATATATTTTAATAGTACATATTTTTTGAAAATCTCCATTCTTACTTTGACTTTCTATTCTAATTTATAAACTAAAATGGTACTTATGTAGTTTGCTTTCCGGAATGCTTGCCAACCATTTTATTTTAAATTATCTATTTTCAGGGACTCAGGGGTTTCCAACACATAGTAGAAACAATATGATTGATTCTAAGTTATTGTATTCAATATTTATGGCTTTTTTTATTTATTAAGATGATAAAAAACACAAAAGTTCAAAGAAAATAAAAATAAAACATGATCAAGCAAATTATAACAAAGGTGCGGACAGACATCACTTTTCAGATGAGCACTGAAACACACAAAAATTCAAAGGGTTGTATTAAAAAAAAATTTAACATAAATTTCGCTACACCAGCTGTAAACTAATATCAGTGCACTCACAAATGATGTTTTGGAGCTTTATAATCTCGTTCCTTTCCAAACAGATAGATGCTTAGAACATGTTCACACAAAACTGCCATTGGGTCTCAGTTCACACATAAAGTATAATATCACACTAATTCTCACATATTTTTTAGGTGGGCACTATTCTGTAATTTTGAAAATATTCCATTGCATCTTGTTTTATCAATGAAAGATTTCAAATTTTAATCATATTTACAAAAATGATAAGGCAAAAAGAAATATTAAAAAAATCAGCGCATCTTGGTGAAAGTCAACAAAAAAATAATGTTAATTTTAATGTGTTATCAGCTCATCTCATGTTAACATTTTGACATTATGTTGTGAATGGAATTTATTAAAAAATGTATTCAATTTTTTTAAAATTAACATTCAATTTAAAATACATTTATTAATACTTTTTAAAGTTAACAAGCTATACATGTCCGAAAAAAAATATATAAACTAAAAAAATATATAAACAATTATCAGGATTGAAGTATTTGTTTACATTTTTTTTTCTCTAAATTATTTCATTTAATCTATTTTAATCTTTTACAAATTTAAATTAATTAATATTTAGTAGAGTCTAGATTTCTTAGGCATCACACTTCTACCTGTCCCATTTATACCGATACAATATACGTATCACCAGATAATTCTGCAATACGTTAATATGTATACCCCTTATGTACATATCATATTTACAATGTGTACATAATTATATATGTGTATAATAAATCATTAAGTCACCTAAAATATGAAAATATCTTTTTAAGTAAAAAGTGTTTGACATTTTTGCTTTTGATTAAATTAAAAAAAAAAAAATGCTTACCAAAACTGTATTGTAAATGAACTTGACTTAAAATATATGATTTTAATTTCCTCAGCCCAGTGGTCCAGATTCAAGAAATTAGGTCACCTATCTAATATACTATAATGTCCTATCACTTTGGTAGTGATTTAGAAAAAATGTACCAAATTTCAATAAATTATAATGAATTTAAATCTATTAAACCTCAATTTTAAAATATTATTTAACTTTACTCAAGCTTTCAATTGAAACCAAAAAAATCTCTATACTATATCTTTCACGGGTCTTACTTAAAATATAATGAAGTTCTATAAAAAAACTTTTAAATTTGATATCAAAATTTGCTTCAACCAGTGGTCCATATCTACCTAAAACATTATAGTTCCCTATTTCTTTGGTAGTAATTTAGAAGGAATTTACAAAATTTCAGCAAATTATATTGAATTTAAATCTGTTAAACCTCGATTTTAAAATTTTATCCTAACTTAAATATAAAAATGTTTACATGTATTTACAAATGAAGAAGTTGTAACTTAAATAAAAGCATTTAATTAAAATCTATGTTGTGTTATGTGACATAATGTTAAATGCCTTGTCATTTTTATTCATATTTTCAATTAAAAATATTAAATATTTTTTCCTCCTCCCTTTTCAGTTTTCTTAAAAATTAACAACTCCACCAGCAATTTAATATTAAAAATAACTGAATGTTACAATGTATTCCTATAAATTGAGATTATGAACTACATGATTAATATCAAACTTTGCTTATAAAAATACCCAATTAAATATTTTAAAAACAATCTTCTTTGAAGTCTAACAAAATTAAACAAAAAAAAAAGCTTAAGTACTTTTTTTTATACATACGTAATTTTTTGAAAAGCAAGTTTTATGATTCTAGAGAAACAATTAAGAAGCTGCTGTGATCCATGATCAAGTAATAAAAACTCATTCAATTATCATCAGTGATATTTTAGCCATTATTTTCCACTAATTTTTAATAAAAGTTTATAGCACTTCATGTTTATTTCATTTCTTTATTAATTACATTAAGGCTTAGGCAAATTTTATTACTGTTTTTATAAAAATCTACATATATTTTTTTTTTAATTTCACAATATATATCTAATTTTCATTTTCTATAAATTATCCCCCTACCCCCAATCTTAAAATCTAAAGAACAGGTCAAAATTTTAAAGTTTTATATTTTTCAATTTTTTTCCATTAATTTTATTTTTTTGCAATATTAATTATCGTTTTTGTTGTTTGCTTCAAATTCAACTTTCATGTTTCCAAATAAAGCAACTAAAATCTGCTTCATAAAAATCATGATTTTAGTTTGGTCAGATGGATCTTATATTTTGATAGCAATTCAGAATAAAGTTATTATATGTCAAGTACTTATTATAGACGATTATTTCAAATAGATCTTTGATAAAGAATATGTGCAGATAAAGTTATCATATAAATCAGACATTAGTAAGTACAAAAGAGCAGCATATTAGGTATCGATGTAGGGCCAGGCTTAGCTAAGTGAACTACATTTTAAGAGCTATTAACATTATTTTTCTAATGTTTATAGCCATATAACTTAAAATGGAAGAGTTTTATGTTACTTGCAAAAATTCAATACAGCTAACTGTAGAGTTAATATATTTCCAATCACTCATGCATAGAAAACAGTGAAAGATAAGGTATTATTCATCAGTCTTGTCAACTGCTAGATAGTTGAGATTTTTACTGATTTTCCATCCTAGTTTTATTTTCTAACAAAGGAAATCATATATATATATTTATAAACCTATGACCAATACATATATTTGTGCGTGAGTGTTTATATATACTTCTCTTTTATGATACTTTTTGTTTTAAAAATATATATGTTAGAATTTTTTTTTCTCTGGGAAAAATTTAATAAAATTTATAATTTATAGACTTGGAAAAGTATGTATTGTAAAAAAACAAAAATTAGTTTCTTAATTTAATATAAAAAAAAAGTTTAAAAAAAAATAATTACAAGAATATAATGAATGTAAAAAAAGTTGAAAGAAAAAAAAAGAGATTATAAAAATTAAAAAATAAATGATTACAAAAAAGTCAATAATGTAAAGTTAAATTTAAAAAAATACAAATACAATTAGATGAGTTAAAGAGCAGAAAAAAATCATTAAAGACAATACAGACTAAAACTACATATTTCTTTAGAATAATATTTCACCTCATCAGGACTTGAAGCTTGATAAACAAACTTCTGTTGACTATGATGATCTGCTTCTGTATCAAAAACCTCTTCTTCTGGATTTGAAACTTCATAGACTGGAGTAACATTGTGACATAATGCAAGAGCTTTCACAGCTTCTACAGTTCGAGTGACCATTGTTCTACGGATCTTTGGAGCTTGGATAGATCGTAGAAATGAAGTGGATGTTGAGGAAGATGTGGATGAAAGATCTTGAGCAAAAAAGGTCTTCAAATGGGCCTGCACCTATTAATACACATATAAATATTATTCAAATTTCAGTGTCAATATATCTACATAAATAAATATAATATATAGGAGATTTTAACTCAGACTTTCACACAACCCTCAAATATACTGCTGACACACTTGATCACACACATGTCGAAAAGATAAATAATCACCAATATACGTATTAATACACATATAAATATTATTCAAATTTCAGTTTCAATATATCTACATAAATAAATATAATATATAGGGGATTTGAACTCAGACTTTCACACAACCCTCAATTATACTGCTGACACACTTGATCACACACGTCAAAAAGATAAATAATCGCCAATATAGGTATTTCATCCTAAACCAGCATTCGTCAGTTGGTCCAGATTATCAGCTCCACACATATATACAATCACAACTCAGCTTTATATTAACATAGTCAATCTTCATATTTTAATAGACAGGCTTCAAACCACCCCATCCCACAACTCTTCAGCCATCCATTTCATTGAAAATCTGATGATGGAATGCTCTATAATAAATTATAGACTGCATAATTATTATGAAATGTACTTTATATAATTGATTGATGGTACAAACAATTACTATATTATTATAAAAAAAAAAAAGTGTCTGTCATTATAAAACTTACAAGAACTGTTTCCAAAAACTAAATCACAAATCATAATAATTTCAGTCATAATTTTTGAAAAGTAATAGAAAAATATATGTTTGAAATAGGTGTTAATTTTACATTATAAAATCAAAAGCAGTAGCAATAATTTTTTTAACTGTTAAAATTGAAAGAATTAATCAAAATTCATAATCTATTGATAAATAACAGCTAAATTCCTGATTATCTTAATTTGAGTTTCTTTCAGATCTCAATAGAGGAAATGATTTTTTTTTCTAATTTTTTTTTAATAAACAGTTCACGATTTGATAAACATATTATAAACAACTAAAAACAACTCATGGAAAAAAATATTCATTTTGAACAGAGTTTAAATAGAAAGATCATAAGCTTAACATTTGATGTAATCATTTTCTGGTATTTCAAAACAATGAAAGTATACAACTTTTTAGGATCACTTATTGTTTTATAATATACATAATACAATTTTTTTTTTTAAGTAACTGACCTAAACTGAAATGACAGTAAGAGACTAAAATAATTACAACAATTAAAGAAATCAAAAATGTTTACTTATAGATGGTAAACAGAAATATATACATTAATCCTAAAGTTAGATTATTTTAAACTGGCAATTCAAGCATTAAAAATTCTTAGTCTTTTCAATAAAACTGAATTGATAATTGACTATATGATAAAATTTTACATAATTAATGAAGCAATAATATTTTATTTCTCAAAATGTATTATAATAATGCCTCTTCAGTTACATTGTGTCAACATCTGTCTAAAATAATTATTTTATTATGTAGCAATAGCTCAGATATAAATCAGTTTAATATTTTTGTAGTGTAATTTTTACTACAATATTCTCACGCGAGGTAGACTGGTCTTTATCTGCTTTTAACATCTTGTAGAGGGATGTAATCATAAATATATGACCAAAGGCATGTGAAAAAAATATATAATCCCTACGTCTTTGGTCATATGTTTATGATTACATCCCTTTACAAGGTATTAAAAGTAGATAGAAACTAGTTTCTACCTTGTGCGAAAGTGATGTAATGAAAGTGATGTAATGAAAATTACATTACAGAAATATTATATATTATTGGATAACCTCTAGGGTAATAAGTTACTAATAAAAATTATTAATAAAGCAGTTTAAGTTCAATCATACCTGTTTTAATAACTCTGACTAGAATACATTTGCTTATTATGTGAAAGCAATACATTAATTTTAAAAAATAACTGCTTATTACATACAAATACTTTAATATCTTTATTTTGTTGTTTCTATACAAATCATGTTGACAAATATTTTCATAAATAAAAATCACAGAAATATTCAAATTATAGTACAGTCCTGTATCGCTGACAATGTTAAACAATGAAGATAAAAAACATTCTGTTTTTTAAATTATGATTTTGAGGAAGAATTTAAAAATAGACTGATCAAAATCAAAATTTTATAAGCTTTCATTTTTCAGATAATTTACAAAAATTATCAAAATGATATCTTATTTTTAATATTACAAAAAGAAAAAGGAGAAAAAAAGAGCAAAATGAGGATGCGAAGAAAAACAACACGAAAAAAAAAGGAGTAGGAGAAAAAAGAGATTGAATAGAGAAAAAAAGAGGAAAACAACTTTATTAATAATAATTTATTTATTTTATTTATTCAGTACACACCAAGTAAATAAACAACATTATAATTTCATACAAAAAAAAAAAAATTGAATGAGGTGTTTAAAATATAATATATAAAAAAATGAATTAAAAACACATGAAATATTATTTAGTACAACACTACCACTGACATACATTTTATAAAAGTCAGATAACTTAGTTAAATTCAAAGAACATTCTTGCATAAACATCCTAAAAAAAATTTAGAATCATCATAATTAAGCTGCTTCTAACTGGAAATCTTGAAAAATTTGATACAGTTATTTAATATTTAGTACATAATTGTATACTTACAAAAAAAATATCTAGATCTAAGTGAGATCTTTTACAATAAATATTAAAAATTGTTCTATAGTGAAATAAATGACAATATCTAATATACTACGAGTTCCATAAATATCTCTTAGATGTGGCACAAGATCTACCAAAAATAATATTAAAACACATAAAATAGACATTACATGCATTCTACAGGCATACACAAAAAGCACTAAACATCATATGATCACCATTCTTTATGCTTACACAAGCTGTTTACACAGAGGCAAAACTTTCCATATAGTAGCGCCATTCAGTGCATTCATTGATTACTCTGGCTTGCACTGAGTTCTACTGTATGGAGAGTTTTGCCTCTGTGCATACACACAAAGTCTAATTACAGAATGTATTATCATTACCAAAAACAAATAATAATAATAATATAAATAAGTATAATTTGCATATTCAAGCACAAACATGATCACATGTACATATATGCATATACCTGTGCATTCTTTCACAAATATTTTAAAATTGCTTATATACATAGAATTATATTTTTTATTTTATTCATACTTAAATGATTAATATTAACATGTTAATAAAAGACATTAAGTAAGCTGAGCCTGAATAGAATCTCTTAAACAATTAATTTTAAACTATACAATATAAAATGTTCTCCCATGTTTCAAACACAAGTCAGTAACACTATAGGAAATTTTACTAATGCAATTTATAAATTAATTTGTCTTTTTGATTACTTTTGCAAGAGATATAGTATTATTATGACTTCATAAGATTTTTAAAGAAACATGATGAGACATATATAGTTCCAAACATTGCATAATAATAATTTATGAATTTTGTTTGTACTACATCTAATGTTTTATTAAGAGAGAGTTCCAAACAACACTGCTATACAGTCATTAAAAAATGTTCATAAGTTTCCCTATTAAAAAAATCTTACTTGTCTAAAGGTACATAGCATACTTTAAATGTTTTAGAATATAAATAATGTATATTATGTGAAAAAATTAACATATTCATTTAGTTTTAAATAATATTTCTTGTTAATATATAATAGAATAATATGAAATTTGTTTTTCTTGAAAAAGAAACCATTTTTGTTTTATACTTATTTATATTCATAGAAATGTTCTTGTACCATAATTCAAATCTACTGATACTATTTCATAGATGACTCACAATCAATCATAAGATGTTTTACTGTATTTATAAATCTTAATACCATAAGCAAAGCATGAAATGCAGTAGCCAAATATAATGTTATTCAGGCCAAAAGTATATAAATTGGACAGAAATAGTCCCAAAACATCCCAGAGGAACATCAGAATTATTACAATAATAATTCAATTCACAATCCAAATATTTAACAAAATGTGATCTTTTGTGTAAGCATGAAAGAAATCAATGTAACCGAGATTTAATTAATTTCAAATAATTACCTACCATTAATAATAATGGTTATAGTAGCAATAATAATAATAATAACAACAATAACTAAATTTAATTTATTAAATATCTAACAGCAGATAAGTAATATCCCAATGAAGTACAACTTTTACAAAGCAATTAATGTAAGTTTATATTGATTTTTAAAAAAAATCATGAAGATTCAAATTGCAAATATCAACATTTGAAAATACTTTTTCATACAAATAGATATTCTAATCATGGCTGACTTTTAATAGTTATTATGATTGTATTTTTTAATATAAAATAAATCAGTATTTCTTATTACAATAGGAATTCTATGAATTATGCTATGAATTAGTTCTGGAAACAACTTTTTTAAAATGCTATTATCATTCAACATCCTTTTTTTTTTTATTATATGTAAACAGATATATCCATGAATCTAAAAACCTTTTCTTATACTCTGCCATCTATTCTTGTAATATTTTGCATCAAAATTCCAACATCCAAATAATAATAACAATTAGAACAAGTCTAACTAGCATTTGCATAATTTTATTGCATTTACGAATAATTATAACTAACCACAGTCTTATGTCTTTTATTCTATCTTTTCTAGCAATAATAGTAATTAACAGAGTAATGAGAGGAAGTAGGGTAAGTATGACTATTAAATGAGACTATGGATATTTTCTTAATATTAACAACCATCTAATTTGTTTTATATCAAATCATAATTATTTATTGAGCTTTATAATTTTAGGTAGCCAGATAAATAATCAATCCTAAGAAATAATTTTATATCATCAGCAAATTTGAATATATTACAATTGTTAACAATTTCATGTGTATCACAAGTATATATAACAAATAAAATATGTCCAAGAACACTTTCCTTAAGGGACGTCCTTTTTATAAAAGAAGATCTTAAGATTCTTTGAAACTATAAATAACATAACTGGGATATTCAGTTAAGTAGGATTTAAACTATTGTAAAAATGAAAAAGAGAAACTTATACAATCTACTTTAAATAACAAAATGTGATTTACTAAATTAAAAGCTCTACTGAAATCAAAATATGTATAGACAACCTTATTAGTTTATAATATTAACTGTATGATCATATATTATTATAAATTTGCCTCTACTGATCTTGTTGGGAAAAATCCATGCTTCAACTTGGTAGACATCTCTGAATTTGAAATAACTGGGAATTATATATACATCTTTCAAATATTTTTGAAATGCTTCATAACAGTGAAATCCTCTTCTAATTTTTTGGGTTATTTTTACAACACTTCTTCCAAATCAGAATGAGTAGATATTTTTGTAAATATAATATGAATATACAAGTTAATACAGGAGAAATAAATTTTGCATAATTTAAAGTGATTGATTTATCCTCATGCTTTCATATCCAGTACTTAAGACTGGCCCATATATAAGCATTTGGGTTGAATAAATAAGTGGATTCATTTATTCATTCGCAAAGACTTTATCTTATGTTGGAAATGAAAGCATTTATTATTATTAACATTTGTAAAAAGCGCATGTACGTTAGCTTGAAAGACTAATCTTTAGGTTCTTATATTCTTTAATAATAAAAATTACCCTTTACATCTTTAATAGCACTAACTACTTCATCATTTGATATTTCAGTTAAATGAATAATATCTGTAAAACCATTTTCAATAACAACAGAAAAGGCTGCATTTTAATTATTTGTGGATAAGAAATTAATTTGAATATAAGAAAATCATTTTTCAAAGTCATTTGAAGCATTATTCTCTGATTTAAATTTGATGCTAGTAAATCCTCCAACAAATGACCTAAAACATGCGTAATATTTACCTGAAGATCAATATACAAATAACAACAGACTTTTACTTCACATCCAAATAATTTTCTGAAATTAATAAAATTATTCTAATAAAATATTGATTTTGTTTTTTATATATATAATTTGAGAAATCTAAGTTTTTCTTTTTATAATTAATACAAATTTGCTAAAAAATCAAACAATATTTATTCTCATTTCTTTTAGAATGTTCATATATATATATTTCTTATATACTTCTTTCATATACCCTTCAATGCAAACAAATTTTTTTAAAAAACTTCTTTATTTTCCTTACAGTTTGGACTGTCCAGCAGTCTTCATCAGAGCAAACTTCCTCTGCTTGAAGTTTGCTCTGATAAAGACTGCTGGACAGTCGAAACTGTAAGGAAAATACAGAAGTTTTTAAAAAAAAAATGTTTGCATTGAAGTGTATATGAAAGAAGTATGATAAGAAATATATATATGCAAAAAAAGTGAAGAATAAGAGAATATACTTCTTTTAGAATGATATAACATACAACTATCCATAATATTTATCATACTATCATTAAAGGCTATTAATACTTTATCAATATCATTAGTTAACTATTGTCTTTCCATTTTGAGACATCATAGTAAAGATTCAAACAAGCTTTTATACATATATATACAATTTAGCAATTTTAACAAAATTAATATCTACAAAATATTCTAAGCATGAATGATGTGAATCCTCTGTGATTAATAACAATCCCTTCTTAAACTTTAAATAATTAAAATTAATTAAGACTAAATCAAGCATAATCTTGCTTAACAGATATGTAGAATGATGACTAATTATTACTTTTTAATTTATCATAGGCATTATATCATTAATTTTAATATTACATGATCACTATTTCTTATGCTAGCACATTATTGTTATTAAAATAGGCAAAACTCTCCATCCAGTAGTGCCATTCAGTGCCAACCAGAGTAATCAATGGATGCCAGAAGACTTGTGCATAAAATCCCCATCTAGTGCCTGCTCACCCAATATCCCCAGACTAGTTTCTGGCTTGTGGCCTTCGTCAATGAGGAGCTTTAGATCTAAGAGCACTGCACCTAGATCGTAGGATCTAATGCAACCCTCCAGCAGCCACATTTTATCTCTACTTAACTACAAAACTAAGAGAATAAAATTGAAAACACAATAATATTTTCAATCTAAGCTCAATAGCTTATATAGTCATATGGATCTGAATCCAATTCAGTACCCATACATTTTGGTGTCTTTGGCTCTTTAACAACCATAGCCACCATTATCCTATTAGGCAGAATTGGTGTTAAACCATTGAACATCATGATTACTTTCTTATGCTAGCACATTAACCCATATGACTTTATAAGCTATTGAGCTTAGATTGAAAATATTATTGTGTTTTCCAATTTTATTCTCATAGTTTTGTAGTTAAGTAGAGATAAAAGGTGGCTGCTGGAGGGTTGCATTAGATCCTAAGATCTAGGTGCAGTGCTCTCAGATTCAAAGCTTGTCACTGACGAAGGCCACAAGCCAGTAACCAGTCTGGGGATATTGGATGAGTAGGCACTAGATAGGGATTTTATGCCCAAGCCTTCTGGCATCCATTAATAACTCTGGTTAGCACTGAGTGGCACTACTGGATGGAGAGTTTTGCCTGTTTTAATAACAGTAATGTACTAGCATAAGAAATAGTGATCATGTGATGTTTAGTGGTTTAACACCAATCCTGCCTAATAGGATAATGGTGACTATGGTTGTTAAAGAGCCAAAGACACCAAAATGTATGGGTAATGAACTGGGTTCAGACCCATATGATTATATAAGCTATTGGCTTAGATTAAAAAAATTTATTGTGTTTTCAATTTTATTCTCATAGTTTTGTAGTTAAGTAGAGATAAAAGGTGGCTACTGGAGGATTGCATTAGATCCTAAGATCTAGGTACAGTGTTCTCAGATCCAAAGCTCCTCACTAACGAAGGCCACAAGCCAGAAACTAGTCTGAGGATATTGGATGAATAGGCACTAGATAGGGATTTTATGCACAAGCCTTCCGGCATCCATTGATTACTCTAGTTGGCACTGAATGGCACTACTGGATGGAGAGTTTTGCCTGTTTTAATTTTAATATTCTTATAAATTTCAATATCACTTACTAAAGTATCTACATATTTTCATGCTAAAACATATCTTATTAAATTTATCTTTTTACTTTAATAGTTTTTAAATCATTTTTTGGTTCATGCTATTAATTTTTTTGGACTTATATTTATTATCATATAATGATGTGTTTTTTATTCTTTTTTGAATACTCACCTAAAATAAACCCTCAGTTTTATCAATTTCACAGATTTTAATATTTTTTAAATCCATATTAGTGCTATATCTACAAGAATGTTAGAGCTTTATTTCTTTTTAGAACAAAACATTTTGTTTGTTCATATACACATTATATTTATTTGCATTTGTAACAGAAATAAGTTTTCTTTTTCAATTTTGTTTTTTATTCTATCCTTTCTAAAAACATCATTGCTTATAATTTAATATATCATTTCTTCAAATATTTTCTTTATTAATACATTTATTTATAGCAGACATTATACCATCACATGCCTAAGATGTACATTTATCTCTACCAATACTCCGATTCAAAAAATAATAATAATAATTAAACTCTCATTTTTGTTCAAACAAAACATGCTGTTGTTTTATTAATTCCATGGCTGAGGCCAGTTTATAATTTTTTTTATAAACAATAGATTTCAATAATATATTTTCTTAAATTAATCCTTCTATTCTCTGTGATGGCTGATCAACTTTTAAAATTAAGATGTTTAAAATAGGCAACATTTATCACAACTAATATGATAATTACTAGTGTTCAAAAGTGGGGAGGTGCTTTTTAAAAGTAGTACTGTATTAAAGTTAATTACAATTTCCTCAACTTTATCCAATTTTGCAAAATTACAAATGCAACAAGTAAAAGTTATTATTTTTAGCTAACAATTGTATTTATTTTTTCAATGTGAAATTTTTTTTACATCATTCATTGCAAAAATAACTAATTACTATTAATTATTTTTTAACACACTACAGTGATTCTCATATATATTTAAATTTTAATAAAGATGGCCTCCATTAAATTTTTCATATAAAATTTCAAAATACTTAATCCATTAAAAACATAAGATAAAATAATGTCTTTCTCTATACCAATATAATCCAGATAATAATAATGATAATAATAAACTCAGTAATCAAATTAAAAAGAAAATATAATTTGATATCAATAATCACAATTGTATATAGTCTTAATAATGTACATATTTTAATAATACAGAATGTTCATTTTATAAAATAAACTAAGAGAAGTTTGACTTTCTTTGGAAAAGATAACACATGATGCACAATCTTTTTTTCTTTATGATTGCAGTAAGAGAACCCATAAGACAAGTTTACTAGTTTGTTAATAAAAAACGTACATACACACAAATGCATACATATAATTAAAAAAACATTACGAAATTAATTATTCATGTGACTCAATTTAGTAAAATTATGCACATATATCAAGTGAGAATTTTGGTAATTAGTAAAGCTAATTATATAAATTCATTAAAGAGTTTAATACTTTAATATAGACTGTTTTAAAAAGTTAATTCTTATGTGATTAAATTTCATAAATTTTGGAAAATGTATTATATAGAAAATTTTTATTAATTATTCATCACATGAGAGATTATCCAATAATGAATAATATTACTCTAGTAAAATTTTCACTACAGGAATATTATTCATTATTGGAGAATCTCTTGTCTAATGAATGACTAATAAAAATTATTAATATGCTTTCAGTAAGTGATTTGTGTCAAAGTTGTGAGAGCAGACCATTTGAAGTTATCAATTAAAGTGTAATATTTTGCCATCTGTATATGTACTGAATAATGATAAAGATATGTGTCTGGGCCATTAAAAGAGTGCTGGTTCAGCACAAAATGTGCATCTTGGGGATCATAGATATTTTTCACGTCTTTAGTCATATGTTAAATTTATACTACAGAAATATTATTCATTATTGTATTATATACAAATTTTGATTTTTATAATGATCATTAATTAACACTTTAAATCATTAACTAGTAGAGCTAATTATATAATTTAACTAAAGAATTCAACCCTTTAATATTAACAATTATTGTTTCAAAACTAAAACTTATTATTTTTTCTATAGGTTCCTATTTACAGTTACTATTACATCATCTGATACAAACTCAACAAAGGAATATTGATTTGTGAAACAGAGAAATAGTATAAATTGCTATTTAAAGTTCCTTATCACATTCAGGTGTCTTGCTATTTATAGTTTGGAAAAAAAATATTCTATTAGTTTTTAACTTAATGTTAGAAACTAGTTTGAATAATAATTACTATGATCTATATGTGATCATACACAAATCTCTTCTGGAAGAAAGGTTATGAAGCCAAAATTTTTAGCAATACAGAATCATGTAGCCTTTATCTGAAATACTGGGACTTTATATAAGGACTACAGTAAAGACAGAACCATTTGTTAGGAATAAAATTATCAGACTTGCAATTTATTACAAATACCCATTCATTTATCAAATATTAATCTCCACATTAATTAATCAGACAAGAATGTGGAAAAGTTTCTGAGAAAAATATCCACAAATTCTTTTGGATCCTTATCATTAACTTAATCTATTCACTATATGTTTTTATCAAAAAAGTGAATGACAATTGAATATTTTATGTAGTATATATGTTATTCTCTGCATTTTTTTTTTTAAAAATACCTATTCATGGAGACAATTTAAATGAACAGAATTAAAAGTTCACAAAATGTTATTATGTATAACTTCTACTGATGATATTTTCTCAGATTTGTTATCTAAAATTTTGAAATTAAAAAAAAAACTAAAAAAAAAAAAACTTTGATATATACCTTTATTTAAAATATATAAATTAATTTAAAATGAAGAATATATATAAACCTCTCAAATGTTCAATAAATATCAAATTTATTATATCAAGTTATGCAGAATAAATTTGATAATTTTTACAAAATGCATTTTTTGAAAGACTTCTAAGTTCTGTGTTATTTTTTAAAATGCACTGTTCTAAAAAAAATAATGCTTTAATAAACTGTAAATCTGAAATTTATTATAGAATCAAATTTTAAAGCTATATGTTTAAACTAGTTATCACAATATATTTTTTAAAGAAATGTACACACTTTTTATATTTAACCTGACAACTACTTGTTTATAAATCACTGCAGTTTATAAATGAATCACAGATAATAGCAAACTTTAATATAATTAACATTCTTTAAAGTATTTAATTAAAATACAAAATTTACCACCAAATACCCATTTAAAGTAAAGTTTTTAATTAAAACCTGCCAAATGTTTAATAAAAATATTAAAATATTTTTTGACTTTATTGTTTAACTAAAATATACTAAGTAAATTATAAAGTTTAATAACTAATAAGTTTTATGTCAATGGAGATATATCAGAAAAAAAAAACATAAGATAATTAAAGATAATAAAAAAATAGCAGATAAAATAATAAAAAAATATTTGCCAAGTGATCTCTGAGATAAAAATGGAGTGAAGAGGCAATTTGTGAAGAAAACTACTATTTTGACAAAATGTAAAGCTTTTATAAACATAATTAAAGACTTTCCCTTCAAATTATTAATAGTGTTGTTTCTAATTTCAAGGTTATTTAAGACATTTTTATAGTAATGAGAAGTAGATAATGATTTATTTAATATTCCAAAATTATGAATTTCTCTTATCAGGATTTGTGAATTTCATGTAAGATAAGTCATTACTTGACTGTTTGTTAATATTTCTAATAGAATATTTGGCTTTTATTTAATAAATTCCATTTTAACTTGAAGTTCTTTTCCAAATCAGATGTTATTTTATTTTTTAAAAAATAACATAATTTTTTTTTATTAACTTGCTAATTTAAAGCTTCTTTTTATATAAATCATCATAATTTTGTAAATTTTTTAAGTTGAAGAAATTTGCAGCTATTTTTTTCGTCTTTAATTTTTTTTAATTGTTGCTTTCAAATATTTTTCTTTTTTTTAAAAATTACTTTTCTGCCTTAATTCAACTTTTAATAATAAAATATTTGGATAAATATTCACAATCAATTTCCTTGACTTTCAAAAAATTCTACATTGCATTAAAATTTAAAAAAATAAATATAATTTTTTTTCTAATTACATGCAAATTAGGTTATATAACTCATTAATTAAAAAATATTAATTTGATTTTAAAAAATTAATATAATTATCTGCAAACTTTTAAATTTGGAAAGCTTGATTTGAAATACAAAAACAATTAAACTACAATTTATTGATCAAAAACTTCTCTAAATCTGAAGTTACCTTTTCCATAAACAATTTAATGTACAAAGCATTTTAATTGCCAATAAATTAAATATTATGAATAAAAAAACAATTTTCAATATCATAATCTTATTTTTTGAATCTTTTCTATTTTATTCATAAAAGTTTTAATACAGTTTATCAGATTTATCACAAAATTTCTTAAAATATCATTACCATGATATTTAAAATCCTAGTAGTGCAATGTATTTATTGTTTATCTATGTCTCAAATATTTCTGCAAGCTATTTCATCTAGCCAGACAGTCATCCCATAATCCATAAACAACAGATATTAATAATCTATTGTAACGGGCACACATGCCATTACATTATTTTTTTATAAATAAAATTAGAAATTAAAATAAAAGTTTGCATATAAAAATTTGTTTTAAAAATTAAAAATGGAAAATTAAGTCATCTAAACTCGTATATATATAAAATCACACAGAGGGAAAAATTATTAATAGAAAACTTTATTAAAAAAAGAAAAGGTTTTAAAACTAAATTTTAAGAAAAAAAAACTTAAAAGATATAAAGATAAAAATATATATCTTTAAGAATGTACAATAATTTAATTAATGCTATTATGTAAAATGGAAATGATTATTTTAATTAGTCAAAGTGAACTAGCCTTTGGGCATCTCAAAATTTATAATTAAAGGTCATATAGGAGAGAAAAACAATAGGAACAGAATAGCCAATAAAAAAAATCTCTCAGGAAATAGATCTCAGTGAAAGAATAATCATCACCATGACATCATGTCCATCCAATCCGCAATTTTAATATAAAAAGAAAAAGACTGAAAATAAATTAATAGGGTGTGTTATATGTGTTAGTGCCAGGAGAGTTGAAGGAGAAGGGATTGAAAAGACGCACTTTCAATTCCTTTAGTTTTCCCAAAAGAAAGAAAAAATAGAAGTATCGGTTTCCTATATTGCAGACACAGGGTCCTGCGATAAGATCTTGAAAAGCTATACCAAGTAGAGCAAAGGACCTCCAGATAAATACAAACAGAACGGCAACAGCATACCGGTCTCCTCCAGGACATCATGGAAATTAATGCTGGATCCAAATTACAAGCAACTAGAAAGTATTGACTTTTCTCTTTTAAAACCGTAAGAATTTTATGTAACTAATGAACTTTAACTATAAAACTTTCCAGTATTTAAATAGAAATTCCTATCTGACAAAACTAAATCATTTATTAATAACTATTTTTATTAAATGTATTTTTTTAAAAATCATTTCCATTAATTTATTTTTTCCATTCTTTTAAGTTGTTTATCATGTTTTTTATTTTTTTTCACATTAAGCTAAAACTTTTAATTAAATCATGTTAAATTTAAGTCAGGCATGAATGGCTGCATAGATTCGTAAAGTTATGTTAGTTTAAGGGAGGGTAAATCTTAGGTTATTTGTTTCGCAGTTAAATTGGGTCAATGGATTGGATGTATTGGTGTAATTAGTAAATGTAGCATGAAGATCCGCTATGTGCAGGATCACCTTATACGCCACACTTGAGCAAAATAAGACCCATTTCTTACTGTCCATCAGAAGCAGACGGTATTCCCTGCTCCTTGGATCACCCCTTTAGCCTATGGAATGGGATAGTAAGATGGCAAAAAGGACCGCAATCCCTTCCTATGACGTTTTCTTTTTATTGTTCTTCTCGGTAACTGTGGTGATCAGATGGACCTTCCTGAGAGTACGGTATTGTGCTGTCGTATTCATGCTGGATTGAATACATCGATATATCAGATAGATTGGCGTTAGTTTGACTGCGAACTTGTGGCCTAGGGTTAAATAAGGGATATCGAATATTTTCTTTTTTGGATGCAATCTATGTAGTCTATCCATATTCGACACTCTATTAAAATATTAATAAATTCATCTGTGCTAACTTGTAAAATAAAAGGTTAAAATGTAAATCAAGTTCTAAAGTAAATAATTCTAAATTTTATATATGTGCAAAATAAATGTTTTGGTGTATTCTTAATATGGCAGTGGCTTATTCTTATTTTTTATTTTCTTTCTTTCTTTAAAATTAAAATATATATTATCTCTGCATCTCCTTGAGCTAGTGGCAAAGGCTAACAGTCTATAATTAAATAAAACTGGATCTTAACGTAAGTTTCTGCCTACTATATAAATTTTCCATGTTCGAATGGCCTGGTGGTGCCCTGCATGGCAGATACGGTAAGACTCTGATCCTCCCCGACTATTATAATTGGCACGGGGTATTTCAGAGTATTACCCTATCTGCCGTACAAGGGTGCCACCAGGCCATTCGAACTTGGAAAATTTATATAGTAGGCAGATACTTACATTAAGATCCAATTTTATTTTATTATAAACCGTTAGCCCCAGTCACTAGCTCGCGGAGTAGCAGAAATAATGTATACTTTATTTTTAAAGAAAGAAAGACCATAAAAAATAAGAATAAGCCACTGCCAGATTAACAACACACAAAAACATTTATTTTGCACATATATAAAATTTAGAATTATTTACTTTAGAACTTGATTTGCATTTTAATCTTTTATTTTACAAGTTCGCACAGATGAATTTATTAATATTTTATTAGAGTGTCGAGTATGGATAGACTACATAGATTGCATCCAAAAAGAAAATATTCATATATCCCTTATTTAACCCTAGGCCACAAGTTCTCAGTCAAACTAACACCAATCTATCTGATATATCGATGTATTCAAGGCAGCATGAACATGACAGCACAATACTGTACTGTCAGGAAGGTACATCTGAACAGCATGATTATCGAGAAGAAATGTCTCTCGTCCAGTTCAGGAATACTATCTGTCAGGTGAGAAGAACAATAAAAAAGAAAACTCCATAAGAAGGGATTGCGGTCCTTTTTGCCGTTTTACTATCCCATTCCATAGGCTAAAGGGGTGATCCAAGGAGCAGGGAATACCGTCTGCTTCCAATAGTCAGTAAGAAATGGGTCTTATTTTACCCAAGTGCGGCGTATAAGGTGATCCTGCACGTAGCGGATCTTCATGCTACATTAACTAATTACACCAATACATCCAATCCAGTGACCCAATTTAACTGCGAAACAAATAACCTAAGATTTACCCTCCCTTAAACTAACATAACTTTACGAAACTATGCAGCCATTCATGCCTGACTTAAATTTAACATGATTTAATTCAAAGTTTTAGCTTAATGTGAAAAAAAAAAAAAACATGATAAACTCTTAAAAGAACGGAAAAAATAAATTAATGGAAATCATTTTAAAAAAAATACATTTAATAAAAATAATTATTAATAAATGATTTAGTTTGGATAGATAGGAATTTCTATTTCTATTTAAATACTGGGAAAGTTTTATAGTTAAAGTTCATTAGTTAGATAAAGTTCTTACGATTTTAAAAGAGAAAAGTCCATACTTTCTAATTGCTTGTAATTTAGATCCAGCGTTAATTTTCACGACATCCTGGAGGAGACAGGTATGCTGTTGCCGTTCTGTTTGTATTTATCCGGAGGTCCTTTGCTCTACTTGGTATAGCTTTGCAGGATCTTATCGCAGGATCCCAGTGTCCGCAATATAGGAAAACGATACTTCCATTTTTTCTTTCTTTTGGGAAAACTAAAGGGATTGAAAGTGCGTCTTTTCAATCCCTTCTCCTTCAACTCTCCCGGCACTAACACATATAACACACCCTATTAATTTATTTTTAATCTTTTCCTTTTTATATTAAAATTGCGGATTGAATGGACATGACGTCATGATGATGATTAATCTTTCGCTGAGGTCCGTTTCCTGAGGGATTTTTTTTATTGGCTATTCTGTTCCTATTGTTTTTCTCTCCTATCTGACCTTTAATTATAAATTTTGAGATGCCTAAAGGCTAGTTCACTTTGACTAATTAAAATAATCATTTCCATTTTACACAATAGCATTAAATATAGTTTTACTTCTCAATATTATGTAACAAAAAACACCTATTTATAATTTTTAATAAAGAAGAAGATATACATTAATATTAAAGTTTATCAGCTTAACATTTTCGAGGATCCATGCTAAACAATCTGGACACAACTTCACATCTGCCAATCCCATAATATTGTGCTCAGAGTCTAACAATCACAAAAGAAAAATAAAGGAGGCATTTTACACTAATGGAAACATCAATGCTATTAACAGGAAAGATACTTGCTTCGAAATCTCGAAGAAATGGGCTATGTAATAATAGTTTATTTGAATATTTGCATATATTTTACTATACATTTTATGAAGGCTATGAATATGAGGCATGGATCCTCGAAAACGTTAAACCGATAAACTTTAATATTAATTTATATCTTCTTCATTATTAACCATTATAAATATGTGTTTTTTGTTACAATAGCATTAATTAAATTATTGTACATTCTTAAAGATATATATATTTTTATCTTTATATCTTTAAGATTTTTTTTCTCTAAATTTAGTTTTAAAACCTTTTCTTTTTTTAATAGTTTTCTTTTAATAATTTTTCCCTCTGTGGATTTTATATATATACGAGTTTAGATAACTTAATTTTCCATTTTTAATTTTTAAAACAAATTTTTATTTGCGAACTTTTATTTTAATTTCTAATTTTATTTATAAAAAAATAATGTAACAGCATGTGTGCCCATTACAATATATAAAACTATTCTTAGTTAAAGATTAAAATCCAAAAATAATGAAGATTGATAAGAAGCATGTGGGTTGATCGTAATCCCAAAACATGGCTGAAATATGATGCAGCTATTACCACTTGTAAAGAATGTGGCATGCATTTATAGGTGTTGACCTTATGATTTACCTTTTCCACTATGAAATGGAGTGTAGAACAAAAAATAGATCAAACCCTCTTCAAAACATTATTAAAAAAACTTGGAAGGCCAAATATATCTTGGGATACATTCTATCATTTTCTAATCATAAACATTGAAACAATTTCCTTTTGTTATGTTGAAATGAATTATAAAAGTAAGATAAAACTAATACTTTTTTATTTATATAAGTCTTACTATTTCTAATAATAAAAGAAATAATAGAGAGATCTTTTTAAGCAGTAAAATTCTTGTAAATATGCAATGTTTGTAAATTATCTTTTTTAAATATTTTAAATTTACTATTAAAACATTTTTAAATATATATTTTAAATATTACAAACTGAAATATAACATCATATACATAAAAGTTATTTTATTAAAAAAATATTTATTAAATGCTAACAAATTCTGGACATGGAATGGAGAACAGATACTATAAAACTATCTACATTCATTTTGTATGTTTCGTACTAGTCTTATCAATTTTTGTTACACTATAATTATAAATTTTAAAGTATAAAGTCTCAATTTCTTATAACAAAACAAGAAATATAAAAGAAAGCTAATGTAAAAATTTATAATTAAATGTAATTATAAAAATACATTTATAGAAATACAAATCATTAGTATAAAAATTATAAATTAATAAAAAACCAATTTATAAATGTTAACATTTTATAAAGAAATGAAATTTATAATAAAGAGATATAAAATACTTAATTATATCTGACATTTTAATATTTCCGTTAAAATATTTTTAAAATAATATATAAAAAAAAATATTTTATAAAAAAAATGCTTTTATTTAATTTGATGAGTAATGCACAAAAACCCAGAAAATACTTTTTCTCTTCAATCATAATTTTAGTTATTATATTTAATTTGAAATAAAAGCTTGGGGCATCCATAAATTAATTAATTCAATTTTTTAAAATTAATTATTTTATGGATGCACCAAGATTTCATTGCGATGCAATGCACTGTGACTTCTCCCTTTTCAGAATCAGGAATCTCTCAGCCACTATGCCCAGAGAAACCTGTTAGCCACTTTACCTTCCCTTTCCATTCCCTACCTAAGTTTTTCCATATTCTTCTCTATCATGCTCCATCCCATTTCCACAACATAATCTTTGTCAACCCCATGGTATTTATATCTAAATCACCCTTATCTTTTCCCAAAGCCAGCATAAAAAACCAATCACTTTCTTTACATTTAATCTTCCTCAACTTCATTATTAGTACCCTTTCTGCTTGCAGGCATTTACATTCAATTAACAAATGCCTAATATTTTCTATGCTTTCCTTACACAACTTGCTGACTAAATCACCCACATTTTCTCATTTATGTGTATATTCCCTTGTTGCTAAAGATCCTGTTCTAGCCTTAAACAGTAAACTACTTTCTTTGCTATTATCATAAATTAACTCGCATCCAATATTTAACCAATCACTTTCTTTACATTTAATCTTCCTCAACTTCATTATTAGTACCCTTTCTGCTTGCAGGCATTTACATTCAATTAACAAATGCCTAATATTTTCTATGCTTTCCTTACACAACTTGCTGACAAAATCACCCACATTTTCTCATTTATGTGTATATTCCTTTGTTGCTAAAGATCCTGTTCTAGCCTTAAACAGTAAACTACTTTCTTTGCTATTATCATAAATTAACTCGCATCCAATATTTTGTTTACTTCTATATATATTTAAATTCTTTTCTCTCCATACTAGTTCTCCATCTCTCCAACTTCCTATTCTTTATTAATGCATCTATTCTTCTATCCCATTCCTTGCCACTATAACACTCAACAATTCTTCTAACATAATAATCCCACATTTTGTATAAGTATACTGACATAAATTCTTTATCCAAATCTTTTGCAAACCATACTATCTTTCTCATCCATCTTGTTACCTGCACTTTACTCATAATCCAATTAAATACTATTTTGCTATTCTCTTATTATCCATAAACTGCAATCTACTGGCATTTTCATTTTGCTTTTTTTGCATCTCTCATATAAAAACTTGACCCTCCCATTTCTCCTTGAATTGCCTCCTTTGCCATCCACATATCTGCATCTAATACATGTCTTTCTACTTCTCTTTGTACTTTTTCTAAGTAATCTAACACCCTTTTACTAACATATAATGCATCGTTACCATACGTTAACCCAGCTACTGCCACTCCCTTCCATATATTTCTAGCTACATCATATTTATTATATGAAAACATTGGTAGTTTCTGTTACTGTCCCTTTCTTTTTTTTTGCTTCATGTATCAATTTTTTCTCCCATTCATCCAAGCAATTTCTCTGATTACTTAATTCACCACACTTAACTTTATATCCCCCAATAAAAATTCTTTGTCTTTTTTTCCCCTAGTATTAATCATTACTTTTGATTTTTTCTTCACTAAATTTAATCCCCATATCTACTCTCCTTTGTGCATGAACTCAGCATAACTTCCATATCTTCCCTTCTTTCTGTGCACAAGAAGACATCATCCACAAATAATACCCAATAATGTATTTACTCCCTTGCCACTTGTTAATGATATCTCTACCAAGCTTCCTAGTCATTCTATTGCTCTCTATTTCTCTCAAATACAACAAAAACAAAATAGGTGACACAGGGCATCAGTGCCTTAGTCCCATCCCATTTTTAACTAACTGATTCTATATTCCCTAATTGATATGCATAGCAATTATTCTTATATAATCTCTTTATAAGATCCACTAAAGCTCCATCCATTCCTAAATTCACTAAACTTATCCATAATCTATTTCTATTTATTCTATCATATGCCTTCTCTATATCTATAAAAACCATATATAACTGTCTACCTATATTTCTACTCATATCTATAAGTTGTGTAATTACAAATAAACTATCTCCTATATGCCTATCTGATCGAAAACCTCATTGCATTTCTCCCACTATATAATTTTCTTCCATCCATTTTGCGACCCTTCCAGTACCATATATACGAAAATTTTATATAACACTGAAGCTACCACTATCAATCTATAATTGTTTAACTTTCTACAATTCTTACCCTTTCCTTTAAATAGTAGCCTTACTCTTGTATTACTCCAACTATCTGGAAAATCTCTCTTCTGTGCTATTTTATTAAAACATGACAATAGGTTTAATTTTGGCCTATATCCTAAATTCATTACCATCTCTGCTGACCATCCATCTAAATCTCTTGCCTTTCCATTTTTAAATTTCTTCCCTGCCTCATTCAGTTAATTTTCTATAAACCTAATATTTCCATTACTATATGCTTTTACATCTATCACTCTGTCCTTCACATCTAACATCTTTTCTATATTCATTACATACTTATTTAAGATTGTCTCTAATTCTTCTCTAGAGCTACACTCTATTCTCTCATCATCTAGTAATACTATTTCCAAATTTTTTACTCCTATCTCTTCCACTTTTATTAATTGCCTCCATCAATTTATTATTTAATTTCATTCTCTCTCTATAATTATCTATTTTAACCAACTTATTTTTTTTAAATGCTTTTCCCATTTAACATTAACATCTTTTTCATTTTCTTTGTTTTCAATAGCACACTTATATTCTCTACATGCTTTTTCCCATCTCTTTTACACTTTTACTAACTCTTACTTTTATTCTTCTGAATATTCTCACCCAAAACTCTATTTGCCATTTTTTTTACATCACCACACCAGTCCTTACATTCATCCCCAAACAACTCTTCCATAATTTCTTCTACTTTTATTTTATATTCTTCTAACTTATTCTAATCATTCATTCTCCATCCACATCTTTTACTATCATTTCTACTTTTATTGCTATTTTTCATCACGTTACTAACCACTTTTATTATAAAGAAATTATGATCACTATTGCATACTCTCTCTTCATTATCAAACACTTTAATTTCTGTACTTTATTCATTCCCTCTTTCTCTACTAATACACAACCTATTGTATAAAATATATTCTTTCTAGGCCATGTGTATTGTTCCTCATAAATATTTGATAAATTTCCAATGCTCAAATTCACTCTCTGACAAAAATTCTTCAAAAGCTGTCCATTCTTTCCAAGTTAAATACAACAACCAAAACTATGGTTGAAGAAGAAAATAACTTTTTAGTTTTTTTCTATAATAAATTTTTAGTTTTTTTCTATATTATTTGTCAAATTAAATAAAAGGATTTATAAAATACTTTTTATATATATTTTTATTTTTTATTTTTTAGTATTTAGATATTTTGCAATGAACTTTTGTATATATTCATATTCAAATTTAAAAACTGAGAATCTAAATAATGTTGTCATATTTCCAGTATTTGAAATAAAATTCACATGCATTAAAAATTGTTGATGAAGGCAATGTTTTGAAAGAAAAAAAAGCAAATTTTATTTAAACAATCAAGAAAAATTAAGATTTCATCCTTCATTTTTTTTCTTTCTATCTTGATTAAATATAAATGCTTTTTAGTGAATTAGTCATAGAATTAAATAAAACTATATTTTTAAAAAATATACCTAAAGACAATGCAATATGCTAGACTAGAGAATAATGCTTAAACATATAAAGATAGGGGGAGTGATTTATCCCAGATCAATAACTCCCATTTCACATAAATATGCTGGACTTAAAGATTTTCTGGACAGAAATCATGCTTTGTGCAAATTTGAATATGATAAAAGGAACAATACTGAAGAGTATACAAAGGACCTACAAAATATGCAGTACAATTACAACAAAATCATTAACACCATTAAATAGGTTTCACAACAAAATAAGAAACCCTTGTCCCACTCAACAAGAAGAGCCTAAAAAATTGATTAGCCTCCCTTACATCCTGAAAGTCACACATAAATGAAAAAAGATTTGGAAAGACAAATTCAATGTAAGCTTTTAGACCTCTCCATCACTGAACCAATTAATTAACAATTCTAAAGACACTTTGTCGAACAAATCTGTGTATCAAATGAACTATAAAATTAAATGCAGTCAATCTACATGTACCTTAGAATATTATGGGGAGTCAAGGGACAACCTTTCAACTAGATTGGCACAACAGATATTTATATAACAGAACTCTCAAAAATAAAGAATACTCATCAGTATTAAATGACCATGAACAAAAGATCAGCCACAAATTCAAATAATCAAAAGCAAAAATTATATATATGGAGAGAGAAAACAGAAAACGAAAAATTAAAGAGACCCAGGCAATAGCAAATGACCATTTTTCAATCAATAGAAAAGACACGAGCATACCACTATCAAAGAAGTAGGCCATTTAAATAAATTTTAATATTTTAAATAGCTAATTAGTTACTACTTATACAAGAGGTGGGCAAACTTTTTTTGGTGAGGATCACATTGTCTTTCATAACACTTCTAGCGGGCCGTAAGTAAAATAAATAGAAATATTATTTGAAGCATTAATTTATTTGTTTTATTGATTTATCTTATTTTAAATCTCATGTCATATACACATTATGAATTAAGTTATATTTAAAAATAAGTCTTAAAATTTTTTTTCTTCCAATTTTAAATGAAAGAAAGCCAATTAATTAAGCAAACGTTAATGTATTTTTTTGTTTTACCAGACTAATCTGTCAGTAAAGATTTCATTTTTATTAAAGATAATTGATTATGCATTTCAGTTCAAAGTTTACATTTGCAATTAAAAAGCAGGTTTTTATAAACAATTTTTTAAAAATTAGTTTCATTGCTACAATATTATTTTATTTTTAAGAAACAAATATATATATATATATACGTCAATTATTAACTGGAAGCTATTATAGTAGGTATTTTTTATCTATATGTAAAATCTGTACAATAATATATATATACAAATATAACATTTTTTAACTTATGGGTGGGTCGCACAAATGCACACCAGGGGCTGCATGTGCAGGCCATAGTTTGCCCATCTCTGACTTATACATTATGTAACATTTGATTTTATTTGCTAGCGCAGAGATAGTATGTAATTTAAATAGTAAGATTCTTCATCCTAACACGACACAAGATAGAGACATTTGAAAAGATAATCACTCTTTTCTTTAAATCTATTTCTAATTATATAGGCCAATTTAAAGCATCTCAGTTTAAGAGTGTGAAGATGTTTTTCTGTTCACTTCCATTATTTTATTGCTGTGTATTAACTCTCACAAAAGACATCATGGAGGTATTATAAAAACCATTTCAACATGTGTCAGGATGAAAAATCATTTTAAATTACTTGTACATTAGTACCAAAAACTCGTAAGTCATATTGCTATAAGCCATGAATATAATATACATGTTATGTTGAAAGTATGCTAGGTAGTAATCAAGCTGAATATTTTTTTTAAAAACTACCTTTTCTGTGGATGTTTACAGTAACAGTTATATATTATTTTATTTCAGAAAATAAGGAAATTATTTATAGTTGAATTACAAATTAAAAATAAATGATACAATTCATTTTTTACTAGTTTAGTTTTTAACATTTATATGCTATTTCAAATAAAAATATGCAAATTAAAGAAAGATAAACAACATATTACCTCATCCATTGTTTCACAGCTATATGAGACAGTTCCTAGATGCAATCTTTTAAAGACCTAATTCATTTAACATAAGTAAGTATAATAATAATTAATAACAAAATAGTAATAAAAGCAAATTAGAATGTATCAAAGTTATATTGCTACCATTCACTGCAGCAACCGACTTAAATAAAATATTACAAAAAAATAACTCACCATTTCATTTTGTGTTAAGGTACCCGTTTTATCACTAAGCAAGTACACTATACGTCCAAGTTCTTCAGGAATTGTAGTACTACGAACTATTGTTCCAGAAATTTTTTTGTCTCGCATAATCATCCAAGAATAAACAGCTTTACCCATATCTAAGTTAACTCTTAGACTTTAATATATATAAAATAATAAATTATATACATATAAAGATGACACTTTATAAAGACTAACTTATTTTATGACAAATGTATCTATATTGAGAATTATGAAATCTACAATAAAATATTGTTTATAATTGTTAGCATTAACATTCACATGATCATAGATATGAAATAATAACTTAAACAATAGCACTTAATATATTATATTATAGTTAGGAGCAGAAAAGAAGTTCATATTACAAAGGTGCTTATAAATACAAACTGTTGAACAGATCATAGATTAATATACTCCAAGATTAAAATGATAGTTGCATTAAAGAAGAGATCATACTCCAATACTATTCACAATAAAACTGTTCAATATTAAAATGTTATTTTAGATCTTCAGGATTGTCATTTTACTGAGGCATAAAATTTATTTACTTAAGGATACAAATAAATCTGTTCTGGCCCTTCACTAAAAAAAAAAAATCATGACTGGTTTTCTGATAATGAACTTACTATTAGTATTTAATTAAAGAAAAACATGGTATTTCCTGCTTGGCAAAATAGTACATTAAATGTAAAGCTTCCTAATAAATAATTGAAGGAAGAAACCCAGTGATTGATGAGAAGGTTTAAAAATGATTAGAGCAATAAAACTGCAAAAACAGACATGTTTTTTGATCATAGGCAATGTATAATCCTTTTTGACACATTAAAAACAATATTTAGATCTGAGAAATAGTATTACAACCTGATTAAACCCAGCAATGGCACTCTCTTACATGATGACAATGCTATTTTATACAGATAAGAGTATTTTGATTATTTTTTAAATAATGAAACAAGAATTGACATGACGACTTTTGATGATATATCCATTCTACCTACTGATTTTGATATGGATCAAAACATCTAGCTTATGAAAGTCAAAATAACTTAATAAACTCAAAAATGGAAAAACTATAAGTCATAATGAAATATCTAGAAAATTTTTTAAATATGATGGTAATATATTAGCTTCAAAAATATTAGAATTTTTTTAGGAATATATGAAATCATAAAGTTGTACTGTATGATATAAAGGATGTTTTTAAAGTTCCAATTTTTTTAAAAAAAAAAAAGAGAATAGACAGCATTGAAGTAATTATCATGGAGTATCATTATTATTCACTATAACAAAGATACATTCAAAGATTTTATTGAATAGGTTGTTTTCAATCATAAAAAAAATTGTTACTAGAGACTTGATGAGGTTTAAGAGAAGCAAGAAGTATTATAGATTTGGTTTTTGTTACCAAGTAAATGCCAAAAAATAATTATAACAAGAATGATTTATATTTTGCTTTTATTAATTTGATCAAAGTCTATTACACAGTTTGAAATTAGTTGGTTGTCTACTAAAATTTACTCCTATCATAGAACTTCTGCATGATAAAATGAGTAAATATATTATTATTACAGGTGAAAAAAAAGCTGATGTCAAACAAAATATGTATTAGTTCCTTTATACAGTAGTCTTTAGAATTATTTATAGCTGGTCTAATCAAATGGGGAGCAAGATAAGGATACAGATGTGAGAATATTTTTAATGTCAATATATAAATAATCCATTACACACATATTATCTTCTTTTTAAATGTTGTTTTATTCATTATGAACCATTTCAATACATGTATTCATTTTCTTCTTCCTATATTTAGATAATATATTGTATAGTCATTTTCAAGGATTATTCCTATAGTATATATTGTAATCTATGAAAAATGATAAAGTAAGTGCAGAGGGCGAGTCACCATTTGTAACTTAACGAGAGAAGAGAATAAAACAATGCTACTGCACAAAATATAAGCTAAAATTTTAATATAACACTATAAAACTAGCTAACAACCTATCAAAAGACAAAGTATGAACTAAAACACCTATCGCAAACCAAATTCTAATTGCAATGTAAAGCTATAAATGATAAATACTAATAGCTAGCTATGCTGAGCAGATTTGAATGAATAACCTATGTCAAATATAATGAAATACAAAGTAACATTAAAAAAAATTAAGAGGGAAAATCTCAACTCACTCTATCATACATAAAAATAATTTTAGTATTATAAACATATGCTATTAGGGTTACCTTTAAAGTTTCCTTCTTTAAGACCTAATACAACTATCTTTTATATATATATTATAATGGTCGAATATTAAGAGTCTTACCGTATCTGCGCTACAGGGCGCCACTAGGCTATTTGAACCTAGAAAATTTATATAGTAGGCAGATACGTAAGTTAAAATTCAAAATTTTTTATATATATTTGATTCCGACCGTCAGCCCTAGTTACTAGCTCATGAAGACGCACAGATTTAATATAACACTTGCTTAAAAGAAATATATTAATATTTTTTAAAAAAAAAAATGAAATGAAATAAGCCACTGCCAGTAATTAACACACAAACATTTATTAATGCACATATAAATAAAATTGAGGAAAAAAAATTTATTATTTAGGTTGGTTATTAATTTTTAAATTTAAAATTTTTTATTTTAAACAATACACACAGATGAATTTAATAATATTTTTAAGAGTGTCAAGTATGAATAAACTACATAAATTGCATTTGAAAAGAAAATATTCTATCCCTTATTTAACCTTAGGCCAAAAGTTCGCAGTCAAATCAACATCAATCCATCTGATATATCGATGTATTCAATGCAGCATGAATACAACCGCACAAATACCATACTGTCAGGAATGTACATCTGAACAGCATGGTTAAAGAAGACATTGACTCTCATCCAGTACAGGAATACTACATCTGTCTGGCAAAAAGAACAAAAAAAAAAACTCCATAGGAAGGGACTGCGTTTTCCACCTTATTATCCCATTCCATAGGCTAAAAGGGTGATCCAAGGAGCAGGGAATACCGTCTGCTTCCGATGGTCAGTGAGATATGGGACTTATTTTGCCCAAGTGCGGCGTATAATATGATCCTGCATGTAGCAAATCTCATGCTACATTTACTAATTACACCAATATATCCAATCGATTAACCCAATTTAACTACGAAACAAATAATCTAAGATTAACCCTACCTTAATTAATTAATATAACTTTACAAATCTATGCAGCCATTCATACCCGACTTAAATTTAACATTTATATAATTTAGTCAATAAATATCAATAAAAAAAAATGGAAATGATTCAATTAGCAAACTCAAATGTATAAAAATTAAACATCAATAATTGATTTGAAAAGTCAGATTAAAGTTCATTTTAAAAAAAATTAGGTTTAGCTTGTCAAATCTTGAAAGTTCTTTTTTTTTTTAATTTTTCAGTTTATATCTTACAGTAGAAGAGTCCCAGTTCCTGGTGTCAATTCCCACGAAGTCTTTATTTGAAGACCGGTCTATCTGAAGGTGACCTTAGCTGGTTCAATCCTGGTATTATTTTATTGCAAAACCCATACGATTCGGGTCTGCAACAGTACCATTCATAATTAAACAGTTATTTCATTTGAAATAAGTGAGAGAGGGTGACAAATGCGTCTTATCACCCTTCTCACAAAATCAAGCTGGAACTGTCCTTAATTTCAATATTTTTCTTTTTATAGACCTCATCCGGATTCACTGAACAATCAATCATTTTCATTAGGGTCCGAGCGTTATTTTCTGCTTCTATTGGACATTCTGCTTCAGAGCAGGAAACAATCTTTAATTTTTATCTATATCTTTCATTTGATTTTTTAATTATATAAGATCCCCAAGGGCTATTTGCTTTTCGATAATTAATAACACAATCATTTCCATTTTGATATTTCAGGAATTAATTAATACCTGTTTCTATTTTTACTTACGTTACTTTTTACTAAAATATTTTATATTTAGATCGTTTATCTTTTTTTATAAAAAAATTACATTCAAATACTTTTTTTTTTTTAAAAAAAAATACTTTTAAAGTTTTGCATCTGCACGAATATATATACGTTTAACAACTCTTTAATTTTTTAGCTTTTACTTTTTATTTACGAACTTAAGTTTTTATTTTAATATTAAATTAATGTAACGGCATATTATATACCATTACAATATATATATATATCCACCTTATAAACATCTAATCCTCTTACAAGCAACTTTTAAGCATCTCATTGCTTTGATTAGATGAAATAGTATTTAATTCTTAAAATTGTTGAAATATTCTTTTAAATTTTGTCACTCAAAATTTATCTTTGAATATAAAATTTCATAATTAAAATAAATTTAATAATATGATTGTGAAATTATATAAGGTATCTATCTCTGGGTAATATATTTTCATAATCCCATTGACTCTCTAGATTTATTCAATATTGAATGAAATCCTAATTAAAATGCAATAAATAAGACATACACTTCCCCTAAGCTAATGTCTTATCATAATTATAACAATAATATAACTAACTTAACAAAATACAACATGATCTCTTAAATTTAGAATAAAATATAAGCTTTTTGAAACATTTTTACAATTAAATTAAACTAAAATTCATTTTTAATTCTAAATTACACTTTTTATCATTAACATTACTAGCTTTTAAAGTTTAAAGTTGTTTAACATCTGAACATTTATTTAAATTAAAATTCATTATTATTTAAGCTGTATAAATTACTGACGCGGCAGTTTTTATATTTAAAACTATGGCATTATAAAATATTAGTAACAATTTATTTCAAACAAAATTAAGCTATATAAAATTTTTTTTAGATGTCTTGGGACAAAAATTTAACTGAATATTTAGATTCTGCCAAAGCTAAAGACTATAATATATATATTATTCTAAGTAATATATAGTTTCAGTGGAATTTGAAAGTTATAATTGACTATTTGTTAATATGCTTAAAGAACAGGTTATTTTTGCCTGCTTAATGTGGTTTATTTAAATTTCTTTGAATTAATAATCTCACTCTCTGTGGTCAGGTTGCAATCATTAGTGTCTATATAAGCATATTGGACCATAGATAAAGGTGGTATCACTTTTATTGTTAAAGGAGGTTGCCTTGATCACAGATTGGGATTGTTATTGGTACTGTTTAAGTGACAGCTGTTTCAGGTATTTACATTTATAAACCTATCTCGACTTAAGTATTATTAGTTTTATTATTCAAATAACACAGTTTTAGAGGAATTCGAAAGTTATAATTGTCTATTTGTTAGCCTGCTTTCAGAAAATGCTATATTTTCCTGTTCAATTAACGCAGTGTAGAAGATAGAGCTCTGATGAAGACTGCTGGACAGTCAAAACTGTAAGAAAATAAAGAAGTTTTTAAGAAAATTTGTTGCATTAACGTGTATATGAATCGAGTGTTATAAGCAATATATATGATTATATGCAAAGAAAGTGAAGGAGAAGAATAAGAGAACTCTATCTCATACCACACCAAAAGACAAATGATCATTTATCTTTTTCACATGTGTGTTGGTTGTACGAGATAGAGTGGATAACGGAAAGGAGTGTGAAAGTCTACATTCAAATCCTTTATACAATTACATTGAAAACTCCAATTATATAAATTATACTTGTATTCAATCAAAAATATTTTATGTTATTATTGTATAGTTTGTTACCATATATTTGAATGCTGTGTAGATATATTATAAATATTATATATTTCACAGAAATAATTCTTGAAAATGACTATACAATATGGTCTAAATGAAGGAAGTAAAAAATTAATGCTTACAGTGAAGCTGTGCATATATATATAAATATATATATATATGCTGGCTTCACCATTCACTGTGGACTAACTAAGACCCTAAGTCCAACCACAGTGAATGTATGTTTCTTTTTCAAACTAAATTTATCGTTTTCTCAAATAGTTGCTTAAATTAAAGAAGGAATTGTGTTAAAGAAAAAAGCTTTAATAAAATAAAATATAGAAAGTTAAAATTATATTTGCAACTATTTTTATAATATATGTTGGAAGAATTCGATAAGATAAATTTTCTTAATTAAATAGAATCCATTAAGAAAAGGAATTTAATTAGTAAAACATTTTTCTGAATTAGATAAAAATAGATAACAGGAAAAATTTGAAACAACGGGCATGATTCGCTACTAATTAGCAGATTAAAAACATAATGGAAAAAGGGTATAAATAAAGAACTTTTCTTTTGTTCTTGGTCTTATGCTTGCGGGTAACCGGTGCTGAAGGTCAGAGAGAAATCTTAAGAATTTTGTTGGAAGAAATTTTGCTGAAAGATTGGACAATATAGCGAACTCTTGCTTGCTGTACTTACTTCAAGCTGCACTCTATTCTTTCAGCATATAAATGAAAAAAATCCAGAAATGTGTTGCTCTGCAAAAATGCAGGGGTAACTTCTTTGCCTTCGCTCTCCTGAGCTGTTCCTGAGGTCAGAGTCGTAATCATGTAAGCCAGCCAGAGAACAAAAGTATCTGCCCTGTATCCGTGAAAATCTGCCCTCAAAAAAAACATGGAAAAACAAATTTGAAGAACTGAGAAGATCTGCGGGGAAACATCAAATGAACTCATTTTGACCCACCCATCTAGTTACCGGTAACGTTCCCATAAATTATTAAAATATCTTTGTAATTTGCAAATTCAATCTATATTTATGCTTTTCTATATATATGTTTTTTTAAATCTATGTATTCGAGTCTTGTGAAATTATATTTCATTAATTGCTTTCTTTTTTCTTTAAATACTTTAATGGGTGGTAGGGTTATTACATATAATGGCGGCGGTAATTCTTATTAATTTAATTGAAAAATGCTTTGTTTAACTTTCCACCATTATACTCCCGTAATTAAGTTATTTATTTTATATAAATATTTATTTAGAAAGAAAAGAAATCAAATCATAGAAAGTGCAAAACTCTATTTTAAAATCAAGATTTAAATTGCTAGATATTCTATTATAAAACTTTCCAAACTTTAACTTAGTTTTTATATATATATAAAAGAAAGAAACTTATCAAATGCCTGTATATTTTAGTCAATGAAGGGTTACAAATTTAAAGTTATATTTTAAAGAGCGTGAAATAAAACGTTTGCATTTATATTTTATTAATAAGAGAGAGTACATTTTGACAATATGTATTAAAAATTATTAAATAGCATTGATTCTGGGGTGTGTTGGTTAAACTTCAACTAAATCAATAAAATATCCGCCCTCTTGTTCTAGTGATCTGAATTTTATAAAAGGTAAAGTTACTATTTTTCTGCGGATTTTCAGTGATAGTTGAGCTTTCCTAATATATTTATATTTTGCAGAGGATTTCTTTTTAAATTTAAAGGTCGTTGACCGTATTTATATGGCATCGTGCCTCGGGTGATCTACTGGGCTGCTCAGCATATAGTACAGTGTTTTTTTTGCCAAGTTTGCTTAGGTTAACATACCTACATTCGGACCTTCTGAAAAACAAATAAATTGTTCTGGATCTCATGTCGATATCAGTCCTTTCAATGTACATAACTGGACATAAGCAACAAAAACTCCGATCCTGAATCCGGGTCACGCGTTTAGCGAACGGGTTCTATTTTTCTCTCTAACCTAGTTTAGAGACGAAGAGCTATCCGGTCTGGTGTTAACCTCTTGGTAACTGTTATGTAACGAGCCTCACAGCCCACTATATGCTCTCGCCTTTGTGCATGGTCTTGTATATTTATATTTATTAGGAAATCTTTCTCAAAATCTCACAGAAATGTCCCAATTATGGCTGGAAATTCCTGCTGGGGTCACTTTACCATTCTTCTTAAATCATAAGTAGGGCTGTGATTTAAACCTGTCCAAAGTGTTTAGTTGAGTTTGACCACCTATTTATTTCTATGTTCTCCAACAACAGAGTTAATGAATCATGTCTCTCTCTCTTGATTTCTTTTACGTAACACTTCCATTGGCTGGAATATTTTAAAGACGAAATTATAACGTAAAATTTTGTCTGTTCTTATTATTACGATCAATGGATCTTTCATATATGTCTATCCGGTTGCAGTGAAAATAGCCTGCGACACTATTACTAAAGCATTGTGTGAATTATTTTAATGTCAATAATAAAAATTTCTGTTATATTTCATTCACTATAAATAAAACCACTTAGTATTGTTTTTCTTTTGCGACATACATATGTATATCTGGTCATTATATATGTAAAAATTCCTTTTCGTGATCTCTTCTCTCCCTGACCACCGGGCATACATTAAGATTAAATTCTAGTGAGGTTTGGGGAGTAAGTTGCTTAGTAGCAATCTAGAGGAGTAGGTGAGGTTCGAACCCCCTCTATCTGCATTTCTAGGTTAGGTTAAAGCAGCTCTATTTTTCTTACCATTACAATAGTGAAATGAAATTGGTTCATAAAGAATAAAACCAGATTTAAAAATAAAAAAGTGTGTGCGTAATTGGATTATTTTTAATATTCAAATTAATGGACCATATTTGAAAAGAAAAATGAAGAAATACTTATTAATAGTAGAATTATTAATGAAATTTTAATTTGGACAGAGTAAAAGTGAAAAAAAAACTTTCTTTTGAATTCTGGATTCACAGTATGTTAATAATTGTGCTATTTTTTGCTGGTTCAAAAAACAATTTATAGAATGTATTCAATATTTGAACGTAACATATAAAGATTTTGGTTTATTAATTAATGTTCAAAAAACCGCAAATGCTTCAGAAATATTATCAAAATCACCCTTTCCTTTATTTTTATTTGGATAAATTGAACCTCAAATTCTTTATGAACTATTGACAGATAGAAAAACTTCAGCAATTTTTAGCTTGAATGGTTATCAATCTGAGAATGCAAATCAGTTTAAATACATTACTAGTTTTATAAGTAGAAAAGTGGATTTAGATAGTTAAGTACAATACAAACCCCATTATGCTGCTTTTAACCAATTAAAAATAGTAATTTCATCACGGGAACTAACTATTATAATTAAGTTAGCCGTATATAGGCTGTAATTTTATCTATTTGAACATCTGATCAGCACAATATAAAGGCATTAGAAAAGTTTCATTTAAGAATGCACCATAAAATTTTAAAAGATGGCAGGATCATAAAGCCGATCAATACGTTCTTCGATTTGCTAGATGTCATATTATTGAATCCATTATTATAAAGTCATACTTTTGTGGGAGTGTGCATGTAAAGTAAATGAACAATGTAATATTTCCTGAAAGGGTGTTTTATAGAAAACATGAACATGATTTTTATGGGAGAGTTAAACCCCATTTAAGGATTATCCCAAAGATTCTAAAAACTGTGCAATGCCAATTGTTTCCACTGGGAAGATATATCAGAGGATGGAATACATTGGAGAGGTACAACAAGACATGGTGTTGGTATATTTCAGAAAGAAGTCTTCTGCTGAAGAAACTAAACGACAACATTGTAAAATATCAAGTAACACAATAATAGACCAGCATGTCGAACATTGCAAAAATCATTTCTAGAGTAGTTTTTCCCTTTCTTTCTTTCTTTTTTTTTTTTTGTAATTGGACTGATCATACTTATTTGTGAGTAACTGTTTACTATTATTTACTGAATTAAAGATCATTTATAAGACTGTACAAATTTCTGTTTAGATTAACTATGACTACATAATTAATTTTCCATTACATTTCAAAAGAAATGAGAACAAATATGAAAGAGTCACTGTGGGTCTAAAATAAATAGTAGAGGTGTTCATCCATGATGTGCATTATCATTATCCATACTGAGGTGTAAAATCTGTTGCACACATTTTTGCTTCAATGTCTGGTGATTCAAAACCTTGAATCAGAGGTTTAAACCCAGCTATATACAGGTGAAACGATGGAGAGTAAAAAACACACATACAAATATTTTAAAACCCTCCTCTTTTTTGTACTTTCATAAGTTGAACATTTTAGTGTAAGTATATTTAATAATTTAAGTTGGAAATAGTTAAATTTCCATTCTCTTTAAATAATCATGTATGTGTGTTCAAGATTGCTAAAAAAAATATTGGAAAAAATTTTTCGTAATTAAATATTATGTATATTTACCAGAGAAAGTTTCTAGAGAGTAATTAAAATAACTCTGAAACTTATAGATAAAAGAATATTCTAGATTTAATTTAAAAAGGGTAATTAATAAATTAAAATCCCTTAGCAAACATAATATTAATGGAAATTATATATTTTGAATCTATTTCCATTCTCGAAATAGATTAAAACAATACTCTCTAGAACTTATTGCATTATCATTGAAAATAAAAAATAGATGCATTCACTTAATGGACATCCAGGCCTCAGCAAGCGGAAAGAGAGAATATTCGAGAAGATCTTGCCAACATATAAATAGAGCCGAAATTTTAGGCTAAGTCTCCTCTTGGTTCGCCATTTTAATCAGTGTTGCAGAACGGATCCACATCAATCAAAATTTTGAAATATAAATCCGGAGTAGAGGGACTAAATTTGCTTCCCCTTTCTTCTCCAAAAATCATTTCCATACTGCTATGCTAACATGCCATCTCCACTTATGAACAGCCTAAATTAAATCCTGAACTAACTATCTTGAGATGCCAGCCATTATTTTTCCCAACTTTGCATTGGCGACCGTGTTTTCCTCATTTTATAATCTCACACGTATCAATTCATACGGACGTCAAGACATCAAGTAATGGAAGGTAAATCCTAATCATGCCACTAACATGAACTCTTTCAAAACTTTCATTTTAAAATCATGCTGCTAATATGAACTCTTTCAAAACTTTCATTTTAAAATCTAAATCATTAGTAATGCAACTCTTTTATTTAAACATGGCGTTTCAATACTAGTTATAACAATTCTATAGAGTAATGACTTTCTCTTTCCTTTGTAAAAATCTAATGCACAAATCTAAAACTTTATTTTTTTTTATGCATTTCTTTAATGGGTTTCACAATTTCTATTTTTAATATTTTAAATGCGGCAAACTTTTAATTTTAATATCATAAATTTTGTATGATTTAATTTAATATGATAATAGTTCAATCTAGGGAACCGATCCTAAATTTTTTTATTAGATATCCTCGATATTATGGGATGTTAAATCGTAAATGTAAGCTTTCTTACCTAACTAAACATTCTCTCACTTGAATAATATTTTTTAAGTTATTCTATTTGCTTAGTGGTAGATTATCCATTGCTACATTTAATATGTCACTTTATTACCATGTTTACACTATTGATTTTATTTTCATATTATATTTTAAAGTAAACTTAATGACCTTACCTTGGCTGTTTTTTTTTATATAGTCAATCATTTGCCCATCATGCCATCTAGCATGGTAATTATTTTATGGAATAAATTATTAGTTAGCGTATTAATATTTGTTTAATGATGGAAACAATATTCCCTCTTTTATGTTTTGACATCCTAACCAATTAAAGGTCATTTGCGTACCTTTTGAGAGATCAAATTATGTCATATCATTACGCTAGATTCTATTAAATTACGAGGGCCTTAATTCACCTATCAGCATCATTAACAACCTGATTTATTGTTTTATTATTAGCGTTGCTTTGCTTACATAATGTCATAAAATTTTCTCTTCTTGCTTTGCCAAACTTAAAACCTGAAGAACCGGGATTATTTTACTTATGGCATATCCTTGAATGGGGTTTGGAAGCACCGACTCCAGGATACTGTCAGGTGGTCGTTTAGGTTCTGCATGGGTTAACACTGGAGACCATGGAATCCCTATGCCACCCCCTTTTCAAATGCTGACCTGTCACGTGCACAGGCACATTTCATATTCTTAATAATTGAAAAAGCGTTCATCATAAAACGAACTCAACCTTTTCTAGCGTTATGATTTAGTCAGCACCGCAATTTTTGTTTCATATTCTTATATTTGCCCATTTTAAATCTGTAAGACGTAATGCCATGATTTCTAAATCCGTCTCATATTTTTGTTTATATTCTAAGTTAGGGAATGCATTTTAAAGCTTATTTAAGTTACCCATCCTCTCATTGAAACAATGTTCGAGTGTGCTAACAAACAATGTTAAATAAATCCTCTCCAGTTAGAAAAGAATAGAATAAAATATAAATTACTTTTCTGTCTGAACATTTTAAGGTCTAATGACTGTTTAAGTAAATAATGTAAATTATAAAATATTTTTGTGTGTGGTTCAAAGGAACCATAGTAAATTGATTAATTTATATCCCATTCACCTGTTCTTAAGGTCATTTATTTTTCATAAAGTAATCATAGTATCCAAATTATAGTATGGTAAAATTGGTATCTACTGTTAGCATATCAAGCCGCATCTTTTGACTATCTGTACATTTTTTTAATCATCGTATTCAATTGCGGATTTGTGTATTATTTAATCATTGATTTATGTGCTATTATTATGTAATTCCTTCAATACAAAATCAGCATTCACAAACAGGTGAAACCCAAAATTCTATTAGTGTTATAGGTAAATAGATTCGCAACTGTTTATTAAATTGTATATTATTTGTTTATTCATTTTCTCATAATATTAATAAATTATTAACAATATAATTAGTATTTAATTCTGCTTTGCCTCTTGATTTATGCATACACATCGTTAATTAGATTGCGTTATATATAGCTCATTTCCATTGACCTTAGGCCAACTTCTTAGATTTATAAGTGAATTTTGATGAAAAGTCTAATTATAATCTTAAGCTGTTTCATTCTGTTGGGAGCAGGGGTTCGGAGCCTAGTAGTATTATCATTCCCTGTAGATCTCTTGTTTCTCCGCTGTTGCTTCGGGAAAGGAATGAATAAAATTTCATTTGTTATCATCAGAAATGTTGTTCGTAATGTTAAAGATCTGGAAAATAGGCAATAGGGCAGAGTTCATGATTGTTCCTGACTTATGTATCTTGCACATGATTGGACTCAAGGTATTTTTGCCTAGATGCTAGTTCTTGTTAGACGAACATACAATTCTGACCGGTACAATACACAGTACTTAATTGTCTAATAGGAATATAAGAATAAAGCATTGAATGATGGTCACTAATTCCATCTTATTATTTCTATAACGACCCTTAATGCAATAATAGAGTGACAGACTCTGGAATGGAGATCCAAAGCTTCAAATCAATTCCACTTCTGGTATTCGAACTTCTTATGAACTCATGAACAATAAAATCATTCAATTATTTATTCTTATTTTTATAAATGTGTTTATATAATTATTCTAAAAAAAGGATAACTACTTTATGTACATATAAATAAAAAAAATAACTATCAATTAAATAATAAATAAATTAAAAAAGGAATTATTGCTAATGTTTACCTTTTTTTGTTTTCTTTTTTATTAATATTATCAGTAATGCCCTATTTAAATATTAAGGGAAATTTGTTAATAAAATTGTATATTTATTATAATGTATCTCTTATTCCTGATTTTTACATGATGGTCTCACTACAAAAATAATATAATGAAATTAATAGAAAATGTGAGTGTGTATTCAAAATAGAGATTGTTGATTATGTGCCTGCTAGTACTTATTATGTACAGAAAAATATTATCTTCATGCCAGTAGTTAGTTTTTCTTCAGAAACATTCTAATGAATTTAAATTAGAATTTACAAATCGGTTTCAACTATTAGTAGATTTGAACATGATTCAGATTTGAATGATATTAATAAGAAAATAACTGATACACTTTTAAAAACTGCAACAAAGATAGCCGGTAGAAAAAAGCAGCAATTGATCAATAAAATTTCTACTGAGACTAGAGAATTTATGAAGAAAAGGAATATGAAGATATACAAAAATGATGCACTAAGAAGGATTGAATATCTCAAATTTTGTAAAATGGTGTGGAAAAGAGTTGAAATTGATATAAGAAAGTATAATTGTCAACTAGCAAGGAAAGCTGTAGAAGAAAATAAAAGTCTCAAGAGTGTAAAACAACATTTTGGTATTGGTAGGAAATTTATATCTGCAATAATAAAAAAGATCGAATTATTACTAAAAAAAGAGATGACATCATGAAATGGGTAGAAGACTTTTATCAATAATTATATAGTAATAAAGAACAAGTACCTCCTATATGTATAACATCTTCCGAATTGCCCAAAATTTTAAATGAAGAAGTGAGACATGCAATTAAATGTATGAAGCAAGGAAAGGCTCCAGGTAATGATGGAATTATAATTGATATATTAAAAGAAGCTGGTGAAGAAATAGAAATTTTTTTAGCAAAGTTATATACCAAATGTCTAAATGATAAAGATGTACCAGATGATTGGAAGAATGCAGCATTAATATTAATATTTTAAAAAGGTGATAAAGAAGATATTACAAATTACAGACCTATCAGCCTTTTATCAGTTTTATACAAAATTTTTTACCAAGATAATTACAACTCATCTACAGAGAACATTGGATTTCCACCAATCTAGAGAACAAGCTGGATTTAAAAGTGGTCTTAGTATAGTAGATCATATCCAGGTATTGAGAGGAAGTTATAGAAAGGACAAATGAATATGAGTTGCCATTATGTTTTGGATTTGTAGATTATGAAAAGGCATTTGATTCTATAAACATTTCTTCAGTGATTAAAGCATTGGATCATCAAGATAGAGATCCAGGATATTGTCATATTTTAAAGAATATTTATAAAAATGCAACAGCACAATTAGATTACATAATGATACTGGGAAAGTCAACATTGAAAAGGATGTAAGACAGGGTGTCTCCATATCACCAAAACTTTTTACAACAGTGCTGCAAGAAGTATTTTGTAGATTAAAATGGGAAGCTAAAGGAGTGAAAGTAAATGGAGATTATTTAAGTCATTTAGATTTTGCAGATGACGTAGCTGTTTTTGCAAATAATGCTTCAGACCTGCAGGAAATGTTGCAGGAGTTATCAGATGAAAATAGGACTAAAGATAAATGTTAAAAAGACTAAAGTAATGTTTAATGGATTTACTCAAAATATGAAAATAAAGATTGATTATGATGAGTTAGAAGAAGGTAACAGTTATAAATACCTTGGTCAGATTATTAATACAAATGGAAACATAATGGATGAAAATAATCATAGAATTAAACTTGGTTGGTGTGCTTTTGTTAGAAATAATTTGATACTAAATGAAATATGCCTATGTGTTTGAAAAGGAAGGTTTTTAATAAACGTGTTTTACTAGTTCTTACTTATGGATCTAAGACTTGGACACTTAATAGAAGAGCAATACAGAGATTTCAAACCACTCAAAGAAGTATGGAGAGATGCATGTTGGGAGTAACAAAAAGAGATCGAAAACACAATATACAGGTAAAAGAACAAACAGGTGTTACTGACCTCATTGAAAAAATTAAAAGATCGAAGTGGAATTGGGCTGGACATATTGCTAGAAGATATGATAATAGATGGACAATTGAAATCTTAAACTGGATTCCAAGAGATTGTAAAAGACCCAGAAAAAGACCACATGTGAGATGGATGGATGAAATAAAAATGTGTGCAGGGGTGATGTGGAGAAGAGAAGCTAAAGATCGAAAAAGATGGATTGAACTTGGAGAGACCTTCATCTTGCAGTGGATTGATAATGGTTGATGATGATGATGATCTCATTCTAGAAATAAGTTATAAATATTTTGCAAGCATTAATTTATATATGCAGTTAGTTGAGATAGTATGATTGAACTAGCATGCATATAGTTTTTCATTTATCTACATGCTTATTTTGACTAAAGTTTTAATATTTACTACATAAATTTTGTTTCCTAACATTAGACATAACTTATTAAATCTCTGTATCTCATATGTATCCATAGGTTTTGCTATAATTTCCATTATAATACATATAAGAAGACTCACATGTGGCACTTGATTCATTTTAAAAACAACATTCTTCTCATGCATCATAATGATAGATAAAGCTCATTAGAGTTTATGATACAACTTTAAAATTGAGATGCTAGAATAATGTCTTAAGAAGGTGACAAACCATGGCAATGCACGACTTATGATAATCAAGTGTTATCATTAGATTATTATACTCTCTTGTTAAGGTATTCAATCTTTCTTCAGGAAAAGAATTTAACATAAAGCAACTGCTCTTAAACAAATTCAGAATTATGTTTTCTGCACTGCAAAAAAATCATGTGGAAAAAAAAGGTTAAGCAAAGTAGAATTTAAAAATTAGTAGTATGCTAACAGCAAGTAAATTAGGCATGACAATTCAGAGAAAAAGAGTTACCATTCAAACTTTTGATTAATACTGAGAGAAAAAAAATTATATTCAAAATCAGTACTGGAGACTTCACACCTATAAGTGTTTATCAAAATAATAATGGTCTGATTATATGAGGAACATAATCCAAATAATAACATTACTATTGCTAATAAACATCGCATAACCACCACTCTTATGCTTGTGTATAACTGTTGTTAAAACAGGCAAAACTTACTATATATATTGCCACACACAGCAAGCTAGAGTGATCAATGGATGCCAGAAGGCTTGTGCATAAAGCAGTTATACACAAGCATAAGAGTGGTGGTCATGTCATGTTTATTGGCTTAAAACCAATCCTGCCTAATAGGATAATGGTGGCTATGGTTATTAAAGAACCAAAGAGACCAAAATGTATGGGTACTGAACTGGGTTCAGACCCATATGACTACATAAGCTAATGGGCTTAGATTGAAAACATTAAGGTGTTTTCAGTTTAAGACTCATAGTTTTGTAGTTAAATGGAGATAAAAGGTGGTTGCTGGAGGGTTGCATTAGATCAAGATCTAGGTGCAGTGCTCTCAGATCCGAGGCTTCTCACTGACGAAGGCCATAAGCCAGAAACTAGTCTGGGGATATTGGATGAGTAGGTACTAGATGGGAATTTTATGCACAAGCCTTCTGGCATCCATTGATTACTCTAGCTTGCTGTGTGTGGCAATATATATAGTCAGTTTTGCCTGTTTTAATTATTATTGCTCATAGTATTTTAAATTATTAACCCTGAAGATAGTTAAAATAATATTAAAAAAATGATCGAGAAACCAATCCAAAATCATTATTGTTAGCTCAACAGAATTTATTTATTTTTTCAATATAACTCCTCAAATTATTCTAGCAACATGAGTTGGTGGAATTGAGAACACTTTTAAAGCTAGTGTTATCAAATAAAAGTTAATTACATTTAAAAAATATTTGTAATATTTAAAATTAGGGAGGGAGCCTGCATAGACTAAATGAAAAAAAGTTTTGAAAGATTTGAAATATATTGTTGGTAATATTGATAATTTTTTTTTTTTTTTTTTGGGCATTAAAAGGGGTATTTTTATGGTAAATATCTCTTTGTTTACAAAGAATTTACAAAACATTATCTGACTCCTTTAATCCAAATATAAAATATGTAATTACATATATGAGCGAGTTCCACTTTAAGACAATCAAATGATAATCTCTTTTTTCATTAATATGACAGCATATTCAATTTCATTGTTTTCAAACTCTTTTAGTTTTAAAATATATTCTACACCAACAACAAACATTACATGATCCTCTCATATGATTATTAATATGTTTGCAATCTACAGACATTTACTGTAAGCTTGAACAATCAATAAACACCAGAGGTTATTCATATAAGTTTTCAGATTTTTATCTTCATTGGTGATAATTATGATTAAAAGATTAAACTAATACATTTAGATTTCTAAATTATACAGGAAGTGACCTACCATCAGATTTATATAATTATGCAAATAAGTTAATCTGGGTTTAAAACCTTAGGTTTTTTTTAAAATTTCAGGTTATCAGCTTGAATAACATAAAGGAATAAAGGGCAGTTGATAGATGCATATATGCATTAATTCCAGCTTTGAATCCTAGACTTCAATAACAAAGGCAATAGCCAGAAACTAGTCTGCAAGTGGAAATTTTATAGGTCTATATAGGGCGGGATTTAGTTAGTGCAGAACATTTCAAAATATGGTCTAACTTTTATAAATAAATATGCAATTTTTAATATAAAATAATTAGTAATTAAATAGTATAATTTAAACAAAGTATAGGTCATCTATATTGGAGCAATATAAAACAATATTTAAAAAATATTTTCTAGCTTTTTGCCGAGAGAAATCTTCATGATTTTCAATGGATAGGATCACTAAACTGTTTAGTCTGTCTTGTGTCATAGTTGACTTGAAATAATTTTTTATTAATTTTAATCTAAAAAATACCCTTTTTCCAAAAGCAAGAGACACTGGTATGGCTAAATGTATCTGAAGAGCAATGAAAAGATTACTAAAAAACTGTAGCTCTATAATTTTCTGTTAGAAATTAAAATATTTTAGAAAGTTTTTTCTGTAATATTCTACTGAAAGAATAATTTGTAAAACTTCCATTTCATCAACTAACATAATGCCATCTAAATCCAACTCTGTTACAAAATCAATAAATGAGTCTTTCTGTGTAATTTTAGTGTAATGTGAAAAAGGGAGTCTATGTATTGGATAAATTGGAATCAGTCCACAATGAAGAAAATCACAAGTATTTAAGAAAACTTTTTAGTCAAAAAAAAAAAGAAATATTTTAATGTATAGTTTAATATTTGATTTTAAATTTCATTCCATTATTGCTTATGGATCTTTTTGTTTTTAATAACTAACAACATCTTTGTTTTAGTATTAATAATATTTAAACGGTATTGATTTCCATTATGCGATTCACCTATGTCTTCAATAGATTCACGAAATACCAAATTAAAGTTAGCTAGGAATTGTATCACCAATAATAATCCTTCAAAAACGTGACATAATTGCAATTATTCTTGATTCAGTAATTTCTGTTATATCTTGCCTATATTTTCCCAGAACTAAAAATTCTTTTTTGAAGTTCTGTATATTTTAACAATGCAACCAAAAGATGCTTTAATTTTTCATGTTCTACCAGTCTAGAATAGGTATTTGGCCATCTATTGAATCCTGAAGTGGACAAAACAATTATCATACCTTCACAAAAAAGACAATAGAAGCAAAATATTTTATTCTTTTTATCAGAATATATTATCGAGGAATAATATATGATTTCACTATTTGAAAGTTTTCTTTTAAGGTGAACTTTTAAAAAGTAAGTTCCATTATTTTGGTGAGGAAATTCACCCACAAGAATTTTTGATGGTCCTTTTTTCACTAAACAATCTATTAATTGCTGGCTATTTCTCTCTGGGAAAGTAGCAGGGGCACCCTTTATATTTAGTTCATTAATTATTTCTTTATTCTCAGGTATAACACACTGAATTATTTTTATGATGTTGTTTTCTTATAGTATCTATATCTAGCTTAATACCTTGAACATATTTTCTAGAGACTTTTCATTTTTATGGCTATTTTCATTTTCTTGATTGGTCCCTTCTGATTTTGTTTCTTTATTATAAATTCTTAAAAAATTATGCAAAATGCCTTTTTGATTTTCAGCTATAATTTTTCTTATTCCACTTAATTTTCTTTTGGGATTTATTCATCAAGTTGCAAGCATAAAATAATTAAATTATATTAAAATTAATTCTTTGCTCTAGAAATAATTCCACGTATATAAAAATAATTTCATTCCCAATGAGTAACACATCACATATCTTTATTTTTTATGCCTGCACAGACAGTTTGTCACTATATGCAAAAAAGAGAGTCAGTCAAAGCACCAATGCAATTAGTAAACTCTGTGTACTAATATAAACAACTAATAATATAAATCTGCACCCTATTTAAAAAAAAAAAAAATAGTATTCAAATATATATAGATGTTTCTGATTATTGTAATTTTCGAAATAACAAGTTATATAATCTTTTTAATACTGTACAATTTTTAATTACATAACCTTGGGAAGGTGTGGGTTCCTTCAAGATTGGAACCAATTGGGCGCAATTGGTCCAACTGGCTCCTATCTGGCCCCAGTTCTTCATCACCTGGTATTCATCAAATACTCAAATTTACAGTAGATGATTCTAGAGTTGGAAGAAGTAAACTGTTCCTGATAGTCATCATCATTTTCAATCATCGATCCATTGCAGGTTGAAAGTAGATTTCCAAGTTTAATCCATCTTCTCCAATCTCTAGCCTCTCTTCTTCACATTACCCCTGCACACTTCCTTATTTCATCCATCCATCTCACATGCGGTCTCTTTCTAGCTCTTTAATAATCTCTTGGAACCGAGTTTAAGATTTCAACAGTCCATCTATTATTATCTCTTCTAGTGATATGTCCAGCCCAACTCCATTTCAGTCACTTAATTCTTTCAATGACGGCAATAATACTAGTTTGTTTTCTTACCCATGTATCTTGTTTTCGATCTCTTCTATTAAGTGTCCAAATATGAGATGGATAAGTAAGAACTGATAAAACTCATTTATTAAAAACTTTCATTTCTAAACACAATGGCATATTTACTTTTAATATTAAGTTATTTCTATCAAAAGCACTCCAACCAAGCTTAATTCTATGATTAATTTAATCCATTATATTTCCATCTGTAGTTGTTAACATTCTTTATTTTCATCTTTTGAAAAAATCCATTGAACACTATTTTAGTTTTTTTAATATTTACTTTTAGTCCTATTTTCTTATTTTAATGTGATAACTCTTGCAACATTTCCAGAAGGTCTAAAGTATTATTTGCACAAACAACTACATCATTGGCAAAATCTAAATGACCTAAATAATTTCCATTTACTTTTATTTGTTTACCTTCCCATTTTAATCCACAAAATATTTCTTGCAGCAATGTTGTAAAAAATTTTGGATATGGAGTCACCCAATTGTACACCCTTCGCAATGTTACTAGTAGCGTTATGTAATCTAATTGTTGCTGTTGCATTTTTATAAATATTTTTTAGAATATGATAATATCCTGAGTCTATACCTTGATGATCCAATGCTTTAATTACTGAAGAAATACTTATAGAATCAAATACTTTTTCATAATCTACAAACCTAAAGCATAATAACAACTCATATTCATTTGTCCTTTCTATAATTTCTCTCAATATTTGGATATGATCCACTGTCCTAAAACCACTTCTAAATCCGGGGTTTTTTTTTAGTTGATTGAAATCTAAAGTTCACTGTAAACATGTTGTAATTATTTTAGTAAAAGTTTTGTATAAAACTGATAAAAGACTGATAAATCTATAGTTTTTAATATCTTCTTTATCATCTTTTTAAAATATTAATACTGCATTATTCCAATCATCTGGTATGTCTTTATCATTTAGACATTTAGTATGTAACTTTGTTAAAAAAGTTTCTATTTCTTCACTTGCTCCTTTTAAGATATCATTTATAATTCCATCATTATCTGGAGCTTTTCCCTTTGCATGTCTCACTTCTTCATTTAAAAGCCTGGGCAATTCAGAAGATTACTTTTCCTTGTTCTTTATTACTATATAATTGTTGATAAAACTCTTCTTGACATTTCATGATGATATCTCTCTTAAGTAATAGTTCCATCATTTCTTTTTATTGCAGATATAAGTTTCTTACCAATACCAAAATATTTTTTTACACTCTTGATTTTCTTCTATAGCTTTCTTTGCTAATACACAATTATACTTTCTTATATCATTATCAACTCTTTTTCACAACATTTTACAAAATTTGAGATGCATCATTTTTATATTCCGTCTTTTCATCATAAATTCTCTATTCTCAATAGAAATTTTATTGGTCAATTTGCTGCTTTTTTCTAAAACAGGCAAAACTACTATATGGAGAGTTTTGCCTGTTTTAATAACAATTATGAGCAAGCATAAGAAAGGTGATCGTGTGATGTTTACTGATTTTTTCTACCAATTATTTTTGTTGCACTTTTTAAAAGTGTATTAGTTATATTCCTATTGATTTCATTCAAAACTGAATCATGTTCAAAATCTGCTAATATCTGAAAACAATTTGAAAGTTCTAATTTAAACTCATTAGAATGTTTCTGAAGACTATTAGCATGATCAACTGTGAATATTGTTTTTCTTAATAATTTTTGTCTCTGTTTTGCATTAACATGTATCTGACATCTTACTAATCGATAATCAGTTCCTATGTTGAATTATTAAGAACATTACAAGCTTGAAATATGTATTTTTTGTTAGTCAAAATATAATCCAATTCTGCTGTACCTTCATTTGGATGCTTCAATGTCCATTTCCTTTTACCACTTTTCTCAAAAAAAGAATTCATAATATAAAGCTTTTTTTTCCTTCTGAAAACTCCACAAATCTATGTCCTCTCTCATTTCTATTACCATAACCAAATTTATCTACAGCACTTTCATTTGTTTACCAATTCTACCATTAAGGTCTCCCATAATAACTTTAAAATGTTGTTTGGTCTGATCAAAAGCCTTTCGTACATCCATGTATAAATCTTCTACTCCATCACTATGAGAAGTTGTTGGGATATAAACCTGAATTATCTGCATTTGATATCCGCTATTAAGTTGAATGACTAAACTTGCCATCCTGTCTGATGACATTATCAATCTCCACAATATTTATAATGAATTGTATTCCACTTGTGTTTCCAATGTTTGTACCTTTGTAGTACAGTATATTTCCATTTTTTAAATCAATTATTTCTTCATCTTTTCTTTTAACTTCACAAAGTCCAATAATATGCCATTTTTTATGTGACAGTTCCAATTCTTGCAATCTCCCTTCATTTGAAAGTGACATGCAATTATAATTATCTAAATAAAAAGTTGTCATCAAATAACAGCCTGGGTCCACAGTCAGGGGATTCTTAATACTCCTGCCTTCACCATCAACTGCTGCCTTGGCTGGTGAATTTACATTATCCTGGGAATAAGAACCATGATTTATTTATGTCTGTTCATGGTTGTAAATATCTATTTAAAAAAAAATCACTCTCACAAACATTCATTCTTTTTTCAAGTAAACTCATCTGATATTTCAATTAAGAGCTATTAGACAACTTAGAAGAAAGACTATGGTGTTTCTTGATCATAAACCCAGAGATAAAAAGCTAATAAACTGAACACACTTACTAATGTGTGTTGGTGAGTAGCCCATCCATGTTTGTATACTATAGGAATAATTACAAACTAATTAACAGTTGTAATGAGAAGAACATATGAAGTGGACATCAGGAATTTGCCTTACCCGGTTTCTTTAAGGCCCCCAAGAGATCAGTTAACAGAAAACTCTTTTCTGCAACCATTCCTGATACTATATTCTAATATATATATATATATTAATAAGCTTATAACATAAAAATTAAAGTAATATATATATATTATAAATAATAATTCTGAACCTTTATCACTGCAATAAATATTTTTTGCCATTAACTGAGATTTTTTTTATTGTTATTAATCATTAGATAACAGAAGTAAGGTAAAAAATAAATTAATCTATTTCTGCAATAAATATGTAATTTTAAAAAAATTTCCAAATCAGAAGTAATTTCTAACATAATCTAAATGTATAATATATTGAATCCATGTATATAATACTATAATGCATTGAAAGCTCACATGGATATTATATATTTAGATTATTATTAGAAATTACTTTTGTTTTGAAAATTTTTTAAATCATATGTATATAGCGAGAGGCACACAGAGTTACATCAACAACAACAAAAAAAAATATTAGCTAACTGATAACTCAATCTGAGTTAGATTTATAACTAAAAATAATCAAACTCTATAAAAAATAAAAAAATATATATACTAAAAATTTAATCAAAAAGTTGTTATTTACCTAATGGGAATGATGTAAGAAAAAAGCAAAATAAATCTAAACAAATAGCGATACCAAAGACCAGTGAAACCCTAAGTAAAATATAAAAAAAAACATATTAGAATTTGAAACAAATCTTTAAAGCAAAAACGTTATTCCATATATCATACTACCTTCAGGATCATCATAACTAAAGAAAGAGAAATGACAGCACAAAACAAAACTTTAGTTAAGCGATTGATTTCAATATCCAATAATCCCACCTAAAATAGTATATATATTTTTTATGATTTGATATATTTTTAAAATAACAAATAATAATTTATTTATCATAAATACCAGTAATAAAGTGATAAAAAATGTATTAAAATAATGATTTCCAAATGTAACTATGCAGAAATATTAACTATAACATTCTAGGCAAAGAAAACTGTTTGCTTTATAAAAAAAAAAAAATATTAGTATATAAATGTTTATTTTATATGTCATAAACAAACAAAAAAATTAACAATAATGCAAGAGCTATAGCAAAAATAGCTAAATAAACAACTGATAAATAATGTTGCAATTACAAATATAAATATAGCAACTAGCAAAAAAAGATTGCTGATTTACTTAAAATTGATATTTTGTTAAACTAAAGGCAACACAAATATAAAATGCAATATATTTACATGTATATTTAGTAATTTAATCAAGCAAGTGACGGCAAACCAAATTCTTAATGGCTAAGATGCAACAATTTACATAGCGAAACTCTTAACAAAATCATTCTTCATTTATTGAGAAGATTAATATTTTGATCTAATTCTTATAATTTAAAACTGACAACCTTAATACATTATCAATGGATCCATTTCTCAAGCTAATATTAATTAACATTTATCATTTTAAAAACACTATTACCTACACAGGGATATTATTGACAAACCAGCCAGGTAATTATCGGTAAACTTTAATATTAGAAAACTCTACATACAAAATAAAAGTTTAGATTAAACTTCTTAAGGTGTTTTTCATACACACACTAATACATTATCAGTATTTGCGTCTATCTTTTCTATTCTAAACATAGAACACATTTACAAACATGTATCAAATTTCTGCAGTTTATATATCTGTTCCATATATCTTTAGATACATTAACATGTATTAGTATTAGAATAATTCCACTGAAATTTTCTAGAATGTTTGCTATTAGGGGGGAATTTATTCATTTTCAGACAGACTATATTTCAATAAATATTTTATTTTACTCACACAACCATAAATTTGCTATTATAGTCAGATGGTACAAAAATATTCTATGAAATTAATTGCAACTTATACTTAATAAGATATTTCAGTTTTTGGATATACCCTTTGACCTCCAGAACGACTTTTGTATGACTTTCTAAAAATTTCGATTTTGAGCTGAGTTTGCGCGAAAACCGTAAACGGCACACATACGGGAATTATTTCTTTCTTTGCGCCATTTTGTTAGAAACGTGGAAATGTAAAAAATTTTTCTGTGTGATAATTTTTCGATTTTTTATGACATTTTTAGTGAAGAGGACTCAAAATTTTTTTTGATTTTTTATCTTTTTAGATAAGTAAATAAGATAAAATGAGTTCTACGGAAAATTCAACTTCTGATTCCAACTCGGATTTCCTTATCGAAGACATTTATAATTCTGGGCCTTCGTCTAGCAGCTCATCCGATGAATGTCTATTTGATACTTCAGATAGTGAATATCTTTCGGATAATTCAGACGATGAAGTAGCTGCGCCAAGAAGAAAAAAAAGGAAGTCATCAGTAAGGAATGTCAGAATGGATACTGGACTGATGCCTGGGCCTTCGGCTCGGCCAGACTCGGATGCTAATTCTGGATAACGTTGGAGGGTCATGCGTGCCAGTAGGAATATTCACTAAGTCTCCTGGGCCAAATTTCCCCGTCACCTGTGAGTATGAAATTAGTGATTTTTTTAATATATATTTTGATAGAAAGTTATATGAATATATATGTGCTGAGACAAATAAATATGCTGTAGAATGGAAAAAAGTTCGGGATTGGGGTAATCTGTCGCCCCGTGAACTGGATGCATTTTTTGGCATGATTATTTTAACAAATAGTGTGTCACGCGTGACCAAGTTTGAATTCATTTGGTCTACGGATGAATATTTGCACCAGCTCGGACTTGCTAAAGTTATGACCCGCAATCGAAAGTTATGACCCGCAATCGATTTATGTCAATTTTAGGTGATTTGCATTTTAGTGATAGTAAAGCCATGCCACCAATTAATAGTGATAAGTTTGATAGAATTTATAAAATCAGGCCTGTTATAGATCACTGTAATGTCAATTTCAAGGCTGCATATCAGATGCACCAAGAAATATCAGTTGATGAGGCAATTACCAAATTCAAGGGTCGTAATGTCATGAAACAGTATGATTCCTCAAAACCGGTAGAGAGGTTTCAGATAGTGGGCTTGTGCAGACAGCCATAATGGATATGTATACCATATGGAGTTGTACACAGGAAAAAGTACAACTTCGAATGCTAGCCTGAAGTGGGGACCCGAGCAGTACTTTCTGTTGTTTTGCCAGGTCTTGCAAAACAGAACCACATAATTTTTTGTGACAGATATTTTACTAGCCCAGAATTAGCTAAAGAGCTATCTGCAAGTAAAATCTTTATATGTGGCACACAGAAAGTTGATAGGAGAGGTACTCCAGATAGCATTCGCAAAAAGTATAAAAATCATAAACAGATTAATAGAGGAGACTGTTATTCTGTTATGGATAGTGATCTTGAATTTCTAGTTTGGTTGGATAGGAAGCCAATTGTTATGCTAAATAATGCCTATCCACCATCTGGAGACATAAAGATGGCTCAAAACATACATATCCATGTCCAATTGCAATAAAAAAATACAACAAGTTCATGGGTGGGGTTGATTTAGCCAACCAGAAGCGCTCTGCGTATGGTTGGAATAGTAAGTCTAGACATTGGCCTATGCGTTTATTCTGGCATTGCTTTGATACAGCTATTACTAAATCATATATTTTATATACATTATATATGGCACAAAAACAACCGAGGTCTATATCCCATCTGGATTATAGGATAGCTTTATCAAAGAGCCTTATTGGTGACTTCTCCTCCAGGAAGCTGAAGCCATCTGTGAGTGCAAGTGTCACACCTACTGCCCAGCATACCATTTGTGATCTGCACACTGGTAAGACACCAGGCAAAAGAAGATGTGTTGTTTGTTGGAGGAATAAAGTGCGGCACACAACAATCTTTGGCTGTGCTGCATGTGGATCTATTCCATTGTGCAGAGAGAGAGGCTGCTTTGCTATTTATCATAACAGTGGAGCAGTTCAAGCTCCTCTCTAAATCTACATCCACAGTCACAACACATCACTCCCATCCTTACTCAATCATCTTTTTATTTTGCATAGGTAAGATATATGATTTTATTTATATGATTGTTCATTTATCGCATGATTATAGTGACATTGTACTTTTATTACAATTTTGTAAACTTTTGATTTTTTTATTAGATGTTTCTCTATACATTTTTACCATTAACCCTGACTCAATCATCTTCTACTTTGCAATAGGTAAGATATATTATTTTATTTATATCATTGTTCATTTATTGCATGATTATAGTATCATTGTACTCTTGTTGCAATTTTGTAATCTCATGATTTTTGAAGTTTTAGATGGAACAAATGTATCTTTATGTATATACAAGTTTATTCTACACAACTAAAATCTCATGTAATATTGGACATTTTGCACACTTTCTCTTCCTCAACCCATCCACTCTGTGTTACAGGCCCAGGTATTTGAACTCAGCCTTTCTTCATATCTTTTGTGCCAAATAAAAATATATTTAAATACAAGTTTATTCTACACAACTGAAATCTCATGTAATATTGGACACTTTGCACACTTTCTGGCTTCCTCAACCCATCCACTCTGTGTTACAGGCCCAGGTATTTGAATTCAGTCTTTCTTCATATCTTTTGTGCCAAATAAAACTATATTTATATACAAGTTTATTCTACATAACTGAAATCTCATGTAATATTGGACATTTTGCACACTTTCTGGCTTCCTCAACCCAACCACTCTGTTACAGGGCCAGGTATTTGAACTCAGCCTTTCTTCCACATATGTATTTAGTGATAATAAATATCTTTTTATATTTATTGATTTCTTTATTGTGTATTTTCTTCATTTTATTTTTTATTATATATATATTTTGAATACATTGTTCTGTTACTTTTTTCTCCACTAAAAACCTTTCATATTGTTACAGATAATTTACAAAACTGAACATATCTGGCTGTAGAGTAAAAATGGACCACAGCAAGTCCGCTGTTTTAGTAATTTTCTCAGGGAAAAATTACCTCAGGTACCAATACATCATTTTTTTGGTAATTTTGTGAGGAATGTGATGAAGCTGTTTATGAAAGTGTCATTTTATCATTTGAATTTCAAAATTTAGGATTTGTGAATCAGTGTAAAAATAAACATTCTTAAAACTATTATAAATATTATTTTTTTTCTTTTTCTTTATGAAATGATTATTTTAACAGCTTCATTACATTCTTTCATATATGACCTTGCTTTTACAACATGTTTTTTTATATTTATTACATTCAAACACAAAATATCTAAGTTGTTAGAGTTAGGGTAAATTTTTCTAAAAATTAAAAATGGCCGCCTGGTTTTCAAAGCGTTAATGATTTCTTAGTTTTAAATATCTTTTTTTTTTTTTTCTGATTTCCATTTGCAATTCTTATTATGTAAGAGATTTTATCTTCTATAATAGTTATGGCAATAAAATATATTATTTAATAGTTCTTGTAATACTATTTTTCCTTAAACAAAACAAAAAAAAAAGGGTAAAAAAATAAACACCAATCTAACACGATCACAATTTATTTAGATTCCCACACAGACAGACTGAAATTTTTTGTTGTGACAAATATACTCTTTTCAAACCTAAGTATTAACTCAAAGCATATAAAGGAGTCAAAAAATGAATGCATGATGAAAAATTAATAATATACATTTTTTGATGACAAGTTAGAAACTGTCATCATGAATAATATAAACAATTTAAATGTGATCTCAAATGCAATGTAGTGTTAGCTTATGACTAACAATATCTTCAAATATGGTCTAACTGGAAAAGAATAAATGAAATGTGTGTTTTTTAACCAATTTATTTTCATATCAATTTCTTATGGATTACCTCATTTTTATTATCTCAAAACTTGCTGCCAGATAAAAATGTTGCACAAAACATAGAGAAAGTTCTAATTGAGTAACATATGTGAATGAAAAGTAATGATAATCTTATATCTGGAAAAGTAAAAATTTAAAATGATAAAGACTTAGATGAAGACAATAATCCTATCCATGTGCAATTGAAATCAGTTTAGATCTTACAAACAGTATTCTTCAGAAGCAGGTGCAAATTTTTAATACTACAGCTCTCTCTCTTTCTCTAATAAAAGTGATGCTTTAATACTTTTATCAACATATTTCTCTTTTTTCCACTTTATGTTTGATACTACCCATTATACAAAAAAAATTAACTTATAAACATTCATTACTAGAAACACGACATTATATAAGCAGATTTTACATTTTCTACTCTAATGATTATTATTAAATATGACCAAATAAGATTCTATATTGCAATTGTTGAACACTAACAAAAGGCTTGACATGAAGTTAGAGGAATGCTGGAAACAAGATTAGTTTGATTTATCCTTCATTCAATAGTTATTTTAGCTCAATTAAACACTACCAGATTCTTCCAGAACTTGTAAGATAAATGAAATCCTAACCTTTCCTGAAATATATCCTTTAGTTTTATATCAAGGCAATATACTTTCTAAAATAATACAATAGCACTATCAAAATTATAATAAAAATTACTAAACTTTTAACTTGCTATGCTTCTATTTTTCCAAATTCTTTTTCACACAACATATCTTTTTATCCCATCACCATTAAATCTTGGTAATTATTTTCAGCAGAGATAAGTCATGCATCTATCCAAACTACATATTGAATGAAACTACTATTAAAAAATACAAACAAGAAAATACTAATTGAACATATATAATAATAGGTTTGCTATACATAAGCTATATATAATTCCACCAATCAGATTATACTTCAAATTCAGTTACAAAAATCTATTAATTTTTCAAGGAGTTATTTTTATTCTTGTATCATTTTTGGCAACAGTATTACTTATTCATGATGCCTCGTTTTAAATGAATTTGACTTCCCAGGCTGTTATGCATATATATTATTTCTTCCTTTGATTAATTCATTTTTGAGGTTTAATTATCTGATCTTTAAGGCTACCTAACATATAATCAAGTCAAATTAATTTTTTATAATAATTATTTCACTGATCCTAATATAATACTGATAATATTATTAAACTTAAAATAAATTTTTTTTAAAATGTCCTAAATTCTCCTCAGAATCATTATTTTGACTACATTGCCTATACTGAATGGCCAATATTTCACAATTAGAATTAATTAATAAAATTATTAAAAAGTAAATATGATCATGTCATCAAACAACATCCATTAAATAAAACCAAATATATAAGAAAATTCTTGATGAACTTCATTCAACGTTCAAGCCATGACATAAAATAACATTTCAAAGCCATCTTCATGGGCGCATAAAACAAGATTATGTTAACTGCATGTGACACAATATTAATAAATCATTTTTCATACTACAATACTTATCAATTCATGTCTCAAACATCTCACTATCCATGGCAAAATTTTAAATAAATTCACAGTAAATTTTCTCAACTCATAAGAATGGATACATGGCTAACAGCAAACATTATTCAAGAAGATCAAATGATAAAAGCTACATTATAATCAATATAATTCTATAACTTAAACATATATATGACTCTGTATTTAACCTCTTAAATCATTTCTTCTCCTTCAGACATTATTTAAAATAAATTCTTACTACATTGTATTGTCTTTCTTCTTTATTGTGCTATTATAGTACTATAAGTAGTTTACACATTCTAAATATAATTTCAAAGATTAATAACTTGTAGTATTCATTTCTAAAGATGTGAATGAATCCAATTCTTCTGTATAAATGTACATGTATATAATAACCACACACATACAATAATGTTAAACAGTTTTTTAATGTGAATATTTATAATGTAAAACTTTTATTTTGTTATTTATAACATTATTTATTATTAATCAAGCTAACATATATATATATATATCAATTCAAACTTTTTGTATTTCTTTTTATCTTGTATTAAAATACCTTAAGATTTGTAAAATCTAGTATATAAAATATCTTATTTCACATGGTAAATTTCTAGTTGTACAGTTCAAATTTTATTCATGACAGAATTTCTCTAAATTATGATTAACTTTATATGTAATGTTATAATTTTGGAGTTGTTCTTCCCTCTATTAAAGCTTCCTGTATTTTGAAGTCTTTTGACTATATAAAAAAATATAAAAGATTATTGTAAAATAAAGATATGTTTAATAAAATTTAATTAATAAAAAAAGTTAAGAAAATTACATTCATGGTATATATATAGTCAAATCTTTAAACATTTTTTTTATATATATGAAAGTTATAATAGAAATCTATATAAAAATAAATACACCTGGGTCTCGTTTTACGCGATAGATAGGTTCCTCAGAAAACACGCGCAAACGAAATCGTGCAAAAATAGACGTAACTAACCTTGAAAAAGGGGGGATATGGACTGTGATTTTTCAAAACTCGCGTAAAAGCAAAGCACCAACGTAAAATTTACTTTAAAATTTGTGCAAAAAAAAAAATAAGGAAATAAAATATGACTAATAAAAAATTTCAAATTTGAAAAAAATTGATAGAAGACAAACTTTTTTTACCTATAATATTTAATTTTATTCAAAACAATATATTTTTATGCATAATTTACAGTAATTTATATTTTTTTATACACGTTTTAATTATTATCGCTATTTGCCGGTAAACAAGTTCGTTTGCAAACTGATAAAAAAATCAGATTCTTCACAAGATGAAATACAACTAGCGCCAACATCACTCTCATGTTGTGTTAATTAATGGTTTTCTGGTGACAACGTAATTAGTAATTAATCTAACAACTAAAAATTAAATTCTTATTTTTGTCTTTAATTTTCAATTTTAATTGTGCCCACTGCTATTACTCATCTTTTAAAAATAAACTTGCGGACACTAAATGATTAATAATTGATTAAACGTTCTTTTTTAAAAAGCAAAAACAGAATGTGATTTAAAATGCAAAATTAACACGCACAATGTTTGAACAAATTTACATTATAGTCTTGTAAAATTTAATGTGTGTATACATAAAATGTGGAAATCATGATTTTAATTTCATTATTGCATAAAATCTTACTATTATAAAGCACTGAAAATATTGAAATTACTAAGTTGAAAGTCGAATTTCAATAATGTGCTATTACTTTCCATATAACATGAGTGTGCGAAATTTATTATTTAAAGTAATAGCACAAAATCGAAGTTCGACTTCCGGTGAAACACGAATCGCATAACTTCAAAATCGTGTTAAATAAGTCCGCGTAAAAAGAGACCCAGGTGTATATAACTTAGACTTCTTCAAACTTATGATGTAAGTTCTGATTATGCAATAGATTTTTCAAATGATTTTTAAACAGTAACATAAATTGTTTCTGATCTCAACATCACATGATGACCATTTCTTATGCTTGCTCATAACTATGATTAAAACAGACAAAACTCTCCATACAGTAAGTAGTCTGGGGATATTAGATGAGTAGGTACTAGATAGGGATTTTATCCACAAGCCTTCTGGCATCCAATGATTACTCTGGCTTGCACTGAGGGTGGCATTATTGTATGGAGAGTTTTGCCTGTTTCTAATCTACAAAATATTGTCAATAATCTTTTCAGCAGTTTCTTGTGCAGAGTCCTGTATAACAGAAAATTTGCAATATTATTAAATTTTCTGGAACTTCCAAATGATGATTGGAAAAATACTGAACTGTAGATAAACATTTGAAGTAATATGCAGGATACCACTTAAAATTGGGGCAAATAATTAAAGAAAGAGAGATCTCAGAAGTTTTTTAATTACTCATTCATGACTTCAGTCTTATTTATCAAATATTTCACTGCTATTTATGTTTTCTAGTGTTTCATAGATGACTTGAATAAAAATTATTTTTTAAAAGCATACTCCCCTCTATAAAGAAATTTAGGAAAAATTACTTTATACACTTAAATTTCAGCTTGACCCTCAGGTTATAGTCAGCCTAATATGGAGAAAGCAGCATGGAGTACTTGAACAAAGATTTTCTCTCAATATATAGTTTGAAAAGATAGAGTTTACATTTATTTCAACTTTTTCCTTATATGGGAATCAAAAACAATTTTAGGTTATTTTTCGTTTCCAAATTCTAATCATTATTAAACTTAATTAATTATCTTTGTCTATATTTAATTAAAATAAATTTGCCAATAAAAATGATTACATTCTTTTAAGTCTCTTTGGGATTTAGAATTACAAAAAAAAAATATTTAGAAGAATGATTTTAGAAATAAACTTGTAATTTATTTGTAAATTAATATTGGAAAATTTTAGACTTTTGCTACACATTTAAACATGCAGACATAAATAATTTAATATACCATATATAAAGATTATGACTGAATAATTTATTTTCTTCACCTTTCTCTTTTCAACCAACTTTAAGCATACTACTTTTACTCTTTCTATGCCTTAGTCCTGCAAATCGCTTAGACTGTTTATGAAGGATCCACTTTAATATGAATGCACAAATATAAAAAATATTATTCACACTATGATTAGATCTTAAATTTAACACAGTTTGACAATTAATATCTGTTAAATTAATATACCTTTAAAAAATACCTACCATTAAAAAAAAATAGTTCAATCATAATATTTAATGAATTCGTTGAAAATATATACACTTTTATCTTGAAACAATATCTTACAACATTTAGAAAAGTTTTACACCATCTGAAGATCAATAACATTTAACTGCTAAAACAATCATATAAAATAAAACAATAAATAATATATAGTAGAATATTTTAGAATATAAATCTTAGAAACCAATTCTATTTGACAATATTCTTTGAAAGATAAAAAACACTTAAAAAATTAACATTTTAAAAAATTTAAAAGGTAATGTGGTAAACTATTTAAAAATAACAAAATTTTATCCAAAATAGTAGTAAATTTCAATTTCAATTAGATGACTAGTATTCTAAAGATTGCATTTATAACATATAAAAGATTATTGAGAACATATTTGCCATCATTTGTGAGATTACTCCAGAATTGCTTTGAGCTAGTATAAATTCTTAAAGTGTATGTTCAGAAGTTATAAAATTTTAATATTATTGAATACAATGATAAAAAATTTCATGATGATTAAAAACATTGTAAGTCTGCATGTAGAAATTATTTTTCATTAGACATATGATATATGCTACAATAATTCATTAAATTTGAGAAAACTGACTTTAAAAATACTCCTTTGACTCATATATTATTCTCAAAATTCGACTTCATCTAGGAAGTCTTTCTAATTTAGTGCTTTAACTACCATCTCTCTGAACGTCCCTAACCTATCTCTGGTTCCCATCTTTGATGTAATTCCTATTTCCAACATTAACACAATTTTTTAATCAATTATTTTTAACAATATCTATTATGTTATAACTATTACATAAAATTAAAATCACTCCAATTAATGATATCAAAATTTTTAATAGTAACACCATTTCAAATTCATATGATGATTCATAACAAACAAACAAACAATATTTACATGACACTTCATAAATTGAAAATTTAAATATTTTATACAAAAACATGTTTATAATTTTTTTTTATAAACATTGTAATAATAATAACATTACTAAATTATTTTTAAATTTTCTGCATTTTACACCATTGATATTAGTTAATATACTACAATAACATATTCTAATTTTTCTATTTTCACATATCCTAACAATTTCAACTAACATATAGCACTCATAAAAAAAAAAACCCCCCAAGATTATAAAATAAGTACTTTATTACAAATTCACTCATACTTACTTTACTTTTAGGCTGAGAAGTATTCATCACACTCCGGGTTTCAGCTCCAGTATAAATAACAACACCAATTGCAGTTCCAGAAGCAATCACAGTATTCGCCCATAGTGTATTTTCAACACTCAGTGAATCATCACTAGGTTCATCATCAATCTAATACATAAATAAATGTTTATCCACCTCTAGTTACTTTGTGGGTAAAGACTGTTATCTTAAGGCAGATTAATTATATATTTGTATTTCATTTTCATTATTGACATAAATTTTATGCAATAAAACATTATTTCTGAAGTCATTTAAAGAATCTAGAATTCTCAAATAATTATATTAAAGCTTAATATAAAAGAATTACAGTAAGTGCTATTACTGGTTCCAAAGAATTGTAATTTTACAATACTTCATTTAATATATAGGGGTTTGAACTCAGACTTTCACATGACCCTCAACTATCCACGCTATCTCATACTGCTGACACACTCGATCACACAAAAGATAAATAATTATCAATATACATATTTCGTGCTAAGCCAGCACTCTATCAGTTGGTCCAGATTTCATCTCCATACATGTGTGATGATAATCTGGACCAACTAACGAGTGCTGGTTTCGCATGAAATACAGTGATTATTTATCTTTTCAACATGTGTGTAATCAACTGTGTCAGCAGTATGAGATAGCGTAGATAGTTGAGGGTCATGTAAAAGTCTGACTTCAAACTCCCTATATATTAAATATTGGAGTGCAGGTATAAAAAAGCCTGTACTGAAGGCAAAAAAAATTATATTAAAATACTTCATTTAAAAAAAAAAAATCAAAACATATTCTTATTGCTTTCTTTTTATTTAAAAATTATTTACAAATAATATGAATGCACAATAGAAAAGTGAGAATATTCATAAATTATGCAGATTATTTTATCCAGATATTTGAAAATAAAAAAGAATAAACGGCGTTACAAAATATCTATTAAACCCTTTTACATACATATGGTTCAAATATATTGGCGTTTGATAATATTTAAGAAAGCTTTAAAAAAAGTAAAATTTAAAGATCGTTTAAAAGACACATTTTAATTTTTTTTAGTTAGTATAATTTAATTTTTAAAACATACAATGAAAGTTAATTTTTTGTTTTGAATTAACTATTTAATTAAAAATAAGTTAAAATTGGAGGGAATAAAGTAATAATTTAAGATTACTAACCCAGATAAACAAAAAGAAAGAAATTCCAAACACAAAAGATTACAATCAGTAAAACCTTTGTAACTCAAAGTAAAGATGATGGATAATTTATAAAAAATAAAAAAAACTGTACTAAAAATTTAATAAAGAATGTACAAGATTATCTGTTATATCCGCACTTACAACTGTGCCAATGTTATATCTGCAAGTCATACTGTGTGGTCAGCCAATAACGTTATACAATTCCCACGCTGTTCTTTTCCAACGAGTGCTCTCCAACGAATCGGTCTGCAACGAAACTCTTCCAACGAATTGGTCTGCAATGAATGCTCTCCAATGAATTGGTCTGCAACGAAGCTCTCCAACGAATTGGTCTGCAATCTCTCAGCTGAATTGGTTTGGAATGAATGCTCTCCAATGAATTGGTCTGCCACGAAGCTCTCCAAACGAATTGGTCTACAACAGAGCTCTCCAACGAATTGGTCTGCAACGAATGCTCTCAATATCTCCGCTGCGGTCTCTTTCAGCTACACCCGTGAACTACATTTCTACTGGGCGCTGATCATTAACCGCCAGCACTGACGTGAGATATCTCTACTTAAATACTGCTTACTCACTGCTCTCTCCTGCTCTCTATGTTACACTGCTAGATGTTACCCAGTCTTCTTATCACTCTCTGACAACTGCAATGATCAATCAATGCACTGACCAATAAGGTAACGTCTCTTATCTAGAAACATTTGTAATTAGCAAATATTTCTAGGAACTGTCGATCGCCATTACGTCAATGCACTAATTAAATTCCTCAGCTATCAGAGCGCGATCTAAAAACAGCCTTACGAATAAATTCTAGTTTTTCTGGAGTGCACAAACATGTCTGCCATTTTACAAAACCCTACATTATCAACTTACATATTCTGATAAAATATATGGGCAGAAAACTAAAAAACTGGTCAAGGTTATAAAAAAACTAAATATTTTCGAGTTGTATTTTTTGCTGGTTTTGTCACGTGTGAATGGGTAAGAGGACAGGGCTAGATGTGGTTCCTGTTCTCTCAATACGATAAATGCTCCATCCAAGAATATTCATAGACTGGACCAATGCGTCAGCCGTGAATAGAAATCGGAGTGTGTGGATACCTTCTTTCACCATAAGGATGTTACTCCAAAACCTTCGTAACAAGCCACACATTGCAACTGATCAGGAACGTAAGGGAAGGTCGAGAGTGAAACTAGTTAACGTCAATGAGTTCTTCAACTCAAGAAATAAATGCGTATTACAAAACTTACGGAAAGATTATTCATACCTGATTTGTGAATAAATTTAGTGTTTGCAAACTAACCTAAACTATAAGCTTATAATATATCACCGATAGAGACATTTGCTGTATTATTCAAGGGACTTTCGATTACAGCCTTCTAGAAACAACTTAAGAAGTGAACATTAATTGTTTAGCATGTGTGTATTCTTTTCAAACATATTAGTAATTTATCATTAAATATTTTAATTTGTATTAATAAAGTATTTACCTTTAATATTAACTTCATTGTGCGTTATTAATGTTAGTTTATTAGAATTTAAATGTATAATTTACCATTGCCAATATTTATTAATTAAGCGCCGGGAGAAATATTCTCTGAATATAAATTACATTACAGGAAATAATAATCGCAATCTTTTGTTACTTGCTATGAAATTATGGGATATTAGGAAGTGATGTGATGCACTGTGACTTCTCCTTATACGGAGTCAGGAATCTCACAGCAACTATGCCGAGAGAAACCTGTAAGCCACTTTACCTTCCCTTTCCATTCTCCACCTAAGTTTTTCCATAATCTGCTCCATCCCATTTTCACAACATAATCTTTGTCAACTCCATGACCATCATATCTAAATCCCCCTTATCTTTTCCCAAACCTAGCATAAAAACCAATAACTCACTTTCTGTACAATCACTTTGTTCATATTTAATCTTCTATAACTTCATTATTTGTACCCTTTCTGCTTCCAAGCATTTACACTGAAGTAACAGATGCCTAATATTTTCTATGCCTTCCTTACACAACTTGCAGATGAAATCACCCATATTTTTCCATTAACGTGTATATTTCCTTGTTGCTAAAGATCCCGTTCGAGCTTAAACAATAAACCACTTTCCTTACTATTATCATAAATTATCTCACACCTAATGTTTCACTTACCTCTATATATATTTAAACTCATTTTACTCTCATACTAGTTCTCCATCTCTCCAACTTCCTATTCTTTATTAATGCATCTATTCTTCTATCCCACTTCTTACCACTATAACACTCAACAATCCTCCTAACACAATCATCCCACCTTTTGTACAAGTATACTGACATAAATTCTTTATCTAAATCTCCTGCATACCGCATTACCTTTCTCACCCATCTTGTTGCCTGTCCTTTACTTGTAAGCCAATTAAATACTATTTTGCCTATTCTTTTATTATCCATAAACTGCAATCTACCAAAGATTTTCATTTTGTTTTTTGCATCTCTCATATAACAACTTGACCATCCCATTTCTCCTTGAATTGCCTCCTTTGATGTCCACACCTCTGCATCTAATGCATGTCTTCCTACTTGTCTTTGTACTTTTTCTAAGTAATCTAATACCCCTTTACTAAAACCTAACGCATCATTGTTGTATGTTAACCCTGTTGCTGCCACTCCCTTCCATACAATTCTAGCTACATCATATTTATTATATGAAAACATCGTTGATTTCTTTATCAATCCCTTTCTTTTCTTTGCTTCATTTATCAATTTTTTCTCCCATTTATCCAAGCAATTTTTCTGATTACTCAAGATGATTCCAAAATAACTATATCTATTCACCACACTTAACTTTATATCCCCCAATAAGAAATCTTTGTCTTCTCTTTCCCCAGTATTCACCATCATTATATTAGATTTTTCTTCACTAAATTTAATCTCCATATCTTTACCCACCCTTGCGCATGTCCTCAGCATAACTTCCATATATTCCCTTCTTTCTGTGCACAAAAAGACATAATCCGCAAAAAAAAGACCCGACAATGTATATACTCCCTTGCCAACTATTAACGGGATCTCTATCCCTCTTCCTAGTCTTTCTATTGCTCTCTCCATTTCACTCAAATACAACAAAAACAAAATAGGTGACATAGTTGCCTTAGTCCCACCCCATTTTTAACTTTAACTGATTCTATATCCCCTAATTGATATGTATAGTAATTATTTTCACATAATTTCTTAATAACATCCACTAAAGCTTCATCCATTCCCAGATTTGCTAAACTTATCCATAATCTATTTCTATTCATTCTATCATATGCCTTCTCTACATCTATAAAACTCATGTATAAACTGTCTATCTGAATTCCTACTCATATCCATAAGTTGTGTAACTACAAATAAACTATCTCTTATACGCCTATCTGACTTAAAACCTCCTTGCATTTCCCCACAAAACCTCCTTGCATTTCCCCACTACATTATTTTCTTCCATCCACTTTGCAATTCTTCCAGTCACCATATATGAAAAAACTTTATATAAAACTGATGTTACTGCTATCAGTGTATAATTGTTTTACTTTCTATGATCCTTACCCTTTCCTTTAAATAATAATCTTACTCTCATATTACTCCAACTATCCAGAAAACTACCTTCTTTTAAAACATGATAAACAGCTTTACTTTTGCCCTATGCCCTAAATTCATTACCATCTCTGCTGCCCATCCATCTAAACCTCCTGCCTTACCACTTCTCAATTTCTTCCCCGCTTCATTCAGTTCATTTTCTGTAAACCTAATATTCCCATTACTATATGCTTTCATATTTTCTATCCCTCTCTCTCCTTCACATCTAACATCTTTTCTATATCCATTACATAACTATTCAATATTCTCTCTAATTCTTCTCTAGAGCTATACTCTATTCCCTCCTCATCCAGTAAACCTATATCTCTCCCCCCTAATAATTCCCAAATTTTTTACTCCCCTCTCTTCTACTTTTATTAATATTGTCCAAAAATTTACTATTCAGTTTCATTCTCCCTCTATAATTATCTATTTTAGCTAACTTCTTCTTTTCTAAGTACTTTTCCCAATTAGCATTAATATCTTTTTCACTTTCTTTGTTCTTAATAGCACACTTACATTCTCTGCATGCTTTTTCCTCTCTTTTACACTTTTACTAACTCTCATTTTTTTTTTACTTTTATTCTTTTGAATATTCTCACCTAAAACCCTATTTGCCACTTTTTTTATTTCATCACACCAGTCCTCATACTCATTTCCAACCAACTCTTCCATGGTTTCTTCATCTTGTATTTTATACTTTTCCAACTTATTCTTATCATTCACTCTCCATCCACATCTTTCACTATTGTTTCTACTTTTTATTTCTATTCTCAACCACATTACTAACCATTTCAATTACAAAGAAATTATGATCACTATTACATACTCTCTCTTCATTATCAAACACCTTAATTTTCCATACTTTATTCATTCCCTCTTTCTCTACCAATACATAAACTATTGTGTGGGATATATTATTTCTAGACCATGTGTATTATTCCTCATAAATATTTGAGAAGTTTCCAATGCTCAAATTCACTCTCTGACAAAATTTCTTCAAACGCTGTCCATTCTTATTATCTACATCATGAATTTCTTCAATATGCCCATTCATATCTCCTATAACCATTATTCTCTTACCTTTTTCTTTAAAACTCTGTATATCCTTAACTAAGCACTCATATATGCTATTGTTCTACTCCATTATAGTTTGACTATCTCCAGTAGCTATATAAACTATAGCTACCATCCATTCTTGTCTTCCCAACCTTATTTCAAACCACAAATGTTCTTGGCATTTAACAATATTTAAATTTTTTTTTTGATATAACACCTATACCATCACCCTTTTTTCTTTCTCTTTTCTATTTATACCCTGCCATATAAAATCTTCCAAAACAGGTTATTCTTCTCTTAGATCCATTTCTGCTACCGCTAGTTAGGAGTTTATGGACTATGGCACCCTCTTTTATAAATTAAAACTAACTTTGTGGCAATTCCAAACATAATACTAAGTAATATTAGGTCGAGTTAATCAGAAATATAGCTATGTTTTTAGAAACATTAACAAAATATTTTTATTATTCATAGCTTGATTAACTTTCACTTTATAGTATGTAAAATGAAGGCATAATCAAACTTAAAATGTAAAAAAAACATTACAATGGCACCCAACATGGGGCTTCAAACAAAACCACTACCAGAGTTAAGTGGTAATTCTTTAACCCTGATTGTACAACTATAAAATATATATAAAAACACAATTGCAGCTGATGTAGGCTTTAAATCACAAGTAGTCTTCAAGAAAGCGGATACTGAAGAGGGAAAAACGTAAGCCCGGAGTCCTTATATACCATTATGTAACAAAAGATCAGCCTTATATGCTTGTCAGTCTTATAAGAGCAGGGTCCCAACAAAATGATTTCAAATTGAGCTACATCATGAGAATTTTTTTATGTTATTTTAATATTTCAAAATGATACCTCTGTATCTTTTGTTTTATTTCTTAAATTAATTCCGCATTTGGAAAAAGAAAAAACTCCTGGAAATTGATTTGAAAAAAGTTCTTTTTTAAGAGTAATCTTTGACACCCTTCAACAAGTTTGTTGCTATAGAGAACATGTTGAAAGGCAAAAAGAAATCTTAAAAGCAGAAAAATATTAAAACTGTTCATGATAATCTAAATGGGGAAAAAAATACAAATAGAAGCAAATTGGTCCCAGTTCCTAAATTTCATCAATCTACAGTGAGACTTGCTCAATTTGGATTTTTTTTTCGAATGCATTGGAACAAATGCTCATGAATACATAAAAAGACGGGACAGAAAAAAAATTAATAAAAATACCAGATATTTTTAATTTGACTAAATCTGCTGATCTGTTTAATTCTTTTAAGCATATTTTTACTGATCGCTCCATAGTGCTTGACCTTAAATACAAATACTGTTCACGTTATAAATTCCCAAAAGATTTATTACTCCATTTGTTTAGCAAAAATGATCTATGGAAAAATTATAGAGATCATCTGAATCCAAGATATCTAATATTAGAATTCAAAAGTCAAGAAAATGGATATTTAAGAGATATTAAAGCATTAAATGAGTTTGCTCATTTCAATGAATCCAACCAGAAATAGTCTAATCACAGGCATTATGAAGAGTATTTATGTTAATTATACCAGTGAAGACTTTATTAGATTGATGGAACCATATGGTGTGACACTTGACTTTCAATCAATATTTCTCACAAATACACCTGTGCCAATGTATAGGAAATAGCGACCAATATAAGGCTAGATTGCATAAAAACAATCTGAATGTCATTCTTTCTCTCATGCCTGACTAGAAAGCAAACATTTCTAAAAATAAAGAGTAAAACCTCAATGTTATCATTGCAAAGAATGTTGTCATATAATAAGTGCTTACCATAAACTATTTTGTATGAGCTATAACATGAAAGCCACTTCCACACTTTAGTGTCCAAAAATAAAAATTCAGAATTAGCCTACTTTAGTAGACTTAAATTCTTTTGACCAGACCAATAATCTAGATGATAACAACATAGACAACTTGCTTTCGCCACATACATCTGGATCACATGTTTTGAATTTATCTGATAAAGAAAATAGATAGGTATAGTGAAACACTTTGTCCATCAGACTCTCTAGAAGGCAGTACAATGTACTACTCCAGGAATTATGGATATGCTCAATGATAGTCTGATGACTGCTGTGAACAACTGTACAACTTCACAAGCATAAACCTGGTAGACCCCCTTGTAAGAAGCATGGACAGATAGCCAGGGAAATTGAACGTGCAGAAAGTGATGATCACAACCAATATAAGCCAATGAACATGATTAAAAAGGTTAAAATTTTAAATGAAGCTAGAGAATCAGACTTTGCATCTTCTGCAGAGAATAATCTTAACCCTATTGAAGATGTAATTATGTCATGTTTACATAATCCTGTTAAGAATAAGGGATGGGGATTGTCATATATAACACCAATTGAATCTATTGATGTATTAATCTTAGTACAATGACAAAAGTTACCAATATTGTACAAAAAGATCCGAGCTAATAATCATTTATATTTTGATTATTTTTATTGTACCATAATTTTATGCTTAGTTTCAAGATTTAACGATATTTAAATTTGCAATAAAATGAAATATAGAATAGGTGCATTTAATCTGATAGGATTAAACTCTGTTGAAAAGAGTTTTTAATTGGCCAAATGGTATGATGTTGTTCAACCACACCTACTAGGTCTACTTGAGACAAAATATGTAGTGGTTCACTATTTGATTCATCCAATTATTATAATAATAGAGATTTTACAGCCTTTTCTACATCTTTCAATGCACCATCTGCAGGGGCAGGTTTAGTAATTTGATAAGAGAAGCCCATTTAATTCATTCAAAATTCTATACATAGACGCATATATTCTAATTATAACCTTATATTACAAAGCAATAGTTTTAAATATTGTTGTGTACATTTATCCTAAATATTTGATTACAAATATAACAATAGATGCTAAACCTACTGATATGAAGAGATTTCTGGAAAACACATTTCAGGTTAATTTATATGTTTAACTCTTTATGGTCCGTTGGCCAGTTTGTTAATATTTTCTGACTAATTCCTCTTGCCAATATTATCCTTATATTTTTTTTTCCTTTTTTTAAAATTATTATTCTATAGTTTTTAATATTATGTTTCGATTTTATTGTTTTTATATAAATATTTGTGGATTGAGAAATAAGACTGCAAAAATTAAATCATTCTGCAGTTCTGAAAATTTTGATATTATTTTTTATCTCAGAAACATGGCTTTCTCATCGTATTTCAGATGATGTTTTATAAATAAAAGATATAAAGTACTTCAAACAGACAGACCTTCTGACAATTGCTTCTGGATATGGAGGTCTTCCTTTTGATCATAATCTTGTGAAGTTACTTGATGTGAAGTATGTTTGGAAAATAATGTTAAATTTCTTTTGAGTAGTGTCTACTTAAAACATTATCCTTTTTAGAATCTAATGAATTACTGTGTGTTCTTGAAGACTTTTTAATCAAATACCTGATCATGTATATATTCACAGAAAGCATTAATAAATTGACGGTAATTGCTAAGGCCCAATTTCTTGTGTTCAGCATTTTCTAATTTGAGATTATGATCTTTCGGGTTTCCAATTAAAATTCTCAAAATTCCTCCATTGATTTTATATCAGATGCAACAACTGAATTGGTATAAATATTTTGACTTAAATATCACTTTAAATAGTCTAGTTTCCATTTGTCCTATTTTTTACTGGTAATAAATTCACCTTTTGATTTGACTGACAACAAATTTTACAAACAATGTCATCTATATTGCTTCGATAACTAAAACCATTGTTGATAATATCATTTCAGTTTCAACTGAGCCATTCGTTTTTCTTATTTTTAGGTTACTTGATGAAGATTTGAATGATTCTAAACATTTGACATTTGTAGGGTCTAAAATAAAATATTTATATGTTGATTTTTTTTTTTTAAATTACAATAATAAAAAACAGTCTCACCCACTCAAGTTGCAGTACCAGTTGTGTCAAATGTCCTGAAATAGCAATGGTCAGTGGAAGAAAGGCAGAGATCAGTCAGCACTGTTATATATAGGCCTGAATGTAATAGTATTGGAATCTATTTTTAGTTGTTTCGGGCAAGACACAACACTATTAAATTGAAGTTTCCATAGCAATAGTTCTGCTCCCACTGCATGTACAGATCAATTCTATTCATTAATCCTTTTTATCAAATTATTAATCTGGATTCAACTTTTTGTGTTTAAACGTAAAAATAAATGGATGAATACTTCAAATATTGGAATATCTGGAGTGTGCAGAAACTATTGAGTATTGGTGGTAATACTTTCAGATTTAGAATTATCTTGTAAAATTGTCTTTGTAGATACTATTTTTAATAAAATTTTAAATTGAAATTACAAAAAACAGAAAAGGGTGTAGAATACCATGCAGTAGTTCTCTTACTATTATCTATTTTTTTCAGATTTGTTTCTATTTCTTAATTAATTAATATTGGATTTTATAGCTACCAAAAAAAGGTCTTGAATTAAAAGTGATTATCGAAAGCTTTTAAATGACTTCAACAGTATAAGACACCATGGGTTTAGTATCTATAGGAGTAAGAAAGTATTCATCAAGTGACATCTGTAATAAGATTTCATAAGGGCAAATTATTCCATACTTGTCCATATTCTATAAGGCTTTACTCTTTTGTTTCTGTCTTATGTAATATCAAAAATTATAATTTTTTGGTTTCAAATCTCATTCATTCAAATTATATGGTGAAATAAAACAATTGTAACTTTCTTTCCATAACATTTCTCAATAAATTTTTATCCAATTCACTTATTTGTATAATTGTTCATTAAAAACTTTTTGATATCCAGCTAATTCTCATTATCTTTCTGGGCCAGAATAAAATTTTTCAATGAATGTTTTGACATTATTCATATTTCACAAACGATAATATATTAATAAATATATGTGTGTGTGTGTGTGAGTTCATCTAATTTGATTTGTTGTGTATTGTTTTTGTTTTATTAAATCCTACCTATGATTTTTAATCATGTTTTTTGTTTTGTTTACACTTAATTTTATTTTGTTTGAGATCAGTACTAATATTACTTCCAAAATATACGTTTCTAAACTGTTCAGCTTATGTTTCATCAACATTGATTTTTCTTTTTCCCAAATATTATGATTTTTGGTTAAACCAAATTTAAGTATTTTCAATAATTATTATATCATCTGCATATATTAAATTATTCATTCTCATTCCATGCACTAGCATTTCTTTAATCTTATCTATTATTCTTTCGAAATATAGAAAAAATATGTGTGATAAAATTAGTTCCTCCATATCTTGAGCACTTTCCAATTTCAAATCAGCTTCCAATTTTTCAGTGCATTATCATAAATGTTTTTTGAAAAATTATTTTGTTTGCTGTACATTCTATTCTGTGATGCTCACTTTAGTTTTTAATCAATGCTGACAAAGGTTTTTGGATAATCAATAAAATAGGCATGCGTTCTTTATCTTTCTTCTAGCTTTTTCTCAATGAAATGAAATATAATAATTGTTGTATGATACTCCTACCTATTATAAACCGAGTTGTTTATCCACTATGTGTTCTTCTTCCTGGTGATATTTTATTTGAAATGCTCTGCTCATTAAGAATTAGCCTAAAATGGTGATTCATGCAATGTTCCAGCTATTTTTCCAATCTACTTTTGAAGATTCGCATTAATGATGATTTTGTTTTTGCCTGTGCTTTAGATAAGAACTTTCTTCCCATGCAAAATTTCATAATTTGTAAATTGCTTGAAATATACTTTTAAATCTAATCACATTCCATGTTAAACCACTAAACATCACATGATTGCCTGTTTAATCACATTCCCTGTTGTTCCATTTTTCCAGGACTCCCATTTTTCTTCAATAAATTATCATTTTTACTATTTCATAAGGATGATACAATTTCAGTAAGCTTTTTTATTAATTTTTCTGATATTTTATCAACAAAGCTTGTTTTATATACTTCAGAATAATACTCTGACCATTACTAAAATATCATTCATGTCAGTTTTGCCTATCATTATCTGATAAGATTTTGAATTATTTTATATACTTCTTCAGATTTATATTCATTCTGACATTTTTCTAAGACTTTCCTTTAATCATTCGACAAATTTTGATTATCCTTCATGATTGCATTTTTCATTTCATTACACATTGTCTGATATTGTGATTCTGGGCATTTTGAATTATTAACATTATACAGCATTCATTTTTCATGTTCTAAAGATTTATTAAAATTTCAACATATAAATCTAATTATTTTTCATCAATATTTTTTTTTTTTAAGTATTGACTGATGTTTTTCTGTTATTTGTACCTCTGCCATTTTTGATTCGAATTCATAAATGAGTTTTTTTTTTAATTTCTTATGCTTAAGCTTGTTATTTGCAATTATTTAGCCATACTGATGTTTACCATTTTCCATCATTCAATCTCCATGTTCACTTTTTGTAGTCCTGCTGGTTTTGCAAACTGAATATTGTATTCTAGAATAAATTCTAAAATTTTTTTAACACATTTGCCAATGTCATATTTTCTCATAATTTTCTCATTCCCCATTATAAAAAAAATTAACAGACTTACAGAACTCAAGATTTATAGGCATAGTCCATCAAAGCAATTACTAAATGAGGCTAACAATGCTTAATTTCATTAGCAATAATGTTAATGCATATAAGTTCCAATAAAAAACAAAACAAAAACAACAACAAAATATCAATTGGTACTTAATTAATCATAGTAAGATTAATTACACGTTTAATTAATGATTGATTGTAAATAAAAACAAATAATACTTACTTGTGTAAAAGTACCTATGAAACTATGAATATCCTTCTGAGGTTTTTCTGCATAGACTGAAGCTGTAATATTAAGAAGATCCTGTAAATAAATATGGAATATAAAAATTCTCTTTCTATATTTTGCCATTTATATGTATGTACGTATATAAATATGTATTGCTTAAAAAAGAAGTTTTCCATTGAGAAAAAATTAAGCAAATGAGACAGACAAAATCATATTATAGCAAACAATACAATTCATTAAGATTAACACTCTACTCCAGTACATTTTGCTCTTATTTATGGGATGTGATTATTTCTTCCCAACAGATAGTGATGATATAGCCTATCAAGACATAGCGATTTTTTATACTTTTCTTCAAGACATTTAGTAGCAACATAACCTATAGAAGTAAATAATGAAAGAACTTTGACTTTCTTTCCTTAAGTACAAACATAATAAATATATCATTAATTATTATTCTATGCACAACTATTCAACTAATTATGTTTCAAATTAATACTAAACAGCCGTGAATTGCATGAAGATATTATATGTTAATTCATACTGTAAGTCAATAAAGTCAGTCTAGCTGCTAATCAGTTTTACAAACTGTTGTTTTTTAAAAGTGGAAGATACATATATTATACACTTGTAATTATTATAATGAAACTTTTAACACATAATATAAGTAGTTAATATTTAACAACTTTATTACAAATATTTTAACTATTCAGACTGCATTCTTTAACAATATTTTATTATTAAAAAAGTCTGTACAAAAAATGTTTTTTACAAATTGAATGATACAGAGTATGTCTAAGATCTGAGTGAGAAATGGTAAATTGATTATTATTTGTAGCCATGCTATCAATTAAACTATTTATGTGCACAGCTTCATTAAAAAACTAAAAATATTTTTCCAATACATATTTAATTTTGCAAAGATCATAGAAAATGAACTTGAGTAATATATTCTTACAAATAATCATTTAAAATTATGTACTAGTCAATTAGCCGCCGCACGACACTTGATGGCTCTGTTGCTAGTCAAAAACCAATAGATATAACGTTACGGGACTGATTTACAATTTTGTTATTATTTATTCAAAAACAAATAAATATAACACTTTCACCTGTTTGTTTGTTTTTTTAATACTGTTTTCTTTTTTAGTAGGAATTTACATTTATTTTTCTTAAAAAGATTTTTTGTTAAAAAAACTGCATTTACTTTTTTTAGTTTTAAATTATATTTTTAATTACATTATATATCTCAGCGCATAGCACTGGAATGTGCATGGAGAGGACCGCTGTTTTTGATGAAGGATCATTCAAAAGATGCACTACTCTGATCAAACCAAAAAATATATAAATATTAGAAACATTCCACGCCCACATTTTGAAAACTATTCTAAAAAAATTTACGAAACAACATTATTACATTTTAAAACTGCGTATGTTTGGCAACTCAATATTTTGTTTACATTTCATAATTTATATGAACATTCATTATTGTGACAGATTTACTATAATGAGATTCAAATTTTAAATATTGTATAGCATAGTAAATTTTTTTTGCTCCTAACTACATTCCTTTTTTCTTAAACAGATCTTAGTTTTTCAATGATCCTCTTCAGTTTGTTGTACATTTATATTACAGTATAATACTACTGTTCTTATTTACAATATTAGAGTGGTTGAGGATTTATTTTATTCTTCCATGTGTTGCCTTTTTTTTTTTTAACAAATGATTTAATTTTTCAAGTCATTATCATTCAATTCAGTTAAAGTTTTGTTAAAGATTAGTTGAATGATCATTTTTCTTTTTTTTTCTATAAAGGTAAAAGATAGATTCCTTTGTGATAATTTGAGAATACTTATAAAAATAGTGTTTGATAAAAGCATGAATTTTCCTCATATTTGTTTCATCATTTTTACTTCACTTAACGTTATAAAGTTGCCATAATTTAACAATTTTGAAAAACAAATGAAACATTTTCTCTAAACAAACATATCCTTTCTATTTTGTATTTTCAAAATTTAATTTTTTTAAAAAAAAGAGAATAAATAATAAATAGAATAGAATTTTAATAAATTCCTTAATAAAATTATTAATATAATGATCAACTATTATAAATACAATGTAGTTTGTAAAATTTATTAAAAAATAATTTCACTAAATAAATGTAGCCACAAAGAATATTACATTAAATTAATTTTATTATTATCATTATTGATTTATTTGACATAAATATATACCAAAACTTCATTCTACATCAAGGCCACTCAATGGACATGAGATGGTAATGCTAATAAGAGACTTAAGTTTAATTTCTGGACATTGGCTTTTGTTAGTGAGAAGCACTAAATTGCACATATTTATCCATCAGGCATCTTTATTTTATTATCGAAGCAAATGGTCTGAAAATTTCATCAATCTAAGATTCTGAATTAGAGTCAATCAACTTGTATATCTAAAACAAATTTAATACCAGGAAAACATTTTTATGATATCAATCATATACTAATTGTAAACACTTTGAATATGTGTACTCCAATAATTCTTATTGATGAAAGCCAACAGCCAGAAACTAGTCTGGAGTTTGGTTAAAACATTATCATCTGGTCCCACTAATTATCTACAACTTATAATGATAATTCTAGAAAACTAATATAGGAAGATTATGTTATTAATGCAGATACTACATGTAAGTGAAAAGTCATCATATGATGTTTTGTTTGAAGTAATTTAAACCAAAAAAAAAAAAAAAAATCTTTTTAAAATCAATTATGAAAATTGAACAATAAAATCAATCATTATTTTTCATATAATATATTTACAGAATTCTAAAATTTAAAAATTAATTTTGTAATTTAATCTTTTATATTTGATGATTTTTTTCATATTTTTCATAAATAGTAATTTGTTTTCTAAGCTATTAATTTTTACAAATGATTTTGTATTAAAACTCAATACAAAAGCAGATATTAACTTAATGGCAGTTGCTACTAATGGCTGTTTTAAAACAAGAATAGATGAAAGCTTAAAATATCAATTATTTTTGTAATAATAATAATGTTAATGCATTTAAATATCTTTTTTTGATTTAAAATGTTTTATTTAATGTTACAGTATTATAAATAATTAAAAAAAAAAAATTGATTACTGAGTTAGAACTGAGTCTTTGACAAGCCCCAATGGCAAGCCTCAACTTCCAATCTGTCTCTCCATCCAACTGATCTGTACGGATAAAACATGAGCCATTTTTTTCTGTGGTTCGTATAAAAACCATGTCAGCAGGCACACGCTGATCCTAAAAAATTGTATATAAATCTATAAATATTATGAAAAAATATTTTTCAATTTTTAGTATTTTTTGATTTGTATATTTTTACTTTTATGTTTCAGATAAATTTCTGAATTGTCTTAACAAAGATTATAAAAAATAATTGAAATGTTAGTAGAAATTGTTTTGTTTTTTTATGTACATAAAGTTTAGTCTAATAAAGAATAAGCTTTTTAAAAAGAAAAAGATATGATAAAATTTATATTTTTGAAACTGGCTAAATTTAAAAAGATAAAGAAGAAAGAATTTCTGAAAATATAAATTAAAAAAAAACAAAAAACATTATTTGATAGTTGAAAGTTGTGTAGAAAAATTCATATAATTATAAAATATTAAGTAATATTTAAATACAAATATATTATATAAAGTAGTAGAAAATTAATTTTAAAAAAAGTTTCAAACACTAAATGCAGAATTCACTTCAACATCACTTAGAAACAAGATTTTATTATTGCTATTTAATATAATATTTAAAAGCAAAAAAATATATTTATTTTTCATTATCCTATTTCATAAAAACAAATTTTATTTTTTTTAATAATATTTACAACTTTAATATATGATAGATTGAGTTCAGACCTGAAAAAAGCTGTTGTCAACAAGTTTTATTTTTGCAATCAGCTCTCAAAGTAAATTAAAAATTGGTCTTATTTTTATTAATCTAACCTCAGTTTATGATTCTATTTGTTAAAATGAGCCTTCTAAAAATCTCCAAAATCCTTAAATGAAGGACAAAATGCTGACCAATAAAAAAATTCCAAGAAACAATAAATGTCAATCACAAATACTGTAGATACAAAATTTTACAGAATGGCCTACCATAAAGGTCAGTTTTCTCATCTATTTATTTTAATATATTCAGCGGTAATCTTCCTGATTCAGAATGCAGAAAATTCATTTGCTCTGATAACATTTCTTTGATTTCATAAAAGAAGTCTTTTCCAGAAATAAAAAAGTCTCTTAATAAAAATTTGTAAATCTTAAGACTGGAGACTTATTTATAATCCAACACATACAACAGGAAAACATCTCATAATCTGAATATTACTATTTGTAACAATAGAGTGAAAAGAATCCTATCACATATTATTTAAAAGCAACTTTAGACTGTAGCTTAAATTGTTTTTCTCATTTATCTAAGATTAATCTAAAATAATTTCTAGAAATAACTTTCTTAAAAAATGGGTTGGTACTATTTGTGGTTATGATGTAAATATTATGTAGACAGCTTCATTAGCACTAATGTAATTTATTGATAAATACAGCGCACTTATTTGAAGGGGAAATGCTCTTGATAAACTGACCATATTCTCAATTAAATATTACTATAAAATATATTACTGGAATACTTAAGTGTAAAGTGGCTTCCTGTTATTTTACATAATCCTCTCCACTAGATATCGGGAAAAAAGTTATTTCACATGAAACAGCTACTAAACAGATATTTGTCAACAACTCAAAATATAATTTCATCACTAGAAACTAATCTCAAATAAAGTTTCTTTTTTTTTTTTAGATTATTTTATCAAAAATATCTTCAAGTAATCTAAACTTAATTTATAAATAGGCTTCTATAATGTTCCAAACGAATTTAAAACAATTGGATTTGATCTTCCTAGACTTAACAGGAATCTCATCAACAGATTCAGGATAACACATGGTCAATGTGCTCATCTATTTTAGAAATAAAATTTAACAGCCACTGATCTACAACAATATAGTCTAATATAAACAATGAATCACATAATTAATGATCATAAAATTTATGTATAGGAGTTGCAGAATTAAAAAACTTAATAAAGCTGCTGGAGAATCTACTTCCTAATTAGAATATTTAGATTTCTTTATAATAAGCTATTTTAAAAAATAAAAAATCTACATGCTAAATAAATAAATTTCAGAATTTTAAAATAGATTTTAATTATATAATTATAAAAATATAGAATATAATTTACACGGAATACTGATATTTTATTTATGAAATTATGATTTTATAAACAAAAATTAATTTATTTTTCATAAAATGCTAATGAAAAACTAGATCTACAAATTAATACTGTGCTAAAAAGGCTCAAAAAATTAAAACAGCGAACCACTGTTAATTATACTATCTAAAATTATATTTAAACACTTTACAAATTGTAAGGAGTATAGATTTTCATTAAGTTAGATATTGAAAGCATCCTATTTCAATAAAGATTTTTTTTTAAAATGTTAATATATTTCAAACTTCAATACTTTTTTTGCAAACTATAAATATTACTAATGAAATCTAAAAAGATATCTATGTGGAGGTTGTTATTAAGTAGATCCTTAGCATCATATTTATCTCACAGATTGATACTTAAATTCAAAACAGTTTTTTCTTAATCAAGTACACAATATCAATATTAGTATTAGCCAATTATTTAATGTAATTTTTACTGATGTCATGGTGAATTTTGATCTTTTTACAAAAAAAATTATAAGCATAATTATACTTCAAAAAATAATCCTAGATTTCTTTGTGAAATTATTAGTTTTTTTATTCCTAGCTTTCTTTATTTCTTTTAATTATCTGATGTTCTGTGTATCCACAAACTAATATGGTTTGTTCAATTTTTGCTACAATCTTGCATAAATCCTCAAAATGAATTAATTTGTTTGTTCTCATAGCATCAATGATTTTTTTAAAATATATATCTGATTCAAAATACAATTTTCACAATAATCTAGTTTATTCTATACAAAAATTAAATATTATATGTTGCATAAAGATAACAATGCCTAAGAATTATATAGACATTATTATAAAATAAAACTTAAATTTAAAATTTTTTAAAGATAATAATTTTATATTTGTCTATACATAAGTCAATAATTTGATAAGAATTTAACTTTTGCTTTTTATGCTTTAATTAAACAAGAATGAATGCTTTTAATTTAATTAGAAATTAGAAGACAAATGTATAAATAAAATCACAAAGAAAGTGTTATTATATAACAATGAGATTTTCAAGTTTTAATTAAAAAAAGAGAGAGAGATTAGAAGTTTGGAATTTTTTTTATTATCTTATAAAACCAATTAATAAAAATATAATAATGACTTTTGATGGACCACTATTCTAAAGAATCAATATATATATATATATATTTAACTCATTCTTATGCCAATTAGAAGAAGAATCAGTCCTAATAAAAAAAAAAAGATGTGGCTGAACTTGCAAACAAAATGATTTTTTTTCACCTTATAAAAAAAAATTAATTTAAGAAAGTCTAAAACCACTAAAGATCACATTCACTGAGTCTTCAGGAATTTCAGGTGTCCTATAAATGCTGCTGCTCACATCTATTATTTTTTTAAAAAAGCCTAAATTTTAATTTTTAGATCAAAATGTGGCAAATTTCTTTATTGCTGAAGCTTAGGATTTGCTATTAAATACTGAATATAACTCACCTTAAATTCCCAGGAAAGGAAAAAAAAACTATAACAAAATATGCATATTTAGACTATTATTTAACAAAGAGCTCTTCCATTAAAACACATGTTGATGCTAAATTATTCAGCAAATACTAAATATATACATGTTTTTTTAATCTGATTTGGAACTCTCAAAAGAAAGAGACTTAAAACTTCATTTAAAAGAATATACTTTTATTCGTATATATGTTCAACTATGGACAATTATTGTTATTTTTTTATTAATTTCATTTATAATTTATTGATTATTAAATGTGTGTATTATAGATTGTAAATTCAATAACAAGCTTTCAGTCTCTGTATAGAATTATATCTTTATAAATATTAATTTTTTTGTTGTAAAAGGCTAATAATTGATAGAATATTAAACTAGTTTTATAAAGGAAGTGATGATTGAAATTATAATCTGAATTAGCCATTAGTTGTTGTTGTGTTTTTTTTAAAAAAAAAAGAGACAAAATTTACATTCTAAAAATAAATAAAATTTAAACTAATCAATGTCACTTAAATTTTGTGAAATTTCTAAACAGCATAAATTAAAAAGTATTACAAAGGATAGTCTTAAATAGAAAATTATTTATACATGTGTATGCAGAGGTGTGTGTACATATATGAATAAATATTACCACATTTATACACGTGCATGTGGAGGCGTGTGTATGTATTGGAATTATATACAGTTATCTAGGCATTCAATACTAGAATGAAGTAATCAATAAATACTAGGTAGTTGGGAAATGTGGTTAATAAAGGTAATAGCACTATTGGTAAATAAAATAAAATGACGCACTCTTAATTTAATAAAGCCATTTAATCATATCTAATCATTTCTGTTACTTTAATTTGTTATCTAATTATAGATTTAAGTAGGTATACAGGCAGAATTACTGGTAGTTGTCTGATTATTGATTAGGCCTTCTAATGAAGAGGTCAAGGCTCTGGGTTAGGCCATGGGTATTTATGTTTGTATTTGTAAAATAAGAGATAAAAACATAGTGAATTGAATATAAAAACAAGCAAAACTCTCCATACAGTATTGCCACTCAGTGCATGCCAGAGTAATCAATGGATGCCAGAAGGCTTGTGTATAAAATCCCTATCTAGTGCCTACTTATCCAATATCCCCAGATTAGTTTCTCACTTGTGGCTTTCATCAGTGAGGAGCCTTGGATCTGAGAGCACTGCACCTAGATCTTAGGATCTACTGCAACCCTCCAGCAGCCACCTTTTACCTCCACTTAACTACAGAACTATGAGTCTAAAATTGAAAACACAATATTTTCAATCCAAGCTCATTAGCTTATATAGATATATAGGTCTGAACTCAGTTCAGAACCCATACATTTTGGTGTCTTTGGTTCATTAATAACCATAGCCACCATTATCCTATTAGGCAGGACGGGTATTCACCAACATACATCACATGATCTAGGTGCAGTGCTCTCAGATCCAAGGCTCCTCACTGATGAAACCCCAAGCTAGAAACTGGTCTGGGGATATTGGGTGAGTAGGCACTAGATAGGGATTTTATGCACAAGCCTTCTGGCATCCATTAATTACTCTGGCTTGCACTGAGTGGCACTACTATATGGAGAGTTTTACCTGTTTTAATAACAGTTATGAGCAAGCATAAGAAATGGTGATCATGTGATATTTAGTGGTTTAAATTGACTTAATTTATACGATATTGTCTTCTTAAGTAATGTCTTATTTAGGTTCATAGCCAATTGAAGAATTATATGAGTTCCAAATTTCATTATCAATCTGGAGCATTCAACCCTATTGGTTTTAAATACTTCCATATATAGACAACACAAATATATAATATAAACCATCACATTACTTTCATTTGATAACTCTTGCAACATTTCCTGAAGCTCTAAAGCATTATATGCAATAACAACTACAGCATCTACAAATCTAGATGACTTAAATAATCTCCATTTATTTTTATTCCCTTAATTTCCCATTTTAATCCACAAAACATTTATTGTAAAATGGTTGTAAAAAGTTTTGGAGATATGGAGTCACCTTGTCATACACCCTTCTCAGTATTAATCTTTTTATTATCATTATGTAATCTAATTGTTACATTTTTATAAACATTTTTCACAATATGATAGTATCCTGGATCTACACCTTGGTGATTCCATGCTTAAATCACTGAAGAAATGCTTATAAAATCAAATGCCATTTCATAGTCTACAAATCCAAAGCATAATAGCAAGTCATATTCCATTGGTCCTCTCTACAACTTATCTCAATATTTTTGATATGATCTACTGTACTAGGAACAATTTTAAATCCAGCTTATTCTTTTAGTTGGTTAAAATCCAAAGTTTGCTGTAAATGAATTGCAATTATTTTGTTAAAAATTTTATATGAAACTGATAAATGACTGATAGGTGTGTAATTTCTAATATCTTCTTCATCACCTTTTTAAACTATTAATTTTAATACTGCATTCTTCCAATCATTTGGTACATCTTTATCATTTAGACATTTGGTATAACTTTGTTAAAAAATTTTCTATTTCTTCATCTGCTTCTTTTAAAATATCAATTATAATTCCATCATTACGTAGAGCTTTTTATGTCTTCATAAATTTAATTGCAAGTCTCACTTCATTTAAAATCCTGGGCAATTCATAAAATAGAGTAGTTGTAGGAGATACTTTTCTTTGTTCTTTATTGCTATATAATTCTTGATAGTACACATTTGATGATGTCATATCTCTTTTTAATAATAGTTCCGCTTTTTTTCTTATTGCAGAAATAAGTTTCCTACCAATATCAAAACGATGTTTTACTCTCATGAAATTTTCATTCTCTTCTATAACTTTTCTTATTCCACAATTATACTTTCTTATATCATTATCAATTCTTTTTTGTATCATTTTACGAAATTCAAGATATTCAATCTTCCATCATTTTTATATAGTTTCATATTCCTTCTTTTCTTCATAAATTGTCTCAATAAAAATTTTACTGGTCAATTTCTATTTCTTTGTACCAACTATCTTCGTTGCTGTTTTTAAAAGTGTTACTTTCGTATTGATTTTGTTCAAATCTGAATCATGTTCAAAATTCATTAATATTTCAAACTTATTTGCAAGTTCTAATTTAAATTCATTAAAATATTTCTGAAGATTAGGAATATCAACAGTTTTTCTTAATAATTTTTGACTTTCTAATTTTGCATTAGCATGTATCTTACATCTCACTAATCAATGATCAATTTCCTATATTGAATTTATTAAGAATATTATAATCTTGAAAAACACATTTCCTATTAGTCAAAATGTAATCCAGTTCTGCTTTACCTTCATCTAAATGTTTCCATGTCGATTTCCATTTAACATTTTTTTCTTAAAAAAAAATCATAATATAAAGTTTTTCCTTTTTTGCTAATGCCACAAGTCTATGTCCTCTTTCATTTCTATCACTATAACCAAATTTACCTACAGCACTTTCATGTTTTAATTGTTTACCAATTAGTGCATTAACGTCTCTCATGACAATTTTTATATGTTGTTCGGTCTGATCAAACACTTTTAGTACATCCACATAAAAGTCCTCTACTTCTTCACAACAAAAAATTTTATCCATTGCTATATAACAAATAAATCAAAACTATCTTGCTAGAATATGTTTCAGGTCATACTCCTTTTCAACTACTTTTAATAACTGCTCTCCAAATAATACAGTAATTTCATTCATATTTAGATACCATTAATACTATTTATTTCATCTTAAAACTTGATATTTAATTTAGTAGTTTTATTTTAACAAAATCTATTTCATTCTAATTTATTAATGCTCAAGACAAAGACCCATAACACTTTTTCAAACAACTACATGATTAAGTCAATATTTAAATATATAACAATATTCAAGCTTTAATATCTAATAATTTGTATTAAAGATGTTTAAATAAGAATAAAGTCATTGTATTAGTGTAGAAATGTCTTTTCTAAAAGCAGTTAAAAAGGAGATTGGTATCATTTTTTTGACATATAACAGCAAATGAAATCATTTAGCTTCTTTTTTTGCTTTACCTTAAAATTGCGTTACATGACTTTTTTCATTTCAGCTTTTCTATATTCTAATTATTTCCAAGATATTTTTAGCCTTAAAACAAATTAACTATTATCAGAAAGATATCCATCTTGAAATTACTAGTGTAAAATAATAAAATTTTGTAAATAACTTTCTAATTAATTATAAGCATTATTAGTTTTATAATTTAAAAAAAAAAAAAAAAATTTGAATATTTGTGAGTAGTCAGCCAATATTCCCAAAATAACTTATTCTTTTAATACTATCTATTAATGTAATAGTTTTTTCTATTAATATTCTTTAACCGAAATCACATTTTATAAAATAGATGAGCAGAATTTTCTAGGAAATGGTAATGAGATTTTAGTAAACTTTTACCAAATCATAATTTAAAAATTTTACATTTATTTGCAATATTTCTAAAAACTAAGCCTAATGATAATTAGCAACCTTAATAGCCTATAAAATATATAAAATTTAAATATAAATCTATAATAGATAGTTTTCAAGCTTAATGTCAGACATATTGGTCTTTCATAAAATTACTTAATTATTTTTTTTTATGTTTAAAAGATAAACTATAGCCTAAAAGAATTGTAGTATCCTGCTGTTTACGATTTTACTCTGTGTCTAACACAGTGGTATGCAATCTTTTTGCATTTGTGACCCTACACATTCAGATTAAAATTTTACGCAACCTTTTATATGTTGTTACCATCTTATTATAAACATACAATGATACTATTAATAAAAGTCGTTTTACCACATACAAATATATATCTTTATTAGATGTATATAAGATCTTTGAAAAAACTGCATATTAACAAAAAATATATAATAATATTTGTTTCTTAGATTTGTTGATTTGTAGCAATTACAATTTTCTTAGCCTGTTTAGAAAGTGTCTACATTCAAGAACATAGTTCATATGATCACTACAAGTAATTAACATGACCTATTAATTACATTTAGTCCACCTATAGGATATTATTTTACCTTCAACAATATATGTGATATATAAAACTTTATATCTTGAAACAGTCTCAATAAGAGATGAAAGCCAGGTTGATAATTAAATAATTGTAAATATAATTAATCGTTTGTTTCAATTTTATTTAGACTAATTATTATATATAGTTCTAAGTTTACGAAAAATTATCCATTTACTTTATTTTCCTATTTATTTTTTCAGAATCTTTTTTCTTTCTTTGTTATTAGGTAATTAAACTTACATTTAATACATATCTTAAAAACAACTGTACAGTCAATACTATGTTATCATTAAAATTATATTTTTATACTTAGAACTATTATTTGTAAATGATTATACAATCTCTTTGAGAAAAAAAATGAATGGCCCAACTTAACTTATATCTTCTATAAACATCAAAATATAATATTGGTTGTATCTAGTGAACCATATTATAAAATTTATCAATTGTAATATCAAATTCTAAATTTTCAACATTACCAAATAATTTTAATTCATAACTAAACAAAGAATAGAAATATGTCTGTCTTAAAATTAACCACACTCAACATGTACACTTTCACATCCTTTTGTTATTCCTACATAATAATTTTCAAAGAATAATAATTAAAATTTCTTACATTTCATGTTATTATTTCACCATAATACTAATATCTGAAATAGATGTAATACTTCATATAATGTGACTGTTTTTGTTTTCAAATAAAAAGGTATTTAAAAGAATGTTTATAATCTTAGGATTCATCTTGGAAAAAGTAAAAATTTCAAATATTTGGATAAAAATAAATTTTTAAGCATTTTCTAAAGTATAGTGAATATTAATGTTCTAGCTTACCTTTTCTACAATGATAAGATCAGAAACTTTTATATTGGAACTTGGCACTTTTATAACTCCATGTGTTGTTAATTTGCTGTATAGTTGGGAATTAACTTCTTTATCCCTTCTATACCGTCGAATGTCATCAAGAGCTTCTCGACACATTGTAACAAATAATACAAAACTCTAAAAAAAAAAAAACAATCCCAAAAAATACTATATTTTTAATCCATAATATTATGATTTCTCATTTCATATGACTTTACATTAAAAAAATATCACAGGAAAATATATTAATTAAAACACATCAAAAAAATAAATCAACATTGCTGAAAAAAGTTTTTCTAAGACTTATTAAGCTAAATAGCAATAATAATAGTGAAGTGTATATATATTGTAATGATCAGCCAAGAAGGCACAAATATAGTTGATATGTTTCATGCTGGAAAACCATGAGTCTACTACTATCCTATAAAATCTTTTTTTATTTATACTATCAACCTTTTCATTTTAAACTTGGAATGATCAAGATCTTTAAGAAGAGCTAGATAACAGGCATGATCATTATTATGATATCCTCCCTCTTCCCACCACATTCACACTTAGGGATATAATATGCAGATCTTTCATGTGAGGACACTATCAAAATAATAAAATATGTCCAATTTTAAATATAAAATGTTGAAAATCAATGAACAAATCTGATTCTTTTAATGACTTCTCATCTCCCCTCACAATAAGAAACTATAAACTTCTCCATCTGGATAGGCTAATTATATAGATGCTTTCAGTTAGATCATAAAATCTGTGACAGCAAAAACTCTTTATTACTTAATAATTAGTTTTAATAATTAAACATTAATTCAATTTACATATTTAAAAATAGATGTTTTATTAATAACAAATACATAAAATTATTAATAAAATTGACAAAATGATAATACTTCCTATATACCAGTTGTCATAGAAGCTGACTAATATGCAGTATACATAAAGACAAATATTACTTTAAGTATACATTTATCAATTACCCCAAGCTTATATCATTTATCAGTGAGTGTCCTGAATAATTCGATACCATTCCTAGATATGCCTGTTTAACTGAAACTTAATAAAATATATAGATAATTTATTACTATAGTTCAATAATTTATCAAACCAACTTGAGACATTTCCTAGACTAAACAGGATAAATTCTATCATGATATCATTTGAACTGTTATCCCTTAAAACAGGGGTTGCCAACCTGTGGCTCATGAGCCAAGTATCGCTCTTTGAGCATGCCATTCTGATTCTGTACTGAATATTTAAACAATATTCATATACAATAACAAGATATTATTCTTTGAAAGTTTCACACGCACTTCGGTTCATATGCCACAATTCATCATCAGCTGATGTTGAGTGGGTACCAATGCAGAATTAATTTTACCGTTGCAAAATGTATAAGTTACTTAATCATTTATTATTTTATGTTACTCCCATTATAAATATTTATTAATTAAATTTTAAATGAATTTGTATATGGATTTATATGCTTTTTTACTTCTTATTTTTATTTATTTAAAGTACAGGAATGATTTTGGGATGGGTTGTGAAACATTAGTGGCAAATAATTGCAATTTGATTGGAAATAAATGATAGGGACATGTACTTTGAATTTTATTATTTAACAGAATTAAGGAAGTGATTTATTTATATTTAAATTTTAGAAAATAGAAATTTTATTTATTTTTAAATATTTTTATTTTGTTATTTATAGATTATTATCAAACTTTATTGCAATTCATTTTGATAATTTAAATAATAATTTTATTTTTAAAATATCTGTCCTCATCTTGCAGTTTCTCTCTAATTTAGTGCTTGTTAGGCTCTTCAAATGGGCACTAGTAAACATCATGCTATAAAATTTAGCCGGGAGTTGATCTTCTCTGTTTTGTGGATAATGCAGTAACTGCTGATTTTCCTTCAGTACAACAGAACATAGCGAGCGCACTCCCTATAAACGAAGAAGCAAATTTGTTAATATATTGCATTTGTGTTGTTCATGGTGGCTATATAATTTTATTTTAATAACAACGGGAATTTTTTACTAAAGAGAGCTTCTGTGTAATTTGTAATTTATTTTCTTTGATATCATAAAATTGAAAAATATGATAATGAACCCGAATAAACGATGTAAAGCAGATAATGACTATCATGTTTTCCAAGAGAATGAACATACAATTTAGCATTTATTAAAAATTTTGATGAATGCCAACTTGCTTAATTTGTTATGACAAACTTTCAAATAATAAAAAAAGGAATTTAGAGCAACATTTTCTCACAAAACATAAGAAATTTTTGAAAGGTTATCCAGTAGATGAATACAAAAAAGCCATGGATGAGTTAAACAAAAGAAATCAACACCTATATCCAACAATTGAATGAAATCATCAAATGATATAGTGGTAGCCAGTTTCATGGTAGCTCATAATATTACGAACAGAGATAAGTCATTCACAGATGGTGAATATATGAAGGAATACTTCACAAATGGCAAAAAAATTTTTTTAATGATTTTAAAAAACAAAAAGGCATTATTAAAGCAATACAAGTCATTCCCTTTTCTGCTAAAACAGTCAGAGATAGTTCATTAAAAATGGCAAAAGATATAACCGAACAACAAAATAACAATATAAAAGTATCATCAGTAATTTCTATTGCTTTGGATGAATCTACTGATTTAAGTGATATGGCACAAAGAAGTATTTTTGCAAAATACATTACATTAGAAGGGCCTCAAGAAGAACTGTTAGCACTACTTCACTTAAAGGGAAAACTCAAGAAGATATTATGTTATCTGTTGTTCAGTGTTTGCAAAATAAAAGCATCGATTTCACTAAGTTAATTTCAATTACTACAGATGGTGCAGACAATATGGCTGGCAAAGATAAGAGTTTTATTAATCTTATGAAAACAATATGTTGAACATGATATATTAACTTTTCATTGTATAATTCATCAGAAAGCTTTGTCTACATAAATATTTCTGGAAGAGATTAATAAAGTCATGAATTTGGTAATAAAAATTGTAAATTTTATTGTATCAAATTCACTGAAACATCGACAATTCCAATAATTTTTATACAAAGTAGAAAGCCAGTATTCAGATTTAGTATTGCATAATAAAATGTGATGGCTTTCCAGAGGCAACATTTTAAAACAATTTGCAGCATGTTTAAGTGAAATTGAAATTTTTTAATTCAAGAAAAACAACAATTATGCCAAATTACATGACCATCAATAGTTGAAAAAATTTTATTTATGGCAGACATGTTCAATCAGCTAAATGTAAGATTATAGGGAAAGGGTAATATTGCTGTAACAACTGTTGGAAAATTATTGAGTTTTGAGAGAAAATTAATTGTTCACAGATGATTTGGATAAAAAATCATTAAAACACTTTTCTCATTTGAAATATTATCAACAAAATAATAATAACATCAACTTTGAATATTTTGCAAAATGTTTAAAAAATCTCCAAAATTTATTTGCTGCTTGTTTCAGAAAATAAAGAACTACTTTATCCTTTTTAACTGATCAAATTAATATTGATTTTCATGCCCCAAATTTTACAAATTTTCATGCAATCACTCGTATCGAATTTGAGTTAGAAATAATAGATCTCAAATCAAAAGAAATGTGAAGCTCAAAATTCAGAAAACTTGTCAGCAATTTAGAAAAATACAAGAGACAAAAAGAGGAATTAATTTCTCAACATAAATGGTCTGAATTAAATTCATTAAATACAGTTGAAAAACTCATATTTTATACTTGGAATTCTCTTCCAGAATCATTTCATCATTTAAAAATATATGCCTTTGCAATTTTAACTATGTTCGATTTGACTTATTGTTTCGAACAATCATTCTCCAATATGAATCATACTTATGATTAAAATTTGCAAATTATTTACCAAATATTGATAAACTATCAAAAGTGGTGCAACAACAGAGATCGTATTAAGAACATTAAGAAATTTATTATTTTATTCATTTTGTTGTAATAGTTATTAGAAGAATAAATGTTAAATAAAAGATATGTTTCCTATAATTTCGTATTTAGCGTTCTATAATTTTGTAAAATAATTGTTCTTGATTATATGGCTCAATCGTTTAAATAAAAATTATGTTTATCATCTATTGGGCTCTTCCTTTCATTAAGGTTGCTGATCCCTGTCCAAAGCTATAATATATTGTTTCTAGATAAGTTTGCATATAATAGTAATGTACAAGTCAAATAATTACATCAAATATTTAATATTGGGGTGTATGTCCATTGTTATATACTCAATGTGAATAAAGCAATGTATAAGCAAATTTAAAATTAAGGAAAACATTCTTAAAACTGAGTACATAATCAAAAATTGATTAAGTATTAGTCCCAAATGGCATAAATAATCATTCTTCAATGTTATGTTAATCAATATACTTCATTTTATGAAATATATATAATTAGAATTTCTGATTTTTCACAATTTATAATATAGTAATAATATTATATATCCTCACCTTTTTATATTGAACTCAATTAACCAAAATAATTTGAAACATACATACGCATATATCTGTTCTGTTATTTTTAATGTCACACATGTAAGTCTTGTCCATTTTAAATAAGTCACAATATGGTATTCTATTTGCTATCCTTGTACAGAATTCATAAATCAACTCTTATTGTTTCCTAATTCTGATAAATATGGACATTCCATTTCCTGGCTTCTGGTAATGGTTTATATTCTTTCAAACTTTAATTTTTGTGCTCATGTATAATTAATAAAGGATTTGTCTATAGATATGATCACCTTGAAGAGCAGTGAATATGAGAGTAGTAATCTTTTAATGCTTCTTTCATTATGTCACCCCTCCTCCACTCTGGCAGGGTATTAAAACAAAACTTCACATCTTAGGCAGGCTTATGTGTTCTCTTCAGAGTAGAGTCATATTTTCTGGCTAGGACTCCAGTAGTTGGAACTTAAAAGTTGATTTACTATTCCATTGTAAAATTTAGTCTAACCAAGTTAACATTTGTCCTTTCTGGTATTTGAAAATTAGCTTTTCCTTCACTCACAATTATTACCAGCATTTTAAAAATAAATTGCTGTGGAAATGATGCTCTTTTTTCTTATTATGACCTGGTACATAGCCTAATCAGCAAAAGTATACATGAGAGAAAAAAATAAAAATAGCTCTACTTATATCTACTTGCTCTATTATATGAACCGATCCAGAAAGACAAGCTAATAAACATAGATTTTTTTCTTATTTCTTTCATTTTACTTAATATTATCTTTTAGCTAAATATATATATATATATACACAACTTAATCTTCTTACGGATTTGAAATTAATTAAATTTGTTCATCTATTCAAATTAACAAGAAATTTAATACAAAATTAAAATAAAATAAAAATTAAAAGTGAATATTTTTTTTTTATTTCATTGCAAAGTATAATAGCACACAGAACTTCACATTTGTAAATATAACTTAAAATTATCTTTCTTTTATAATGAAAAATGCTTATTTATTTTAATGAGGTAAAATTTATGGGGTTCCAATCAGTGTACCATAATGTGCTGATACAATACAGAAACAAATATAATAGATTAGAATAAGTTTCACATTATTCCTGTTAATTAAGTGAATTTTTAAGCACCTGTTAAACTACTAATATACATGAGATTTATAATTCATATACAAAATGATTATAATCTGCAATTTGTCTCCATTTCATTAGTATAATAACACCCATTATATTAATTAATCAAAACTGATATGAAAATTTTCCTTTCTTTAAAATATTCATAACTATATCATTTATTTCATATCACCTGAAATATTTGACTTTTAACATATACATATTTGATAAATAAATCATTTATTTATTTAAGTTTAATGTAATACATACTTAATAAACATTTTCCTAATTTTATAATTTATAGCAAAATCAACAATTTATTTGACTAAGTTTATAACAAATTCAATAAAATTACATGAAAATTTTGGTAAATTGTATTACTAGTTTGTTAAGTCATAGATTTTTATTTTTATTCAAAGTCACTTTTTACGTCAAATATTTTTTTATCTTATTCGTGCGTCAACTGAACAAATAAGATGTAAAGTGATGATTCCTGTCAAAATTGATATTTAACATACCAAATAATATTAATAAAAATGATTAGTATATATACAGAGATAAAAAGTTTTTTTTTTTTACCTAATAAAAACTCAATTGCAAAAAGCAATGAGAATATTTCATAGATAAATATTTTATTCCTTTATCAAATTACAAATCAATAGAAATATACAAAAGTTATGTTTCCATAAGTTAAAAATTACACATGATAACAATAATTAGATTCATGGGATTATTGGTGATATTTTTGTCTGCCCAAATCTCAACTTTTAGATTAATATAAGATTCTATTTACCAAGCATCAATTGATTTCTTAATACTTCATTTAGGAAAAAATTTGTTGAATGATGTATTAAGAATCAAAAATAGTTAAAGTAGCATTTAGGAAAAATGATTAACATTCTAATATAATTTTATGTGGATATTCAGAATTTTTTTAAATTTCTTTTTGCATTTCTTTGAGTTCATTATTCCAAAGTAATTCCATTTCCAAGTTATCAATTCTCAGAAAATAAAAATAGTGCATTGTTTTTGCATAACATTATTTTCATCAAAACTTTTTGGATCACTGTCAAAACATCTGCAGAGTACAATTAATCCCATTAAATATTAATTGAAAAAATAAAAAAATGATTGATATAATATGAATCCACTAAAATTATTACTTTATTTTATTTCACTAATTCCTTAAGTTGCCAATAACTGTCTTATAATATTATAAAAGTCTGGTTATAATTATGAACATTTCATTAGAAATCATATTAGACATAACATAAAAAAAGAACATTTCCTTCAACTTTGTATAGACTTTATAAAAGATTTCTTCATATCATTCATTTAAAAAAGATATAATATTAAAATATTTTGTTTTTATTTTCACAAACCTTTAAGAATAAATAAAAGATTTTTTAAAAATAATTAAAAATTATTGATTTATATAAGAAGTAAAAAAAGACAATATTGTAGTATAAAACTTACTAATGGTCCCCAGTATGTATACAAATAGCCAATCCTAATTTCTGGTATAAACTGTGATGTTGCCATTATTAAAAAATACAAATTAAGAAAAAATTTGAATTGTTCAAATAAAACCTGTAAAAGAAAAAAATAAATAAATAAAACTTTTTAATGGCCTTCCACCTATCATTTTGTTCACAATTTATCAGTAAAAAGCATATGGCATGAAAATAAAGTGAAAAGTTTTTTGTTTATGAAAATATAGTTTTAATTATCAAAATATAAATTATTAACAATTACTTCTCAACGAGTAAAATCTCATACCATATACAAAAAATATATAAAAATAAATTTGTTTTGTTTTAATTCCAAAAACATAATAATAAACAACCATTTCAAAATGGGTACAACTATTCCAACTCCAAAAAAAGAAAAAAAAAAGAGGAAAAAAACTACTCTAAAAATGAGTTTTGCGATGACTGTATAAACCAATCTGTGAACCACAAATATGTCCTTATATAGAACAAGCTGGTCCAATATTCTGTTTACTTGATATTTTACGATGTTATACCTTTTGGTTTCATCAACAGAAAACTTTTCTATCTGAAATACTTCAACACCATGTCTAATTGTACCTCACCAATTTACCTTCTTTAGAATGTCTTTGAGATAATCCTTATAATAGGGTCTATCTCTCATATGAAACTCATGTTCAAGTTCATCATAAAATGCCCTTTTAACAAGTCTTTCATTGTTCATTCATTTTATATGTCCAATCCAATGAAGATGTGATTTTACAGTAGCAGAGTCAATGATATCACATCCTGCAAGCTGAAGAACATATTCATTGGTTTTACAATCTTGCCATTGTAGTTTTAAAATTTTATGGAGAGTCCTTAAATAAAACTTTTCTAATGCCTTTATATTGTGATGATAGGATGTCCAAGTTTCCCATCCACACAATAAATTAGATAAAATAACTTTATTTATAGCTAATTTAGTTGCAATAATTATTTCTCTATGATGAAATACTCTATCTTTTAACTTATTAAAAGTAGTAGCACACTGGGTATGTAATAGATCTCAACATCTAAATCCACTTTTCTACTTATAAAACTACCAAGGTACTTAATTAAACTGGTTTCCATTCTCAAGTTGATAATCATAAAAGCTGAAAGTTACTGAGGATTTTTCTTCCATCAATGACTGATAAAGATCATCACAATTATCAGTGTTTGCCATTATATTTTATATAAATACAATGTGTACAATTTACTTCAAACACTTTATAATAAAAAAAATTTTTATTATAAATTTAAGCAATATTTATATATGCTTCAACTCTGTAATTTAATAATTCGAAGGAATTTTTAAAAGTAAAGATTTTAAACAATTTTAATAAATAAAAATTATATATATACTTTATATGCACAGATAAATGTAAAAGGTATGATAATTTAAAGCAAAATATTTCTTTTATTAATATTTATAAAGGTATTTCATAATTAGATGGGTGGAAATGGCATTAACTTAGAAAATGTAATTAAAATTCTTATAAATGGATCAATTAATTAAGGAGATAAATATTTCATGTAATTTAGTCTAATAACCCCTTTCAAAGATAAAATTTTGTAAATGTTATGATTGGACAAATAACCATGGACCATAATGAAGTTTAAGAGTTATCTATCATTAATAGATCAATGGATTGAAACGACCAATGATGGATCCCATTTTGCTGATAAGCCAACTCCAGGAACTATAAACAGCAGGTTATAAATCATTGTGATAATTATTACTGCTTATTGATTATTGCTGAAGTGCTTTGATTACAGTTTGTGCTGCTGAGTACTTTTTGATTATGATCTCATTATATTTATTGTGATTGGTATAGAAATATCATGCAGGAATAGAGAAGCTATTATCTGCTTCACTCTGCAACTTGGCCGATTTCAGGCAGAAAGTCCATAAAGAAGTACAGAAAGGAGCCATCATCTAATGTAGAAACACTTTAATGAGTGCTAGGTCCATTATAAACCTAAACTTCAAGTGTTTACTGTTTTGGGGAGAAACCAGTCATCAGACAACTAAACTAACATCCAATGCTATCTGATTAAAACCTACTGCCACCATAGCTATGGTTGAATAAATAAAGTTTACTAAAAGTATACAATGCCTGAAATCCAAACTCAACTCTTAGTGATGAAAAGGAATGGGTATGAAATTTAAAATATATTTTTATAGTACTAACTTTACGTATTTATCTCTATTATATTAAAGGGTTTTATAAATTATCATTATTATTGATTTTGTAAATCTGTTTATAAATTAGTATATTTTATATACTTGGAGTATAAATGTAATATAAGAGATATGAACACAGACTTTCAAGTTCCCTTCAGCAATCCACTCTATCTCATACAACCGAAACACATAACCATGCACATATGAAAAAGATAGATGATCTCCAATATACATATTTCATGCTGAATCAGCATTCATCAGTTGGTCCAGATCATCATCCTCTACACATATATAATTAATTAGGACTTGGTTAATATTAAGATAGCAGATCTTCAAACTTTTTAATCTACTTCACCCATCAATTTCTCAGCCATCCATACCATTGAAAATCTGATGAGATTGTATTAATAATTTATAGTAGGATATTTTAAAATACAATTTAACACTTTATTTTCTGAGTTTTTTTTTTGTCGTATGTGGAACTTCTTTGAGGCTTAATATTATTTGTATTTTTTTAAAATGATAGCAATGGCAGTCATAATGGATTTCCGTAGCTGCCACCACTACTATTACTATTATTGTTATAGTACTATATAGTTAAATCCAAAATTAACCACCAATTCCAAAAAATTAATAAATATAATAAAATTAGTTTACCACTAATTAAAAAAAAAATCAATAAATACAAATAAGACATGAGAAAGTAATTCCACCAATTGCATATCCAATACATTAAAACGAATAAAGTGTAAAACTATTTTAAAACACAATAGATAAAAAAAATTGACATATTAATATTTTTCCTTTTTATATATATAGAAAAAAAAATCCTTTAAATTCTTTACCATCCTAAAAATTTTACTATGCATTTAATTTCTAACAACTTCATTTTTACAAATTCATTCATATTTTCCTATTCAATCTTTCATGATTCCAAAATATTTATGGTTCGCTAATTTCTTTTCATTATTGTTTTAACAGTAAAAATAATATTGAATGGTTGATTACTCAGGAGTTCATAAAAAATTTAAGCAATGGAAGTGACAGACCTGGGCAACAATCTGTAAATAGTGAGCTCTAGAATCAACTAATCATTATATCATAAAAGACATGAGTAAAGCTATGAGTATGAAATTTGAAGACTAAATCTCGAAAGTGCTAAGCTGGCATACTAATTGCAATTTTTACTGGTGAAGATTAAAAACAATTTATTATGTAAAAGACATTAGAATTTGTCAATTATATTTCATAATTTATAAAAATATTAAAAATGGCTATTTTTTAAATTTTAGTTTTGTTCTTTTATCACATAAAATAATATTTATAGTGAAATTTAAAATATCCATATTTAGATTTTATAGATTATAATATGAATATGTATATATTTACTGTAACCTTAAGTTCTGAGTACAGAATTTCATGTTAAGTTTTTGTGATAGTGTATCTAAAAAAGTAAATTACATAATTTATTTTCTGTCAAGTAATTGCTATTAGTGATAAGAAGTCATTTTGTAATCTATTTCATTGAGTTATAGTTTCTATTTACAATGGATTTATACAAGAAAATTTCAATAGTCCAGCTAGTTTGTAATTGTATGTGTATAAAACCATAAATCACAATTCTTAAAATATAACCTATTCTTAAACATACTATAATTGAAAGGGTTAAAGAGTATTCTCAACTCAGTTATTACACTTGTTTATTCAATTAAGTAATCAATAAAATAAATACTTAGATAAGTTTAAACTACTTAGACTAGATTTTAAAAATGCATTATTAATTTTAATAATGTAGTTAAATAATTTACAGTTTATGTTAAAAGTATAAGTTCAAATGCTAGTTAATAGTATTCAAATTTCATATTAGTAGTAGTGATTAGCCAACAACTTTAGATTAGTTATTTCTAAACAATTACTTTAAGTATTTTTCAAGTGTGGATGTATGAAGATAATTAGTTTTCTATTTAGAGTTAAAATAAAATAATAATTATGCTTTAACTTCCTTGTTAGAAAAGTTAATATTTTAAAGTAATTTAATGTTTTTAGCTTCAATATTTTAAAGATATCTATTTTTGTAAAACAGAACATTCTATAAAGTTAATATTCTGGGAATTTCTAAAACAGTATTTAAATAAATGTTTTTGTTTTTTTTTATTAAACAATATGTATAATGTAATGTAATAATGATGTAATATTAATTATTGTTTTGTCTATTATCTAGACAATGGAATTAATTAAAGTTTATGTTTAGAATCATTGACCTATTAACAAGTATGAGGTCCCATAAATTAATGATTTCCAACCTAATTGCCAATCATCTATTTAATTAGCTATCACTTGACTTGCCATATTTCATCTCCAACTGCCACACAACACATCATTTTCTTCATTGGTTCAGAGTAATAATTTTTTATAATTATTGTTTTGTCAGTTTATGTTACTATGCACTACTAGAATAATCACTGTTTAGACCTTTAACTTTAGATCTCCATTATATTTCAAATTTAAAACAGGCAAAACTCTCCATACAGTAGTGCCATTCAGTGTCAACCAGAGTAATCAATGGATGCCAGAAGGTTTGTGCATAAAAACCCCATCTAGTGTCTACTCATCCAATATCCCCAGACTAGTTTCTGGCTTGTAGGCACTAGATGGGGATTTTATGCACAAACCTTCTGGCATCCATTGATTACTCTGGTTGGCACTGAGTGGCACTACTGTATGGAGAGTTTTGCCTGTTTTAACAACAGTTATGTGCTACCATAAGAAATAGTGATCATGTGATATTTCAAATTTCTCAATACCTACTCCATTAGGAAACTCAATCAACATGAAATCTCCAGAAGCAACATGTTGTCTCAATATTATATTACAACAGAAAATTTATACAAAAAGTATCATTGTGTTGCTAGAACTATTTTAATTTTCAATTTACTTGTTTAAAATCATGCTTAAATTATCTCATAAAGTAAAAATTTTATTAATAAATATCAGAACTATTATATTACTTTTCATGACTTTGCATTAATTTAAAAGGAATTTATATGCTTTATTCTACAAGAAGTACTAGACAATATATTTTGAAATGTTCAATTTTGCTGTTATTTAAAAATGTTCTCGTTCCAGCTTAATTTGCTTATTTATTTTCGAATTAGAACTTTTAGCTGTGCTTAAAAAATGTTATAAATAGTAAATCAGCTACGAAATAAGTTATAAATGTATAAAAGTTTACTTGAAAGCATCTATTTAACTTTATGACTATGTTTTTGGAAATAATATTCATAAAAAATATTACTGCATTATATTGTTAACTGAAAGAAATGAAAGAGTTGTTTCATTATCTGCAAGGATGCATTTATAATATATTCTACTTATGAATATTTTCTTGCTATAAAAATATTTTATAAAAGGACAAATGTCATTTTTATGTGTTTAATTATGAATAAATTTACATTATAGAATACTAGTATGGAAATATTTGCTTTACTTTAGTAAAAGAAATAAAAATAATTATGCTTAAATATTTTAACTGTCTTTAAAGATAAAATATGATATGTAATCAACTGGATCCTCTTTTTAATTTATGTATTGCTAATAAATGACTGTTCTGTGCAATAAATATGCTTTATGGCATTTGAAAATATTTTACTGCCAAGAAAATACGATATATTGCTTATTATGTGCTTGCAAGAATCTGCTCTTCCTTTTATAATGCATAAATCATTAAAAAGGATTCTGTGCTCATGACAAAGACTTATTTATTACTCAACAACCTTTTATAGTACTTTATATTATTTAAATAGAAATATGTTTGCACTTTGTTAATGTTCATCACATGAAGCTATGAGTTATATTTCCAAAGGAAATAATATCATTTATCTACGTTGTTATTTAAAATATCTGCAATGCTTATTATTATTCATTTCATTATTTTATAATTAAATTGCTTTGAGAGAAATTATTTTTCTTATCATCTTTTTATTAAATAAATACTTCATTATTATTTAAATGGCTTTTCATGAATGTCAGTGCTTAATATTCTACATACGTCAAATTTTAATTGCTTATTTGGTAATATTTAATAATCAATATTGTCTGGATATTCTTCAAAATCTTCGGTATTAGAACTGTTATGTTGTCAGATGATATAGGAAACCAAGATTTAAGGACTATTAATTTATTAATTGGTAAAAAGGCATAAATATTTAATTTAAGATTTATTTTTGTATTATGTTTATGATTTTAATATGCTTCTCATGTTAGTTCTCAGAATATTAGTTATTGAAAATATTTTTAGAGTGTATCATATTAGTTCCATATAGAATTATTTAGAATGTGAATACATGAATAAAAGAATTCATGAAGCAGATGTTCTTTTTTTTTATATTAAATTTAGCCACAAATTTATATGCTTAGCTATGTTTGCTATTAATGTTATGTTTTATTGGTTTTGCATATCATTTATTTTTTGTTATTATATGAGCTAATACTATTATTTCTATTTTACTAATTGTTTTTATCATGCCAATGAGTTTTTATATGTCAAGTGATATTTAGTTTAGAATGCTATATTTAGGCAACCCTTTTTTGATGGCTTATTCTTATATTTTTAAGATTAAAGACAAAATCCTACTTCATTATTTCATTCTTGTATAAGTGTTTATTATAATAACGTGAAAGTTAAACACCTTCAAACAGATACGCTTTAAAAATGCTTAAGTGACAGCCAATCAGATGGAATAAGGGCATCACATGGGACTACAAATTAATAAGTGTTTATTGTAAGTTTATTCCATCATTTCATTTTTGCTTTTCTTTAAATCCCTTCATATTTATTTCCATGAGATTTTATTAAAGTCATGTGTGATACCAATCATGTCTTTATTTTGCTCTTGAAATATTGTAAAGTCATGCATAATGCCAAACATGTCTTTATTCTGGTTTTTAGAAATATTTTGAAGGTTATGTATAATACCAATCATGCCTTTATTTGTGCTCTTGATAAGATCAGAGTAGTTTTGATATGGTGGTAGTGTTAATATGCCCAGTTTGCATATCCAATGTGTTTTTAAAACCTTGACAAAATATTTTATTATTATTCTCTTTCACTTTCTTTGCATATCTTCACATATTCATATATATATATATTATAACGATCCAAAGAAAAGTGAAGATCGAATCTTACCGTAATCTGCACTACAAGGTTGCCATCTAGGCATTTGAACATAGAAAAAATTTATAAAGTAGGCAGATACGTAAGTTAAGATCCCACTATATTTATATTTAGACCGTTAGCCCATTGTCACTAGCTCAGTGGAGATGCAGAGATAATAATATATATCTTTAATTTATATCTTAAATATAAAAAAATAAAAGCCACTGCCAGTAATTAACACACAAACAATATTTATTTATGCACATGTATAATCATTTAAATTTGAGGAATAACATTTATTATTTAGATTTTAATATTAATTTTTAATTTAAATTATTATTTTAAGATTGTTGAGTATGAATGAATTTAATATTTTTATTAAGATCGTCGAGTATGAATAGACTACATAGATCTGCATTTGAAAAGAAAATATTCTATCCCTTATTTAACCTTAGGCCAAAAGTTCGCAGTCAAACCGGCGTCAATCCATCTGATACATTAATGTATTCAATGTAGCATGAAAATACAACAGCACTAAATATACTATACTGTCAGGAATGTATATCTGAACAGTATAGTTAGAGAAGACATTGACTCTTGTCCAATATAGGAATGTTACATCTGTATGGCAAGAAGAACAATAAAATAAAAACTCCATAGGAAGGGATTGCGGTCCTTTTTGCCGACTTACAATCCCATCCATAGGCAAAAGGGTTTGTGCGGCGTATACAGCAATTCTGCACGTAGCTAACCTCATACTACATCTACTAATTACACCAATATATCCAATCCATTGACCCAATTTAACTACGAAACAAATAACCTAAGATTACCCTCCCCTAATTAATTAATATAACTTTACAAATCTATATAGCCATTCATGCCCAACTTAAATTTAACATTTATTTAAATTCACACAGATGAATTGTATAAAATTTGTTTTATAATGTTGAGTATAGATCGGCTGCATAGATTCCACGGTCAAAAACATTTCAAAATAAACATAACCGATCAAAATACAAAGTTGTTGATAACGTCAATTGCAGAGGGAATACAAGAAACCCGATGGCATTCATCATAAGATGCCGCATTGACATCGATGACTTATATATTCTAATCGAATATGAAACCCACAACATAATTAACCGCTAACGAATCTATGCAACATCCATACCCAACTTAAATTTATGCATTTAAATAATTTATATAAATAAATATTAATAGAAATAAAAAAATGGGATTTTTTTTTTTTTTTTAGCAAACTCAAATATATATAATTTAAACATTAATTATCAATTTGAAAATCAAAAAGAGTTCATTTTAAAATTTAGATTAGCTGAATCTTTAAAAAAAAAAAATTGACGAAAGTTCTTAATTACTTTTTTTTTTTGTTAATTTGTAAAGTTCATAGCTCACGGTAGAAGAGTCCAGGTTCCTGTTTTAATTCCCACGGCTTCTCCATTGGAAGACCGATCTGATGTTCTGGAGGTGACCTTAGCTGGTTTCATTTCAGAATTACAGTCATTTCATTTTTTTTTTAAAAAAAAAGAGAGAGTGTGATATATGCGTCCTATCACACGTCTCAAACACAAAAAAAGCTGGCCCTCTTTGGAACTCAATATTTCTCTTTTTATAGTATCCACACAGATTCAACCTTTGTTACATCACTAATCCATCATTTTCATTCGGGTCCGGGCTGAGGCTTGATGCTTCCATTGGTCAAGCTAATTCTTTTTATTCTCTTATCTATCTTATCCTTTGACTTTTTAATTACAGTATATAAGAGCCTCGAGGGCTAGTTTGCTTTTCAATTACTTTATAAAACAATCATTTCCATTTACAAAAATATTTTATCTTTAAATCTTGTACTTTTTTATAAGAAAGTACGTTCAAATACTTTTATTTATTAAAAAAAAATATTTTTAAAGTTTTTAGTTTTTAATAAATTTATTTTTATTTGCGAACTTAAAGTTTTTATTTTAAATTAATGTAACAGCATATTTATATATCGTTACAATATATATATTGCTTATAACAGTTCTTTCATATACACTTCAATGCAAACAAATTTTCTTAAAACCTTTATTTTCCTTACAGTTTACTGTTATAAGCAAAATATTTTACACTTAAATTTAATTATTTATGTGGCTCTAAAATTTATAGATCTTTCAAATTTCATCGTGTCACAAGAATGGTGAGATTCATATTTGTCAGCACTATTAAAACATTTCCTACAGGGACATATGCAATTGAAACTGGAATTATTAAAATCTAAGAAATTTATGAATTCATAGGAAATTATTTCAAGATTATTTATTTATTTATTTTTATTACTTCCAATTGTAATTTACAATTTTATTTTAAACCTAGATAATTGTAATTTTTAATTGATTGAAGTAATTTAATGATTATATTTATCATATTTATTGGTGTCAATAAATATTGTTTCCATTATTAATTTTTGAATTTGTATCTCTATCATCGTCTGCCATCTTAGAAATCCACAAAAATCACTCATATATTTTTATTATCATGACATAAGAATATAAGAGTACAAGAAGAATGTGATAAAAGTCACTTTATTAAATTATATATTGTTGATGTTAAGATAACATTCATGGATAAGATTGCTTTATTTTGTTTTGTGTAATATAAGGGCAGCAACAAAATCCCTTTCCTACTCATATTATTAAGAATGTAATCCTTGTATGCTACAATTCTTTTATTATAAGAGATTTCATGATTAATTTTAAATATAATATAATTAGAAGGGATTTGAACTCAGATTTTCAAGCTCTCTATATCTATCCACTCCTTCTTATATAACAATACAAATGACCACAAACATGAAAAAAAGACAAATTATCTCCAATATAGTATTTCATACTAAATCGGCATTAATCAGTTGGTCCAGATCATTATCTCCACACATATATAAAATCAGTGCTCAGTTTATATTAAGATGGCAAATCTTCAAATTTTAATAAATATTCTTCAATATTCTCCACCCTCCAACTCTTTAGTCATCCATATCATTGAAAATCTGATGATGAAATGTTCAAAGTCTTTGTTGATGCCAATATTATGACTTGAAGTCATTCTAGTCTCTCATATATAGACCTAGTTATTTATGATTTTAAGATACTATCTCAAAGATTGGATTGCATCTTATTACTATTGATATTTCTAGAATCACATTCATTATTGGTATAAGAACTTGAAAAGAAGAGTAGGATTATATTTGCTTATTGAAGAATTTATTATAATATGACCTCTGAAATCAATTTATTTAAGAAAGAATTATTTTGCCTGAGATCTGATTTATTTAAGAAAGATTTACTTTGATGAAAAAATTTGACTTGTACAAAATATTTATCTAGTTTAATAATATTTTGATATAACCTAATTCTATGTAACCATTGCTGCATAAGATTTATACAGTTTGCTTAGATAAAGAGTATTAGAACTCTCCTCTTCCTGATTAGATGCTTTTGAAGAGCTAACCAACTGCATCTTTAGATTACAATATATATGTTTATAAACAATTATTGAAATATTAATTATTGCTTATTTTTACCAATGTTTGATATGCATTTAAACACAGTATATCTTAAATATATCACAATATTTTATATAGTAATTACTACTTTGGGTGTTTTTTTCCAAAATGTAGATTGGCAGAATGAAAAGCTAATGATTCCTATATAGATTTATAGTTGAATCAAAAAAAAAATTAAGTTTGGGAGATTGAATTCATTGTATTAATCTGTCATTTGAGTGGATAAAAATAATCTGATCTGCTGAGCTATTAATTATAAAATTATTGTTAATTTATTCTACTAACAAGGAAAAATAATGTATACTTGATTTTTGACTACTTAGTTTTCCAAAAGTTCAAATAATTAAAAACCTATTTGTCCTAGTTTCAAGATACATGAAATCTTTCTTTCATTAATTCAGTTTAATTTTATAATGATTTTATAAATGAATTACAATGATTATGTACAACATTTTCATGAATTTTGATATATGTAATGAAAACAAAATTATCGAAATATCAGATTACAAAATAACAATTCGTAATTATAGTAAATGGTAATAAAATATTTTTAAAAAATCACTTGAATAATTATTTTATTAAAAGACAAAGACATTTCTATAAAAAAAATATTTAAACTTAATTTTAGGATAAATAGTATAAACAGCTCAAATATAACTAAAATACCTAGGATTTTAAACTATAACTACAACAGGAAAAATTTATTTCAGTTTATTAGATAATAAAAAAATGATATAATTTTTTATATTAATATTTAATTAAGAATATAGACAATAAAGAACTAATTAATTTGAAAAAAAACAACTTACTAATGGAATGAATGTAAAAAAATTATATTTTTGGTTCTTTATTACATTTGGTGGGAATTTTTCAGCAGTCTCTTGGCCAATCCATACTGTTCTAGACTGGAGTTCATTCTTATGACAAAATTTACTTCTTAGAGTTTCAAAACACCTATAAAATAGAAATAAAGATTTTGTTATAAAATTTTTGTTTCATGGCTTAGTATAAAAAATGATTCATTATAAGTGATTACAATATTATCATAAAGAAATTAAAAAATGTATATTATCAATATAATTTTGATTTCCCCTCCCCATGTATTAAATAAAAAATATGCACTTAAGATTTGATTAATTAATATAAGAAAAAAGTACAAATAATTTAATAATCATAATATTAATACTATTATGCAGAAGTCAAAAAGCATGGTGATTTCTAGAAAGTTTAAGAATTTGTCTTGGCTAAACATTTCTTTAATTTTGATAATAAATTGTAATAATATTGATATAAAAAAAAGCATGGAAAAAAACACATCACAGATTAATACTACTTTGAAAAAAATGTCAACATTAATCACAAGTCTGCAAACCACAGCCAATAACTGACAGACATTTTATGGAATCAAAGCATTCACATTATCAAATAGAAATCAAATCAATCATAATTAGATTTATTTAATTATTTATACCATTAAAAAATATTAAATATATAAAGATTTATTATTAAATAATTATCTAGTGAATCAGAGAATAAATGACGAATATAAAACTGCTACAATCATTATCATCTGAAAAAGTAACAAAACTCGGCTTTCTTCTCCACTGTTTCTCTTTGGGAAGCTCTTAGAAAGTCTTTTGCCCTTCAGTAAGTTATTTTAGAATATTTTTTTTTTACTACTTACATTTTTATATGTCAATTAAATTTTTCTAAAAAACATATCACATAGTTTTACCATTAATATCTAATGCTTCTCAAAATACTAATGTGATATATACTTTTTGCTAAAAAAATAAATATAGGTATGGCTAGATATGATTTTGCACTATATAGTCAAAGATAGATTTACTTTTAAACTTAAGATTCATAAGAATGATTTATAAATCTATGTTTTTTCAAATTGTATTTTCTTATATTAATGCATATATTAATAAAGATAATAATGTTGTACACTTGCTTTCAAATGAATTTATTACACAAATCAAAACAAAAAATTATTTATTACGACCTGCCACCAATATTAAATGTGCAAGAACTTTATAGAATTAGAACTAAAAATTGAATTATTTCATCATGTTAATTATTAGTTTTTATCAGCTTAGTAATATCGTATTTAAAATGGAATGAACTATAATCATTATACAAAGAAAAGAACTAGTAATATAATAAATAAAACAGTTCTTAAATGGTCTACTATACAGCAAAGCACTTTTTGATAGCCCTTAAAAATGAAACAGTGAAAGAGAAAGCATTATCAGACTATTATTGCCAGTTGGTAAGAATATAACAGTTTATCATTCTTGTTTATTCTCTAACTATATCAGATATCCAATTTCCAATCAGTAATGGATGGTTAACTGGATAGGATATGGAACAGCTAATTGATAGAAAAATCCTATACATTATCAATTTTCAAATTCAACCTGGATAGAATTGAAACACAGATTGTAGGCATGGCAGGTAAATGTCCTATTGCTCTATCAGAAATACTTTATATTAAATAAATACTTAATGAAGTATTCAAAATGCTTTTCTCAATTCTAGCCTCAATAATGATTAAGAAGATGATATACTTGGATAATGTTCATCCACTGTAGAATTCTCTACAATGGTATCTCAACATTTTATAAGTAAATTTATAAAATAATGTCACATTTAAAGTAGTATTTTAGATTCAATTAATTTTATTTTGAGACTGATATTAGCAGTATCATGTGATATGATTTATGCAAATGCAATACCATTTTCTAATGTATATCTATTAAATCCTCTTGAAATATAAACAGACAAAATATTGTTATTAAAAGTATAAACAAATATTCATTTATGGATAAATTTTATTAGAAATCGTATGAAAGCCTGATTATCCACATGCTATGTGAATACTAAATTCTCATAACAAAATGACAGCTGAAATAAATAAAAGTGAAAAGTTATATTATATACGCAATTTTACATTACCCTGCATGTGCAAAGACTATAATTTACATAACATTATAAGAGTGGTTGAATCTTTTGATAATGGTTTAGAAAAATGACCTTTTTATTTAATGCAAAAAAAATTGTATTTTGATAGACCCAAACATAATGCTGCAAAATTCTTTGTAATTGAGTAAACTTAAATAATGGATTTATTTATCTTTACTTTTTTTAAAAATAATAATCTTTCTTTAAGCACTAAGTTCTACAGCAAAGTTTGATTTTGTTCAATTAATACTATTATATGAAGTAACAGTTGTCTCAAATAAATATGAGCAATGAATATAATTTTTTAAAGCAACAACTATGAAAATATTTTTAAAACATTTTCCTTTTTATTGTTATAATTATCTGAATGACTTTTTTGACATCTATAACAATTTGCTAATCAAGAAAAGCCCAAGATTTTAAAGTTTAAGAAATATTATTCTGTAAATACTATTTGTATACCTTACTTCAAACTCTTTTTAGCAAAATTTTTTTTACTGTATATATACACACAGATATATGCAATCTTAAGTTGCAACTGTCTGTCCTGCAGTCTTCCTAAGAACTATTATATAATGACAAATAAAATAATTATATAAATAATACAATAAAAAATGTAATCAATAAAAAAATAAAATACGTATAACAAAACATAATAAAACTAAAAAAAATTAATATTTGAATACAAATATAATGTATATACTGAACTTTAGATGTAATTAGAGAGGATTTGAACACCGACTTTCAATCTTCCTTCTGCTATCCATACCACTTTATATGAATGATAAGCATGACCAAATACATGTGAAAAAGATAAATGATCTCCAATATATGTATTTTGTGCTGAAATAGCGTGTATCAGTTGATCCAGATCATCATCTCCCACATATATATATATACAATCAGCACTCATATTAAGATGGAGTTGGAGGATGGAGAAGATTGAAGGCTGTCCATTAAAATTTGAACATTTCTTATCTTAATATAAACTGACCACTGATTGTTTATATGTGGGAGATGATGATCTGGACCAACTGATGTGCTGATTCTGCATGAAATACATATATAGAAAATCATTTATCTTTTTCACATGTATGTGGTCATGTGTATCGGTTATAGATGGGGTGGATAGCTGAAGGGAGCTTGAAATTCTGTGTTCAAATCATTTAAAGTTAATTAAATATAGTAAAATGGAATTAAAACTAAATAAAATAAAATTATCCAGATAATTTAAATAAAATATACAACATTAAATTGAAATATAAAATAAATGTAGATTATACAAGTACATTCTTCTTTGCATATATATATATTCATGAACAACCATTACTTTATATTATTTTGTGTATTACTTTTTTAGTGATCTCCTAATTATTACTATTGCTTATAAATTAAAATTGTAATTTTATTATCCCCAAATCAATAAAATGCTTATTGTTTTATCTTTATATATTTCTCTGTCAACATTAATTCATTTGGTACTGTTCTATTAGCCACTGTACATCATTTGATGGCATTGTTTTTGTGCAAAAACACAGAAGTATGCCGTTTACGCGGCTGAACCTACGACTAATACAACACTACAATCGTAATAGCCATTTTGGGCCACATGATGGCGTTGTTCTCTATGCAAACACACAGAAATCATACACCCAGATTTGTCTGGCCACACTTTATGCATATGAGCAGTAATGACAGTTTGAGATACTGTCTGATATGAGGGTGGCTGTATTTCAATTTCACAGAACTCTTGAAATCTGCTTCCAAACGGATTGTCTCACCTCCCAACTATCGGAGTATTGCATACTGATAATTATCACCCTGTCAGTGCTCTTCCCTATGAGCTGGGAGAAATTTGGAAAGGCTACGGCAAAGCACGTTGTGATGAATTCATGCGAAATGTCACATTCTCGATGAGAGAAATAAAACGATTGAGGGCAACAGCGACCATTTCAAACTGTGGGAGTTGCTGAACGCAAAAGCTGATATCTTTCTGCAGGCACAGAACATCCTGTGACATGCCAAGCAATGCGTGTGTGATAAAAAGATGAGGACCCGCAGGCCAAGCTGGCAGTTTGTATGCTACTCCTGTGCCTGCAGGAAAATCATCTCAATTTGGAAAAGGACATGGTTTGAGGGTTCCAGGATGTCCTTCCTCAAAGTATTGCAACTCGTGTATTACAGGAGCCGTGATGAGCTGACAATCGAACGCACACTGCCAGATCTGGAACTGTCCAGAGGCGCCATTGTTGAGTGGACCACTGGTTTGAGCTGTGCCATGAGAGCCTCATGTTCCGCTATCAAATAGGTGGTCCTGGACTCATCATTGAGGTGGACAAAACCCTGTCCAGCCATCGCAAGAACCACTAGAACAGGTTGCTGCTACAGCAGTGGCTCTTCAGAGATGTGCCGGGAGACGGGCAAATGTTTTGCAGCCAACATCTGTCCCCTGCCGCTCCATTGTTCCAGGCCATCCAGGAGAATGTCACAGCCAGACTCATCATCTACTCTGACTACTGGAAAGGGTATAAGACTGCTGAGCTGGAGGCAGCAGGCTTCAGCCACATGACTGTAAATCACCGCTACTTCGTGGATCCCAGCACAGGTGCCCAAACCCAGATCATCAAGCGGCTGTAGGGGCTAATGAAATGGGCAAATAAAAAACAGCGCAGCACAGCCCGCCAATCCCTGGACAACTACCTTGCCTAATTTATGTAGCGATGCCTTTACAAACGTGAGGAGCTATTCAGGGCCATACTAGCCGAAATGACTATCTATAACAGATAACAAATTTAAAAAGACATTTTGCGAAAGTTGTTCTTGAAATGCATGTTTCATGCAGTGTTGTTTCAAAATCTAAGCGAGAAATTGTTTTCAATAAAGTTCTTCTTCTAATCAATGCATGCTGTTGCGATTTGTTTGTAACGCAATCAATCCAAAGACTTTTCCCCCCTTGTATTACACATATTTTGTTTATCATTGTTTGTTGAATTTACTATTTATTAGAAGAATTGGAAAGGGGATGGGGGGGGGGGGTGTAAAAGAAAAAAGTTGGATGATTACTTTTTTAATGAAGTGTTTTTGTTTGTTTTTTAATTTTGTTTAACATTTAATTTAGTATTAGAAGAATGATTAACTTAAATTTATAAAAAAAAGTGTTTTTTTTTTTTTTTGTTTTTTAGTTTTGATTAAATGCTGAATTTAGTATTACAAGTAAGAACATAAATTTGACCAAAAAAAAAAAACGGTCCAGAAATAATATATTGATATGTTTTTGGACAGAAAGAGCACCATCAAACGATGTATAGTGGTTAATAGAACAGCACCATTCATTTGTTAAAAATATTATTTTTAATTTTTAAATTATATGTAATATCTATTATTTTCTTATTCATTCTTCTTATTAATAATATTTTATATTTATGTTTTTACTTTGCTGCTAAAAATTATAAATAATACAAACCTTTTTTTAACTTACCACTCTAATTTCAATTTCTTAAAAATTTTCAAAAAAAAGCATTTTTTAAAATATCTTAGTTCCCTCTACTATATATTATTGAAATTAAGCATAACTATATTCACTACAACTCTATTTATACATTTTTATATATTTTTCTATTTATATCCATACAATTTATAATCTTATTACTATTATTATATAATTCTTCCTTATAAATTCATATTATTTTATACTTGAATGAAGGCCTACACATATATAAACTCTTAAAAAATTTACAAATCCTTATTTATATAAATAATTTTTTTTTTTTTAATAAATATCTTCATGATAACGTCATCCTAATCCCAGAAACTAGAGATTCTGGGATTACGATGACATAATTATAAAAGTATTTATTTAAGTAAGAGTCTTTTTATATAAAAAAGGTTACTACTTATATAAATATGACTTTATACTTTTTTTACTTAGGATATAAATATGAAAGGTGTGTTTATGATATAAAAAATTTAGCAAAACCTTAAAGTATACAATATTATATGAAATATGAATTTACAAGGAAGAATTATATAATAATACTAATAAGATAGTTATAAATATGAATTAATAAGTTAAAGTATTAAATAAAAAATGTATAATTAAAGAGGTGTAATGATTATAGATATAGTTAATTTAAATAATATCTAATAGAGAGAGTCAGGATATAAGATATTAAATGTTTTTGGTTTTTTTTTTTTTGGAAATTTTTAACAATTTGAAATAAGAGTGGGTGAGTTAAAATAAGGTTGATAATATTTATGATTTTTAGTATTAAAAAAGATCCAGGTATCTCGTTTATATGTGATAGATAAATTCCGCAGAAAACCTGCATTAAAAAAAATTGCACAAAAATAGATTTACCTTACCTTGAAAAAAGGGGGATACGTTCGGTAATTTTCAGAAATCGCATAAAAGCAAAGCAACAAGGAAAAATTACTTTAAAATTCGCATAAAAAAATAAACAAATAAAGTATGACTAATAAAAAATTTCAAATACTTAAAAAAAATTGATACTCGACAAACTTTTTTACTTTTTTTATTAACTACAGTATTTAATTTTATTCAAAACAATGTTTTTATGTGTAATTTATTTTACATTTTTTTCATACATATTTTAATCATTATCGCAATTTGACAATATGTGGTTCGTTTGTGAACTAGTAAAAAATCAGATTCATCACAAGATGAAGTACAACTAGCACCACCTTCAGTCTTGTGCTGTGTTAATGGTTTTCTGTCAACAATGTAATCAGTGATTAAACATCGAGACAATGATTTTACTAATTGTTTATGAAGCTCGTGATATCCAGACTGCTATGTCTAGCTGTTAGAAAATACACTTCCACTAGTGCAACTATATATATATAACATGCTTCCACAAGTGTGTTAATAATGATTAACAATTAAATTTTCTTTTATATACGTATATACATAGAGAAACTTTTAGACAGAAAAAAGTTACAAGTAAAAATATTTAAAAACTTTTAAAGATACATTCTTTTTAAGTAGAAATTAAAAGTTCTTAAATATTTTTACTTGTAACTTTTTCCTGTCTAAAAGTTTCTCCATATATATATATATGTGTGTATAAAAGAAAATACAAACATACACATACATAACACAAACATACAATTATTTAGCTCTCGTTGGAATTTAAGAGCTTGTTTATTGCAGCAAACTCAGATTTCAGCATTTTCTGATGTTTTTCTTTGTCTCACACATCAATGTAAAATATATGACTAAATGATTACTTATCAGAAAACAATTGGAATACAGGCTTATTATATACCTGTATCAATATATATATAATATATGAGCACACAACCCACCCCTCTCCACTCTATTTCATAACATATATATCTTCAAATGTATCAGTTTTATGAGATAGAGTGGAGAGAGGTGGGTTGTGTGAATGTCTTCACCAGAAAATAATAAATTTGACTTCATTTAATAGATATTTTTATTTACTACTGAAATAAATTTTAAAAGTTCACATTTTGTTTCTATAAATATTTAAAAAATGAGATCGCAATCAAAACAAAAAGATTATACATTATCATTTCTAGAAAAATTATTTTCAGTTTACAAAATAAACAAAATCTTTGTTATTTATTTATTTCTGTTATATCTAACAAAATATGTTTTAAATGATTAAAATTTTTGAATATTTATTGCAATGTTTTTATACTCGTAAGCATAAGTAAATTGTTTGTGTAGAAGCTAAACTTCTAAATAGCTTCAGGCCATATTCACATTAGCTGCTAATATAACGTTATATTTTTGAAACAAAAAGTATTTCAAGTCTTAATAATTTATATTTCTTGATATCTAATAAATATAGTGAAATATAAACTTTTTTATCACATAAAAGAAAACCGTATAAAAAGATATTAAGAAAAAACATGAATCGCATAACTTCAAAATCGCATTAAAAAAATCCACATAAAACTAGACCTAGCTGTATATATAATTTAAAAATTAAAAGTAACATTTTTAATAAATGAATTAATTGATAAACAGAGAAATATAAAAAGATAAAATAAGTATTTTATTACTTTGGGAAGAATAAAATTAGCTTTAATTTATAAAAAATAGTAATAATTAGAAGATTATTTAAAAAAATAATAAAAAAAATCCAAGATATTGAAATTAATAGTTGTTCATGAATATATATATATACACAGACAGGAATATACATGTATAATCTATACTTATTTTATATTTCAATTCAACATTCTATATTTAATTTATATTATCTGGATTATTTTATTTTATTTGATTTTAATTCCATTTTATCACATTTAATTTTCTGTTAAGTTATATTTTATTTTTCTAAATGCTTTTATTGATTTTGGAAAATTGGTTGGTTTGTCTGTTAACTTTTGATGTTTTTCAAGTTAGAATAAAATTTTAAAATCAAGATTTAATATAACTACAATAGAATTGTTCAACAATTGATATATAACTCAAATATATCATCCTAATCCATTTGATAGACTTATCTTGTCAGTATGTCAACTAGTTTGATAGATAAGGAACAGAGAGTGAGGAAAATATAAAAAGTATTTAATAACTTCATGTATTGCAGTCTTAGAATTTTCATTTGTTTTAAATAATGGTAATAAGAGGGTAGTTTTTTTTCCTTTCCATTTAATAACATTTTAAAAATCATTTTAAACTCTTAGTGTATATACCATATTTAGTATGTGCACATAATTATATATGTATAATAAATCAATAACTAAGTTTTCTATTTAAAATTGTTTCTATTTTTATTTTAAAACAATTTTTTTTAAAAAAAAGACAAGGAAACTTGCATTATTTAAAATGATTGCGAAAAGTTAAAAAAGATAGCTAATTTTTTTTTCTTTAGCATTTTTAAAAAAATAACTCTTAAAATAAAAATAAATCTATCAATTTAAATAGAAAACATAGTTACTGATTTATATACTTATATAATTAAGTACATATACTAAATATAATATATACATTAAGAGTAGATATATTAACTTACTACAGAAATATCTAATTACTTATATATTGTAACGAGCACAGATGTTCATTACATTGTTTTTTTTAATATTTATTAAACATGAAAGTGAATTAAAAAGTTCGCATTTAAAAATTTTCTTTAAGAATTAAAAATTGAAACTAAATATCATCTTAAACTCATATATATTAAATCGCACAGATAAAAAAAATTATTAAAATAAAACTGTATTAAAAATAGAAAAGATATTTTAAAAACTAAATTTTAAAAAGATTTGGAGATAAAATTATATCTTTAAATTTATCTTTAAATATATCTTTGATTTGGAAAACAGGCTAATTAATCAGAAATGGAAATGATAAATTTAATTAGTCAAATGTAAAATAGCCTTGGGCATTTAAATGTAAAAACATCGGTCAGATAGGAAAACAATAGAAACTTTTAGCAAATGAAATAAATCCATTGGGAAATCGGACCTCAACGAAAAGGATCAACACATTGATGACGTAATATTAAGTCAATCTTTCAAAGTAATATAAAAGGACAAGTTTGGAAATTATTAGTTAGTGAATGATTAATTACAATGTGAGAGATATGTGGTAGTGCGGAAGTGAAGAAGGGATTGAAACAGACGCATTTCAATCCCTTCAGTTTTGCTAGAAAAGAAAGAGAAATGAACTATCGTTTTTCTATATTGAGGTCCAGTTAAAACAAAAACCTCCGAATGAATAAGTAAAACAACGGCTAAATGGATACCAATCTTAGGACGGCGTGGGAATTCACGTTCATGGCAAGCAACGGATAAAGATGAATTGTTTTAAACCGTAAGAACTTTATAAATAATGAACATTAAATTAAAATTTTCTATATTTAAATGATTGCAATATTATCCTATCTGACCAACTTAATTTATTAATAATGTTATTTGATGTATTTTTTATTTATTTATTTAAAATCATTTCCATTTATTTAATTTTGTTCTTTAAGTTTTATTATGATTTCTGTTTTCCGTTAAGTTAAATTATATAAATGTTAAACTTAAGTCGGGCGTGAATGGCTGTATAGATTTGTAAAGTTATATTAGGGGAGGGTAATCTTAGGTTATTTGTTTCGTTGTCAAATTGGGTCAATGGATTGGATATATTGATGTAGTTAGTAGATGTAGTCGGAGATTCGCTACTGGCAGAATCGTTTATGTATACACCGCACTCTCCCGTTTTGCCTATGAAAGGAATTATAAGACGCAGAGCGCAGTTCCTTTCTATGGAGTTTTTTTTTATTGTTCTTCTCGTTGGATAGAAGTAATATTCCTATGCAATGAAAGTCAATATCTTCTCTTAATCTTTTTGGTGCTGCCGTATTCCGTATTACATTGAATACATCGATGTATCAGATGAATTGATGCCAGTTTGACTGCGAATTTTAGCCTAAGGTTAAATAGGGATAGAATATTTTATTTTCAAATGCAAATCTATGTGGTCTATTCATACTTGACCCTAAATAAAAATGCATTAAATTTAAGTTGTTTATAGACGCTTGCATGGATTGGTTATCGGTTAAGTATGTTTTGGGTTTTCATATTTGATCAAAATATATAGACATTCGATAAATAATGATACCTTACGGTGAGTATCTAAAATGTATTTATTTGGATGTCTTTTAAGTTATTGGTGACAATGCAAGTATCTTATGGTGAATACTATTGGGTTACATATAAATTTCCCTCCGCAATTGTCAGTAATCAATAATTTTGTATTTTGATCGTTTATGTTTCTTTTGAAATGTTTTTGACCGTGAAATCTATGTAACCGATCTATATTCAACATTATAAACAAGTTTTCATAAATTTATATGTGCGAACTTAATTAAAATGTAAAACTGATAATATAATAGAAATTAAAATGTAAATTAAAATCTAAGGTTACCTTTGGGAATTACTTAAGTGTAACCCTATTTATGCATTTCAATCAGTCATAAATAAGTTGGTGGTATGTATAATTGTGCTGCAAATATACACGTATAAATCCATTATCTTTCTAAATATATTTACTTCAATGCAACCTTCTTAAATAAATAATTTATAAAATAACTTGCTTGTCATGCCGTGTGTAAAAATAAAATGTATAAAATAAAATAGAACTCTCGGGGGGAGGAGGTGTAAACGTAAATGGTCCTTAGGAAAGCGATAGTAAACATGTTTTTTATATATAGTCTTTATACTAACCGAATGATTGTAAATTTTGTTAATCGTGTACCGTAATTACTAACCCTGAGTAAAATTTTTTTTTTTTTGATCATTTTTTTTAAGCAACTTTACTGATATGTAACGAGCACAGACGTTCGTTACATTGTTTTTTTTATATTTATTAAACATGAAAGTGAATTAAAGAGTTCGCATTTAAAAATTTTCTTTAAGAATTAAAAATTGAAACTAAATATCATCTTAAACTCATATATATTAAATCGCACAGATAAAAAAAAATTATTAAAATAAAACTGTATTAAAAATAGAAAAGATATTTTAAAAACAAAAACTTAAAAAGATTTAGAGATAAAAATATATCTTTAATCTTGAAAAACACAGAAATTAATCAGAAATGGAAATGATTGTTAATTAGTTAAATGTAAACCAGCCTTGGGCATTTAAATGTAAAAACATCGGTCAGATAGGAAAACAATAGAAACAAATAGCCAATGAAAGAAATCCATCGGGAAATCGGACCTCAGCGAAAGGATCATCACATCGATGACATAATGCCAAGTCAATCCTTCGAATACGTATAAAAGGAAAATTTGGAAATTATTAAAGTGATTATGATTATGACGATGTGACAGATAGGTGTTAGTGCGGGAGAAGGGATTGAAGTGACACACGATTCAATCCCTTCAGTTTTGCCAAAGAAAGAAAGAGAAATGAACTATCGTTTTTCTACATTGAGGACCAGTTAAAGAAAAAACCTCCGGATGGATAAATAAATCGTCCAACAGAATACCAATCTTAGGACGGCGTGGGAATTCACGTTCATGGCAAGCAACGGATAAAGATGAACCGTTTTAAACCGTAAGAACTTTATAAATAATGAACATTAAATTAAAACTTTCCATATTTAAATGATTGCAATATTATCCTATCTGACCAACTTAATTTATTAATAATGTTGTTTGATGTATTTTTTTTTTATATATATTTAAAATCATTTCCATTTATTTATTTATTTTTTGTTCTTTAAGTTTTATCATGATTTTGTTTTCGTTAAATTAATTATATAAATGTTAAACTTAAGTCGGGCGTGAATGGCTGTATAGATTTGTAAAGTTATATTAGGGGAGGGTAATCTTAGGTTATTTGTGTCGTTGTTAAATTGGGTCAATGGATTGGATATATTGATGTAGTTAGTAGATGTAGTCGGAGATTCGCTACTGGCAGAATCATTTATATACACGCCGCACTCACCCATTTGCCTATGGAAGGAATTATAAGACGCAGAGCGCAGTTCCTTTCTATGGAGTTTTTTTTTATTGCTCTTCTTGTCTGATAGATGTCACAATCCTATTTGACGAGAGGCAATTTCTTCTCTTAACTTTTGGTGCCGCCGTATTTCGTATTACATTGAATACATCGATATATCAGATGGATTGATGCCAGTTTGACTGCGAATTTTAGCCTAAGGTTAAATGGGGATAGAATGTTTATTTTCAAAAGCAAATTTATGTAGTCTATTCATGCTCGACCCTATATAAAAATGCATTAAATTTAAGTTGTTTATGGACACTTGCATGGATTGGTTATCGGTTAAGTATGTTTTGGGTTTTCATATTTGATCAAAATATATAGATATTCGATAAATAATGATACCTTACGGTGAGTATCTAAAATGTATTTATTCGGATGTCTTTTAAATCATTGGTGACAATGCAAGTATCTTATGGTGAATACCACTGGGTTACTTATAAATTTCCCTCTGCAATTGCCAGTATCAATGATTTTATCCTTTGATCGTTTATGTTTACTTTGAAATGTTTTTAACCGTGTAATCTATGTAACCGATCTGTATTCAACATATTAAAACAAGCTTTTATAATCCCATCTGTGCGAACTTAATTAAAATGTAAACTTATAATATAATAGAAATTAAAATGTAAATTAAAATCTAAGGTAAAGTTAAAAATAATGTTAAATGTTAAAATGTAAAACTAATACTAAAATAGTTTTAAATCTTATATATATGTGCATAAATAAATATTTGTATGTTAATTATTGGCAGTGGCTTATTTTATTCTTTTTTATATATACTCTTAGATTATATTATTAAATCTCTGCTATTCCACTGAGCTAGTGACATGGGCTAACGACCGGAACCAAAATATTAAAAAAAAAAAAAAAATTTTTTTTTTTTTGACTTACGTATCTGGTACTTTATAAATTTTTCTAGGTTCAAATGCCTAGATGGCGCCCCGTAGTGCAGATTACGTTAAGTACTATATTCCGGATCGTTACAATATATACTATATAAATGATATTGATTTAAAGTAAAATTATATGTACACCTTTACCCCGCTTAGTGATGGCAATTGGTCCTCCAAAACTCTTCGTTAAGCAAGAATATCATTTACAGAATACGTATTTATAATGGGAATCTATGGGGAAAAACTGATTGGTTCCTGTCAACGTAAAATATCCACATTGGTTTCCAAGCTCAAAGATTTTCTTGATTTTTTCATTGTAATGATGACTAAATACAGTATCTAAAAAGAAAAGTTTTATATCACTAGGGAAAAAATGCATATTTTCACTGTTTAAAAAGTACAGAACAGCAAAAACAAAGAGAAACTAAATTTGAATTTAATAGTTTTTATATTCTTTCACCAATGTTTTTCATCGTAATGAAAAAAATCCATAATGGGGTGCATTTTTTTAAAATTTGTATTACGGTATATATTACTGAACATTTATGTTTATAACTTATATAAAATTATTCAAATTAAAAAACAATATTTAATTATAAATTATTTAATTGAACATAAAGACTTATTGCTGTACTCCAGAGTAACAAAAGGCTTAATGCGTATTGTAAATCAGTCAACTTTTGAAAAAAAAATTTCAACTTATTTTTTTTAAAAAAAAAAATCTAATTGTTAATTTTCTAAAATGTACGCTAAATTTATTTTTCTTACTGTATATTTTTAGTAATGTAATAGTGCCCCCCCCCCATTTCATTCATTAACACTTATTTTGAATGCAATCTGTTTTTCTTTTTAAACTTTTTTCTTAAATGTTTTTCATTTGATTTGAAACCATTTGGGTGAACGTAATTCAGGAACAAGTTTGTGATGATGGTATTTTAATTGTACTGTATTTATATATTGGACTATTTCATAATCCAAGTACTGTATATTATATTTAAATAAAGAAAATTTTTCTAAAGACATTCAACACTTATATGTATATAGTATTATAGATTTTTTATTTATATTTTAAGTTTATACATTCTATAATCAAAATACTGAATGCAGTACTAACATTGTGTTTTATGAATAAAATATTGTATGTGCTATACAATTACAGCAAAGTCATTACCTGTATACGTATTACAATAATATACTTTTGCTTTTGGGTAAAATGAATTTAAGATACCTATTCTCTAATGTTATCAGTGACGCAAAATTCAAGATAGCTGACAAAAAATTGTTTTTTTAATTTTTTCCTGATCGTTAGTGAAAAATCGAGTATAGATCGAAGTAGTGGGTACAAATTGATGATGATCGCTATTGTGAAATATCGCTAAGTAGCCAATCACTAAGCGGAGTAAAGGTGTATTAAAAGAAGTTCATTTACAATATATACACATGTATTATTATATACACATACTAAATATAATATAAACATTAAAATCATAATGTATACATAAGAGGTATACATTTTAACTTATAGCAACAAAATCTAATGATATATATATATATATTGAAATGGTATGAAAAAACACATATTGGGTGGAATTCATCATCATTACAAAAGTTAATGAAAGAATCTAAATTTATTTATAAAAGAAATATAACAAGGAATGAACCTGAGAGATCAGCAAAACAAAAGATAGCTATATTAACTAAGTTCACCAGCATAACACAAAAGCAATAATCATTCAACATCATGAATAATCAACAATCTTGTGGCTGGATTTGAAATGGGTCTACTATAGACCAGGCTAATTATTTAGCACTTGCCAGCTTGAGGTACATTATTTAAATAATTTGGATGCACAAACTTAAGTGCTAATCCATACAAATAATGCAATTAGAAAAAATGCTGGGATAATAAAACATACTGGTCATCATCAATGCTTTGGACACTTAGTACCATTAATGTGCTGGCCAACTATAAACTTAATTTCTAAATAAATAATTAAAATGAAATATAGTGCATGGACTTAAAAGAATATCCCTTTGTGATAACCAAAAACACCATTATCTGGATGTCCATAATATTAAATATAAGCTCCGTTTATATAACAGACCATAAAATCCAGCTCAGTGAGCAAAAGTTCTATAATTGTTACTGTGAGCAAAAGATGTAATACAATATGGTGTTTTAAATGTATTCTAAGATTAATTAGATGAATTCATTGGAATAACTTATAATAATGAAATATAAATGTATTAATTAGAAACAAATTGAAATCAAGATCTGCTGAGTATGCCATAAATATAAATTTGGCATTCTGATTTTCATTAATACAATAAGCTATTACATTGTGATTTATAAATACCTCATAACAGGTTTACATACAACTCACCAAAATATAAGCATATAGATGTGTGGTATAATAATTTACAAAAATATATGAATTATCATAAACCTATAAATAAAATTCATTTTTATAATACATAATAATTAATTTAACAATTTACAGATTTTTAGATGTTTACACGACCCATATCTATTAAATAAGCACAGATGTGCTGCATAAAACATTCTATTCATTTTTAATAATATATAAATATACATGAGTGTATAAAAAAGTATGAATCAAAGTTATTAATTAATTTGTTATTTCTAATGTAAAAAAGTTTTTTCTCTTTATTTTTAAATATATATGTTACTCCTGGGACAATCCATAAATTTTTTTTTGTTTTTTTAAGATTACTCTTGATTAATTATTAATGACTTTAAAAATATTCCACCAAGTACTTTTGCTTTTCAATGTAAAAGGATTTTTGGAGTTCACTTTTTTTTTTCTAAATTTCAAAATAAAATCATTTATAAGTCAATCCTTTGTTTTTAGCCTTATAATACAAGCAAAAATTATGTTTTATTTTTAAATTAGCAATTTTAACTGTCACTTTCATCAAAAAGTTTCACTTTTAATACATAAAACTGGAAAGTCATTTAATATTTTTTCATTATTCTAATTTTAGTTGAATAATTTAATCACAAATTTTTACTTTTAAAAAGGCTATCTGTAAGTACTTTATATGCATGATGCAGTACCTTTGTCTGTGCTTCTTTGCATATTGATAAAATTGTGTATATAGTATGCTGGTAAGATGGTCCCTTCTAAAACAATAGATTGACTTGTTATCTTTGGGAAAGGTATAATCTGGTAACTATTGGCATACATAGTCAGCCCATTTAGTCTAGAATTTGATAAGACTTCAGTCATGCTATACAATACATAATATGGACTATGAAACACATAAAAGCTGGACCTTGATTCCAGATGAATTCAAACTATACTATAGTGAACTAAACATTACAAGCATAAAGCTAAACTAGTCACTATAAAATCAAAATAATATTAAAACACAACCTAAGGTTGTGTTTTAATATTATTTTTATGCTGGTCTGGTTTAATTTTGGATTTGGGGTAGTTTTGATTTTATAGTGAACTAGTAGTGGCTGGATACATTGTGCTGTGCCTTCAATCTTGTCATAAAAAATTAAAAACTCTTCATATTTTCCCTCCTTTTTAGTCAAAGTAAAATAATAAAAAAAAACAGTAATTAAAAGTATATTTTCTTTATCTTGATTGGAAAAAGTTAATGGCTCTTTTCAATTCATCTTAATCCTTTCAAAAATAACTTTGTAGAATTCTTATCAAAATGTTATACAAGCTTTAATTAAAAACATTTTTAAAATCTAATCAAAATATATAGTGATGTTAAAAACATGCTTGTTTTAATTTCAAAATCAAAATAAATAAAATTTTAATGAATCCTTTTTAAATGTTTGGTACTCATTGATTAGACACAAATGCTGTTTGATGGCATTGTTGCTATGCAAAAGCAATCAAATATGAACATTCTCAGGCTGTTTTTTTTGGTCTTGTTTGGTTTTTGCCTGGGGGAGGGTTCTTTTGTTTTCATCTTTTTTTAAATACATTTTTTTGGGGGGGTCTTCTTTTTTAAATATTAATTTATTTAAAATAAAAATAAATCAAAATTATTACTTTTTTAAATCTTAAATAACTTTCAGAATTTTGATTTACATTTTTAATACAAAATAAACACATGTCCAGCTCTGTCCGAATGGCTTTGAGTGTGAGCTGTTTGTGGCTCCAGTAATAGATTAGACATACCACTATAACAAACAGTATTCTGGAACTGCCAAATCAAGTCAGCTTTCTCGAACACGTTTGATTGCATGCGTGGGATGCACATTGGAATTGAGTTGTTGATTTTCTGATGAAAGGCTTAATCAATCCTCTGCATTTGCAGGTCTTTGCATCTGAAAGCACTTCTTCCCCTGAAGAAATGCTACAGCATCCGCTTCTGTTGCTGGTAAACGCAAGAATCGAACTAGGCATTGGTTTTCCTGTGCCATTTTGTTTGTCTCGTATAGATTATCGTGAATACATTACTTAACATGTGACCTCCTCCCAAGCATGTTCGGCCCTACCCTTTGACAACATTTTGCACCATAAAAGTTGGCTACAAAAGTATGTAAACACTCCATAATTATTGGTAAGTCAAATCATATGATTTCAATTTTAAAAAAATTGATTTAGAATTAACAAATTTTGGATACTTGAAATACACACACCCTCAGATGACATTGTAAAAAAGTGTGAAGTGTGTGAATTTGCAGAAATAATTCAGTGCAATGCCACAATGTGGCCTGCAATGTCTAATACAACAGAACTGGTGTATTACATGTAAACACAGCTGCAAAAGTATAGCCGGCTGCATAAATGGCATTTTTATGTGCTTTAGCACATAAACAATGCCATCGAGCAGTGTATGTCTCTAATCAATGAGTACCAAATGTTTAATTTATATATTTTTTTAAATTCAAAATTATTTAGCCCTTCACTGTTATTCCAGTATAATATCTAAAAAAAAAACTGTTTATTTCTACTTTTCCTTTGAACTTTATATATATATATACTGTTGTTGTATGGCATGAGACACATAACCATCTCAATATATATCAACTATAAGTATCCAATCAATTTAAAGTATCATAGTTTTACATTTTCATTTACTATGCCAATACTAAATGCTTAAAAAATACAAATAAAATTTTTTATAGTAAATACTTTTATTGATCATGCAGTAAAAAAATAAAATAATTGTTTCTTTAATTATAATTGGAGTTTTTAGATTTAAGTTGAAATAAAAACATGGGGGTCCAGAAATTAATTAAGACAATTCCTATATTTTATAACAAGGTATTGACCTAATTAATTTATTGACCCCCCCCCCATGCTTTTATTCCAAGTTAAATCTAAGAACTCCAATTGTGGATGAATAAACATTTATTTTATTTCTTTTTAGTGCACAATCAATAAAAGCATTTAATATAAAAAAATTATCTTTATTTTTATTGATTGCATTTTTATTGTATTATTTATATAATTATTTACTTTATTTCAATAATCAGAAAATAATAATAAATTCTGTACAACAGCTATATAATCAATAATAATTTTATACATTAAAAACCTTTTTCAGCACCTGCTTTAGTGTCCTTTTCAAATATTACTATTCTATTTAATGTTGACAAATTATTTCAGACATAAAACTATCCAATGTCCAATAATGGAATTAAAACAAACAATAATAATATAAATCATTAAAATAAATCTAAACCCTCATATTTAAACTCAGTAATTACAAAATAATTGACTAACAATGCATTAAATATTACATGCATTTTTTATATAATTATATATATCAACTTATATAATTTTCTATTCATTTTTAATCAACATTACAAAAAGTCTCCAAATTCAATTTTAGGTTTACACTTCAAGTTCTAAATATTAAAAGCAAATGTGCTAACCATAAATGTCATGAACCTTTCACTTTTATGTAAAGATGAAGTTCATGACATGAAAGCATCAGATAAGTTGGTGGCAAGAATTCTTTTTGATTCCTTCCACAGATTATGATGATGACTATGGCTATCTATACGATATTAAAATTGCTCTAAAAAACAATGTAATACTAAAGATTTGACTGCTTGTGTGAGATGCTCTGATATTGTACAAGAATATTAACTGCATTATATGTTCTAGGGGAATGATAGTCTCTACATAATTCTTTCAATTCCATTTGCAACAAAATTATATCCATAAAGGACTGGTTCTTAGCACAAGAAATTCAGGAAGTTATTAGTAAAAATGTAAATTTATACTAGATTTTTTTTTGTTGTCTAGAGAAATTCATTTGTAAGTCTTTATATAAAATAAAGTCTATATTCTTTAAAAAAAAAAAGGTGGCAGTTTTATATGCAGATCTGATAAATAATGTTTTCAACTATTGAAACTGTAAGATTCGAGTTTGAATCTTAGTTTCACCTCAGTCATATTTTTTCTATAATCTCCTACCCACCCCACCTAAATTTAAACCCTCAATATTGGACTGTGTACGTATAATAGTATTAGTTATATGTATAAAAAGCTTGTAAATATGCCTCATGCACACACACTCCAATATGAGATATTAACGCATTGAAATTAATTTATTAAATTTAGAAGATTTAATATTTTGCGTTAATTATTATTTAGGTCAAAGTTATATATCACTTTAATTTGTAAAAATCTAGAAAAGTTGTTTTTAACCTTTTAACTATTTAAGTGTATTAAAATGAGAAATTTCCTACTAAGTATTCTTGTAAGTCATAATGGGTGGGAGAGAGTCAATAGAAGAGAGAGAAATGTTCCTAAAAGCTTTTAATTAGTTTTTTAAAAAAACATCTGCAGTATAATGATGTCATAGGTAAAATATATAACAGAGTAAAGTGAAATGTTCGGATTGAAATGACAAATGGAACATGTGCTCTTAATGCATTGTTTTACCTGCGGTTATTTTAAGCGGACCTGAAAGGCGAACAAATACGCAATGTCTGATGGATCCGCGAGATAAAGAAAAAAGTTATATAAAGTCTTGTTTAAAGGAAAATGGGCTGGCTGTCTATCTATCTATTTGAGTCTCCAAATGTCAAGCTAAGTTAATATTAAATGTCTAATCTGCCATCTGCTTCTTAGTAAAAATATGTTTTTCATGTATAACATTGCGATGCCTGAGTAGTAGGTGTTAGCTATTCTCCTCTGAGTGGGAGATGCACTGGATCTCCTACTTGCTTTAAATCATTTGCTGTAATCTGTATACTGCTGCCTAATCAACTGCTACTTACAATTATGATCACTGAATGAACTATTAATGCAGTACTGCACGCTATCATTCCTGAACGAGAGGACCATTCGGAAACGTGCATGTTCTGCTTAAACTTAAGGTAACCGGTACTCAAAATCTCTAAGAACTTTCATGCTCTTTATTTAAACTAGAACTCTTAATTTTAATTTGTAATATTGTTATTTATAACTCCTCTGAATGTAAATCCTTTTAAACCACTAAACTTCTTAAAATATGTAACCTTGTAATGTTTAATGACTATGATCTTTCCTTTTCTTTGGGTATTCAATTCTATATTTATTTATTTATTGACGTAATTAATTTCATGCCTCAATAATTTCGACCTAGCCTCTTAACTCTGTTAAATGTTAGCCTTCGCCAAAATGCGCGAAGTTATTAAATAATATATTTATAGTAAACTTGTCTTATATTTATGAATCAGCTAGCTTGGAAATTATAAAATCTTTATTTTTGTAAATTATTTCTCGGATGCATCTCATTTTATATTAATATGCTTTCTTGTATTGTCAAATAGTTTAATGAATTATCTTAGCTTCAGACGCATTTAACTTTCATGATTAGCTATGAGTGTGGGTGTACCATAATTTGTGCAGACGGTTATCTTAGCTTAACAATAGAAATATGCTAGAATTATAATCTTTATCCTTTTATTAATTTTGATTGGTATCCATTGAATTTGACTTTATAATTAAACCAATCTAATGTTAGTTGAGGGTTTGTAAGTTAATCATTCATAAATGTGGGCCTTGGGAGTGAGTCATCATTTTTTAGCAATTAAATATAAATCTTGTTCTATTATAAACGATAGGTGTTATTACTGAGCGATGCCTAAGTTTTTCTCTTATTTTAAACCAGGAAAATCACCGGATACTTATGTTTATAGGCATCGTTCTGCTCCATTAGAAAGGGTATAGTTCAAAGTGCTCCTATGAAAAGCTGTATCCATATTGCGGTCGGGTGGTGATAGTGGCAGAAGTTCCCACACACCCAGATTTGCGTTTATGACCGGTCTCATAGGGTCCCCAATAATTCTGCCCACGAGTTTATATATCCCTCCTGGCTTACATCTCAAAGTTTCGCTCTGTTATATTATTATATGGCATCTCTATCAATACTACCTCTCGTCTAGTTATTCTTTTATTCTCTGCTTATGATTTCACTTCCCAAGCCTCCCACCTTCTTTGCCCTCAAATAATAGGCCCTCTGTAGAATTAATCATTAATATAAAACTTTATATATATATAATCTATTGTTGGGATAAGTTAATTTACAACCGCATATCTCGTTCAACTTTTATCTCACACGATAGCTAATGTATTTAGTCTGGAACATGAAATAACATTTTGCTACCATTAAATACCCAAAGGGACAGGTCGAATGCTTAATGTGTTAATAATGTAAACTCATGCCATATTAGGAGTATTGACTAAGATCAAACTCCATGTCTGTACATAAATTGATATTAATATTAAATAGTTTTAAATTATATCTACATGTCTATTTCCTTAATGCCTTATAGCCAGTGTCTTGTGTCAAAAGTCAATCAAATATAACTAGGTTATTCATTAGATTTAGAATATTAATTGTAATAGAATTACTTAGGATCTCTTGCATCTCCCTGACCCCCATGGCTTAAAAGATGTTTGCTAATGTGGTGGCAAGTGTGTTATCCCATAGTTATATATTGTGTAATCAATCTACTAGATTCGAACTCGGCATTGCAGGCCCTGAACCCACCTGTAGTGTTGCTCTTTGACTGTAGTGGAGGGAAGATGCAACTGGTTGACGAGATATACGAATTCTGACCATTACACTATTTTAACATTTAAATTTGGCGTTATTATTACATGAGCCATATGTTTCCCTGCTATTCTTAAAAAAAAAAACTTATTTAAATATACCGCTGTATTGTTTATATTTAAAATATAATAAAATAGTCACACACAAAATTTAAATACTTTTGATGTGAGATAATACATATTACTTTTAAATAAACAATAACTAACAATAACAACAAAAAATAAATAAATAACAGAATGCGTCAAGTCACCTTCAACTAAAATAGACTTTTATCATCACTAATTCTTTAACATAGGTAACAGTTGATTTCTTTGATGGAGATAAAAAATGATTAGTAGATTGGATTTTTCACATGTATGGTCATCTCTAAACTGAAATTGTAGAATTATTGTTTTGGCAGCTTTTCTAATAAATAATAATGATTTTCTTCTTTTGAAAATAATATAAATGCTTATTATTTTTTGCTGAATTCAAATTGAATGTTACAATTTCTAACGGTTATATTGACATTTTCAGATTTCACTGGATTTTCTGGTAGATTTAAAGTACAGAGAATCATACTGGAGCTTTGACAACAATTCTCTATGTGGAATTCCTAGTCTCATATATTTAGCTCTACAATTAAATTTCAAAATTTTACCTTGGTATTCTTGACAGTACTAATTGTGAGACAGACTGGATGAATTTCAAAGTAGAAGAATAAATATTGAATCAAACAATAGAGAACATTCTTCCCATATACATTTTTTTTTTCTAAATTAAAAGCTGCCTGATCGTTACAAAATCTGATTTCTTTCAAATTTGTCCCAGCATCTTGATAATGAAGTATAACTCAACAAAACTCATTAGTTAATTTTTAATTAATTTCCTAGTATCAATTAAACAATCAACAATTTAAAATTTTATCAAATACTTTATCTATTTCATCATACCTGTGTTTTGAGTGTAAACAATCTCTTATGATCATTTTATTTTTGGCTATTCTGGTTTAATTAAACAATAGTGTTAAATCATACAACTACTATCAATTACAGAAAAATCAAATCAGATCTCACATGTCCTAATTTAAACAAGCTTGTATTATAAATGTTACATAAAGAGCTTGCAAATAAGCTCTTAACAAGCTTTGCAGAATATCCCTAATCCCAGACCGGTTTCTGCTACTGGCTTCCTCAGTGAGGTGCTAGGATATTCAAGCATTAGATTAAAAATACCAAGACAAACCCAGCACTTTATCTAATGGATAACTATTAAGTAGAAAATTTGAAATGTTCAAACATCCATATGTCTTCCAATCCAGCTATCTAACTTAAATAGCTGTATGGGACTGAACTAAGTTCAGATACACCATATATTAATTGCTTTAGCAATATAAATCTAATGCTTAAATATCCTAGCACCTCACTGAGGAAGCCAGTAGCAACAACCAGTCTGGGGTTACAATATTCTGCAAAGCTTGTTAAGAGCTTATTTGCGAGCTCTTTATATAACTACTATCAATAAAAATGTTTTTAAGAAAAATTTAGCTAGAAAAATTTCTACCTGGCAATTTTATTTTTAAAATAAAAAAGTTGTGTGACAGAGTGAATTATATACAAATAATACACACACACATGCACCTTTTTCAAACTAATATAAATTTAATTATTTAAATTTATAAGTTCTACTAAATATACTTTTTTTTTTCTCTTTTTAAATTTCTTTCATATATATATTTATTTATTTTTTACCTTTTTGTTCATTATTTCCTTTCTTTTATTTATGTTATATGCATTGTGTATATTCCCTTTCTATTTTAATGTGCAATCTGTAATTGGCTACATGTTGGTGTTTAGCATTTAAATAAAAGATTGAATCTTAATATTTATTTGTTTCTAGGTTGAACCCCCTAATAGTGTCTTGCCAAAAATTAATTATGGGACCATGAAATGAGTACTCCAATACAGATTAAATATTAAGTTACTATTTTTAAAAAATTGATTTTTTTAAAAACAATAGTTAAGACTTTCAATTTAATTTATTTTCATCTTACATACAGTTTGAAATATACAAACCACTTATAGTTGTAAATATATATATTTATAAATTTATACATATTGTAACAGTACAGAATAAAGCAGAAACATGGAGAGATGGGAAATACATCAACATCCCATTGAATACATAAAATGAATACAGTAAAAAAGAGCAGAGAGACACCATTGGAATAACAATATAAATAGGTAAAACAATTTTTATACTTATAAGCTGCTTTACCAGCCTTAAACAAGAATAATCAAATCAACAGCCATTCCTTATGACTGGATTTGAAAAAGATTCAATAGTCAGTGTCAAACTTAGAGTAAAATATAACCTGATCATCTGGATGCACATACTTAAGTTCCAAAGCATCTTTCATAAAAAATAATGCTGGGATCCTGATACATGCTATCACCACCAATGCTCATTGGTCAATGGCATTTTAAGCATACTGACCATCAATAAAATAATAATTGTCATAAAGTAAATGGACTTTAAAGATGATCTTTACCTTTGTGCAATCCAGAGAATTATCTGGATGTTCACACAAAAAAATATTTTTATATATAAACTAGTCATTATTGCTCATGACTAGCTTGGGATGTAATGGCTAAAGGGACTGTGATTGTGAACAAAAGAAAATATAAATATATAATACTTTAAATCTCTTTAAGTATTAAATAACATTACTGGAGTAACCTAAAACAATGATAGATAAATTTATTAGTTAGAAATAATAATAAATATAAAATTAAAGGTCTAAGTAATCTATAAATATAAATACATTATTCTAATTTATAAATATGTTATAACAATGTAATTTACAGATACATCAATATAAGTTTACATGACATGCACATATGTAAGCACACAAATATGCCAATGTAATAATATAAAATTAACATACTCTCATTGTCAATAAACTAACAAAAAATCATTGCATTTTAATAACATACATAATGACTGATTTTACATATATGAGTATGCATGTAAATATGTATACGCTGGCATTTATATCCTAATGATATTTCATTTGTCAATAATAAATTTATTAATTTCAGATATATATTATATTCTCACCAGACAATTAATTCAACATTGAAAGTACACATAAAACAAACACACACATATATGGGTATTCAAATATAAAATAAAATCATTCTCATGATCATTTTCACACATTATCGATCCACTGCAGGATGAAAGTCTCTTCAAGTTCAATCCATCTTCTCTGATAACAAGCCTCTCTTCTCCATGTCATGCCAGCACACTTCCTTATTTCATCCAAGCTTCTCGGAAGTGGTTTTTTTCTAGGATTTTGACAAACTCTTGGAATCCAGTTTAAGATTCCTAACTGTCCATATATTATCATCTCTTCTAGCAATATGTCCAACTCCACTTGTTTCTTAATTCTTTTAATGATGTCACCTGTTTTTTCTCTTGCCAATGTATTTTGTTTTCAATTTCTTGCTACTCCTAACATGTATCTCTCCATACTTTGTTGAATAGTCTTAAGTTTCTGTATTGCTATTTCTATTAAGTGTCCAAATCTCAGATCCATAAGTAAGAATTGGTAAAACACATTTATTAAAAATCTTCCTTTTCAAACACATAGGCATATTTCCTTTTAATACAAGTTATTGCGGTACTAGTACTTATAATACATTCCACCGCTTAATGGCGCCGTTTTTCAACCAATGCACATCAATATACATGTTCACTGGACAACGAAATGGTCAAATACGGTAATTTTACACATTTACATACGATCTTTTAAATATACGTTACTTTTTATATATATAAGGTATTTTGTTGTTGTTTTTTATACATTTCATTGCATTATTGACATTTTTCAAACTACTTTTAAACAATTTACAAACCAACATTATTTTCTAAAATGTAATACTTACAGTTTTAAATTACATTATAAATCTCAGTGCATAGCGCTGGAATGTACGGACCCAGGGACTGGAGTTTTTGACACTACTCTGATCGAACCAACATTATAAACACTATTATAAACATTACAGACTGACATTCTGAAAAATATTTGTAAACAACTTACGAACCAACATTATTTTATAAAATGTAAAAATTAAATTTTTCTGAAATCAAATAATTACATTTTTAAATTACATTATAAATATCAGCGTGTAACGCCGAAATGTGCAGGACCGGGGACCGATGCTTTTGACAATCTGAAGAATCATCCAAAAGATGCAGTACTGTGAACAAACCAAGCTTCTGATTTCCAAAACAACATGTAACCTCAGACATTTAATTTGTCTTGTAGCTGTTCTCACGCAAACATGCCTTTTCACGTGAATTCTGTGAAATTGTGCTTGTCACTCCACTTTTGAAATTTATTTCACATTCCAAGCTGTGTAGAGAAGTGCAGCAATGGATTACAATTATTAGTATGTAATTCCATGTCAGGTAGGGTGTATGATCATTATTTCGACTGCACATTACAAGTTATAGTCAGTTGAATTCCACACACCCTCACAATATGGTAGCAATCTGTGAAATGTGCACATTTGCATAATGTCACGAAGCACATCAGTGGCCCGTAATATATGTGTGCAACACAATATACACCCACAATGGCTAATATGAACATCACTATGCTATAGGACATAGTGTTAGCCTTAAGTTAGGGCACTAAAACGGCATATTGATGTGCATTGGCCAAAAACCAGCGCCATCAAGCGGTTGAGTGTATTATATGTACTAGTACCATTATTTCTACCAAAAGCAGTTCAACCAAGTTTAATTCTACGATTAATTTCATCCATTATGTTTCCATCTGTAGAAATAATCTGACCAAAGTATTTGTAGTTGTTAACTTCTTCTAACTCATCATTATCAATCTTTATTTTTTTCTTTTGAGAAAATCCATTAAACATTATTTTAGTCTTTTGGTTATAGTCTTATAGCCAAAGACGCCGCTCGATGGCGCCATTTTCATGCTAAAACACATAAAAATGCCGTTTCTGTGGCCGACATGTTCGAACCCGCGTTTTCTATAATACAACTTTTTTGCTGTGCTACAGATTGCAGGCCGCTATGTCGCATCGCAGTACAGCATGTATATCGCATCGCAGCAAATAAATTTGGCGAATTCGCACAGTTTATGCAATTGTTATGGCTTGGTGAGAGGGTGTATGTATTTGAATTGGATGGAAGTGTTGTTTTGATTGAATTTTTTTTTATTTTAAAGTATTGAAATGTTCAGATTTTCTAAAGTAATAATTATCAGACTTTTTACACCATACTGTATTCAAGTTTTAAGTGGGAAAATGTTGACAAGATATATGTGTAAAGTGAGTTGGAATTAGGTAACGCGTCAAGTAACGTACTGTTCGTAACATTCCACGAGACAAACAATATTCTACCGTGTGTTTATTTTTGAAGTAAAAAATAGCAGTAACACAAAAATATCCAGTAAGAAAAGTACAATTCTACACTCTTTTTTTAAATTTCATAAAAAGCATATATTATAAACATAGTTAATAAGTAAAGAAGACATTTTATATATATATTTGTTGTTGTTTAAAAAACTTTTACTTTCTTTCTTTTCTCCGACTACTGTTATACTTTGTTGAATATATTTTACGTTTATTGTTATCATTTATTTTATATATGTTAATAAAAAAAAATATTTACAAAAAGTACGATTTAGATATTTTTTATTTTAGCATTACAAACAACAGAACCCTAATCCTAAACCTAACCCTAAAACTAACCCTAACCCTAAAACTAACTCTAAACCTAACCCTAACTCTAACAACTTTTTGTTGTCATTCTATTTGAAATAAAAAAATAGCGGTAATATCTGTTTCTCTGTAAAAAATAATGTAAAACGAAGACTAAAAAAGTAAAAAATAGCGGTAACACAATAATATCTGTTTGTCTGTAAAAATTTAAATTTAAAAGGAAAACTAAGAAATTTTACTTTTTATTCCGATTATGAGTTTTTAAACAACAACAAAAAAAAAAGCCGTAACCCCACTAAAAAAATATCCAATAGAAAATTGTTTTTTCTAATAAAGCAAAATAAAAAACATGAATCAAATTGTAATTTGTTGATTTTATTTTACATTTATTGTTATCATTTAATTTGTATATGTTAATAAAAAATAATATTTAAAAAAGACGATTTTGTTTTGTTTTTATTTTCACATTACAAAAAACACATCAAAATGATTAAAATCAATGGCCTGGGAATGTTCATATTTTATAGTTTTAGTGTGAAAACAGTGCCATCGAACGGCGTCCTTGTCTATAATACTAGCACCAGTCTTTTTAACATTTACCTTTAATCTTACTTTTTTACTTTCATGTATTAACTCTTGCAACATTTCTTGAAACTATAAAGCACTATTTGCAAAAACAATTAATTCATCTGCAAAATCTAGATGACTTAAATAATCTCCATTTATTTTTAATCTCTTAGCTTCCCATTTTAATTCACAAAATACTTCTTGCAAAACTACTGTAAAACCTTTTGGGGATATGGGGGTCATCCTGTTGTACAATCTTCTTAATGTTAATGTTTTTAGTATCATTATTGCATTTTTATAAATATTCTTCAGAATATGATAATATCCTAGGTCTATACCTTGATGATCCAATGCTTTAATCATTGAAAAAATCCTTATAGAATCAAATGCCTTTTCATAATCTACAAATCCAAAGTAAAATGGCAACTAATATTCACTAGTGCTTTCTATAACTTCTCTCTATACTGGGAACGTAATCCACTGTATTAAAATTGCTTTTAAAAATAAAATATGTAGAAGTAATTTAAAATATTATCATCTTACAAATCTGGTTATTAGTACATTATGTTTAATTGTAAATAAAAGTTTTTTTTTAAAAAAAAACATTATCATTAACAATCCAGTTTGAAAGTTCTTCTAAAACTAGTTGGCTTTCGTTTCTTTATTAACAATATTTAAGAAAAATTTCCAAACTTACCTTTCTAATTTCAAAATAAAATCTTTTATAAATGATAACTAGAATAAATCATCTGGAAACAAACAGGTCATTTATCTTATTTTCCCTCCTATATTTTCTTTTTAATTGGATAATTTAATCAAAAGTTATTATTTTTAAAACTTATAAATTAAATACTTCACTTTAACTGCAAAGTTAAGTGTTTGAAATAATGTCATTTTCAATAGATATATTCTACTATTCAGCTGATGTTCGCAAACTAGATCTCCTGTATATATTGTAGATATAAGAGCACAATGACTTTGTCTCCTGCGTCTTTGTATATAGATAAAACAGTATTATATATAGAAGGTAGCAGAGTAGTCTATCAGTAAGCTGGCCAGCAATGTAATCTCTCAGTAATATGGCCTATTACAACCATGTCTATGATAAAGCAATAGACTAGCCCATTGACATTTTGAGGATAGCCATATAGTTAGCCCCATTCAGTCTTTATAGGTAGACTTTAGGCAGCTAAGCACTCTGATACATATATATGGACTATGAACCACAGAAAAAGCCATCCTTTACTTCAATGTGAGTTCAAATTTAACTGATGTGAAACTAGCAGTAACTGGCTTGCAATTTACATCTGCATTTTCTTTATAAATTAATAATGCAGTCATTTTATTCAAACCCATTTTTTATAGTGAAATTTGAAAACTGTATAACTAAGTTGTTGTTATTTTTATCTTGAGCAAAAAAAAAAGGGCAAGTTAATATTCTTTTCAATTTTCATTAATCAAAACCAATTTTTATTTTAAAATTTTCTTAAGACTTCAAACAAAAACAGATTGTATAATTTAAAATCAAAGTATATAATCGCCAAAAACCTGTTTTCCAAAACAATTTACATTCATCAAAAGTAGTCCAATTAAAATTAGGAGAATTTTATAACTATTATTTATTACAAAGTGAAAACAAGCTTGTTTTACTTTTTTTATTTTTTTTATCAAAATCAAAATTAAATAAAACATTAAATAGACCTTTTTTTAAATCTTTGATTTAAAATAATTTATATTTTTAAACATCACAATTATTAATTAACAATTAATCTATTATTCCAATGTATACATTTTAAATAAATATATACAAGTTCTTTGGTATTATTCCTGCTATGATGTATTATTGCAATGCCATATTTTATTATTCTAAGTTTGTGATATGTTTGAAATAATGCTGCCTAGGAGTATGTGGACAAACTTCAAATAAAATTTGTCTGAAGATCCCATGGAGGTATTATCTTAAACATATCGCAAACTTAAAATATGTCAACAGGAGTAATACACCATACCATGTGTAATATGAAAGTTCAAATCTAAAAAAAATAATGGAGACATATACATTATGGAAAAAGAAAAAAGACATTATAATACTAAATAAAGCAGATCCTGGAGAGTTGTATCTTTTTAGTATGGCATTTCATGCTCTCAAAATCATCCTTGCTCCTCTCACAATAGTACGGCCAATTTACAAACCTTCAAATCTAAAAAAAACATCTTATTTCCAATGATGGAGAAATATATTCATTATGGAAAAAGGAAAAATATAAAAAAAAAACTTGAAACATTTTTTAAAGGTGGAGCTGTAACAAAGTTTTAGCTGTAAGTTTAACTTTATATATATATATTTTAAAAAAAACAACATATATAAAGTTTTAGCAAACCCTACAAATGTATAAAGTTCTAGCTGTAAACACATGTTTAAATATAAAATCGTATTACTTACAGATGATGCAAGAGATGAGAGATGTATTATAGTATGTGAGGGAGTCCATAAAAATAGCAAACTATAAATTTACATTTTAAATATTTTTTTAAAGAAACATATATAAGTTTAAAAAAAAAAAAAAACACAAATATATAGTTTTAGTAGTGGGTGGGGTCATAAAGTTTTAATTTTATCTAAAAATAGCAAACTATAAGTTTAAAATTATATTTTAATTTTTTTTCTTTTTTTAAAAAAAAAAACAAAATTTTAGCAAAAAAAAAAAGACAAATACTGTATATAAGTTTTAGCTGTAAATATATTTTTAAATATAAAAACTGTATTACTTACAGACGATGCAAGAAATATATTATATTGTAGTGGGGGGGGGGGGTTATGATGGCAGACTGAACCATTTAATATCTTCTAAAATGGAAAGGAAAGGTCAGTTTATTTGACATGGATTAGTAATGCTAAAATTCCTGGTTGCCATGACATCATAAATGGAAATGTTGAATAAATATTACTGGACACAAATGTCATCAGAGTAATAGATGGTAACAGGAATAATACCAAAGTACCAAAATTTTAATTGAGTTCATTTCTACTTTTCCTTTTAAACTTTATATATATGCATACACACACACTACTATGTTATTGTGTGCCATGAGACATTACCATCTCAATATATATATACAGTAAACCTAAAGTGATAGTATAATAATAATATAAAAGTCATATAATTAGTATTTCTTATAGTATAGATTTTATTAAGTTTAAAAATTTAGCTTTATCAATAGATGAAATGTTTATTTCTAACTTAATATTATAATTTGTTTAATCTATGTAAGTAGTGTATTAAATACAATGTCTTAGTAGTTATTTCTAATTTATCATGATACCTTATATTTGTGACTACTTTTTAAAATTTTATAACAATAATACATTAAAATGTTTTGTTATTATTATACTATATAAACATTTAAATAGAATTTAAAATAAATGAATAAAAAAAAACATTAACTAAACAAATAAAGTTTACATTATAGTTTTAAATATAAATCTTTTTATTAAAAACAATATACTTTTAGTGAAAAAATAAATAAATAATAAAATAATTTAAGCAGATGATTGCATTAAGCATTGGCTATTCAAACAATTAAGTTCTATTTTTACAAATCTCATGATAGTCTGATATTTAAAATATCTTCAATTAAAAAATATTTTAATTGATAATATTGATTTTTCAATTATAAATTAAAAAGTGAATATAGGGGATTTTAGTACCCATCAACAATCCACACTATCTCATACCACCGATACACATGACCACACACATGTTGAAAAGATAAATAATCACCAAAACAATTTTGTGCTAAACCAGCATTCATCAGTTGGTCCAGATTATCATCTCCAACACACACATATATATAAATTGATTATATATATTATACCAGTCCATCCTTCCTTCTCTCGGTCTTATGAGTAAATGACCCATATACTCATTGACCACGAAATGACGTATATGCTAAAGTTGAAAAGTTGATAATAACTCCTAGTAACACCCTGGTTAAATACAAACAAGTATGTACTAAAGAATTATTAGAAGAGGGGGATTTAACCCTAAATAGGTCAATCTAAACGCTCCCTTGTTAAATTAAACCTCCACCCATCCAATTATAGATATTATAATGGCCATCTCTATCCTTCCTTTGCACCTTTGAGACTGCACCTATTAGACAGCCTCTGCGCGCCACCCCCGGTCAAGAATATCTTCTCCCTCCCTTTTCTCTCCCAAAAGAGTATGCAAATAAGGTTTGAACATTCTAATAATGATAATAAGGCATGTTTGGATGCCAAGTGAGATCAATTTAACCCCTCGATAAGTTTATCCCATTAGCTAGCTCATAAAATGGTTTCTTATCTCAGATTATTTGGGTAAGTCTATCAACTATATTTCTGTAAGTTTAAATGTAAATTAATTATACTAGAAACAGATTAAAAGTATAAAATAATATTTATTTTCCCTATTCCCTACACCAAATAGCAGCCCTATATCATAAATTTATTTATTGAAATAACAATATGGTTAGGTTATAAATAAAGTAAAAGATCGTTGCATAATGGGTTTGGTCTATACTCTCTCCCCGCTTTATAAACACTGTATAATGTATATAAAATAACAAATAATTTCTTTTAAGAATGCCTCTAACATTTATTTTAACAAACATTATCTGTGTCACCTTTATTCTGGACATATAATGATAATGTTTAAATGACATGGTTATTAAGAGACTCAACGTGAGGTGTCACCTCCGTGATTAGAAATCAATAAATTAAATGGATCCTGCACATAGCGGATCGATGTTGGATGCATTATGTAAACCTTTAAAAAGTTATTTTATCAAAAGTTATTAAAAGTAAATAATTAGTAGGAATAATGTATGCATAGATAGAATAAATATATAATGCATAACACGAAACAGATAATATGCTCCAAATTATAAATTATATATATATATACACGCTCATCTTACCTTTTTGGCTCCCACCAAGTTAAACTTCTAGGCAAACCACGTGATTATGAAACAGGGCTGCAAGGGGTTCATTGTCTATACACACATATTGTCCAATTCTTCAACAAGGTATGCTGGATCATTTGAATTCACACCTTGGCGGCAAGGATATGAACGGTGCGGGTGCACTGCCCCAGGAAATCTATTCCATATCCATTAGGTCAAATAAATAAGTTATTGGTACCATCTTTCACATATTCCTTTCCAAAAAAATATCCTAATTAAAACTTGCCAATCTCATTGGTTCTTTATGGCAAAATTCTAATGAAGATATGGTTTTTCTTCAAACTTCTTTTAACTGCAAATTAATTATTGTATGCTATATAGTTGCTATTCATAGTTCCAATAATTCTCTCTAAATTATAGGTGAGTCTTTAAGTTAATTCTAAATACGCCAAGTTTTGCTTTACTTAACTTTTTAGCAATGGCTTCTTTCCATGAAGATTACTAGCTGTAATTTTTTAAAAAACAACTCTCGATTCCCTTCTCCTTCTTGTTGCCTCGATGGCCTTTACTAGTTACTGCATGTATAAATGATTTTTAATAATCGTGCTGTTGTTTCCACTTTCCGTAATAACAGCAAGTCTAAATACTCAGAATGGAATTTAAGTAGACGAATCAGCCAATCCAAGCTGGATACAATGCTACCATTGTCGAATATATATATATATGATAGTGCATGAATAAATCAGCATAAAAAAATGAATAACGGATAATACTGCATAAAGCATGAAAGTTGAATAAAGACAGAATGAATAAAGCCAGCACCTGGTAGATAGCTTATATAGTCAGCCTATCAGTCACGATTTCATAAACCCCCCTATGAAGTATTACAATACCTAACAAAATTGCTCATTTTAATTTTTGTACATTCCTTCAAAATTTTGTTTTTAAAACCTCTTTTAGCCTTTTAGATTAATTAACAGGGTTCCATTTTGGAGCAATTAGACCACCCATTACTTACATTCTTCAGAGTAGTAATTAATTTATAGAGTGCACAGAGAGCTTATGTACTATTAACTTGCTATAAATTGCAAGATTTCATGTAAGTTAATTTGTAAAGGAAATGGTGAATTTAAACAGTGGAGAAAACAACTACTTCACGTTTCCAAGTCAAGATGCTTCAGATTTGCATATATAAATGAACATTTAGGTTAAAGATAAGATGGTCGCTCTTATCTTTATAAAAGTCACTATCTTGTGTCATGGTTTGGAAGATCCCTCTATCAGCAAAATATGCTTGATTACTGCGAAATTTTAAAGCGCATTGAATACAGGTTAATGCCTGTTCAGATTACAGTCTTTAGATAAAATCTTTCATTTTGATTTCACTTTTACAAATTAAATTAAAAGAAACCTTCCTAAATATAATTATATACATACAAAACAATGGCTAATTACATAGAAATCCATTACTATAATGGATTAAAAAAAATTTACATTCTTTCAAAAAAAAGAACTTTATATTGTTTTCTTTAAAAAAAAAATTTCTACAAGTACTATATAAAAAAAATTATGTAGGTACTATACCAGTCAAAAAATGTTCCCATCTAAAATGAGCTGGAACCCACGAAAATGTACTTCAAACCCAGTCAAGTCCAAGATTTAGATCAGGGACCAATCTGAATTCGAACCGACTGCATGAGCACCAGATCAAATATCTAATAAGCAACATATAATGATGGCACATGAGAATATGCGCCACGAACTAGCGCAATGGATACGACTACTACTGAGACTAATCCCTGATTTCAAGATAACGAATGAAATGAGTATTTACCTATCTTTCTAAATAAATCAACATATATATGTTTGGGTTGCCAAAATACAGTAAACATTAAGATTTACACTAATTAATGAATAATAAATAGTCAACACCAAGTACGTTATATATAGAATATGTAATAACAAGCAAATATTATTCAAATGATCATAATGATTAACATAAATTATCTCTAATCTTAGAAGAAAGAAATTACAATGTACAATACGATGGCAGTTATAATCATATGCCAATAATTAAGACATCAGTATCTAAGAAATATATGTATTATCTATGCTCTGACAAAACAGATGTGTGATTAAAGGTATGTCTGGCATATATGCCAAGTGACTTACATACATTATTCATTAAGTGATATTTTATTTGGAAAAAAAAATACGCTTCCAATTTCTTATAAGAATGAGGTGAAATTTATCTTCCACACATCCATAAATTAGTTCTTGGATGGCATGAGTAAATCTAAAAGGTATGACTTTAAATACTTAGCAAAGGAAGTTATTTTAATCGTCTATAAATATAAAATGATTTGATTTTAACAGAATCAAATTGTCATGACTTATAAAGCAAAGAGCGGCTTTTATTTGAAGTAAGAAGTGAAACGGTACTAACACATTACGCGCGATGAAGCGAGTATGAAATAAATGTTTTTGTCGATGATTTATGAAGATTAAGGGTGGCTTGTATTCGATAAGTCCTTTTTGCCCTACAAAAGATCAAGGGAATACGGGAAAGCCAGATAGGGACTCAGCCACAAACCTTTGGTGTTCCAATAAAGTGATGAACAAATGAGAAAGTAATCTCTTCCTATATTTTAAAATATCAATAACATAACTGGAATGACAAAACCCAAGGAAGAGAAAAGGATGGCTCGTGTTAGCAACATTTACGAACGGTAATGATATAATAATCATGATATTTAATTAAAAGCCTAAGTTATATAATATAAGTGCTTAGCATGACGACCTGATCATATAAGATTATAACCAAACTTATTATGAGCAAATTTGCTTAGCATAATTATATAATGATAATAATATCCTTTATATCATGCCTTTCCCGAACACAAATGTAGGATACGAGATTAGAATTTAAATATTTATTTTCTTTTCCTTATTAATATTCATAAAACATTTATAAAATAACTCAATCTAGAAAATAATCTTTTGTATATTAAATAAATGGTCGAGAGCATAGTGGCTATAAATTAAGCTAATAACAATTATTAGCTCTTGGCAAAATAATATCAAACAACTAAATAAATATTCCAACCCGATAATTAGTAGGACCATTATTAATTTAGTTTTAACAGGAAAATCATTAGGCTATAACATTAATATAATACTATTTTATGAGGGTAAGTTTAAACAAAGGATATAATCGAGTTGGAAGTTTTATTGGCATATAATATCGCAAATATATAATATTAACAAAATGAACAAGAATTAATTAAAATGAACTGCCATAAAAAGAGAAAGAAAATTACTAAGGTATTAGTTTAAGACTAGAGATATAATGAAATAGAGAATTACTGTAATAAAATTTTCAAGTATTTTAACATGAGTGGAAAAACTTAAGGCAATAGTTACTTTTAAATATGAGTTGAGATATAGTTCATGAACAGACCTGAAAGTTGCGGTTTAAAAATAAAAAGGTTACAAGTTCTTTCATGGATCACTCACTGATTCGTAATGACAGTCTGGTTGGATTTAGGAGACAATGTAGGTGCGCACTTATTTCACGTAGACTTCATTTATGAATGTTTCCTTCTAGATTTTAGGCAGCTTATGATTGGTATTGAAGTTTTATTTTAGCAACATTTTGAAGATTTGTTGGAGAACTTCAGGATCCAGCCATCAGATCCCTGAAGTTAGCCACGTGCCATACTGCAAACACTCTTAAAATTCAACTCTTCTTAAATTAATAGTCATGGCTCCCTTTTAGAAACTTTTCCAAGGTATTTATACTCTTGTCTACAGTTTCCCGCCCATTATGATCTATATACATTAAGGCCAAAGATTTTACATTGTTAATAAAAGAAATTTTCTTCAATTGATCTTCTATCCATTACTTCAATAAGACCTTCAAATCCATAAAATTTAAACAAACGATTTTAATTTGGAACCGTCCTTAAGTTTTAACTTATCATTTTAACTAATTAATAAAAAATTCACTATTGTCTTTGGGAAAAGACGATTTGAAAGCTTATCGAAAGAATTTAACTTTTAATCATAAAAATTTGAACAAAATTGTAAAATATAAAATAAAACATTCCCATCTAATGAAATTTTATAACGAACGTATATTTAACTATTTACAAATATATACACCTAATCCGAATAATTAACTACTCTTTAAATAGCATTATTTTAATAATTTTCCATGAGGTATTTTAATGATATTAACAAAATTAAACATAAGATAATTAGCTTCAATAAATATTTAAATAATAACAATTAGTTTTAACTGAAATTAACATATATTGAAGATGTTATAAACTCTCATTACAGGAATCAGAAATATTCATTGTTTGTAACTGGGTTTGAACTAGGTAATAAGTGGAATCTCATGAAGGTTGGATCAAACTAAGATCCAATCGCTTCATTTTTCCCCACTTAAAAGAAAAAAAAACAATGAAAAAAAAATTTCTTCACTTACACTTGGTACATTTCATGGTTTTAATTCAATTGTTGCCAGACACCAGAAGAACAAACAGCCTTAGTGTGGGTACTATCATTTGTATAAAGGGGGAAAAAAGACTTCTATAGGATTCATTCTAAAATTCCTATAGTCAAATACTATCTATTCATTACGAAAGAAGTCCAGTCATATAGCCTCATTGAATCTAAGGGTATAGCAATTTGTCTTTTTCCATATCAGTCCTAAACTTATTATTTGTCTTATCATAGACCTGGGTCAGAAGGCATGTATGGTTTCAACCTTTGATGACAGTAACAAGCCTGGTCTTCTCTACTTGGTGCCAAGTTCCTGTAATCTATTGCAGTCAATAAATCTATGGCATTTTCTAAAAACATGGTGTGCATGCCAATCATAATCCTTTGAATCCAAGATGGGAGGTTATGTCTCACCATGTTGGTCTGAATATTTGAATATTGTGAGGTATCTGATGCCTGTGACCTGCTGTATAAAGTATGATGCATATCCCTGCTTGGAATCTTCCTAATATCTCTGGGTAGTCAGCCTGTGTAAAATGCCTTCTTGCCGTTCATCACTCCAATATTTCTTTATTATTGCTTTTTCATATCCTTGGATTGTTGTAGATGGGTGTTTTAACAGCTTCCACCGTGCTTTCACAGCATCTTAGGTAATGGCTGGCAAACACCGTTTTTTCCTTGTCTGTAACAGAATACAGACTGAAGAATTCTTTAATACTGTCTAGGTGAACCAATGGATTCTTGCCTGGATCTCCTTTAAAAATTTGGATTTGAATAGAAGATACAAGAGATGGTACTTTGAAGTTAGCAAAACTGAACTGTGGGTTAATTCTTTGTCCCATCTCTATATCATTCGGTTTAATCTTTATAGTTGTATTTTTGTTTTCTCTTGATCTTAAGACCTCATCATTCTCAATCTCTGAACTTAAATTTCCATTGTTAGTTTCTTTGGCCATTTCCTGATTTAGCTCTTCTTCTTCCACACTCTGATCCTCTTCACTGTTCCCAATTCTTTTTGGTATGGTCTGATGATCTTTTCCACTTCCTCTTAGAGCCTCATGACTATTTGTTGCTGTGCAATATACCACCCTTTGTATTTGGATTGGTATTAATACATCAGTCTTCCTTGTCTCCCAAAAATCTTTCCATCAGCTTGAGCATCATTTTCCTATCCTCTCCCATCTTCCTAATGAGCATATACAAGATTTCCCAATCATGATTATCATCTCGAGTTCTATTCCTGCATCAATGATGGCACTGTTTTATTTTGGCAGGATTTTTGAAAGTAATTTCATGGTCCTGATCACTAGATGCTATTGAAGACACACGTCGGAACGCCCGAGTCATCTCATCTTTATTTCAGGTCATAAACAGGGTGATGAATGTCCCTGCCCATAAATATATACTCACGTAATGAGAGCAAGGCATAATTCTGGAAAAGTTCGGCCCATTGCAACTCCATCCGAGGACCCTTTATCAACCGATTCCACAAAATGTGGGGTGACTAGTAGGCTAGACTGTTTTCTTCTGTAATATGATAAAGCACCTCAAAAAATTGGATCCGCAAATATTCAGCCATTATGCTAACACCGCGACACTTTATATTAAATCCCTCTTTTCAAAAAGCTCAAGCCTATAAATATCTGTATTTAATGTTATGGTCTAACTAAACGTATCTAATAAACTAAACTTTTGATGTGTCGCTTAATGACTCTCTACATATAATTTAGAGAAATAATCCCACATACGTTCATCATGCAAATAAAGTAAATACACCTTTATTAAAAATTATATTTTCTTATATATTAAACTTATGATAGCTTGGTAGGTTAGTTAACCGACAATTATGTAACCCATTCTGGGATAAATCAAGGTTGTGTTTTCGTTTGTAATTCAGGCGAATCATTATAATTGTACACTTTATAAATGCGCTAGATTAATTGAAATGTCATTACGCCGCATCAAAATTTTTCATAACTTATTTGTAAATACTTATGCTCAAGTGCCAGTAATCACAATATAACTTATTTGTAATATGAGGCTAATCACCATTTAATATAATTTTAAAACTAAACATCTGATCATTGCTCACTCTTTAGTTAATTGATTTAGTTAAATTTTAAATGTCATGATTTGTGGAATGATGTAAGATTCCACTAAAATTAAGGATAAGTGCTTGTCTGTTTTAAAATGTATATATGCATTTGTCATGATTTTCCCCCGAGTCTCTTTGTTTCTCCGCAGTGCGGTGTCGGCCGGTGGTAAATTAAATATTCTACTATCATCGGATTTCCTGCTCATAAGTAATAGAACCTGGAATCTAGGCATATAGGGCAGAGTTCATGATTGTTCCTGACATATATATCTTGCACACGATTGGAATCTAGGTACTTTTGCCTAGATACTAGATCTTGTTATGTGGACAGACAACGTCAACCGGTCCCAATCTGTATTAGTCTGCCCTAACTAGCTAACCTACATTTGACTTAATCGGTCCCTACTGTTAACTATGTGAATGAGACATATTTCTTTAAAACTATTGAATACAACAAAGAAAACACTACTTACTTTCCCTTTGTGTTCTGCTGTTCCCAAAGTCTAAAAAACTGTACAAGTTGATTAGTAAAACATTCCAGTGTTTTGATAATATTAGCATAATAATATCAGTAATTCTCTATGTATGTTGGATATACATGGGTTTTTTTTTAGGCAACTCATTCACTGCTGTACTGACAAACATATTTGCTGACAAAATTTATTTATCCGGGCACCAGCCAGCAAAATGAGATCAATAGGATATTTCAAATAACCCACTGACCATCCAAATCATATATGATTGACACAATTTAGAATAAAACAAATTAATTCATAAATAACTATTATTTAATACAATGTGACAATGCATGACTACCCTAAGTTTGAATGTAGGAATTTGAATCAATCAGCTATCTCATTTCAAAGAAGTGTGAGGCTATCAAAAAAATACAATATTCAAATATGTTTAAAAATACATATATACAAGCAACAAAGATTACAAATTATAAAATTATTATATAAAAGCTTTTTTCGGCAAATTATGTTTTTTTGCCCTTTTCAATATGTCTCCACGATTTAAAGCACATACAGTGACATCTATATCAATACATGAGAGAAGATAGATAAACAAATGGATATCTGACATGATCTATTATGTGTTTTTTTTTCCCCCTCAATTCTACTACAAAATTACTCTGTTATATCTATTGAATGGATATATATCCACATATATTAATTAATTAACTATCCATTCTTTATCCATTAACCACTTATTATTTAACTTAATGGATGTTTTGTATATATTCATACAGTTGTTTTTATTATACATGATGTAGTTTGTTTCATATATTTTACGTCTATTAACATTTTTAATATAATCAAGAACACTTATATTATCAATACAATTTATTTTATGTCCATACTGCAAATAATGAACATATAACACAGATCTATCATCTTTCCTAGCAATAGCATCATTGTGTTCTTTAGCTCTTTCTCCCAATTGCTTTGAGGTCTGGCCATAGTAAATCATATTACAAAAATTACATCTAATTTTATAAACCATTCCTCTCTTATATTTTATATCATCTTTCATTCTACAATTAGTTATCAATTTATCCAAATTTTTGCTATTAGCCCACCCCACGTTAATGTTTTTATCTAGATAATTTTTACTTTTTTTATTTAATATATTATATACACTAGGCAAATATGAAATTTTTATCCACTTCTTTTGTTTATTAGTCCTACATCTATTATTATTCGTGCTATTTACTCCATGTTGTGAAAATATATTGTCAATACTATGCGCTGCATATCCATATCCCATATATGTTTGTTTAAATTTATCCTTCTGTAACATAGCAATATTTCTATCTGTATTAAATCTATCGTTCTTATATTTAAAATTCTTAATTACACTCATCTTTTGTATCCATGGTTGTTTTGAATCCATTGATATAATTTTCCTTAATTTATAATCTTTAATAAAATGCTTAATTATAATATCATTATTTTGATTTAAAATAATTTCAATATCTAAATACCTTATTTCATTATCAATTTCTTTCATAGTAAACCTAATATTATCAACATTATTATTAAATTGTTTATATAATTTATATATTGCCCTCTTATTACCAATTATCAAACTATCATCTACGTATCTAAAATAATGTAGTACTTCTTTTTTAATTATACTGCCTTTTATAATATTGATTTCCATGTCATTAATGAACATAGATGCCATAAGCCCACTAATTACATACCATTACCCATCCCTTATTTATACTCCAATATTCATTATTATATTTAAAATATAAATATATATATTTTAAATATAATAATGAATATTAGAGTATAAATAAGGGATGGGTAATGGGATGCTAATTAGTGAGCTTATGGCACTAATTGCACATCCTATTACCCATCCCTTATTTATACTCAATATTCATTATTATATTTAAAATATATATATTTATATTTTAAATATAATAATGAATATTGGAGTATAAATAAGGGATGGGTAATGGGATGCGCAATTAGTGGGCTTATGGCATCTATGTTCATTAATGACATGGAAATCAATATTATAAAAGGCAGTATAATTAAAAAAGAAGTACTACATTATTTTAGATACATAGATGATAGTTTGATAATTGGTAATAAGAGGGCAATATATAAATTATATAAACAATTTAATAATAATGTTGATAATATTAGGTTTACTATGAAAGAAATTGATAATGAAATAAGGTATTTAGATATTGAAATTATTTTAAATCAAAATAATGATATTATAATTAAGCATTTTATTAAAGATTATAAATTAAGGAAAATTATATCAATGGATTCAAAACAACCATGGATACAAAAGATGAGTGTAATTAAGAATTGTAAATATAAGAACGATAGATTTAATACAGATAGAAATATTGCTATGTTACAGAAGGATAAATTTAAACAAACATATATGGGATATGGATATGCAGCGCATAGTATTGACAATATATTTTCACAACATGGAGTAAATAGCACGAATAATAATAGATGTAGGACTAATAAACAAAAGAAGTGGATAAAAATTTCATATTTGCCTAGTGTATATAATATATTAAATAAAAAAAGTAAAAATTATCTAGATAAAAACATTAACGTGGGGTGGACTAATAGCAAAATTTGGATAAATTGATAACTAATTGTAGAATGAAAGATGATATAAAATATAAGAGAGGAATGGTTTATAAAATTAGATGTAATTTTTGTAATATGATTTACTATGGCCAGACCTCAAAGCAATTGGGAGAAAGAGCTAAAGAACACAATGATGCTATTGCTAGGAAAGATGATAGATCTGCGTTATATGTTCATTATTTGCAGTATGGACATAAAATAAATTGTATTGATAATATAAGTGTTCTTGATTATATTAAAAATGTTAATAGACGTAAAATATATGAAACAAACTACATCATGTATAATAAAAACAACTGTATGAATATATACAAAACATCCATTAAGTTAAATAATAAGTGGTTAATGGATAAAGAATGGATAGTTAATTAATTAATATATGTGGATATATATCCATTCAATAGATATAACAGAGTAATTTTGTAGTAGAATTGAGGGGGGAAAAAAAACACATAATAGATCATGTCAGATATCCATTTGTTTATCTATCTTCTCTCATGTATTGATATAGATGTCACTGTATGTGCTTTAAATCATGGAGACATATTGAAAAGGGCAAAAAAACATAATTTGCCGAAAAAGGCTTTTATATAATAATTTTATAATTTGTAATCTTTGTTGCTTGTATATATGTATTTTTAAACATATTTGAATATTGTATACTTGAAGTGCAACATAAAAAAAGAATTGATTTTAATTCTGATTCTTTTTCTGTATAGTATCAAAAAAATATCAAAATTAATACTCTTTAACATAACTTTTATTTATACTCTTTAACATAACTTTTATTTATTGATATCGATTTTCACTTTTGGTAACATAAAGAAATGTAAATCATTAAAGCATTTTGCCAATTGCATCTGGCTGCTTGGCATTACATAAAGGCCTTCACCTGTTTTGAGGTTACTCTAAAAATCAATGACATTAAAGCGTAATGTCCACTACATCGGACCTCTTGACATACAATTCCCAGTTTAAAGATCTTCACCTGCTTTGAGGCTACTAATAATAGGAAAACAAATATGTAAATATATGTTAGCAAGCAATACTTTTAATAAAACTTTCAACGAAATAGCGATATCGGCTACTTTCTAAATACATAAACTGAAATATATACTGCTTAATCTTGACGACAAAAATTATTTTTCATCTATCCTATTCCTTGCTTCAATATACACTCCTCCTACTTTCCTAAACACTTTAATTTTCTTCCCTCCTTATTGTCACGATATGTACAAAACAACTGTATAATATATACACTGTGATAGTACAAGATGCTATCACATATAAACATAATTAATCTATATATGTTAACCATTTTATTACTTTTTTTTAATAATTGTTTTTACAACTAAGAATACTATTTTCTTCATAACATTTAACAGTATTTAAACTAACAAAGTTTATTAATGAACGAGACATTTAGGTCATCTTAAATCAGATTTGCCAGCCTATCAAATGACTGAAATATATTATATTTGGAGACATTTAAATATGAGAGACCAAAAAAAATAAAATCAAATATATATCTATTCATTTATCAAAGTTTAGATCTATACATGAAAGCGACCTAACAAAGATTTCAAAATTAACATGTAAGAGTTTACCATTCTTCATATTATATTGATTTGACATTTTCAGGATAGTTATTACTAATATAATTAACTCAATAATATTCATTTATTCTTATTCATGTGATTGACCAATATTATGCATGGGAAACTTATCACTATTTACTCTGACTGAACATAGAAATCTCTAGATAGAAAATATATTTCTATAATATAGATGCTACAAATAACGCTTTTTTTTTGCTTGTATATTTATAATATGTGTATTAGCTAATTGAATGTCATTATAATTTATTTTTGTTATATTAAGTGATTTGCTTATTCTTATTTTTAAAATAAATATTATTAATGCTTGTTTATAAATTAAAGAAGTCTCTAACTCATTGCGTTTATTTTTTTATTTTACAAGATCAACTCTGTTCAAACCCATATACCCACATACTACTATATTATAATATTTAATATCCCAATTACTGATTTAAAATATATTAAATATGTTGAGACCATTTAAAATATTATTATTGTCTTAATGTTTATAGAATCCCTAAAGAGAGTTAATCGCGATTCATCCCTGAGTTTGAAATTCGAAAATAACGGGAAAATTAATGAAGGCAAATAGTGAATGTTTTAATATAATTTATATCTATACTAAATATTTAACATTTAGATATTAAAATTCAAATTAGGTTAAATTTAACATTAAATTTAGATTGTTTTATTTACAGCATTTTATTTGAAGACTCCAAATCTGACCATAGATGGATGCGACCGCCTTAACATTTCCATAGAAATCCGTACTGTTACAACACAATAACACCCAACTTTCTTTGCTTGTATTCTTATTTCCAATTTTATGCTTTAACTTTCCATTAACATTTCTTTATCTAGTCTGAGTGAAATATATATATATATATATTTTAAAAAAAAAGCAATAAGCATTGACTAATTTAAAATCTTACAATATCTATATATTACACTCCCCATTCTTACAAGGTGTACATATTAATACATTAAAACTATTATGGTTAAACGTTATGACTTGTGTAAACACTTTATACTGTACAAACCTTTAACAAATTAAAACTACTACAATTGATTAACCGAACCTATACTAACTTTACAAGGTAGGCTTTTATTATCGAATAAAACATATCATATACTAACTCTACATGGTGTGAAATTTAACTAATCGAAGCCCCAACAATTCGGAAGCAACATGTTCCCATCTAACATGAGCTGGAGCCCACAAAAATGTACTTCAAACCTAGTCAAGTCTGAGATTTAGATCAGGGACCAACCTGAATTCGAACCCACTCCATGAGCCCCAGATCAAATACCTAATGAACAACATATAATGATGGCACACAAGAATATGCACCACGAACTATCTCAACGGATACGACTACTACTGAGACTAATCCCTGATTTCAAGATAACTAATGAGATGAGTATTTACCTATCTTTCTAAATAAGCCAATATATATATATGTTTGGGTTGCCAAAATACAGTAAACATTAAGATTTACACTAATTAATGAATAATAAATAGTCAATGCCAAGTACGTTATGTATAAAATATTTAATAACAAGCAAATATTATTCAAATGATCATAATGATTAACATAAATTATCTCTAGTCTTAGAAGAAAGAAACAACAATGAACAATATGATGGGAGTTATAATCATATGCCAATAATTAAGACGTAAGTATTTAAGAAATATATCTACTATCTATGCTCTGACAAAATAGACATGTGATTGAAGGTATGTCTGGCGTAGATGCCAAGTGACTTACATGCATTATTCATTAAGTGGTATTTTATTTGGAAAATAAAATATGCATCTAATTTCTTATAAGAATGAGGTGAAATTTATCTTCCACACATCCATAAATTACTTCTTGGACAGCATGAGTAAATCTACAAGGTATGACTTCAAATACTTAGCAAAGGAAGTTATTTTAATCGTCTATAAATATAAAATGATTTAATTTTAACAGAATCAATTCATCACGACTTCTAAAGCAAAGAGCAGCCTTTATTTGAACTAAGAAGTGAAATGGTACTAACATATTATGATGGACGAAGCGAGTATGAAATAAGTGTTTTTGTCAATGATTTACGAAGATTAAGGGTGACTTGTATTCAATAAGTCCTTTTTGCCCTATGAAGGATCAAGGGAACACGGGAAAGTCAGGTAGACACTCAGCCACAAACCTTTGGTGTTCCAATAAAGTCACGAACAAGTGAGGAAGTAATATCTTCCTATATTTTAAAATATCAATAACATAACTGGAATGACAAAACCCAAGGAAGCGAAAAGGATGGCTCGTGTTAGCAACATTACGAATGGTAATGATATAATAACCATGATATTTAATTAAAAGCCTAAGTTACATAATATAAGTGCTTAGCGTGAGAACCTGATCATATAAGATTAAAACCAAACTTATTATGAGCAAATTTGCTTAACATAATTATATAATAATAATAATACCCTTTATATCATGCCTTCCCCAAACACAAATGTAGGATATGAGATTTGAATTTAAATATCTATTTTCTTTTCCTTATTAGTATTCATAAAACATTTATAAAAGTAACTCAATCTAGAAAATAATCTTTTGTAAATTAAATAAATAGTTGAGAGCATGATGGCTATAAAGCTCTTGGCAAAATAATATCAGACAACTAAATAAATATTCTAACCCGGTAATTAGTAGAACCGTTATTAATTTAGTTCTAACAGGAAAATCATTGGCTATAATATTAATATAATACTATTTTCTTAGGGTAAGTTTAAAATTATCGAGTTGGAAGTTTTAATGTGGCAAATATATAATATTAACAAAACGAACAAGAATTAATTAAAATGCACCACCATAAAAAGAGAAAGAAAATTACTAAGATATTAGCTTAAGACTAGAGATATAATGAAATAGAGAATTACTGTAACAAAATTTTAAAGCATTTTAACATGAGTGGAAAAACTTAAGGCAATAGTTACTTTTAAATATGAGTTGAGATATAGTTCATGAACAGACCAGAAAGTTGCGGTTTAAAAATAAAAAGGTTACCAGTTCTTCCATGGATCGCTCATTGATTCATAACAACAGAGTCCGGTTGGATTTAGGAAACAACGTAGGTGCGCACTTAATTCACATAGACTTCATTTATGGATTAGTTTCTTTCTGGATTTTAGGCAGCTTATGATTGGTATTGAAAAGTTCTATTTCAGCATCATTTTGAAGATTTGTTGGAGAACTTTGGGGTCCAGCAATCAGATTCCTGAAGTTAGCCGCATGCCATACTGCGAACACTCTTAAAATTCAAAATTAAAACTGACATAGTTTCTGGTGGCAACTCTTCTTAAATTAATAATAATAGCTCCCTTTTAGAAACTTTTCCAGGATTTTTATACTTTTGTCTACAGTTTCCCCCCCCCCCATTATGATCTATATACCTTAAGGCCAAAGCTTTTACATTGGTAAGAAAAGAAATTTTCTCTAATTGATCTTCAATCTATTACTTCGATAAGACTTTCAAATCCATTAACTGGATTCATTTTCTATTTAGAAAATGAATTCGTAAAATTTAAACAAACGATTTTAATTTGGAACCATCCTTAAAGTTTTAACTTATCATTTTAATTAATTAATAAAAAATTCACTATTGTCTTTGGGAAAGGATGATTTGAAAGCTTATCGAAAGAATTTAACTTTTAATCATAAAAATTTGAACAAAATTGTAAAATAAAACATTCCAATGTAATGAAACTATAACAAACGTATATTTAACTATTTACAAATATATACGCCTAATCCAAATAACTAACTACTCTTTAAATAGCATTATTTTAATAATTTACCATGAGGTAATTAATGATATTAACAAAATTGAACATAAGATCATTAGCTTCAATAAATATTTAAATAATAATCTCAGTTTTAACTAAAACTAACATATTTTGAAGATGGTATAAACTCTCATTACAGGATTTGGAAATATTCATTGTTTGTAACTGGGTTTGAACTAGATTGATAAGTGGAATCTCATGAAGCTCGGATCGAACTTAGATCCGACCACTTCAGTGCACAAATCTTTATATATATATATGTAACGGATGGAAAATTTCTAGATTCACATATACTGACCACAAGGGCGCCACTAGTCCAAAAATCGGAACTAGACATTTATTTTAACGGTGGACAGGATATGCGAACCGAAATGCGCCAAACTAAACTCAGGGAGAAACAAGACATCTTATGGATTGTTTAGACAATTGAGAAATAAAAGTACCAAGACAAACGTCAGTCAAATAAATTTAAACAATTTGATAATTTTATTAAACATTGGATAACAGAATAAAGAAACCTAGCCACGAATACAAAAGTGACTTATATTAACATATGCATATTTACCAGAGAGTGCATAAGAGTACGGCCAACATGAAGACATTCAACATTTTGGCAGCAAAATTCTCTCACCTAAAAATATAAGAAATGGGTAGGATAATATCTTCCTGCTGGCCATTTATAAAATTACAAAAACAAAAAAAAAACAACTCTAGCTTCCTGATTCAAAGATATGAAAACAGTTACGGTCTTGCAGGAAATTAATGAAACCAATGCAGACAATCGATCAGTAGCATTCTAACTACTGTCGTTATAATGCTGCAGGACTGCTGCGCGTAATACTACTTTTAAAGCAAACATGGTTGATCTCACATACAAGACAGCAACAAGATATTTGATCACGATCTTATGTAATCTAGAAAGAAAGAACCTGATAAATAACCAGCAAAAAGATTTTGTTGTTTGCAAAAAGCGCAAACGAAACGTGTTTAAAAATTCATTATTTTACAACAACAACTAAGGGCTGGTGAGTAAATAAAAAATTATGAAAACTGCCAAAGCATTTTGCAATAGTTAATGAAATATTTAGGCATATATTAAACATATAAAATACAATCTCCGAATGCACCCCCTGATAAATGAAAACAACTTGGAATCTTAAAACTAAGATTCCAAGACACACTTTAAATATTAGAAAAAGTAAATACAGATAATAATTAAAATAATTAATACAACTTTATAACATAATTATCATTAGATTGAGCGGAGATTTAATTAAATGCAATTTATTTACCCTGGCTAGAATAAGAAAAAGTTTATCTTACGGTAAGGCAGAGTTCTAGTAATTTTCCGACGAGTGCGCACTTTTAATAATAGTTCATCTTTCAGGCGACTTCTCTTTATGACAAAGGCAAGAGTTGAGGCAAATTGGGAATCCAGTTAAGTCAGAGTTTTATGGCATCACGAAAGAACAGCTTAGAGCCTGAGGCTCGTCTTTATTTGAATTAGCAATGCATCTTATGGTTTCCAATACGTACAGCAGCGTTTGTTGACATCATGAAGGCAAATTTCAAAAATCTCTTAAATGTTCAAACTGCGATTAATATGAAGTTCCACAGATTCATCAGAATGCCTTTTAGAAAAAAACAAAAGCTGAACCAAGTGCTTTTAAACAGCCTGTTGGTCTAGAATAAGAGCAACCACCCTCTTTTCTTGGCAGGCTATCCTTACCTCGCTACATTTCCCGCGAAAAACTTTCCTTAGTGTCTAATTCTATGCCTCAGACAGGGCAAATATTAATTTCCTGATCAATCCAATTTAAGAATTTCAACCAGGGACTATTGTAACCAAAATAACAACACAAAACTAAATCTCTGCTTTTAGAATTAACTTTAAAAATGATTAAATTAAAAGCAACAGGAATGTAATTAGCAAGCTTGCCTGTTTTTAATCAAATTGATTAAAAAACAAGCAGTGAAAGTAAACTATTTTAAAATAAATCAATTCTATAAACAAAAATTAAAATGCCCTATTTAAATATAACCGAGTATATGTTTTAATACATGTATGCTTTTTTTAAATAATAATAATAAAAAAATTTAACATTAGACATTTAATGAAAATTAAGTTGTTTTTCCTTTTTTTATTTTTTATTTTAGTAATAAAACCATTGAATCGGATATCAATCCGGTTCAAGATATATGTTGGAACATTTATAAATAAGAATATAAATAATAAATCATTTTTCAAACATAAATAAATGTTTATTCCCTTCTCTTTTGTTGTTTTCTCTTTATTTATACATGTGTGAATAGCAATTACAAATTAATAATAATTATATCTAATATATATGAATTTAGAGTATATGTAAAAGTATTTACAATAACATTATGTGTTCATAGTGTATGTGTGTGGACAGGAATATAGCATAGACCAACTGCCATTATTATTTATGCAACGAGTTGAATAAAAGTCAGCTGTGCCAAATCTTTGGCTACAACCAACTTGTGTAAGGACGTTTTACGGTCTGACACAATATATATGTGTGGGTGATGATAATCTGGATCAACTGATGAGTGCTGGTTTAGCACAAAATACATCCATTGGTGATTAGTTATCTTTTCTACATGTGTGTGGTCATGTTTTTCAATTGTATGAGATAGTGTGGATAGTTGACAGATACTTGAAAGTCTGAGTTCAATTCCCCAATATGTACAGTTAGGCTCCAGGTATGTGAAGAATGCCTGTATTTCAAATATTTACAAATTAAAAACTGACAAATTATATAAAATGTATTGTAACGGTCGCGTCTCTCTCTCTATATGCATTGAGCATGACATGCGTTTTCTGAGTTCGAGCAGCAATTAAGAAATATTCGAAGGCATCCAAAATATACATTACTATAATCATACCTTTGAAAGATTCGTTTACTGCAACCTTTACGCGCCACCTTAAGAAAGAGATTGCTCCCCTGCCTAAGGGATATGATCATGTAATAAGTAAAGAGCTATAATCTCTTATAAAAAATCAATAGAAAGTGAATGCCTAACGAATGATTCCCGATCCCGGTAAGTTTAATCCCTGACTAGCTCAATCAACTCATGATCTCGGGATGGTGGTTTGTTGCTTCGTTAACAGAAAAGGTCAAACACTAATATCATTATCAAATACACAGCACAACTCCGTACTTTAAAATTAGATATTAAATTTATTAAGCCCTCTATGATTATAAAAATATTTACAAAATAATAAACACACACATAAACGATAGTAATTAAAATTCAAGTGTATAATAAATTTTAAAGTTTCATGAATGGGAAAGGAATGGTCTGAAATTCTCCCCTGCTTACACTTTAAACTCAAAACAAAATTTCTTATAAGACAATGTGTATTGGCCATGGTATGTACGTGTTTCATAATAATAATAAAAAAAAAAGAGTTAGCCACGAGTTAATGATAGTAGAACCTTAAGTGTTCCATAATCTGAGTCCTGCACGTGGCGGACAATAATAATCATTTGGAACACTTTCGTACACACTTTTATTCCTTATGAAAACAATCCTGCACTTAGCGGATGGAATAAATTTACTCGGGGAACAAACTCGTGCTCAACTACAATTTTAATCTTTAAAAGTTCCATAATATGAGTCCTGCCCATAGCGGACAATAATAATTATTTGGAACGCTGTCTTACATACTTTTATTCCTTATAAAAACAATCCTGCACTTAGCGGATGGAATAAATTTTCTATTTATTTCAAAGTGAAACACATACATCCAATGACCAAACCACCCAATTATTTCTATTTAACTATTTTGAAATATTTACTTTATCGATTCTTTTCTAATTTATTTAGATACTCCAATGAATTACGTGAAGCTTTACATTAAAATTACAAACAAAATATTTATGACTGAATTACGCAATTCATTGGCTCATTTAATAATAGCAATTTAAGTCAAATGACGAATTATTCATAATAAGACATAAAAAAAATATAAAAACATAAATAATACTTCCCGAAGTCTTCGTTCTTCTCCGGGCTATGATTCTGAGGGCGATATATATATGCTGTGCAGGTGATTACTTCACAGGGCCTATATGGAGGTTGGCAAATTGTCCATAGCAGCACACTTTCAGAAATGGAAAGTCACATCACTGGATGGCTATGTAGGACTCCGAGCTGTGCGAATGTACTGAACTTGGTTTCTACTCCATATCCATTGCGGTATCACGAATAAATCTTGATTCCATTTTCTTCGCGATATAAAACATTAGCTTAAATTTCAATTGTATTTTCTTTTTCAGTCAATGAATATCATATTTCTTGGTCTGCGCCTTTTAAAATACGTTCAGCATTCCGAATAAATAGTTTTTACACTCATAATTTTTTTTTCTTTGTTCCGTCAGTACAGTCCGAAAACTATACTGCTAACGGGTAAGAGTGCCCGTGCGAGTATCAACCAATGTAACCCAGCTAACTAATTAAATTTCACCTGACCCGCCTTTATATATCCCCCCCCCCATTACAGGGTGTATTCTCTCATCCCCTCCACAAGTTATTGCTTTTACAGTTCTGTTTTTAATTAAACAAGTCCAAACAATGGATTTAATTTTAGCTACTTTTAATTAATTTCAGAATTTCACAGACCATTTAAATTCCAATCCCTTGATTTCTTTAAACAATAAAGTAAAATTACATTTATCTAATTAAATACTTTTGAATAGGTGTCAAGCCGAATAACCACTGATACCATTTCTACACTTGTTTTCCAAAAACATTATACGATAAAAGAAAGAGGTCATTGGCTTGCCTGCGGTCATGAACATTAAGTTGTAAAAAAAATTATAAAACTGTATACTTGTTGTCACATAAAAATTGTTTTTGAGTTTTCCAAAAAGAATATTCAACAAGCAACAGAAAAAAAAATACAACATTTGAGAATCTAAAATAAAATCAAATCAAAATAAAATATGTTTACTGTTGGGTTATTCGCAAATACATTTCAGTTTCCCATAAGAATTTCTTTAACCCTCTGCCATATTTATTCATATCATAAATAAAAAACATATAGCATTTATTAACAGAAAAATACATATCTATATGTGGTGTCCGCATTTGTTTATTTATAAGCGTATTATCACCATTCATCCTATTTATTTTAAATATAGTGTGTGTGTAAGCAACAGAGAAAATATACCTGCACAGACCACTCCTTTTATTATAATAGTACATTTGTTTGGACTGCAACTAATGCTTGCAGTCAACTTTGTGGCAGTCATTTAAAACTGACTGTCACAGTATCTTAATTTTTTTTCTACAAATTTACAATAAAAGCAATTATTTAAAAAAAACTATATTATTGTAATAATAGAATAAAAACTATTTTCTTTATTGTACATCAAAATGTATTTGTAAAGATATTCAATAAATTTGTGAACATATATATGTTATCTAAAGGAAAGCAGATTTGTTAAAATTAAAAAATGGGCTATGTTATCATCAACAATAGTTTGAAATTGCTTTTCACATAATCATAAACAGATTTTTTTTAGAATCTGTTGTTCAAGACTCCATATTGTGTCAAAATAAAAAGTAAGCAAAACAACAAATCTGAATAAAAAGTACAAGAAAAATGGGATAGGGGATGGGGGGGGGGGTGAAATTCAAGTTTATTTTAGGTACTAATAACAGAAGATAATTTACTATTAAAGGATTTCTACACTAATATAATCTTTTTGATTAATGATGCTTTAATTTTAATTTTATTTCTATAATCATTATATATATATATAGATAAATCATAAGATTTTCAAAAGCTATAAGTATTTTTAATTTATTACTAAATTTTAATTATTTACTAAATTTACACTCATTTCTTTAAAAAAAAAAAAAAAAAGTCTAACTCTAATAAAAATACAATCTGAAAAAAAAAAAAAAATCTCAAATTTAATACCATTTCACAGAAAAATAATAAAATGATGTATTGACCCAGAACATCTTAATATCTTAAATTAATCTAATTAATCTCTTAATTTTATTATGTTATGAACTAAAAATAGACACTCTTACTACTGTAAGACTTTATAAACAAAACTCATTTTCAGAGTCAGATATTTAAACTTTTATCATACATAAATATGTCCTCAAAGAGCTATATCTAACACAACTATCCTCCACATTGGTGAAAAGATTCAAATCTAGTGAAACTTTAAAATTCTTTTTCAAGTTCTAAATGAACTTAAGATCATTATTCTAATAATTAGATCTTAATTAATTCAGTTAGTCATCTAACCACCAATTGAAAAATGAATATATAGTTAATCGTAGCTGAAGGACAGAAAAAAAAATAGAAATTTTCATTATTTAATAATTGGCTAATGTAATAAGTAATGATTTCTCCTTCACTGTTCTTCTTTAGAAGATTGCTGAAAAGGCCTTTGCCCTGCAGTGAGCAACTTAAAGCTGTTTTGTCATATAGCTGCATAAATTATATTACTTGCACTATTAAATATGCACTATCTGATTGGAAAATTTCAATAAAATTTGAATTTTTTCTAAAGACATTGGTGATTTAATGTTAGATGTTGAAAATAGTCCAATATATAAGTACAATTCCACACTAAGTTTAAATACTAAAGAATTAACTTTCGTTTTATGACTGACATTTCCTTCTTTCATTAATAACATTGAATAATATGAATTTAACAGACATATTTACAAATTTAGTATAACACAATACAAAGTGATACAAATCATCTTTGGCACATATCACTTAGAAATATTCAAGCCATAGGAAAAAAACCTATTGATTCTTAAGCTTCTTTTCATTTTAATGTAAAATTTGAATCTATACTCAATATATTGCCTTCTTTTTCAATGCTCTTAGCAAAATAAGTAAAAATGGTTAGAATAATATGATTACCAAAATAAACCACAACCACAAGAAAGAAAACAAACCAAGAATCTTAATCCCATACGTTCACTCTACAGCTAAAAGCCATATCAATCAACTATCATGTGACTTTGAAGTCGCTTTCCGTTCACCTCCCAACACCAATAGACTGATAAATAATACCAAAGACAGGATCAAACCTGAACTCACCCCTCAAGTTGTGTACAAAATTACCTGCCCCCAAAGAAATTGCACGGCAACATATTATGGAGAGACCAAAACTAACATTGCCACCAGAGTAGCTCAACACCGATACCTTTACAATAAAACCAAAACAAAGTATGAAGGTAATTCGATTTTTGTCGAACACAAGAGAAACTCTGGACATGCTTTTCTACCTACCACAGCCAGTGTCATTTGCTCTGAAACAAACGACACCAAACGCAAAGTTAGGTAAGCTTACTTCATTGCGGATGACCCATCAGCAATCAACAGAAGAGAGGCCTGCTATTCCCTATCTCGTAAATGGTCCATGTAACATCTGCATATAAATTTACATAAAATTTGCACAGTTTTACAGTTATTAACAGAATAACTCGCCATGAATATGGGACTGTAGACTGTCCCGAAAGCGCTTGGCAGTAAAAATTTTGACAATTTATTAATAGCTTCATTAACTGTGCGCAGAGCACATATATATATTATTCATATCAGAATTCATTTATTTTTTGTTGGACTATTACTTTTTTATATGATTGAATTTACATTTTGCACACTTAAATTTATCAAACTAATTCTTTTTTTATCAGTACAAGTAAATAGAAATTGTTTTAGTTTTACCAATATGATATTTAAAAATTTAAGCAAAATCTATGCTGCATCTTAAAATTAAATCTACCCAAATATTTTTTTATTGTTATAATAAATCAATTAAAGAATCATGCACAACTATATAAATACCATTTTTGGCATATGATTTTATGCCCTTTTCAAATGTCAATTATCTATTTTAACATTAACCAATTATTGCAGATAGAACACCATCTAATGTTCTATGGAAGTAAAATAACAACAATAAAATAAAACATCAATAAAATGGAATAAAAATTTTCTTCAAAAAATTGACTATATAATATAACATTATACAGGACAAACACTATAATTTTCCATTCATTTTTATTTGAACAGTCATTACCTAAATTTATTGCAGTTTTATAAATATCATATAATTATTTAAGTTATGCTTAATATAAAATGTATCATATATTTGTCTTCTTTTTGGATTTTTATTCAAATATTTTATGCAAGTTTTTAATAAACATTTCTCAAATTTTACTTCTTGGAAAATAAGTAAAATCATCTTCCTATATGATTTTAAATATTTATTTAAATTAAATAACTACTTCCTACTTGCTATTATTAAATATAAATATTGATCAAATCAATAAATTTGGATTCCAAATTAGTAATCAAAAAAGGTATCTATAACTGATAAATCCATCAACATATCCCCTCCTCCCTAAGTGACCAGTATACTCACTCTAATAATAATGTGAAAGTTTCAACATGGTATGTTTTGAATCTGTCAAAATGTATTTTGTTTTGTCAACAATCAAATGAAGTGATAAAGTGTATATATATAAAAAACGATATTTATATATTAACCCGAATGCCACACATATATATATATTAGTTCAGCAATAATTTTCTAATCTTGCAAACAGGACCTTCTGAAAACTTGATCAATTAAGGATTTATTTGGAAAAATTACAACTTATAACTTTATTTACTGAAAATGATACAAATGTCTACAAACATGCATTTACGTTTTTTGTGAGAAATTATCTTGCACCATGTTAACTTATAAAATTTTTTTATTTTGAATAATGGCCACATATAACTTTATTTAGAGGAAATGAAATAAATACATATGTTTTGCAAGATATATTTGAACAAAAAACTTTTAACAATCTACATTTATTCTAAGTGGCAACCAACCAAAAAAAAAACAAATATGTACATATATTTAACTGCACATTTCTATCCATTTACAAAATGGTGTTTCTTAGAATTATTGCAATGGTGGACTGAAGTTTTTTATCTTGAACCATGATCCATTATAAATGGCTACACTCTTTCAACAATCTTGAATAAAACAGCACCATTGTTTATTCAAACTGTGGACATAAAGTGTGAAGTCATGTCCATTTATGCAGATTTTTTTTATGAGAGAAGAATGCCATAGTTTTGAAAATAGTGAACTTCATCATCCTCGGTAGCAGGTAGTCCCAAAATTTTAATCATTTAATTTTGGTGGAAAAAATACACATATTCACTTTGACAAGAATTAAAAATGGACAATAAATCACATGTACATGTTTCACCAAATCATTGATTACTCATGTCAGCATTCTTTCATAACATCACAGCATAATTTAAATCATAAAATTAGCAGCAAAACCAACATTTTAACTATTAACTTTCTCCTCATCAGAATATTATTTAATATTAACTTACAAAATTAATTAATTTCCTTCTTAGAAGATCATAAATATGTTTAATTCAATCTTAATATACACATTTGCTTCTACTGGCGACTTTCAACACTGCCAGACTAATATGTAAGTATTTAAAAAACTATTGTTGTTATTTGTAATAGTAGATCATATTCTCTTCAGAAAGCTAAAACATCTAGTTCTACACTAATTATTATGAACAAAAAATAAGATTTAAACATGTTTTATTTATTCAATACTTATTCTTCTGAAATGAAGATACACAGAAAACTATCATCACAAGTTATAAAATCAATTTGGTTTTTACTTTAAAGAATTATAAAATTTAGAGGATTATGGTATAATAATTAGTCATTTGCCCATTGCACTCATGACATTCATTTTAAATCTGGAAGGAGCATGAAAATTTACATTTTTATTACTACTAAAATTAATTTTAAAATCTTATCAGAAAATCTCATAATCAATCCAGTGAGCCATTCAGCATTATTCAATAAATAGTTATTTTTATTTAAATAAAAACCTCCAAGACAGATTTTATTTTAATGACTATAATACTGTAGAGATAAACTTCACAAACTACTAAAGGGGTTGACATACATCCAAAGGCATTAAATTCATCAACATTATACTTTACTACTATTATAATGACCCCTGAATATCATAACAATAGCATCATGTCTAATAATACAATTTTCAACAACATATAAGAATATAGTTTGCTTTCTCAAATGCATGCACGCTCTGCTATTGATATTGTGAGAGTACGTAAAACTATCACATAAATTTATCATTAGTATATACAATATTTTTCTTTATATAGTTGTTTTAATAAAATCAAAACAATTTAAGACTATTGCTTAAACTAATAAAATTCATTAACCAAGACGCTGACATGGCGATAACCTTAAGATCAAGTTGCAGCCTAGCAACTAATACAAAGGAATTGAAATTAAATTCAATTATTGATTATTAATACAATTAATGGCTGCAGAAAGGAGTTTGCTATTAACTGAAAGGAGACCCTTTGATTCCTCTTGGAGGCCTTAAAGGAACCGAGCAGGGCAAATTCTTAATGTCCACTCCATACGTTCTTGTCATTGCAGCTGTTATTACTATGTGATTATTTATATAGTATACGAACATGGCTGCTCACCAACACGCATTAGCCAGCTTGGTGAGTTTATTGGCTTTTTACCTCTGAGTTTAAGATCAAGAAACACCATGGTCTTTCTTCTCAGTGCCTGATAAGGCAGAATGAATGTTTGTGTAAATGATAAATATTTTTCCAATACATATATACAATTATGACAGACAAAAATAAAGCATGACCCTTATTCCCAGGAGGCTGTAAAGTCACCAACCAAGGCAGTGGTTTGGTGGCCGAAGGCGGAGGGTGCTAAGAATCCCCCGATTGCAGACCCAGGCTGCCATTTGATGACGACTTTTTATTTAGGTACTTACAACTGCAGATCACTTTCAAGTGAAGGAAGATTGCAAGAATTAGAAGAAGAACTCTCTTATATTAAATGGGATATTATTGGACTTTGTGAAGTTAGAAGAAAAGGAGAAGAAACAATTGATTTAAAAAGCGGACATATACTCTATTATAAAGACACACATATTGGAAATACAAGTGGAGTAGGATTCATTATAAATAAAAAGTCGAAGAACAATATTGTGGAGATTGATGGTGTATCGGACAGAGTGGCAAGATTAGTTATACAACTTAATAGCAGATACCAAATGCAGATAATTCAGGTTTATGCCCCAACAAGTTCTCATAGTGATGAAGTAGTAGAAGATTTTTATATGGATGTACAAAAGGCTTTTGATCAGAGTAAACAACATTTTAAAATTGTTATGGAAGACTTTAATGCTAGAATTGGTAGACAAATGAAAGATGAAATTGCTGTAGGTAATTTTGGTTATGGTAATAGAAATGAGAGAGGACATAGACTTGTGGAGTTTGCAGAAAAAGAAAAACTTTATATTATGAATTCATTTTTTGAGAAAAATGTTAAAAGGAAATGGACATGGAAGCATCCAAATGAAGGTACAGCAGAATTGGATTATATTTTGACTAACAGAAAATACATATTTCAAGATTATAATGTTCTTAATAAATTTAACACAGGAAGTGATCATCGATTAGTAAGGTGTAAGTTACGTGTTAATGTAAAACTAGAGAGACAAAAATTATTAAGAAAAACAATATTTACAGTTGATATTCCTAATCTTCAGAAACATTCTAATGAATTTAAATTAGAACTTACAAATAGGTTTCAAGTGTTAGGAGATTTTGAACATGATTCAGATTTGAATGAAATTAATATGAAAATAACTGATACACTTTTAAAAACTGCAACAAACATAGCTGGTAGAAAAAAGCAGCAATTGACTAATAAAATTTCTACTGAGACTAGAGAATTTATGAAAAAAAGAAGGAATATGAAGATATAGAAAAATGATGTATTAAAAAGAATTGAATATCCCGAATTTTGTAAAATGGTATGGAAAAGAGTTGAAAATGATATAAGAAAGTATAACTGTGAAATAGCAAGGAAAGCTGTAGAAGAAAATAAAAGTCTCAAAAATGTTAAACAACATTTTGGTATTGGTAGGAAATTTATATCTGCAATAAGAAAAAAAGATGGAATTATTACTAAAAAGAGAGATGACATCATGAAATTGGTAGAAGATTTTTATCAAGAATTATATAGTAATAAAGAACAAGTATCTCCTATATCTATTACATCTTCCGAATTGCCCAGAATTTTAAATGAAGAAGTGAGACATGCAATTAAGTGTATGAAGAAAGGAAAGGCTTCAGGAAATGATGGAATTATAATTGATATATTAAAAGAAGCAGGTGAAGAAATAGAAACAATTTTAGCAAAGTTATATACCAAATGTCTAAATGATAAAGTTGTACTGGAAGATTGGAAGAATGCAGTAATAATATTAATATTTAAAAAAGGTGATAAAGAAGATATTAGAAATTACAGACCTATCAGCCTTTTATCAGTTTTATATAAAAATTTTACCAAGATAATTACAACTCGTCTACAGAGAACTTTGGATTTCCACCAACCAAGAGAACAAGCTGGATTTAAAAGTGGTTTTAGTACAATAGATCATATCCAGGTATTGAGAGAATCATAGAAAGGACAAACGAATATGAGTTGTCATTATGTTTTGGATTTGTAGATTATGAAAAGGCATTCGATTCTATACACATTTCTTCAGTGATTAAAGCATTGGATCATCAAGGTATAGATCCAGGATATTGTCATATTTTAAAGAATATTTATAAAAATGCAACAGCAACAATTAGATTACATAATGATATTGGAAAAATCAACATTGAGAAAGGTGTAAGACAAGGTGACTCCACATCTCCAAAACTCTTTACAGCGGTGCTGCAAGAAGTATTTTGTGGATTAAAATGGGAAACTAAAGGAGTGAAAGTAAATGGAGAGTATTTAAGTCATTTAGATTTCGCAGATGATGTAGTTGTATTTGCAAATAATGCTTCAGAGCTGCAGGAAATGTTGCAGGAGTTAGAAGATGGAAGTAGAAAAGTAGGACTCAAGATAAATGTTAAAAAGACTAAAGTAATGTTTAATCGATTTGCTCAAAATATGAAAATAAAGATTGATTATGAAGAATTAGAAGAAGTTAACAGTTACAAATACCTTGGTCAGATTATTAATACAGATGGAAACATAATGGAGGAAATTAATCATAGAATTAAACTTGGTTGGAGTGCTTTTGGTAGAAATAACTTGATACTAAAAGGAAATATGCCTATGTGTTTGAAAAGGATGGTTTTTAACAAATGTGTTTTACCAGTTCTTACTTATGGATCTGAGACTTGGACACTTAATAGAAGAGCAATACAGAGACTTCAGACCACTCAAAGGAGTATGGAGAGATGTATGTTGGGAGTAACAAGAAGAGATCGAAAATGCAATGTATGGGTAAGACAACAAACAGGTGTTACTGACCTTATTGAAAAAATTAAAAGATTGAAATGGAGTTGGGCTGGACATTTTTAGAAGAGATGATAATAGATGGACAATTGAAATTTTAAACTGGATTCCAAGAGATTGTAAAAGACCCAGAAAGAGATCACATGTGAGATGGATGGATGAAATAAGAAAATGTGCAGGGGTGTTGTGGAGAAGAGAAGCTAAAGATCGGAGAAGATGGATTAAACTTGGAGAGACTTTCATCCTGCAGTGGATTGATAATGGTTGATGATGATGATGAATACAATTAATAATTATAGAATGTAAAAATTGTGAAAACCAAATGATATATGCAACCAGAAGTTGATTCTGCTATAAATACTGAATCAAATAATTTATTAAAAAATTCTATCTTTTGCCGATGTACTAACGATGAAGTACAATAATTTTACTGTGTTTGAATATAGAATACCTTAAAAAGATAGATCAATAATTTGATCGATTTATTTATTGATAAAAGTTTTATTAGAAAAAAACTCTAATATCACTCAAACTGAAGAGTAAATAAATTATTCTTTAGTAATATTATTCGTATTTTCAAAATGAAATTACATATATTTTTATTTTATTAATAGGAAAAGCTTTAAAATTGTTCTAAATTGAAATTCTGAAACAGACTAACTCCTTCAGAAAACATTTATATATTTAAATCAAAATTAATTAAAGAAGATTATATCTATAAAAAAATACATCATGAGTAAACATCATTAGTCATAGGATATAATGTTATTGTTTTAACTGAAGATAAATGTAATTGCTTATTCCTATTGAAATGCCTAAAGTGATATAAATTTCATCTATGTAATTTAAATGAAACTCCAATTGATAATGAAATCATTTCTGGAAGAAGGTGTTAACATCATGCAAGAAGAATGTTTAGGAACAACTGGATATATTGTTTTACCAATGATTGATGACCAAGAAATAAAAGAACTTTATTCTTAAGGAACATTACTTTGCGAATATAGAAATGAATAGGACAGTAATATGAACTTTTATTATATCACATCATTTTGTGAATTGTTATTTAAAAACATTTAATTTTATTTCCTTTGTTACTAAAATCCATTTGCCATTGAAATAATTCATTTAAGATTAAATGAAAAAGGAATAGAAGATCATAAATTCAAATATTTTTTATTATATATTTAATAAAATTTAGATCTTCAATGAAAGTGACTTGACTGAGGTATGAACTGAGATACAAAAATAAACTTAATATGAAGGTAAGATTTTATCATTCTTCATATTGAATTTATTCATGACATGACAGAACTTTATTGTTACTAACTTAATATAATGTTTGTTTGTTATTAATTGTGTAAATGACTAATATCTTGTATGAAAGATTTTATATTACTTATTGATGACTTTACATAGGAATGGTCTAATGAAATTGGAATTCTCTCATATGGATTGTATAATATAATATTATTTATTTGTATATGTATTAAATTAAGATTAGCTAGTTCAGTATTTTTATAATTTTTTTTTTTTTTTGTAAATTATAAATATTCATTTATGTTATAAATTATTAGAATCTGTTCATATTATGAGATACATATCTACTATGGAAGTATGGAAAAGTATTAATTATTTAATATTATAAAATAGTAGAGATGTAAGTAAAACACTTATAATATTTTTTTTTTGTTATATTAAATAAATTTGAATTGTTATTCATTAATAAATATTGTTAATGTTTATTTTAAATTTAAAGAAATTTCTAATTTATTTATTCATTTTACAAAACAAAATAAAGTTAAATACATATATCCACACACATATATTATATTTATTTGATATCGTAATAACTTGGTTGAAATAAATTTTAAAAATATATTGAGATTATATTGAGTATTGTTATTGCTATAAAGATTGATTGAAACCCCTGAAGAGAGTTAATTGTAAAACCTACCCTGAGTTTGAATTCTTTAGTCCACTAGAGGGAGCCAGGGACTCCAGTTTATTCTGTTATTGGCTCCCCGTTTTAGCTACCTAAATTATATTTTAGAGAATTTTTTTTCTCTAAAAAGTTTTCAATTGACCAGAGTAATCTTTTAGGTTTCTTTGTACATAAAAATTATGGCACCATCAGACAACAAGTAAGCGTGATTAAAATTTTTCTTTAGAGCACTGTTAAAAATAACTGACAGCCATGTAAATTTCTAGATTTCTATTGAAAGACTTCCAATTTCAGGGAATATTTTGATTCAATGCAGCTTTGCTGACTGGGTGAGTGTCTGATTGTTTAAGACCCCTGATGGCCTGAATCCTAGTTTTTATATGGAGCGGAGCTGGGGAAAAGGTGCTCTGGGGATCGTTACCAGAATTGCATAGCTCATTTATTTGTTAGCAATAGTAGTGTTATTCATTTAGGCTTTAATGCTTGCTTTTTAAACCTGAGATTTTACTTTTAAAGAAAGAATTTTTCCACAATAGTAAATTGTTTCTCATGTACCTGATCATTTATTTCAAGTGTTGCTTTATCTTTTATCCATGCATAGCTCATTCATTTGTTAAAAATGACAACCTTATTCATTGCAGTTTTGTGCTTGCATTTTAGACCTGAGATTTGACTTGTGAAAAAGATTTTTTTCTACTATAATGAATTGTTTTAGACTGTATCTGAACATTTGATTTCAAGTGTTGCTTGATTATTTAACCTTACATTCTATATTAAACTTTTTTTTTCTATCTTGAATGCTGAACTGTACAAATCGATAATTTTAACATTTGACTATATGGATTAGTGCTTCTGGTTTTCATAGGTTATCAGAGTGCTGAAACATGATGGAAACTATTTAATATGCGATTTTAATGGATACATTATTCTATGTACATCTTTGAATGTTCTATAGATCTAGAATTATATTGTGGTATAACACATAATGCAAGCATCTGGTTACTACATATACATTAAAGTTCTTGATTTTGGAAAGTAATGATGATTTTTTTTATGCAAGGCATTGGAAATCCTGGAGATTTGCACTATGATTTTAAATTTACAATTATTATGACATTGGATTGTTAACAGTTGTACCTCATCGTATGGATTGTGCTTCTAGTTTTATCATTTGATTTTTACCAATAGTTAAGGACCTCATGGATTAAGGCTTCTAGTTTTTTATAAGTTGTCTGGAAGCTAAAACATGATGGACAAAATTCAAGTTCCCAAAGAATTCAACTGTGATTTGAACATTGGATTGGGGCTACGGTCACCCATCTTTGCGGAAATAAGGACTGAGTCTGTTGCTTGGAGAGCTCCCAGGGCTTGCTTCCTGGTCTTGGAGGGGAGCTGGGATGTGGCTGTATTGGGTTCTAGTATGGGCTTCAGAGGAGTGTGGAACTTGGAAAGATTCCTAGGGACTGAACTCTGATTCTTCCGGGGGGGGGGCTGTGAGTGCTATGGGGATTAGTATGGGTTTCATCTTTCTCATCTTCTGGCAGTGGAGATGACGTGATGCTTTGTGGTTTTAATCTTTGTTCTATGTGATTCATAGGTTGGTTTTTAGACTATGTGATAATCTGTAGATGGCATATGATGTAAGCATGTGAGATTTACATTTTTGATTAGTGCTGCAGCATTGCTTGTCTTGGCTGTGAAGATGAGAGAATCTCGTGCTTCGATGACTCAGGCCAGAGAGTTCTACTATGGTTTAAACTTCAAATTGGAGCTGCTGTGTCACTCATCTCTGCCATCTGGATGGTAGGGTCTGGTGCTTGAAAGGTCTCACAAGCCTGGGTTTTGGAGGGGATCTGGGTGCTGTGGGGATTAGTAAGGGCATTGGATGAGAGAGTCTGAGCTTTGGAAATACCTCAAGACCTAGTTCCTAGTCCTTAGCAGGGGAGGGGGCTGAGACGTGGGTGCTGCGGGGATTAGTACGGGTTTTTGCTTTCACATCTTCTGGATGGTAGTGATGATGTGATCTATCTAGTTGCCATTAAGGTCAGGGGTTACTTAGTAAACTATGAGAGAAGCTAAGAATGGCAAGATATATGATATAATTCAAGGTTTTTCTGTTCACTCGGTAAATCAAGTTCTGCATTGTAAATCATAGTTTGAATCTTGTATATCAGTACATATAACATGTATATTCAAAGATTAATATTATGTTAATAAATCATATTTTGAGTTTGAATTCTGAGCATAATGGAACAATTAATAAAGATGAAGGTTGAATGATTTAGTTTAAATTGTGTCTATATTTAAATATTTAATATTAAATTATTATCATTGAAATAGATTCAATTTTGGATTAAAGTTAAATCACCTTATTCATAGCATCCTATATGAAGACCCAAAATCTGATTATAGTGAGATGCGACCACCTTGATATTTCCTTAGGGAATCCATACTGTTACAATATGTATTCCATATAAATATTAAGCAATAAAAAATCAAATGAAAGAAAAAAACTGTAAAGATAACTAAAAAAAAAAAGATGCAAACTCTCCTTAGGACAGATTACTTGAGATGAGAAAAAATTCAATACAGTTTGAGATATAAGCAGATGAAAATTACAAATTTAGCTGACATTTCAGAATTTATGAAATACATATTCATTAATTGTAAATCCACTGAGAAGAGTTTATTTATTATAAACAAAGAACGTAACATTTGTCATTGTTTATTAAACTCTTAAAATCATATTCTTCAATATACAAATTAGAGGAGAGCATGATTGATTTGCTCTATTTGCTCTTATTGCACAATAAATAACAAGAATTTTATATTAGTAGTTATTATTTAAACAAAATAAATAAAAGTATTTTAGTTTTGATAATTTACTTTTTTTGTGTGCATTAGCTCAACTATCCTTTCAACTCAATGTGATCTAACTACTGTTAATATAAAGCTGAAAGAGTAACGTGTTTAGATCAATAACGGTAGTAAAAACTTTATCAGAAAGTAGAACTAATTTTCTTTTAAAATTTTGTTAATGCTATATTTTTAGAAGAATTAAATTTTAGAAAATTCAATAATCTAAATGAAACAGATGTTTGCGCTTAGATTATATCTCAACATATAAAACACATGTTTATCAAATGAGAGGAAAAAGACTGTTTCCTCGTTTTTTTTATATATCACGGAGAAAAAAATTGAAAATCTTAAACCGCGGTGGGAAAGCTTATATTTTGTACTTGTAAATAAAAATTGACAAACAAACGGAAAAAAAAAAAAGCTAAAATAAATAATAATTTTGGCTTTGTTCTTTCTTTATAAAAAAATAGATATTTAAATAGTAAAGTTTAACAACTGCAACAATTTTTTTTATCCTAAGAATGTTACTACTAGCTAGTACAAAAAAAAAGTCCCCTGTTAATGTCAAAACGACTACATTTCCAAATCAAAAATTACTCAAGTTTATATTCTGCTTTAATTATGAACGGCCAAATTTCAGCGCATAAGCCTTCCCGAGAATCAACTGTTTTTAAAAGAATGATCAGAGGCCATGTGCCTACCTCCACATCTTGATTTCATTAGCAGGTACTCTTCATTTCTTCTTCAATACAATTTTGCAACGTGGACAAGAACGTGATCTTGCATTTACCTCAGAAACGTCAACAATAAATTGCTTAGCAATAAATTACATGTGACCGTAAAAGCCACTTTTTTTAAAACCCAAACAATCATTTAGATTACCCAATAGCATAAAACAGAAATGATGTAATCGTTACTAATAATAGAGAATATATTCTAAATATCAAAAATATTTTGATTGTTATAACGAATAGTAATTAAGTTGATGTAATTAAATAAAAATTAATATTTAAATATATCATACACTATACTTTTTTTTTGTTTCACATAAATCATATATATTAATTACAATAATATATGATATATTTATTATTAATTTCTACAAATTATTTCAAAATTTCATATTTTAATTAATTCCGTAAGGAACTCTTCTATAAACATTATAGTTCTAAAGAAAGTATAGACTATAAGTATACTTTCTTTTTTCTTTCCGATAAAATCATTGAAATGCATTAAGTTTGGATATTAGTCTATCGTTTTCATAATTTAAACTTAAGTCTAGAGTGAGTCTTTCTTTTTTTCCTAGAGAACTGTAAAATTCCCACTTACATAATCATCCTTGATAGCTCTAATCAATCAGTGCATGGGTAAGGTGCTGGATGATAGCTTTCTTACAGCACATTTAGCAAGTGGGATACAATAAGTAAAACTAATAATCTCCATATATTTCTGGTTAAAGATAGCAAATTATAAAACGTGATAAAAGTATTAATCTAAATTCTGGTGGTTTTTATGGTAGAGAGAGGGATAGCTATGCCAGAAGTATATAGGTGAGGGTTCTACATTTTCAAAATGAAAAATGATTACACATGGTGTTAGCAACTATAACACAACTCAAATGCCAAATATAATGTCTATAAAGCAATCTTTTTTTCACTTACGAAACACAATAAAATGATTTTAACTTGAAAATTATATCATAATTAAAAATGCAGCATTCTCTAAAAATTAATTGTTCCATATAATATTAAGGGAAATGTACTTCAAAACACTTATCATTCTTCTAATAATATGATCTTAAAATTCCTGGGTTTACATTGATCCTTTGTTTCACACTATTGTAAAGCAAATCACTATTACAAATGATACTGTAGTCACCATTCTTATAGATAATTTTTAATATTTTAAATACAAGTATATTTTATATACCTGGAGTCTGGATGTAATATAGGGCATTTGAACACAGACTCCAGAACTCATCAGTTGGTCCAGATCATCATCTCCCACAAATATATATAATCAGTGAAGGGAGCTTGAAAGTCTGTGTTCAAATCTCCTATATTACATCTAGACTTCAGGTATAGAAAATACACTTGTATTTGAACTATTATAAATTCAGCTTCTATCCTGTCTATCCCTCTTCTGTGTAGTTAAATGGACAAGATTCTTTACATGAGAGATCAGAGTGAATTAAAATCAACATGAGCATGACAATAATATTGACATTAACAAGGGATTTGGACATACCATAATCAGATTTTCAATGGTATGGATGGCTGAAGAGTTAGAGAGTAAATTGAAGCCTGATCATTAAAGTGTGAAGATTTGCTATCTTAATATAAACCGAGCACTGATTATATATATATGGGAGATAATGAACTGGACCAACTCATGAATGCTGGTTCAGCACAAAATATATATAATGGAGATCATTTATCTTTTTCACTTGTGTATGGTCATGTGTATCGGTTGTATGAGATAGAGTGGATGGCTGAAGGGAGCTTGAAAGCCTGTATTCAAATCCCCTATACTGCATATAAATAATTTTTATGCATGCAATTTTATAAACCTCCATAAACTGGTCTTTCTCTCCTCTTCCAGATGTTCCTAAGCTTTCTATTTTGATAAGAAAATTCACTTCTCATAATAGCTTTTGGAGATAGATAAATGAGAATCAAACAGACTGTCAATTTTTAGAATGAAAGGAATTAAACAACAGGCATTTTATGATGACAAGTAAAGAGTAAGATTCTATTCAGACATTATTAGGTCATGTGACATATCACTTGATTTCTTTGTAATTCTATTCCGACATATTGGAAACAACGACAACTACTGAATTATGATTTGCTTTGACAAAAAAATGGTACATTACTATTTGCTGATTTATGATAATGAACCAAAATGAGCAGTGCTTTTTATGGCTAATATTTCTCTATCAAAAATGTGGAAACTGCTGACAAATTTTTAAAATCACTGGGTAGTACTTCAAGAAAAAAAAAATTTTACAGGACTTAGTCAACAGGCCCAGTCATTTTTATGTAAGTCTGATGGTTATAAAAGCACAAAAAAAAACCTACTATAATCACTATTAATGGGACTGTCATCCATTTAACCCAGGATATATAAAATGAGAAATGGCCGAACTATGTTTCTATAATATCAATAAAAATAATATTGGTGATCTTGGACTTATTCTAGATTGTTTTAAATTAGAAAAAAATACAGAAGCAGAGAGCATACTTCCACAGTTTTTAAAAAATTTAGGATCTAAAACTAAAATGTGGTTGGCAAAACTATTCAGAAACACTATTCATTCAGAAACTATTCCAAAAATTTGGCATAAAAGCAAAACTATAGCAGTTTTACTAATAAAATAAATCCAACAATGATCTAAAAAAGTATCTCCAATATCATCATTATTATGTGCTCCTACAAGCTGTTTAAGAATTATACTAACAAAAATTTGGCCAATAATAGAGAGCCATATATCCTACAAAGCAGTTTATGTTTAGCCAGAAAGTTATCTTTAACAACACACAATAAAAAAGATTTTGGGAAATAAATTAAAAACTGAGCTATCTCTATTGATCTAATCTTCAGCTTATGATTTTGCTTGAAAAATGAAATCCTTAACAAGCAAATCATTTTAATTTACCTGACAAAATCCTTTCTAACACAAAAATTCAAATGAAACTAAATGCTAATTGTAGGAAATATTATATTTTACGAAACATTAAATTCACTTGGTCAGAATGCAGGAAAGTCATTTAAACTGATGACAGTATTTTAATTCCATAAAATAAATCCTTTTCAGAAATAAAATCTCTTACTAAGGATATGAAAAATTTGGAAATCTTAATTAAAAAGTGGGTCTTATTTATAATTCAATAAAGGCAATATTCCTAACTTTTCATCTAAATAAAAGATACACCTTTTTACAATAAGAGAATGAAATGGGAATCCTATCCCGTGTGATTTAGAAGTAATCTTGAACTATAATCATCTTATTTTCTTCATTTATATAAAGCTAAATCCAAAATTAATTTCTAAAAATAACTTTCTTAAAAAGCTGAATGGAACTTCCAAGTTGTGATACAAACTCTTTATAGACAGCTTCCTTAGCCATAGCATGTTCTACTGATACATGGAAAAAAGATACCCATCTAAACTTGTGGATATTCAATTAAATATTGCCATGAGAAATATTACTGGCACACTCAAGTATATTTTATTGCAGTGGCTTACTGCTCTTTCACAAATTCCTCATTACTATGAGAGAAAAAAATTGCCTCACAAAAAATACATAAAAGGCTGTTACATACATCAAACTTTCTAATAAATCAAGTTATAATTCTGCTCTCTAAGACTTGTGCCATATCAAAATTCCCTCTTTGGATTTTCAACCAAAAAATTTATAAATAAAGAATTGTGGCATAAAAATGAATATCTTATAAAGTTCCAAACAAATTTCTTTTTCCAAATTAAACACTAACGCCAATTGGAATTGATTTCTCACTAATAGATTCAAGATAACCCAGGAGTCACTGCATTCATCTATTTTATAAATAAAATTTAATAGCCACTGCCCTATACAGATTAGAATAAACACTAGCCATGGTCCACATAATTAATGACTGTAAAAATTTAGGGCTATAGTGACACAATTTAAGAACTTATGAAGCTATTAGTGAATCTATCTCCAGAATGGAATTTCTATAGATTCTTTTATAATATTTTGTTAATAAAGTAAAACTCAAATTGGTCAGTCAGATTGGTATTGAATCACAAAGGGAAAAAATTAGAACTGAAACAATATAACTGTCATCAGTGTGATTGAAATAGGCATTATCATAAAGAGGTAATGAGCTATAATTTTGTTTTATACAAAAAAATTGGTATTAAAAAGAATAAAAATAATTATTTGTAAAAAAAATGTATTAACCTGGATTATCTCAAATTGATATTTATAAAATTTAACAATTTAACCAAATTGGCATAGAGAATCAGGTTAATATATTTACAATAAATTTATAACCAAATCTATTATATTTATTACATAATAACTCAACAAATACTTCATCAATGAATCTTGCATGATTTCTTTCTTTTTAAAAAAATTACATAGACGATGGATTTTTGCTTTATGGTACTTGTTTGAAAAAATTTGGAAATTAACTACTAATGAAAGTAATGCCACCAATACAGAATTTGAAAGTTTGTACGAGCAATGACTTCTAGGGATTTTTCATCATCTAAAGTTATATTTACTAAAAAATTCTAAAATAATCAAAATATTTTTTCACTGGGGGGGAGGGGGATTGTGTAAAATAAGATTGAGGCAATATTCATGGAGTTATTAAGTACAAACAAACTTTCAAATTTATATATATAAAGCTAATAAAAATATATTTGAATTTAAAATATTGTAGTCGATAATTTTTAATATTTCTTAAAGTAATTTATAAAGTATTTAATAAAAGATTGTTAATTTAATATAATATTAGTATCATTTACTTTCTTTATTACTTTTATAATGCTTCATATAATTATAACCCACTATTGACGTTTTCGATTGCCCCAGCAATCTTCTTCAGAACTATAACAAACACAATACAAATGTACATGAGCATATAATTTTAATGGATTATAATTATATTAAGCATTGTAAAAGTAATACAGAAAATAAATGATATGAATATTATGTGAATTTGGCAATGCAATAAGAAAGATAAAATTATAATACTTCAAGAGAAGATTATTAATTTATTAAACTGGGAATAAGTACTTTTAAACATAGAAATATGTTAAAGGAATTACATATAAAAGTGAGTGTCAGCAATAAATGTTATAGTATACTTCAAATATTTCAGTAAGTATTAAATGATTTACAGTCAACAAGCTAAATAAATACTAGAACTCTAAAACAAATAATTCAAAAATATTTAAAGATAGCTTTATTGTGTGTAAGTTACTACTAACCCTTTATCATTTATCCTTTCCTTTATTCTCATATATATAAATATAAAAAGTTTGTTTGTTTGTTTGTTTGTTACTCAATAACTCAATAAACATTGCACCAAAGATGATAAAACTTCAACAATTTTCTTTCTTTTGTCATAAGCTATTGATTTTTTAGATTTATGATACTTAATTTGGTAATTTTCTATTAAAGTGGGTGAAATCATGGACACAGCTAGTAATAAAAAAAAGAAAAATCAAAATTTAAATCCAATAACATCTTTGCTTTCAATATAATTATCTGTAAATTATTGTAATAAGGAGCAGAAACTCATAATTACATATTGTAACCAGTTGTGTTACATAACACACACTAATATACTATATGTAACTATTGTAACGGTCAAGTTTGTACATTTGCATAACAGAATTCAGAGTCCAAGCAAAAGAGACCGAAGCTGACCAGACTAGGATTGTGACATCCCGAGTCCGACCACACTTCAACTTGTAAGCCAGTACTACAAGACTCAAGACCCTACGAATGACCACCTTGAAATTACACGTAGCATACTCCTTTATTCGCGGCCGACATAGGTCAGGGAGAAACAATGAGACTCATAATTAAAATTACGTATTGATCGTACCTAACGAATAGCTAACTTAAATGGAGACCTTTAATAAGGCATATATTCTATAAACATAATATCAATAATGAGAATTGGATTGAATAATGAAACTGAGAGTGGACTAAGTTAATTTACTAAAGTTTTAATTTCTCAATAATAAGTTTTATCCAAAATGTATATCACAATTTACATAACATGTGAAAATGCACATAGGCATTTAATGGCTGAAGAGTTTTTAGGTATGTTCTTCAGATAGATTCTTTTATAAGATATTAATAAATAAATTTACATTTAAGTAAGATGAATGCAACAGTTATTCATCTTATGAATTCATGAAAGCATGCAACAGTTATTCATCTTATGAATTCATGAAAGCCATAGATAGCTTTTGATGTGTTACAATTTGAATGCAATTATTTTACAGATTTATATATATATAATAAATGCACACAGGCATTTAAATAAATAACTTATCACTACATCATGTCTATAGTGGAACATATGCCGACTCCTCTTAATGTGTGGCTGAATACTAGTAATTAAACTAAACCTTGGTCAACACTTACGGTAGACATTTCTCGTCTGTTTATATTTAGCCTAAAATGGGCTACAATAATTTAGATTGATCGGGCTTTTAAGAGTATCTCAGACAATTGCTAAAAGAACTAAAATAGGGAGGTAGAGTTGGCTGCTCTGGATGTACTAATGCACTACAGCACCAGCAATACAATAATAAAATTGCTCTGCGGGTGGATTGGTAGATCACGGGTTTCTGTAACCAACGCCGGTACCCTGAAACCGATCATTAAGCTGCATGAAAAAGAAACAAATAGTTCAAGAAAGGCAGGGGACTTACGTGCTAACCTGGCCTTCGCGACTGCTCTAACCTATGGGAGGAAGATGTGCTGGCTTAACCGAGGCTCCATCTTAAAGACGTAAATATACATGGCAGCAAAACGAGAAAAATATTTAAGTGAATGAATCACATCCACCAAGCAAAGAATTTTATAAAATTTAATATTCTATAGGCAAGAACAATAGCTTATTAGCTTAATCAAATAGAAGCCAACTCTTAGGTAGCGTGATAAAATATATGCTATAGACAGGAATAATTACAGATAATCTTTGCTGTTCCAGCTCAATCTAATTTTGTTATTGATCAAATGATTAGTATTTAAAAGGAGGGAAAGTATATTTGATAGGGTTTAATAAATAACTTAAATAGCAAATATACTTATAAATATTTATCAAGGTTAGTCTATTTCTTAGTATTTAAAAATTAATATCTCACTTGTGCATAAGTAGCAGTTATCTTTAAGGAATAAATATCAAATTTCCTACTAATTTATTGAAAATAGTACCAAATTTTCATGATCACTTTATCAGTGGATCACCATTAGCATTAGCAGCTGCTCACAAACAAGTGTAACCATTCCAATTCTAAGAGAAAAAAACTAAAAAAACCTTCTAGAGATAAAGTTTCACAATAACTATATACACCAATCTGGGAACTATGAATATATTCACATATAGAACTTGCTGGTCCATTTTTCTATTTATTTGCTGTTTAGTGATGCTGTTTTTTAATTTCTATACAGAAAACATTTCTTTCTGAAATACTTTAACACCATATTTAATTGTAGCTCTCTAATATGTTTTATTCTCTGCCATATTTTCTTATAAAATAATTATCACTGCATTTCTTTAGAATGTCTGTGAGATAATCCTTACAACATAAACATGCTCATTTTGATTCTAACTAAAATATTATTCATAAGTTATCATTTTTTGAGCATAAAACATCCATTCTTTCATAGAGATTTTTTGCCCAAAGGCAGTCTATTTATTATAAAAAACAACAACTTTAAAACAAAACATTTGACCCAGTTTCATTATTTCAACAATTTCAAATCATATTTTATATAAATACAATTTATCCATTTTTGAACATTTTAGTAAAAAATTATTTCTATTGTATATATGTACACACAATCTTATATTTTGACTGTCCTGCAGTCTTCTTCAGAGTTATGACATAATGATAACCATAGAAAATATAAACAACAAAATTATCAAAATAATAAAGAAAAATATAGTAAACATAATAAAACTGAACTAAAATATAATCAAAACCAAGTTAAATAAAGTAATCAAAGTAATATAAAATAAAATATATAATATGAAACATAAAATATAAATTATACATGTGTATTCCTGACTGCATATATATTGTGCCCATTCCAATTTAACCTGTGGATAAATTGTAGTAATATGCATAAAATAAAAACAGAAAAAAAATCATCATCACATTTTCTTGTATAGGAAGGGAACTGTAGGCACTCAAATTCAAACCCTACATGATTAAGTTTCCAAATGCCTATGACAGAAAGAGAGAGGAGAAAATATTTATGCCCTTTGTTTGGTTTGTATTGATAAAAAAACCAAAAGAATAGTAAAAACCTTGAATTATTTAAGTTGTCTGTAAAAGTTAGGATTAGAACACATATAAACAGTTGTCTATAGACACAAACTATTCAGTTAATCATTTTTCATATTTTGATTATAAAATTTCTTCAAAATTGATCTACATTTATTAAATTCTGCTATTTTTATTTTTCTATAACAATAATTTAAGTCTAATGGTTTTAATAATTTAGTTTTGAATATTAAGCTATAGTTTGCAAAAATTATTGATTATTTTTAATAGGCAGTTTTTTTCTAAATGTCTGAATATTTGAGTATGTGCTTGTATTTTACATAAATAAACTCACAATTACACATACATTAAAAGAAAAAATTCTGTTGAAATCATTTTAAGATTTCAAAAGTTTTGTTATAAAAACTTTATTGTTTGTAATGTGTTAATTAAACTCACAAGTTTAAAGTTTCAGTTGGCCAGTACAGCTGAAAGTCTTTAAATCAGAGATAATTGGAGAAAAAGATGATTAAATTTTATGAGGCTAGATTTGAGACAAAAATGTGAGGCCATTAAGGTAATGGATTCCATCTAGACTAGTTAAATATCAAGAAATCTATTAGTCTGGGTTTCTTACTAACAGTAAATTTGAAATAGATGATCAGTTTTAAATTAGATGGTTTAACTAATAAAAAGCAGGTATTTCTATCTATTAGTCTGAGTTTCTTGCCACCAATAAATTTGAAGCAGATGATCATTTTTAATCAGATGGTTTAGCTAATAAAAATCAGTTTTCTATCTGGGTGGTCTGTAAAAGACTCAATGATATAAAAAGCTGGCAATCACTTTGGAAAAAAAACAAGAAATATTAAAATTGTTGAGAGCATCTTAAATTGTAGAAAGAAATCAGACTGAATTGCTGCCATTTTTATATATATTTTTGTTTGGAAAGTCATATAGCCTGATGGCAGGCTGAGCACATTTCATCTGACTGATTTGGCCATCTATTAATCTATACATATCTGAAGAGTTGGAGCCAAAAGTATTACACACCTTGTGACTGCTTGTGAAAAATGATAGCTGATTGCTCACCTATATTTTAAAGCTAAAATGACAATAAGTAAATGATTGAAAAATGTTAAACCATTCTAGTTCATTATGCCATTGACTGAGTTTAAACCCTAGCAAGAATAATAAAATAGGTGAAAAACAGGAAATATCCAGTCTATTAAAATCATTATGCTGAAAAGAAATGAAGAAACAATTCCAGTGCCAAATGGTTCCTATGGAAGCAAGTGACTTTATCATCATCACAGTAACAGAATTGCAAGCCCAAGCCAAGAAAAATAGGACTGTTCCAGTAAAACGCTGAAATTGGTGAATGTACGCATGTTACAGATTAGTGTATATGGTTTCTGCAAAATTTATAAACATTCAACAAGATGAATTTGAACTCTTGGAAAATGGATGCCCCAAGAAAGTAAAACTGGTTATGAATTATAATTATATATTTTCCTTTTTATTATATCAGGGACTATTAACAAAATGTTGATAACAAATTCTTTATCTTTTATTGTCTCTCAATTTTAAAACCAAAATTGAGTAAAAAGCAGTTTCAGTAATAATAGCTAGTGCTATATTGATGATTTTATGTATTCTAAAATTATTTTACCTATCCACTTATTGATGTATTTTATTTTGTGAAATATATTACTGTGGATCAATTCAAAATTATGTAATATGTTTATATGTTAAAAGGTTTTTTGTTTAATATTTTATTCATAATGCGGATCCTCACATACACACACAATGATATAATTATATTTTCCACATGTATAGCTGTGTTGCCTGAATGTTGAAAGTGATAGAAAGGTAGTATTGGAGGAATTAGATTTTTTTTAAAATAATGATTAATGACCTCAATCACTTAGAGGGGAAGATAGATAATTTAAAGCTTATTTCTGTAAATGCTTTCACTTCTCTAGAATCTGACTAACCTTTTTCTAATTACTTATTTTGTTTTAATGGTTAAGTTTAAATTTATAAGAGTACAAAAGTATGTGCATGCAAAAAATGTTTATTTTTTTTAATGAAATATTTTTCGTTTGGATATACATTTTTAGTTAGGCACTATCCAAATTGATGCACAAACAGGATACTATGATATAAACATTGGATACTGTCATTAAAGGGAAAGGTGGAAGAGTTTAATATCATTAATATTATGATTTAAATATAGATAACTCATCATTGTTATTCATATAAATTTTCATCTATATCTTTAAATAGTATATTTTAGTAGTCCAGTAATAAATGTTAATTTGTTTTATTAGAAGAGGTGTATATTTTATTAAGAGTATTCATTGCTTTATTAATTATAATCATTCATTATCACTGTTGAGTATTAATAGTTAAGTTCTAATTTAACTATAATGTTAAGCAAATAATTATGAATTTATAAGTTAAATTTTATATTAGGCATTAGTTCTAAAGCTGTGGATGGAAGTATCATCATCATCATCATGTTTTAAATTACTGATCTAAATAAATTTGTTTAATGGCCATAGATAAATAATGATTGTCACTGTATTTGTTGTCATTTGTGAGTCCTTATAAGATAATAACCACCATTCCGATCATCCAATATCACTCAAGGATGAGTGAATTGCCACCAACTCTATAGTGTTTGATATGAGCTAGCAAGACTTTTGAGAATGTTGAAATGCATTTATAATATTAAAATCTAAGTGATAGTTTTATCTGATGAATTTTATATGCACAACCAAAGCATAAGTATGTTTTTGTTTTTCTTAATGTTAGTGCAAGGTGATATGGTTCTAAAATACAAAATCCTACAACCAGTTATAAATAAGGTACAAAAAAGGGGTTCAAACCTGGTGCATTTGTAAGTAAATATAGAATATAACTTTGTCTAGGCTTAGCTAACCTATTGGCCCCCTGATAAACCATATTCACATAGCATTCACTTAATATTCACTTAGTATAAAGCTATCCAACCAGATAAAAGTGGGTAAAATACTGTTGGACTTATTTTGAAATATTTTTATTCAAGTTACAATGACTGCCTAATTAGGGCTCAAAATATGCCAGATACCTGAAATGACTAGTTTATTATTTTGTCAGCATTTTTCCCTGCAAGCCATTTTGATATTACATTGTAACACTATTTTAATTAGTTACCATATATATATTCATGAACAACTATTAATTTAAATATATTATTTCTTTTTTATTATTATTTTTTTAATAATACCCTAATTATTTCTATTGCTTATAAACTTAAACTTTAATTTTATTATCACCACATTAATGAAATATATATTATTTTAGTTTATAAAACCCTCAGTTCAATCTTAATTCATTTACTAAGAATATTCTTTTTAATTTTCAAATCATTTAATATCTATTATTTTTTTATTCATTACTCTATTATTAATAATATTTTATATTTATCTTTCTTTCTATATATATAATGTCTAAAAACCATAAATATTATAATCCCTTTTTAACTTACCCCTCCTATATGAATTTCTTAAAACTTTAAAAAACGTTTTTTTTTAAAAAAAATAAAAAAAAATTTATCTTATACCCTAGTTCCATCTATTACATGTTATTTAAACTAACAATATTTACTCTCCACAACTCTTTTATACATTTTATATATTGTAACTCTTGTCATAGCAATGGAATGGCTATATGATATTTTGAGAATAACATGTGTTCACTTATACAAATATATATATGATAGCACATACATATATATATGTGATGGAAGTAAGGAAGGGAAAAGTGAAATATTCATGCATATAAAATAATTATGTAAATGAAGATTATTTATTTTGTAAATATGCATAGATAAGCTAAAGATAGGAGAAGATGGATTAAACTTGGAGAGACCTTCATCCTGCAGTGGATTGATAATGGTTGATGATGATGATATTTATCATTAAGTATATTCTCTTTATTAAAAGAATAGATTAATTTAGAAATTCATTTAGGTGACAGTCCCAAAAATTCTAGATAAAAAAAAGGGGGGACTGTATGCAAAAGTAGCTGATGGTATATAATTGAGATAGATTTTTGTTGTTGTTGTTGTTGAAGAAGAATGAGGAAAAATTAGCTAAAAAGGTTAAACTAGAAAAGAGTTGTACTTATATATTGGACTATGGAGGACTCAGTTGGTTAGAGCATTACCTTAAAATTCAATTTTCAAAAATCTAAAGATCCGGGTTTAATTCCTATGCCAGTACTGTCACTGGTTAGGCCAATAACACCTAAAGAGAGGAGAACAATAATTTAAATAATGTTTAATTTTTCTAAAGACCTCAAGATGATGGAAATAGTCCAATATATTATCTATTTCATGTGTTTCGTCAGAAATGTTGTTCATGAATTATCTTAAACACAGGTTCCAAATAAAATTGGTTAATTCCAAATGTACTTTTCTCCTTTAAAAAATTTTATGAAATATTTCCATTGTTATTATACTTCTACCCCCCCCCCCCCCATATATCTTAATGTTGTAGGGAGTTGTTACTTCGTAAGGATGAACTATATTAGAAATGCTAGAATTATATTATGGGAATGACAAGCAGTAGCAAACAGCCAACAACAATCAATTTATAAGTCACAGACTATTACCTAGATACTCTAATTTGCCATCAGAAAAATGAATTTTAAATACATAAATTTTACAAATTTCCCAGTTTGCTGAATAATTTATCACCATCATTATTTTCAACCATTATCAATCTATTGAAGGAAGTCTCCCTAAATTTGTTCAAGTTCAATTAATAATTTCATATTGTACAAACAAACATTCATATTTCATCCATCTCGTATATAGTCCTTTTCTAGGTCCCTTAATATCTTTTGAGATCTATTTCAGATGATTATTTATTGTCATTTCTTTTAACTTTGTAACTAACCAACTCCATTTCATTCTTTTAATTCTTTAACTGAGGTTTTCTCATCCATATATTTGCTTCAGTATATCCTTAATTTTAATATACATTTCTCCATATTTATGTAAATAGTCTTTCAGTTTACATACATCTCCATTTCACGTATATGTATATCTCCATTTCACGTATATGAATGGAGTATCTGTATTATTATTCTATTATTAAATGTCCAAATTTCACATGACAAAGCACATTTATAAAATAAACATTTTATGTTAAAAATATTTCTTTCAAAAACCTTTCAACCAAGTTTAATGTTATGGCTAATTTCAGCCATTACATTTCCATCTAATTTAATATAATTTGTAACTTTTTTTAATTCATAATTATCAATATTTATTTTCTCCTTTCTTGAAAACCATGTGAACATTAGTTTTTTAGGTATCAGCCAAAGCTTTGAATTATTATTTATTACAACCACATCATCACAAAATCTAAATGACAAGTATACTTCATTTATTTTTACCTCATTTGGTCCTAATTTTAATCCACAACAATGTAGGTCTTAGATAGATTCATTCTGCCATGTTTCTTTACCAATATTAATCTTCTTAATGCTATAATGTAATCTAATCACTGCTGCTATTGAATTTTGATGAATATTCCTCAAAATATGATAATAAATGGAGCTGTCATGCTGCTCTAAAGTTTTAATCAGAACAAAAATTTGTAATCTACAAATCCAATACAAAATGGCAACTCATAGTTACTAGTTTGTCAATAACTTTCCTCATCATTTGGCTATTATCTACTGAGCTATAATTATTTTTAAATTCAACTCATTTCTTTTTAGTTCATTTACATTCAAAAGATTTCTGTGGATCACATATAATAATCTTAGTAAACATCTACAAAAATGACAAAAAAAAACTGATAATACTGTTTTTCACTTTTTTAAATATTACACCTACATTCTTCTTCACTTGCTTTTTTAAAAGTATCTATGATTCCATTCTTCATATGTTTAATGGCATAATTCAATTCATTTAGAATGCGTTACATTTCAGTCAGTAGGTATTATTATATACTCTCTGTTTTCTTAATCAATATTATAATTATGTTCTTTTTAGAATTTTTGCATATATTTCATGTTGCACTTGTTATATTCTTTTCTTATTGGTGAAATAACCTTTCTTCAAATACCAAAATGATTTACATCTGAGTCTTTCATTCTCAATTTAATTTTCTTTGCATTTTATACTTGTATTTCTAAAAGCATTCATTATCTCTTTTATATACCATTTTATAATGCATTAAAGATCAGCCTTTTCAAGCTATTGTGCATGTGCTTTTTTATGAGTGTTAATAATAAATGAATACTTTCATTCCCAACACAAGATATAGTATTTATGAAAGAATAAAATGAATCCACTTATTCTTTCCAACCCAAATGCTTATATATTGGCAAATCTTAAATACTGGAAATGAAAGCGTGAGGATAGACCACTCACTTTAATTAACACTTGTAAAAAGCGCATGCACAATAGCTTGAAAAGGCTGATCTTTAATGTATTACAATTTATAAAACATAGCGCTATAAAAATAAATGCTTATTTACATACCATTTTATACAATTCTGGAATCCATCTTTTTTTAAACAGTGACAAGATTTAATACAGTTTTACTGGTCAATTGCAGCATTTTCATTACCAATGTAGCTATTTTGAGTAATGTATCTATTATTTCTATATTGATTTTCATCAAATTGAAAACATTTTCTAAGTCTATTAAAAAATAGTTTGTAAGTTCAAATTGAAATTTGGTGAAGTTTTTCTAAAGGTTAAAAATAATCAACTGTGATTTCTTTTTTTCTTATAGCCTTTATCTCTAGTTTTCAAATAATGTTTTGAAATATGTATTTTAAATCTGTTATAATATAACTACTCTGATCTCTCTTCATTTGAATACTTTTATATCCATTTCTTTTTAGAGTATTTCTAAAAAATAAAATTATAATCTAGTCTTTCTTTCATTGCAAATTCCAAAAGCCTATGTTTCATTGATTCTGATCTCTATAACCAAATTTACCTACAATGTATATATCTTTTAAACATTTTCAAGTTGAAACATTGAAATTTCTCTCATCAATCAACGTTTTTTTTATCGTAACAAAGCATAAAACTGAATTATTTACATTTATAATTTACACTATTTTTACTCAATCTTTCAGTTGTATCTAATCTTTTATTTTCAATATTTATTCATGTAGAGAAAAGAATATATTCATTTTTCAAATCAATTGTTTCTTCAATTGATTTGGATTCTTTCAGTATTCTTTTTAAATTCATAAAACCTAACAATAATTTTTGTATTTTTATATTGGACTATTTTCATCATCTAATATGTGTATTGAATGTCTTTAGAAAAATTCAATTTTATTTAAATATTTCAAATACATTCAACTGTTAGTAATATCACAGCAAACAGGTTAGTAAATGCACTAACTGTTAGTAATATAAATAGGCTAGTATATGCACAATATTTTGAGAGGTATTATTCTCCCCTCTTCTTTAGGTGTTGCTAGCCTGACCAGTGACAGTACTAGCATGGGATTTAAACCTGGGTCATTAGATTCTTGATTATTGAATTTTAAGGTAACGCTCTACTCAGTTGGTTAGAACATTACCTTAAAATTCAATAATCAAGAATCTAAGGGCCCAGGTTCGAATCCCATGCTAGTACTATCACTGGTAAGGTCAGTAACACCTGAAGATGAGGGGAGACTAATACCTCTTGAAATGCTGTGCATATACTAACGTGTTTGCTGTGATATTAACAGTTGGTGCATATACTAACCTGTTTGCTGTGCTATTACTAACAGTTGAATGTATTTGGAATATTTAAATAAAATTGAATTTTTCTAAAGACATCCAACACACACATTAGATGATGGAAATAGTCCAATATAAAAATACAACTAGAACACTATTATCACAAACCTTCAGGAAAACACTAACAATAATTTATTTAATTAATATTCTCATACATGCAATATTTCTTTATTGAAAAGAGATCTATAATTGGAGAAATAATGTTAAATGTTAGCATAAATATAAAACCCAGAAATTGTTCGTATGTTTTGCTTTCAGTCACCAATCACTAACTTGGCTAATAACTTTTCTTTGATTTAAGAGCTATATTTTTTATAATATATTAAAAATATTTATTTATGATCCAAACCTTTAATCACTATAAAAATATTTAAAGAATCAAATACTTTTTCATAATCTATAAATCCAAAGCATACTGGCAAGTCATATACCTAGATTCTTTTGATAAAGATTTATATAAAACTAATAAAAGACTGATAGATCAATAATTTTCTAATATCTTCTTTATCATCTTAAATATCAATATTATTACTGCATTCTTCCAGTAATATAGTACATTTTTATCATTTAAATATTTGTTATATAGTTTTTGCCAACAATTTTTCTATTTTTTCATCTGCTTTTTTTAAGTCTCAATTATAATTCCATCATTTTCTGGAGTTTTTCATTTCTACATAGATTTAATGTATCTCTTCATTTAAATTGCTGGGCAATTCAGAAGATGTATTAATTATAATGAATATTTTGTTTTCATGTTCTTTATTACTATATTATTCTCTCTAGACTTCTCATGCATTTCACAATGGCATCCCTTTTTTGAATACTGGTTCCAACTTTTCTTCTTATTACTTAAACAACTTTCTTTCCAATATCAAAATGTTGCTTTACACTTTTGAGACTCCTCTTCTATAGCCTTTTCTGCCAATTCGTAGTCATATTTGTTTTCATAACTTCAGATACTCAATTCTTCTTAATTGATCGTTTTTAAATATTTTCATACTTTTTTTCTTCATATAGTTTTATTTCAATTGACTGTTTACTGAAGAATAATTTTTTCTTTGTATCAGCTATTTTTGTTGCAGTTCTTGGTAAAATATTCAGTTATTTTCTTATTGATCTTAGTTAAGTTTGAACCATCATTAAATTTTGTCAATATTTTAAAGCAATGAGCAAGTTGTAATTTAAATTCATTAGAGAGTATCTGAAGATTAGGAATATCAATTATTAATTTTGATTTTATTATCATTTATTATATTATGTATACTTCAAGCATCACTACCAATTTATAATATTTTTTAATATATATACATATAGCTCTGTATTTGATGGCAGAAAAAAAGTTTCTATTAATGGAAAGGGACAATCTTTAATATGAAAAGTCATGTGAACTGGAATTCACAAGTTTTATTAAATAATATACATATATGGGATTTGAATTCAGACTTTCAAGCACCCTTCAACTATCCATGCTATCTCATATCACCAATACACATGACCACATACACATAGAAGATAAATAATCACCAATATATGTATTTTGTGCTAAAAAAGCACTCATCAGTTGGTCCAGATCATCATCTCCCACACATATATATAACCAATGTTCAACCTATATTATGACAGCAAATCTTCTTACTTTAATGGACATGCTTCAATCCACTCCAACTCTTCAGCCATCCATACCATTGAAAATCTGGTGATGGAAAGCCCAAATCCCATTCTGATGCCAATGTTATTGCCATGCACATAGGCTTTCCATGATCAGATTTTCAATGGTATGGATGGCTGAAGAGTTGGAGATTGGAGTGGATTGAAGCCTGTCCATTAAAGTATGAAGATTTTGGGTATTAATATAGGCTGAGCACTTGTTATATATATATGTGTGTGTGTCTGGTAGATGAAGATCTGAACCAACTGATGAGTGCTGGTTTAGCACAAAATATGTAACTTGGTGATTATTTATCCCTTCTACATGTGTGTGGTCATGTGTATCGGTGGTATGAGATGGTATGGATAGTTGAGGGGTACTTGAAAGTCTGAGTTCAAATCCCTATATTTACAATTAGGCTCCATGTATGTGAAGAGTGCCTATATTTCAAATATTTAAGTACTATACATAAATGTATAAACATCATTATTATTCAGTTGTGTGTATAAGATCAGGTCCATACGTACGTTTTTTGGATACGGGACACAAAATGAATTGTGGAAAAAATAATCAGGTAATAAAGTATGAGACTTTGTATATTCAAGAATTAGTTTATACATATATTGTTTTATCTGTATGCAGAGGCGCACAGATAGGAGTATTGCAATATATAAAGTACAGCTAGTAAGTTACTTTAAATAATTTCTTTAGTGAAAATAACATTTAAAACCTATAATTTAAAAGTAAAACAAGTAAATTATTTTTGCTTGAATTAAAAGCCAAAAAAAAACAAAAACAAATGATTGATTCATAGACAATTTTATTTTGAAAAAAAAAAAAGTAAACTCCAAAAATCTTTTTAGATTAGAAAAAAATAAACTTGCTGGAGTACTTTTTTAATAGATATTTATAATTAATCAAAAGCTGGCAATGATGTGATATTACTTTTTTTTAAATAAAGAAAAACTGTTATGAAGAACCATCAAAGAATTAATATTACTTTTTTTAAAAAAATAAAACAAAACCTTTTTTTTTGTTTACCATTAGATTCATATTATTTTTTCTATATCCACATGTATGTGTGAATTTTATATATACTTTCATGGAATTGTGAAAAATATATTTTTAATAATTTTATTATTTTGCCAAATTAAAATGATATAAATGCCAGTATATGCACACATTTCCATGTGCACACACATATGTTAAATCAGTCATTATATAACATTAAAATGTGATAACTTATTTATTATTATATGACAACCCCCATATGTTATGGCACATCTGTGTGCTTATATGGATGAATAACAGGTAGTAGACACATGCATTAAAATTAAGCATATTCTGTAATATTATATAATTCAAGTATGTTCATAAATTATTATATCGCACATCTCTGTGCTTATATATAAACCTATTGAGATATTTGTAAATCACAACATGATAGCTAATTGTATATTAATCAAAATCAGAATTTATATTTATGGCATACTCAGCAGACCTTAATTTCATTGTTGTTAATAAATTGACATTTCATAGTAAATTTATTTAATCCTAAAATATTATAAATTATTATATGTTGTATTATATCTCATGTTCACAATAACAGTTATAGAGCTTTTGTTCCTGCGCTAGATTCATGAATAACAGTCTATTATATAAAAGGAGTTTACATTTAGTGTTTATCACATCCAATTCTTTATGATTCTGGATTGGCACAAAGGGGATATTCTTTAAAGTCCATACACTGCATTTATTTAGTTAAGTATTAATTAGAAAAAAAGTTTATAGTTGGTCAGCATACTAATAGTACTAAATGGCCAGAGCATTGGTGATCAGCATGTTATAGTATCCCAGCATAATTTTTTTTATATTCTTATGTATTATTACTTAAGTTTGTGTACCCAAATTAATGTTTAAATAATCTGACCCAAATTGACAAGGGCTAAATAATTAATTTGGTCTATAGTAGACCTATTTCAAATCCACTCATAAGATAGTTAATTTATTTTTATTGTTGATCATTAATGATGATGAATGATTATTACTTTTGTGTAATGCTGGTGAACTTATAGTTACTTACTGGTTAGTTGTGATCTCTCATGCTCATTGTTCATTCCCATAGTCAATACTCATAGTTTCTCACTTTATATTTAAGTTTGATATTTAATTTTATATTCTTTGACTTGGGGTTGATGATGATGAATGCCATTACCCCAATTCATCATATGTCCACCCGTACTGTTACAATATATATATATGAAAAATTAAAATGTAAATAACTAGCAATACACTAATACATTTCTAATTTTGGGTTTTTTTTATTCCATTTTAATACAATTCACATATTTTATTTCATTTTCATCTTTTTTTGTTACTGTTGTTCTTCACTACTCTTAGATAAAATATTAATTTTATAAATGTCAATAAAAAAAGGGATGGATACTTGTAATGATAAACATAACTTTATAAAAAAATCTTTGAAATATTTTATAAACATTTTTTTTGATAACAACTGGTAGTAAGGGTTGAACTATTTCAATTCTTACAACACCCTTCTCCTAACAAAAAAAAATATCAACATCACTAACAACTATATGTAACATGAATAAATAATTGTATATTTCACTATGTACACATTAAAACAAAAAATTTTACTGCTGTCTCTGTAGGAAGAACCGACCAAGGGAAGCCTTAATTACAACTAAGATTGAGCTAATGATAAAAAAAATTTCTAAATTTGTTAACAAGAAAGTTTTGTAAATACTGTTAAAGCATACCAGGCAAGATGACTTAATGTTAATTACTCATGGTTTAACAGTAAGTTTTTGGTCAATGTATGTCCCTCTTAGCCTATCTGGTATATTAGCCATATAGGCATTTTCTCCCATTTTTTATGTATTCTATAGGGTTCTTTATACAAGTTGAAAAACTTCTTGTATTGGTGTTCTTGTAGGTAACTAACATGAGTTTTGACTTGATCCCAATTTTATAATTTGATTTGGTACTTCTAATCCATTGTATCCAATTACATATATGACTTTCTTATTACCAACTTCATACTGGGCCCTAATCATATCAAATGATTCACATAACTAAACCATTTAATTCTTAACAATATAATAGGTGGAGGGAGCTCATAAAATTGTAGGATCCCTTCTTAACAATGACAGTCTTGAATGTATAGGTAAGGCTAAAATTTATTGACAGAAACTTTTTTTGGCTTTTATTTTCACTGTGCACTTATAAAATAGGTCAACATCATGAGTGGTATGAATTTATTCTGAAATTTATCTAGAAAGTTTCCTTATACCAGATAAAATTATTAACAACCAAAGATTCATGGTTGTACCTATACCTATTCACATCCTTTCTCTGTGATAAAACAAAATTTCAAAGTTAATCTTACCACACAATAAAAAACTTGTCTGCTCAATAACTATCAGCCATAGAATAACATGAATAAATTTTATCTACACCATTTTGTCTTTTGAATACCTTTTCATAGTTATATTCCTCTATGCAATAATCTATTATGTCTAACCTATTAAAATATATGTCACTTTTGTTATTTCAGGATCTAGAATAACCTTTATCCTTTTACTAAATTGTCATCAATCATGACATTTGTATGAGAAATATTATTGCTCATGTATCTTATTTCTATATGACTTTCCCTTGAATTCTGTTCACTTGCTAAAACAGATTTGCTTTCACCACTATCCATTGAAAAATTAGTAATTACAAAATTGGTAGTTTTATCAACTTGCAATTCATAATAATCTGTCTTCTCTATTTCTATCTTATTATCATCTTGGGATTCTTCGAATCCAAAACTACTACTCACAATTGCCTGGGTTGCAGCATATAATTCCTTTATAGTTTTATCTAAGACAAATATCATTGCTTAGTGCAGCATTTTATCCTCTATTATTAATAAGGTGCCTTCATCTCTAGTTTAACTTAATTCATTAAGGCTGGCTTCTAGTTAGGTATTTAATTCCTTAAAGTTGACATCTATTTCATTTTTTTAACTCTTTAAATTTGGCATATAATTTTTGGTGTCTTAAATACATTTAGTTTCCTAGAGGTAACATCTAGTTTGGCAGAATTAGCATTTATTTCATCTTTTAATTCTTTAGAGCTGATATCTAGTTTGACAGAATTACTTTATTTCATTTTTTAACTCTTTGAGCATCTCTAAAATGGTTTTCCAAACATATAAGTTTTCTATATCCTTAGTTTCAAACCTACCCAACATATTCTCATTAGTCCATAGTCTTTAATACTAAGTTAGTACACTAAAGAAAAATTAAAATAGCTACATATATATCTTTATATATATGCATATAAAAATTTTTACTTTATATTTAAAGAATCTAATCATATAAAATCTATCAAGACTTTCCATCTCCCTCTGGTATCTAAAAAAATAATCATCTCATCAACATACACATGCAATAGCAAAAGAAATAAAATCTAACAGACAACTCTATCCTCAAACTATCTACTCCTGGAAATTATCCAAAGACATTTTCAAAATTTTTTGATAATATATGTGTCAAAAACAAAATGTAATTTTCTCATAGTTTGATTTGAAATTACCTAGAACAATTGTTGGATCAACCGATATAATTCACCGCATACTGAAACCTTTAATTTGCCCCATGTTGGATACCAAATTGTAACTGTTAGAAGGTGAGCAAAAATCTTTTTGTTCAATATGTTCTGTGAATTGTGGCACCAAGGTGTAACCATATAAAATCGGTTAGCAGATACTTTTAAATCTACTAGATTCCTGTGATAAATTCAGTTATAAATTCTCCCCATGCTAGCCTTTGTATTAAAATATTATTAAACACAAAATCACTTGTTCACTGTAAAGGGTACCTTTGATCAAATCTAAACTATACTCATGAAATAGATATCTATATATGTGTGGGGTTTTGATTCATTTTATGAGGTCCAAATTTTAAACAAATGATCATAAAACATTTAAATATTCTCAGAATAATGTACATGCATGCAACTAAGCTCATATGATGTGTCATGACTCAAAGTGCAAATATGAAGTAATTGTGAAATAAATTTGTAAAATAAAATTAAAAAAAATCAAATGAAGTTAAAGTATTTGCTTCATCTTTCATTGTGACATAGATGAGAGGTAACAATAAAATGAAAATAACAATAAGTAATGGCCATTTCTTAACTTAAGCTTTCAATGACTCATAAATTAGATGGTAATATTTATTATTTAAAGATTTATCAAGTGCAGGGGTATTAACATGAAGACAGTAAAATCTGCGAGGATGGGATTTAATTATATTAAGTAGCAGAGAAAGAAGGGGGGGGGGGTAAATTTAAAATCTTTTTTGTATAAAATAAGATTCTTCTATATATATTATGTAGCATAGCGTGACTTACCTAAATTATAGCATTGGAGTGAGGATCATGTGTTTTACAGTAGTAAACACCATATCATGTCATTAGGGACATATTTTCCATGCAGCATTGCTAACATATGGCTCATCTTATTAAATATTACGTGCTTCTAGTCTGGGGGTTGCGATGAGTTTGAACCCATAGACTTTCTTCATGCCCTGTCCTGTGGATAGTTGACTTTCCCAGGACCACTCAACATATAAAAAGATCTGTGTGTCGGTGATTCTAGTACTCCTAGGCAGTGCCAGACCTCATCTCAGTTTATCTAAGAATTGCCCTACAAAATGGACTCTTAGATCTTTCGTTTTCTTCTTTCAGAAGCATGATCTCACTTCGGATTTTCTTTGTGTCAGCCCCACCATTCCTGTTATTATTGATTTATTTGCTTAATGACCTTATTTCGATGCTTTAAAAATGAGATTGTGTTCTGCTCATATATATAGAGTTCCAATAGTATTTATTAACTTAATTAATAATGTTATTTTAGCTTATTTTCAAAATCTCACCATCGTAATCTATTCTTTTTACTTAAGAGTATATATACATTGAAAAAAAAAAAACAAAGCTTTCTCTCTTTTTCAAATCTGAACTTAAAAGAATGGTTAAAAAATGTTTTTTTTTTTTTGATAAGTAAATATGATTTTTTAAACGTTATTTTTGTTAAATGTTAATAAAAGAGTTGTTAACAAATATTATTCCTAATGACTAAATCATTCTCAAATGTATTTTATTGTTTTTCACGACTGCAATGGCGTGAAAATAGTTTGTTATATGTACAATGAATCCTAGAACACTCCTTAAATTCATACATCAATCACCGTCTTTTAAAACCATCACTATAGCATTAATCCTAATGTGGTGTAATTTTATGTTGTAATAAATGATTGGCATCTTGATCTCACCCACCAAATATAACTATTTATGTATAGTACATTATTTAATACAAGAGCATATGAGGAACACTAGTGTGAATGACTATATATAACTAGCTACCTCCGGGTATATCACTCATTCATGCACATCCTAATAAATATATGATCACTTTATTGTTTTATTAAATATTTCATTATTCAAACCGTTTATGTTGTTCGAATTATCCTCTCTCCACTTCCATACATTACCTTATATATATGCGTTTTTATTAAATATATGAATGGGGTTCAAACTCATGAACGAGTTAAGGATATAATTCCTAGATTATATGATATAAGTTAGCCAAATCTTGATGCGATAAATATGTCTCATTGTTTCCTCCATTCTGTTAACGTCCCGGACTTAATTCTCATGCTGCCACTACTATGTTGTTCATTAGATGTTTGATTTGGTGCTTGTGGAATGAGTTCAAATCCAGGTTGGTCCTTGACCTCGGGCTTGACTGGGTTTGAAGTACATTTCATTGAGTTCCAGCTCATGTTAGATGGATCAACATGTTTTGACCAGTACAATATCTCTGTCCAATAAATAATAAAATCATACCAAAAGTCATATACATCCATAGTTTGTACAACCAATTTCATCCTATTTGACTTTTAATGCACCCATTGCACTTTTATGCTTGGCAATACTACCAGATGGCATCCTCCACTTACTAAACAAACTTCACAAATTAAAAACATGAGACTCAAACATAGCCCCATCAGACATTTTTGCAGCCACCTGGTCATTCGTAAGACAATCTTCCAATTTTAAAACATTCACAATTGTCACTTTCCATTCCAATATAATGTTCATCATTCCAGCACCATTCACTTATGTAACATCTGGCCTGCACAATTTTCCATCCTTGCCAATTTCTAAACTGCAACCAATTTTCAGTTAGTGGAAAACAATCTACCAGTCATCATATACTAGTCTTTAACTCTGACAATAGCTAACAGTATTGTTTATGTTACCATAGGAACCTAACCATATATAAAAATGAAAGACTGAATTTCCACATATTTAGATAGCAATACAAATTTTCCAAGGACTCTTGCAATATTATTTTGCAATGTAACAATTTTTCAAAAAATCTTTGTAACTCTAGTTGAATCATCATCATCATAAAAAACAACTCAATAAAATACTTCTTATCTTAATTTGAATATAAAAAATAATAGTAACAGCACACCATTCTGGAAAGATTATAAATTTAATAAAATATTATTTCTAAACATTACTTTTGACCAGAATGGTCATATTCATAATTATAAGTTTACATAAATAGAATTTATAAGTTAATAATTTATATATATACCATTTATGTGATAATGCAATGCATGTGATTTTCTTGTTTATTGTGTTGGTGTTATTTGTAATAAACCATGACTCTTTATATTTTCTTTTTCGATCATTGTGCTCAGTGCAAACAACTTTAATATTAAAAAGATCAAAATTGTGGCTAGACTACATTTCATGTTCTAAAAATATAGATTTAATATTAGGCTCTGTTTTAGCACATTTATATATGTGTGTGTGTTGTGCTAATCTTGTAGCACAGTTGGCACAAGACTCACCACAATAAACTGCATTACATGTTGTTTCATTACATTTAATTTCATAAACTATTTGAAGAGCTTGGTTTGGAGATAAATTTTATCTTTAGTATTGTTCCAAATTTGATTAAGATTAAGAGGGGCTCTAAAACTAATATTGAAATTGTTTGAAATTTTTTCATCTTTTTTGATATATGTAGTACAAAAAGAAAACTGATCCATGCATTAATATTGTTATTAATATACAATTTTTAAGAGTTCTATTTAATATATTATTATATCCTGAATTGACTATCTTTTATATTGTAATGGTAACTATGCGCAGAGCAACCAACTGGTGATGTGAATAAGAAAATATGAGAAGCAAATGATAGTTTTAGAATAGTCCATTAAATAAATAATCAACAATTATATAGTAGTACAATTGAATAGTATTTGGGGTTTGATATATATTGTAAGGATAACTTACAGTTAACAAACCACCTATACACTCATTTACAACCATCTCTAACCAAACCATCTATTTAATAATAGATTACCTATTATTAAATACATACATATATGTACACTTAGCAAAATTAAATAAATAACTAACATTTATTTTGACAAAAATAAAGTTAAAACGATACTGACCTAAATGTCAAACTTTTTGATAATCGACCAGATTTGAAATAAAAAAAAAAGGCAATTTTATAAATTTTTAACTTAATGATTATATAACAATGAGCAAGTAAATCAAGCATGAAAATTGAAACAAAACACGCAATATTAACACTTGATTCTTAACAATAAAGAGGATTGTAGAAGAAAATGAAGATCTCAACTATTTTCTTTTAATGGATATTTATGTTCCATATTAGAATCGAATTTTACATATTAGAATCGAAAATTACGTCGGAAGAAAAATTATGGAGATGGAACCAACAGGGAAAAGGCCCAGGGGCAGACCCAAGACCAGATGAATTGACCGAGTGAAGAGGGACCTGTAGGAGATGTTACTTAAGGAAAAATCGCTTCAGACAGAGCAATCTGGAGACGAATGATCCGCACCAGCGACCCCACTTGAAGTGGGATTAATCAAGCTGTGAAAGATTAGAATCAAATTTCTATCAAACCAAAAAAGATTTAATTATGTGTAAAACAAATAGAAATATTGATTCATTTATATACTAAAAATAAACCCAAGGATCTGAATAGATTATTAAAAAAATATTTTTTTTTCTTTGAAATCTGAAAGATATTAATATATAAAAAAAGAACAACTATTTAAATTTCCAGTAACAACTTCTTTATTTTCTTACGTTATTTTCTATGCACAAAAACATCTTAAAAATAATAATATATGTTTAAAAGTATATTATAAAGTGCTGTGAGTAGAAGAAAAAATATCATAGGTGATTCAATATCAATTCTCATGTCAACTAAAATATTAAATGTGTAGAACATCTATGTGGATAAATGGTGATTAAGAACATCGATCTTTAAGGGATGTATTGTACTTCATTATAATAAAACAACTGAATAATGCTGATAATCCATCAATTTGGAATAAATATATATCTATTAAACACTATGTGAGGAGAGCTCCACCAGGATTATAAAAATAGTGACATAATGAACAATTCTTACTTTGTCATGAAATTAATTTTTATTTATTTAATTATATATTTTGTTTTATTATTATTTATCATTTTAATATCTTTATCTTATTGATTTTCATTTTCAAATTTGGTAGCTTATCTTTCCAAAAATGGAAGCATCCATTTTAATTATATTAATTAAAATTATTAAGCTATATATATATTAATGATAGTAAATAAAATTAAATCTTATTCCCCATCTATAAGTTTGACAAAACTCATCTACATGAGATAAGATTTTGACTATTTCTAACAGATATTAACCAAACAGTTATTATTGTTACTAATTAATCTACTAAACTTAGTTATATATATATTTGGTACTAATCAGTATTCTAGGCCAGACGGTTAGTGGTGTTGTTTCTCTGCTAAAAATACAGAAATATGCCATGTCCACGGCCCAATATTTCTGTGCTTTTGCAGAGAAACTTATGACGTATAGAACAGTACTGTTCATATTAGCTGCTGCAAGTGTATATGGCATTGCACACCAATACTATGGCCCCCGCTAATGTGCTTTGCGATACTATGCAAATACGAAGACTTAACATATCGCTATCGTATGATGTGAGGGTGGAGAAAATTCAAGTGGCCATAACTGTTGTAATATGCATTCTAATTAAAGATCTTACCTCGTATCTGACGTACTATTTGATACTAATAATTGTAAGACCATCGCCATGCTTCCCTACAAATTTTGGAAGGTGGGAAAAATTGCAAAAGCTATGGCCAAGCACCTTTTCCCAAAATTCATGCGAATAGCCATGTAAATTACGAGACAAATAAAATGTTTGAGGTTGCATGTAGTTTTGGAAATCATTAACTTTGTTTTTCAGTGACGACAAATTATTTGTCAACCCCCCCACCCCCACCCAAAAAAAACATTAAAATAAGATTATAACTGTTGACTTTTTCAACTTAGGTTTGTTTGTTTTTTATTTTAAAAAAATATGGCGCCTTTTTTTTTTTTGGTTTAGCTATACAGCGATTTTTGTTTTGGTTTTATTTGTATACTTCTGACATACTAAAACTTATTTTTAAAACCAATTTTTATTAACATTTTTTTTTTTTAAAAAAAAAATAACTTTTGCCTCTTTTGTCTAAGTGATGACAAATTATTTCTCCCCATCTCCCCCCAAAAATGATTAAACTAAGATCAAAACTTTTGACTTTTTCAACTTTGGTTTTCTTTTTTAAAAATTTTCAAATACAGTGGCGACTATAAGGTGATTTATGTTTTGGCTTGATTTGTATTGCGTGATGTTTTTAATTTTGCCATTTTTGAAAACAAAAATATATAAATATCTGCATCAAATCTTGTATCGTAAATTATTTACAAAAATGTCAAAATACTGGTATAAAAAAAAAGGTTGTATCAAATGTCAAAAGATGAGTAAAAAAGTTGTATCAAATGTCCAAATCTTTTTTAAAAAGGCGGAGAAAATATCAAAATATTTTTTTAAAAAGTGGAGAAAATGTAAAAATATTTTAAAATAAAAGTCGGACAAATTGGGCAAAAAAAAAATATTTTAAAAAAAGTAGGAGAAATTGTAAAAAATAATTTAATTAAAAATAGTCAGGCCCGGATCGATATACTTGGGTGTTTTTAGCAGAGAAACAATGCCACCAAGTGGCTGGCCTAGCGTGCCGATTAGTACCATATATTTTTTTACAGATGCTTACAAAAGGGGTCTTACATTTAAAAATGAATGACTCATAATAATAATAATTATGAATCAAAGATAAAATGACTATAAATGTATTAATAAGTAATCTAAATCATTGATCTTTTGAATTTGTTTATTATTATTTATTGTATATATATTAATCTGAATTATATCTTTTCTTTAAAAAAGATTGTCAAGGTGTGAAATTTTATCATGGGATTTGGAATTGGAATATTAATCTTTTAAAATGATAAAAACTCATCCTTGTTTTTCATTATTATATTTATTTATCTTGTTATATTACATTTTCATTGTTTATTAAATGTTACTGAATTATTAATTTGATCTCTACTTAATCATTATCTTATTACATTTATATTAATAAATTAACAGATTAATCATTAATAGTTAGACAACATTTATTTATATATATATGTTAATATTATAAATATTTTAGGAATACATTTTTATTGGACATTGCTTATATAGAGGCATAATAATAAATAAGATTATTAAATCCATCTCTGAAGAGAGCCTATTGCAAATTCTCCATGAGTTTGAATATATTGTGGCATAATGGAGACTGAAAGAGGGATGAGAGGTGGACGAACTAGTCTAAATTATGTCTATATTTATCTAGTAATTATTGAGCTAGCATAGTGAAGATAGATGTAATCATGGACTTAGAATTTTGTCACTTCAGCATCCTATCCAAAGACCCTAAGTCCAACTGTAGTAAGATGTACTCCCTTTTCCTTGTGAAAACTGGTATCCCATTACAATATAAATCACCACAATACAGATATTAACAACTATTTGCTTCTACAACTGTACATTTTAAGGTTTGTGCATCAGGGAGCATGTTGTTGAAGCTATGGGGGTTTTCTTTCTGTGAGTCATATGTGTTATGCTATATAATTATTAGCATGTGTTATATAAAATAAAACATATTATGACAGTATGCTAATTAGATATAATAAACTCATGTATTTTTTAAAAAATAGAAAAGCATTATATCCAATACTTGCCTTAGTATATGCATAAAAATAACAATCAAACATATTAATAAATAATAAAATAATTTATTAATAAAAATAAAAAAAAGAAATAAGAGTATTATTTGTAAATTCTCTCTTGAATACTTCTCAAAATGGATATCAGGACAGAAGTTCAAATCTTTTATATCTCTAACTGTGCGTTATAACTTCTCACACCTATATTATTTATTACTATACAACTTTCATTGAAATAGTTTCATTCATATTATTCTCAGTAAATTATAACACAGTTCACTCCGTGAATAATTCAAATTTAAAGATTTTATTATTCTCAATCATTCATGAACAAAATATAATATCTTATCTGACAATCTCAAATTTCAGTTTTCATTCTATATTCTTTTATAGTTCAATGTCTTTTTATTTATTCATCTTGAATATTACAAAACAATATAAAACATTAAACTTCTCCCTTTTAAACTATCTTTGACAGAATAGCTCAGTTGGTAGAGCGTTTGCCTTAAATTCGATATTCAAGAATTTAAAGGTGCGAGTTCAACTTCTAAGCGAATATTGTCACTATGCATATAGGCCAGCAACACCTGAAGAAGAGTGAAGAATACTACTACTCGGAATGTTGTGTAATTACTAACATGTATTGTCTATTTGTGTGTTATTACTAACAAGTTGTTTGTATTTGAAAAGTTTAAATAAAGTCTAAAATTTTCTATACATTCAACATTCACTCATAAATGATGGAAATAATCCAACATATCACATCTTATCATTTTGTTTTGAAAGTCTTTCTTCTTCATTTAAATATATTTCCTCTTTTAATTATAATCACACAAACATTAAAAGTAGTTAGTGTTAGCATTTTATTTTGCTTGAAACTAAAAACTTTCTTGGCAGTTTAGCTGCAAAATTCTGTTTCTTGCTCTCTTTAGCAGCTTCTAGTAGTTAACAGGGAAAACACTGCACAATGTATTGAGAATAAAAACTGATGTGCTATTTACTTTGGTCTAGTGTTCTATATTAAAAGAATATCCAAATATAATGAATATTTTCATAGCTTTTAATAAATCAAAGTAATTTTAAAAAATCGACATTCCTTATATAATTTTTAACTTGATAGTTAATTCCTTTCCTCTTTTACTTCTTCAAACAAGAGAGAGAGATAGCTTTTAATAAATCGAGAGAAAGAGAGAGAGAGAGAGAGAGAGAGAGAGAGAAGAGAGAGAGAGAGAGAGAGAGAGACCCAGTAATCATCTTTGCATATTATTAACTTCATTTGCATAAGAAATGAAACCTTTTTGTTTTATTTATAAATTTTTGGGTATTGTCTTCTCTATGAAAATTAGTTAAATGAATATATCAGCATGTATTTACCGAATAAATAAAATCTTTATTCATTTAATTAATTTCTGCATGTGAATATTTCATTCCTCATTTGTTTATTTCCATTTTGTATGTATATATTATTTTACAAAATATACTTGCAATGCAATTTTGCATCACTATGACAATCGCTACATTATAGTTTTCAATGTTGCCTTTTCTGTTTGCTTCAAACTTACATGACATAGTTTCTGTACAAAAAAACATTTGAAGTCAACCAATTCATGTGAAATTGGAATATAAGAATGCTGGTGAATTGCATTACAAATGTATTTGTGTTTTATAATCATTTTATAATTAATTTGTGAGTTTGAATGTTGAACATACATATCTAAAAACTTTATACCATTTGATGGACCTTCATTTTCTATAGTCCAAACTAAAGAATATAAATAAAATAACTCTTCCTTGATATCAATAATTGTTTTTTCTTCAGCATAGATAAGAACATCATCTACATAGTGCATATACAAAGGTGATGTTGCTATAGTAAACTTTTTGGAATAACTGCTAATTCAAATTGGTTAAGAACTATATTACAAGTTATTCCACTTAATGGTAGTTCCAGAGGCCATCTGTGTTCAAGTGTATAAAATCCACTGTTGAATAGAGCTATAATATCCCCATCCATTTATCTAATAACATCAACAATAAAATTTATTTTATGCTTTTTAAAATTTAAATGAATTAAAATGTCATGCATTATATTAATAGATAACTGTTGTGATAGATACTAAACTATAAAGTTCTATTACATCTAATGAAACAAGTCCATTGTTAGGGTTATACATTTGTGAATGTAATATTTGCACGCAATCAAATGAAGATTTTATAGGCAGTTTTCTGAAACCAACTTGCTCATCAATTAACCACTCAGCTATTAATTTATCTGTTTTTATAAAAGTATGTGCCTCCAAAAGTTGATTTTCTTTATACATTTTTACATATGCAAAAATTCTAAGAGGAATAGCCCATTCTTGGATCTTTTTATATTCAAATTTATTAATAGTTAAAAATTGTAATTTTTTATTGTATTTATGATTTTAAAATAAAGATAATTTTGAACATTTAGTATTTATACTATCAGGAATTTTATACAATTTTTGTAAATTCTTTATTCTGTGAACTTTATTTCTAACTGCCTTTTTGCATCTGGAAATAATTATTTGAGACAATTAAGCACAAGATAATTTTAATTCTCTAAAATATAGATTGATCAATTCAAATTTTACAGCAATTAAGAAAAATAAGAAAATTTGGTACTAGTTGTTTAGCCAATGCAAGCCGCTTGATGGTGTTGTTTATGTGAAAAAACACAAAAATATAATGTTAACGAGCCAACCTTTTTTTGATTTATCCGATTTTGTTTTTATTTATCCAATTTCTATTTTTATTTTTATATATATAAAACAAATACATGTATTAATTAATTATTTTGGATTGTAAATAAACTAGTTTTTTTATTTTATTTTGTTTTAACAACACACATTTATTTCAAACAACAACTTGTCCAAATATGATACCACCATAATGTTACTGAGTCGACCTTTTTTTGATTTATCCCATTTGTTTTTTTTTTATCTATCCGATTTCTGTTTTTATTTTTATATATATAAAATACATGTATTAATTAATTATTTTGGATTGTAAACAAACTACTTTTTTTTAAATTTTGTTTTAACAACATGCATTTATTTCAAACAACAACTTGTCCAAATATGACACTGCAAATCGCAGCAATGTGCAGGGAGGGGGAAGGATAGTCTAATTATTTTTGATTTTGAGAAAAGTACTTCTTTTTTTTTTTGCTTTTAAAAAACTTTCTTTATTGTCTGATTTTTGGTATTATTTTTATATATAAAAAAAACTTGTATTAATGAATTGTTTTTGATTGGAAAGCAAGTAGTATTTTTGACACCAACTTGTCAAAAATGGCATCGAAAGCGCAGTGATAAGGTCTCAGGGAGGGGAATATGTCAGCGCATAGCACTGTAATATGCAGGGGGTGTCCCTGATGTTTTTGTCAATCCAAAGGATCATCCAAAAGATGCACTAGTCTAAGCAAACCAATCTTATGAATTCCAAAACGAGCTGCAACCACAGACATTTGATTTGTCTCGCAACAGTTCTCGTGCAAATGTGACTTTTCCTGTGAATTATATGAAATCATGCTTGTGCAAACCGTTTCAAATTTGTTTTCACCTTCCAATCTGTGTAAGGAACCATGGTGCCAGGCTTATAATTATTAATATGTAATACTATGTCAGGTAGGATGTAATATCATCACTTGGAATGAAGATTTTAAGAGTTAGGGCCAGTTGAATTCCAGACACCCTCACATGATGCAGTAATGATCTGTGAAGTGTGCATATTTGCATAAATTGTCACAAAGCACATAGGAGGGTAGGGCGTCATAAACAACACCATCAAGTGACTTGTATGGGCTAAACAAGTAGTACTGAAAATTGTAAAATTGTTCTAAAAATTTAATTCTTTCATTCTTAAAAATAATAGCATTTGATGTTTTCAAATGCTGTTTTTAAACATAATATAGTTGTCCATTATAAAATATAACTCAATAAATTACTTCTTTTCTTAATTTGAATATAAAAAATAATAGTAAAAGTATACTATTCTGAATAAATTATAAATTTAATAAAATATTATTTCTAAGCATTGCTTTAGATCAGATTGGACATATTAATAGATCTACTATTAATTTATATAAATAGAATTTATAAGTTAATAATTTATATATACCATTTATGTGACAATGCAATGCACAAGTCTTTCTTGTTTATTACATTAATGTTATTTGCAATAACAATGTCTCTTTGTATTTTGTTTTTCAATCATTGCGCTCAGTGCAAACAACTTTAAAACCAAGAAAATCTAAATCGTGGACAGACTTCATTTCATATTCTAAAAATATAGATTTAATATTAGGCTCTGTTTTAACATGTTTATATATATACATTTGTCTTGTGCTAAACTTGTAATGCAATTGGCACGAGAATCATCATAATAAATTGCATTACATGTTGGTTCATTAATAATAAAAATAAATTTTTATTAATAATAATAATCAAAAAATAAAAGTAAAAATAATAAAAATAAAATTAATAATAAAAATTCTGCTTTTATGCTGAAAAAAATAAAAATCTGGGATAAATTTGCTACAATAATAATAATAATATATCTTACATAGCTGTAAATAAAATTAATTTAAATTTGTATTCATTAAATTTACTTTTTTGTATTTTTTTTCACTGACATGTATTTAGTCACACACACATATCAATCTATATTTTGAACACTGAGATATATTTTATTTAGATGTTATTTATTTACAGAGATCAAGTGGAAAAGTAATTATTTAGCCATGGCACCCAAATGAAATTAGTAATATGTTAAATATGCATATATATTAGAAAATATTCACAAGATATCATACATATATTGAAGCTGTAAATATCATCTCATCTATCTACACTTCATCTAGTGCTAATGTTAGTAGCACTAGTATGGGTTTGAACCCAATCATTAAAGTGGTAGTGTATGTATAATTTATAATCAATATTATAAATTTTTATCAGAGTCATATTTCATTAATTTATATTAAAGCTAAACTCTTTATAATAGTCATTTATTTTATAATATTTGTAGAAAAGTATATTTTGTAGAATTATTCTATAAATTTCTTATTAAATGTAAGTATTAAAAGCCATCGTATTATAAAATTTCTTATTTATAGAATATAACAAATTCCTCAAATTTTTGTGAATAAAATTCTTTTTTATTATTATACTTTATTTGATTTTCATTACAAATCTCAAATTCAATAGGTTTTGTTTAATATGATGGCTTGTGAAATTTAATTAAGATAAAAATCAGATTTGTGTTATTGTTTTTTTTTAATTAGCAAATGGACCCTTGAGGCATGTTTCAATGCATGATTGTAGATTTCCCACCCAGGCAGGCGCTGACCAGAGAAAGTCATCAGAAAACATCATAGACATTGGACGCTGATAGATAAGACTGAATCATATAAATAGCTCAATTTTGGCTATCAGGATCAGTGAATAGTCATGTTCGCAGAGTGAATATACTTCAAGCCAGTTTAAGTTTCATCTAAATAATGTCGGGGTAAAAGAAGACTATTCACCTCCTGTACTCTGTCTCCACCTGCTCGATGAGACTCCAGTGCTGTCAACATCTAGCCCGTGATGCTAAATAAATCAAGAAAGCCTGCCTTCATAAGCCTGTCTCCAGCTATGTTTTGAGGTAACCCCGTTTGCCACAAGCCCCTGATCTTCTAACAACATTGGTTTTAAATTAATATTAATCTATGATTTGTTTATACCCATTTATTCGCTCTAAAATATTTATATGTAATGTCTATTCAATTTTTTTAAAATACGTCATTAATTTTATTTTTATAAAATCTAACCATTTTAATTTTAGTAGAAGTCCATATTATTTTGATACAGCAATTTATTTATTTTAATGTTGACTTAGATTAAACCGTCAAGTTAAGTACAAAATTCAAAGAGCATATTAAAACCCTAGTTTATTATTTTCTCCGGCCAAAATTATTGCAGGAGATGTAGACTTGCCATTAAGTACTTAATAGATGAAGATCATTTAGTTTTGTATGTTTGTTATTTTGGAAATGATTTCAACGATAGGAATAGTCTTAAAATTTTAAGTTTCCTATTCATCAATTAATCTTTACCCGTAATCATTTCTCAAAAGAAAATGTAATTTATTAAATTATTTAAGCAAAATCCATCACATTTTCTTAAACCAAATTTAGCTCTTTAGGTAAAATCTATTATAGAGATTTTAAAATTAATTTTTATCAGTATTTACATTGTATATCTCATTAGCGCCTATGTATTAATTATCATGCAGGATTTGTAAAATCTCATCAGAATTGAATTTGTGCTTTATATATATATAATTTATTTTAATATTTTGTTATATAACCATCGGTTGTCTATAAAGTCTAAGCCATTGAGAGATTTTAAAGTTTGAATATGTGGGAAAACAATCTACTCCTTTAGATTTGGTTTTAATTCTCAAAGTTTCTTTTATAATATACTTTCTTAAGTTTTATTGATTGCCCATGGGTTTTGTGGACATTCCATTACGCTAGAGAGCTAACTATTTAAATCAGGATTGAATTCACGTTTGTTTGCACAATATATATATATATGCGTGTATATGGTAATTGAATTCACGTTTGTTTGCACAATATTTATATGCGTGTGTATGGTATTACGTACTTTATGGTTACAATTATTCACATGTCATTATTATTGTTCGTGCTTTGCAACTTAACTCTCGGGACCTGAGGAAATGTAAATATGACTAATCCAATAATGTTAGTCTCCCATAAAAGTAGATGTATTTCCTACTAGGGATTTCCCTTGTCCAGATTCTGCCATTAAAATGTGCATGGGCACAAATGGATAAACCATCTCAGCACATCAACTTTTATTGATATGCAGAGATATGTTTTGGTTGGTGGGCCAGCATGTCCTCTTATTCATTGACTTCTCCTAGCAAAGCCTCTTGAGAATCGTAAGTGATCTTATGTGTTCTTTTATTGTAGACATAACGCCATACCACCTTTAGCATTCTTTACTTATTCTCTATTTAAAAACCTGAAATGTTTTCTCTACTGTGATGGCACATCTCTCATTAATCAATCCAGTTAATTAATTAATACAGAATTGTATTTATGTAAGATAAACATTTGTTTTTCCATATTCATAATTTACAACCTATTTAAATGTAATAATGGTCTAATGCAACTCATTTATCTTCAGCTGTCTATATATATATATATGTATGTATGGAGGAAGAAAATAGATTTATTTTCTTCAATTTATAAATTTATTGAGAGCTAAAATGATGGATTATTGCTGATTTATAATTGGCAGACCGCTTAAACAACTGTTTATATTTAGCAAACAAATGTATTATATTTTTGGCTGTATCAAAGTCTAATTTGTGTCTTAAATCGATCGCAATTGCTTGCTAAATTGAAATGCAGTAACATTTATTAATTACAATATTATCTGATTTACTTAATGAATTTTAAATTATGTAATTGCAAGTCCAATATATATAATCAAGTTGTGTAGACAAACATTGACGTATTTTGTATGATGATACTTATATGTGTAATAAATATATATTATATTTTACTTTGAAATATCTCGGTTGGTCATTATTCCGAATCTCTAACATAAATCTCTTTTATTAATTGTAAGATTTTATGGGTTTAACTCATGCCTTTTGTCATGTTGCCATGAAGTTATTATTATTGCAGTTCAAATCAATCAAATCTTCAACTTATTTAAATTATCAATCAATGTCAGGTATACTCCACACCGTTCTGTAATTGTAATAAATTTAGATAGGTATTAATTAATGAAATGTAAATCTGTTGTATTAAGTCGCGTGTGAACCCTGAACTCTAGCTGGGATGGAGTAGGAATGAAACTCGCTAATATCATCAAAAGCGTTGTTCACATAGTCATAGACTCTGGAGTACTAGTAAATAGGTTGATATTTGGTATTGTTCCTGACTTATGTATCTTGCACATACTAAATGGATATATGTTTGCTTGGATTCTAGGTCTTGTTGAATGAACACACGATTTTGACTGGTACAATATTAAGACTTATTTCCTAGTATTATTACTGGGCTAAATTCGAATTCAGTCATTGTAAATCTAAAGATATTTATTTAGTTAAATGGAGTTTAGATGCAATAAAATGTATCCTTTGTTTCAACTCTTTATCCCATATGTATTCATATACTCCAACACTTTGTACTGTCTTTTGTTGTCGTAATACTGTTGTAATATGTATAATATAGGTATAGAGAAGTAATAATCCAGGAAAGAAATTTATGTGCTATAATAACTATTAACATTAAATTGAGAGACTGCAAACCTCTCGCGCTCATCACTATCTAACAGCCAATCAATACTGTTTGCGCTTTATAAAAATAAATAACTATTAACGTTTAATTTATACTGGATATATACATTTACAACACTTTATATTGTCACATTCAAAAAAAAATTTACTAATTAGTTTTTATTCTTCATGTTAGTTTTTTCAAAGATTAATCTTTCCTTTTCATTTAGATGTTCATGTTTTTTTTTTTTATCACCTCCATCATTCTGTTTTTATGCTAAGAAAAAATGGAAATCATACTTGGAAAAATTCTTTAAAAAAGACAAAATAAACATGTTCATATTAATTAGACATTAATTTATAAGCATTTATTTAAATATGTGAGTTTTTTTTTATATTTTAAAATGTATATATACAATTTACTGTATTGTGTTTATTATACTTTTTCATGGTATGTATTCAAGAATAAATAAAAATTTTCATTTACATAAATCATAAAAAAGTTCATAATGGTGCATGAATCATTTTGCTAAAATAACATATATATATAAAATTATAGTAAAAATACTGTCTCTTAAAGAAATGATTGATAGTAATTGTGATTTTAAAAATAATAAATATTTTTTGGGACTACTGAATTCATTTATATATTCTAGTTGGCTTGCGTGTGTAGCGCAATGGGAAAGTACCACTATTGATAGAAATGTTCATGAGGTGATTATGATGATGATTATTACTATTATTGTTATTTATAATTATGATAGAAAAAATTTTATAAATATAAATTAGTTTTGTTATAGATGTGCTAATGATTTTTAAACATATTTGCAATTCTCTATTTCTTTATATAATCCCAGTTCTCTTAAAAAATATACATATATATTATAATGGGATGGGTAAGTAGATAGGGATCAAGGTGGGGTGATGGGAAATCATCATCAACCCCAGTTCAAAATAAATATAAATATAAAATTTATAAAAACATATAATATTTAACTAAGATATTAAAATGATGTTTATTATAAAAAAAAATATATAAGTAATGTTATGAGATCATAAGATCTTTCTGAGAGATCTGCCCAGTTAACTCCCTACAGTAACTATGATTATAATTATATAAGAATTCACAAGCATTATCAATAAGTATAAATAAGTTTAAGTACCACTCACTCATCATCAGTGAATGATTAATAATAAAAATAAATCAACAGTCAATCTTGTGACTGAATTTGAAATGTGTCCACTATAGACCAGGCCAACAATAGATTTAGCCTTTGTCAGCTTGGGGCAATTATTTAAACATAATTTGTATACACAAAGTAAGTGCTAATCCATCAGAATACATAACCATAAAATCAATATAGATGGGACACTAAAACATGTTGATCATCATCAATGCTCTGGCTACTTACTACCATTAGTATACTGGCCAACTATAAATTTAAATTCTAATAGACTAAACTAAAACAAAATGTAATGCATGGGCTTTAAAGAATATACTCTTTGTGCCAATCAGAATGATGATGTTCATTCATCATCATCATTGATGGGAATATCATCACCATCACTGGATGCCCATACACTAATATACATCCCCTTTTATATATCAGACCGTTAAGCACAAATTTAGCTCAGAGAACATAAGCTCCACAACTGTCACTGTGATCAAGAGATGATGCAATACATAATATCCTAAAAATATTTAGAATTAAGTTTATTGGAATAATTTTAACAATGAAATACATGTTTATTAACATTGAAAAAAAAATTAAATTAAGGTCATTAGAATACAGCTATACACATATAAGCCTTCTGATTTTGATTAATACACAAAATTTAAGTTATATTGTTTTACATATATATTCCAATATACAACACCTATATATACCCACACACAGATATGTGGTATAATTTTAAAATGAACATATTTATTGTCATAAAATAATACAATAAATGATTAATATTTATATATAAGTATCTATCTGACATGCACTGGTATTTATACATAAATGTGCAGTAGAATTGATGAATATATTTCAACCGGCATATAAAATACATAAGTGATTGAATTTTAGTTATCACATTTTAGTGATATATATAATACCTTATACTAGGTTTACATAAAATACATATACATCATCATAAATCTATTTAAAAACATATTTAACATATATATGTGTGCATAGAAATATTTTAATTTGTCACAATATATTTTTCATAAATGATTCAATACTGAAAGTATATTAAAAAAATATGAATCATGCTATTTAATTCTTTCATAACAGTTTACTTTTTAAAAAAAAATAGTAATATCAGTTTGTAAAATTCCTTTTTTGACAGGTTACTCTCAATTAATTAATATCTTTAAATTAATCGAAAAAGATTTGTTTTTGTTTTTTGTGTGTTTCTTCTTTTTCTTTTAAGATAGGGTAATCAATAAAGTCAATTATTTCATTTATGCAAAATTTTACTTATCTTTTAAAATATATAGATTTTTAAATGTCATTTTCACTAACAAAATTATTTAAAATATCAGTCTCGATATATATATATATCACTATCACGAGTTGCACTTAACATTTTTAAATTTAAAATATAGATTTTAAAATACCTTTTTTTCTTTTAAAAAATGGGATGGTCAACGAATTAAATCTTTACTCTTAGATTTTCTATCCAAGCAAAATTATTTCCTTGTTTTATCTTTTTTAAAATTAGATTTTTAAAATGTCTTTTTTTTTTGTCTTTAATAAATAATTTAACAGAATATTGTCATCTCTATACATCTATTGCTTTAAAAATGTCATTTTTACTAAAGAAATTAGTTAAAATTTTGTTCTCATAAAATGCTACTCGTCATATATCTTTGTTCTTCTTTAAGTACAAATAAATCAGCATACATATAAAGTAATTCTTCAGCAAGCTAAGGAATAGTCCAGGATTGTCATCATTGGGGAAGGTATAATTCAAGTAACTGTTGACATTCAAATGGTTCCACTTACACTTCAAACTAGCAAGCTGTTTTCTAGAACACATTTGTAGCTATGAAACCCAAAAAGATTGAATCATTTTCCTCCATGTGAATTCAAACTCCACCATCATGAATTAGTAGCTACTGCTTTTGGACTTGCCCTCCTTGCATTCTTACATCTTCATAGTTGTTTTCTGGCCTGATCTGGACTACTCTGCTAGCTGACTAATGGCTAAAGCTATCAACTAAAACTATTATTAGTTAACTATGGGAAAACCAATTCTTTTTAGATCTAAAGTGGGGTGACAAAAACACATTAATTGAAAACTGTTTTTATCTTTTTAGATTTTTCAAATCACTTTTAATTAAAAGCTACTTTTGAAAGCAACTTTGAAATTTTATCAAAATTATGATCTACATGTTTTTATGTAAAAAAAAAAAGATTTCTAGTAGATAGAAATTTTATAATTATCAGTTGACATTTTATCATAAAACATGCTTGTTTTTAATTTCAAAATCAGAATTCAATAAAAATATTTATTAGACATTTTTAAATGTTTAATTTATAATAAAATTGTATTTTAAATTCAAAATTATTTAATCCCTTACTGTGTTTTTTATTTCAAGGAAATGAAGAAAATATATACAAAACTTTTGTCTGTTTATTTCTACTTTTCTTTTAACTTTATATACATTTGTGCATACATACTATGTTATTGTGTGCCATATAATACAACTATTACAATATATATATAATATTCATGGGGCAACTAAGTACAATTTAGCATATTACAATATTAATTCATCAGTCAGACCTCTATGGAATCATTTTAATAAATTTGCAAATAATGCCCTCCTATCAATTCTAATCTATTAAATAAAAAAAATGGTTACTTTTTGTCCATAAAGAAATTCAAACAAAGACATTCAAAAAAATTTAAACATTGAACAGAAAAATTGTAACTCTATATATGAAACTATTTTTTTTTAAAAAAAGGACAATTGAAGATATTAAAACTATATATAAATTAGTATATAGATATTACTAAGGTCTATCTCATAGTAACAATGAGTAAAAGACAACTAATAAAAGAAAATGAAGTTGATAAATCTTTTTATAAATTGATGACAAGAGAAATTGGCCAGAAACCAGGATCCTAAGTATTAATTTGAAAATGTGTTGTCTCTGAAAAATTCATTTTCCTTGTTAAATATGTTATTTTAAAAAGAATGTTCTATCCTGAAGAAAAGTCTGTTGATGAAGCTTACTAATATCGATCTGAAATAAAATACAGAAGATGATCTGATATCTTTCATTTCCATTCCTAGTTTGTCATAAGAGCATGCGGTATTTACGTATTAGACCTGCTATCCATACCTTCTCCAGTGAAGAGGAAGGGTGTTTGTGATGGCAGAATGCTGTAGTTATGGCACCCTTGCTCCCATTGGAGAAAGGTAAGGCAGTCTGTCGTCGCAAACATGAGCAGCAGATCTAACACATAAGTACTGAAAAAATTAAAAATAAATTAAATTCAAATATTAATTTATAAATGTTTACTTCCTCCACAATTAGTTAATTTTTTTTCTTTATTAAACATTTTTCAAATTATTTGCAAAAAAATATGCGCGTCATCAGGTTTAACTGAGAAGATGGAATTTGAGTTAAATTCAAACTTTTTTCTCTATTTTTTTTGTTAATTATAAAATGTAAAGCATTTTATGAAAAATTTTTCTTTTTTAATGAAATGTGTTATTCTTAGTTGATATTTCATTATTATTTTATATACTTTGTTATATTTTAATAAAACCTGCTTCATTATAAAAGAAAAAATGTCTGTGTTCATAGAAAACTACAAGGATGAATGATTTTAGTTAAAAATTCTTTTTCCCCTTTACCATTTCTATTTTATTATATAAATTCACTGAAAGCAGTCAACACTTAAAGCAGACCAATATCAATAACAATCTCAATCTGTTGTCAAGGTAACCTTCTTTTAATAATAAAGGTGGAATCCCATCTTTATGTATGGTCCAATAGGTGAGATTCCACCTTTATTATTAAAAGGCGATTGCCTTGACAACAGATTAAGATTGTTGTTTGTTATTGATATTAGTCAGATTAAGTGTTGACTGCTTTCAATGAATTCACATTTATTGAACTAATTAGCCTTGAGCACTATTAGATTTATATATATTAAAGTATATGATAAAGTAAAATTTTATAATGCAAAACCAACACACTAATTTAAAAAACACTTCATATAAATTCTAATTTCATGCTAAAATAATAGACTTACTGATATGGAAATTTAAAAGCCCATGATAATCTTGTTTAGAAGTTAGAAGTTGTCAGATTTATGATACTCTATTATAATATTTTGATTAATACTAATTCGAGAATGCTCACCTCTAAAGATTGCTAATTATTTGAATTATAAACTTATCAAAAGCTTTATCTGAACTAAAATAGATACTAGTTGATTATTCATAAAAGCTAATATGTTTTAAGTCTTATTTTATGCAACTAAGAGAGTACACGTTTTTTATATTTGGATAACTTTCAGTATGGTTTAATTCATGTAAAAATGCATTTTCTCGCTGAGTCATTTATAGCATTTTGAGAATGTTAAATTTCTAATAAATAAAATCTAGGTATTGATTTGGAGTGCACTCATGACCATTTTAAATTCTAAGGACTGTCCAAAATCACTGCTGACACATCCAAATGATAAATGAGATCAAATAATCTACATATGGCCGCAATATGACCATTCATTATAAAATTGCATCTTATACCAATAATTAAAACACAAATTTCATACAACTATCCCTTGATCAAATCACATGAGGTAAAATATACAAAATATAAAAAATGGGAGAAATGAATAAATTTCAAAATATTAAAAGCTAATAATTTCTAAAATATGAATTTAAAATATTTAAACAGAAAAAAATAAACAAAAATAATAATGGACACATATATTAATTAAAAAACCAAAGTTCAATAAATGTAAAATTAATCAAACCAAGCATATAATTTTGAAATAATATAAAAGTTTTTAATTTTTAAAAGATGAATTTTATTACAATATAGCCTATAAACATATGTTGAAATAACATAAATATTGAATAAACATAAAAACAACTGCCGAAGCATATTAATTCTACAATTAATAATAAATCGTATTTTATCTTAACATTAGCTGAAAGAATAATTATCTAAATTAAAGAATATTAATAAAAAATTAATAAATCAGATTTTTTTTCTTACAATAGCAAGTAATGTTGTGTGCTTCATTTTTCATTTGTCGTTATTTACTGGTGGGTAAATAAAAAGAATCTAAATGAGAGATTCATTTATTAAATTTCTCAAAGATTCTAACGCTACCTACCAACAGCGAAAAGGTTAGTGTTTATCTTATTTAAAATACAATACCTCTTTTACATTTAATATAATCAACAAATTTTTATTAAAATCTGTAAAAAAAAATTTTAAAACATGTTTCTGTGTTCATTTTTGATGGTAAAAGTCACTTTGATGTTAATAAATAGAAATTCACGTAAATAGATATATAGATTTGTATCAATTTCAAGAGCCCATAAGAACTTCATGTGATCAAGTGTAGATCCGATATCCACATCAGGACATCAAATGTAAATAACACTATTTTTTTCTTATCTCCATTTCTTTTTATAACTATATGGAACAATGGAAGCATGCAATATCAAAGTGGTAAGAAAAAATCTGATTAATTGTAAAAATAATATGCTTTATTTTATATGGTTATGGGCATATATTGTAATAAAATTTGTATTTTAGAAATTATAAGCTTTTATTTTTCAAAATTGGTTTGATCAGACTTCTGCATTTTTTGGGCGATACTTTGTTTTGTCGAAAACATTCTCTCCTCTCCTTGCATACTTCAGCGCTTTGCACCATCATTATTGTAATACAATTTGTATTTTATAAGTTATAAGCTTTTAGTATTTAGACTGCACTCATCACCATTTTGAATTCTAAGAATCACCCAAAATCACTGCTGACACATCCGAGTGACACCATGTGATTTATTCAATGTTGTTTATCAAATGGATGGCAACAGCTGTGGCTTTGGGTGATCCTTAGAATTCAAAATGGGAGTGAGCACACTCTAAACCAGCACCAAATCTATATGCAAATTTTCTCAAGTATATATGTGTGTATAATGTTTACTATATAAAATTTTAAAACTAAAGATACATATTTAAAAATTACCAATAAAAGAAAAAATAAATTTAAATTACAAATAATAATCACAAATATAAAACTTAAATAAATGTGAATCATTTTTTAAACAAAATTTACATATAAGTATTAAACAAAATTTACATATAAATATTTATTTTTATAAATATTGCATAGGTTTTTAATGTATTAGAATAAAATAGTAAATTAAATTAACCTTGAAATAAAAAGCCTCCAACAATCACAATTAATAAATCGGCCAAGATGGTGACTTCTCCTTTGGTGAGTAAATTTTGATCTTAACAAGTAATCACTCTCATCAGTTTCAAATCCTTCTTCTCCTGTGACCAATGGTACCTCGTCCAATCCCAGGCTACTGTTAGCTTCAGTACAGACTCTAAAAATTATTATAAATGAATTAACATTTAAAATATATAAATTTTCATTGATTATTTTTCATTTTACTTAAAAAGAACTTATGTCAATGATTATAGAATTAAAAAAAAGTATATTTAATATAAGGAATATAAAAGATATTATGATAATACATATATAATATGAACAATTACGAAAGAATAAAAACATTCATTAATCTTTTAAATTATAATAATTTATGTTTACTTAGAATTACTAAAATATATTTGTAAAAAAAAAAATTATTAAAAGTCAATATAATAATAATTGTTCTCAAAAAAATGTAGTTAGTTTTAGTTAACTATTTGCAAATGATAATGAGTTTATCAACTGTGGTATGCTTAGTCTCATGAAGATGTTTTTCCTTTACTGCGATGTTTTTTTAACAAAGCTGTTAACATTGAGTCTTTATTATTATTAAGCTCATCATATGACTGTAATGGATCATGTATCAAATCAAGAAGAATGATTTTTTTTAGAGCAATAATAAATGATATATCCAGAATATTAATCCTTAAACTTTATTTAACCTTAGCCATTATGATAGACATAAGAGGAGAATATTTAGCATGTGCATGTTAATCAAGTAATAAATATATCCAAATAATATGAGAGCTTAATGATTAACAATGCAAAGTAAACTATTTACTTTACCAGATAATATAGTGCTATAATATACTAATCCTTAGACTAATTTTTGAATTTTGCCTTCATCAGTAATAACAAAGATTCTAAATATAAACTAATTACTTACACATCTAGCAGTCATTATTTATTTCCATAATATTTTCAAGCTAACTGCCTGAAATTCAAAATAACCAACATATAAATCAGATATCAGGTTAGTTTTTTTATATTTTCAGTTTTATATCAATTGCAAACACTTTTTATTCTTTGATTAGGAAAATTAATGCCAACCACAATATCCTATGATTTTCTCAAATACTTTTAGAAGACTCTTCATCCTCTTTTAGTGCCATCTACTGTAAGTTTGGTAATAAATCAACATCTGGATAACATTCAAAACCTTAAGAGTTGTTTTTTTTTTTAATTTGTGACTGCTAGATGCTTAAGTACTTTAGTTTCAGTTTTAAATCATATTTCTTACTAACAAAACCAAAACTCAGAAACTGATCTGGGAATAGGAATATTATATCATCTAGTGTCTACAGATTACTCAAGCTTCCATTCGTTATTTCTAGGATAATGTGAAGAGATTTCTTTTCAGTCACTAATTTTGATGCTCAAAGAGAAACTGAATTCAACCATAACTTGACATATGTGAAAATTATTATAGTAATATTCATATATAAAAGGCTCAGCTATATCTTTATATTTCATTTAATGAATCATATATAATAGTTCCATAGCAAATTATTACAATATATCAGTAACTAAAGCCCACTTTTGCCAGAACTCCATTATATAAAACCATAAAATAATCCTAATATCAAGTTAACTACAAAAAGAGATTCATCCAAACATTAACACATTTATAGTAGAATAAATTTCTTACATAGGCAAAAATATAATGAAACTGCATCCATAATAGTACAATTAATGCAATGAGTTGTTTAACTCCAATGACGTATAGTCCAAAATTGAAGAATGACATATTCTAAAATTACATAATCATGATAAGTAAACTGGAAAAGAATTTAGATATTTATTTTCAAGAGTCAAATCTTATGGAGAATGTTGAAGAAAATAAAGATTTAAGCTATTTTGGTCATGATATTTCTAGGTAAAAATTTGAGAGAATAAAAATATGAATTAAATCATTTTTGGTCAATTTTTTTTAGTACATTATATTTTTATTGTCAAATATTATGGAACAGAGCAGAAGCCATATAGTCCTTAGTATATGAATAATTACAGATGCATTAAAAGCTGTTAAGTATTATATACAGTATATATTTAGTAATTGCTTGAGGTTGATTGTGCACTTATGAAACATGAAGAGGCATAGAGATGAGATGTACGGGCAGGTTTGAAAAAGGTGTAGCATTTCTTCCAGCTATTTACTGCACAAAAGACATACTTGTTCATTTTATATTGCAAGCTCAGGCATGTATGGAGCATAATTATTCATATAGAAAATTGGAAAACTTTCTTTCAATGAGAAGGACTATATCAGTTTTCTGCATATATTCATGATATTTATGCTAATCACAAGAAATATCATACAGAAGAATTAAAAAAAATATCCACTAGTTCTTGTTTTCTTCAACAACTAGAAAATCTCTTTCTACAGTTTTCTGAAGACTACTCAAGCATTCTGATTTGCATATCTCCAAAATGATAAACTTCATTGTCAATAAACAAAGTCACTTCTGATAAAATAAAAATCATTAAAGCAATTGTTAATAGTATATTAGTACTTCATTCATCTCAATGCACTTTTATGTTAGGATAAAAACATTTACAATCGCCAATTTAACATCCATGCACCTGACATCTTTATGTCAGAAGTTTCATTTTTTTTCATTAAATGAAAATTAGCATATTCAGACATTTCAGTTATGGTGGCCAACAAAAATATGAATGGTATAACATTGTATTATTTTATCTTCTAAGATTTGGCTTATATAAATTCAGAACAGTTATTAAAATAGCAATTTTTGGTTGGTTTCTCATCCCTGGTGTTCGCCACGGGATGGCGTTGATGCTAATCAAAAACATATACATATAACGATTCCAGGGCCGGACCTAAATGATCAATTTGATCTAAAAAGATCTGATTTCTTAGATTTGTAATAAAATATTCTACTAACTAATACTATTATATGATGTTAGTTTTTTCATTTTTGTAAATGTTTATTAATCTTATCGTTTTTGAGTTTGTGTGAGTGTGTCTTATTAAAGTTACAGTCTTTTTTTTTTTTTTGCAAGAGTAAATCAATACTTTTATTCAAAAGCAAGACGTAATAAGTCAATGTTTATTAATCTTAGATTATTTTTTAGTTTGTGTGTGTGTCTTTAAAGTTACAGGGCTTTTTCTCATTTTTTTTTGGACTTTATGTGTGTCTTTTTTTAAAGTTACGGTATTTTTGGTCAAGAGTAAATCAATTATTTTTATTAAAAAAGCAATACGTAATTCTAAATCTATCAAAAGTAACGCCATTTATATACTACAATTTAGAATTGATATCCGACTACTATTAGTAAGAACCGTCATTGAAAGACTCAATTGAAAAATGATACCCGACTAATTTCCGTTTTCTTTTTTTTGGGGACAGTAATGAATCAGAAAGTGGGTTGTTTTTGTTAACTCTGTCTATATAAAAAGGATACCGTTATTGAAATACTAAATTAAAAAAGGATAGCCGACTAATTTGCGTTTCTTTTGACAGTAATTAATCAGAAAGTGGGTTTCTTTTTTTTTTTTTTTTGGTAAATCTTGTGTATATATATTAAAAAAATACCATAATTCAAATACTGCACTGAAAAAAACCAAACCCCGTTGAATTTGCTTTTCTTTTCTTTTTAAGACAGTAATTAATCAGGAACTGGGTTGTTTTTGTTAGTGTGTAGATATAAAAACTAATCTTATTTTGAAATAATAAATGTAACAAAAAAAATAATAATAATAATACCCAACTAATTTTCTTTTTTGGACAAATAATTCCTATAATTAGACACTGGGTTGTTTTTGTTTGTGCGTATATATATAGCAAAAGTAACTGGTCACGGACGAATTCTCGCGAAAACGGTACTTTTCGCATGATCCTTGAAATTTTTTCCGTTTCGCACCCTTAAAAGCAATTTTTGAGGGTTACCCATTCTTAATTGAATCTTCAGGACATTATTACTAAACTTACAACAATAAAGCAAGTTACAACACATTAAAAAAAATAGACGTCTTATCAAATTTTAAAAAAGTACGGCTGCTTCAAATACACACACTCACACGAAACTACAGAGAAAATAGATATTCTACTATTACCAGAAAACGATGAACAAAATCAACTATTATGGCAGCCAATCAAGGCATTTCTTTCTCTTTGCTTTTAGCATAGAAAAAAAAGAAGCCATAACCGGCAGCCGTCGGGAACTCTTTCTGTGTTTTATCATAGAAAGAAGTCTCATTTGTGTTGGCTTCTGTCGCAGCCACCACCTCGGTCCAACATAACGTGAGGACTCTTTTCTGCGTTTATAATATAGAAAAATTCCTCTTTTGTTGGGTGAAGGCCGATGAAACGGTATATTTCTAGGAATTGACCTAGAAATAGCGACATCTCGAGGCAAACACCAGGGATGAGAAAACAACCGAAAAAATGTATTGAAAAATATGCTTTGGAACTATCTTTTCTAATTATTGAAAACTAAATTCGTTTATGGATACAGTCCTATGATGATCTTTATTAATGAATTGGAATTTCTAGTCATTTGATAAAGACAGACGCTCTACAATATAGATGAAACAATAATATACATAATAAGCTTTTTTTTTTAAAAAATTTAAAAAATATGTTTATTCTCTCAACTCAGAAATCTTAATTAGATTTTTAAAATCATCTTTTAATCTTACCAATAACATTAAGAGCTATATTTATTTTATTCTTTTTTTTTTTTTTGTTACATTTTGTTTGGCTAGCATGATGTTATATCATTTTTCAAATTAAATACATAAACTTCAAGTATGTTTCCAAAATAATCAAAAACAAACTATGGTCCTAGGAGCTATTCAACACAAGAAAGTCTCTCCATTTATCTGAAATAAATCAAACTATTGCATAATATTACTTAATAATCTTAAAAATACCATGCACATCATGACTTCAATCTGAAAGCTAAGCTAGCCCAAAATGATATTCTGAAGCATTCTCAGGAATAGATCTACTGTGGCAGAAGCAAAGACCTCAAATTTACTAATCACATTTTACAAATTGTAATCTATTAGGTAGATGATAAATATGTTTTCTTACTTAAACTGAAAATATTATATCATATATCTGATTTTAGGTAAAGATGGAATAAATCTATTGCACATAAGCAATAAAAAAATAAGTACTTAAATCTGCAGAGTGAATTGCCTAGGATTTACTTTATTCAAGTTATATTTATAAACTATTCCTACAATCATATTTGTTGTGAATTTGGGCTTACCCATTACTATAAAAAAAACAAAGAACATTATCTCCAAGAATAATAATTGGTCTATGTTACAAATGAAATGAACAAAAAAAAAAAATCTGTAAAAATTAAAAATTATTATTAAGTAATTTTGAGTAAACTTGAATATTCCATATAAATTCAATTTTGCCAAATATTATCCATCCAGTAATAATGTCTAAGCCAGTAGTCTTCAATGCTTGGTCAGCAGACTAGCACCGGTCCGCAGAAGTTTTCTGCCAGTCCTCGCTAGACTGGTAGGAAAGTTTGTAATAAAATAATAAAATTTTAAACTTTTAATTAGTATAAACAATTTTTATTTATTTTTTCATCACAATTGCTTGAATGAAATTAATTATAAATCAAAATTTTATTTAAATTATTAGATAATTCTATAATTACTAAATAATAATCAAAGAAATTTATCTGAAAATGCTATCTTTAAAAAACAAAGCATCAATCTTATAATAATTACACCACTCCTTGCACGTCTATACCTAGTAGGCATTTCTGTATTGCGTCAGCTCATTTATTGGTTACATATAGCAAAATTTTTTATTGCATTTGTATCAACTTTTTATTTTGTGTGTGACATTTCTTTTTGAAATTGTAAACTTCACAAAATGGAGACAGATCATTGATGATGATTTCCCTTCATCAAGAATGTAAATCTATTATCTTTTTTTTTTTTTTAAGCAAAATTACATTTTTATAATGATTGTTTTATTTCTACGTGACACTTTACCACAACAACTTTTCATTCTGTTTCTTTTTTTTAAATGGGTAAAAATGAGATTAAAATAATACCAGATTCAAAATTTTAAAAAAAAAGTTTTTTATTATACAAACTCCATATATATATAACTTCATCTTGTATATTTAACATTAAATACAGATATTACATTTATCATAATCATTATCATATAATTACACTAGTTGTGATATTTTCCAACATTCAAGTGAGTAACATTTTATTTTTGCATGTTTTAACAATGAAATAATAACCATAGCAATGCAGGCACATTAATGAGAACGTTCTGTTTTCTGCAGCAGTATGACTGCGCAACTTGAGAAAGTGTTCAGCATGTGAAGATAAGCAACATCATTACAATACACAGTAACTAATGTGTAGTTTTGGTCAGTTATAACAATTATGCTCATCTAAGGCTAAGCAGTTTAAATCTTTAAGAAAATTTATCTGTAGACTTCTGCCGGTCCGCAGGTGTGAAAAGGTTGAAGACCACTGGTCTAAGGTATTGATATGATTTTACTTTTTCTTCATAATTAACATTTATATGATAATATCAAGAAAATGTTTATACTTGGTCTATTTTAATATTTAAATACAGGTATACTTTATATTCTTGGAGTTTTGACTTTCTAAACATTTTTTATTCTATAAAATTTTTACATATATCACTTTTAATGCATATTTTTCATGTTTTATTGATATATTATGTAATTGTAATTAGTTCTATAGCAATATGTATATGTCAATATTTAATTAATCTTCTATAATAATTCAAAATTAAAACATTTCTTGAATATTTAAATATTTTTCTAGATATCTAAAAAGAAGGGAAAAAATCAAACTAAAGAATTCATCGCTATGACCATTCACATGAATAACATTTGACAAGTAGTAAAAAGTCTAATTATTAAATATTAAGCCTGTAAAAGGCATGACAACAAATTAAAAAAGAAAAACAACAAATATTGAGTTTAATTTGGCTATGTTATTTTAGCTATTCGATAATAAACGTTACAATATCACTGATGAAATGTATTGTTGGATATTTAGAAATAGGGCCTGGCCCTATTTTGACACCTGACGCCTTTTTTTTAAAGAAAACACGAAAGTCTTGTTTAAAATGACCTACCAAGTAAGACAATGAATGTAAGAATAATAAAAAACCTTGTATTAAATAAAAATATTTAATAAATAGATAAATTGAAATATCTGAGTACCTATTTTATCATTTAAAATAAGTGCATCGTGGCGTCGGCATTATTAGAAAAACTCCACTTCCTAGTGCAAAAAAAAAAAAATCAATGAATGTTTTAAAACGTATTGGTTTATTAATATCTTATCTGCACCTCTACACTAAATAAAAAGCTAGAGAGAACTACTTTGTCATAGAAAAATAATTTATTTATGCACAATACAGTAGATAAAATTAAATCTCTTATTTTTCTAAATACATATATTTCAATAATGTTCTGTGCTCATTACGGAAGGAAAAAAGCCCATTCCCATGATTACGGACATTTTTCATATTATCATAGAAATAATGTTTAATACGGTATATAAATTTTACTATGGCATTATTTTTTTAAAAAAAAAAAAGGAAATAAGAAGTTGATAAACTTATATATCTAAAAAAAACGAATTTTTTGTTGGTTAATAAATATCTTGAATATGATTGTAAACTTGAATTTTGTAAAATTTATTATGAAACAAATTTACTACAATATTTTGTCTGGCTTAAATATTATTAAAAATCTTTACTGATAGTTTAATTAATGGGGTTATTTATGTTATAAAATTAGTCAAAATTTAAGCATTTTAATATCTAACATTAAACCTTATAAATTGTAAGAAAAACTGTACCTCGAAAAATAAGGTTCTGTATCTTATATACATAAAAAATAAAAATAGAATTACATAATCTTTTTAGAACACTTATGGCTTCTTTTTTTAATACCTTTCTCTTATAAATGCTTTTCCGTCTCCATATTTAGAATTTAAGGAGTATTGGCTTGATTCTACTACATTATAAAGAGGTACATTATTCGCCATTATGAATCTTGTTTACTTATTAGCGTCACCAAACGGAGAATTTTAAAATTATTAAAACTACAATTCTAGTTATTCAAAACATATAAATTGTCAATTACATATCTTCATAGTTAAAAAAATATAAAGTTTATTTCAAAACTTCTGCGTGTTGTGTTTTTTTTTTTTAAATACAAATGAACATTATCATTTAAGCCTTGAAAATCTAAAATTCCAAAATAATATTTAACAAGTCTTATATAATCAAGGTTACGTTGAGAATGATTATATAAATAAATAATCAATCAAAACAAGATTGAAATAAATAATTATTAATAACTATATTATAATATTTATCGAACCGGCTTTCATCTCCATTGAGACTTTCTTAAGATATACTATAAAATTCAAATAATCAATTAACTATATCTACGCCATCTACTGGATATTATTTACATTAAATTGCACTTCGTTTTAAAACATATACCTATATGTTATAATCAAATAAATAAATAAATTTAACATATTTTACATTTTAAATATGCATGCAATTTACAATATTTATTTAATAGTGATATTAGCGATTAAGCCAATGCACATGCGCTTTAAAGATAAATTATAAATGAATACTCTCACTTTTTGTGTCTGGAAAAAGTGAGTATTCATTTATCTTTAAAACGCATGTAAATTGGCTTAATCACTAATACCACTATTACAATATTCATTTAAATAAATTAAAACTAAACAAGTTTTATACTATAATTCCAAAAAAAAATTTAGAATTTTTTTCAAAAATATTATCTTTTAAAAATTTTATTTACATATTTACAATCATTTCCTATATTTTCCAGCTATTTAATAAAGCCTATTTTCCTTCTAATTTTGCTGGACCTTTTAGTATCTTTACACATTTGTCCAGTTTTCTTGAATATACAATGTTTCATAATATATTCACTTATAATAATCCTTCACATACTTTATAACACTCATATTTTCTTCATATTTCATATTATGTCCTATACCCAAATAATGCAAATATAGTCCTGACCTCATATCTTTTCTATTAATGGCTCGATCTTGTTTCTTACCTTTCTCAATTGCCAGTTAATTTTATAAACTAGCCCCACTATATTACTAACATCATTTAACTCTTTTGCATTATTTAATCATTTACCCAAAATGATATTAATTTTCCAACCTATTTTTACAATATTTGGCAATTTTTCTTTCATTAATCTTTTATATACCTTTTCTAAATATGGAATAGATATACATTTACTATCTCCATACTTATTCCTATTATTGCCATCTTTGTTTATATACCTCTTTTTTACTAACATCATCCTATTATTCTTTAAATTAAATCCCTTTAAAACTCACATTCTCAGGCACCATGGCTCATTAATCTTTTATATACCTTTTCTAAATATGGAATAGATATACATTTACTATCTCCATACTTATTCCTATTATTGCCATCTTTGTTTATATACCTCTTTTTTACTAACATCATCCTATTATTCTTTAAATTAAATCCCTTTAAAACTCACATTCTCAGGCACCATTGCTCATAGGAATTTGGATCAATCAACCCTCTAGTCTTTTCATCTTTAATATAATGTTAAACAAGTACCTCATTCATCAGCTCTTTTCTTTAAAAAATGTCTAAAATACTTCAGTCCACTTTCTTCTTTCTCCATTGTAAATCTAATATTACCATTTTTATTTAACTCATTAAAAATTTTATTAATATATTTACTAAAAGAGGGATGATTAATGAGATAGTTGTTGAACATTATATTAAAGATGAAAAGACTAGAGGTTTGATTTATCCAAATTCCTATCAGCCATTATGCCAAAAAATGGGAGTTTTAAAGGGATTTAAATTAAAGAATGGTATGATAACACTAGATAAAAAAGAAGCATATAAATAGAAATTAAATGTGGAAAATGATTATGTAAAATAGGTTGCAAAAGGAAAGCAATTAGAAGAATTTTTGATAATAAAATAGATAGAATAAATGTGAAGGTCTATTCCATATTCATAAAAGATATATGAAAGATTAATGAAAGAAAAGTTGTTGAATAATGTACAAATAACTTGAAAAAATAATGCATTTGGGTAAATGGTTAAATAATGCAAAAGAGTTAAATGATGTTAGCAGTATAGTGGGGCTAGTTTACAAAATTAGCTGTGGAAAATGCAATGATATATATAGAACAGAATGGCAATTGAAAGCAGTAAGGAACATGATCGAGCTATTAATAGAAAAGATATGAGGTCAGGACCATATTTACATTATTTGAATACAGGGCATAAATGAAATATGAAAAAAAAAATGTGTTATAAAGTATGTGAAGGATTACCATAAAAGAATATATTATGAAACATTGTATATTCAAGAAAACTTGGAAAAATATGTAAATATAGTAAAAGGTCCACCAAAATTAGGAGGAAAATGGGCTTTATTAAATAGTTAGAAAATGTAGGAAAACAGGCAAAAATCTCTATACAGTAGTGCCACTTAGTGCTAACCAGAGTAATCAATGGATGCCAGAAGGCTTGTGCATAAAATCCCTATCTAGTGCCTACTCATCCAATATCCCCAGACTAGTTTCTAGCTTGTGACCTTCGTCAGTGAGGAGTTTTGGATCTGAGAGCACTGCACCTCGATCTCAGCTGAGATCTAATGCAACCCTCTAGCAAACACCTTTTATCTCTACTTAACTACAAAACTATGAGAATAAAATTGAAAAACACAATAATATTTTCAACCTAAGCTCAATAGCTTATATAGTCATATGGATCTGAACTCAGTTCAGTATCCATACATTTTGGTGTCTTTGGCTCTTTAACAACCATAACCACCACTATTAGGCAGGATTGGTGTTAACCCACTAAACATCACATGATTACTATTTCTTATGCTAGCACATTACTGTTATTAAAACAGGCAAAACTCTCCATACAGTAATGCCACTCAGTGCCAACCAGAGTAATCAATGGTTGCCAGAAGGTTTGTGCATAAAATCCTATTTAGGGCCTACTCATCCAATATCGCCAGATTAATTTGACTATATAAGCTATTGAGCTTAGTCTAAAAATATTATTGCTTTCAATTTTATTCTCATAATTTTGTAGTTAAGTAGAGATAAAAAGTGTTTGCTGGAGGGTTGCTTTAGATCCTAAGATCTAGGTGCAGTGCTCTCAGATCCAAAGCTCCTCACTAACGAAGGCCACAAGCCAGAAACTAGTCTGGGGATATAGGATGAATAGGTACTAGATAGGAATTTTATGCACAAGCCTTCTGGCATCCATTGATTACTCTGGTTGGCACTGACTGGCACTCCTGTATGGAGAGTTCTGCCTGTTTTAATAACAGTAATGCGCTAGCATAAGAAATAGTGATCATGTGATAAAATGTAAGTCATGATTGTAAATATGTAAATAACATTTTTAAAAGATATAAAATATGTATTTAATTATTATTATTTTTGAAAAAAATTGTAAAAAAAATTTTTTTTTAATTATAGGTATAAACATTTTTTAGTTTTATTTTATTTAAATGAATATTTTAAATTGTATGTATATGTAAGATGTAAAATATGTTAAATTTATTTATAAATGTATAGGTATAGTTTTAAAAAATGCAATTTAATATAAATAATGTCCATTAGATGGAGAAGATATAGTTAATTGATTATTTCAGTTGTATAGTATATCTTGAGATGGTCACAATGGAAATAAAAACTGATATGATAAATATTATAATATAGTCATTAATAGTTGTTTGTTTTCAATCTTGCTTTGATTGATTATTTATTTATGACAACATTATGAAAAAATAAATTGTATTGAATATTTGACCATTATTGTAATATATATTAATAAGTTTTAAAATAATCTTTTAAAATAAGATTATTTGTTTTTATTTACAGACATGCAATTGACAAAATGCAAAAAAATAGCATTAACATATAGACTAAGAAATACTTTATTATGTATTTCTTGTTGAGAAAGAAGACATACTGTAACATGTAATATATTGCTTTTAAACCACTAAACATCACATGATCATTATCTCATACTAGCACATAATTGTTATTAAACAATTCAAAACAAAGCAAAACTCTCCATATAGTAGTGCCATCTTGTGCTAACAAGAGCAATCAATGGATGCCAGAAGGCTTGTGCATAAAATCCCTATCTAGTGCCTACTCATCCAATATCCCCAGACTAGTTTCTGGCTTGTGGCCTTCATCAGTGAGGAGCCTTGCTCTCAGATCCAAGGCTCCTCACTGACAAAGGCCAGAAACTAGTCTGGGGATGTTGGATGAGTAGGCACTAGATAGGGATTTTATGCACAAGCCTTCTGGCATCCATTGATTGCTCTTGTTAGCACAAGATGGCACTACTATATGGAGAGTTTTGCTTTGTTTTGAATTGTTTAATATATTGCTTTATAATAAAAATAGTTATGAACTGATGGAAAGTAATTGCAGACTATGATTGATAGTTTTCATCTGTTTACTATTTAATCACATAAAAAATTTAAGTCATTATCATATTTCAACCATTAGTGATCCCTTTCAAGATGAAGGTGTCTGCAAGTTTAATCCAGTTTCTCTGATCTCTAGCTTCTTTTTTCCACCTCACAGCAAACTAATTTATTTTCTTCATCTCCCATGTGGTCTCTTTCTAGGTCTTTCACAATCTCTTGGAATCTGTTTTAAAATTCCAACTATCCATCTCTTATATGTTCCTAGTGATATATTCAGGCCACATCCTTTACATTCTCTTAACTCTTTCAATGATGTCAGTGATATTATTTCTACCAAAAGTATTCTATCCAAGTTCAATTTTATGATTAATTTCCTCCATTATGTTTCAACCTGTATTAACAATCTACCAAATGATTACTTATTGTAATTTGTTCTAATTCATGATTATTGATCTTTATTTTATTTTTTAAAACCTATTGAACATTCATGTTTTTTTTTTATTTTCATTATTAGTTTTTTCTTATTTTCATCTAATTCTTACAAGCATTATTTTCAAAAACAACGACAACATATGTAAAAGCTAAATGGTCTAAATAATCTCCATATATTTATATTCTCTTAAAATTCCATTTTAATCCACAAAATGCTTCTTGTAAAGCTGCTAAAAAAAGGTTTTTGAGATATGGAATCAACCTGTTATATAACCTTCTCATGTTAATCTTCTTAATATTATTAAGTAATCTAATCATTGATTTTGCATTTTGATAAATCTTTTTCAGAATATGACAATATCCTGGGTCTAATTATTGATGAGTTAATACTTTAATCATGATACATTAAAGATCAGTCTTTTCAAGCTATTGTGCATGCGTTTTTACAAGTGTTAATAATAAATGAATACTTTCATTTCCAACACAAGATATAGTATTTATGAAAGAATAAAATGAATCCACTTATCCCTTCAAACCCAAATGCTTATATATGGGCAAATCTTAAGTACTGCAAATGAAAGCGTGTGTTGGAAATGAAAGTATTCATTTATTATTAACACTCGTAAAAGTGCATGCACAATAGCTTGAAAAGGCTGATCTTTAATGTATTACAATTTATAAACATGCGCTATATAAATAAATGCTTATTTAATCATGATAGAAATGCTTATAAAATAAAATGCTTTTTAATAATCTATAAATCCAAAGCATAATGGTAGCTTATATTCATTAATCCTTTCTATAACTTTTCTCAATACTTGGATGTAATCCATTGCCCTAAAAACAGTTTAGTTAATATTCAAAGTTCACTCTAGATGAATTGTTATCATCTCAGAAAAAATGTTTGTAGATAAAAAAACTCTGTAATTTCTAATATCTTCTTTATCATCCTTTAAAATGTGTATAGTTCTATAAATAATGTGTGTAGATATATATGTTTATATAATATTTTTATTATAATATTAATATAAATAAAGTTTACAACAGAAAATAATTACCATAAAATTTACAAGAAATTGGCATGGACTGAAATTAAATTAATTATGCAAATTAACTATATATAAATATAATTCACACCCTAAAAAATAAGCAGCAGATAGAATAAGCATGTATCCAAAAGCTTAGAAAATTATACGTAGTTTTTTTTCTTATCAAGCAACGTGTAAGCAATATATACACTACTAAACATGTTTGTCTAAGAAACTGTCTTTTCAAGGATTAATATTTAGCTCAGTTTTATATATATATATATCACTATCAACCGCACACAGCTATGATTATGAAGCCATAAAGCTTTGAAAGCGCTAAGCTTTAAATGAATTTAATAATATATATAACTTCTTTAACGAGCGTTATAAGCGCATAATTATTGATATTATTGTAATGAAATATTGGGATCTAGCTGGTCGTTCCAGATAGTATACAATATAATCAACAAAATATACCAATAAAGGATAACAACACAATAATAAAAAAATTTCTGAAACTTGAATTATTTCCGTTACTCCAAGTGAGAAAACATATAAATATAACCAATGTTATATCCATACCTGATCGAGCCTGTGACCATACGAATATTGCCACAAGGTTATCTTTCCTGACCACATATCTCTCGGGTGCTGCACTTATTAAAGAGTTACAGCACTTGGTTAATTTATAAAATTTAATGGGATTATTAATACTGTACAACTATCTGCACGTGTTATTTACTACTCAAATAAAGCACTCATTATAAACAAACCCTCTGGGTAGATTAAACTATTTAGAATGGTGAAGAAAACGAGACAAGACAGATAGAATAATCTATTAATAAAATATTTTATATAATAACATAACACAAAAAATATTACATGAAACATTTAAAGGTACAATATAATCATTAAATCTAATGCTATAGTTAGGTGTTTAAATCATATGAATGTCTTTAATATATTGAAATAAGTTATCAATTATAGACTTTCTTCCAAGTATTATTTAAGAGTCTAATTCATATCTATCTCACTAATATTTGGAATTGCAATTGCATATAATGGTATGTGAAGAGTATGTGCATGTGTGATATATATTTGTCAATCATTTACATTACCTAGGTTTTTTTCTCTTTTTTTGATGTTGACTAATGTTCTGCTGGCCGTTATAGGGAATTCCTCCATTTCTTTAGAAGAGATGGCCATTTTTCGGCTCCGGCTTTTTCATGGAATTTTTTCTTCCTATACACAGTGGCTTCACAGTATTAAGATGTTAATGGCTTGGCAGGTGGCAGGCGGTACACTGGCAGTTGTTTCATGGTGAGGTGACCGTACAAGCACGGCAGATTTGGATCAACCAGTGACCATGATGGCCCTTAGTCACACATTCTTGAAGATTCACTCATATAGTAGATTTGTCTCATTTTCATTCAATTTTTTGGTCTGTCTTAAATGAAGATGTCTTATACTCGGCTTTTTTTTCAAGGTCTGCTCTCTTCAAAGACCTACTACTCTCTTTCCTCTCAACTCAAGTTCCACTACCAAAATCTCCTCATTAATTAATGTCTCTCTCCACAAATCCTTTCCGATCTTGATCTATTGTTCATTGGAATTTGTAGGTGTTTTTTTCACACCTTTAACTTTAAAAATTTCTTTATAGAAATAATAAACACCTCCATACTTCCACATTCTTTTTAAATTCATATAAATAAAGATACAATAAAAGACAATTGACCCCCAAGATGCATTTCGTGCTGAACCAGTACTCATCAGTTGGCCCAGGTCACTATCTCTCATATATATCTTTATTAAATGCAAAGTATTTATCTAGAGTAAATTGTTACTTTTTCATTACCATTGTCAAACTTCCTCCACTCACAACTTTGACGCCATCCATTTCTGATAAATATACTAACGATTATTACTAATCATTTTCGAAACTAAAGATTATCTCTAGCACAGATATAAACTTTAAACCTCAGTTAAAGATTAATATATCTGATTCTTTTTTAATTTTACACACACGGAGTTATTAACATTTCTCTGTCCCGTATGTAATATCTTTATAGAAATAATAAACACCTCCATACTTCCCCATTCTTTTTAAATTCATATAAATAAAGATACAATAAAAGATAATTGATCCCCAAGATGCATTTCGTGCTGAACCAGTACTCATCAGTTGGTCCAGGTCACTATCTCTCATATATATCTTTATTATATGCAGAGTATTTATCTAGAGTAAATTGTTACTTTTTCTACAGCTTACATAAAATTTCTTTTCTTAAATTCTACTTTTATAATATTTATAACATGGGTTTTACATTCTTCTTCCCTTTTTTTTTTTTATATTAACATTGTTCTCATTTAAACATACAATAATTTTTCCCCTTCTTTGTACACACATTCACATATGTATTTCATTTAGCCAAAATGTGTATTTTGAAGACCAGATTTTTATCTTTTATCATAATCTAATTTCTACTGATACTTTCATTATAAATTTAAAAAAGTCATCTTTTTAAAATATTTGATTCCCCTATTATTTATATCTTCTTTTTACATTTTCATCCTAAACTTAATATATGATTGTACTATTTCTAACTTTTAATATTTCTATTTTTTCAAGATATAAACTTTGAAGGGTAAAAGATAAGAATCTTGTTCGATTCTATTTTCCTCTCTTTTGTTTCATTACAGTAATTAATGCATTCCTTTCTTAAGTGATTTTAACCATTTTAAGTATTTGTATATTTTCAACAAAAAAAACTATAGTATTTAATATCATTTAATATCAAATATATATACATGTGTGATCACAGTATGAGCAATCATATATATATATATATATATATATATATATATATCACATTATATATATATATATATATATATATATGAGATATATATATATAGAGAGAGAGAGAGCTATTATGAGTATAATAAACTCGCATTTATTTTATGGTATTTAGTTATTTAACTGTGATCCAGCTGGTTTGCATATAACACCAGATCACTGAAGATCTGATATAAATTAGAATAGCATCAGTCAGAAGAAGAATCTGTGCATATGATAAAAATGTAATTGAGAGTAATTAGTGTGGCAATTTTGTAATTGAAAAAGCTGTGAAATTGTATATAAATTAATCAAATTTTGAAAATGGCATTCCGTAAAAATGTTTAGGAATTTGATGCGAATGACATGGCAAATTGGTGTTTGTACATGCATCATATAGAGAAGTATATGCTTATTAGTAAAATAAAAGATGAAGATGCTGTTGTAGCTGGAAGACAAAGATGTTCTACAAATATCAAAAAGACTTTGTGAACTGAAGCCTCTAGAACAGTGGTGCCCAACCTTTAACTTGACGCGAGCCAGTTGAGAATTTAAAAAAATTTGGGGAGCCACAATTATATATTACATTTTTCATATTACATTTATAAACATGGTACTTGGGTACTAAACCTGCAATGTAGGGAGATAGGTGGGGGGGTGGCCTATTCACATTGGTATCAATCCGCCATTTCTAATGTGGCCAAAATAACATGTACACGGATCTTTCTCGATGAAAACATCAATATATACAGCAAAATATATATGTGTACACGAATCTATCTCGATAAAAACAACTATTTACAGCACTAAACATCAATATATATATATACAGCAAAATATATACGTGTACATGGATAAAAACAACTGTTTACAGAACTAAACATCGATATATACAGCAAAATATATACGTTGTAACGAGCACAGACGTTCGTTACATTGTTTTTTATTTATTTATTAAACATGAAAGTAAATTAAAAAGTTCGCATTTAAAAATTTTCTTTAAGAATTAAAAATTGAAATTAAATATCATCTTAAACTCTTATATATTAAATCGCACAGATAATGAAAAATTATTAAAATAAAACTTTATTAAAGAAAAAGTATTTCAAAACTAAATTTTAAAAAGATTTGGAGATAAAATTATATCTTTAAATTTATCTTTAAATATATTTTTGATTTGGAAAACAGGTTAATTAATCAGAAATGGAAATGATAAATTTAATTAGTTAAATGTAAACCAGCCTTGGGCATTTAAATGTAAAAACACCGGTCAGATAGGAAAACAATAGAAACTGTTAGCAAATAAGAAGAAATCCCTATGGAATCGGACCGCAGCGAAAGGACCATCGCATCGGTGACGTAATGTAAATTCAATCCTTCACATTAATATAAAAAGGACAAGTTTGGAAATTATTAGTTAGTGAGTTATTATGATTATTACGATGTGACAGATAGATGTTAGTGCGGAGGTGCGGGAGAAGAGATTGAAGGACGCACGTTCAATCCCTTCAGTTTTGCTAGTAAAGAAAGAGAAATGAACTATCGTTTTTCTACATTGAGGACCAGTTAAAACAAAAATCTCCGGATGGATAAATAAATCAGCCTTCAGAATATTAACCTCTTTAGGACGGCGTGGGAATTTACGTTCATGGCAAGCAACGGATAAAGTTGGACGTTTTAAAAATCGTAAGAACTTTATATTCACTTGAAACAATAAGAACTCTAAATTTTAAAACTTTTTAGTAAATAATGCAATAGAATCCTATCTGACCAAACTAAATTCTTTATTAATAGTGTTATTTGATGTATTTTTTTTCTTATTTATGTAAAATCATTTCCATTTATTTATTTAACTTTGTTCTTTAAGTTTATTTATGATTTCTGTTTTCCGATAAATTGAAATATATCAATATTAAACTTAAGTCGGGCGTGAATGGCTGTATAGATTTGTAAAGTTATATTAGGGGAGGGTAATCTTAGGTTATTTATTTCATGGTTAAATTGGGTCAATGGATTGGATATATTGGTGTGATTAATAGATGTAATATTGATTCGCTACGGGCAGAATCGCTTCATACGCAGCACACTTCCGTTTGCCTATGGAAGGAATTATAAGTCGGATACCGCAGTTCCTTTCTATGGAGTTTTTTGTTTTATTGCTCTTCTTTGCAGATAGATGTAATATTCCTATCTCATGGGAAGCAATTTCTTCTCTTAACTTTTTGTGCTGCCGTATTTTATTACATTGAATACATCGATATATCAGATGAATTGATGCCGGTTTGACTACGAATTTTAACCTAAGGTTAAATAGGGATAGAATGTTTATTTTCAAAAGCAAATCTATGTGGTCTATTCATACTTGACCCTAAATAAAAATGCATTAAATTTAAGTTGTTTATAGACGCTTGCATGGATTGGTTATCGGTTAAGTATGTTTTGGGTTTTCATATTTGATCAAAATATATAGACATTCGATAAATAATGATACCTTACGGTGAGTATCTAAAATGTATTTATTCGGATGTCTTTTAAGTTATTGGTGACAATGCAAGTATCTTATGGTGAATACTATTGGGTTACATATAAATTTCCCTCCGCAATTGTCAGTAATCAATAATTTTGTATTTCGATCGTTTATGTTTACTTTGAAATGTGTTTAACCGTGTAATCTATGTAACCGATCTATATTCAACATTATAAACAAGCTTTCATAAATTTATATGTGAGAACTTAATTAAAGTGTAAAATTATAATATAATAGTAATTAAATGTAAATTAAAGTCAAGTTAAAAATAATGTTAAATGTTAAAATGTAAACTGATACTAAAACAATTTTAAATCTTATATATATGTGCGTAAATAAATTTTTGTATGTTAATTACTGGCAGTGGCTTATTTTATTCTTTTTTTATATATATACTCTTAGATTATCTTATTAAATCTCTGCTATTCCACTGAGCTAGTGACATGGGCTAACGACCGGAATCAAAATTTAAAAAAAAAAAAAAATTTTTTTTTTTGACTTACGTATCTGCCTACTCTATAAATTTTTCTAGGTTCAAATGCCTAGATGGCGCCCTGTAGTGCAGATTACGTGAAGTCGCAATTTCTCCGGATCGTTAGAACGTGTACATGGATCTATCTCGATAAAAACTATTTCCAGCACTAAACACAATATATATACAGCACCAAACCAAACGTCTACAAGGATCTTTCTTGATAAAAACAACAATATATACAAGAGCACTAAACACAATATATATATATAGCACCAAACCAAACGTGTACAGCAAAAAAAAAAATTGGTGTAATATGTTAAAAAGAAAAAAAAATGTAAATACATTTTATTTATTAAAAATTTGGTAACATACATATAAATTACAATTACAGGAAAAATATATTTTATTTAATGTGAAACCTGACACTGCATATCGTTATTGTTTGTATTGTAAAAATGTTTATTTTTTAGTGTGTGCATGTGCCATCAAGGAACATAAAATATTTTATCAATTTTTTTGAAGAGTGCAATTCGAGCCACATTAAACATTTACGTGAGCCACATGTGACTCGCGAGCTACGGGTTGGGCATCCCTGCTCTAGAAGAAGCAGCATAGATATATTTTGAACTGACAACATCTAAATGGATGTCATGCCTCCATTTTAAAAATAAGAAACAAGCACTGAATGAAAAGTATTACCATTATGATATAGCACTATGGTAATTAGTATAACACTGTGAATTTAATGTTAATCTGTAAGACATGCTCTTAGTCAATCATTATGGGAGATGACTGACAATAAGTTACATCAAGTTTCCCTCAGTGATGAAGCCTTGAATGTAAGCAGATAGAAGATAAATGTTAACACAAAAGGCCCTAAAATTTCAAAATAACAAAGATGTAGCAACATATGAAATGATTATAAATAAAGCTGATGTTAGTAGAAGATCTAATTAAAGAAAGACTAAATTTAGAGGTGTTAAATGTCACATATGTGGCGAAAAGTCATTTCCAATGTATTTCTCACCCAGAATATAAAGTTAGAGAAAGATAGTTTTGTGCAGATTTTAAATAGTGGGGAGGAGAAATCATAAATAAAATTAAAGTAAAACAATAAACAGTGTAGATAATAACTACATTTGTTTAAACCTATGAATTCTTAAACAACAAAAAAACAATATGGAAATTGATAGTGATGAGTGTTTATTCTTAATTTTGCTTAAAATTGTTAAGATGGTTTTAATAAATGTCATTGATGATATAATTATAAAACCTTAAATTATATGTTCAATTTTTTTTATTTATGAATGTCAATATTATACTGAGATTTTATATTATTTATTTTTAAATAAACTATACATTTTTACATATTTCTTTTGAATAAATTGTAATACGATATATATATTTTCTTACGGAAATTATTTTTATTATTTTGAAATGCTTGTAGTCAAACATCAATTGGTATGGGGGAAGGGGGGGGGTATGTCTAATCTGAACAATGAAGTACAATGGAAATATTATAACCCATAATATTGAATGCTTGCTCAGTGGTATTACATTTTTATTCAGAAAATTGTAAAGTTAATTATATAATGTGAGAATATTGATGCATTTATCTATTTTGTTACTACCAGAACTAAATTATTGTTAAGTTTCAAATATAATCTCTGTTCTCAATTTCCATTCTTGCATTGTATCAATTGAATAATTTGATTTAGATTAGTTCAAATTGTTTAATACTATGCTTAAGTTTAGTGTATTTGCAACTTACTGTTTTGTGCTAAGTAGAATTGCTAACATTGAAAGAATAAGGATTTAAATGTGGGTTTCTGCATATTCTTAAGAAAAGTAATAAGATGATGCCTAAAGGGATCTTGATTAATTACATCAGTTCAAAACAAATTAAAGATGTCCAGTGAGATCAGGTCTTCATAAGAAATATTCTTGATTCTAAGCAGACATGTCAGTAATAGATTTATTATCTGATAAAGCCTTTAGCATGTTCATCATCAATCTTTTGGTTGGGGTACACTGCCAAATTCCATTACAATATATGAAATATTATTGCCATTAGATAATAAATTTAGATCTCTTTTTATCTAACATTCATATCTAATGAGAACAAATCCTAAAGAAGAAAGTTAAGTTTACCAAAAAAATCACACACACATACCTACTAACCATACAAAGTTATTTTTGTTTAAATAGTCCGGTGGTCATGAAGAACAGAAATCCTTTTATAATACTATATGCAATTCATATATTATATTTAGCATATAAATATATTTATAATTTTATTCAAATTATTAATCAAATAATTATCAATAATAAAATAAACAAAATCTATATTAGATACACAAAATAATTTATTAAAAGAATAACAGGAATGATGTAACAGCCATTAATATTGAAATTTACATATTAAAATCTACCAATGCATACATGATTGACAAGTTAACATATTATCAAACTAGACCTAGCCAGCACTGATATAAATAGTTAATAATCAAGCAACCTATATACTGAGAGCTTAAAACAGAAAGACATAGGTAAAATGTCTAATAAAAATACAATAATCTCACTACTGAAAATAAGATTTAAAGTAACGACATTAAAAGAGCACTTAAGACCACATATGTAAGTATATCAATATTAATTCATTACCATAGTCATTCTTACTAATATATAATGACATCACCCTTGCTCTCATTAAAGTATTTATTAAAAACTAAATTGAAATAAGCAAAATGTTTAAACTTTGTGTTAAATACTACTATATAAATATGATTTGCTCTAATGATGCATACACCCACAAAGCTGAATTTTTCTAAAATGTTTATATATTACAATAATACAAATAAATATGTATATGTGTGGCTGAGTGCTTTCAAGGGAAACAGCCCTCATAAACATAGCCATATTGTAACTCAAGAAAGTAGTTAACTGCATTATGGCTATGAGGGCTGTGTCCCTTGAAAGTGCTTAGCCACCCTTACACATGTTTATTTTGTATTATTTTTGTATTATTGTAATAAAAACAGTTTAGAAAAATTCAGCTTTGCATATGTATGTGTTGTTAGCAAAAATCATATTTATATAAAACTAAATCATTAGATAAATGAAGCCATAGAAATTTGCATTTAGTACCAACAATATATCAAACTAAATACATTTCATTACTCAATATTTAAATTGTCATTACATGCAACATCAGTTAACTCTCATATATAAAATAAATAATCATTAGGAAATTAAACATCATTATAAAATTCAAAATTATAAATAATTACCTTTAAATAAATACATATTTTATAATCTGTACTAAAACATGATATCAGTATACTTTTCATAAATATGAATAAATTATTATTTATCACATTTGTATTTTTTTAAACATTTTAAATATTAATTAGAATGTATATTTTACCAATAGACATATTAATTTAGATGATGTTTAAGAACTGATAAGTTATAAATGAGTAATATTGGCATAAAAATATTTATATGAGAAACAGTTTATTTTTTTAAAAAAAATTTGGTTTATGAATTGTTTTTATTTACTATGATACTACAATTTTGAAGATCTTTGCAAATGATTATTTCATTGTGGCATTCCAGTTTAAACACAGGTCTGTCCAAAATTGAAGAGAAGATAATTTCTGCAGCAATTGATGACTTAAAATGTATTTCTATTCATGTTGAATGAATATATAAAAGAATAGATTATCCATTTAAATTTCTGTCTGCTTTCTGGGATATGAAACTATGCCCTTAGAAATTTATTTTATGAGCTTAAAATTTAGTACTTTTTTTTAAAGAACAATCCACTTTTCATATGATCATTCAATATCAAAAAGTTAAGTTATTCTTGGCAAAGTGCTAACAAAACAATAGATTACTTTGCACTTTAATTAATAAAATCAGTTATTTATAGAGTAATAACTTAAATACAACAGAAATGATTTCAATAAAAAAACATGTTGTACAATTATAAAAATACATTTTCTTTTTAAATTATTTTATAAAATTAACTTTTAATTAATTAAATATTGCACAAGTTATTTGATAAATGATAATAGCAAAATATACTTTATGTACATTCATTGACATCATATTCTTAAACTATTAAATATTTTTCCATAGATATACTGAACATATACATCAATAAAATATATTACTGTAGAATATTCCTTTGGAATATATTGCATTGCTGTATAAATTAAGTAAATGTATAGAAAGAAATGTTATTAATTTAAAAGTGTGACATCATTAATATTTTAAAATATTGATTTGTTATTATTATTAATTTAAAAGTATTATATATTCTTTTATAAATAAAAATTGATTTTATTAAAAGATAATACAGAAAGAAATTCAGGTGTTGAATTTAAAAATATTAATTTTAAAGAAGTGACAATTTTGTTTTAAACATACTTTTAAATAGATTGAAGCATTATGTGTTGTTCTATTGGCAAGTAGCCAAGAATGATTTCTTATCAAGAAAAGTATTTTGATCACATGAACAAATGTTCTCTGCTAAATTTAAAAAAGGAAAAACATTGGATTTTATACTCTCAAAATGAACTTGTAAATATGCAGTTTTTGTACCAAAAATTTGGGAGCCAAGACTCAAATGGATATTCTACTTCTTCATGTTTTCATTATCATAAATGGGATTACTTTATAATTATCAATTGCTATAAAATTGTGATTTTTTTCTACATCTTCATTTAGGCCTATCTTCTATAAAATGAAGCACCATTATATTGAAAGAGATCATCAATGGTAAATAAGTTAAAACTACAAAACAATTTATAAATCTTTACTAAATATTTTTTATTTATAATAAATTGTTTTTTACATAAATACCATGTTGATATTAATTATTTTAAATTATCAATTCTTAAATAATGGAGCAATCACTATGTGTGTAATTTTCAAAGTTATATGCAAGAATATTTTCAAACATTTTAAATATAATGTTCAAAAATAATACCTATGTACTAAACAATAATTTATTTTATTTTATAGATATCACATTTTAATATCAATTATGAAATATATAATCTGTGTTATTTAATTATATTTAAAATTTTAAATAATAATTGTTTAAATGGTGATAAATATATATTTTATATATATGGAATCTAACTGATACTGTATATATTGGCAACTGAGATATTAAAAATATGCTTAACTTGATTTTATTTATTAGTTCTAGTTATAAATTCCTATGGCTTTATTTTGTAATGATTTCATTTTTGTAGGGAATACTTTTTTAAGCATAAGTAATACTTAGATCTTTATAAATAATATGGCAATGATGAAGAATTAATATTTGAATGTTTTATATACGAGACTTTCAGAATAGTTATTATTTTTATACTGTTACCTAGTTTATTGTAGTAGAGAGTTAGCCATTGCTTAATATTATAGCCCTCAATGTATAGGTTACTGTGATGCTAAGTATTGAGATAAGACTAGCCAGGTTTGTTGTGGCAATGTCTCAGATTGTTGATCATACATGTGTTTGTTGATTTTGCTATATTAATTTAGATATTGGTAACTACTACAATGACATTATTGTTATTTTATTTTTAAATAAATTATTTTATTTGTTTTATTACTGACTATTATTTGAATTATAAAATATTGATATGCCAAATTAATAGGTGTTAGAATGTCGCTCATGCTGGGTAAACATGTCTTTTATTTTAAGATTTATTATTAGTTGGAAGAGTTTCATTTTGTATTTCATAACTTTCCAATATTTGTTTATAATTGTGACTTTACTAGTAAACTTAATTTTTTTCTTTAGTATTTTTTTATATTAATTATCAATATTAAATTACAATTAGTTATTGGAAAGAAGTCTAGATTTATTATCTAGTGGCATCTTCTAATAAAGTTATGTATAGAACTATTTATCCATTATAATATATATATATATATTGTAGCATTTATTTATATATGTATAGAACTATTTATCCATTATAATATATATATATATATTGTAGCATTTATTTATATATGGTACAAATATATTGGCATTTGGTAAAAGCTAAAAAAATGTAAATTTAGATTTTTTTTTTGATTATAATTTATTTTTTAAAAAAAACGTACAATGAAAGTTAAAATTGTCATTCATATTTTTTTATGTAATTAAAAATAAAAGTTAAAATTGGAGAGAACAAAAGAAACACAAATTACCGATCTAGATAAGCTAAAAGACAAATAGGTACTCATCTTATAGCTAAAGACGCTGTTCTATGGTGCAGTTTTCATGTTAAAACACATAAAAATGCTGTTTCCGCGGCCGACACATTCGAACCCACATTTTCTATAATACAACTTTTTTGTTGTACTACAGAATGCAGGCTGCTATGTCGCGTCGCAGTACAGCATGTATGTCGCTAAGCAGCGATTACATTTTCCGAATTTGCACAGTTTATAAAATAATTACAGCTTGATGAGAGAGTTTGTATTTGAATTGTATTGAAATGTCGATTTCATTGGATTTTTTTATTTATTTTAAACTATTGAAATGTTCAGATTTTTTAAAACAACAATTATAAGACTTTTTACAACGTACTGTATGGAACTTTTATTTGGGTAAATGTTAAATATCTATGTTTTTATTGAGTTGCAATTAGGTAATGTGTCAAGTAACGTACTGTTAGTAACATTCCACAAGACAAAGAAGATTCTACCATCTGTATATTTTTGAAGTAAAAAAGAGCGGTACGAAAAAAATATCCAGTAAGACAAGTCAAAATATACAGCTTTTTTTGTAAATTTAATAAAAAGCAAATATTATAAACATGTTTAATAAGTAAAGAAGACATTTGTATGTGTTTGTTGTTGTTTTAAAAAGTTTGAGTTTCTTTCTTCTGTCCGAGTACGCTTACGATTTTGAATTTTTTTATTTTAGCATTACAAATAAACAGAACACTAACCCTAAAACTAACCCTAACCCTAAAACTAACCCTAAACTAACCCTAAAACTAATCCTAAAACTAACCCTAAACTAACTCTAAACCTAACCCTAAACTAACCCTAAAACTAACCCTAAATCTAACCGTAACAACTTTTACTTTTATTACGATTATTATTTTTTAGTTAAACAACAACAAAAAAAGTTGTAACACAAGTAAAAAAATATCCGATAAAAAATTGATAAAAAAAAACCTGTAACACAAGTAAAAAAATATCCAACAGAAAATGTATAAAAAAAAGCCGTAACACAATTAAAAAAATATACGATAGAAAAACACGAATCAAATTTTAATTTGTTGATTTTATTTTACATTTATTATCATTTAAATTGTATGCGTTAATAAAAAATAATATTTATAAAAGACTATTTTGTTTTCACATTACAAAAAAGCACAGAAAAATTATTAAAATCAACGGCCCATGAATGTTCATATTTTATAGTTTTAGCATGAAAACGGTGCCATCCAACGGGATCTTTATCTATAATACAAGCACCGAAAAATATTTTAGCTAATTAAAGATGGCTGAAAAACATTATAAAGAAGAGAACTTTGTAATGTAAATTTTATAAAAAATGTACAAGATAACGTATATTTTTGACAAACAAAAGGTATGTTCAGAAGTCTGAAAACTGGACCTTAAGTATAAAAAGACAGGGCAGTTTGATCAGTGTCTTGTTTCATCTGTTTCTCTATAGTTGGTTCTGGATAACAAAAGAATATATCCAGGATCACCCTACATGGAAATAATTCTGCATGTCGGAGTGAACTGGAGCTTCTGTGGACATCATGCCTGAAGATGGATACCAGAAAAGCCTTTGTGACCAACTAAGAAAATAGACCACAAGATACACTTATAACCAATGGCCAAGCTCATTCTAACCCAAAAAAACTATGCATAGTAATCTACAACATTCTCGCTAAAATTACCGGTAAGCCATGACTCTTTATTATTCCCGATTATGACTAAATTGTTGACAAACCATTTAACAAATATAAACTTATAATAGAAATCCGATAGAGACTTTAATTTTTGTACTCAAGAAACTTTGTTTTAAAGAACTTTATACAAGATCTTGGAAATGAATTGTAAGAAGTGAACATTATTGAGTTGCTTTAATTATTTTATTTAACTGTTATTTTTTTTATTAATTGCTTCATGTTTGTATAGGTGTGTGTTCTTTCTCTCCAGTTTATTTAATTAACAATTTAGCATTAAATATTTTAATTTGTTAGAATAAAAAAATATTTCTAATATCAACTTTTCATTTGTACATTATTAATAATAGTTATTAATTATTATTAAATTTATTAATATTGATTTAGTGATATTTAAAAATATAATTTACCTTTGCCAATATGTTTAATAAGTTCCAGGAATAATAATATTTAGAAAATAATTTTAGTTACGGTAAAATCTAATACCGTCTTTTGAAAACATTTTTTTTAATTTACGAGTTACGATATGTTTGACGCAGAATCAGTGAGTCTAATCGACTCTGGTGCCCTCTTTTATAAATTAAAAACTTATTCGGCTCACAATTGTAATCGTAACAATTCTAGGCTGAGTTGATCAGGAAATATAGTTATGTTTTTTAGAAATAGAAATACATTTTTCTTCTTTTTGCATAATTTGATCAACTCGCACAGATTATTGCATATAGAGGCCTAGCAAGATGGAAAATGTTACAACAGCACCCAACCTGGGGCTCTGATACAACAACCACAACCTGAGATTATGGCAGAAAAATGAATAGTGGTTTTTTTAATTAAAAAAACAACTAACTAACTAATTAAACTCTGATTATACAAATATAAAAATATTTGTTTAATATGACCTACAGAAAGAATATATATATATATATATATGTTTTAATATGTCTAAAAACACAATCATGGCTGATGTAGATGTAAGTCACAAGTATTTGACCGGGTAGGTGGTTACTGAAGAGGGGAAAAAGCATAGCCCTGAGTCCGTGTATGCAGTATATAACATAAGACTCCCTTTATATGTCCATCAGTCTATCACTAGAAGGGATTCCAATAAAAGGGGAGGGTGGATCAAGTTGGACCAAGTTGCCACAATAGGACTCAAAACTACAAAAAATGCTCATTTGTGCTTATAACTTGGGCTTCTTATTGTTACTATTATGCTTAAGCGGAAAGGACCCAGATGAATGTGGAAATATTTTGCATTCCCACCATGTTAGACCTAAAAGTGGGTGTTAAAGCCATACATCACTTGTTGAATGAGTCTACGAGATATATCAGCACACAAATACAAAAAAACACACGAATATGAATTTAAAAAACTTAAGAATAAAATTAGTGTAAACCCCTATTTTATTCTCATCTCCTGGCCCTGGTGGTATGTACCATTTATTTATATATGGTACAAATATATTGGTATTTGGTAAAAGCTAACAAAAAGTAAATTTAGATTTTTTTTTTGATTATAATTTATTTTTTTAAAAAAACATACAATGAAAGTTAAAATTGTCGTTCATATTTTTTTATGTAATTAAAAATAAAAGTTAAAATTGGAGAAAACAAAAGACACACAAATTACCGATCTAGATAAGCTAAAAGAAAAATATTTTAGCTAATTAAAGATGGCCGAAAAACATTATAAAGAAGAGAACTTTGTAAAGTAAATTTTATAAAGAACATACAAGATAACATATATTTTTACAAACAAAAGGTATGTGCAGAAGTCTGAACACTGGACCTTGAGTATAAAAAGACAAAGGCCAGTTTGATCAGTGTCTTGTTTCATCTGTTTCTCTATAGTTGGTCCTGGATAACAAAAGAATATATCCAGGATCACCCTACATGGAAATAATTCTGCATGTCAGAATGAACCGGAGCTTCTGCGGACATCATGCCTGAAGATGGACACCAGAAAAGCCTTCGTGTCGACTAGAATAGACCACAAGATCAACTTATAACCAATGGCCAAGCTCATTCTAACCCATAAAAACTATGCAAAATAATCTACAACCTTCTCGCTAAACTTACTGGTAAGCCATGACTCTTTCTTATTCCCGATTGTGACTAAATTGTCAACAAACCATTTTACAAATATAAGATTATAATAGAATCTCAATAGAGACTTTAATTTTCATACTCAAGGAACTTTGTTTTAAAGAACTTTATACAAGATCTTGGAAATGAATTGTAAGAAGTGAACATTATTGAGTTGCTTTAATTATTTTATTTAACTGTAATTTTTTTTATTAATTGCTTCATGTTTGGATTAGTGTGTGTTCTCTCCAGTTTATTTAATTAACAATTTAGCATTAAATATTTTAATTTGTTAGAATAAAAAAAAAATTTCTACTATCAACTTTTCATTTGTACATTATTAATAATAGTTATTAATTATTATTAAATTTATTAATATTAGTTTAGTGATATTTAAAAATATAATTTACCTTTGCCAATATGTTTAATAAGTTCCAGGAATAATAATATTTAGAAAATAATTTTAGTTATGGTAAAATCTAATACTGCCTTTTGAAAACATTTTTTTTTAATTTACGAGTTATGATATGTTTGATGCTGAATCAGTGAGTCTAATCGACTCTGGCACCCTCATTTATAAATTAAAAACTGATTCAGCTCACAATTGTAATCATAACAATTCTAGGCCGAGTTGATCAGGAAATATAGTTATGTTTTTTAGAAATAGAAATATATTTTTCTTCTTTTTGCATAACTTGATCAACTCATGCAAAATGTTACAATATATATATTGTAATGATATATAACTATGTCGTTACATTAATTTAAAATAAAAACTTAAAAGTTCGCAAATAAAAGTAAAAAACTAAACGCTAAAATTAAAATGTTTGTTAAACGTATATACATTCGCACAGATGCCAAACTTTAAAAATATTTTTTTTTAAAAAAACAAATAAATATTTGAACGTACTTTTTTTTATAAAAAAAAAAAGTACAAGATTTAAAAATAACAACAGGTATTAATTAATTCTTGTAATCTGTAAATGGAAATGATTGTTTATAAATTGTTTGAAAAGCAAGCTAGCCTTGGATTCTTGTATAATTAAAATAATCTGATGAAAGATAGATAAGAAGAAAAGAGAAATTAGCTTGACCAATGGAAGCACTAAGCCTTGGCTCGGACCCTAACAAAAGTGATGGATTAGTGACATCTTGTTGATTGAATCTGTGTGGATTAATATAAAATGGGAAATACAGTTTTTTCTGACAGTTCCAGCATTTTGTGTTTGAGAGATGTGGTAGGACGCACATACCACACTCTCTATAAAAAAATGAAAAGACTGTGATACTTTGAACCAGCTATTGCCATCTCCAAAACATTATCTTCCAATGGAGGCATCACAGGAATTAAAAGCAGAAACCTGGACTCTTCTACCGTAAGCTATATTGACATGAACTCTAAATTTAAAAATAATTAAGAACTTTCGTTCAAGCTTATGAACTTCTATCTGACTTTTTTAAGTTTAAAATCAAATTAATAATGTTTAATTTTATATGTTTTCCGATTGATAAAAGTCATTTCCATTTTTTTTTCTTATTGTATAAATTATTTATTGTTTAAATTTTAAATGATGAAATTTAGGTTGGGTATAGACATTGCATAGATTCGTTAGCGGTTGATTATGTTGAAGTTTTCACATTTGATTAGAATATATAGATCAACGATGTTAATGCGGGCATCTTACGATGAATGCCATGGGACCTTGTGTATTCCCTTTTGCAATTGACGTTATCGATGATTTTGTATTTTGATTGATTGTGTTTAATTTGGATGTTTTTGACCATGGAATCTGTGCAGCCGATCTATACTCAACATTTTAAAAACAAATATATAAAAATAATCTGTGTGAACGTATTTAAATGTTAAATTTAAGTCAGGCGTGAATGGCTATATAGTTTTGTAAAGTTATATTAAGGGAGGGTAATCTTAGGTTATTCATTTCGTAGTTGAATTGGTTCAATGGATTGGATATATTTGTGTAATTGTAGATGTAGTATGAGATCCGCTATGGGAAGGATTATATATATATATGCCACACATCTTCTGTTTGCCTATGGATGGGTTTGTAAGATGGCAAAGGACCGCAGTCCATTCCTATGGAGTTTTATGTTTATTGTTCTACTCGCCAACAGATGTAACATTCCTGTTGGTGGAGAGACAATGTCTTCTCTAATTCTACTTACTGATCAGATGTACATTCCTGACAGTATAGTATTTTGTGTTGTCGTATTTTCATGCTACATTGAATACATAAATGTATCAGATGGATTGGCACCGGTTTGATTGCGAAATTTGTTGCCTAAGGTTAAATCAGGGAAGAATATTTTCTTTTCAAATGCAGATCTATGTAGTCTATTCATAATCGACTCAGTAAATAAATATTAAACTCATGGTTGTAATTTACTTAAATGTAAAACTAAAAATTAATAGAAAAATCTAAAATGTTGAATTTATTCCTCAAAATTTAAATGTTATTTTATATGTGCGTAAATAAATATTTTTATGTGTTAATTTCTGGCAGTGGCTTTTATTTATTTATATTTAAGATATAAATTAAGATATAGATTTTTATCTCTGCGTCTCCACTGAGCTAGTGACTTGGGCTAATGATCTGAATATTTAAATAAAGTGGAATCTTAACAGCGCGTATCTGCCTACTCTATAAATTTTTCTAGGTTTAAATGCCTAGATGGCGCTCCATAGAGCAGATATCGTAGTTTGCGGTTAGATTCGATCTTCACTTTCATTTCGATCATTATAATATATATATATTAAAGATGGATGATTGGAATAAGAAAGTTTGATCAAGTCTTATGAAAAATAGATGATATAATCAGAGAAATTTGAAAAGACTTTTATCATATAATGGAATGATGATTAAAATTTTCAAATTAAAACAATTGCAAACAGTGATTATTCAAACAGTAGATGGACAATAATACCAAAAGCACAGATACTGAATAAAATTGAACTAGATGTTAGGCCTCTAGAACTAAAGAGTCTACCAGATTCAAAAACACTAGATCTACTAATGAAGAACCTGATTTGTGGATGAAGACACTAGATCAACAAATAAAGACACCAGATCCATTGATAAAAATACCACACCTATTGATGAAGTCACTGAACTAAAATAATGAAATCAGACCTGAAGAAGACAGGAAGTGACAAAGATATTCTTTAGGGCTAATTTTAACCAAGGGTAAGAATATTTTAACTAAACTTTCTTTGAATCGGATTAAGCATTCATTGCTGCTGACCAGTGAATATTTGAATTGATAAGATATATCCAGTAGAAGATACAGATCAATGGCTGATGATGCTCAGTGAATAAGATTGCTCTCATTATGGGTAGAGATTTGGTTATAAATAGGCAATATGAAGGTAAAGTAAGACAACAACAAAGCTAATAACAATATGCAAGTTGTAACCACATTGTTAAGCAATGAGTCAAGTTAACATTGGTCTGACCACTGCTAGAATACAAATGTGACATGAGGCAAGCAGTCATAGTACAGCTGGAAGTGTTACCTAACCTTTACATGAGGCAACCTGTCATGATACAGTTGAAAGTGTTAGGCAAACATGGAAGAAAGCAACTGAATTTTTTGTTTGTATAGTTGCATAGCAACTAGATATTATATTTAGCCATGATAGCAGTTGAAGATATATCAGTTGTATATATCATAAATATGTGTTGTATATACATTAATACAATATTTAATCATATTTATATAAATCATTACAATTATTTATAAACACAATAAACATATCTAGAACAATTTTTTAGTTTGTGAAAATGAAAATTAATAAATTGTTTAATATTGTGTATTAAAATTAGATAAATGAGATTTTACATATTGGGGTTTTATTGAACTCAATAATAATAATTACTTAAACTCTTTTTAAAGTGCAAGATTGTGCAACTTATGTACCTTAAACCACTTGTATCATTTAATATATACTATGATTGCTTTTTAATAATTGTACATTATATTAAAGTTATTATATTATTTTTTAGTCACACTCACTGTGTGACACCGAACACATGCTTAAATGTATTTGAACATTGACTTTAATGTGATACATGACATTCGTCATGTGGTTGTATAGCAAACAAAGAGCAAATTTCTTTGGCAAAAGAATAGGTTTTTATTTTATAATCACAGACCATGGTGTAGTGTTATGATAATCAATAGCCTTTTCATATTGGTTATATACAGCCTCCTATTAATGACTGTAATAATAAAAACAATCGTACTTTGTGCTATCAAAATCTGCATCTTTATGGTAAAACTAGTTTAAGAAAACATTCATTTTAAGCTGAACAAATTAATTAACTGAATGATATCTCATGTTTCTTTGCTTCAAGGTTAAAAAAAATTATATACATAAATCATTATAGACCCTTGATAAAGTTTAGTGTCTGTCACTGTTTCTATTGGTAGTAGTTATGATTTATTCTCCTCTGTTCTTTGGAGTCGTTGGTGCTTATATATATATATATATAAACAAAAAAATAAAGACTTATAAATCCAATAAATAATATAATATTTCAACCAGAGGACTGGTTTTCATCAGAAAGAAAAAAAATACACAGTAAAATGGCGATAATCAAAAATTACAGATTTGGTAAAAGATTAAAAATTTAACAAAGGATGTTCTCCATGTAAAGATAAAAGATGTTTTACATGTAAACATATTGTTGTGACAAAAGTGGTCTTTAGTACTAAGAATTGTAATTTCAAATGGTATATTCCTAATTATGTTACATGTAAAAGTGTTAATTTGATATATTTGATAGAGTGTAGTAGATGTTTAAACCAGTATATAGGTGAGTCAGCAAATAGTTTACACGTCAGAATGACTATTCATAGATTTGACATTTTGCATAAGAATAAAGATAGACCGGTTTCAAAACATTTTAACTTACCGAATCATTCAATTGATGATTTAAAAGTTGTGATTCTTCAGGAAGGTTTTTCTTCTACAAGGGAGAGGAAACAAAAGGAGAGTTTTTTTATTTTTAAATTCAAGACCTTAGAACCGCATGGATTGAATTTGAACACTGGAACTATTACATCTCTGGGTTACCTGGTCTCCTAAATGATTTCTATATGTGTGTTTTTTATGTGAAAATTTTCTTATATGAGGTTTTTTTATGTAAAGATTGGTTACATGGATGTTTAATATCTGTGTTTAATTGGTTTATAGATAAATAATTAGTTATAAATTATTGTACTTTGCACTAACTATAATTTTTAAAATGTATAAGTATTTTAGTTTTTAATGAATATTAATGTGAGCACAGCTATTTTTTGTGTGTGAGCATAGTTTAATTTTTCTATGTATGCACATATGTATAATATTTTAATTTTTAATTTTGGATTTTTTATTTTTATATTTATTTTAATTTAAATAGAATTTAAGCTTGATTAGGAGGGAATGTAGTTTTTTTTTGTTTGAATTTTGTCATTGATTGGGTAGATATTCTGTGTTAGATTTTGTGACCAATCAGGGGGGTTTTGTTAAATTTTTAATCTTTTACCAAATCTGTAATTTTTGATTATCGCCATTTTACTGTGTATTTTTTTTCTTTCTGATGAAAACCAGTCCTCTGGTTGAAATATTATATTATTTATTGGATTTATAAGTCTTTATTTTTTTGTTTTTATATGTATTTCCTTTGGTTAGTTTGTTATATATTAATATTTTGATATATATATATATCTTTGACCTATGTTGGATCATAATTGCTCCCCACTAAAACTATTGGTTGTTGAAAGATTAAAATGATTCGCTTTTAGACAAGTGTAATTAAAATATAATTGATCTTTATAATGTTTATTGATTTGATTTTCTGTTCAATATGCAAGATACCCATCTCTTCTCATGATTAAAAACTGGAATCCAACTTTTTTCAGATACATCCTACATAGTGTATTTTTATTCACTTTTAAGTAGCTATCATTTGCTGCTGTCTTTTAAATCTATGCACTAGGATTAAGATTAGTTAATTTATTTTTTAGCAGATTATTAAAATTTTAACTTGTGAATATTTTATGGAATTATATGCTGTACTAGCAGCATTTTGCATCAAAACACATTTCTGTTTGTTTCTATGCTTTTTTATTCCTTCTTGTACCAATTATTTAACCTGATTACTGCTTTTTAAGTGGAACAATGACTTCAAAATATATATAATATCATCATTTGCTCAAAAATCTTTAATCTGGGTAAGTATAAAGATGTATATTATTGAAAGCAATAATCATAGGGAGATTGTAAATGCCAAATATTTTTCTGAGTACCCTGATAGTTGCTAGTGCATGGAAAGAGGGTATCTCTACTACTCATAACCATTTTGAGTAGGCATCAACAACAATAACAAAATGTTTATCTTTTTGTGAATCTGTTTGACCTATGTGAAGCCTTTCCTAAGATCCTGATACTTGGGTCCAACAGTTGACTTTTGTCTTAAACTTTTTAATTAATTAACATTTGTAGAAATGGTAAATCTGTGATTTTATATCTGAATCTATACTAGGTCACTATACCGATGATCTAAATAGTAAATGATCATTTCAAGATAACAATAAGTTTAAAATATGTTTGCAGTTCCTAAATGGAACAATTTTTGTGATCCATAATATACAATTATTTGCAATGGAAAGTCTTTATGATTTATATATGTTTTATAACTTTTTAACTAGATATTTACTTCATGTCTATTTGCTCAGACGGTGATGCCTTTAATCCTCTGCTGTCATCAAACTATTGCTTTATTGTTTATTTGGTCACTGTTTTCCAAGTTATCATATAAATTAATTGCTTTTCTCCCATTTCATTATCAATTATTAGTGAGAGTGCAATATATCCCCCCCCCCTTCAACACATTATATTTTAAAATTATATGTATTTAAAAAAATTGAGCATTTTTTAACCTATAAGGTGAAATATACTTGTGATGAACCTTTTTCAACATTAAGTCAAAATTTGAGATGTAAATATAATGTGCCAGTTATTTCTACTTTTGGTATAATGTGTTAAAATTGTCCCAATCTCTACAACCAAAGAGTACTTTTGCATCATATGGAATTAAACCATTTGAATTAGTTATTAACTTTTTTAATTTGTCAACAGTTTGATTTTATTTTTACATCATTTTCACTCCATAGTTTACTTTAGTAAGCAGTATAATAGTCTGTTTGCTACTTCTTTATGCTCAATAAAACTCTCATAATAATTAATAAGTTTCAGAAAAGACTAGACTCCTTTTTTGTTCATAAAGATTTCCACTATCAATATCACATTTGATGGGAAATATTTCCTGCTATTACTTTAAAGTCAAAAAATTCTATTTTAACTTTGAATGCATATTTAGTAAGACTTATTTCCTGTGTTTTATTTTGTTTTTGTTTTTTAATTTTATTAAAAAAACTTTCTGGTGGTATTGAAAAATTAACTCTTATTCTCGACTACTTGTAAGATTTCATTAAAATAAGGAATGACTCCAGATATTCCAGGTGCGAATTGATACTTACTGGAATATGTCTGAAATCACTAATATTCCAAATGACAATTTATTAACTTTCTAAAGCTCTTTTTATAAAATGGTGATCAACGTTCTACAGGATTCAATGTTATCTGATAATTGAAGCTAGGCATGTTCAACATCTACTTTTGAGAACATTCTATCCCAGAAATAAAGTATATGTGTATTAATGGAGAATAAGGTTAATTGTTTATATGATTTAGTGAGGTGGCAGAATGTCAGACTTTGAAATATGGGGATTCTAGGATTGTTTCTGTTACTGGTACTTTTGGCATTCAAATTTTTTATGAACTCTTGAGCAATAAAACCACTTGAATATTTTTTTAATTATGAAATGAGCATGTTTTATTTAACATGAAAGACTTATCTCTAAAAATATGTATTTCCATATCGTTATAATAATAGATACTATTGGCATAGGCTATTTAAAAAAGATATTTTTTCAATGACATTATTGTCAAGTAGCATATCCAGCTCTTTAGAAACTTTAACTTCTTAAGCAAAGTGTAATAAATTACAATGTCTGCTGATTGGCTTTATTTATTTAAACGACTGGCTGTTTCTTGGTAACAATCTAAACTTGGCAAAAATATTTTGGCATATTCTTTTTTAAAAAACTATTATATCAGTAGAATCTTGACTTACACTAATAAATAACCCAAGAGTTTGAACCAATTACAATCTAATATATACTCTTTGTAAGATTCTAGGAAAGATATTTGTAGGCATTTAAAGTTTCTTCAAATCATTTGCCCTGGTAGGTATAGTCACCTGATAGGACTGCTTTCAGGTTTCTATATTCACCAGTTTTTTTTAAATAATGAAGAAGGCACATCTGGAACCATTTCTTCATTGTGGTAGAAGTGCTGATAATGATGATTTGCATCTAAAGTGGTTTAACTCTTGGATTCACTTTTTTGAAGATTGTATATAACTTTGCTAGACAACTATTGGCTTTGTTTTTATTACATAAACTATTGATCTGTTACTTTTTTCAAAGACAGGTATCTTCAATGAGTCTTATATAACAGCTAAATGACAAATCATATTATTGATTTGTTTATTTAGCAAATGAATTTAAATAACTTAACTATAAACAATAAATCATAAAGAAACCTGAAGAAATTCCAAACAGGAGATCAATTTACCAGTGGCTTTATTATGTCTTTTCATTCTGTTTTTGTGGCCATAAGTCTGACAGTCATTAGCTATGTGATTCATAGTTTATATTAATAACATTTTGCAAAGTTAAGTGACTGATAAATTCCATTCATGATGGAAATAAGTACATTGGCCATGAATTATACTAAATCTGTTGATGGAACTCCACAATTGCATCTAGAAAAATCAAATCCAGCAGGTTTTATTGTTGGCTCAGCAAAAATAAATTTATTTTGAAATCTCATACACCATAATTCTTCAATTGTACATTCTTAATTGAATCCAAAAATGGAGATTTTGATTTGAGTCAAGTTTTAGCTATCAAAATTTGAATTATTGACATATCTGATATAGTTTTTTACACATTTTCTGTCAGGTAATAGCCTCTTCTGATGAGTAGAGGAATATGTGAAAGGATAGACAACCACTGCAAAGGAATAGACTTAAGTGTATCTATAATCTTTCACATGATAATATTTAATTGAGCATCCAGAAGTGTAGAGTGAAAAACTTTTCCCTAAACAGATGCACAATATTCATCAGTAGTATATGTTAAGAAAACTGTCTGTAAAGTACATATACATAACAACACTAAGTAGGGCTACTTAAGTAATTTTTAATTTTTTTTTATCTAATCTTAGACAACTGAGGAAAATTAGTTAGGCTACAATCCAAGATTATCCTTAAATAGCCTGGGATAGTATCATATTTTAAACAACTATTGCAAAATATTATATTCAAATTATGAGATGATTCTCTGTTGTTTAATTATAATTTCTTCATTGGATTAGAAATAAAACCTCATATTTTGAAAAACATTTTCCAATTTTTTCAAAGCTCTATTGGGAGATTTTTTTAATTCAGGAAGGGAGTTCTTTTGAGAAATCAAAGCAATATCGTCAGCATATATACATTTCTTGCTTTCTATATCAGGAAAATCATTGATAAATATATTAAATAAAGTAGGTAAAAGAACTGAACTCTTTGACAATCCATTCTATAAAATTTTACTATGAGTAATGATTTTCTTGTATTTAATAATTTTAGAATCTTTTAGAAGAAGATAATTTTTTAAAACCAAATCGAATTTGAAAGCCTTGTTCAATGCTGTTTATTTAAGGTAAAATTCATTCACAACCACTTCTTCCTGGCTTAAAATGAGCCTGCTCTATAGAAAGTTGACTCATTGGGCAATAATATTTTAGTTTGGCCTTGTTTGATTTTAAGATTATAATTTTGCTTTGTATGCCAAATTTTAGGAATATTTTCTGTGTGAATAATGTTACTAAATAATTCTATAGTTTTATATCCTAAAATTTTAGAAACTCAGCAAATATCTTATATGCTTCTGGTGCTTTTCCATATTTAAGACAATCACGGACAAGTTTGAGTTCACCAACATCTACAGATTTTATCAGATTGCTATTATAGTAACATTGGGAGAGAGATTCTTGCAAATCTCCTCTGATATATTTTTTCATTCAATCTATCTTGAAGTCAGAGGTCTGGTATTTAAGCTGGCCACCTGACCAGCAGTTACACATCATATTTGCATATTGCTGCTAGGTGGATGTGAGCTTTTCTGCAATGGGATACTTTTTTGTTTATTTAACAGCTATTCTCATTTAAGATTGTAACATAACCAACATTTGCTTATTAATTTTGCATCATTTTATTTTGGACTTTAGATAAGGATGCAATTTGCTTAGCTGTTTGTTCTGTCAGGATCATTTGGAATATGGATGATCAAATGATATACTGGGATCTATAAATAAATTTCTTTGTTTGTGGTTTTGTGTAAGTCACATAAAATAGTTTTTCAATAGCTCAATGAAAACATTTTAAAAGCACAGACAAAAGAAATCCAATGCTTTGTTTATTGCTTTTTACCTTTCTTTTCTTTGTAGAGATTGAATTAGAATCAGAGATTTTAAATCGAAATATGCATTTAGTAATTCTAATGCTTTATCAAAATTTAACTTGGAAGAAAGTGCTGGCTTTGCTTGTTATCATAATATCTAATAAGTAGCAGATCTACATTTACTCACTGGTGTATATAATACTGATGTTATTTTATTAGATAGTCAAATATTGAAGTGTATTGAGGTATTCCAGCCATTTTGGATCAAAATGTTCAATACTCTATTCAAGCCATACCAAGATCCTGAAGTTTTCAAAACACAAATGAATTATTTGCTATTTTTACAACATTTAGATAAATGATTTCATCTGTTATTTTGAAAGATAGACATTACAATTATTTCCTGAGCATTAAATTCAATTTGTAACAATGAATGTTCCAACAATTAATTAATTTTATAATTTCAAATCTATTATCTGAGATCTAATATCTCATCCTCATTACTAATAATGTTGCATATTGATTTAGATAAATAAATTATTACATTTTATTAAACTTGAGACCTGAGTAAAGAGGTAGATGACTATTCTTATTGTGTAAGATTGTATAATGTAGAGTGTTATCGTTGCTGCTAGTATAACTTAATATGTAAAACAGTTGTCCTTTATCACTTGTGTATTATAATAATACTGCTATGTCATATCTTAGACACTAATTGTTTACATTGGATATATGCTTAAATGCAATGGAATATTATTTCTGCTGTGATATACACTGGGTATGGTGTTGATGTAATAATGTTAATGCTGGAGCAAATACACTAACAAAATGAGTATTAGTACCATTGTATAAAGCAATATTCAACACCACTAACCTAATTACAAGAATAGAAAATATTACATTACATATTATAGCAAATCCAATCCTAACATGATTGATGTGTTTTCCAAAAAAAAAAAAAAAAAACCACCCATAAAAAATAATTCTTTTAGGAGGAACTAGTCTTTTATTTTGTAAGCACAGACACAGACCACAATTTAGTAATTAGTAATATTGGTTCTCATAACAAATCAAAACTTTTATTTCCATGTTTTCAGAATCCAAATCTTTAATGAAAAGTTAGAACACAAACAATTTTAGCTTTTAAAAGTACAATTCAGTATCTTTATTATCATTTTATTACTAAATTTCAATGCAATGATAGAATCTTTTTTAAAATTTTTAAATCAATTGTACTTTTCATGCAAATAAATATTTAGCGTATTCAATGTGACATTATAAAATATTTACATATCTCTGACGAAGACTGCAGCTTCAGTTGAAGCAGAAGAAGAAAATAAAGTAAAATTTGTTTAAAATGTACAAAAAAATATATATGGATTTTTTTAAAAATATTTTATTAAAAAAATATTTAAAATCAACTAACTAAATTAATTAAATTGTTGCAGTATTTGATGTAAATTTCATAGAGATGTAGACATTATTTTATCCTTTATCTTCTACGATTTTGTTTGACATATGGAATATGTTCACTATCATGACTCTGTTTATCTGAATTCTCATATTATACACTTAATAACCACTATTATAAAAACATATGCACAAACAATAAATTTCTATCAAATTTGTTAACAATGTGGCTTTTCAAAAAAAAAAAAGAAAGGGAGTTACTGATAGCCTTTAATTTTAAAAAATAAAAATGTATAGATGCTTTAATTATATTATTAATGCATAGAAAAACAGTGGATGAAATTAATCATAAAATTAAACTTGGACAAGTGAGAACTGACTGCATTTAAAATAATGCGATTACAATGAACTTAGTAATAGAATTTATAACAATATCATCATCATCATCAATCAATACAATCCACTGCAAGATGAAGGTCTCTCCAAGTTCAATCCAACTTCTCCGATGTTTAGCTTCTCTTCTCTACATCACCCCTGCACACTTTTTTATTTCATTCATCCATCTCACATGTGGTCTCTTTTTGGGTCTTTTACAATCTCTTGAAGTCCAGTTTAAGATTTCAGTTGTTGATCTATTATCATCTCTTCTAGCAATATATCCAGCCCAACTCCATTCTTTTAATTTTTCCAATGAGATCAATAATACCTGTTTTTCGATCTCTTCTTGTTACTCCCAACATGCAGCTCTCCATACTTCTTTGAGTGGTCTGAAATCTCTGTATTGCTCTTCTATTAAGTGTCCAATTCTCAGATCCATAAGTAAGAACTGGTAAAACATATTTATTAAAAACTTTCCTTTTCAAATACATAGGCATGTTTTCTTTAGTATCAAGTTATTTCTGCCAAAAGCACTCCAACCAAGTTTAATTCTATGATTAATTTCATCCATTATGTTTCCATCTGTATTAATAATCTGACCAAGGTATTTATAGTTGTTAACTTTTTCTAACTCATCATAATCAATCTTTATTTTCATATTTTGAGAAAATCCATTAAACATTACGTTAGTCTTTTTAACATTTATCTTTAGTCCTTCTTTTCTACTTTCATCTGATAACTCCTGCAACATTTCCTGCAGATCTAAAGCATTATTTGAAAAAACAACTACATTATCTGCAAAATCTAAATGACTTAAATAATCTCCATTTACTTTCATTCCTTTATCTTTCCATTTTAATCCACAAAATACTTCTTGCAGCACTGCTGTAAAACGTTTTGGAGATAAGAAGTTACCCTGTCTTACACTCTTCTCAATGTTGACTTTCCTAATATCATTATGTAATCTAATTGTTGCTGTTGCATTTTTATAAATATTCTTTAAAATATGACAAAATCCTGAATCTATACCTTGATGATCCAATGCTTTAATCACTGAAGAAATGTTTATAGAATCAAATGCCTTTTCATAATCTACAAATCCAAAGCATAATGACAACTCATATTCATTTGACCTTTTTATAACTTCTCTCAATATCTGATATGATCTACTGTACTAAAACCACTTTTAAATCCAGCTTGTTCTCTTCGTTGGTGGAAATCCAATGTTCTCTGTAGACGACTTGTAATTATCTTGGTAAAAAAAAAAAATTGCTTATAACAATATATGAAGTCTTAAATGGAATTCCAACAGATTATACCAGAATTAGTAAGAGATTATGTATGAGGTGAATAAGTGAGATAAGAAAATGTGCTTTTTTTTAGCATTTAGCTAAGACTAACAGATAACAGCCATGAACTCCTCCCTAGTAAAATATTATAATGATAAAATATGTATCTGCATTACATTTTTTTTAGTTTTAGCAGTCATTTAAAGATTTTGTAAGATTAAGTTTTACTATCAAATCTTTGATTAAGAATATAGTTCAGTTTCAGTCATGATTAGAGAGTTAACGCATCATAAAGATTATCAAGTTTATATTTGCTATAGGTTAAAATGTAAATATCGTTTTTTTTTTTTTTCAGAAAATGGATTAAGTATAACTAGATAATAGGGTATTACGACCAAGTGATAATATTTGATCATCGTTGATGGATTTGTGCCACTACTTGCCACTCTCCTCATAAATTTTTTTTCCTCTAAGCTTTCAAGTAAATTTAGAGTGTTTCATAAATAATATTGACCGTCTATAATTAAAATTCTAAATGAATAAGTTAGTTTAACAATAAACAAATTTTTATTTGTTAATTAAAATTTATAATATTAATTAATAATTTAAAAATATAATCTAAAGCACGTTCTGCTTTGGGAATTTTCCCAGCGTTTATCTTTAAGTAACTGATAAAGCGCATTGTTATCTTCTCTAATTATGGCCAAGTATAGTTTTTGTAATGTTCAGTAAAAGTATTTATAAGATATAAAATAAAATAAAGTGAATCACGTAAGTATTTAAATTATATTTTATATTGGTGATAACAAACTAGAGATTCGAGTTTCCAAACAATATTTTTAAACTTTCTTGTTTAAAATTAAAGCGTTCAAAATGAATTAACCATATTTATTTAATGTTACAAACGAAAATAAAATTAATAAGATTAGCAAGACTATTTTTAAAAACCTTTAAAGATTATTTATTTTAAACATTATAAAAATCTATTTTAAGTTTCACGTTTTGTACTATTTTATAGTCTTCTAAAAACATTAGGTAAATAAATTTATAAGTAATATTTAATTATTTTTAATTCTATTATTAGATATCTATATTCCATATGTATTTATCTCTACAATCAAATGTCAAACTCAGGTTGATAGAAAGGAATACAGCTGGCAAATAAAGTAGTATTCTTTTAATATGGCAGTTAACTATGATAAACCAATAAGCAGTTACTGATAAAAAATACTTCCTACTACTTATAGGATAAGATGTGGGTTAATTATTAAAGGATAAATGTAATATTTGAAATACAGGCATTCTTTATATACCCGAAGTTTAAGTGTAAATATAGGGGATTTGAACACAGACTTTCACGCACCCTTCAACTATCCACATTATCTCATATCACTGATACACATGCCACCCCTTACATGTAGAAAGGGTCATCAATATATGTATTTTGTGCTGGACGAGAACTCATCAGTTGATCCAGATCATCATCTCCCACACATATATGTAATCAGTGCTTGGTTTATTTTAAGATAGCAAATATTCATAGTTTAATGGACAGGCTTCAGTCTACTCCAACCTCCAACTTTTCAGCCATCCATAACATTGAAAATATGATGATAGAATTCCCAAATCCCATGCTGATGCCAATATTACTATTATGCCCCATGTTAACTCATGTACAAGAGTTGGAGGTTGGAGTAGATTGAACCCTGTCCATTAAAGTATGAAGATTTGTAATCTTAACATAAACTAAGTGCTGATTATATATGTGTGTGGGAGATAATGATGTCAAAGAACTGATGAGTGCTGGTTCAGTATGAAATATGTATATTGGTGATTATTCATCTTTTTTACATGTTAAACCACTAAACATCACATGATCACTATCTCATACTAGCACATAATTGTTACTAAACAATTCAAAACAAAGAAAAACTCTCCATATAGTAGTGCCATCTTGTGCTAACAAGAGCAATCAATGGATGCCAGAAGGCTTGTGCATAAAATCCCTATCTAGTGCCTATTCACCCAATATCCCCAGACTAGTTTCTGGCTTGTGGCCTTCATCAGTGAGGAGCCTTGGATCTGAGAGCACTGCACCTAGATCTTAGGATCCAATGCAACCCTCCAGCACCCACCTTTTAACTCTATTTAACTACAAAACTATGAGAATGAAATTGAAAACACAATTAATATTTTCAATCCAAGCTCAATAGCTTATATAGTCATATGGGTCTTGTTAGCACAAGATGGCACTACTATATGGAGAGTTTTGCTTTTGTTTTGAATTGTTTAGTAACAATTATGTACTAGTATGAGATAGTGATCATGTGATGTTTAGTTGTTTAAACACCAATCCTGCCTAATAGGATAGTGGTGGCTATGGTTGTTAAAGAGCCAAAGACACCAAAATGTATGGGTGCTGAATTCAGACCCATATGACTATATAAGCTATTGAGCTTGGATTGAAAATATTAATTGTGTTTTCAATTTCATTCTCATAGTTTTGTAGTTAAATAGAGTTAAAAGGTGTGTGCTGGAGGGTTGCATGGGATCCTGAGATCTAGGTGCAGTGCTCTCAGATCCAAGGCTCTTCACTGATGAAGGCCACAAGCCAGAAACTAGTCTGGGGATATTGGGTGAGTAGGCACTAGATAGGAATTTTATGCACAAGCCTTCTGGCATCCATTGATTGCTCTTGTTAGCACAAGATGGCACTACTATATGGAGAGTTTTGCTTTTTTGCATGTGTGTGGTCATGTCTATCAGTGGCATGGGATAGTGTGGATAGTTGAAAGTTGCATGAAAGTCTGTGTTCACATCCCTTATATTTAAAGGATAAATGGTACCTTCTATTCAAACAGATGTAAAGAAGGAAGCAAAGATCAATAGATCTTTAAGATGAAAAAATATTTATAATTTCAATGATATAAAAAACAAATGAATCACCTTTTCTAACTGCCAATGACTATAAAAAATTACTGTTATAAACTTCACAGCATCATTTATCCAGAGCAATGACTGCATCATATTGAAGGGCAGCCTGTTCTTGAAACCTATCAGAATAAATAGATAAAGAATAAGTACCACAAAAATAAATATGAATAAAATTTTATAAAAAAATTGTAATGATTCAGATGACCAAACAAGGTCTACTAATTAACAAATTTAAGAAATCAGGATTGAATGAAATGTCAATTATTTAATAATAATAATAATAATAATAATAATAATAATAATAATAATAATAATAATAATAATAATAATAATAATAATAATAATAATAATAATAATAATAATAATAATAATAATAATAATAATAATAATAATAATAATAATAATAATAATAATAATAATAATAATAATAATAATAATAATAATAATAATAATAATAATAATAATAATAATAATAATAATAATAATAATAATAATAATAATAATAATAATAATAATAATAATAATAATAATAATAATAATAATAATAATAATAATAATAATAATAATAATAATAATAATAACAACAATAACAATAACAATAACAATAACAATAATAATAATAATAATAATAATAATAATAATAAAAAAACAAATGTTATATATGTTGTTTGGAAATTTCGAATATCAAAATTTTGTGTATATCTGAAAAATTAGATTTACTGTGAGAAAATATATAAAGATACAAACATAAAATGTTTGAATTAGCTGAACTATACTGGACTGACTATGGAAAGATAAATAATTCTGAGGTCACCTGGTTTGACATTAATTCAAAGTATGAAGTTAGTATAGAATTTTTACTAAGTAAAAAAGCAAAAGGGACATTGATAAACTATAATCCCATCAGAAATAGAAGCATAAGTTTATTATACGTGCAATATAATGATCAATATTTTCTCTATGATATATATATTGTGCATAGAAGCAGATGAAAAGAAATTTAAGTCTATATACAGTTAAAATTATTACTAAAAATAGCGCATTCAATTTTATTTAAAATTCCTATTAATATGCTAATGTAAATTGTTTACAAAATAGAAGTCAATCCTAAACTATCACTCATAATGTTCAAGAGTTATCACCTACTTGAAATATCCTTTTGATTGTTACATTATTTTATTTTCTGGCTAAAAACACAAACATAGTCAGTTGCATTAGATCAAGGCTTCTTAAACTTTTTTATATAGCGACCCCCTTCAAGCTTAGGAAATTTTAAACGACCCCCTCCTCCATATAATGAAATATATATTAACCGTAGATGTAGATGTAATATCGCACTATTTTACAATGTAAATAAAATAAGGATTAAAGAATACGTACCCATTCATTTCACATATATATAATTGGAAACGTTGACGGGATATCGGTCGTAATAAAACACAATAAATAGAATGACATAAAACTATATATATAAATTTATTCAATAGAAAAAATAAACTTTTGTAACAATTTTTTTATAAAAAAACATAAAACTATATCTATATATTCAATAGAAAAAATAAACTTTTGTAACAATTTTTTTAATAAAAACATATTATTAACATCAAACAATATTAATGTGACGGATGTGATTGTTTATTTTTACACAAATAATTAAATCCAGGCTCAATTTGAGTTAGTGCAGATCGTAATAAATTTTCAACGTTTATTAAAGTTGAACGGTATTTTGATTTTATGTAAGTTAATGTGGAAAAGGCTGATTCACATAAATATGTTGTACAAAATGGCAGTAATTTGTTCATTGCCATTTCCGATAGTAGGGGATATTCTGATTTGATTTCTATCCAAAATTTATGCACAGGCACTTGAGAAAATCTGAGTCGCAAGGTAGTATCACTTGTTAATTCGGCAAATTCTTCTTGTGCTTTTAAGTTTAAAAAATTAATTTCTTCCATTTCAATTGAAAATGGATTGCAAATCCATTGTTGTGTATCGATATCATTGGGAAAATACCTATGCATGTAAACTTCCATATCCTTCAAATGATTAACTATAATTTTTGTTATAGGAGTATCTTTTTTTGAAATATTGTTACTAATTATATACTCGTCAGTAAATGGAAACATTTCGAGCGATCCACTTTCCACTCTGTTCTTCCATATAAGAATTTTTTTAACAAAGGCCTCAAGTTTATTTTTTAACATAAACATATTAACGCAGACTCCCTGCATTGATAAATTCATATCATTGATTTTATCAAAAATATCTGCCAAATAGCATAGCTTGAGAAGCCATAAATTATCGTGAAAATAATCAGCCAAATTAGAATTTTGCTCTGTTAGAAATATAATAACTTCATCTTTTAAAGTTAATAATCGTTTCAAACTTCGACCTCTTGATAGCCACCTAACTTCAGCATGTAGCAATAAACTTGTATAATCCGAATCCATATCAATGCACAAATTTTTAAACAATCGACTATTAAGTGCTAGACTTTTAATAAAGTTGATGATTTTGACTGCATCAAAAAACACAGTGTTTAATTCTGGTGCAATTTTTTTAACAACAAGTGCCTCTCGGTGAATCATACAATGTGTAAATGTAATATGATCATTTCCAGCTTTAACAAATGCTGTAAAACCAAGATCTTGTCCGGTCATTGCTGCAGCACCGTCCGTGCACACACCAACACAATTTTTCCAATTTAATCCTTCTTTTTCAAAAAACTCATTTACTTTTTTATATATATCTTTTCCACGAGTATGACCTTCCAGAGGATGACAAAACAGTATATCTTCATGAATGCTTCCCTCATAAATATATCTTACAAAAAGTAACAACTGTGCCATTTTTGAAATGTCTGTCGACTCGTCCAGTTGTATTGCAAACTTTGAGCTGTCTTTAAGCCTCATAAGAAGCTGTTGAAATTGATCATTGCTAATGTCTGAAATTCTTTTGGACACAGTGTCATTTGATAATGGAATTTTACTAATTTCAGCAGCATACTGTTTTCCATGAACAATTTCAGACATTCTTATAGCTGCAGGTAGTAAAAGTTGCTCTCCAATAGTAAAAGGCTTTTTCGTTTTTGCTATCAAATACGAAACTTCATACGATGCCAATAGATATTTATTATTCAAAGTAACATACTTCTCCAAAGTGTTCTTTTCTTTATTTGATGTTTGCAAAAGACGCTCAAAATATTCTATTGGCTTTTTTGATAACGTTGCATGTTTAGTATTCAAATGTCGTTGCAGTTTTGACGGTTTCATGCTTTCTGCAGCCAAAACTTCTTTGCAAATTAAGCACACTGGTTGTTCTTCATTGTTGTGAGAAGAGCATGTGAAGCCATACTGCAAATATGATTCGTCATATTTTCTTTTTTTTGTTTTGCTAGAAGTCGGATTTGAAGCACTGCAACTTGGTTGTGACGGCGTGGCAGACTTATTAGTTGGAATTTTAATTAGCCATTTATCCATGATGGTTAAATAATAATAAATAATTAAACAAAATGTAGTTGAACTTTAACGTAATAATTAAAAACACCAACTGAAAATTACACAGTAAATACACACATGTCACTACGAAGACAAAGCTGAGTCCAAACTGAAGTACAAACAGAAAAATAACTACACTCGAATCTTTACCAGTGCAATGACAACAAATTACGATCAGATCAACCCCGACGCATGGCGTGTTCAAAGTGTGCAGCGCACAAAGGCACCGTATCACAAAGATGCCGAAAAAGAAGCTTTCATTTAATTTTTTTTATTATTCTTTTATAAAAATAATATGCCGATTCGCCTAGCCTAGCTTGATTATGCTTCCGTATTGTATGTGTAAGCTGTAAGGCGACGCGGCGTCTGGGTACTTATAATCACTAAGTTATCTTGCAAACACTGACGCTGGCGGCCAGACATCAATGTCGAACGTTCAGTTGAAAATCGAGGAGCGCGTTGTATTTATTATTTTAAATGCTACTTCCATATTTTCATTTATAGGCCCTACATAACAGTTTTGCATTGCCACTTTTTTCAAAAAATAGTTATAATAAAACTACAATAGTATTTTGTATGATTTTTATTTGTATTTATATTTGTACGTAGAGTGTATACTAATTTTAAAATTTTATTTATAATGATTGAAAAGTATCAAATCTTTGCGACCCCCTTTCAGTAGTCTCGCGACCCCCCTGGGGGTCGCGACCCACAGTTTAAGAAGCCTGGCATTAGATATTAAATAAATTATATAATGGTAATTAACTATTATATACAGTATTTCAATCCACTGAAGTACTTTTGGTTAAAGGAATTTAATCGAAAGTACTTCTATGGCTTGAAAGATTATATATAATAGTTATACAATCAGTGCTCAATTTTTATTAAGATAGTAAATCTTCAAACTTTAATGGGCTTTGAGTATTCCATCCTTGGATTTTCAATGATATGAATAACTAAAGAGTTGGGGAGTGGCAAAAATTGAAGCTTGTCCATTAAAGTTTGAGGATTTGATATCTTAATATAAACCAAGCACTAATTGTATATATGTGTGAGAATTGGTGATATGAACCAACTGATGAGTGCTGGTTCAGCATTATCATTATATTTATTATTATTATTGTTATTACATAGTTTTTAATTAACAGACATTTTATTTGTTTTATATATATATTCTGATTACTTTTTAATGGGGGGGGGGGTAATTTATATAATTTGAAATTTCTGAATTCACAAAATTGAAAAATTAGTTGAAATATTGATAAATACTAAAGAAACCCTGAAATTATTTTTATTGATATATTGTGGGTAAAAACTATACATTTTAATGAGCATGACAAGAAAATATCTTGCTTGTTACTGATGTCTTACAGTGAAAATACATCTTTTTAAAACTGTATTCTTTTCATTGTACATGAATATGCTCTGCATGGTACTAATGAAAAATGATAGTGTTCAGTTCTATTGTGTTTGCCACTTGGTGGGGTTGATGTTAAGCAAAAACACATAGATATAACATTCCTGGGCCAGTGATTCTATAGAACTATTGACTTTATTTTTGGAATAGAAAATAAAAGTAAAATATATTACAATTTACACAAAATTAAAAAATTCAAACAAAATATAAAAATGAAAGCTAACTTTTTGGACTTTTAGGGACAGTAATTAATCAGAGACTGTTTTTGTGTATGTGTTGATAAAAAATTATGTTACTTTCTAATAGCAAATAATAGTACATTAGAGACTTTTTGGACAGGAATTAATCAGAGACTGGCTTTTTGGGTATATGTGTGTGGCTATAAAAAGTTACATTCCTTTTTTAATAGAAAATAAGAGTAAATTTTAGCCTTTTTGAGACATTAATTAATCAGACACTGTGTTTTGAAATCAAAGTCAATTATATTAAAACTTCCACAAAATTTAAAAATTCAAACAAAATTTTTAAAATGAAAGCCGACTTTGATTTTTTGGAACAATAATTAATCAGAGTCTGGCATTTTTGTGTGTGTGTGTGTGTGTGTGTGTCTATATAAAAAGTTATGTTACTTTTTTAATAACAAATAATAGTAAATATAGTGGAGACTTTTTTGGACAGTAAATAGGAAAAGTTATAGGACTTTTCTAATAAAAAAAAATTACCCCTTTTTGGACAGTAATTAATCAGACAATGTGTTTTGGGGGAAAAGGTAAATTAGAATGCAATTGACACACTAAAGTTAATAATTATAACAAACTATTAAAATGAAAGCAGACTCTGGTGTCTGACAATTGCCAATTTTCAGAGTTCAAAGAAGCCATCTTATTTGTCTCGGGTGATTTCTCGCAGATACATTACATTCATTGGGATCAGCCAAATAGTGCTGTGCTGTATCCTAAAATCCAATTTGTGAGGGTTACACAGTCCTGATGGAACAGTGACAGCACTGTTAAAACTGTTAGAAGGTACGAGTAGGTCAGTTGACATGAAAAAAAAAGATGTTGGACCGGAAAGTTCAATTCTTTAGACATGAGGTAAACAACACCCCCTCACATGATACTGTGTTGAAAATAGACAACCCAGCATTATGATAAAGTGCATAACACAAACAATTATGGCAGCCAACGAAGGTATTTTTTTTGTGCTTTTAGCATAGAAAGAAGCCACAATGGTAGCCAGCAGCTGAGTTAAATGAACTCTTTCTGTGTTTTATCGGAAGGCTATTGGCTTGGCTGTGGCCATAAAAATGGCATATTTCTAGAAATAATGCCACCAAGCAACTGACATGATAGAACAGAAGACTACCTGAAAAACTACCTGATCATATATGCACAAACCTTATTCCTTTTAATAAGGATTAATATATGTAAGTATAAACCACCAAACATCACATGATCACCATCTGGCACTAGATAGGGATTTTATGCACAAGCCTTCTGGCATCCATTGATTGCTCTGGTTGGCACAGGGTGGCACTACTTGTATGGAGAGTTTTGTCTTGTTTAATATTGAAACGATAACTTTCCAAGCCCTTATCGTTTCACCATCAAACCTAATGACACACTCATCTGTGCTAAGTTCGAACCTATTTAATGTTAATAAATTTAAAATTAGTTCATGTCTGTCTAAACAGTATTATATATTTATGTGCGAACCAACACTATAATTAGATAGGATTAGGAAAATTATAGCGTACTAAATTCACTTAATATTTCTAAAAATGTTTGTTCTATTATTTAAGTTAGAAATAAATGATTAATTTTGTTGTTAATATTGTAAATTCGTATGTGGATATATAATCTGTGCTATATAGAAGGAAGGCATGATTTTAAAATATGTAAAAGCTGTTATCTAAAAATAATATTAAATGTTTCTTTAAAAATCTGTTAAAAGATTTCTTGTTTTAAATATATTTTAGGGAAAAAAGTTTCTTAAAAATATATTTAAAAGTTATAGCAAACTATGTTTGTAAGTTATTTAAAAGAATATGTTAAAAAGGTTTTCGTTTTAAAAAAATGTTAAAAGGTTGTTTTTAATAAAAGAGTTTCTTATTTTATGTAAGATTAAAAATAAAAGCTGGTCAAGTAATTAAAAAGATTTTTGGTTGTAAACAAGTGTCATTAACGACCACACCTGGAATCGGTAAAAGTAAAATTAGTTCAAAATTTGCTAATTAAAATCTCCTTAGATAAGATAAAATTATTTTTAAAATCTAAATTGGACATTGTTTGCAATGAAAAATCTTAAATTATAATAGCTTAGGGAATTTTCTAACATTCCATAAGTTATCTAAGATTTAAAAATCTGGATTATAAATTTGATATTTAATTAAATTCTTGAGTTAATGAGTCTTGGAGTGATAGATTCCGATAACGTACTGCTTGAGAAAACCTATAAATACTCTGCATTTTTAAATGAAAGAGAACAGCCATATTTTCAGCCAGTCTCCACATTTGTTTAATGTTTATTATGTCCAGATAAAAGTAGGCATTTCTTTGCTATTACTCCGCGGGGAGAACGGGAATTTCTCTCGTTGCAATGCCTGAACCACCATCATGCCGCTAGCAGAGACAAGCCTAACAGAATGGGAAAGATGATGCCACCAACCGCCCCAGTCAAACTCACCAAACCTACAGCCAAGAACTTGCAGTCAAGATAAATAATACCGGTACCGTTTTATTTTAAAACCGCAGAGCTCTATGTAAATTTCTATATAAGTTAGCTAACTCTCTCTTTAAAGCAATTATAAAACTAAGTGTAACAAAAATTTAAATCCATTTAATATTTAAAATAATATGTAAATTGCTATCAAAATTAATGTTAAAGTTAAAATAATCTGACTATTTTTATATTTTCCATTCACTTAAAAAGTAAATTATTTAGTATCTAATTTAAAGTTATATCACTGCAGTTGTGTCTATATTTCTTTGCTTATTTTAATTAAATGCTTTTATATTCCATATGCCAATATTTCTAAACAGCGAGAACTTAATTTCATGTTTTAAGAAGATATTATTAAAAAAATCTTCATTTAATTTGGTTTATAGCATCAACTTTCTGCGCGGTTTTGAAATTCTAATAACGACTTGCCTTGCACTAGTTATTTTTTATTTATTAATGATGATTTAAAATGTGAAATATGGCTCTTTTTAATCAACCATTAAAAACTTAACTTTATAGTTTTATTAAGAATTAAATTTAGCCTTGATAATAGTTATAAGTATATTTATCATTTAAGTTCTTATGTCCATAGAAATATACTTTCCCTCTTTAAAGTATTTATTATCTATAAGTAACCTAATAGATCGAGCGTGTCAAAGTAAAGATTTATATTAATATCCCTTTTAGTAGTATAGACATTTATTATCAGGCTACAAAAGAGTTGGTCCCAATTTGATAACACTAATATGCTATTATCTTGTATTTCATAGTACGAAATATAATATTCTTTGCTTGGCAGATGTAATCCATTATTTTATTAAATTTATTCTTGTCTTGCTGCTATACGTATGATATGTATTTTAAGATGGAGCCACGGTGTTGCCAGCACATCTTCCCTTATAAGGTAGAGCAGTAACAAAGCCTGAGCCAAGGCCATATTAGCACGTAAGTCCCCTGCCATTCCTGAACACAATGTTCCTTTTCACGCAGCATGGCGATTAACCCTGGAGTTATTCATCCATCCGCAGAGTGACTTTTCCTATTGTCATTTATCTGTGCCATAGCACATTGGTAAAATCTTAGGCAGCCAACTCTCCCACCTTAACATAACACTTTCAGCATTCTGAATTTTTCTCTCGAAAGCCATGCTGATCGATCATTACTTGAGCTGATATATGCGCTCGTTGTAAATAATATTGTATTTTTAATAAATAATTAATTTTTAGACTGATCAAGGGTCAATATAATTACTTATATAACAGCCACAAATTTAATAGGATTTGGCATAACTTGATTTATAGACATAACTTAGCGATTATTTATGTATTAGTTGTAAAGCAATTTCATAAGATGGGCACATATTAAACCCATCTATGCAAATTTTAATTATTACTTATATTAAGCTATTTTGAATTCAGTATAAAAAGAGAATGTGTTCTCTTATCGACCCAATGTTTGTGTACATTCGATGCTGAAATGCTGTAAAATATTGTCATTCCAATTGTAAATAAATGACATAAATATGAATTGTTAATAAATGTATAATTAATTTAGTGTATTTCATTCTCTCATTATTGATCTAATTCAATCCAATTCTAATTATTATTTATAACCTATATATGTGAAAATTATGCATTAATAATCCTTTAAATTAGTGATATATTTTAGACAATTAAGAACCTTTCTTTTATTTATCAGAGTCTTACTGCGTCTCCCTGACCTATGTCAGCCATGAATAAAGGAGTATACTATGTGTAATTTCAAGGTGGTCATTCGTATGGTCTTGAGTCTTGGAATAATGGCTTACGAGTTGAAGTATGGTCAGACTTGGGATGTCACAGTCCTAGTCTGGTCAGCTTGGATTCTGAATTCTGTTACGCGAATGTGCAAACTTGACCATTACAATATGTAAGTATACTTGTTAAGAACATTAAAGACAAATGAACTAGACAATAGAATAATATTACGACCAAATAATATCACTTAATCATCATTACTGTAGTTTGCTATTGGTTATCATTTTTTTAACACAGGCTTAAATTTACCATAGCAATTTTAAAACTGCATTACAAATTTTAAAAGAGACTTTACATAACTGACATAAATCAGTCCATAAAAGAATGCTGGTTCAGTCAGAGATATATTTTGTTAGTCCTTTATTTTTTCAGATATCCTTATTTAAATGTTCATGATGTGTTTGTACATTTGCAAACAAATGAACTGAAAATGCTACGTATGTGTTTACTATATTACTCTAGTAAATAAATTTAAAGAGAATCCTGTTACTGATTTATGCTCCTGAAATTATGCATGATAAACAGATTATTATAAAAAGCCTGGAGATATTTCTTCTGCACAGTCCAGTACCTTCCAGAATAGAGAAAATAGTAAATATAATATATATAAGTGGCCATGAATTACTGATAAAACTATAAAATGTAAATAGCAGAAGTGAATTGTTAGATTACAGAAGTTTGAGGGCAGAAATAACTAATTTGTTGAACTTTATAAGGCAACTCAAATATTGCATCAATTGTCTCTACTAATAAATATGTAGTATATAAACACTCTCCTTTGTAATTTGTGTAATTAAATAATTATATATAAAATGACAAGTGTATTTTAGTTTTAATTATTGTGGTCTGACTGGTTTCTAAGGAGAAACCCTCAGACATAGCAGAGTGATTTAGTTTTGACAGTTTGGAAACCATAATTAAAGTGACGCACCTTGTAAACTCAATATAAAAAAAGAATAAATCATGGTGTCATAATTCAACCATGCACGAGTTCAACATAAATAATGTCAACTCATGGAAAAGTTATATTGAGCAGTTGGAATATTATATGTTTATTAACAAAATTGATGATGACCATTATAAAATTTTCACACTCCTGTATTTTGTGGAACAAAATATGATTCAATTGGTTAATAGGCTTACTGACCCAAAACATCCAAAAGATCTACCATATCAAGAGTTTATACACAGATTAAATGAATATTTCATTCCAAAAACATCAATATGGATAGCACACCTTAGGTTAAGAAATAGGATGCAGTTGCCACAAAAAAAATACATTGACTATGATTTAGCATTAACAAAGTTAGCTAAAGACTGCAAATTTGGTTTGGAAATAAATGACTCTCTACTGGAGTAATTCTTGTATAGGATGACCAACAATTTTACAAAGGTTCTATTGAGTGATCCAGATTTAACATACAAAAGTGCCATGGATAAATGTGTCACACAAGAAACTATGTTGAATATAGCATCGGAATATACCAGGTCTAAAATCTCCCAAAAAGATTTCATTTACTAAAAAAAAGTCAAAAAACAACATCCCAATTCCCAGTAGGCACATTAAACAACAAAAATGTACTTGCTGTGGGAAATCGTTGTAGGCATAAAGACAAATTATGCAGAATTTGCAACATGAGAGGGCACTTAGTTACAGTTTCTTATTCCAAAGATGCTGAATCAGTTTAAAAAAGTCATTACAAGTGTTGGGGAGAGGTGGAATTCAGGAAATCATCCATCAAGACTATAACAAATAGTGACAATAAAATGGATCACATCCTTTTAGATTTGCAAGTTTGCGGTAAACAGATCGCTATGGAAGTTGATAGCAGTGCTAGCTTGTCATTAATCTCTTATAAAGACGATAAGGATTATTGAATAATAAGTTTAATCTTCATAAAACAGATGTGGTGACAGATATAAATGGGAATAAAGTCAATATTCATGGAAAAATTACAATTACAGCAATGTTGAATTCTATATGTAGATTCCTTGTGTTTTATGTGGTAAATAAAGATATTATCCCATTAATAGAAAGAAATTGGTTTTGTCCCCTTAGGAATTCATGTAAATATATTAAAGACTGTTTGGGTGAAAACTTTAATGAAAAAAAGATATCCAGAATTGTTTATGCCAGAATTATCAGAGCTTAGAAAGAGACCAGTTGACATGGAATTGGTAAAATATGCTAAAGGGATTGTTTGAAACCTCATAAAGTATCATTTGCAATTAGAGATAAAGTTGAAAAAACAGTAAGTGATTTGGTGGCTAAAGGAGTCTTAACACCTATTGAAGATTCATCTTGGGTGAGACCTATAGTGACTATAATAAAACCCGATGGTGGTATTTATTTATGTTGTGACTATAGTATCACTATTAACAAATATATAAACAAGAGATCTTATCCAGTTCTAAGCATATGAGAAATGCTAGTGATATTGCAGAAGGCTAATTTTTTGGCCAAAATAGACTTAAAGGCAGTTTTCCACCAGATTCCCATAACTAAAAATACAATGGAGCTACTCATTTTAACTATGCACAAGGAATTATTTAAGGCAGTAAATTACCTTATGGTATAATGATCGCACCAAATATTTTCCAGGTAAAAATGGATATGTTATTGCGATCCATAAATGGTGTAATCCCATATCTAGATGACATTTTGTTTATCGGCATGACAGAAGCCAAGCTGGAAAAATGATAGATCTTGTTTGCTCAAAGCTTGCAGTAGCCAAAGAAAAACTAAATGTAAATAAATGTAAATGTTCCATGAGGGAAATTACATTTCTCAGACACATAATAAATGCTAATGGCTGCTATCTAGACCCAGACAAAGTAAAAGCTATAAAGAATGCTGAGAAACCAAAGAATGAAAAAGAACTGTAGGCATTTTTGAGACTTAAATTTCTATGAAAGTTTTCTATATGGAAAAAATATTTCTGATTAAAGAAATAAATTATATTGATGTGCTAAATTCTATAAAAGTAAACAGTGCAGTCATAGTGGACTGGATGAAGAAAGATAAGGGTTATATCCAATTAATATGGTGGATAAAATATGGTTGGCCAACCAAATGCCCTGCAGAAATAAAGAAATTTGGACTGCAAGAAATAGTCTCAGTTTATAATGGATGTATTTTGAATAATGACTGTGTGCTGGTTCCCACTGAAGGTAGAATCCACATATCCAGGAATTGTGAGAATGAAAGCCATGGCTAGATCATATGTGTGGTGTCTGAATTTGACAAATGATATAGAAAACTTGATAAAAAGATGTGCTAATTGTCAACAAACAGCCAAGATATTGCCCAAATAATTTGAAACATGGGAAACTCCTACTTCTCCCTGGACACACGTTCATTTAGACCATGCTGGTTCATTGATAGATGCTTATTCATAATGGATTGAGTACAGATTAGTCAAGAATAGTGGTGCAGAATATACCATTAGTATTTTAAATGAATTTCTTGCTACACATGGCTATCCTTAATCAATTGTAATGGGTAATGGTACTGGCCTTACATCGAAAAACTATAAATTTTCTGGTTAACCGAGGAATAAAACATATTCTTACACCTCCATACCATCCTGAAAGTAATGGCATTGCAAAGTGATTCAACATTTAAAGTATACCTTAAAAAAATTGAATTTAAAAAATATGTCTGAAACCTTAATACAAGTCATGTATAAGCAACATTTTACACCGAATACAGCAACTGAGAAAATCCCAGCAGAGTTATTAATGTATTACTCTTTCTGCACACATTTGTCTCAGTTATTAGCCAACAAGGCTAACACTAGTAAAACCCCTCAAGCTATGAAATTCTTACTGGCTGAGAAAATTTGGATATATGATTTGCTAAAACATGAATGGGTCCTTGACATGGTAAAACAAATATTGTCTAAACAAATACATCTTGTAAATTTACAAAATGGCAAGACATTCAGGAAACATATAAATCACCTTTGCTATGGCTATGAAAACTCTACACCATATGACCATTTAAATACATTGCCTGAAGCTAAAACTAATAAAATGCATGTGGATGAAACTGATCATAGTAATGAACTCGATTTAGAAACATACAAAGAAAAAAATTGTGTGTGAACAACAACCAGAATTGACTCATACACCAGTTGAAGATAGGGAAAACATCCCTAAAGCTTCCAGAATATGACCATCAGTTTAATTTAAGGATTATGTTTGTTAATTAAATATTATTTATTTCTAGAGTGGGAGAAGAACTGCTATGTTTGTGCATTTGTACACAAATGAACTGAAAATGTTATGTATACATTTACTATATTACTCTAGTAAGTAAATTTGAAGAGAGCACTGTTACTAATTTATGCTCCTGAAATTATGCGCAATAAAGTGATTATTTTAAAAAGCCTGGAAGTATTTCTTCTTTGCAGTCCAGTACCTTCCAGTGCAGAGGAAATAGTAATTGGAATATATATAAGTGGCCATGAATTACTGATAAAACTATAAAATGTAAATAGCAGAAGCAAATTGGTAAATTACTAAGTTTGAGGGCAGAAATAACTAATTTGTTGAAGTTTATATTGCATCATCTCTATTCATAAATATGTAGTATATAAATACCCTCCTTTGTAATTTGGGTAATTAAATAATTGTATATAAAATGACAAGTGCATATTAGTTTTATTTATTTTGGCCTGACTGCTTTCTGGGAAGGAGAAACCCTAAGACGTAGCAGTTTTAAATCGATGTTGTGAAATAAAAATTTTATGAATAGAATTGGATTAGTGATACCAAGTAGTTGTTTAATAAAGTGGACATATTAATCTTGGAATTAAATCTAAAATTCATATCTGAGCAAAAAATGATATCACAACTTCTGGAGCCTAACATATGATTCGAAATAATCATGAGTAAAAAAAATATTCCATCACAAAAATAAATGTAATTATAAAAAATATTAATTCCAAAAATATGGAGATAAGTGCATTTTTACTCTACTGTTTATTAACCATCATTTCCATATTTTTGAAATTAATTTTGGTTGTGATTACAATAATCATTTATTTTTGTTTTATTTTGTATATTTAATTACATATATGAATATATGCGTAAGTGTATTAATTATATAATTATAAATTTGAATATTGTAGCTATGATGATGACTGCAGGACAGTCGAAACTGTTAGTTTTTGATATAAATAAAGAGTATTGATAAAGTGTTTAAGAAAGTTGTAAATGATATGAATATTTTATTAACATTAATTTGAGAATATTGGAGACAACTGTTTTCCAATGAACTTTTCGTTTTCACTAACTGATTAAACATTGGATGTTCTATGCATTCTTATTTCATTTTACATTTTATTTCCTCATAAGTACTATCTTGTGAATTATTTAACTCAAACAATTTAGTATCTAATAACTGATGGATTTTCATTAAATTATTTTATTGTAAATTTGTAAATTCTATTAGAGGCATTTTTAGCTTCTGATAATTATTTTTTAAAATTTTGGGAACTTCATCAGATTTCTTCTCTAAGGGATCATCTACCTCCAATAATATACTATCTTGACAATTTTTAGATTCTAATTGTGGATCAACAAAGTTCGATATTTTACTCTCTTCAACTTTTTCTATTTCTTTCAACTGACTATCTTGTGATTTTTCTGGATTAAACAAATGATTAATCTGGGATATTTTTGTTTCAATTTAAGGTAATATTCCCTCCTTTTTACAATCTTTCCTATCCTTTTGAGATTCTGTCACCTCCTTATGAGATTTTCCACAAGCATCAAGTTTATTTTCTAATCTATTTTGAGATTTTTCCAATCTCTGAAACATTAAAGTGAAGTGGTGATACCTATCGTTAAGGGTTACCTCTTGCATCACTTTTAAATTAGAAACCTGAGGACTAAGAGTTGGAATCTAAACCTACATTCTGAGTATCAGGGGACAACAATTATTGGATCTCTCCCAAATCTTCATTTAAATTATCCATATTTTTTTTAAATATAGAAATTAAATCCATAATGTTAATTTTTAAAGCTCCAATAAATCATTTACATAACATATTCAGGTACCAAACTCCCCACTTTCATCAACTAAAATAGCCAAACGATACAAGAATAAATCTTAATGCATTGATCTTTCCAAATCTGACATCATATAATGCATTATTGTTTTAAAGAATTTATCAATATTTAATCCTTAATTACTACTTTCAAGAAAATTATACTTAACTATATTGTCTTCAAATGATATTATCTTATTTACCAGAAATCTTTTTACCATAATATTAATAATTGACAAAAAACAATATTCATTTATTGTTTTTCATGAGTACATATCACTTTTTTAAAGATCACTTTGAAGATTTTTGATCACATGATTAAATAACTGCAATATTATAGAAACATTAAAATGCGTAATTATTCTATGGTGGCACAAGGTCAGATCATGCAATAATACAAGTGCATATTACAAGATAATTTATTCATCCTATACTAATCACTTAATACACTACTATTAATTAATCAGGCCATAACTTAAAGATACCAAATTATACTCACAAAAATTATTGATGTGCAGACATTGGGCACCAAAATTATACCATAAAGAGAGATGATCATTGGACATGCCAAAATTATCATAAGAAAGATTGAAATATTAGTTAGGTGCCAAACAATATTAGGCTAAACATCATGCTAAGTTCAGGGTACTCTATTAGCATGATCTGTGCCAATAATAAAAAGAGCCATATGAATAATAATGACAATAACACATTATAAACTAATTAAAATAAATTTTAAGAGGAGAATCCTCAACTCACTCTTACAAACTACAAAAGCTCTCAATATTTAAAGCACAGAGCAGTTAGGTTATAATATAATCTCTTTTTCATAATAAAATTGATTTTATTATCTCCTCACAATATATAGCCATACATCTAATAGCTACTATTCCAATATCTTATCATCATGATCAGATCTAAAGTTTAAGATTTAGATAAATAATCATGTTTTTTAAGTCTTATTTGTCTATCTGTGTCACTTTTCTTTTCATGGTGATTTATTTTATATAACATATAGTTTCTTCTTATTATTAAATTATGATATTAAGATCTCAGGACTTATTAGAAATGTTTTTAGTGTTATACTTATCAGTTTTTATTTACTTATAAGTTGTTATTCAAATGAATAGTATCTTAGAGTGAGGACATATACTGTCTACATACTATACAATAATAATAGCAATAATGATTTTTAATAGGAACATATTTTAATTAAAATAAGATGCATGAAGACTCTTAATTTTGAATAATATAACAATCTCCTAGGATTATCTTCAAATATCAAGAGTGGAAAAAGGAATGTATGGCCATTCAGAATATTCCGTTAACAACCTAAACCAATATTTCATCAATGAAGTAGATAATATTCTATTATAAGAGCAGACTTCTCTAAATAATTGTAGTTACATTATAATGATCAATAAAATCTTAAGGAAAGAATAAATATTTTATTGCTTAGATGCATTCTCAGAATCTGTAAATCAATGTAACTAAGTGGTTTATTATATTCAATTTTCATGACTGTACCTTGAATAATCAAAATGAAATATAATTGCATTATAAATTATATTTTATTGTTAAACATTGTTTTAAAGTCTTACTGATATCTAATTCACAGATCATTTATGCAGAAATCTAAATAGTATTTAATCCTTACTACTGGTTGTGCCCTCACTTCCAGAAATATATAGTATAATCTAAAATATGACTAGCTAAATAAATAATTCTGCTCGGCTAAAATGTGTATAACTATTATTAAAATATTTTACAATACTATATCTTATCAAATTTATTCTAATTAACAAAAAATCAATATGGTTTGATATCATGCACTACTAAATAAGTATTTACTAAATCATGAGATTATGAAGTGAAGCTACAAGTGGTAATATGAATTTACATTGAGCCATGTCACACAAAACACTACCTCAATGGCATAAGAATACTATTACCTCTTTATTATCTCAACTAATACATTGATAGCACTCCTATGTCTTTTACAATACTTAACTAACTAGAATAATATTAATAAATAGATTTTAATCTTTTATTAAAGGAATATAATTAAAATCATCTCAGGTTCTTTTAATTAACTTAAAGTAATTATAATTCCTGCAGATAGGCATGATAAAGGATTTAATATCAAACCTAACTACACCTAACTTACAATAATAATAAATACTAATAATAACAATCTCCAGTGTATAAGTTAACCTTATCTATTTTTATTACACTACTAATCATTAAGAAATAAGTAAATAATCTACATGTCTTTCATCTTTATATAGTATCTTAATTAAGAATATGATAAAATCTTATAATTTAATAATATGTGGCAATGAATAATATTATAACCTTATGTAGTGCATTGTAATTATTTTATGACCATCATAATAATAATATGTTAATGTCGATGAATTTCTGTAAAATCATATTAAGAGAATACGGTATTTCTTAAAAAAAAAATTAATTCATACTGTGTAAATATTATGTTTTAATTCAAATTATCTGTTGTCATATACTGTGGTGCAGGATAATGAACTCGACACATTTTTAAAACAATTTAAAAACAAATTTATTTACATTAAACTTTAATAAAACACCTTATATACAATATGTACATTCCAAGTGGAAATCAAAAAACAAAAAATAAATAATATAAAAATTCTTACATCGTTACTATTTTCATTGTCCAAAAAAAAACATCCTATACATTTCTTAATTCTTTATCAGTAACATTTAATAGTATTTACGAAATTATATTTTTTATATATCATTTACAATCAAATAATATGACAGAAGGCTTTTATATAAAATATATCATTTATGTAGCACATGTAAAGTAAATTTAAATTTAACAATTAAAATGCTCATTCCAGCTAAATATTATAGATATTTCCATTATAATGTAACTATTATATATTACACTCATAATTAATATTAATTTACTATCAACTAATGTATAGGTTGATATAACTTCGTAATATTATGTGACATTTATCAATTACATAATCGTTTATTTCATTCTGATGTAATTCCCTAATAATATATGACTTACTAAAATATGCAATACATGTAGGTTCTTTTCTTGAAATATTTTAAAGTTATCCAACAATTTTGTAGAGACAAAATTTTTTTATTTGTAAATTACCCATCTTCATACAATTATTAGATTAAAATAAAAATTCTATGATTCTTTTTTCCGTTTTAACTATCATTCTTCTCAACTTTACTTAACTGATCATAATCACACAATTACTATATCATATTTTATTCCTATTCCATCTTAATAAAATCCTATCTGTAAATATCATTCTAATCTCATTTGACTCTAGTATCAATTCATAATTTTTTTTAAAAAAACAAACAAAACAATTTAACAACAATAACATTATAGGAAATTACAAAATTTAAGAATGCTGTTTTAAACATAATACAATGTAGTTTTGCCCCAATAGATAAATACACTTTCCAAAACCTAAATCTTAAATTCACATAAATAAATTAAATTAATAATTTAAATGTCCACCATCCATTGATTGCTTTGGTGAACCAATGTCCACCTCATGAACACAAAAATTGCTATGAGAAGCTTCACATACTATTGATATTATTATTAGAAAAACTTTTATATCCTCCTAAATGATAAATTTTTTTAACATACTAAACATTATTTCACCAATTCTCTATATCTTCTTTACTTATAAAATTTTACTAATTTATGCATAATTTTAAGAATTCTATAGCTTTCTAACTGATAAAGCTTTTCTTTAACCTATGAATTATTTCAAGCAGTTCAACATTCAGCACATAATCATATCAGCATATTGTTCCCAAACAATGAGTAAACCCAATTCTTATTTACATCTTACCAATCCAGAAGTGACTTGCTACTGAATGATGATGATGATGTACATTGTTTACTTAGGCTAAGAATCATAATTCTGAAAATTTGAATAAAGTAATTATTGTTTTTATCTCATGTAATACTAGCATCAAGACTATCTCTATCTGCACTAGGAGTAGTCAAAAGTGCATCTGAAGAAAGAATGATACTCTCCAAAAACAAATAACCATATCAATTGCCAAAATAAGAAAGACATATAATAATGCACCATATGCAATTGCAATACAAAAATATGATACTTCCAAGGAGAAAAGATAAAGGCAATGAACTTAATGATGGCATGAACCCAAAATATGCACCCATATTCTAAGGGCATATAAGTAAAGTGGAAATATACCATCATAAATACTAGAAACAATAAGAGTTGTTTCAAACAAAGTATTTATACAAGCATGAAATATAAGAATATATAGCAGTCAATGAAAATATCAACCACAAGTGAGAGACCAAGCTGATAACTTTATAAGATATATGGCTATCTAGATAAATATTATCAAGGGAAAGATAAGCCTCCTATCCTTTGGAAACATAAATTGGCAAGATAAGTTTATAGAAAATACACGAGAGAAACTAATTCTAATCACTTAATAAACATAATAATTGTTAATTGATGTATAAAACCAATAAGATAATTATTTTCTCAAATTTGATTTAATAAAATATAGCCTTAAATAAATAAAATAAGAATATACAACATCTTTCATGATTTACATACAGATATTTAGCCATACCCTTAAAATGATATAATACTAAAATCATTATCTAGCATATAAAATAGTTAATATTATGTGAATTTCTGAATATTACCTCAAACTATAATGCATAAAATCTACTAAGCAATAATACATAAAATAAGCAAACAATAAATTATAAATGGTAAGTACATGAAATTATAATGCTAAATTATAACCCATTTACCAAAACTTTTAAAAATATTAATTTTTTTATTTTGGAAACTTCCTAATTTGCTAGAAGACAATTTTAGAAAACAGATAATACTTCTCCATTTACTGGCAGGAAAACAATTTAAAATAGACATATAACATTGAAAGTCATTTTAGAAAATTTCCTTAAACAACACATAAATCATTTGACAATGGTCACTTAATTTTATGAACTGTTTAAACATATAAACAAATAAGTTCTAGTCCAATAATTACCCTCTTAACTTTAATTTAGAATGGATAGTCCTAAATATTTATCAGACCAACCCTGAAAATGAAGCTCTGATCGCACACAAATCAACACTCTATATGTTATAAACATTATGGAGGAATATATGGAAGAAGGTACTATAGTGAGAGAATTGGATATATATTTAGCATCGTATCATCATATCCACACTCACCATCAAAACAAAACCCATGAGTTTTCAAAACCCAACATTGATATACTAAGTGACAACCATCAGATTAGGACATTAATAATTATAATGGCTGTCACAAAACAAGGTTATCATAATAAAAAGACCAAGTCTAAAGACAAATAAAATCAATAAGCTTGACTATCTTAAATATGCATTATGGCAATCAAAGTCCCTCCATAACCAGAAAGATGACCAAATCATGGAAAACCATTGGAGAATGATGATCAAAATCACATCACAAACTGTTAAACAAAAAAATCCACAGTTCCACAAATTGTGCAATATGTATGAAGGCCCATTCATGTTCATTAGGTGTACAGATACCACTGTTTAAAGAACAGATGTTAAGGATAAACCTCATGGATTATGACTTGGGACAATCAAACCAGACCAAACCTAAAGGAAGAAAAAGAGATAGAATGACTGATAGCAGCACAACATGAAGAAGAGATATTCAAAGCAAATAGGATATGTATATATGAGCTTACATATGATGTAAACTATAACATAGGGCCATTTAACCAAGCATATAGTATAGACCAGCTAAGCAATATGAAAAAAACATATTACTTAACAAATATCAACACCCATTTAAATGTATCAAATTTGATACAGAAAGAATCCTATTAAAAGCATATGAGGAACTTGCAAACAAAGCTGAGAGAAGGAACAAAAACAAAAAAGGAAGTGCCCACAACTTCAAGATAGGGGACAAAGTATTCATTAAAACACCCTATATAAGTAAACCAATGGAAGGGATATGCCAAAGTTTTATAACCAATATGAGGATCATTCACTATTATTAAAACAGTCTGATCCAAATGCATTTTGGATAGAAATAAATGGAGAAGTGAATGGAACATATAATGCATGCAATTTAAACACCTTATTTTGCTTTAAAAGGGTGACCACTGAGTAGGTATACTTAATTAATAAGCAAGAAAGGATAGACATAAGTCTCAATTAGAGTTAGAAAGAAAAGTAAGATAACATCAAAAAAATAAAAAGTTATAGGGTCATTAATCTATGATGAGAGTGTACCCAGGTATTTGCAAAAGGAATTACTGGGATGCTTTAGAGTCAATAAAGACTTAGAAGTTGGTCCACATGGAGTGATGGTCACTCCAATACTTAGTTAGTTCTTAGGGAAACCCAATAAGCCTCAAAAAGAAGCAGGGTAAAGAATAAAAAGTTTGACCATGTCATCTGCAATAGAGACACCTTACCAGTTGATCTCATACCATACAACCATCATAATAAAAAGGAACCTATACATAACTCTTATTTCACTATGATGCAAGTAGTAAGATAAGAAACTAGAAAGAAGTATGGACATAGTGAGAAAACAGTAAAAATTAGAATAAATAGGTTTTGTAACCCTTCTTTTTGAACAGACATTCCAACACTAAACAAAAGGCATACAATCTGTGTAAGTGCCAAAATTTTAATCATAACTTAAAATTTTAATCTTATGATAGGGGAGTTGTAGGGGGAGTTTACAATTTAACCTTTGATCACTCTCTCTACCAAATCAAACTCATTCTAATATAAATTTAGTTAATAGGTGATTGAGCATATATTTTCATTTATGGAGTAAATAAACACACATAGATACAACAAACATTTATTTTTCACTATATTAAAGAAATATCATGATAGATTAGTTTCACTTATCTATTAGAAAGATAAAAATACTAACTAAAAAAAAATCATACTAATATATATGTATACAAATAATGAGTCCCATATCAATATATTGTGTATCATTATACAAGACAGATTAAGTAAACATGGTAATGACCTAATGTCAAACCAGTCACTAGATAACCAAATATGGAAGATGAAAGCATAATTCTACTATGTAATTTTATTTTATTTACAATCAATATAATACACACAACAATAGGGTTCTCCCAGCAATGGAAAAGGAAATAAAATATTCTAATCAATGGAAGCCAGGTTCAATATAAAAACAAATCCAGTTCATTTCCACAATCTTTTACTATTTTGAGAAAGATGCATAATCTATATAACAACAACATGAAAAAATCAAATGTTTGAATCTAAGAGAACATGGACAGTTTATTCAAACACTTCAAATTATTTGTTTGATCAATATAACACAAATTATGAGAAACTGCAGCAATATTTAAGCAAAAAGAATTCTAATAGATTCATGCGGATAGATAAAATAATTGAATTGATTTAAATAAACATTTAAAATAAAAAAGACCACACTATTCTTCAAATATGAATAAAATGTCAAACATGTAGTTATATATATAAATAATGAAATAATTCTGTTTTTATAAAAATTATTAAATACTAAACAGTGAATTAAGAAACGTTTAATCTTTATGAACTGCAAAGCAATGTACCCTGGCTAATTTAATATTGCCATAGGACTGAAATGTTATCATCCCTGACCATAGGAAATGTGATAATTTAATATTCAATTGTATAATGCCTGCTGCAACATCAAATGCCTTGCCTTAAACATCCAGATGGATATAGAACCAAAACAACAGCCAAATATGGAAATAACATCATTCCAAATACATTGCTGAGGAGTCCCTGCAAATCATGCATGACATGCCATAGAAAAATAACCAGAACAGTGATGGACTGTATCTATCAGAGACATTATTTACCTAATTCATGAACATTATGCAAGATATCTTTAAGAATGTCTTAATTTGTTATGTAATTTTTTTTTATTTTACATATACACTTGTAGAATTCTATATTATTTTTTATTTATTTCACTTTTGTATTTGGAAACCTAAATCTTTACAACTTGGAAGAGTCCATTGTAGTTTAAACCAAGAAAGTGCAGGGAAGAAGGTTGTTAAGTTAGACAATTTTTTTTATTTTACTAAATAAAGTTTAGGTAACTTTCACTCCATAGTGATATGACATTAGGTATTTTCATCATCCTTATTGTAAGGAATATTATTCCATATTAAAAACATACACTTGCTACAAGACAGAGTTCATGTTGTTTATTTGTTTATTTTTTTCTTGTTAACTAATGATTGTTTATACTTGTTTATTCAGTATGAATGACTAATATTTTTGTGTCAATGTTCTTTTCTATCAAACTTATAGTTAAGGGGTCCTCAAAGAAGATGGAACCTCTACAGTTGGAATTAGACTACAAAGCTTTTGCACATATTTTCATATAATCTTATGAAAGTTAGTTAGCTTCGTGACCATTATGACAGTGAATTAATAATTTTTCTTTTCATCATTCTTATGTACTTTGTAAATATGTAGTGGCTTTATTTATATCTACCATGAGAAAGGTTGGAGTAATAAACATACTTAAGCATTAATGTGGTAGGGATACATACTTGACACACACATGTATCATCATCATCAACCATTATCAATCCACTGCAGGATGAAGGCCTCTCCAAGTTTAATCCATCTTCTCTGAACTTTAGCTTTTCTTCTCCACATCACTCCACACTTTCTTATTTCATTCATCCATCTCACATGTGGTCTCTTTCTGGGTCTTTTACAATCTCTTGGAATACAGTTTAAAATTTTAATTGTCCACTATTATCATCTCTTCTAGCAATATGTCCATCCCAACTACACTTCAATATTTTAATTTTTTTCAATGAGGTCAATAACACCTGTTTGTTCTCTTACCCATACATTGCATTTTCGATCTCTTCTTGTTACTCCCAACATACATCTCTCCATACTTCTTTGAATGGTCTGAAGTCTCTGTATTGCTCTTCTATTAAGTGTCCAATTCCCAGATCCATAAGTAAGAACTGGTAAAACACATTTGTAAAAAACCTTCCTTTTCAAACACATAGGCATATTTCCTTTTAGTATCAAGTTATTTCTACCAAAAGCACTCCAACCAAGTTTAATTCTATGATTAATTTCCTCCATTATGTTTCCATCTGTATTAATAATCTTACCAAGATATTTGTAACTGTTAACTTCTTCTAATTCATCATAATCAATCTTTATTTTCATATTTTGAGCAAATCGATTAAACATTACTTTAGTCTTTTTAACATTTATCTTTAGTCCTACTTTCCTACTTTCATCTGATAACTCCTGCAACATTTCCTGCAGCTCTGAAGCATTATTTGTAAAAACAATTACATCATCTGCGAAATCTAAATGAATTAAATACATCTCCATTTACTTTCACTCCTTTAGTTTCCCATTTTAATGCACAAAATACTTCTTGCAGCACTGCTGTAAAAGGTTTTGGAGATATGGAGTCACCTTGTCTTACACCTTTCTCAATGTTGACTTTCCCAGTATCATTATGTAATTTAATTGTTGCTGTTGCATTTTTATAAATATTCTTTATTAAAATATGACAATATCCTGGATCTGTACCTTGATGATCCAATGCTTTAATCACTGAAGAAATGTGTATAGAATCGAATGCCTTTTCATAATCTACAAATCCAAAACATAATGACAACTCATATTCATTTGTCCTTTCTATAACTTCTCTCAATATCTGGATATGATCTACTGTACTAAAACCACTTTTAAATCCAGCTTGTTCTCTTAGTTGGTGGAAATCCAATGTTGTCTGTAGATGAGCTGTTATTATCTTGGTAAACATTTTATATAACTGACAAAAAACTGATAGGTCTGTAATTTCTAATATCTTCTTTATCACCTTTTTTAAATATTAATATTATTGCTGCATTCTTCCAATCATCCGGTACATCTTTATCATTTAGACATTTGGTATATAACTTTGCTAAAAAATTTCTATTTCTTCACCTGCTTCTTTTAATATATCAATTATAATTCCATCATTACCTGGAGCCTTTCCTTTCTTCATACATTTAATTGCATGTCTCACTTCTTCATTTAAAATTCTGGCAATTTGGAAGATGTAATAGATGTAGGAGGTACTTGTTCTTTATTACTATATAATTCTTGATAAAAATCTTCTACCAATTTCATGATGTCATCTCTCTTTTTAGTAATAATTCCATCTTTATTTCTTGTTGCAGATATAAATTTCCTACCAATACCAAAATGTTGTTTTACATTCTTGAGACTTTTATTTTCTTCTACAGCCTTCCTTGCTAGTTCACAGTTATACTTTCTTATATCATTTTCAACTCTTTTCCACACCATTTTACAAAATTTGAGATATTCAATTCTTTTTAATGCATCATTTTTGTATATCTTCATATTCCTTCTTTTCTTTATAAATTCTCTAGTCTCAGAAGAAATTTTATTGGTCAATTGCTCCTTTTTTCTACTAGCTATCTTTGTTGCAGTTTTTGAAAGTGTATCAGTTATTTTCATATTAATTTCATTCAAACCTGAATCATGTTCAAAATCTACTAATACTTGAAACCGATTTGTAAGTTCTAATTTAAATTTATTAGAATGTTTCTGAAGATTAGGAATATCAACTGTAAATATTGTTTTTCTTAATATTTTTTGTCTCTCTAGTTTTACATTAACACGTATCTTACACCTTACTAATCGATGATCACTTCCTGTGTTAAATTTATTAAGAACATTACAATCTTGAAATATGTATTTCCTATTAGTCAAAATATAATCCAATTCTGCTGTACCTTCATTTGGAAGCTTCCATGTCCATTTCCTTTTAACATTTTTCTCAAAAAAAGAATTCACAATATAAAGTTTTTCTTTTTCTGCAAACTCCACAAGTCTATGTCCTCTCTCATTTCTATTACCATAACCAAAATTACCTACAGCACTTTCATCTTTCATTTGTTTACCAATTCTAGCATTAAAGTCTCCCATAACATTTTTAAAATGTTGTTTACTCTGATCAAAAGCCTTTTGTACATCCATATAAAAGTCTTCTACCACTTCATCACTATGAGAACTTGTTGGGGCATAAACCTGAATTATCTGCATTTGGTATCTGGTATTAAATTGAATAACTAATTTTTCCACTCTATCTGATACACCAAAAATCTCCACAATATTGTTTTTCCACTTTTTATTTATAATGAATCCTACTCCACTTGTATTTCCAATATTTGTGCCTTTATAATAGAGTATATGTCCACTTTTTAAATCAATTGTCTCTTCATCTTTTCTTCTAACTTCACAAAGTCCAATAATATCCCATTTAATATAAGACAGTTCTAATTCTTGCAATCTTCCTTCACTTGAAAGTGATCTGCAGTTGTAATTACCTAAATAAAAAGTTGTCATCAAATGGCAGCTTGGCTCCGCAATCAGGGGGTTCTTAGCACCCTCCACCTTCGGCCACCAACCACTGCCTTGGTTGGTGACTTTACAGCCTCCTGGGAATAAGGCTTATGCTTTATTTTTGTCTGTCATAATTGTATATATGTATTGGAAAAATATTTATCATTTACACAAACATTCATTCTGCCTTATCAGGTACTGAGAAGAAAAACCATGGAGTTTCTTGATCTTAAACTTAGAGGTAAAAAGCCAATAAACTCACCATGCTGGCTAATGTGTGTTGGTGAGCAGCCCATCCAAGTTCGTATACTATATGAATAATCACATAGTAATAACAGATGGCATGGACATTAGGAATTTGCCCTGCTCAGTTTTTTTAAGGCCTCCAAGAGGAATCAAAGGGTCTCCTTTCAGTTAATAGCAAACTCCTTTCTGCAGCCACACAGGTATATACTTAGTATGTTAAAAGAGTTTTTAATTTTTTAATATTTTGTTAGTCAATAACATTGTTAATTTGATTTTCATTAAACGGTCTCTAATTTGTCAAAGTTATTCATCCATTTGGTCATCAGTTCATAACCAGATATACATGCATACACACATGCACTTTCTGTTACATCACAATATAATAATATAATATTTTGTTATTCAATAACATTGTTAATTTGATTTTCATTAAATGGTCTCTAATTTGTCAAAGTTATTCATCCATTTGGTCATCAGTTCATAACCAGATATACATGCATACACACATGCACTTTCTGTTACATCACAATATAATAATATGCTTAAATAAGTTCCTTCTTTGATTGTAACCCATATAAAGAGATTGTAATTGCTATCTAAAGTAAATTCATCCCTGAAGAGAACCAAATGCAACATTCTCTCTGTGTTTAAATTCTGAGACATGTGAGGAATCCGAAAGAGGGGTGAGATATGGTTGAACTAGCCTAAATTGTATCTGAATTTAATATGTAAACCTATATCTTGCCCATTGGAAGTAGGCATGATCATTGGTTAGGTATGTCATCATGGCATCCTACCCGAAGACCCTAGATCTGACTGTAGTTAGATGCTTTTTCCCTCTTCTGGTAGAAAACCTGGACCATCACACTTTATATGTGTATATAATAACCTTTAGCTTTGTCCAAAGCTAAATGTTCAGTTAAAAATTTGTGCTAAGATATCTAAAAAAAATTTATATAGCTTAATTTTGCTTTAAATAAACTATTGTGGATATTTGATAGTGCTATAATTATTACATGTTAGAGCTGTTATTTGAGTATTTATTTATTCTCTAACTATAAAATAATTTTGACACAGGTTAAGTAATGAGTTAATTTAAATAAATGTTCAGATGTTAAACATCTTTATATTTTAAAAGCTAATGATGTTAATGATAAAAAATGTAATTTAGAGTTTAAAATGCTTATTTAATTTTAGTTTAACTGCAAAATTGTTTTAAAAAGCTTATATCAATTTTAAAATTGAGAAACCAAGTTCAAAATCTATATTTTAGGTTTACCGGTTTAAAATTAACGCTATAATATTTAATTAGAAGATTAAAGTTGTTATTTTGATACAATTCAATTTGTACAAGAACCTAATTTATATTTAGAAAGTGTTAAGTAGATTAAATTAATTCTAAGATGTTTGGGATGGCTACAAATCCATACTCATAGATCATGTTATTGCTGTATTTTATTGAGTTAGTAATATTATTGTTATTGTTATATATGATAAGACATTAGCTTAGAATAAGGGTATGTCTTATTTATTGTATTTTAACTAGGATTTCATTCGATATTGAATAAATCTAGAATAAAAGGATTTACAAAACAATGTATTACCCTGAGTTACCTTATATAATTTCACAAACCATATTATTAAATTTATTTTAATATTGAAAATTTTCATTAAAAAGATAAATTTTGAATGGCATAAATTTTAAAAGAATATTTCAAATATTTTAAGAATTAAATATTTTGTCTGATCAATGCAATGAGATGCTTAGAAAATGCTTGTAAGAGGATTAAAAGATCTCTACAGGGTGAATAAAAAAAGATAGTTGTATTAGATCTTAAAAAATAAATTTTTAAATGTAATCTTAATAGCATATGTTTATAATAATAAGATTCTTTTATGTATGATAGAGTTGAGGTTTCTCATACTCTTTAATTCTTAATAGTGTTACTGTGTATTTCATTATATTTTATTATAATGCTTCCCCTGTATATCTTGGTATTGTGATGTAGGTTATTATTTGGACTTGCTGAGTGTGGTTATAGCTAATAGCACTTACTATTTATAGTTTTACATTTATGATTTTAGCTTATACAATGGGCAATGTTGTTGATACTGCTATTAATACAAATGACATGTATTTTATCTTTGTCATTCTACTTTCTCTAGGTTACAATATATATAACAATTTAGTAAATTCATGATAAACCATTAAAATATAGTGAATTTAAATTTTTTAATTTGCTTTCATACTAGTTAAGAAATCAAAGTTTATTGGAACCTTGTAGCAATATTTTTGAATGTATATTAAATACTTAATTGCATGTAATCTGTTGTAATCATGTGTGCCAGCCAGATATGTATGTTCACGTAACAAGATCTAGCAGCTAGGCAAAATACCTCGAATCCAATCATGCACAAGATACACAGGTCAGGAACACTCATGAACTCTGCCCTATTTGCCTATTTTCCAGATCTATAACATTATGAACAACAATCCCGATGACATCGATTTAATTTACTTCTCACCGCCGGCATCGCTCATCGGAGACACAAAAAGACTCTAGGCTAAACTTTAGAGATAGACTAACTTAACAACTAACTATATTTTATGAGCAATGAAGGCTGTGATCTAGCATATTAATTATGTATTTAGCAGAGATCATCTAGTCAAATTGAGCATAATTAATAACTTAATATATTAACTTAACTAAAAGAAAGCAATGGTTCGAGAGTTGATATATATATATTTAAGATTTATTAGATTAATAACACAATTCTGTCGGGTTATTTATCCGACATTAGCCTCATAAGTATTATATATATATTTAATTCGTATTTTACAATAACTTGATATTTGCGGCTAAGCTAATAATATATGTGTGTGATTTAAGGAATTAGCGCTATTGGAATGCATTACTAAAATACTATTACACCCCCAGAGAGACGAAAAGAGCATTTACTTGACTTAAAAAGAAAATAACTTTACAAGCAAATATTGCATTTTGTTTTATTCAATATTATTATTAATTTGAGTTATAAATACTTAATGTGCAGGATGGATAATGAATAATTATGTAAACGATACTAAATCTATCGCATTGATACGCATAGTAAACTAATGGAAATATGTCTGTTTAAAGAAATCATCTCATTACAACTTAAGGCTATTTCTGGGTGACTAATAATACACTGAAAGGCGGTGTGTTCATGGTGGCAGATTGGGGTGGCCCAATTATGAATCCTGGAGTGTGCTTCATGAATTTTAATAACAAAGTTGGCCGATTTCCTCTGCAAACATAGGCAGTGTCGGTGTTGAGACGAAGGGTGGTCGGCTATGTCTTTATCGGGCTGGATTTTCCAGAGTGATTCCCATATAAAGCATACACATATGACCAAGTATGTCCCCAGGGTGGTTTTACAGCCTGGTTCAAGGACATTGAGAAACGATGATGGGGCTCGACTTAGCGAATACCTCCATGTGAGAGAGAAGCACGAATATATATATATATATAAACGAAGTGGCCTATATGCACGCAACGCTTAATAACATAATATAACTATAACTTTAAACATTATCTAAACATATTTATTGCCCATAAATTGTGAAATACTTGGCATAATAGTATGGTTTCTTCGTTAAACAAACATGGATAATAATTCTAATTAAATATAAAACTAAGATCTGAATATCCTTACATTATGTTATTTAATATTATTCATAACTTCCCACACATTTAATAAATTTCAATCTTGGTTAATAAATGCCCTTATGAAAATATATAAATTATTACAAAATAAATGGGTGGTGGTAATAGCTAAGATGGGTTTTACATATATAATATAAATTAATAATAAGAGATAGCGCATTATTGAGAATGGAAAATATTTACAAAACAGATGTCAATCTGTTTTTCTACAGTAAACATAAAAAAATAATTAGTTTGTTTATCTAAAATTGTTAGCACCTGGGCAAGTCAAATAAGACTTCTTTTGATTAAGTTATAAGTTAATTACCCGATAAATGATGGGTGGGGAAAACAAAAATAAATTATATGCTTGCAATTTCAGAAATATTATTGGCATTTCTTTTTAAAATATAAATACATAAATCTAAATGAAAATTATTTGCTGCTCGGAAATAAAAGAAAAGAAAACATTTTATAAGAGGCTTAGTATTGATTAGTTATATAGAGTTATAAGAATTACATATTTTGAAGACATTTAATATAGATGATTAAAAAATATAAATATTATAGAGAAGGCAGGATTTAAGAATTACGAACGGTCAAAGTTCTTTTACCTTGCTATTTGGAAGAGCGGTTTTACTAAGAGTCAGTCCATCAGTATTGTTTCACTAGATCTAGGGTAGCATTATTCTATGGTAGTTAGCATTTCACTTTCATGGGAAAAATATATAAAGTTCATCAGTACGGGATGCAGAGCTTCGCTTATGGGAACAGCATATTAGAATGGAGGGAAAAGGCAAAATTTCCTCTACTCATGGCACATTGAGTGAGAATCAAAACTGGCATGGAATATGTATAGCAACATAATAATTTTGTGGTCTCCTCTTCTGTGGATTCAAATCCTGCAGTATATATACTTTTATTTTGAAGATGTAACTTAGCAACTACTGCTGGATCTGAGGCAGTTTAAGCATTTACTGTACATCTGGAATAATTTGACTGGATATTTTCTTATCTGGTAAGACTTTTGAAACAATGCAATTTTGTTATCAGTTTCTCGAACGATTGTTTTAAAATAAATCTTATGATTTTAAAACAAGCTAGCATGGACAAAATTTCCACTAATGGGTTTATTTTATTATTACAAAATCGTAATCTGTTACTTTTATCTAAGGGATCTTCCGGGTAATTGTTTTTCGAGAGACTTTTTAACAAGATTGCATCATTTCTGGCTACAAAATTACATATGAAAAAATAATAAGTTTCATATATGATACTTTATATATAACATAACTTTACTAATTTATTCGCAATCTCCTACACTGAAATATATATAGATTTATTACTTATGCCCATATACACATGAGAATATTATTAAATAAAAATATTTTTAGATTAAAATACATAAGTGTTTATGTGATTTATTTTAGAATACTAAGCAAAAGGAATATATACGTATTATTAGATATGTATATACGTGCGTGGAGGTGGGTTTGAATATAGTTAAATGGTAGGAGATTGGATGTGGGCTGTGAAGCAAGGATCTGAGCATCAGATCTGCTTCACATGGAAACAAATTATAACCATTTGAAAATTCTGGGTAATTGGATATTTCATTGATTAAATTAGTACAGGTATGAAATTGACTGAAAGACGAAAATATTGCAGACATCTTTGTTTCAGAATTTCTGCATTCTACCAAATTTTTTAATCCTACCTGTTATATCCATGATTATTAGTTATTACTCAAATAATGGATACAAAGCATTTTTGGGTGAGTTTCCACTCCAAGCATAGAGAATGTTGTACAAATATGTTATATTTTATCCCATTTCTATTTTAATACCATTAATAAATTAGGTTCAATATATAATTGCTGAAAGATTGAGCAAAAAGGGTAAATATTTGAAGCAACATATTGCCATAAATTAAGTAAAAAATAATTAATCTTTCATTTATTATAAGCATAATAAAAACACTAAATGGAAATAAATTTCTTGGTCGTATGAAAAATCTCAAATTCTTATTTGCTCATGTAATGCTTCTCGTAAAAATCTTCTGGTGAAAAAGAAGTTTAGACTAAAAATATTTTATAAAAATAATAATAAAAAAATCATGAAAAATAAATATGTAGTTTGAAAAGTATTGAAATTTCAAAGTAATAAAAAGAGAGAAAGAACATTTAATTTCTGCTCTATTATCCTTAAAAAACTCCAAAAATGATTTTAGAGGTTATAGTACCTGCAAAATCATTGAAACATCACACGATCACTTTTTTTATGCTTATACAAGCTGTTAGAACAGTAGCAAGATTTTCTATACAATAGTGACACTTAGTGAAAGTTTTAGTAATCAGTAGATCCTAGAAGGTTGTGCATTATAATCCCAATCCAGTGCTTTCTCCTGATGAAAGTCATAAGCTAAATTAGATGGTGATATTGAATGGAAACCGCTGATAGGGATTTTAATATACAATCTCTAGCATGTATTAATTACTTGCATTGGTATTAGGTGTCATAATTGTATGAAAAAATTTGCTTCTGTTTTCATATTTTGCTATTTAAAATGCATAATGTCAACTGCAGTTGTGTATACACCATCATCACCCCTCACATTTTAGTGAAAGCAATATTTTAAAATAAGAGCCTCGTGTTAGAGTGATTAATCTTATTATTGCAATAATGACTTGAAATTCATGTTTTAGATACATAAAATGTAATTAATAAAATGATATTTTAGCATTTATCAGTAAACCAGGAAATTCTCCCTTTGCTAAATTCTGGATTGTTTAGAGTTTTGATATATCATAATATGATGTAGCTTTGAAATGGGTGCCTACCTCTGTAGTCATTAAAAGCATGGTTTATATTTTCAAAACACTTTTTAAAATTTAAAACAAAATTTTAAAATCATGGAAAATATTGTTACCACAATTATGGTGTATCTAAAGGATTACTGATCTTTTTTTTCATTAACAACATTTAACTCACAAAATATAAGAAGTATCTATCTACTTGCATTTTCATGTGTCTTTATTTATATATTTCAAATATTGTGCTGAACTAGAGATTATTAAGTACACATATAAAAATTTTGCACATTGAAATATAAATTATTTAAAAAAGAGATGTATTAATTTTTAACTAGTTTAATGTTTATATCCAGGCTAGGAATAATCTTTAATTTAATAAATGATTACTGATAATCAATGAAATGTTTAACTGAGGCAATTTGTGCCAAAGTTGTGGGCGGAGTAAGTTTGACATTTGTAAATCAAAATATATCAATTTACTATTTAATACTGTACATATGATATATATATATATATATATATATATATATTACAATATATGTATAGTATATATATATATTGTAACATAAATAAAGTTACTCAAAAGATATTACCATACCTGAGTAGTCCATAGAATGATCATAAGTAAAGGTTGATCAAATTATTAATAACCAGTGTATTATATGAAATCACGTGAAGTGAGTACACTAGTAATTCAATAAAATATAACTCAGGTATACAGGCAGTAGGTTTTATCCACTTTCATTCCTTGGTTTGATGTTAAATGCATGTTTAAACAAATACTAAGTGAATATGGTCTAGCAGGGCGCCACTAGATTATCTGAATCTAGACACGGTTATATCTAATAACCTTTCACATGTACTGGGTTTGAATCCCTTTTGGTACTTTATTTCTAATAAAAAAATGAGAGATTTTGCTTTTTGAGCCATATCACTATAAGCACTAATAGTTAGGTAAAAGTAAAACATCTTTAAACCAAAGTGGAGTATATTAGACATAAATCATTTCTCAGATCTTAGCATAACAAATGTGTTTCAATAGTTTTGTAAGTTTACTAGCTCAGATTATATATAACTAATTGAGGATGGCAATTCACTCATCCTTGCATGAAATAGATGATGGGATGTGGTTATAATAATACTAAGAGATCACTAAATATTATAAAATCAATATTTATTTATGGCCTTTAAACAGTTAAACAGCTCATTAATTAAAATGTTGATGATGATGATGATGATGATAATAATAACAATAATGACAAGGGTTTCAACTACAGCTCTAGGACTAAGCCTAAACATAAAACTAATTTTTATAAAGAAATTCATAATTATTGCTTAATTTTAGCATATTTACTTATATCTTAAATAACTAATATTCAACCATTGATGATGATGAATAATCACACTTAACAAAGACTACACTTAATGAAATATATATGCCTCGTTTAATAAAACAAACTAATATTTATTACTACAGTTCTAACATATACATAAAAATTTCTAGATAAATATGAAATTGACATGAATAATAATAATAATAATTGATTATATAACAATCCTCAGATTAATTTTAAGTTCTTCCCCCTTTCCCTTCAAATGTATTTTGTATTAAGTTGGACGTCACATTGACCATGATTTTCACTCCATGAGAAAAGTATTTTAAGAAGATATTATCTGCTCATTAGCACACATACTTTAAAAATCCAACATGTAAATAGAATGTAAAAAAAAATGTTAGTAAAATTGAAAGAGCAAGTTTTAGAAAATAGTTTTAAATCATTATCTCCCCCTCCCTTCCAAGCGCTGAAATCTATACTGAACTTGAAACAAAATAATCTAATATTCTAATACTACTCATTATTTCACATTCACTTCCAATTATACACATATAAAAATATTATTATGTATGTGCGTGTTTTATCCCATAATAACAAAATATTATTAAAAACCAAAATAATAATAATATATCAGTTAAAACTAAAATCATAACACCATAAAAAAAAATTGTTTTACACATTAATATTGTAAAATTAATAAACAAATAATTTTCATACATTCAAGGTCATTTATGAAGCTCAAAGTTATTATTAGTAAGACATTCTTGTTTTAATCGATCTGAATAGTCTTTAAAAGTTCTTTAAATAAAATATATCACTTTATTGCTAAAATGTTTATTAAGACTGATATCATAAAGAAAATAGATATAAAAAGTCATATTACCGATCTTTTGTTTGTGGCGAATTTCCAAGGGTTCAAACTTGTCTTGTATAATGTTTATATTTCTGCAGCTACCATTTTCGTTTTACTGGGAACAATCTCTTTCTTGAGGTGTATAACTATTTGATGATGATGACTCTATTGAGGTTATTTGCTTTAGTGGACAATTTGGAAATCATTATATTAAATTTTCTTCTCTTCCTGTCAAGCATGTGGATGAAATACAGCAGTTGTTTTCACATTTATAAATTTTCTTGAGTTTAAAATCAGTTGTTGTAACAATTAATTGGACTTGATGATTAATATTTATCAGTAGATTAATTCATCTTCTTTGAATGCAGGTGAATGCTTTCTTCCTTCTATTAAAAACATCTTATTTATCTGGTCAGTTGAAAGGTGTAGAATATTATTTTAGACACATCTTTTCTTTCCTATGTGATGTGCAGCTTCCCCAGATGGTCCGGCAAATGGAATATACATATAATTTTTCTAGCAAGCCATTTTTTTTATATTTTCAGCATTCAATTTGATAGTTTAATAATCTGAATCAATCCCAATAATAATTCAAGACAGCTTTTTATATCCAATTTTTAGCTACCTTAACCAATCAGAGATAGCATCACTTGCTATTTTTGGACAAATTTGTTTTAATTAGATCTCTAATTTATTTTCAACCAAAGTATTTTTCAACTGAAAAGTTTAATCCTTTTTCCAGACACTTTTGTTTTAAAAAAAAAATAGACTCAATTCTTATTTCCTTTCTTTTGTTTTTTTTTTCTTTTTAACATCCAGGTAACACTTCAAATCTTTGAGCTTCCTTCTTTAGATCTTGATAAGACAATTTCAAAAATTATAGTTCTGACTCATCATAAGCTTCCAAAGTGACAATCATTTACAAAAAATTTACTACAAAGATCGATATCTGATTAAACAGATTTCCTCTTTTAACAAAAAAAAAATTGTACAAAAAAAAATAATTTAATAGATTTAATACTTCCTTTTCTTTCAATATTTAGGAAATGTAAAATTTTGTATGTAATGTACACACATCCTTCATTCTTTCAAATCATTCATAAACTATCCTTAAATAATATGATTGCTAGCTTAGTAATTATAAACCAATTATTTAATTAAATCTGTAACTTTTAAATCCCAATTATAATTAAAGAAAAGCAAAATAAAAGTATAGAATAAAATATTAGAATTGATCAAGCATAGGTTAGTTTTAAAGAAAGTTAAAATGTTTAATATTTGAAATATAAAACAATTAAATAATTTACACATACATTGCCTATATGTATGCATTATAACTTTGCTTTTTAAAGAAAAATTAAATATTAAATAGTTTAAATGTGTGTATTACCTTTCTATCAACACACACACAAATAAAGCATATAATTGTTGTCCCATTCTTTCTGTTTAAAGCTTTTGAAATTTTGATCTGGAAGGGTTTGAACTTGGATGCCCTACAGCTTCTTTTATGATTATATAAAATTGTGATGATGATTTTTGGTTTACCTTTTCTACATGCACATTACTATAAATTTGGCTAGTGACCAAATTGTAATGGCACAACTTTCTCCCCCTTCGGATAAAATCATCAGCACTTTTGTTTTAACTATATTTTTAAAAAAAAATCTTAACTAATAAATACACTAATAATAATAAACACTTATAATATATATAAAAAATTAACTACTGCTAAATATATTTTTCATTTAAAAAAAAAATAATAATTTATTTGGAGATCTTTGCCAGGCTATTCTGCTGAAGTATAAGGGATCAAACTCCTAGCATTATAGGTCCCCTTATTCCCCTCAAAAGCAGCAAGCATAAAGGCATTTTCTCCTATTTTCTTGGTAATTTGGAATGGCTTTTTCTTTTCAAACCATATTGTGGTCTGCATAAAAATGCACCTGTACATCCAGTCCCTTTTTAATATTTCCATTTCTCATCTTGACTGGATATTTATAAAACATATCCGGAGGATTTATTTTATATAACCTCCTCTTACAAACTCCATTTAGAAATATGGACTCTTGGTACCATACGTAATATGCCTTGAAGTTTTTCGGAAAGATAGACTCTCTATACCATACATACTTTATTTTTAAATTTTCCAGAAAGATTGACTCTCTGTACCATATATAATTCATTCTTAAATCTTCCAGAGAGGTTGATTCTCTGGGCCACGTATAATTTATTTTTAAAATTTCTAGAAAGGTTGACTCTTTGTACCGTATATAAGGCACATTTAAAATTTCCAGAGCATTTACATTTTTCAGAAAGATATTTTCTTTGTACCATATATAATGGACATTAAAACTCTTCAGAGAGATTGACTCTCTGTGCCATGTATAATTTATTTTTAAACTCTCTAAAAAGGTTGACTCTTTGTACCAAATATAAGGCACACTTAAATTTAACAGAGCATTTAAATTTTTCAGAGAGATAGATTCTCTGTCTGATACACACTGGACGTTTACATTTTTCAGAGAGATAGATTCTCTGTACCATATATAATGGACATTAAAACTCTTCAGAGAGATTGACTCTCTGTGCCATGTATAATTTATTTTTAAACTTTCTAGAAAGTTGGATTCTTTGTACCAAATATAAGGCACACTTAAATTTAACAGAGCATTTAAATTTTTCAGAGAGATTGATTCTCTGTCTGATACACACTGGACATTTACATTTTTCAGAGAGATTGCCTCTCTGCACCTGATATAACTTATTTTTGACTTTTCCAGAGCAGTTGAATTTTTCAGAGAAATTTGGACATTTACATTTTTCAGAGAGATATTTTCTTTGTACCATGTATAATGGACATTAAAACTCTTCAGAGAGATTGACTCTCTGTGCCATGTATAATTTATTTTTAAATTTTCTAGAAAGTTGGATTCTTTGTACCAAATATAAGGCACACTTAAATTTAACAGAGCATTTAAATTTTTCAGAGAGATTGATTCTCTGTCTGATACACACTGGACATTTACATTTTTCAGAGAGATTGCCTCTCTGTACCTGATATAACTTATTTTTGACTTTTCCAGAGCAGTTGAATTTTTCAGAGAAATTTGGACATTTACATTTTTCAGAGAGATTGCCTCTCTATACCATATATAAGGTATCTCCAATCTATTTAAGAAGACAGATTTTTGAAACCACACATGCTGGTTAGTTACTAGACTGAGAACTACAGACTGTTGAAACTTTTGCTCTCTTTCTAAAATAACTGGTTTCATCTCCATTATTGCCTCTCTTAAATCAATCATCTTATCGGATGCATGAAGTTTTTCCTCCAACTCTCTTTTCCTTCTTTTCACTTCATGATCTATCCCAATCTGCTCTTTGGTCATCATCTCATTTACTCTTTTTACTGAGAGATTAGATTTTATGGCTACTATTGGCCTTTCCTCTATCAGTATATTAGCTGATTTACCTATTTCTTCCTCTAATCTCTCGCTCCTTTCTCTATTATCAGTAGTCTGACAATCTAGCTTATCTTTTAACACTAGTGATCTTTGACTACCTTCTATTATGCTCTCTATGGATTGACATATCCTTTGTCCTAGACTTTCCATCCTTTGCTTACTATCTTCTCTTAGACTCTCTATACTTATTATACTGTGCTTACTATCTTCTCTTAGACTCTCTATACTTATTATACTGTGCTTACTATCTTCTCTTAGATTTTCTATATTTTGCTTACTATCTTTTCTTAGACTTTCTATATTTTTCTCTATCTTTTGTTCTAGATTTACCATACTTTTATTATTTTTCTTTATCTTTTGTTCTAGATTTACCATACTTTTATTATTTTCCTCTATCTTTTGTTCTAGATTTACCATACTTTTATTATTTTTCTCTATCTTTTGTTCTAGATTTACCATCCCTTGCTTATTATCTTCTCTTAGACTTTTGAACATCTGCATTATCATGTCCATGTCTGATGGTGCCATCTTTGCTATTTGAGCCTGGCCCACTTCTGACTCCTCATCTACTTCCACACTTGAGGTCGTATTATTGCTACTAACATTAAAGGCATCTTCCTCTACTTCCTCTCTTTCCTTTTGCGTTTTTAAGAAAACCTCCCCATCCTCTTCTTCAGTATGAAAACGATCACTGATTCCTGGTATTGGGGCACCTTCCTCTTCCATAACCTCTTCCATACTATAATTTAGTTCACTCATGTTATAAAACTATATATATCCCATCTGTACTTCCCTGACCATCAAAAATCCACACATCTTCTCCCTGTCTGACACCTATTCTGACCAACTGACTGATTTGCTTTTCACCTTATTATGCATTTACAAATACAACCAAAAAAAAAATTTAATATCCTTATTTAATGAACTACACAACAATAATCTATATAGTGCATGTCTGTCTGTAATAGCCCAAATTATACATTCATCCATTTTCCCAGAAATCCGACAGATATTGACAGTCCACAGAATGACTAGCAGTTCACAATCTTGAGATAAATAAAAGAATTCAGTCACAACACTATAATCACACAATGCATCACGAGCACTCAGAAGATCATCCCAATTCGATCACTATTAACTACCACAACCCTTGATTAAATGAAGCAAACTCTGTTGCAATAAAAGATGTATTAAGTCTTAGGGGCTAAAATAGATAAACTATGCCTTGCTCTCTCTCTTGGAGTCTTATGTGGCAAGTATCAAGGAATGCCCTGCTTATTATAGACTACAAAAACGAAACCTTGCTCTCTCTCTTGGAGACTTATAGGCTGATATCATGGCAGGACTACTGTTAACTGCTTCATGATAACATAAGAATAACATATAACTGGATTGGAAAACTATGCCGTGCTCTCTCTCTTGGAGACTTATAGGCTGATATCATGGCAGGACTGCTGTTAACTGTTTCATGATAAAATAAGAATAACATATAAACTTGATTGGAAAACTATGCCGTGCTCTCTCTCTTGGAGACTTATAGGCTGATATCATGGCAGGTCTGCTGTTAACTGCTTCATGATAAAATAAAGATAACATATAAATTGGGTTGGAGCAGTGAATGGGTTTGATCATTCATAAGTTACACGAAATACATAGCATTCTCAAGGCAATGACAAAACTCTCCACTCATCATCAAAACTGCAATCTAACCAACCAAACTCCAACGATCAACCATCCAATCAAACCTCTAAAATCATAGACTTTTTTACAAAATGAACTCCCCAAACACACATGAGACTACTATTCCATAATTCAACACTATTACTATGCCTATCCTATCTGGCAATAAATTATTTTAATGTTCCACAAAAAAAATCTATTATTTATTTCACCTTTGTCTTAAGTTGTGATATTCATCTCTATTTTCAAAATTGATAAAAAAAACTACGCTGTTTTATGGCTGTACCCATTTTATCATCATCAATGAAAAATTAAATCATATTAAACATCATCATTTAAAATAAGACTGTTTGGCCAAGAAAATTTTGTAAGACAAAAAAAAAATTTTTTTTTTTTTTACTGAAAAAAAAATTTTACTAAAAAAAAATTTCTTTATTTTTAACCACACATCTCCCATCATTCTATAGACTCTCTTTTTCAGGTATATGGTAAAATATCAGGCCCCAGTTGGGTGTCCATTGTAACATAAATAAATGAGTTCAAATAGAAATAACTAAGTAAAGGTTCAAATATATAACACTATCAAGAATTATGGGGAAATTGTTAATAACCAGTATTTATAGCAATGTATTATATGAAATCACGTGAAGTGAGTACACTAGTAATTCAATAAAATATAACTCAGGTATACAGGCAGTAGGTTTTATCCACTTTCATTCCTTGGTTTGATGTTAAATGCATGTTTAAACAAATACTAAGTGAATATGGTCTAGCAGGGCGCCACTAGATTATCTGAATCTAGACACGGTTATATCTAATAACCTTTCACATGTACTGGGTTTGAATCCCTTTTGGTACTTTATTTCTAATAAAAAAATGAGAGATTTTGCTTTTTGAGCCATATCACTATAAGCACTAATAGTTAGGTAAAAGTAAAACATCTTTAAACCAAAGTGGAGTATATTAGACATAAATCATTTCTCAGATCTTAGCATAACAAATGTGTTTCAATAGTTTTGTAAGTTTACTAGCTCAGATTATATATAACTAATTGAGGATGGCAATTCACTCATCCTTGCATGAAATAGATGATGGGATGTGGTTATAATAATACTAAGAGATCACTAAATATTATAAAATCAATATTTATTTATGGCCTTTAAACAGTTAAACAGCTCATTAATTAAAATGTTGATGATGATGATGATGATGATAATAATAACAATAATGACAAGGGTTTCAACTACAGCTCTAGGACTAAGCCTAAACATAAAACTAATTTTTATAAAGAAATTCATAATTATTGCTTAATTTTAGCATATTTACTTATATCTTAAATAACTAATATTCAACCATTGATGATGATGAATAATCACACTTAACAAAGACTACACTTAATGAAATATATATGCCTCGTTTAATAAAACAAACTAATATTTATTACTACAGTTCTAACATATACATAAAAATTTCTAGATAAATATGAAATTGACATGAATAATAATAATAATAATTGATTATATTACAATCCTCAGATTAATTTTAAGTTCTTCCCCCTTTCCCTTCAAATGTATTTTGTATTAAGTTGGACGTCACATTGACCATGATTTTCACTCCATGAGAAAAGTATTTTAAGAAGATATTATCTGCTCATTAGCACACATACTTTAAAAATCCAACATGTAAATAGAATGTAAAAAAAAATGTTAGTAAAATTGAAAGAGCAAGTTTTAGAAAATAGTTTTAAATCATTATCTCCCCCTCCCTTCCAAGCGCTGAAATCTATACTGAACTTGAAACAAAATAATCTAATATTCTAATACTACTCATTATTTCACATTCACTTCCAATTATACACATATAAAAATATTATTATGTATGTGCGTGTTTTATCCCATAATAACAAAATATTATTAAAAACCAAAATAATAATAATATATCAGTTAAAACTAAAATCATAACACCATAAAAAAAAATTGTTTTACACATTAATATTGTAAAATTAATAAACAAATAATTTTCATACTTTCAAGATCATTTATGAAGCTCAAAGTTATTATTAGTAAGACATTCTTGTTTTAATCGATCTGAATAGTCTTTAAAAGTTCTTTAAATAAAATATATCACTTTATTGCTAAAATGTTTATTAAGACTGATATCATAAAGAAAATAGATATAAAAAGTCATATTACCGATCTTTTGTTTGTGGCGAATTTCCAAGGGTTCAAACTTGTCTTGTATAATGTTTATATTTCTGCAGCTATCATTTTCGTTTTACTGGGAACAATCTCTTTCTTGAGGTGTATAACTATTTGATGATGATGACTCTATTGAGGTTATTTGCTTTAGTGGACAATTTGGAAATCATTATAGTAAATTTTCTTCTCTTCCTGTCAAGCATGTGGATGAAATACAGCAGTTGTTTTCACATTTATAAATTTTCTTGAGTTTAAAATCAGTTGTTGTAACAATTAATTGGACTTGATGATTAATATTTATCAGTAGATTAATTCATCTTCTTTGAATGCAGGTGAATGCTTTCTTCCTTCTATTAAAAACATCTTATTTATCTGGTCAGTTGAAAGGTGTAGAATATTATTTTAGACACATCTTTTCTTTCCTATGTGATGTGCAGCTTCCCCAGATGGTCCGGCAAATGGAATATACATATAATTTTTCTAGCAAGCCATTTTTTTTATATTTTCAGCATTCAATTTGATAGTTTAATAATCTGAATCAATCCCAATAATAATTCAAGACAGCTTTTTATATCCAATTTTTAGCTACCTTAACCAATCAGAGATAGCATCACTTGCTATTTTTGGACAAATTTGTTTTAATTAGATCTCTAATTTATTTTCAACCAAAGTATTTTTCAACTGAAAAGTTTAATCCTTTTTCCAGACACTTTTGTTTTAAAAAAAAAAATAGACTCAATTCTTATTTCCTTTCTTTTGTTTTTTTTTTCTTTTTAACATCCAGGTAACACTTCAAATCTTTGAGCTTCCTTCTTTAGATCTTGATAAGACAATTTCAAAAATTATAGTTCTGACTCATCATAAGCTTCCAAAGTGACAATCATTTACAAAAAATTTACTACAAAGATCGATATCTGATTAAACAGATTTCCTCTTTTAACAAAAAAAAAATTGTACAAAAAAAAATAATTTAACAGATTTAATACTTCCTTTTCTTTCAATATTTAGGAAATGTAAAATTTTGTATGTAATGTACACACATCCTTCATTCTTTCAAATCATTCATAAACTATCCTTAAATAATATGATTGCTAGCTTAGTAATTATAAACCAATTATTTAATTAAATCTGTAACTTTTAAATCCCAATTATAATTAAAGAAAAGCAAAATAAAAGTATAGAATAAAATATTAGAATTGATCAAGCATAGGTTAGTTTTAAAGAAAGTTAAAATGTTTAATATTTGAAATATAAAACAATTAAATAATTTACACATACATTGCCTATATGTATGCATTATAACTTTGCTTTTTAAAGAAAAATTAAATATTAAATAGTTTAAATGTGTGTATTACCTTTCTATCAACACACACACAAATAAAGCATATAATTGTTGTCCCATTCTTTCTGTTTAAAGCTTTTGAAATTTTGATCTGGAAGGGTTTGAACTTGGATGCCCTACAGCTTCTTTTATGATTATATAAAATTGTGATGATGATTTTTGGTTTACCTTTTCTACATGCACATTACTATAAATTTGGCTAGTGACCAAATTGTAATGGCACAATATATATATATATATTGTACCTATATTGATATAGGTACATGTAATTTTTATCTAAAATTATTATTAAAGTAATCGTTCATAAAAAAAAAAAATATAAAATTAAACGTTGAAGAGTTTATTGCAGTTTGTTTTAGAAAAAAGATAGGAATTAAATAGTTTTTATTAGTATTCGTAAAAATATAAATATACAAATCTCTTTTCATTCAAGTTTAATTAAAGAAAAAATAATATTAAAACTAAATAGTAAATTGTATTAAAAATATATGACCGTATATATGTGCGATTGTCAACAATAGAATAAATGTTATTATAAAGTTAAAGAAGATTATTATTAAAAAACACGGCAATGGTTATTAATTAAAATATAAAACAACATCTCTGCATGGCTATTACTAATTAAGCAATCTTCCAAAACACGTTTATCAAATGATTATCATTGGAATTTGATAACAGATCTTTGCCGGAGATATTAGAAAGACAACAAGGCGCAGGTATAAATAGACTTTTTTATCGGACAGTGAATCAGTTCACAAAGTTATTGAGAGAGTGCAGTTCGGAAATTAATTGAGTCAGCTAAGAAACAAAATGCAGTGCTGAGAAAATTTTGGAACGCACGTTCACCTCCAGCCCAGATGTCCGATGAAAACAGCAGATCTGCCCGTGAAATAATGTCAGCTTAACATCGTAGAAAATCTCCATCCGTATCTAATTGTCTTCGATAGTAATAATCGTGAAAATCAGGAAACTCAGCAAGGAAACATCCCAGCCGGCTGGAAGCATTCATACTGGAAGCATTCATACTGGAAGAAAACAGAGTGTTAAATCTACGTTCAAAATCCTAGGTAAAACATTTGCTTATTTTCGTTTATACTGTAATAGCCATTGCATTTCATTAATTCGTGCGAATCCTCCAAGAGTCTAATTATATGAACTCGATATCATACATAAATGAACTATTGATGTGTGTGATTAAATTTCAAATGCTATGTAGTCCTTTATTATCATTATTATGTGTGTGCATGAGATAATATGTGCGTGGTCATTATATCAATATTTATTAGTTAAATTAGAATGTTTTGTTATTAAATCTATAGGAATATTTAGACTATTTAGAAATGTTAATTTAAAATATGCGTGTGTTTTATTAGAATTATAAAATGTTTAAATTTAGTAAATAAATGTTAGTTAATAAATTATCTTTAAAATTAAACTTTATTTGTCGGTCAATTCTTTTTATCAATGTTTTTACAATTCTTTTTATAAATTCTTTTAACAAATTCTTTATCAAGTCTTTTAACCCCTAATTAAGTATAATCTATTAGTGATTACAAACAACTGAGCTAGTCGTGGATTTAGGCATTGGGTTAGTTGCCACTATTCAAAGTGCGTTGTCTATTCTTTTAGAATAAGCAGCTGGCGCCCGTGTTTATACACAAACAAAAAAAGTGCTTTGAACTTGGTGTTGAACTCAACAGTCGAGAAGAAGTTATGTCCTGGAAATGTAACGTTAGTTATATACTTTATAGCTATCGTTTGGGCATACATACTCTCCGAGTATGTTCTTCTCTGCCTAAGAGGCCGGTGTTCCGAATCCACACATATCGAACTCGGTTCAATGGCTAGATCCAATCGTGGGGCTGAACCTAAGAAACAATAGTAATGAGGTACTTTGTTTCTTGTTTGAAAAATTTGTTTTATACAAAAGTTAAATTACGTAATGTAAAAGTGTTTTAATTTAAAAAAAAAGAAAAAGAATTGACCGAAATTTTTTTTTTTCGAAATGAAAAGAGATTTTGACATTTATGCTATCAAATCAGAGTCAATTGGGTGTTATGGGCGGAGTTAAAGCATTAAGAGTGGGTAGTGAAAAGGACAAAAGGTTGGAGGTAACGTGAGTTTCTGTCTTAGTAAGAAAAATAAATAAATAAGTTGTATTTAAATTTAGTTTAACGTAAGCGCTAGTTTGAAAAAAAAATAAAATACACCGAGTTCGATATGTGTGGATTCAGAACACCAGCCTCTTAGGCAGAGAAGAACATACTCGGAGAGTATGTATGCCCAAACGATAGCTATAAAGTATATAACTAACGTTACATTTCCAGGACATAACTTCTTCTCGACTATTGAGTTCAACACCAAGTTCAAAGCACTTTTTTTGTTTGTGTATAAACACGGGCGCCAGCTGCTTATTCTAAAAGAATAGACAACGCACTTTGAATAGTGGCAACTAACCCAATGCCTAAATCCACGACTAGCTCAGTTGTTTGTAATCACTAATAGATTATACTTAATTAGGGGTTAAAAGACTTGATAAAGAATTTGTTAAAAGAATTTATAAAAAGAATTGTAAAAACATTGATAAAAAGAATTGACCGACAAATAAAGTTTAATTTTAAAGATAATTTATTAACTAACATTTATTTACTAAATTTAAACATTTTATAATTCTAATAAAACACACGCATATTTTAAATTAACATTTCTAAATAGTCTAAATATTCCTATAGATTTAATAACAAAACATTCTAATTTAACTAATAAATATTGATATAATGACCACGCACATATTATCTCATGCACACACATAATAATGATAATAAAGGACTACATAGCATTTGAAATTTAATCACACACATCAATAGTTCATTTATGTATGATATCGAGTTCATATAATTAGACTCTTGGAGGATTCGCACGAATTAATGAAATGCAATGGCTATTACAGTATAAACAAAAATAAGCAAATGTTTTACCTAGGATTTTGAATGTAGATTTAACACTCTGTTTTTGGTGCACCCTGTTTTCTTCCAGTATGAATGCTTCCAGTATGAATGCTTCCAGCCGGCTGGAATGTTTCCTTGCTGAGTTTCCTGATTTTCATGATTATTACTATCGAAGACAATTAGATACGGACGGAGATTTTCTACGATGTTAAGCTGACATTATTTCACGGGCAGATCTGCTGTTTTCATCGGACATCTGGGCTGGAGGTGAACGTGCGTTCCAAAATTTTCTCAGCACTGCATTTTGTTTCTTAGCTGACTCAATTAATTTCCGAACTGCACTCTCTCAATAACTTTGTGAACTGATTCACTGTCCGATAAAAAAGTCTATTTATACCTGCGCCTTGTTGTCTTTCTAATATCTCCGGCAAAGATCTGTTATCAAATTCCAATGATAATCATTTGATAAACGTGTTTTGGAAGATTGCTTAATTAGTAATAGCCATGCAGAGAAGTTGTTTTATATTTTAATTAATAACCATTGCCATGTTTTTTAATAATAATCTTCTTTAACTTTATAATAACATTTATTCTATTGTTGACAATCGCACATATATACGGTCATATATTTTTAATACAATTTACTATTTAGTTTTAATATTATTTTTTCTTTAATTAAACTTGAATGAAAAGAGATTTGTATATTTATATTTTTACTATACTAATAAAAACTATTTAATTCCTATCTTTTTTCTAAAACAAACTGCAATAAACTCTTCAACGTTTAATTTTATGTTTGTTTTTTTATGAACGATTACTTTAATAATAATTTTAGATAAAAATTACATGTGCCTATATCAATATAGGTACAATATATATATATATATATATGTACCTATATTGATATATATACATGTATCCATTTACCATATATATATATATATATATATATATATAAAAGAAATGGTGACCTGGACCAATTAATCAGTGATAGTTTTTTATGTGTTTTTATTCATATATTTCAAAATTGTGTGATGGAGTTGAGAATATTAAATACATCTATAAATAAATAAGTGTAGCAAACACACATTAATTGTAGTAAATGACAATTCTATTGGACTATAAATTATTCATATAGTATAGTTATTAGATATATTAAAATATTTATTTTAACATGTATGACTATAAATTTCTAAACCTTTCGTTTTTTTTTTTTTTTAGATACAATGACACTAAGAAGATATCGGTTAAGAAGTTTGTTCAAGTTATTATTGATAATATTTATTATAGTATGGGCAATTCTTCTTTGGCCAGTTAACATCAAAAAAATGTTTAAAAAGAAGGTGTTAAATTATGTTTCATATAGAATTAATAACAATTTTTATTCAATACCATGGAGTAATGATACATCATATAATAAATGTAACTTCTTTTTGTTGCAACAAAGAGTTTTACATAAATTAGAATGGATTGTAGCAATACCTTCTGAAATTTTTATTTTTTCTGCTTATTATGTTTATAGTTATACAGAAGTGAGAATTATAGCTGTGATAAAATCCACATCAATATATCCTAATCTGTTTTGCTTGCTCTGGAATAAACATATAAATTCGTTTTTCAAAGTGCCTGCTAGAGTCGAAGAATTACCAGAAAGCCATGATTATCCATACACTGCAGCATACATAATTTGCAATATAAACAATGAGATTCCTTATGCTGTTTACATTGTATCTAATAATTGTAAAAACACAGAGTATGGACTTAAAGTTTTGAATTCTAAAATAGAAGTACCAAATATTAGTTTGGCAGTCTGTATACCTCCATTGTTCAACTTTACAAATTATTATCAGCTTGTTGCATTTATGGAACTTCAAAAAATTTTAGAAATTGACAAAGTTTTTATTTATAATATTTCATGTTCAGAAATAATATCTAGAATATTGAATAGTTATGTAGAAGAAGGGTTGGTAGAAATAATTCCTTGGTCTATATTAAGTCAGATAAATTCAGATGATATACATTATTATGGACAATTAGCTCATATAAATGACTGCTTGCATAGAAATAAGTACAAAGTCAAATATTTAGGTTTTTATGATTTAGATGAAATATTAGTTCCATATAAAAACATCACTTTGAAAGATATTTTTACACTTTACGCTCCAGCAACGAGTATAGATTTTGTTTTTGCAAGCCAATATTTTGTACTTCCATATAATTTTACTGCTGAAGCAAACCAAACTATCCACATTCTTAATGCTGACTGGGGTCAATCAGATTCTAAAGAAGGTGAAATTCCTTTAAATTATAATAAGGGAAAGTTGTTTTTAAAACCTGTATTTATTTATGCTCATGGAATTCACAATGTTTGGCAAAAAGAAATGTATCAAAAAACTTATCTAGTTTCCTACGATTTGATGCGCATTCATCATTACCGTCATTATGTAAAACGTCAAATGAAAACATTTTCAGTAAATACAATGTTAAAAGATAGATTTGGTGAAGAATTAACTTCTCGTTATCATCATAAAATTAAAGAACTGGAGCTATCAATTTAAATTTTAAAAATATTTATAGAAGAATAATTTTTTTAATTCATTTAAAATTTTACAATAAACTATTCTATATCATTAAAAAGTGTTTATTCAATTGTGTGTTGACTGATTTGTTATATAATAGTCATATATTTGTATATATATATATTACTAGTGTTTAAATATCCTAACACCTCACTGAGAAGAGTCAACAGCTCAAAATCAGTTTGGGGATAGGGATAATTCTAGATAAAAGATTTTAAATGCTTTCTCTTTCAGCATTTATTGGAAAAGCTTGTTTAGAGCTATTATCATGCTCATTATATTATACTAGATATATTGTACACATTCCAATTTAGCCATGTGACTACATCACAATAGTGTGTGCATAAAATAAAAAAATCATCACATTTTCTTTTTGTAGGAGGAGGAAGCTGTAGAGTATTGAGTTCTAACCCTACATTACAAATCCTGAAGACCTCAGAAGGAAGGTGGAAGAAATATTTTTCTTCCATTCAACTAATTTTGTTAGTGAAAGAGGACAATATTTATATCATTGAATAGTTTGATAATTGTATTTAAGAATTACAAAAATATTAAGCATATATAAATAATTGTCTGTAGACATAAACTCTATGAGATATCATTTTTCTAAGCTTACTTATTCACTTTTTAAAGTTAATTTATATCTAATAAATTATAATATTCTTTCTTAATAATGCTTTGATTTTGATACTTGTCATTGCTAATTTATTTTATAACTTTAATACTAATGATATTAATAATCTATAGCTTTCAAATCATTTAGATTGTTTTTGAGACACAAGTTTTATATATTTGAATATATGTATGTATATGCATGTATGTACAAACACAAAGCATAAACATTTACAGATATATTAACAGTTTTAAATAATTTGTATTTTCTGTGTAAAAATTTGTTTTTCTTTTTGTATATCATTTAAATCCAATTTTTCTTATTTCATGTGAAAGGGTTAAAGGTTTCCCTCTAATGTCTAGCTGATGACCAGGTAATATCCACAGGTCATGAAAAAGATAAGATCAATGTTGACATAGTTTCAATGTGAACAATGTGGAAGGATGATAACAAAGAATAATTAATCAGTTATTATAATTACCAAGAGATCCAGATCATTTTGGATCATACCAAATAATAAATTTTGAAAAATTGTGAAGATAAAAAGAAAGGAATGTACCCAGCTGCTGATAAAATATAATTTATAAATGAACAGGTATTTCAGTAACAAAAATATGTGTGATGTCATCAGACAGGGCTAGCACAAATATAGTCTGAAAAATGACAGTTTAGCAGACTAAATTGGATTGCCTCTTGGAAACCATGCATCATTTTATTTTTATATTTAAAGGTTTCTCCAGCCATCCAATTAAAATCTAAAATGGAAATAACAGATATCATTCTCAACCTTAAACAAGCTGACCTCAAAGTGAAATTAATCAGAATCTTGTTAATATTAATTTTAATTTTGTTTTCTCAATGACTATGAACACTTCTCTTTTAAATAAATCTGTTTATAAGTATTAAAAATACAAATCAATTATTAGAATAGGTTTTTCAATAATTATGAATATTGACTTTATCAATATATGATGTGCTGTTTGATTACCATTACATATAACCATTTATATATGTATTTTCTTTGTAAAATGTTTTTATTATGTGTTAATTTTTATATTATGATATGAATTATTTTTATTATATGTACAGGTTAAATACAAATTTTATTGATAATGGGAAGTGACATATACACACACATCTAGTGACATATTATATGTTTACACAAATACATGTTGAGTATAAATGTACAAATTGATAAGGGTAGAAATTTAGCATCAAGAGAGATAGATTTTTAAGGTAGTTCAGTAACCTAGATTAATGGAAGTTGAGATAAGTAATTTGAAACCAATTTCTTTAGATATTCTTATCTTTATAATTTAACTAACTATTCTCTGCTTATTTATCATTTATTATTTTCTAAGATTATAGATATAAAAATGTATGTTGTATGCAATATATGAGTGTGTGTGTGTACCAGGTGATTATTTTCAAATTAAAATGTTTATATAATATAAGATTTCTATTCACCCACTAGAGATATGAACACACACATGGCACACTACATAACATTAACAATTGAGTTTACATTTCATTAAGACAAAGAGGGAAAGGTTTTTGGTTGTTATTATTATTATTATTTGAATTATTAATTATGCAAATTTTCTATTTGTATTATTAATGATTGACCAATAATAAATTTTAATTTGTTTTTATTAAAAAAGGTGTATATATTTTTTAATCATCGTGTTGTGAAGTTAGTTTAGTCATCATCACCATTGATGAATATCAATATTTAAGCCAGTTTAAATATAACAATATGTTGGTAAATAATTATAGATTGGTAAAAGATAGAATTTGTATTGTTAGTACTAAAGCTTTGGCTGAAAGCATCATTATCATCATCATCACCACCTTATTAATCAACAGTATGAATAGATGTGTTTAATGGCCATATATAAATAATGGTTCTCACTGTGTTTGTTTATTATTTGTGAGCCATCATAAGAGATATGACTACCATCAAGCATCTGATAATTTATGGTATTAAATATGAGCAATTAATCTTTATGATAATATTAAATATGAATTTATGATGTTAAACTCTTATGATAATTTGTCTGAGAATTTATTTGCACAACTAGAAAATAATAAAAATGTTTTCCCCTTAATACAAGTGCACATGATGTGGTTATAAAATGAAAAATCCTACATGCTGTTATAAATAATGTACCAATTGAGGTTCAAACCTGGTACAAGTATAAATAGGTATCTAATCTAACTTTATTTAGGTTTAGATAGCCTAGTGGTGCCCAGATATACAGATGTACATATAAGAAAAAATATTGAATAAAAAGGGAATACTGAATTATTTTCATTATTGGATGATTTTCATTTAGTTACAAAGGTGAGGTAATATATATTTATTTTTATTTAGGTACTATATATATATATATATATATATATATATATAGTAATCACCTAAACATTCACAGTAAAGATAGTAATCAATATTTCTTACTGCTGTTAAGGCAACCTCACATATATAGATATATATAGTGTGTGTGCGCGTGTAAAGCTGGTCAATACAGACTGTGTTATGTCAGTCTAAAAATAATGATATGCAAAAAGTAGAATTAAGAAAACAGCAAGTAACCAACATATTCTAATCTGCATAACAAATTATCTAACAATATGCAGATTAGCAAAGTTATTTAAATGCCTGCAGAATTTGCTACTAAAGAGAAAAAAACGTGGACTAGTGATACTAGTAGAGTAGAGAGAAAACAATTTAATGAATGCAGTACAGTTGCAGACTAGATAGTGTAGAAAAAAGAGTTCCAGTTAAATCAAATTAGAATAATTCAGAGGTGTAAGTGAGCAGTAAGATGAATAGTAAAATCGTTAGTGAAAATTACCATAGAAATGATAAATATTAAACAGTGAATAGATATTTAAAAAAGGATTTTTAATAAAGTGTGGAAATAGAGTTGAATTTTATATATTTGGCTGTTCAGAGATTAATATTATTTGTGTTGAGTTCAATCAGTCAGTTGCTAGTGAACCTAATAAACAATATTATTAAGATATACATTATTCTGAGCAAATAAACTGTAAATGTTATTAAATCTTTATGTGTGTAGATGATAGAATATGAATATAAGGCTGCTACCTTAAAATCTGGCCTATTGTCCAGTATCTGTGTAAAAAATTTGGATATACTTATAGAAATGCATAATACTGTGATAATGTCTTTTGAGGTGAACAATCTGAAACATTTGCAGATATATATCAATCATATGAAAAAATATATGATAATAAATGGCATTATTGAAGACTCCAAACCAATCAACATATATTGAGATGGAAAAAATATCCTAGCTTCGTATGATTATAAATTATTGTATAGACCTGAAAATGAGATAAAACACATTGATGCACTCTCCAGAACTCTGGATAAAAGTACATTAGTCACATGTTATTAAAATAAATTATATAAATGTTCTGAAATTCAAAATAGATAATATTAAAGTTGTCCCTGAATGGATAAAATAATAAAAATTATAATTAGTGGCAAATTGAATTAAACATGGTTGGCCCAAAAAACGACTATAGGATGTGGTACAGCAATTTGGAATACTTGGAAAAGTTTGTCAAGAATGCATTTTATTGACAGATCGGATGATTCCACCAGAAAAGAAGAAATATGTATTACAGTGGTTATACCATGAATACCTCAGGATTGTAAGTATCAAGGAACTAGCACATTCATACATTTGATGGCCAGATAAAATTGTGATATAAAACAGACTGTCACAAGATGTCAAGCATGCCAACCAACAATAAGATTACTTTCTAAAAAATTTTAGCCATGATCGGAGGCCTAAAAAAAAAAGAGAAAAGGTTCATTTAAATCACCTGGGTTATTCCATGAATACATATTTTGATAGCTGTAGATGCATATTCCAACTGGACAGAATATTGTTTGGTGAAGAATACTGATACAGAAAATGTGATAAAAGTTTTGAACAAACTTTTTTCCACACACAGGTATCCTGAGATTATAATAAAAGACAAAGTCATGAGATTCAACCCAGTGCAGTTGAAGGACTTCCCTGCTCTGAAGGGGCTATGGCATGCATTCACATCCTCATATCACCCTCAATCAAATAGAATCATAGGAAAGGTTGTTCAGCATTTAAAAAGCACTCTTAATAGGATGAGTTATGCTGATGTCATGAAGTGCTAACAACAGTGCTGTTTCACCAACACTTTATGCCATATACAATGATGAGATACACTCTGGCTGAACTACATGTAAAGCACCATGTAAGGATGCATATATCTATTACAATTTTTGATAAGATTAAGAGGAAAGACATAAACTGTGAAAATGCCAAGGAATGCTAAAGAAAATATGGATAAAAGCAAAATCCTTTCTGCACAAAGACTGAAAATAAAATTAGAAGATAAAATAGTAAGATGGCATATAAATCACATAAAAGAATGTCTAATAGAGATTATAGTGAAAGTAAATGTTAATATAAACACAGCTATGATTCTAATTGAGAATAAAGCAATTAAAATTTATGCTTCTACTAATATAAATACTGAGATAGAAACAGAGGACTGGTTTAAATTTACAGGAATCACTATTTGTTCATATAGTACAGAATCTCTTGGAGAGACCTGTACCACCACTGAAAAGAGCTAGACTCCACACAAAACCAGCCAAGTTAATATTTGCAATTAAAACTCTACTTATTTCTAGAGTGAAAGAAAATTAATGTTGTGTAGTGATTGGTTTGTTGTCTAATAAAGACATATGTATATGTGTGTAAAGCTGCTAAATGCAGGCAGTGTATTGTCACTCTAACAATAATGATATGCTAAAACTAGAATTAAAGAAATTGTAAGTAACCTGCATATTTTAATCTGTAAAACAATTTTTTTAATAATATGCAAATTAGCAGAGTTATTAAAATGTCTGAATAATTTTTAATAGAAAAAGGGTGAGAAAGCAGACTAATGATACTAGTACAGCAGAGTGAAAACAGTTTTAATGAGTGCAGTGCAGTTGCAGACCAGATAATGCAGAAGAAATGCAGTCAAATCCAATTAGACTGATTCAGAGATGTGAGTGAGCAGTAAGGTGGATTACTAAAATTGCTAGTAAAACTAATATAGAAAGTTATTGAAGTAAAATGATAAACGTTAATAAAATGAATAGATTATTAAAAAAGGACTTTCAATAAAATGCGGAGATAGAGTTTAATTCTATATATAAACTGCTCACTATTATTAACTTATACATTATTCTGAGTAAATAAACTCATTGTTAAGTTGTCAAACCTTTGTGAGCATTTAATTTAAATCAGAAGTCCCCAAACTTTTGTGTCCTGTAGACCCCTTTTTAGAGAAAAACTGGGATTTTTTTATATAAAGACTTTGATTACCCCCCTTTATAAGCCACGAACTTGTTTACAGTTTTAAATCTTAAATTTTTACATTGCTTTATTAAGCAAAGACAAAAGATCCAGGTGAGTAATTGATAAACAGTGCTGGTCCAGCGATTTTGTCTTTAACTGATTTTTAAAATTTCTACTCTTGGTTAACAGATGTGAGTGAGGATGATTTCCAAAAAAAAAAAAAAAAAAATTTGTTTAAAAAGAGAGTTTTAAAGTTTTGTTCTTCTATATGTGTAATACAGACACCTCTGGAATTGAGATTTTATATGCGAATACAAGCAACTTTATAAACTAAATTTATAATAACTTAAAAATGAAATAATTTATAAGAGTTGTAATGTTTATAAAATCTACCAGTTTCCCTCGCATATATATGTAGGTTCGCTTTATACACTTCTACACATACAACAATGTTTACACAACTTACTTAAATTATTATTTTAAAATTATAACTGCTTATACGTTTACAATTATACGCGTACAGATATTATTAGCTAATGTACATAATATATAAATACATGAACATAACACTGTTATAGCTTATTATCCAATAATTTATGATTAATTTGAACTAATATACTTAAAAGTTTACAAAATGTCTGAAATAATGATTTCAGTGGGTGGACCTCCATTTACATATTGTGGAGTCCCAAATCTTTTTGTCGCTGACACGGATCCCTGAAAGTGGAAATCAATCCCGACCACTTTGAAAAACACTGATTTAGAGTGTATAGCTCCTAGCTTAAAGTCTGGCCCAGTACATTTCAGTTTCAATATTTTTTTTATTTTATTTTTTTACCTATGCTGTAATAAATTTGCACTTGCAAATTTTGATGTGCGTAATACACAATTTATATAAGCTAATATTACCCATACCCACTTACGTAAGATGGCAAACAGTTTTATAGTAATTATATAATGATACTTTGGTCAAAGAATAGCTTTAGACAAATTAATTTTTTTTTTTAAAAATTATATATATTGTAAATGAACCTTATCTACTCTAATGCTAAAACCTATAAACAAACATAATGAATAGTAATATTCCCTTGTTGGCTCAACCAAAGTAAATGAAACTATTTTAATAATGAATAAAATGTATAAGTGACAGTATAAAATAATATATTGCTCATCACGCTAGATAATTAATAACGTAAATGGAACTGGTTATCAGTGAATGCCCTTAGACTAGGTAAACCCAAATATACTAAAAATATGATGACTGGGCAAGACTAGTTGGCCTGAAAACTAAATGCATTACATGATTGGGCAACTACCTATGGTAAATATAATTATGAACCAAGTGATTTTCTCCACTTATATATTACATATCTGGATGATCTAAATATGTTGAGTAAATGCCATACTCAAGCAATTTAAAATATAATGAGTAAATAAATAAATTGATCACAAATAGCTTTATAATAGTTCATATCTGCATGTACAATGGACTCATAAATTTACAAAGAGTACTAATAAATCCCAATACATCCTCTTGACTGGCAAAGAAAATAAAGTTTATTAACTGATTTACTGGATATTGAAATATCACCTGAAGTATATATACTCTAGGGTAAGATAAAAGAGTTATATAATGATTCAGGCAGTAGTAAATTAAATCACCTATTATTAATAAATTTATTAAGATAAACATTAATTTATATGTGTTGGTTAAAATAAATAATAATTTAAAAAAACGATTAATATCAAATAATATACATTTATAATTCATTTATAGTTTACCCTCACTAATATAATTAATTATATATGACATTTTATAACTGAAATTATCAATACATATAATTAAAAAAGGGTTAACTATAAATTCCTTTCATACAAGTAAAATAAAATATACAGATGAATTTTAATATTATTATAAAAAAATATATAATAATCAAACAATATTTTACAAAATTATTTATAATTTTAAATTAAATTATATAAATATTATTTATGTTTCCATTGACTTTTTATCATTTTACTTGATTTTTTTTAATTATCTAAATTATCAGATGACAAACCAGACTGCATTGTAATTAGCATTATTAATTTTAGATTTTAAAAACATTTATAAATGTCATTATAATTTCAAGTGCTAAGATTTTCTCTAAGCATCTTCAATATTATTACATATAAAACTTCACTTTAACTTTCTTATCTTGCAGCATCTCCTTTAGCACCTTTGTGCTAGCACACATATACATAAATTCCCATGGTAATTTTAAACCTTAAATGTTGCTCAATTGCTTTCTTTCATCAATACTACAATCCAAGTAGATGTTGCTGTTTTAGACTTGTGGTGTCAGCATAGTATTTAGTTGTTAATCATTCCATTTTAAATTATAGACACTAAATGATGAGCCCCATGCCCTTTTTTTCTAGACTTTCTATTCACAAACAATTTTGTTTACTGCTACTCCAAAACTTATTTATAAGATGAGGAAATGTTAAAATTACAAATTTTTTAAGGGAGGAAAGTATGGTTTCTTTTTGAAAATAATTTCTGTCTGTATAGTAACATAAACATTACTGCCTAGAATTTTAAACATTGGTTTTGAACATTTGACTTCTTTTTTTCTAATTTTAATAAAGCATTGTTGTCATTTAGCAATAATTTAAACAAAAAATATTATCTTTAATTTTAATAAATAAATGACTCATTTATTCTACAGTTTTGAAAACAAACATATTTTTACTAAACATTTGACCTTGAATTGTTTCCTTTATTTAGCAATTTATAAACCATAGAAAATGAGAAACGATGGTGTGTGTGATATATAATTAAAAAAGTTGACAAATTATAGTTATAAAATGAACAAGTCATTAATTAAAAATATGGAAAATAAAATAAATACATATAACTTCATATTAAAAAGTAAAGCAAATAATATAATAAACACACATATGTTCATAACAAACAGAAATCATAAACAATAACTTTTATATCCAATAATTTAAAAAAAAAAACCTGGCTGCAGTAATATAAAATGTTTCCATTATAGTTAAACAATAAATCAGATTGGAGTATTACTTTTGCTATTTCAATTAATTATTAAATGAATACAGAAATAAAAATGTTTATACATCTTTTTTTATAAAAATAAAAAATAACTATTAGTAATTATTAAAATGAAAAATAATTGTATTTAGATGTAAATTATAACATTAAAGAGATGAAACTTATAATAAGCTGATTCAATGTTCATTGCACTGTAATATATCTATTCCTTATCCAAGGTCCTACTTAATAGAATTTAACTACTATTAATACATGAAGTAAAAACCCTATTTATAACTTCTATTCCTCTTGTGTCATTCTTCATAAAATCTCACTTTCTCTATTATTTTATTTTAAATTTCTCTTTTTTCATCTACTTTAATAAGAACCACATCAATTCTTTTTTCTCAGAAACCTTCCCCTCATTATACTTAGAAATATCTCACTATTTCAATTTTTTTTTTACTAAAACTGTTTAACATGTTTTGCTATGTATCTATGCATTCAAACAAATCACATAATAAATGTATTCTCCATTTTTTAATAATTCTTTTATTTTTAGATTTTTTATTTTAGTTTCAAAGAAAAATAACTTATACTACTGTTACCATAATATCTTCAGTTTCAGTATTGATCCTCTTTTGATATTATTTTCGTATTTTTAGTGCCTCATATTTTTAATTTCCATAACATCTTTCTTTTTATTACTTACTTAATTTTCTATCTTTCTACTCAAATTCCTAACACATTATTATTGCAATATTAATTCTAATTATTATATAAGCCATTAAAATGCCATTCCTGTTTAATTTTTTATTTGATAATACCTTCCAATTAATCCAATTTTAAATTATTTTTAAAAAATCTGTTCCTATCCATAAATTATAGAATATGTATCAATGCATTGAAGCACTCTCATGTAAGCCAATTGAAAGACAGATATATCTTTCATATTATCAAATAAAAATCTGCTTTAAAAAATTAGATTTGAATAAATTATAATGTGTCAATCTTAACACGCAGACATATATATATATGTAAAAATTAATAAAATACAACAGTTGCATATTTTATAGAAATTTATACAAACTTATAGTCTAACATACTTTCATAAGATACATTTCTGTCAGCCACTGGTTGAGAGATAAGTTGAGATTACATCATACAGCTAGTTTGATATTAAAATTTTGAATGTAAATTGTAATAGTAATTTAATTAAAGTCTCTTTTATATTAGCTTAATGTTAATTCAGAAGATGAAGATAAGTCTGATTGATAGAAATACATCGGATTTTAAGATCTAGGAGCAGCTCTCTCAGATCCAAGGCTACTCACTGATAAAAGTCACAAGCTAGAAACTAGTCTGGAGATATTGGATGAGTAGGCACTAGATAGGGATTTTATGCATAAACCTTCCTGTATTCATTGATTAGTCTGGCTTGTACTAAGTGGCTACTGTGTGGAGAGTTTTGCCTCTGCATCCCTGCAAGAGATTAGTTGATTTTTCATCAAATGTTTGTCATATATGATCATAGGTTTGTGTAAATTTGTATAGAGAATATAAATAAAAAAATTTAAAAGATTATATATATATAACCAAAAAATATTAAACTCCATGCACTATATATATAATAAATTTAAATTGGGTGTTATGTATACATAAAATACAGATTAAAACTTTAGTAAAACTATTATAACTTCCTGAATGTAAAGACTTCCTTTATTAAAAGTATTACAGTTTCTTCTTACAGATTTTTAATATTCGATTAGGAGAATATTTTTATGTCATTTTCAAAACTTTATTTAATTAAATACGTAGAATCAAAATTTTTTTTCTTCTAATTAAGATAATAAAACATATGTTATTTATATTACAAAATAATTAGATTTTCATCTGTTAAAACAGAGAAAAAAAGTGAAATAGGTAATTCAACAACAAAATATTAGTTGTAAAAGTATTTGTTGAGAAGAAACTGCCAGATTATAGAAAATTCATGAAATTCCTGTTATATTATTGACAACTATAAGTAGACATAATCGAGAAAATTGAATGGAATTTGTAATGAAATTTGTGATTCAGAAAAAGATAATTTTTTTGAACTTCAAATGTGAGAATTTTAAAACAATGATTAAATCCTTCATATAGTCAAATGTGATTGTAAGATCTAAATGAATAACCTTCTAATAGATTAGACGTATTTCTGACTGAAGAGAAGTTTAGATTTAGAATGAAAGGAGGGGAAAACTATACAATTGGAGTAATAAATATTTTAAGAGGTATATATAAAAAAAAATTATATTAATCTTTGATAAGACATTTGATAAAATAAATTGGACTACTTGTTTGCATATATTGAAAGTAGATGGGAAAAAATATTTATTAAGATACTTAGATGACAAAGATTTGCAATCTGATTTAATTCATGACGCAGATTATAAGAACAGAATTAATTTTGCTGATGGTAAAACAGTACTTTCAGCTTGTGAAAGTGAATTTAACAAAATATTATGCAAGTTTGTCAGAGCAAATAGGAAGTTTAGAATGAAAATAAATACAAATAAAACTAATTTTTGCAATAAAAGTAGACATGTAAAAGACAAAATTAAAAGTAAGTTTTGGATAGAAAGTTATGAAACAAATAAGTGCTTTTGAATATTTGAAAAATTGTTTTAATAATAATGAATAAACAATAAAAAAAATAAAGTAAGAATTTCACTGGAAATAGGATTTTATTAAAGATAAGAGATTATTTATTAAAATAAGAAAGCAGTTAAATTTTTTTTTTATATTCTATCAAATTAGAACAACTTTAGGTGAGTTGAGATCCAAAGGCTTCTTTTTTTATATATTTTATCATATGGTAAAGCTTTCAGAGGTAAATTTCTGTGATATTCTGTGCCATTAAAGTCATAAATGCACAACTCTTTATTTATTAAAAAAAAAAATACATCAATAGACTAATTATCAAATCTATAAAATAAAATATGTGGATTTTAAAGGTGGTTTTTATTATCTTAGCACCAGCTACATAACTTTACAGAGAATCATTTCAATGTACACACATATACAATCACATACATATTGGAAATACTGTTAGGCCTGAATTAGGCATAGGATTGGAAAGACCCTAAGAATTATGAACATGCTTAATTTATTCTATTATTAAATAATTTTACTGGGATAACATATAAATTCCCTAAAGTTCAACCTTATGATAAAATTAGTTTCAGAATAGATAGATAGAAGAATAAATGACAAAAAATAATTTCACAAATTATTGATTATTATTATTATTCATTAAAAAACAACAAATTAAAAATTAAAAAAAAAAGATGTTATACAAATAATTTCATACAGCATTATATACATGTTATTATCTTCTGATCCTTCATAATTAAGTAAGCATTTTATAATTATGAAATAAAATAATCTTAACTTGAATCTTCCTTTTTCTTTTGAATATAAAAATGTCCCTATACAGTTTCAACATAATAAAAAATTCTTTCAACATTACTATTAAAAACAATTATAATTCCTTCTTTTTTTTCTTTTTTTAGTATTTTCATACCTTGCTTAGTTGAAATGTCTCTTTCTGTAAATCTAGAAGTTAGTAGCTTAATTAATCTCATGACTAAATGTTATTTTTAAAGCTTTCTTAGTAGTTATTCTTTCTCAGTGGTTATTTTCATCTATTTCTTCTTCCTTCTTTTTCTCCTTATCTTTATAAATTCAAATTTTCAATTTAATACTTAGTTTCTTTCATTTTTTATTCATTTAGGTTTTACTTATTTTTATTTTGTTTCTCCAAGTTTTCAGTTTAATAATTATTTTCATCCACTTTTCATTCATTTGACATTTTCTTTTCTTTTTGTAGTTCCAGGTTTCCAGTTTAATAATGAATTTTATTTTATCTTTCATCTATTTGGCTTTTTTCTTTTTCCTGTTGTACCTCCAGGTATCCAATTTTACAATTATTTTCATAGTTAATATAAATTAAGACAGCCATGATTTTAAATGCATCAATATACAAAACTTGATGAAAGTTTCCCTCATAGATATATTCCTTTTCCTATAATTCCTTTAAATAAGATTGGTTACATAGTTCAGTCAGTTATGATCAGAATTTATCAAAAACTTAGTGTATAGTTTTTGTAAATTTCATACTGTTATAGATATTAGCAAAAATCATTTCTTTTGAACTAAAAAAGTGAGATAATTTAGCAACAGACTTCCAAGCTGAGATTCCGACTATTGAAATCACTGCTAAACTCTCCTAAATGCTACTGCTCATAACTTTTGATTTTTAAAACATATTCTTCTATCCAATTACTGTATTAAGCTTTGACCAATTCACTTTCATTTGATAAAAAAGATTACCTTTTTTTCATTAAAACATTCTATTTATAAACCAATTGAAAAATAATTTTTCATTTTTTCAAAATTAAAGATCTTAATCTCTTCTTGTTTTTTTCCAAAAAATAACATATTATGAAAAAGTTATTATTGGAGATAAAGATCTTCTTATATTTTACTTTTTAAAAGATAAAACATTCTATTTAAATCCCAGATTGTAATTTGTTTTAGGTTTCACCAAAAATAAATATATAAAAGAATAACAAAAAAACATTATTTATTTTTTAGAACTATACCCAATAAGAGTTAAACATTATTATTATTGTTGTTGGTGTTATTGTTGTTGTTGTTGTTGTTGTTATTATTATTATTATTATTATTTTTATTATTATTATTATTATTATTATTATTATTATTATTATTATTATTATTATTATTATTATTATTATTATTATTATTATTATTATTATTATTATTATTATTATTATTATTATGTTTCAAAGCAAAACTTTATTGAGTCTAAAAAGTTACAGAGTCACATCTAGTAATATATTGATTTTTTACAAATAAAAAAACAAATTACAACTTTCAGTATATAAGTCTTTATCTTTTTTGCATACTTTTTTTTTCTTCTTGTTTTTAAATTTGTCTTTTATTTAGTTCAGTTTATGCTTGCATTTTTTTAATGTTGGAAAAAATGCTGATGTTGAAAATGTCATCATATATCTTATTGGCCTTTATATTTCATAGACTGGATCTTTGTTTCAAGTGTGACCATGTGGCTGCAAATACATCTGGTTGAGCTAGGATGCTGTCTCTTTTTCTTAACAGTTCTAGTTTTATTGAATATGTTGCTGGATGGTGTCTAGGGTTATTGGCAAGTGCAAAAGTGCATCTGGTACACCAGTAGGCATAAAGGCTGTATGTTGCTGCATGAATAGCAGGGTTGTTGCCTTTTTTAAATGTATTTATTATTTCAACAATTGAAATGATAGCCTTTCTGTATGTGGTAAACATTGTGCGACGTATTGTTTCTAGGGCACTGCAGGAATGAAGAAAATGATCTTGTGTCTCTTCTTCTCTATGACATAGCCCACACATGGGGTCTATATTTGTATACAATCTACGAAATCTAAGGAAATGGGTTGTGGGTAGAGCATTGAGATTAAGCTTAAGTAGAAAATCAAATAATTTTGGTTCTAATGACCATTTTCTGAATTGTTGCAGTAGTTTCCTGTTGTCGATTCCAAGAACTGATGGATGTAGATTAGGTGTCTGGTTTGGATATAGTATATTATAAATATCCCAGTATGTATACTTGTCATTATTGAGTGATATTTTGTTGTATATTGGCTTTAGTTTTTCAATCAGTGTGGATAGATATCCATATGAAGGGGGTGGTCTGTCTGTGGGTATTATACTGATTACACACTCCAGGTCTGGAAATCTTTTTATGGTTGCTGTTATTAGATTTACTGATTTCTGTGTGTAAAAAACATTGATTGTAAGGAGTCCGAGTCCATTGCTATGTGGTGATCTGCTCAGATTTTTTAAAGAGATTGCCACTGTCTTTCTCTTCCATATTAGTTTGTTACAGATTGATGAGATTTTAGATATGAATGTTTTTGCAAATTTGATTATAGGTGTGTAGTATGTAATTTTTGTAATTATAAGTTGATTAATTAGTGCTACCTTTGCGTATATTGACAAGTATGACTTTTTAAGTGAGGCTGTGATTTTTCCAGCACGGTTTTTTTAATTTATTTTGAATTTTTTGCCTTATTCCATTGGTTCCAAGATAGAATGGGAAACCAAGGAAAGCAGATGGTTTACCATTAAACATCTCTGTACAGTGCTTGCCTGTGTATATTGACTATGCAGCAGTTTTATTTGTGTTAATTTTTAAATTAAAATTTGAGGTATAATTCTTGATTATCTCTTGTAATATGGGGAGGTTCTTTTTAGAGGGGAGGAAAACGGTTACATCATCCATATAGACTATGCATGATATATTTAAAGCAGTGTTTGGAATTTGAATGCCTTTTATTTATTTCTGTATCTCTATTAATAGAGGATTTATATATATTGTAAAGAGCAAGGCACTCAGGGGGGATCCTTGTGGAATGGATTGATGCGGTCTGAAGGCTGGTGATTTTTTCCCATTCAATGTGATGTGAATTTCACAGCTGAGTAGCAGATTGGCTATTATATATAGTAGGGATGGAGGTGTTGTTGTTTTTTTCAGCACGTCTAATAATTTGCTATAGGCACTGAGTCAAAAGCTGCCTCAATGTCTAGTTGAACTATAATTGGTGCATACTTCTTTCTTTTTTTTACTACTTCGATAATTGTTTTGTACATTAAGGTACCCTGGCCAATGGATGATCCTTTTTTGGCATATTGTGCTGATGATAACACAGGGAGTATGTGTTGTTCTATTTTTTCCTTTATCACTCTTTCAAGAATTTTTATTCCTAAAGGTCCCATTGAAATTGGTCTTAGATTAGATAAAGATGATATTGCTGTTGGTTTTTTGTTAAATGGAACCATTGCAATTGGGTATAGACTTTGTATGTTGTAAATTTTTTGGGATATGTAATTGGCTAGATCGCACAGGTATTTTGCTGTGAAGTGACTAAGATGTTTGAACACAATTTTTGGAATTCCTTGTGGTCCTGGGTGACATGTGTTTGTTATTGTTGCAAGTTGAAATACAATGTCAGTTGTTGTTATTGGTGTATCTGTTTCAGGGTCTCCAAATATGTCTTCATTTGGTATTGTAATGTTCAGAATCGTATGATTAGCCAACAAGATTCAGAGACCTAGCAAAAGTACTTCAAACCCAGTATGTTTGGGGTATGGTAGTCACGGAACAGTACTAAGCTTTAACCTATTTGCCAGTGCTCCAAAATCTCCCCTATCCAACCAATGCTCCTGATGCTACTAATGGTTATCCTTTTTCTTCGGTGGATCATTGTGTCACTTTGATTGAGGCAGATATTTTTTTCAGGTTTATTCATTATTAGGATCGATCTTTGGCTCTGTCGAACTCAGGATAGGCTGGCTTCAGGTTGCTTCTCTTTTTCTTTCATAGCAGCAGCATGGGATTTGTCTCTCCTTCTCTTCTGTAGATGCATTTTTCTGGAGACTTTCCAGAGAAAGGAAAAGTAGTTTGTACTACTCAAAAGTCATATCGTGGATCTTTTCTCTAACTGCTTGACTTTTAATTAATTAACTGCTTGACTTTGAATTAATTAACTGCTTCTAACTGCTTGACTTTGCATTAATTCTCCAAATGCTTAACTTTGAAGTTAATAATTTGAATCAATTACTCTCCCTGCTTGACTTTGAAAAATTTGAATTGAATTCCTTGGTTCTTTTTCTTTGCTCTATATATAATATTTTTTTCTAAGCAAGGCTTTGTTTTCTATATATATATATATATAAATATTTTTAACACCTATAATATATTTTCCTTGGTTAGAAACGAAAACAGACCGCATGATTGATTTTTCCTTTTTTTAATTACATCAGTTTAAAGATTTTTAGGATTTACATCAGTTTGAAGATAAGAAAACAATTCAACACTCCCATGCAACTAGCTGCGTTGATCTTTTACCAAAAATAGGTGACACAATCAAGATAAGATTACACAAAGTTATAAAATCTTACTTGCCTTTTAATCACCTCAAGGATGAGAAAAAAATGAATTCACACTTACATGCAACTATATTTTTCAGAATATTTATGAAAAAAAGCAGAGTCATCAAAATGTTATTCGCAAGGAACAAACTGCCTTTAGGATAAAGATATACGACAATGGAAATATATTTTTCTTTCCAAAAATATATACATAAAAAAATGCACTTCAATAGAACAATTTACACATACATAAGTCCACTCATTCGTAAAGTCATACACCTGCACCTGCATATATCCCCTTTAGCAAACAAGCAAAAATAAAAAAATGAAAAATTAAATATGAGTTTTAAAATATATATATGTATACTAATTTTACCAACTAACATGAAGCTCTGTGTGTTCATACACACTGAACGCTTCAGTATGTACACTCTCTGTTTTTGCAGTTTTTTTTAAAGTGTTGATATATTGGGTTTATCATGTTATGTCCAGCTGTTATAGAGCCATCTATTTCAAGTGCCATAGGCACTCTGAATGTGGATGGGTATCCCAATGCCCACCGTATGCATGCTCTGGTCCAAGTATGTTGTTGTGTAAGGCATATTTTTTTCTTTTTTCTTGCTACATATTGCTTTAGTGTATTGCATGTATTGTTGTACATTTCTGTAAGTTTTTTAATTTGTGTTGGATTATCTGTAGTTGGTCTGGAAATGGTTATTCTTTTTTGTAGTTCATCTGCCAATGCTAATAATCTGATGGAGGTGTTGAGTTGCAGGTAATATGATTGATGTTGAAAGAAAGTATATTGGTGAATGCTATATACTTTTGTACTGGATCGAGTGACATGTTTTGAAGTTTTTGGAGCATTATATATGTTTCTGAGTATAAGAATTCAGTTGTTTGTGCTGGAAGAAGTATTCTCATAGTCTTTTGGAGGGCTATTGTTGTATACTGTATTTTTGTTAGGTCGAGGGTGATGAACTGAGCAGCAAGATCTTAGATTATAGATGGACAGAATTCAAGATTAAAATAATGATGTAACATTGGTGAGTAGAAACACAAATCAATAAGTGACTTATATCTATTGTTATTAAAAGATATTGAGTTTGATGGGAGAAAACCCTCAGCACTCATAAGTGGGATTGTTATTTGATGGATCCATTTGGTGACAAAAGTTTGGTAGGTCATGTTGAAATCTCCCAGTGTATTATGGGATTTGGTGTTGCTGTAAGCATTGAATTTATGGTTGCTATTATTCTGGAGATGATGACAGGGCCTGGTGGTATATATACAAATACTAGGTTAAGTGTGATATTTTTATGATGGAGTGTTAATATGATAAGATTAGAGTCAATATATATAATTTTAAAAGAATCAAAAGGGCAGTTGTGGGATATAATTATGCCTGTGCCACCTGATGGTGATGATGATTGCCTTGAGCAGGCACAAAAACCTTGGCTGACTAAATATTTTTGTGGATCAATTTGAGAGCTGCTGTATATTTTTGTTTCCAAAAGCCCCAGTATGTGTGGTTGTGTTGTATGTAACCATTTTTTGAGATCAAAAAGTTTTTTGGTGGCATTTAAGCCTCTAATGTTGAGAGATCCAATTTTAATCTTCATGTTTTTAATAATTTTTTAACAGGGTATTGATTTTTATTTATTTTTAGTACTAAATTTTTGTTTATATTGCAGTAGATGGATGCTGATACATATTTAAGACATTGTTGGGTTTATTATCAGATTTTCTTTCATTTAATATTGCTTCAGACTCTATACAGGCAATTTGTGATGAAACCGAACAGGTATCGATTTGTTGTTGGCTTACATCCATTTTTATTTCATCACTTTCTAAATTGTATATGTCTGATGAGTTGTGCTTTTGGTCTGTTTTTTTTGCCTTTTTGGATTCATGGTTTTTAGGTGGTCTACCTGGCTTTCTTTTTCCCTCTGGTGTATTCTCTTGAATAGGTGGAAGAGGGGCTTTTATTGCATCCATTATGTTTAATGCAGTTTTGTTTATAATTGTAGTTTTATTATTATTGGTATCTTTATATTATCTGTATTTATATTTTCATTATATAGCTGTGTGTGTATACTTTCTGTTTGTTGATTTTTACTTGGTACCCCTTTTGTTTTATTGAGATGCTGATCCTGTGATGTAATTGCTGTATTTTGTGTTGTGGTTTCTTGCGAGCTATTTTCGTTTGACTCTTGGATTTCTGTGTTAGTTTTTGTGTTATTATTTTTTTGGTTGGTCTTTGGGATAGGCAATTCTGCTCTGTTATCATTTTTGTTTGTGAGTGTTTGAACCTGTTTTTTTCTTATTGGGTTGCCAATGGATGTAGTGTTATTATAAATTTTATTTTCATCATCACTGGATTGTTCTGGGGAGAGGATTTTAGTTTGTTCACAGTGATTGCTTTTTGTGTTATTGCACTGAGTTGCTAGGTGTCCTCTCTGTCCACAGCCAAAACAATGTGGCTTTAGACTTCTTATGTGAAGAGAGAGTGTCGCTTCTTGATCTGTAATCTGTGTTGGAATCGTTGAGACGTCTACGTTTTTATGTAGTTTTATTTTAAATTCAAAACGATTACTACATATCGGTATAGGTGTGTCTTTTAAATATATAGGCTGTAGGGCAATTACTTTTCCAAACGGGTTTATCATTTTTTGAAAATCTTGTACGTTGTATTTAAGATAAGTATTTTTAAGCACTCCAGTAATTATATTTTTCCGGTTTTCATCTATAATTACGAGTGCATAATTATCAAGTGCTAAAATAGTGGATTGAAAACGTTCTTTTTGCTGCTGAGTATAAAAATCAATGGTTATATATCGAGAATTTGGATGGTCTGCGATACAAGAGATTGTTTCCCATAGTGCATTTTGCGTGATTGCTTCATATAATAAAGCTTTTGGGAAACGATATAATGAGCATTGATTATCGGTTATTGCGAGTACTAACGATGTTGGTGAAAAAAACCTGCGAAAAGTTTCAAATAACGTACGAGGCACCATATTACTGAAACGGTCCGTCACATTTTCAAGCATTTCTTTTGTCCAGATTGTGGTTGGGGGTTGATTTTCCTCTCGAGTGTTTAGATCAAGATTTTTTATATCATTTGTGTTTGTTTTACTGAAGCGCGGTATTTGGGTTGGTGCTGTAGTATTGCTATTACTTTTAAGTACTTTTGCATATGAAATAGGCAATTTTGAAACTAACGATGTTGTTAATTTCGTATTGGTGCTTAATTCGCTCACGCTTGACTGGGCAGTAGCCATGATTTATTCTGACTCAAGTCAGTATTTTTTTTTTTTAAAAAGATACTAAAACACATTGATATTTTTCAAAAAACACTATTAATCTATTATATGATTCGATTTTTCCTGTATTATGTTTGTTTTGCGAATAACAAGTTGGAACAAAAGTAAAAAATAAATACTTACATCAGAGAACTTAAGGATTGCTTCTTACCTCAGCAGAGATTTGCTGTGGGATTATTATTATTATTATTATTATTATTATTATTATTATTATTATTATTATTATTATTATTATTATTATTATTATTATTATTATTATTATTATTATTATTATTATTATTATTATTATTATTATTATTATTATTATTATTATTATTATTATTATTATTATTATTATTATTATTATTATTATTATTATTATTATTATTATTATTATTATTATTATTATTATTATTATTATGATGATGATGATGATGATGATGATGATGATGATGATGATGATGATGATGATGATGTTTCAAAAAGGAACTTTATTCAGACTAGAAGAGCAGGTTATTTTAATACTTTCCATATATATGTGTTTACATTGATGTTCTTGAGCATTTTGTATATTGTGTCTATCTAAGTTCTTTCCAAGTCTTTACAGATATAAACTGGGTGAGTGATGGATTGTCTGTTATATGTTATAATACTAAATTTAAATGGATTCTGTTAATTTCTTTAATTCCATTGGTTTTCTTTAAATTGTTGCTCAAAGTTATCTTATTTACTTTTGGATAATTAAGACACATGTATATGATATTAATATTGTACTGTATTTATTCTAGTACAAATTAAATTGGCAATTTAGAGATCAAATTCTTAAATTACTTAAATGAGAATATTCTGTTGCTTTAAATATTTGGTTTAGTTTGATTTACACAATGTGAGTTGTATAGATTTTTTTATTTTAAAAATAATTTGAGAGAGAGAAAGGGGGAAACTATTTTTGTGTATATTAAAAAAAAGAAAGAAATAACTTCTTATCACAAAAATCCATTAGCTACACAAAGTGTAGTAGTCAATTGTTAATTAAGGATGGTGAAGGATGGTGATTCCAAGAAGAGAAAGCATGAATTTGAAGATGAAATTATACAATAATTGAGCTGAACTAATGGGTGGCAACAGGTGATGTGCAGAGACAAAAAAGATCAAGGATATAAAAGAAAAAGTGTATGGTAGATGAAAAAAAGTAAAAAAGTGAAGGAGAAATCTCAGATCTGTGCTTATGAGAAAATCAGTTGTAAAGGAAAGAATATATTACATGTTGTATTATATCTCTTGTTCACCGTAATAATTTATAGAGTTCTTGCTTCCTGAGCTAGATTTATGCATAACAATTAGTTAATGGATTGGAGTTTATGTTTAGCATTATAGATGTCCAGATGATGATGATGCTGGTTGGTGCAAAAGGGATATCCTTGAATGTTCATGCACTACATTTCATTTTTATTATTTCTTTAGAAAGACAGTACATTAATGGTACTAAGTGTCCAAAGCATTGATGATGGTCAGGGTGTTATGTGCATTGTTTGTATTCTTACTCTAGGTTTAGCAGTGGCTAAATAATTAACTTGATCCATAGTAGACCCATTTCAAATCCAGTCACAAGATTGACTGTTAATTTATGGTATTTTTGATCATTCATGGTAATGAATGATTATTATTTATACTTACTTTTGGGTAATGCTGGTGAACTTATAATTTACTTAATATAGTTATAATTATAAATTTATTTAATGCACATCGATTACGCAAGTAATATTTACTAAGGCAATAAACCTCAAAAGTGTATGCTTGAAAATGTGAAGGTAGGGACCTCTACAGGTCTTAACCACAGGTCCCTACCTTCACATTTTCAAGAGCACACTCTTGAGGTTTATTGCCTTAGTAAATAATAATATAGTTATCTATGATTTCTCATACTAATTTCTTTTAAATTTAATTGTATAAATTTTGTATTAGCTGGTAGTGATGATAATGAGGGCCATGACTCAGGTTCATCCCAAAAGAATACATAATATTACAATATATACATTGAAAAAAAAATTAAATTCATGGATAGAATAATTATGAAAGACACAGACTGCATTAGGTCAGAACTACAAAAATTCAAATTAATCAATATTTTACTGAGTGTTTGTTTTCAGAAATTCTGGTTTATTAAAATGAGCAATTACTTTATCCATGAAATCACATGGTACAATTAGGTGCTAACCTTAGTATATAGGCTTTAAGTAAAATTCTTGCATGTTTGGTGACCCAGGCCACTGCATGGATGAGAGGGGTCTTTGTGCAAGGTAAATTTTAATGCCCCTTCCTTCTATGAAATAAAATTTATAAATTAAACAACATTTTCCCCCAGTGTTTACACAAAAAAAAACTTGAAAATGTGGCTTTAGACATTTAACATGTTTGGTAAAATATGTGCTTTCTTCATTTATTTTTGTAAAAGAAATTTAAGGATTAAAATACATACTAAAATAAAACAAATTAACATTTAAAAAATAATTTTTGAAAAAATAATTAAATAATATCATAAAACAAAAATATTTATTCAGCAAATTTAAAATTTTTAATTTTTCTTTTCTAAAGTTTTTGTATTAATTTTTGGACAATCCCACAAAATTGATAGCAGAATATCTGCAAATAAAATAATTTTTAAAAATATTTAAATGCTTTTATCATATTTAAAAGAACCACCACCCACCACACAGACATCCCCATAAAAATATTGCACTACCCCATTTCCCTTCTTCAGCTGACTCTGATGTAATATAAGTAATTCTACTTTTAGTTTACTTACTTAAAAATATTTTCTATAGCCAAAGTATGATTCTCTGGAATGCTTCAAATCTGAGCTTCATTCCACATAGCAAAAAAGAGAATGTGGCTTCTCTCTAGTATCCTTGTAAAAGCTTATGTAACTCTTAAACTTCTTTACAAATATTTAGATCAACTTTAAATGGCATATTGTTTGTTTGAAAACCATTCAAAATCTCTCATGCATAAACTGAACTTATTTACATTTTCTATCAATACAGTTACATTCCTCCAACAGTAAAATATTTATACTATTATTTAATATTTTATTAATACATATTGTTCATCATATATGGTCTGATGTTTAAATTTTTCACACTTACATTGGTTATTGATGTAACTTTTATATTTCATTAGGATTACCAAATTAAGTCAACTTTAAATAACATGAATCATATAACTTTTTCATTCCATTAGTACCAACTTGGTAAAAATAGCTATTTGTTTTAAAAATCCATTAGTTACTTTTAATTCAGAATCTCTTATCCATAACTTGTTTATGTTTCTATTAACAAAAATAGCTTCTCTTGTTTCATTCAATCAAGTATTAATATTACTTTATTATTTAATTTTTTTAATACTCATTAATAATAACATTATATATACATTTTATTATATAGTTCAATAATTAGGGATTCAGCCAGGAATTATTTAAGGAAAGACATTTTAATTTTTCATTCTTAGATTGTTTATGTGATAATTTTTAGAAAGCATTAAAATACCTTGCACTTTTATTTATTCATAATTTTTATTGGATAACTATAAACATGGTTCCATTAGATATATTTTTTTATATTTTAATATAATCCAATAATGTAAAGATTTTATTACAATCAAGAGAATTGCATTAAATAATATCATTATCATGAAATTTGTTAATAATTAAATATTTTGGTGTGCAATAATAACATTTTTAAAAAATTGTGTTTTTTATAGATTATGAATCAATTACAAGTTTTTAACTAGAGAACAAACCCAAGTCCATATCTAAGGAAATGCTGATTAGTAAAACATGTAAAAAGATAATATAGCATTATAAAAGATAATATCATTATTAAATATAGGAAAAGCTGCTTAGTAAAGTATGGAATTGTTATGCACAAGATAGGATCCCACTTCCCAGAGCCTGCTGTTCTCCTATTACTCTAATATGAATAAGACATATGAGCTCTGTAACATACTATTGATAAAGATTATTTCATCATATGCAGAATTATTGTAATTATGAGTCAATACATTTAAAACAAGTTTTATTTTTAAATAAATTATTAAGACTAATATATTACTTTTTATATAAATTACAATATCTAAATAAAAGTGATTGAGAAATCTAAACATTTTCATTTACATATAAATTTTATTAATTATAGTGATAAAAGGGAGTTGGTCTGAGGTAGAGTATATATATGAAGTATATTTTGAAGTTCAAGCAATTGTTACAACAAATCTAAGTAAAGAAGTATTCTTATATTTAAATAAAAATATTTACACTCAGAATGTATTTCTAACAATGATGTGCTTTAAAAATATAATAATTTTTATTTACATATAAATGTTATTGTCTTGGTACATCCATAATAAAGAGCCTTTGGGCCCAACACAATCTGCACATAGTGCGACTGATGGTCACTATTTTCACATTAAAACATAATCATCTTTGCCTAGTCAATTGGGTCTTTAATCATAATTCTAAATCTTCATACTCATTCCTTAGAATAAATATTTTCATTACAACAACAAAATCTCTTCATTAAAACAACAAAATCATGATGGTATTGATTTAGAGCAGGGGTCCCCAACTTTTTACACTTAAGAGCACATTCTATAATACCAGCCAGGTGGTGGGCACCATTTATTTTTTCAATGTAAATTTATAGTTGGATATTGTTAATAATACACATAATGTACAAAAAAATATTTATTTCAAAAATAAAATTTTAACTTATAATTAACGTTTATATTTTTACACTGTAAAAATATAGTATGCCCTACAATTTGATTACAATATAATACAATAATTTATAAGAAATTTTAAAAATTAAATTTATTTGTATCAGATAAATAATTTTTATTGTATTCGGATAGCGGCGGGCACAGATAAAATGGTCTGCGGGCACCGTGGTGCCCATGGGCATAGGGTTGGGAACCCCTGATTCAGAGTGTGCTCATGGCTATCTTGAATTCTAAGGACTGCCCAAAACCACTGTGGACACATCCAAGTAATACATGACATTGAATTATTTACATGTGATCATGATATAACCATTCATTACAAAATCACAATTTACATTAATAATTAAAAAATTAAAGAACAAATTTAATAAAGACCTCCTATGATCAAATGTAGCTTTGATATCCACATCAGAAGATTAAATGTGAATGCTATTTTTTATCTCAATTTATTTTTAACTACATGTGTAGCACAAAGTCCAGATAAAATATATTAAAGCCAATCAAAATGGGTTGATTAGATCCCAGGTCTGACCAAGCTTCAATCTAGTTACCAGTCCTCTGTGGCTTTACACCCTACGAATGACATTTCTGAGGTTATACATGGGTCTTAATTTAATCTGCAATCCAACTCCAAACAAGGAGACACACGAGACCCAAAAATTAACTAAACAAGGATTAACTAGAGAGTTAAATAATATGATAACATGTTAACTTAAAGGTAAAATTAACATTTCATAATTAAACTATAATGCATATAAAAATATCAAATATAATAAAATTGGGAATTGGAATTGGGGTTGAGTAAATGATATAGAAATAAGGTAAATTTAAATAAATTTATTAATAAATCAAAATCAACAAATAAACAGAAAACAATAATTATGTGAGATCAAACACACAGACATTACATAGTGCGATGAGATTAAATTCAGTTACAGCATATCTCATCATAATATGTCGAAATATATGTATGTGTGCACAGTAAAGAAATTTTGCCTATGTCAATTAATATATCAAAATCCTATCTTTATATCATGGTTTGCTAAAGTACAAGTGAGTATGCTAGCTGAAGATAGATTGCTAATTATAATGATAAGATGACTGCCATTATATATATATATATATATATATATATATATATATATATATATATATATATATATATATATATATATATATATATATATATATATATATATATATATATATATATCTTATGATATGAGCATATAATTAAGCTTAAGGATAATGCAGGTTTAGTCTAATAATCAAAGATTCAGTTTCAGACTAATGCTGGATAATTATTTAACAAATGGGAAAAAACTGGTTACCTTAGATCCATATATATTTGCTATGGCACAGTGTAAAATATTAAAATATTTTAATATTAAAATATTAAAATAGGATTTTGCATCAAAATGTGAGTATCCTAAGAGTACCCTAAGACCAGATGGCTTGCTATTAATAAAATACGAACACTTCAAATTCAGTAACTCAGATAGGCTTAATACAAAATTGGGTCTGGATCCCTGTGCTCCAGGGCTAATAAAATATAGCCTTACTTAAACTAAGAATATGGGGATGGTCTCCATTGTGAACACATTAAAAGATGCAGCAAAATGTAATGTATGTGTCCATATTTCATAAGAACATGCCCACAATGCACAGAGTAAAATACAAATATGTATAATTAAATTATGGTGCTTAAAACAGATAGCTTCTATCTGTATAACTAATAGAACCCAGTTCTTAAAATAAGCATAATAATCATGTTATCTCAATGAATGAAAACTATATTATTAATCTAGTTTAATATTCACAATTTGCATCCTTAATCAGTTTTACTAGGGGGGAGAAAATATATTTAATGATCAATTAATAATACATTAATAAATATTCCTTTATACTATCTCTAAGGCTAGTCTATTTCTTTCGATAAAAAGATATTTAAGGTCATAATTTATAACTTTGATTGTGCAAACCATAATAAATATAGCAATCAGTTATTATTCCTACATAATTGGATTTCAAAACAGCATGCTAGCAAGCTAAATAAGCATTATTAAAATATATTAAACTGAAGATATCAATTATCATATCTTCACTGAAAGTTTATTAAAAGTGCTCACTGTTTTGAGATATTTAGCATATTATAATTGTAACAGTCAGAATTTGTATGTTAACTAGTTGCACAATTTTTCCACTACATTTGAAGAGCAGCACCACAGGTGGGTTCAGGGCCTGCAGTACTGGGTTTGAACCTAGGAGACTAACTACACAACATCACTACAGGATAACATATCTGCCACCACATTAGCAAACATCTTTTTAGGACATGGGGGTCAGGGAGATGCAAGAGACTCTAACTAACTATTTACAATTATGCTTACTATTATCCTAATGAATGACCTTTGTATACTTAAATTATTTCAATGTGAGACACTATGGCTATAGGATATTAAGGAAAAGACATATGGATGCAGTTATAATTAAAATACTATATATGTTTAATATTAATCTAAAATGTGATTCCATCTTTGAGTTCTGTAATTTCCAAAACTCCTTATATAAAATTTAATGATTAGTATAACCTTATTTATTTGATCTGACCCTTTGGGTATTTAATGGAAACACACTTATTCCATGCCCAATATTAGTGATATTAGCCATTATGTAAGGTAAGTATTTAATGAGATATGCAGCCATGAATATATTCATCTTAACAATAGATTATATATTTAAAAGTTTCTATTTGATTAACCAATTCTAAGGGGCTTGTTATTAGAAAGGAGATAATGTGGAAGACTTGGGAAATGTAATCATAAGCATATAATGAAAAGATAATTAAATAGATGAGAGATGGTACTCATAGAGATTCCAAGTGATAATTAAGTAGTAAATTATGATGCAATGAGCCATTTGGAAATATAAAACTTGTGGGTGGGCTTTCTTCTGGGTACTCTACAAGACCAGTCATAATCACAGGTTTGAATGTATGGGAACTTCTGCCACTATTACAACTCGATCGCATGACAGACTCATCTATCCATTGAAGCATTTCTAAATATGCCCTTCTGTATGGGAGCAGAATTATACCCTTGAGCTTAGGTATCCAGTGATTTCCATGGCTTTAAAAGAGAGAATTTGGCATAGCTACACAATAACACCTAGCACTTATGGAACATAGTAATATTTATATTTAAAATATCTTAAAAATAATGATTCATTCCCAAGGCCCACACTTATGAGTTATTTACTTACAAGCCCTCAAATAACTAGATATTGGTTTATCAAATAAAGATAAATCAAATATAAGCCAAATAATAATACTAAAAACAGAGCAGATTAAAATTCTATTTTATATCTATTGCCAAGTTGAGATATCTGTCTGCAATAAATTATAATACACCCACATTAATAACTAATTATGAAGATAGGATGTGTCTCTATGGTCATGGCAATTTATTTAAATACAATATAATAAAGGAGGGGAATAGTAATATAAAATGAGAATGCATCTGCAAATAAATAATTTATGAATAAGAGTAGATAATTCCTGAGCTAGCAGCTTTATCAATCTAAAATGAATTTATTGTAATTACATTATTTTAATGATTTTGTACATTTTGGCGAAGACTATGAATGCTAATTTAATACTTAATAAAACTAATGGTCTAGATCAGAAATTATTTTAGGCATGAAATTATTTACATAAATAAATAAATAATAATAAATGGATATCCAAGGTAAAAGGGAAAGATTGTATACTAATTAAACATTTAATAGAGTTACAGAGTCTTAATTTGTACAGTTTCAAAACAGTTTACACAATAAGAAAATTATAGATAAATATATAGATTTAAAATATGAGCTATAGATTTAAAGTTAAGAGACAGAATTCTTAGAGATTTTGGGTACAGGTTACCTGTGAATTTAGACGAATGTACACATTTCTAAGTGATTATTTCTGGTCCATTGAATATTAAGCAGCAGTTTTTCTTCAACAGTTTATTTCATGTTATTAGCAGCATTCTGAGCAATAATTCAGTTTATTTTCTAGTAAGCAGGGGATCCAGTGCATTTTCCATTCTCCAGAGAAGAGCAGCATGCCTACTCCTCATTCATGGCAAAGTATAACATGAATAACAATTTAATAATAATATTTCAGCAAGCTGACAAAACAAACCAAGAGAAGAGAGCACATAAAACAAAAAGGAAAGAAAAAGAGAGCCAATAAATATAAAGTTCTGACATTATATACTCTTTTTCTTTCTCTTCCCCTATCTTGCGAATCCATCTGACATTACATAGTTATTTCCTTTTAGGTCCATCAAGTAATTCCCACAGGTAATTTAATGCATTAGAAGCACCTGTTCAGTTTGTACTTTCAATTTGAGAATTTTGCTTAATACTTTCTTTTGTATCTTACTTCTGACCTGATTATAATACATACTTTTCATAAAACTAATTAAAAACTTTTAGGGATTTCTCAGTATTCTATTGTCTTTCCCCACTGACTATAACTTTGCAATATTACTTAAGCAGGGGAATTTTTATTTTTATAAATTTATACACTAAAAGTTAAAAACAGATTTTAGGATTTACAAATTAAAATGTTATAAATAAAATTGACCTAAACAATTATTAATGCAAAAAAATATTAAATATTATTAAAATTAACAAATTATTTAAAGTGCATTATTTAATCTAATATTATCTGATATAGGAATGTGTGTGTACATACAGAATATTTAACATGCATTTATACATATCTAGTACTGTTATACATGCACAGTCCAATATTGAGGGTGTAAATTTAGGTGGAATGGAGGAGTGGGTAGAAGATGGTGGAACAAAAATATACTGAGGTGAAACTAAGATTCGAACTCGAATCTTACTGTTTCATAATATATAATAAGATAATTTTTAGAGAAATAAAATAGAACAAAATATATAGGCATAACTGTAATAATAATAAGTTTAAATAAACAAATTATTGCAGTTCTTTTAATTTAAAAAAGGCAAAATGAAAGTTTACAGATGCAGTCTCAGGCAGATTTATATAAGTTTTACATATTACTTGAGAGTTGAAGGAGTTAGATTTTGAATGTTCATTTTTACATTATAAGCTAGCATAATATTATTTACTGTTCAAAGATTAAAATTCTATTTTAGAGTTCTGTGGTATTTGTGAGTTGAAGGAGTTAGATTTTGAATGTTCATTTTTACATTATAAGCTAGCATAATATTATTTACTGTTCAAAGATTAAAATTCTATTTTAGAGTTCTGTGGTATTTGAAGGAATACCTAGCTTTTCACAGCTTGTTCATTGGGCACATCCGGCAGCAGATGTAGTAGCACTCTGGATCTCTGGATAGGCCATGGAATTTAGTTGTTATATTCATGTGGCAGGCTGTTTATAGAAATATTTCCCACTCCTAGGATGATGATGCCATGCCAGTCAGCAAGGAAAAACAGCAAATTTCACCCTCCTACTCTGTCATATCAAAATTGCAACTGGCCTGGAGTCTGGTGGCAATGCTTTTTGAAAATTATACAGAGTTTTTTATATATAAAATAGGGCCCATTTATATGATCCCAAGATCAAATGATAATTCTGACAACAAAATTATTTTTTGTGAATGAATCCCTTAGCAGCTTTTTAAGATTTTATATTTTAATTTACTAAAATCATTTAAACTTTTATCTTAATTTTGTAACAGAACATTTGTAACTAAATTTGATCACTTTTAATCTCTCAAGACCTAGCAGTAGTTCCAGTCGAATAGATCTTGTTACAAGAAAATATATTTTGTAAAAATATTATTGCCAAAATTAAGATTTTAGATTACTAGTCCATGCTATACAATCATAAATGTGTGTAGCATGATTCTTGTTTATAATAATTCTAAGTTAAAGTTAAGAATTATAAGAAATGACTAAATAATATTGCACTATATATGTATCATGGGAATACATGGACTACACATATACACATGCAATTCTAATTTTAATATGATAAACTGACTTTTTTAAATGAACAAAATTTACAATTTAAAATATATTATTTAAAATTAAAATACCTGCTGTAATATAGCTATACCTAAGATATTATAGATGTTTATCAGCAAATATATTGTACATATATGTTCTCATTCCCACACAGATATATATTCTTGAATTTAAAAAAAAGATTACATTCTTTTATATATAGATTTATATGTGCAAGCCTTATATAGTTTATAAATGATACATTAATAAGCAGTAATAGAGATAGAATGTTATAAGAAATAATATTTAATATATTATTCTCTTATTATTAAATAATATATTCAGTTATTTAGTTTTATTTCTTTAAAATAAAACAAACTGGGCAGGAAGGTGTAAAAAAAGATATAGATTAGTAGATAAAAATGCACACATGTGAAAGAGTTAAAGAGAGTAAGGCTGTGTAAATATAAAACATTTAGATTGTAAATTGTGTTTTTTTATGTTATCTGGATCTTAGATTGTCCCAAAGAGAGAAAAAATGCTTTGATAGAATAAATATAATTATTAATCTTTTTTTATTAATTACTTTAAACCGTTTATGTGTGAGTTTTTTGATTGCTATCTCCAAAATCACAGTTATTTTTGGAAGAGTTTTTTTTCTTTTGATTAGAAATTCGAAATATAAAGACTGGTACAATATTAATAAAGGCAGTTCTTTTAAAGTTAAAAGAGATAGGCTGTTTTATGAGCAGAATATTCAGTTTAGCAGTAAAAGGCAGCTAACAGCAGTTTTTCATCAGTTTCTTTTTTTTAAGCTCAGAATGAGCTATTGATTTTTTTTCTCTTTAAAAAATTAAAGAAGAAAATATGAGCTTTTGCTTTAAAATCAACATAAAAGAAGATGTGCACCTGTATAAGTAATTTCACAGCAAAATTAGTCTAAAGAGATGGATTTAAATTGAATCCTTTAAAATAAATTGGTAATGTAATATATAATGGTACTTATTTGTGCTTTGGCTGTTTGTGAAACCATGAGGATGCCATGCTAATTTTGCCATTTTTTGTTCCTTGGTGCCTCACATCCATGGGTTAAATTCACCAAGCTGTCTGTGGACTCATATACAGGTCTGTACTAACCCAAAGAATGGCCAAGTTTGAGAGGCTTCTTTTTTGTCTCCTGGCCTGTTAAAGGATCATCATCATTGAAGAGAGGGAGAAGAAAAAAGAAGAAAAAAGATGTATAAAAACCATATAAACAACCTCAATTAATCTACTAATCAATTTTTTAAAGGTTTTTTTTCATATTTCTCAAGCATGCCTGTAATAACTCTTTTAACATGATAGAAACAAGCAAACCAAACAGTTCATATTTATCAAGAATGCCTGCAATAACTCATTTAAAATGTTAGGAACAAGCAAACCATCCAGTTCATATTTATCAAGAATGCCTGCAATAACTCTTTTAAAATGGTAGGAACAGGCAAACCATCCAATTCATATTTATCAAGAATGCCTGCAATAACTCTTTTAAAATGGTAGGAACAAGCAAACCAACCAGTTCATATTTATCAAGAATGACTGCAATAACTCTTTTAAGATGGTAGAAACAAGCCAAAAACAAACAGTTCATATTTATAAAAAAAGTGCCTGCAATAACTTAAAATGGTAGGAAAAAGCAAACCAAACAGTTCATATTTATAAAAAGTGCCTGCAATAATTTTTAAAATGGTAGAAACAAGTCAAACCAACCAGTGGAAGCTATAAATAGGAGAGAGGTCTGATATTTGAACTTGGGCATTAATAAAAAATGAAAATGGATCGGGTAACTTTTAAAATTTAATTAACAAATTTTTCTTATTTACTTATTAAAAGTAAATTTTAATTTCAACAGTCAAGTATTTTTTTCTTTTGTGATACAGAAACATTAAGAGTTTATTTATTGATTGTATTACTATCAATACTGCATAACATTACACGCACATACAGTTTAAATTCATTAAACTTAGTTTTTCATTATTTTTGATTTTTTATTTATTATATATTGTAATGTTAAAATGTTTTTTTATTATTATTGTTGTTTATTCAGGATGATAAATGAGCAACCTATCAATATATGCTTTATAATGTTTTTTTTATTTGTCTCTTTGCATATTAAATTTGGTATTGTTTATTTTTGCTCAAAGTTTTAATAATGTTTTTTTTTTATGTGATTTATGTATCCATGCATAATATAAAGGGATGCATTTTTAATATAATATATGTTGACATATCACAGGGTGTGTGCGTGTGTGACTGCTTATACCAACCAGACAAAATAAGTTTTGCATAGTTATTTTAAGGTAGAAAATTAAAGAGCAGGTTTTCACACATGTATGAAAGTAAAGAAAACACACACATTATATAAATGAAATTTTACCTTAGTGACGTATATAATAAGTAGAGAAGATATTAAATAGGCATTCAATAGAATATTTTTTATGTCATTTTAAGCCAGCTTATTTCAAAATATGTAGTAACATGAGCAGATATATAAAATTAGTTGGTTATGCACATAGTATTAAAATATTTTGTTTTAATTATATATTTAATTGAGTCAATTGTATAGTTAGTAATTTGATTTATTAAAAAAAAGAGTGTGAATAAATATAATTGTACCATATTTAGTTTCCAAGTTATTATTATTAATATTGATACATATTTTTCTTCTTTTGATTCTATCATTTTAATTAATCATCATCACTCGTAAATGTTAAGTAAGTGTTAAGCATTGGATATGGACTTACATATAATGATATTTGAAATCGTGCTTGACATATAACCAAGTTTTTAATAATTATAGGTTAATAATAGAAAGCTAAAATTATGTTGTGCCCATGAGCTTTGATCATCCTCATCAAAGATGGATATTATTGGTTAAATCACTGTTTAAGCATAATACTGTTCAAGTAAATAATTATAGATTTGTCAGAATCTAAATTTTATAATATAAGATTAGTTATGATCACCATCATCGCTAAATAAATGTTAATAATTAAATCCAATCTTAAATGTAATTAATATGTTTAGTAAATAGGGGTTTATGAAAAGCTAAATATCATGTGGGGAGAATCGTGATGATCATTCATCATCACTGATACATACTGATAATTGAACTATAATTTTATCTATAATAGTATTTGAAGTAAATATAATCATAAATATATACAAACGCTAGTGAGTATTATAATTAAATCCCAGTTTGAACATAGTGTGATTTTAAGAAAGTGCCTATATGCTTATGAGAGATAAATTTGTTGTTATGAGTTCATTATAAAGCTGTGGCTGGTGTATCATCATCATCATCATTATATTATGAATAATTAACTTAAATAACTAGGTTTAATGGCCATATGTCTAAGTAATGGTCTTCACTATATTTGTTTGTAAGCCATTGTTAAAAGTATTTTTGCATCTGTGCATCAATATATGAAAACTGAGCTGGTTATATCTATAAGAGTATTGGATATATTAATTTTATGGTATTGGGATTTTATAATTCCATTGACACGGATAAAATATAAGAATGTCATTTTTTTGTTACAGTCATCCAAGTCATGTGTAGTAAAGAATGTACTGAATGGGTTTGAACCAAGTACATTATGGATAGATGATATTCATCTAGGTTTAAAATAATCTAGTGGCACCCGGGGAAAACACATGTACTTAGCTAAGCTGAATAAAAGTGAATTAGTCCCTTTTCCAACTTGATAGTTTTAACTTCATATGATGTTTTTTTATAAGTTGTTATAAACAGTGCCAGTGTGTGCATGCGACCATGAATGGTCTTATATACATGGAAAGAGGAACAGGCAGGATTCTTTGTTGAAAGAACCTATTATTGGAGATAAGCATAATGCACTCCATGGATTTCACACTAATTTTATTCAATTGCTATAGCTAATATTGAAGCTGGAAATATAATACATATTTCTGCTTCACCTAGTGCCAATGTCATCAGCATTAGTGTGGGTTTGAACCCAACCTTTTATATTAACTGACACCCACCTCATAAATAGGTGGTAGTATAATTATAATCCATATTATAATCTTTTATCTAATTAATTTATATTTTATGATTAACTAACCTTTTTATAATAGTTTATTGATTTTATAATATTTGTAAAACTGTATATTGTGTTTATTTTATTAAATTGGCATTGATATGTAATTGAATCCTAGATATCTATAAAATGTTACAAATATTTTAAATTCTTTTATTAAAGTTCATTTTTCTTAAATTAATCAGTTGGTAACATTTTATATTTATCTTTTGATAAATCTACATTAAAGGATCAATTATGTAAACAGTGTAATATTTGTAAGAAATATTTTGTAAATTTCTACTTAAGTTTTATATTGAAACAGATATTCCTGTCCTCCTATCTGTTTCACCTTTATGTCTCCATAGACACATCTATGCCGGTTTTAAACATTCTTTAGTGCAATTGTATATGTATTTACACAGTGGTATATGCCTTTACACAGCTGTATATATATGTTTACACAGTTGTATATATATATCCACACAGCGATATATTCATTTACACAGTTATATATGTAATCACAGTTTTATATGCATTCAAACAGTTGTATGTTTATTGTCACACATACAAGCACCTATAAATGATAGTGATATTAATTTTTGCATAGATATATTGTGGCATTTATATAAATAATATATTGTATAAGGGTTATTTTGTTTAGAAAATGTAGCTAAATATTCTTTAACAAGTTTGGTTTAAATGAATTATAAATCACATGCGAAATTCACAGATTGGTAATAAAACGTTTAGAATAATGGAATTATCAATTACATGCGAAATTCACAGATTGGTAATAAAACAATTTAGAATAATTCGCAGGTGGGATCAGATGGTCCCTAGGTTATTGACATTGTTCTAGAGCTCATTACAAATTCATTACGATTGTAATGAATTTCTTTTCCCAGATCAAGCCAGTAAAAGTTTGGGCAACAAGATAAAAAAAGATCAAAATCAAAAGAGGCCGACTGCTGTAAAACTTAGAGGAAGTTTGAATTGTGTTTTAAAATAGATAGTCGCTGGCTTTTGATCTAGGGAATATAAATATTGCAGATTTTTTTAGGTTAACTTTTATTCTTTGGCTTGCTTTCCTGTAAATTATTGTGGAGACCAGAATCCAAAATGATCGAGTAAAATAATATATTTACTGGCTCCTTAGCCAGATGGCTACTCTCAGTTCTTCTAAACATACCTTTGAATAGACTTTCCAGCAACCTGCATGGAGAATATGAAGAAATTTAACCTATCTGAAAGGCCACTGAAGATTATGATGCTGTCAGGCGCCCTATTCCAGCCACTATCATTGATATACGCTTCAAGTCCAACCAAGGAGGCAGAGAGATGGTAATAATTTTAAAAACTGCAGTATGAACTTTAATCTATAAATTCTTATAACACTTTAAAAAGAACGTTCTATCTAAATTATAAAAACTCTTTAATTTTTCCCCTCTTATAAAAAGAAACTATCAATCTGTGTAACTTTATATATAATGTAAAAGAAAAAAAAAATCACTTACTTTAATTTTATAAACTGCTGAAATCTTTTATAAATTAAAAGATTTCATATTTTTTTTATACTCATTAAATGTCCGAAATTTATTCTCTTCAATTCCTACAAACTAACGGTCTTGCCTAATTTCAGTAATTTTAATATTTTGTTTAAATGCATTTTGTTATGTTTAATATGTGATAATATGCTCAGATTTCGAAACAATGAAACTAAGTAAATAATTAGGAGATAATTGTAATCTTCACTTAGACATTTTAAAAGCATTGTTTATTTTATTGAATCATTGTTTCGAAATTATAATATTGGTAATAAACGAATGCGCTAACCACTCGTTATTATCATAGTTATATATATATATTGTAAAATATTTTTTAAGGTTTGCTTAACCGATCTTATATTATAACCTTTGATATCTATTAGTTGGAAGGGGATATATATATTGTCTAAAGATGATAAAGTATATTTGCTAATGCTTGTATTAAGTCCCATCGAATATACTTTCCCTCCTTAATTAAGAATATTTATATGCAGATTCAGGATCTTAACTAGATTATTTTTATGTAGTTTAAGCCCATTTTATTAGCATACTTATAATGCTAATTTTAAGAACTGTTTTGAATTAGCTTGACAGATAAAAGCTATCTGTTTTAGGCGCAATTAATTATATGCATACTTATTGCTTTATATATATATTGCGTGCATTGCGGATGTGTTTTTATATAGTACACTTACATGTGTTACGTTTTGCTGCCTCTGACAAGGGTTCACGGTAACAAACCGCCCCTTTATTTAGTTTGGGTTATGGCTATCTTCATTAGAACTGGAGCATGCGGACCCAGATTTTTCCTAAAGCCAATCCAACTTCCTGAACTTTATGTTCATATATCAATAGCAGCAAACCGTCGGTCTCGGAGCAAACCGAGCATTTGATGCTGAAGCTTTGAATAACCACTCACTCGCACTGCAAGTTTATTTCTTTAATATTTTATATAGCGCCACAGCACATATATGTGGACCTAATGGTAACCAGTTCTTTTTCCCATAGTAATTAATCATTCAACTTTAGACTGGAGTTTGAATCTGGGTTATCAGGTTGAATCTGCATCATACTGAGTTTATTTAGTTGCTCATTTAATTAGTATATATAACAGCCATTAAAACTGGCTGTACTCATCATCATCTCTACTAAAGTATCAACTCCTAACTTAAGCAAGTCAAATTCATAAGATGAGCATATTAAATAATTAGGCATGACCTCTATAACTCACACACACATGTATTGTAATATGTTTAAAAGGGAACAGATGTACTTGATAACAGTCCTAACTATTGTGACATGCTTGCCTGTATTGAATACCTTGTGAAGATTATACAATCCCTGCCATTATGATATTTTGTGTTAGATCATTTGTTATTGTTTTAATAAATCTTTTTAAATATAAACTGTTGTATATATTTCTTGCTCAGACTCTAGATCAAGCCAAACCACAGTATCTTATCCAATCCATAGTATTTTATCCAATCCACAGTATATTATTAAATGTCACAGTTCATTACTCCAAATTCTTAATGAGTTTATATGCTATATGTGTATGTCTGGTAGTTAAGATTAATAGAGTGTTGAGTGTTATATATCACTTATTTAGTTAGGTTAGTAATGACCTTAAGTCTCATGTTTCTACCTGTTCTATATCGGCTCGCGGTTAAATGAGGACTGAGTGTAGCCTTAGGAATGTCACTCATAAGGTGTTAAATTTGGAGTACTGGCATATGAGTTGGAGTTTGGTCGGATTAGAGGTCTCAACCACCTCACTCCGGTCAGCTTTGGTATATTTTGCTTGGGCTCTGAATTTTGTTGCATGAGTGTACAAATCTGACTGTTACAATATCAAATATTAAATTTGAAAGTCATTGTACCAAATTCCTAAAATTTTTCTGAATAAAAGTTACATTTTTGTTAATGTAAACCTTAATTAAATAGGCTTTGTTAATACAATGACTGATAAACTTAATCATGCTTGTTGCTGTTTTCTTTTAATTAGCAAATGAACCCTTGGGGCATGTTGAATGCAGGATTAAAGATTTCCCTGCCAAGCAGACACCAACTTCAGAGAAACATCCAGAGCAATTGCAATTGACAGTTGTCACTGTAGATTGAATCCCATAGATAAAGCCAGATCAAATAAATAGTGGAGATTTTTGATAAGATGATTATTATTGAGTTTTATTGAGAATAGTTCACTAAAGAGAGTAGTTTAGATTTACAGTACATTGTGCCTGAAGAAATGATGAGGTGAAAAGATCAGTTGTTTGCTTTTCATAAGTCTGTTCCACCACCTCAACACCATGCTTTTCCAGTGCTCTCAAGACCTAGCCCAAGACAATACTGTGTCAAGGAAGCCTGCTGAATGATCTGATTTTATAACTGCCTGTATCAAGCCATGTAACATCTACCATTTGGTTGAGGTAAGCCCAATTTGCTGCAAGCCATTAATTCTACCTTACATTGTTTTCTAAATCAATGTTAATTTATATTATCTATATCTGTTTATACAACTTAGTTTTAAAATGCATCTTTAAAATTTTTTTTCTCTTAAATTTAAAATCTCAATTCTTATCAAAATCCCACATTATTTTGATGTGGCAAATTTAAATTAAATTTTGTTGGTTTATTTATAATATTGACTTACTGAAATTGCCAAGTACAAAATTCAATGAGCTATTAACTTTAAATTTTCTCCCTCTTATTTCCTCCAGTCAAAATCATTACAGGAGACTTATTTCCTGTAAATTAATTAATAGAAAGCTCATTTAGTTTTGTACATCATATTATAAATTTATTTTGAATGATTGAAATTATTTTAAAAGTATCATATTATTATCTCCAATTTAAAATAGCCCTTGTAATTATTTCTGAAAGAATAAAAAATTTTAGTAAATCAGTTAAGTAAATCTATTATGATTTCTGTAAAACAAATGTCTTGAAAGAAAATTGTTGAAAGCAATTTATCAGTATATGTTTTATACATATATATTTTATTTGTCAAAAAAATAGTAAAAAATTCGATGAATAATTTATTATGCTTTATATTGTCAAACTTCACCAGAAGTGAGTTTGATATTCAATGCCCCATCTATGTTAATTAAAAGACAGTCTTATTTTGTAATCTTTGATAAACTATTTAATAACTTAGTAATAAATGAAATATTTGGAAAGTGTGGAAAACAATTTATATTTTAGTTTTAATTCTTGCATTTCTTTTTATATTATAATTTATGATCCATTCAGTAATGGCCTAAAGCCTCTGGGACTTTCTATCATGTCAGGGAGCCGATTATTTTGATCAGGAATTAAGTTATTAATTTTGTTAATGATACACTATCTATCTATATATGTCTAAGGCATTATGTATTTATAGCTACAACCATTCATTTATTATTATTTTGCTTTGCTACTTACTCCTCAGGACCTTCGGAAATTTAACTATGACTGGTCCAATCTTTCACACTCCCTCAAAGTAGACATAGTTCATACCAAGGGATCCTTTTTCAGGCATTGCCATTAAGATGTGTATGGGAAGTTCAGCATATCAAATCCATTATTATTATTAAGAGACATGTTCTGGCTGGAGGGCTAGCATTTCTCATCATCTACCTGTATATATATCAGGGATTTCTTTTAGTAAAGTCACCAAGAGGTTCATAACAGACCTCATTTATTTTTGTTGTAATCTATAATAGCATACTGCCTTCATCATCATTTTATATCTGTATTTAGCAAACCTGAAATGCTCTCTGCCATGGTGGCATGTCTTTCACAAACCAATCCTGTTAATTAGTTAAATATGATTATCTAATTTATTTAAATGAATTACCTTGCTTTCCACACTCATTATAGACAACTGATTTAAATGTAGTAGTGTTATAAATGCACATCTTTCATATCTTGTTATCTATCTAACTATATTTATATATAAAATAGATTCGTTTGTAATCTTTTAAAAAGGGCTAATAATATTTTATTGCTGATTGGTTTTTGGCAGATCAATTAATAAATTTTTACATTGTTGTCAAAGCCGCATCAAAACGAATTAAATAAAAATAACCTAGTTGTATAAACAAATCCCAACTTTTTTTGTAACTAAATTTCTTAATAAATTCCTGTAATATTATTTTAAATTAGCCTAGTTTGTCATCACTCCCAATCTCTAAGGTTACTTACTCTATTTATAATATTTTTTTGATTTAAATCCACTTCTTTGTAATGTTGCTAGAAAGAATTACAATTATTATGGTTCAAACCATTAGTAATCGATATTCAATCACCTCTGTACCATTCTGCAATTTACTAAATCATTAATTTCTTATATAAACTCATTATTATTTTGAGTCTCTTTGTGAACCATGACCTCCAGCTGGGACGGAATAAAATCAAGCACTGCTAATGTCATCACAAATGTTATCCATTAGTCAGAGAGGCAATAGTTCATACAAATAGGTTAGGATTCACCCTTGCCCTGACATCTGTATCTTGTGCATGGTTGGATTCTAGGTATTTTTGCTTGGATTATTGCTCTTGTTGAATGAATACATGATTTTGACCGGCACAATATTGATTTATCTGATGACAATGGCTAGTATATTTTGTTGGTTAAAATGACTTCCCAATATCAGAAATATTTTAAATCTTAAATGATGAAAGTGATGAATTTTCATTCTATTTTGTGTGTTAAGAAATGAAAATTTATTTATCTCATTATTGGCATGACTAAATTAATATTTATGATAGTTGCAAATGGGCTATGGTATTATATTTATATTAATTGCAAAGTGGCTATCCAAAGAGAGTAAGAGATAGGCCATATACCAAATATGAGAAGAAGTCAGAATGACCTCAAGTTCTATTTTGTTATAAATATCATCACTTATTCATTAATTATCAATTATAGCAGCTGTCATAGCATATGCATATTCAGATATATATGTTGTGTTGTTATTTAGTTACAAATGAACAACCAACTGGGATTGAATATATATTAGCATATGTCAATAATTACTTTTTCAGTTACAATATATATATATATATATATATATATATATTGGACCACTATTGGACAGTGATACATTGTAATTTTATTTATCATAAAATTTTAATATCAAAAGAATTATTTTATCAAGAAATGATTAAAGTTAAAAAAAACTTGTTTAAAAGAATTAATTATAAAAGTTTTTACGAAAGAGAAATATAATTCAGAAAGTTTAAAGAGTAATTAGAGGGTGGAGAAAATTTAACTTAGCAAAAACTAAACTTTAGAATAAATTAAGAAAGTTGTATTTAGAAAGTTAGTTTCATTTTTAAAAATGCAGTTAGCCTGGGGGTAATTTAACTGAGAAAATTTGAAACTATTAAAGAAAAAAAAAGTAATCTTAAAAACTAAAAATAAAATCTCTCCATTTATTTAAAATAAAAGAAATATATGTGTGTATGTTAAAAAGAAACTAAAATATGAAAGTTAAATGCAAAAATATAAAAGGAAAGCTCATAATTGAAGTTAAAAAATTCCCTCAAAGATTGCATATACTGATAAGCTACATAGGAATGAAATTAGCAATGGCTACTAATTAACTAATTAAAATCCATAAACAGCAGGACTGATTAAAAATGCATTTTATCCACAATTTGATCTACAAAAGCACCAGATTTAAAAAAATTAATTAAAAGATAACAAGATCATCATATAAATAGGGCAGAAAATTTTGTCAGTCAGTCATTTACATATTCAGAGTCAATAACCTATTACTTATTTTTTCAATGAAAACAATGCAGTGCTAAGCAGTTTTTTGGAGCATGTGATGAGCTCCAACCTTCATCTGCAAGAACATCAGCAGTCTGCCTGTCTAATAATTTGAAACCACCAAAAAGTGTCTAACTGCCTTGAGTAAAAAGTATCCCAGAACCACAATCATCAGGACCACATCAGAAGCTTAAAATCCAACCACTTGGTAAAACACATGCAGCAGCAAAGAACAAGAAGTCACAACATTCAAAATCCTATAGGTAATAACATTTTCTTATTCCAATTCCTGATATTAATTAAAGTAGCCATTGCAATCCTTGAGTATCTCCAGAGCCAGTATAATAAATAAACTCTATAACTAGCATAAAAAGAACTATGCATGTACAGGTTAATATAATAAACTGATAGTCTTAGAACTTTGACAAGTCATACAAACCAACAGCTCATATGACAGAATGTGTGCACACTATATATATTTTGATATTTATGTTTATTTATTTTTTATGTTTATGTGTGTGTTCAAAATATTATAAAATCATTGTTTATATTAATTAGAAGTTTATAATTAGTTTACAAATTACAGTAAATATTTTAGTTAAAATAAAGTATTTGTTTATCAATTACTGTCAGTCAATTCTTTTACTCATACCACTAATTAAATCAGTTTATTATATTTGTTTTTCATTGAGCTGGTTGGAATTTCTTAGGTGCTAAATTAGTTGCCATTATTCAGGGCATGTTAACTTCTCTGTATAGTTAGCTGGTGCCTGAAGTTTACTTCAAAACAAAAAAGTCCTTTGAATGACAGGTGTTGAATTCAGCAGTCGAGAAGATCTGTAGCCTGGAAAGGTGGTTGTGGTTATATATTTTATATAGCTTTGGCCTGGCCATAGGTACTCTGTCGGTATTATGCTTCTCTGCCTAAGAGACCAGTGTCATGCAATACTTAAATTGCAGCTGGAGTAAATTAAATTTATAATAATTTAATAAGTAATTATATCATATTTTTATATATAAACAGAAGTCAACAACTTATCTTACAATTTTATTTATCACAAGTTATTTTATTAAAGAGTAAGTTTCACAATTTTGTTTTCTATTAAACAGTAAAATAAATGTTATTCCATATTTTTTATTGATCAACTATCTACCTGGTTCAATGTATATATATATTATAACATAAATTATTGGTCCACCACGTTGTGAGCCAATTCTAACTTATACGATTGGTCATCCATGTTGTGGATCTAATATAACTTTATTCAAATGGTCGCACATCCTCGTTATGGATCAATTGTAACATTTATTTATTTCAGCTTGGGTGACCATGCTATGCATTAATTATAAACTATATTGAATCTATCTGGCACTCAGACACTTGCGGCCAAATTGCCTGGCAATTGTAACATTTTAAGGATGAATCGATGGATGCTTCATCATTCCCAGCTAACACTATTTCTAAAGCCTACTGGTATGATGATGATGGTATAGAACATCCATAATCTTATTTTCCAGGGCGCAAAATTGCAACTTCAATGAGAATATCGAGGTTAAACCTCATTTCAATAACTTATTAATAAATTTCAACAATAACATTTAATGAATGGGTTAATAAATAATCAATCGATTAAGAGAACACTGAGAATGCATTAAAAATAATAATATTAATACTCTTGGAAGTTCGTGGTTATTAATGAGAAGATACTTTAAACTCAACTTTCATTACAATTTATATTCTCAGCACACACTCCATTCCCCATCATTAAAGTCACAATTAAAATTTGTTCCGATTACAAATAGTTCTATATCCATCTCCACCTTCCTGATCCATCCCCCCATCATCCTCACATTCATAGGTATATTGCACTACTATCTCTTTACTTTAAAAGTGAAATTTAATGATCAACAAAAATCAATAATTAAAATACACAGCAATAAACTAGAAACAAAGTTAATTGTCCCTTATGAAGATAGCAGCATACTGAGACCGCTGAGACTATCTCTTTTACTATTAAATTTTCCATTGTGCTAGCTCATTATTCCCATTATAATCACTTCTCAGGGTTTTTAGAACAATAAGGTCTGGAAGTCGAACAAGCTGCTATGGATTATTGGTGATAAACACCCCTCTCATGATCACTTCCCAAGTTTGATCTTGGCTGTCTTTAATGTAGTTTAATATCTATTTACATTAAAGCTCGAATAATTAAAGATTATTAAATTTTTTAGAAATAACATATTATGAACGCTTTTATAATTAAAGTTAAATCATAAGGAAGTGCATCTAGGGAGGTGTTTGAATACAACAGATGGGGAAAAGATTTTATGCCCACCCACTGCATCCACTATCACCCAATAACCATCACTATTCATAATTTATATTTCAACTATATTAAATTACTTGGTAATCTTGAGTAATGCCGTGCCACATAAGCTCGGAAAATTAACTATTTTAAATAAATTTTACCGGATATTAGTTACAAAAATGATGAGTCAACTATTAATAATAATATATTAATGTATGATTGGATTTGAGATGTCTAGATTATAATAATGCACAAAACATTGAGATGTACACAAATTTTTATTTAAAACAAATAACAAATTTTATTAACATACTACAACTCAATACATAATATATATATTCACTTGATGACTCACATGGCTTTCCCCTGTTCTACAACTGTATTATAATATATAAAAAAAATGAAATAAATAAATATCCCTAAATCAATAGATAATGTCAAGAGGTTTAAAATATAAATATTCATTTTTTAATTATTAGGGAATCACGATTACCATGGAGTATTATCAACATCAGACAGATAAAAATAATATTTACCTTCACATACATAATATTTTGTTATCATTTTTATCCCAGACATAGTGAACATTAAATGTCTCCCCCCAGTGTTTAATGCCTTCACTTACTGATTTGTTTCTATGGGTAATGCTTCCAATAATAAAATTTAATAATTTTATTTAATTATTTTAATCTAATATTCCTTCACTCTATGCTCTACAATAGAGATATTTTATGTATGGTGTGACTAAGTTAATTTTAGTTACTTTTCAAATGTCAATGAATTGGTATCTAGCTCAATCACCATCACATGTGCATACACACTATATTCATGTTCTTATAACAATAATATTTTAGTAATATTACCTTTCCAGCGAAGTTCTCAGCTGGCTGCAGATATATTTATTAGATAATTTTAGATATGCATTGCCTACAATATTCGTAGGTTTTATTTAACCCTTAAATTTAATATTTATTGATGTTATTACTCTTGACTCTTATTGATAAATTAAAATATATCAACAAAACAATGTTCAAGTATACCAATCACACACACACACACACTATCCGCACTCATCCTGACATCAAATTGAGTTTGCAACCCTGTATCCAACATTTATAAGTAATGCTTAAAGGAATATCAATATTAACATGAGGCAGACAGTGACCCAAATAAGAGAAAACCTTTTCACTAAGGTTGAGGTATGCTAGGATTTTTATTGCTAGTCACACAAAGAGACTTGGGTTTACCTATGAACCTCTGGCCAACAATAAAGAAATCATCTTACGGTGTAGAAAATAACCACGTGGGAAAACTCTTCCACTGTGTTTAAATACTTTATAAATATAGTATAAATATCTTAGGGAGCGAGCTAAACTACAACTCCACTGGCTTGGTGGGGACTCTTTGTCCATCCACATTATATACAGGTCTAACATCAATTTGTACAAGTAAAACTTTCATATCTACATTATTCTTGTGAAATAGTATACTAAAATATGAGCCAACAATTTTTCCAAGCCTTAATTAGCTTGTATCTAGCTTTAGTTTCATGATAATAGTAATAAGAAATGTGCAGTAAAATTTTAAAATTACTTCTCTGCACTTTTATAGGATAATGATGATGTTTTAGCCCAACAGTCACACAACCTTCATAAAACATAGCATTAGGTCTAAGCACTTGACAAAAATTCCTGATCTAATCTAAAACATTTCCCACAACAATATCTCTCACTCTTTTCATAAAAAAAATGTAAAGCATTTAAAACAAGGCACATACAGAATGATTTGGTATTAATTTCATCTACCCCTAAATGATAATAATAATAACAATGAAAGCATTTAACAGGCACATACAAAATGACTTGATATTAATTTCATCTACCCCCAAAATAATAACAATTATAATTCTAACATGGATTAATTTTAAATGAATATATATGAAAAAAAAATTCTTTTTCTTTCTTTTTTTTAAAAAAATTAAATGTTCTACATGAATATCAAATAATAAAAATATATTTAAATAGTTCTCCGGAATTATCCTTTGGGTTTCTAGTTTCCATTTTTCCTTTTTTTTTTCTTCTTTGGTTTGTTTGTGTAAACACATGGCTTTATGTGGAAAGAGTCCCTGTGATAGAGTCGATTCCTATGGCAAAATGTACAAAGTTTTCATGCTTCTGAGAAGATTTCCTCATTTTGGTTTCTATGGATTACAGCTGAATAGAACTTGTTTTAATTTTTAAATATATAAGACCACTTCTTGATGTATTTTTAGTTCACTTAGTATTCATATTTAACACTTTATATGAAATTATAGCGTTCAGAATTAATGCTTTATATATCAAAATCAAAATCAAATTTTATTATTTTCTGTAGTTTAAATTTTACTCAAAATCAAATTTTCTTATTTTCTGTAGTTTAAATTTTACCATTTGCCGATTTCTGATAAATTAGTGGAAGACAAATCATGACATTGATTAACTTCAGAAAGAATGATGTGTACCTAATAAAAATTTACTCGAGAGTCTTTTTTTTTACTTGTATCATTAAATTTGGCTAAGTTTGTTGTTCCAATGTCTGGTCAGTGTTTTCCTGATTAATTGCCTATTGTTTCTTTTTCTTTCATGTTATTTTAAACTTCTGCTCTCTTGAAAAACCATCTGCCAAATTTATATCTGCATTCCAATTAATTTTAAACTTAAATTCCTGTCGTTATAGATATCATTTAAATCACTCTAGTAATTTACTCTAATTCTATGCTCGTGGAAATCACACCAAAAAACAAATGACATAAAGCTCTCTCCTCAGAATAAATGAAAGAAAGCTCTTTTTCCCCCTTTTACTTTTTCTATAATAATAAAAAAAATTTACAGCAACCCAACTTCAAACCCAGAATCTTGACTGAAATTTTGGCTGCTATGAATCAACTATTAAAATGACTTAACTTCTTCTTTAAGGAGTTCCCCATGAGATGATTATTATTATTTAATTGTGAACTTTATAATTAAAATCTACAACTAGATTAAATACATCCACACATGTCCCACATATACAATTTTAATTAAACCAATTGTTTTTTATTCTAATCCTTAAATTTTTTTTTTACAATTTAATTTCATGAACTATTTAGTTCTAACCTGTCCATGTAAAACTATGACTATCTATTTTCACTCTCTAAAGTAGTTTTATAAATCGCACATCCCCCTCCTTTCTTTTCAATCTCCAACTATTAATGATGTATAAATAAATATTGCTTGTCTAATAAATTATCAGTAATATTAAATTGTCCCATAAATCAATATTAAATCAAACAATCTTTTGCCTAGAAACCTTTTAATGATAAATGTTTAGATTGCCTACCCAGTAAAACATACGCAATCCCTAAGAATATGGGTTCAAAACTAGCATTGGCTAGAGAGTTTATCTATTGAAGAAAAAAAATATACAAACTATGAGGAAAATTTTTATTAAACATTATCTTACATAGTTAATTCAAAAAAATGGAGTCTTGGGTAAACCCAAGGGCTACAATATATATATATATATGCAGGGACACATATATAACTGTGTTTGCATCCTTGTATAGGTATTCATAAAGGGTTTAAAGCTGCCATGGATAGAGTTATAGGGAAAAATAGGGAAAATGTATATGAGGATAGGAATATACTATTTCACATGTAACAAAAGATGCATGCAACATCAGTTTCTTTCTGGTAAGAAAAAATCCGATTAATTATAAAAATTAATATGCTTTATTTCAACATGTGGTTATAGACATATATATTGTAATAAAATTCATATTTTACAAGTTATAAGCTTTTGGTATTTCAAAATTATAAGCTTACTTTAATCAATTTTAAGTTAATTTTAATAAATGATTATAAGCATATATTGTAATAAAATTAGTATTTTAAAAGTTGTAAGCTTTTAGTATTTCAAAATTATAAGCTTGATTTGATCAGATTTCTGCATTTTTTGGACATACTTTGTAACATTGAAAACATCCTTCCCCTTCCCTACTTTAGTGCATTATTGCAATAAAGTTTATATTTTAGAAGTTATAAGCTTTTAGTATTTATACTGCATTCACCACCATTTTGAATTTTAAGGACCCCCCCCCCCCCAAAACCATTGCCGACACATCCAAGCAAACCTGTGTGAATTATTCAATGTCATTTGTTGCTTGGATGTACCAGTGGTGATAGTCCTTAGAATTCAAAATGGCAGTGAGCACATTAACCCTGTTCATTAACTGCTATATGTGAAAATTTAGAAATAATTTCAATCACTGCTATATAGAACTTCAATAACTTCATTAGTAAAGCAGTTCTAAGTTAATTGTGATATATATTCACATTAATGTGATAACAATCAAAGAAATTTTACAACATCTATTCTACTTCATAAACTTAATCATCATCATAAATATAATTAGATAGCATACTATACTCATAAAAATGTTATGAATATTTTTAAATATGAAAAGCATAAACAAAATATCATTAAGCATATTTAATTACATGAAATAAAGTTCATATCTAACCATCACACACCCATAATCAACACATCATCTTTATTAAAGTTTTAATAAGTGATGAGTATTGTTGTGTTGGACTTGATTTACAGGTTCAGTTCCAAACCAACAGAAAAAAGTAATGACAAACTACTCAACAATTAATATGTATAATTTAGTAGTTACAAAATGCACGTTAGTTAAACAATAATATAAATAGAGTTTATACAATTAATGATGAGATAGTCATACCAAATGATGAAACTCACTTCCAGCTATATGATTAGCCTACCTTGTGAGTTCAAGTAAGACTCTTCCAGCTGTACAGCACAGCTTGTCTTGAGTCAGCTCTAGTTCGGACTCTTCCAGCTGCACTCAGACAGCTTGCCTCAAGTTGACTGCTGTCATAGCAGTTTCCAGTCCTAGGTGAACTTGCCTCATTGTGTAGATGTATCAGTAGTAACTAGTGAAGACACTCTTGCTGAAGGCAGAGGTTTCACTGGAGAGCATGTTTAATCATTTAGGTTGACAGTAGTTAACACTCTCCGCCTTGCCTCCAAAAAGATTGACTATTTATTGTCATATCCCTATTCAGAGCACAAACCCCAATGAAGGCATCCCCATTGGAAAGCAACCAGGTCTTAGCCAATCAGGTGAGAAATCTAGAATAGTCCACTTCTGAAGGCAAGGTCAGATATGACAGGTATATTATAACTATACTTTCTATTATTTATAATGCTTTTACTTTTATATATTTTGACCTAAATTATTATTATTCTCTCTCTTTCTTTATCAAACAGATTTAAAATTATTTTTATTATAATATTTTCCAAAAAATTACTTAATTAATGTATTGTACTTTGATTTCTGTAATTTTAAATACTTAACTGACCATAATATAACTTGGAATTTTTAGTATATTACTTTTATATAATTTAAAACTTAAATAACTAATTCTTTACCTTTTTCTCTTGCAATTTAATGACTATCTTTAATTTTATTCTTAAATTTCAATTCAATTTGTTAATTCTTTATATATTCACACCTATAAAGTTTAAATTTATGTGAATTCTCAAAGTAACTTGAAAGAACCTCTCTAGGTAAATATTTCTTTAAAAACTAAAAAAAATAATTGAATTCTTCTGAACAAAACAGAAGAAAAGTTTAATGATTAAATGATTTTTGCTTATTCTTACGCTTTCTGATAAACTAATGCATAAAAAAATTAATACATATATGAATCTTAATCCTTAATATTATAAAAATATAAATGGGAAATTCTGCCTTTAAAATGAAGAACTTGTAGATTTCAAAAACAATACATTTTTACATCATTTACAAACTCTAACAGCCTTAATAGGGAAATAGATTTTCAGTTTACACAGTTTTTTTCAATCCTTTATTATTATTAGAATTTATATGCACACACACTTTATCAATAGTTACATAAATTTTTCTTTTGTGGCAGCAAGTCTTATGGTTTTGGTGATACTATTATTTTCTTTTTTCTCTCTTTTTTTAAAAAAAAAAGATTTTATTATAGTGTATTTGAAGTTTGTAGAAATAACAATTTCAATGTTTGACAGGCTGATGAGTATATTCTAATTCCAAATTTGACTGCCTATTATTTATAAAAAGGCGGAAAATATATGCTTAGGCATCTTTCTTTTGAGAAAAGTTAACTGCTGAAAGGAATCTTTTTTTTCTCTAGAGCAACATTATTTCTCCACACATTATTACAGTTGAAATAAATCGCCTTATGAAATAGCTAAGAATTGTGAAGATTTTTAATTACAAAATTGATACTTTGATTTCAAATGAGAATCTCGTTCCAGCATGAAATCTTGACAGAAAGTAACTTTTTTCTTCTTTATTATTTTTGTATGTCAATTAACTAATCACTAAACATCATATGATCACCATTTATTATGCTGGCATATAACTGTTATTAAAACAGGCAAAACTCTCCGTACAGTAGTGCCACTTAGCGTATTAACTAATACAATTAAATAATTAATCCCCCCCCCTCAAAAAAAAGAATTATTTACAAAAAATATATAATATATAGGGTATATGAGCACAGACTTTCACACAACCCACCACTCTCCAGTCTATCTAATAACACCGATACACTCAAGCACATATATGCTGAAAAGAGAAACAATCACCAATATCCGTATTTCATGCTAAACCAGCAATCATCAGTTGGTCCAGATTATCATCTCCCACACATATATACTATAAGTCCTCAGATATATATTAAGATAGACAATCTTCATACTTTAATGGAAGGCTCCAATCTACTACACACTGTGTGAAAGTCTGTGCTCATATACCCTATATATTACATATATAAACACAGGTGTATATATAATAAGCCTGTGTTTCAGTTATTACATAGTAGAGATGTCTGCCCATCCTTGCATATGTATTTAATGGATTATGTCCTGTACATGTGGGGTTCAGATTGACCGTAGGTCAACATGGGTGTGACAAGAATCTTGGCCTCAGGGTGGTCTTCGAGCATTCCATCATCAGATTTTCAATTGGATGGACGGTTGAAGAGTTGGAGTGTGTAGTAGATTGGAGCCTGTCCATTAAAGTATGAAGATTGTCTATCTTAATATATATCTGAGCACTTATAGTATATATGTGTGGGAGATGATAATCTGGACCAACTGATGATTGCTGGTTTAGCATGAAATACGTATATTGGTGATTGTTTATCTTTTCAGCATATATGTGCTTGAGTGTATGGGTGTTATTAGATAGACTGGAGAGTGGTGGGTTGTGTGAAAGTCTGTGCTCACATACCCTATATATTACATATATAGACACAGGTGTATATATAATAAGCTTGTGTTTCAGTTAAAATATATATATGAATTTTATTCAAATGTCTTTTATATTCATTGTTATTTTAAAAGTTAATCCCCGATTTTATCTTTGTTTCTTATATATTTTGAAGGCAGATTAATTAATAATGAAATAGGTTTATATTACTGAATGCATTGTGTGTGTGAATATATATAAGTTTGTTTTATTTTCGATCTAATATAACAATTAATATTTATATTTTAAGTTAAAGTCAGACGTAATTCATTTATATTATGACAGAATATTTATCAGATTTTTAATTTATTATAATTATTGCTAATTAATGAATAAATTTATTAATAATTATTTTAATTATTATAGTGAACTTATTTAATATTACATTAGATATTTTTATGTCTACTTTTGTTTCCACAGTCAACAAAATTCTTGCAATCTAAAGCTAATGCCAATAATAATAGAACTTGGTATGTAAAATTTTCTTTAGAATTATTTAGATTGTGCTAAAGTAATAAGGGTCATTTTTAAAATTCACACATTTTGCTTGGTGTTAATATCTCCTCATTTTTATAGTTATTTTAAGACTTATGTATACTCATCTATCAAAAAATAATGCTACTTGCTCTTTTATAATATTGTTTTATAATTAACATTGGTTTGATCATTAGCTTAAGATTTTATAGTATATGTCTTCTCAATACAGACACAAATTAAACTGTTGATTTTATTTGCCATTTGATATTTGTCAGTAGTTGGCTTATGATAGTTTGTTGCTGATATTGTGTTTATTATTTATATTTGCTTGTAATAATAATCTGCCGATTTTTTATTCAAATATTTTACTTAGTTATAAATGAATGGAATAGCAACATATTGCATGACACATTGTGAAATAATAATAGAATGAGTATTTTTTTATGCTTATACATCCCTAAATAATTTTGACCATTGCAAGAGAAAATTATATAATACAGAATATAGTCATAAATTCTCTTTTCACTTTTTAACCCCCCCCCCATCTGAATTTGTTAATAGTAATGGACTGTCTATAGATGTATATATGTTATTGTAAATAAAGTTATTTTAGCTTTGTAAAAATGAATGCAGACAGTGCTTTGTATTGTTTACTGGAAAAATTTAAGTACTCTAGAAAATTTCTTTGTGAAAGAATTGAATAATAATAATGCCAATTAGCATAATTAATAAAAAAAATGAACAGAGAGAATCAGAGGGGCAAAAAAATGTCAGAATAGTAAAATAGTGGATAAATTAAACTGTGAAGATTGATGATAATAATGTCTTTCTTTAAAGGAGAAATGGCAGTGTTAAGTTAAAGCAATATTTAAATGCTTTAAAATGAAGTTGTTAATTTATTAAAATGATAGACTGAAGTGAAGGTGAATTCAGCTGTAATAATGTTAATAGTTGAAACTATGAGTAAAGAATACTCAAATATAGACTTAAAAATTTAAGAGTCAATGCAATCTGAATTAATGGACTGTAATATATATTCACAGAGTGTAAGAATGAAGTATTCCCACACACCAAACTTGTTCTAATGTTTGTCCCAAAGTTAAGGGACAATTATTGTTATTATAGTATTATTGTTATTTATCATTTATTAATATTTTTCAGCATAGAGAAATAGACATGCTGAGATATACAAAATTTTCTGTGTGATTGTCACTGACATAGCTGTGATTATAGATCCCCCTGCGAACACAGCAATTGGCATAGTCAACAATTGTAACCTGTTTTGCAGGGTCAGTGAAAATAGAGTGGCACAGTTAATCCATGATGAATAAAAGTTAAATATGAAATTTAATAAGTATAAAGATGGTGGGATTGACTCATAATCTTCAAGAGTTTGATGTAAACAATTTAACATCATGAAATATTTGTCAAACACATCGACTGTTATATGTGCATAAATAAAATTTAAAATAATAAAATTTCTACCTTTCTGTTTTTTGCTGGTAGTGATGTTTTGCAGATAACAAAACATTTGAGTGACCCAAAGATCCCAGAGGATGTAGCATACAAAGAATTAATGGAAAATCTCAGTGTATATTTTCGATTAGCAATAATGAATGGCTTATTTATATTTCAGAATAAGAAAGCAAATGAATATTATCAAGATTATATCTTAGAATTGAAAACATTAGCCAAATAATGCAAATTCAAGGCTGACCTAATTTATTAAGTAAAGTGGATTTAACATATAAGATGGCAATTGAAAAATGTATAGCATGAAATAGCAACACAAAATGCATCAGAATTCCAAGCAGCTACAAATGAAGTTAAAAAGAATCTGACAAGTATAAATAAAAACTCATATGATCAAGGCACCTATAAAACTAAAAAAAAAAAGACCTAACATGTTATTGTTATGGAGTTAAAGGACGTACAAAGAACTTTGCAATTTAGAATGAAGAAAGGCTGCATTTGCAATATAAAAGGGCATCTAGCTCATTTATATAGAATAAAGGAAAATAAGGTAAAAGCCATCATGCTTAGACTTTAAATCAGGGAAGGTGAGCCTTCTAAAAATGTAGAGATAAAAGATTCAGATAATGGCCAAATTGCAATGAACATGATCATTTGGGATAATAAAGTTAATATGAAAGTCAACAGTGGCACTGGACTATTTATTCTATCCCATAGAGAATTGAATAAAATCAACAGAGAATGCCAAAATAAAGAGAAGCTGGAAAAGGCACAGTTATTGGCCACAGATTTAAATGGCAATACAACTCACATATATGGGGAAATATTAATTATAATACAAGTTAACAATAGACTTAAGATATTACTGCTATTTATTGTAAAAAGAAATATAAGGCTATTGTTATGTCAAAACTGATTCGAACTTCTAGTAATTCATATTGAAAAAAAGAAAAAAGATTTACAATACTGTAAATCAGGGGGAGGAGACTGGACCAGTAAGCAAGTAAATAAAGCTAGAAAATGGAAATTTAGAGAACAGACAGTAAAAGCCTGTTATGAATATCAATCTACAGCTGATATACCAATCTAAAAATTGTGGACAGTGGCTAAAGTCCATGGCAAACACATCGATACAGATCTATTTTTAATAATAGTGGATTCATATTCCCATTGGGCCAAATATAAGTTTCTAAAAACTGTGAGTACTAAGTATACCACTAAAGCCATCCAGAAAAGTTTTCACTACTCATGGCTATTCTGAGATCCTTGTATCTGATAATTAAATAGGATTTACTTCTGCTGATTTTGAAAATTATTTAGCAGAGAAACAAATATATCACATCTTAATCCCACCTTATCATCCAGAGTCCAATGGAATCACTGAAAAGCACTACAATACCTAAGATCTGCCTTGAAGAAAATGACAATTATGGATATGAAAGATGTATTAATAGAAGTTATGTTTTATCAACATTTTATACCAAGTGCATCTAGCAATGAAATGCCTGCAGAGTTATTATTATGGTGAAAATGTCATATGCATTTGTCTAAACTGTTATCAAATCAGCAAGAAACAGAAAAAAAGTATTTTAGAGGAAGAAAACACTGTTGTAAACTTCAGGAGACTTCAGATGGTGAAGCCTTATGGGCTAAAGATATTTTTTTAAAAAAGAAATAGTTTCTAGGTATTATTGTTAAGATTGTATCAAGTGTAATTAGGACCATTAAACTGAAAAACAGATCACTTATGCACAGATATTTAAATCACTCATGGGAGCATTTCTGTGATATGTCAATTGTGATAGATCCCAAATCTACACTAACCAATTCTAAATTGGAAACTTTGACAAGAGGATGAAGATATCTCCTCAATTGTGCTAAACAAGAAACCAATCACTGATAAGAAAGTGGAACCTGATGTGAGATTAAATGAGGATGTTGAAGATCTAAATGATGACAATCAATACTACAGATTAGAAAATCAAGCAGAGTTGGTCGTAGATCGAGATGAGAAAAGACCCGTATTTTCTCCCAGGTATTACAGAAATTGTAAAAGAACTGATAACTGTAAAGATTATTTATGGTGGTGTGAACTATCATACATGTATATATATATGATAATATAAATAAAAAAATTTAGATTTATAAAAATGCATGCAGACAGTGATTTGTTACTGTTTATCCAAAAAGCTAAGCCACTCTAAAAAATTTCTTTGTAAGAGAAATTGAATAATAATTGTGCTATTTGACTATAAGTGTAATGTATATACTGAACTTTAGATATAATTAGAGCAGATTTGAACCCAGACTCTTAAGCTCCTTTCAGCTACCCATTCCTTTTTTTATAATCGATACACATGACCACTTACATGTGAAAAAGATAAATGATCTTCAATATACTTATTTAGTGCTGAACCAGCACTCATCAGTCTAGATCATCAGCCCCCACACACATATGTAATCAGTGTTCAGTTTATATTAAGATAGTAAAACTTCAAACTTTAATGAACCTGCTTTAATCTTCTCTATCCTTTAACTCTTCAGTCATCCATATTATTGAAAATCTGATGATGAAATGCTCAAAGCCCTTGTTGATACAAATATGAGGGGTCAGAATGACTTAGTCAACATGAGTAGGACAACAATATTGCCATCAACAAGGGTTTTGATCATTCCATCATCAGATTTTCAATGATATAGATGGCTGAATAGGAGGGTGAAGAAGATTGAGGCCTATTCATTAAAAGCTTAATATAAACTGAGCACCGATTATATATATATATATATGTGGGAGATGATGATCTAGATTAACTGATATACACTATTTCAGCACAAAATACATATATTGGAGATCATTTATCTTTTTCACATGTATGTAGTGATGCTTATCATTTATATAAAATGGTATGGATAGCTGAAGAGAGATTGAAAGTCGGTGTTCAAATCCTCTCTAATTACATCTAAAGTTCAGTATATACATTATACTTGTAGTCAAATGTTATATGTATCATAATGATGTAAAAGCTTATTAAAGATTGCCATGTAACTCAAAAATAAACAATCTATAATAAGTGGTATTAAGAGAGTTGACAATGGGAGACAATCACCGATGATGAAGTCTTAATAATCTATTGCCCATTTATTTACACTGCCTTGAGGGCAGAGATATTAACACATACTTTTTTCCCGTTAACTTTCAAAACATTTTTTATAATACTTTAAGCTAATTAATATTTAATTTTTTTTCATCTTTAATGTATATAAGTATGTGTGTGCTTGCGTCTATAACATATTACGGTAACTTTTTAATGGCTCAGTATAAATACGTAATTTATTGCCATTCTTTTCTCTTTTAAATTAAAATAGTCCACATGAGTATGCATTTTGCTAAGACTTAAAAAAATTCATTAAGAGATTATTTAAACACACATTCTTTATTCAATAATCTTTTTGTTAAAAGTCTAGTTTACAATGAAAATGTAAATTAATGCTAAATTGGTGTTAAGTCACATTCAAAAACTATTCTTCTCGATAAAAATTTATGACAAATTTTAATAAATAAATAACGAAGCCGAAACAATGTATAAACTGAGACTTAATACATTAAATTGTTAAATTTATATCTTTTTTTTTTTTTTTAAGTATAATAGAACACAGTAGTTTATATAATTAATGCAACGATTAATCTAACTAGACAAAAAAAAAAAAAATCTCGCTTATAAAAGCGATTACAAAGCCACGAGGTTTGTAAAATACATATGGAGGAAGTGCTGTATGAAATAGGAGAATTTGGGTCATATCAAAAAAGTCTAGTTTGGTTAATATGTTTACCTCCTTTATTGCTGGCAGTATTTCCAGGCTTCGTTCAAATTTTTATGATTGTAGCTCCTAAATATTATTGCCAATGGGACAAACTCTTGGATGTTAGAAACTTGTCAGCAAAAATCCATAACGTTTCACACTCAGATCAGAATTTAATTAATGTAACACTTCTAGGCAAATGTATTGAAACTTATAAAAATGTTACTACATTGTCCACTAAGGAACTATTTAAATTAGATAATCAATCATGTTGTCCATTCAGCTGGACTTATGATGGCTCAGATTTTAGTTCTACTATTGTTTCAGAGGTAAGGATTTTAAAAACTAACTTATAGATGTTAACTGTTGGATTCGGAGTTTATAACCAATCTGGTTAAACTTTTACGCAAACGCTTCCGTTTAAGACAAAAATGTAACTTTACATAATATTATGGCTCTAATTTTTATGCTGACAATAAACTTTTTTTTTTTTTACAATTTTTTTTTTTTACAATTTTTTTTTTAATTCGGAAAAATGATAATTACTACTTTTAAAATAAAGTCTTTTGTTTTAATTGATACGTAAATATAAACACTAAACCTATATGACTATATAAGCTAATGAGCTTGGACTGAAAATATTGATTGTGTTTTCAATTTTATTCTCATAGTTTTGTAGTTAAGTGGAGATAAAAGGTGGCTGCTGGAGGCTTGCATTAGATCCTAAGATCTAGGTGCAGTGTTCTCAGATCCAAGGCTCCTCACTGACGAAAGCCACAAGCTAGAAACTAGTCTGGGGATATTGGATGAGTAGGCACTAGATGGGGATTTTATGCACAAGCCTCCTGGCATTCATTAATTACTCTGGCTTGCTCTGAGTGGCACTATTGTATGGAGAGTTTTGCCTGTTTAAATATAAATATACGAAATTTAATAACTTCATTACCTTGTCGAAGTATTTAAAACCGCATGGACATTTACATCTCTGTTATTTTACTTTGATCAAATATTGTACAAAAGAGTAATCGGTCTCAGTTTGTGGAAATTATTTATATCAAACAAAATTTTTTCGTTAAAATGGTATAACAATTAACCGTTTACCGTATATAAATTTTTATTTATTTAACAATACTTTGTTGATACGAACTTACACGTAATATAGATGTGTTTGGGTGTATATTTATAAACTTCATTACTTAAATCGACTTTTTGTTTATATATATGTTTGTGTTTTTTTTTTTTTATCAACCTCTGTGAATATTGGTAAATATATATATATTGTTTTTAATATTGTATTGATCAAAAAATAAATAAACAATCGCAATCAATAACTTTCTTTTTCAGTCTTGAATTAACTTTTGTTCTAATAGCAATTAAAATATATATTTTTTATTATATGTTTTTTTTTCTTCTAATAATTCAAAAACTTTAATTTTCGAAATATTTAATTAATTAAATAATCATAATTCTTTTTATTAATTTTTTTCTATTATTAATTTTGTTTGTAATTAAAGCCTAATCAGTCATATAGTACGAAATCAAATCATTTTAAAAAAATGCTGATTGAAAAAGCATTAATTAATTTCGATTGATCATTGATCTCTAATAAAATAAATTTTCGAATTATTAGTTTCGTAGCAGGTCATATAATGTAGACAATAATAATTTTAACCACTAAGACGAAAACTAAAAGAAAAATAATATTACAATCATCTAATCTAATTTTCTATGCATTTAATTCATAATAATTGCCAGATGAATAAGATTGCATGTAATCGTTTAGAGTAAAACTTAATGAGTTTAATTAAAATAATATCTTTGTTGTAAGAAGTGCATAATAAAGCATAAATCTGGATAATGTATAATTTGTTAAGATAGCATCAAGTTAGTTAATAGGATTCACGAAAAAAAGCTGTTATTATTTAAATAACCAATCGAGGATTATTGTGAAAAATAACCAATCAAATTGTTTGATTGTCTTATAAACACATGATTAATAATTAAAATAGGTCGAGCAAGATCTTAGTTTATTATACATTTAAAAAACCTCCCAAAGTCATTTTAGAATAAATGTGAAAGTCTCTCAAATGCAAAATAGTGTATCTTATGAGAAAACTAATTCCTATTCCTTCAACCCTCTAAATTGTGGAAGAAGAATTATGGAATTAATCCACAAAAAATGATTAGGAATTGTCCATAGTAAAACTATCTCAAACTGCTATCTTTGTTAAGTGAAGACCTGAGATGTTATCATTATCATCAGAAGTTGTGATCATCCTAGAAAGAATATAAGCCAATGACTTTTTTTATCATCTTTAATTTATTGACTCAGCTAAAAAAAATCTATATTACTATTCAAGAAAATGTTAAGCAAAGTAAAGACATCAAATGTTGATACAAATTTTACTGCTGGCTTACATAAGAACTTTGTCTTTTCAATGATTTAAGTGAAAATGCTGTTGAGTACATGTCTTAAAGATGTCTTTTTCTTCCTGTCAACTAATCTAACCACAAGCAAAACTAAACATTCAATAGATATATTACAAGATAATACAGCATGTATAATAGAGAGATGCAGAGAATATTTGTGAAAGAAACAATCTAAGCAATGATAGTCAGCCATATTGTAATGATGATAATTTATAATGTAGATATCACTTTATTCATGACTGGGAATATCTGAGAGCAACATAAAAAGCTACAAATGCTTCTGCATACAGATAACTTAGTACTTAAAGCTAAGTTACTGACACAAATGTTTGACTATAGCTACTTGAAGTCAAAATGACATTTGAAGTGGACTCATTATGCCTGCAACAGAAAAAAAAATCACAGTTCTTACAGTAACAAAGTGTACTGGATCATTAAACTCTTTAAAGAAAAGTTCAGACCACTAGACTATGTAAAGGGCTTTATATGTTCAATATATGGAGGATTTCTTAACTCATTATATGATATAATCAGCTTTAAAAGCATTATTACACACACACACACATATAAGTTTTTAATACAGAGAAAGCAAATTTTTATTAACTAACCAAATACATTTTAAGCTCATTATGAAGCTACTTAATGTTAAAAATGCATCTAGTTATTAGAAATTGCAAATTTACTTCTTCTACATTAGAAGCACAAACTGTATTGATCACTTCTGAGTATTCCTTTCATATATAAGAAAGTTATTAAATGAGCTTAATTGTAATTAAACAAAATGTTAAATATTAAATGCTAGACATAACATAATTAATGAATAATGTAATTAAAATACATATCTTATAACAATTAATCCATAATGTAATTATGGGCCTTATCTTTGCAGAATATATTTACTCTGGAGATGCATAACATAATTAATTAGGATAGTTTCTTATCAGATACTAAAATGCAAAAGAAAAGAAATTGTTACCTCATAGGCTGATTATGTATTAGTGTGGAATAATCCACCAGTAAAAGAGGGGAGAAAAATAAGTTCCTATAAACATTTAACTCCTAATATTTTCATTATAGAAGATGAGAAAATAGTATTAAGATCTTCAAGGAAATCAAAATTCATAATCCACAATGGAATTGTTGGGCATACATAGATTAACTGCCATTCAGATATGAACTTTAATTCCACATATTTTTAATTATAATAAATATCTGCTCTACAAAATAATAAGTAATATTATAGTTACCATATAACATTATTGTTATTTGTATAAAATTTTGGGATAATAAAATACTTTGGATAATTTTGTATGAATAATTTGTTATTGTAATGGGTATATATTTGGTTAATATTTTCTTTTTACTTGTATTATTACCTCATACTGTTTTGTAATTCCACATAATTATAACTTTATTGGATTAAATATATTTATTGAAGATAGTATCAAATAAATATATTTAATTAAAAAAATATCCATGCTTCATTTAGTTTTCAATATATAAATTGATATTAAGTTTTGCAATGAATATACAAACTAATTTATAAAATAAAAAATAATCCATATAAATCCCATTTTGTTTTTTTAATCTTTTCATTCATGCAATATTTTAGTTTAGCTAAAGGAACTCCATTTTTCTTACAAAAGACTTCAATACCTGCCTAATTGTATTCTCTCCTGAGCAGTGCAATGAAAGCAATCATTGTTGTTTTGCTTTAGAGCAGTGGTCTTCAACCCTTGGTCCGCAGACTGTTGCCAGACCGCAGAAGCTGGGCACCAGTCCGCAGAAGTTTTTTACTGGTCTGCTGGTAGACTGGCAGGAAACTTTGTAATAACAAAATAATGAGTTTAAACTTTTAATTAATATAAACAATTTTTATTTATTTTTTCATTTCATTTTTACCCATTAAAAAAAAAGAAACAGAACGAAAACAAAATCTAATCAATCACACATAAATTAATTTGTTTTCTAGTTATCACAGATGTTTATGGGGGGAGGTGATAGAATTAAATTTTTTATTACTTTTCTAAAAAAAATTAAAATTAAAAAAAAAGTTTTTTATTATACAAACTCCATATATATATAACTTCATCTAAGGCTAAGCAGTTTATATCTTTAAGAAAATTTATCTATAGACTTCTGCCGGTCCGCGAAACTTTATCCTTATTTTTACCGGGGCTCCACAGGTATGAAAAGGTTGAAGACCAGTGATTTAGAGCATGTAATCTGCCTCTTCTATAAAAAACTAGTCAATTTTATTATAATTCCTTTTTTTTTAAAGGAGTTACTATCTATTAGCCTTTTATGTCTAATCTAATGAAGATGTGTTTTTACATTAATTGATTAAATTATATTATATCTGGCAAGTTGAAGAATATACCAGATTAAACTTTTGTTATCTGGTTATTTGTTTTTAGATTCTTAAAAACATTCTAAATGAAAATCATATTACAATTTTTTAGAACATCCTAAAATATTTTTTTCCCAATCTCATTAAGATATATGGATAAGAAGTTCATCTCATTATTAAAATCTGTTTTTCTATCTAAAAAAAAACAACCATTCAGAATATTTAAATTAATATTGTGAAGTTGACTACTATCTAAGTCAAAAGTTCTGAAAATATTTTTTTTCATCATCACTGATAAAAAGCATTCTTTGTAAATTAATTTTAATACATTAAGAATATTTTGAAGATTATTGATTGAATGGGAAAAAATTGCACAACATAAACTAAACAAATGCTCTCACTTTTGTTATTATTTTTAATTAATTCCAAAACAAACAAAAAAATTATCATCAAAGTATATATCATATCTTGATGAAGTCTGCTACTGCTATTAATAAATTATTCAAAGGTCACTATAATAATAAAAAAAAAATTACCAAAATCACACTTTTCTTTATTTTGCTGTAATATTCCAAAAAAGTTTTTTCAAGAGATTAAAGTGAACTGGCTTTGAAGAAGACTACAGGAAAGTCGAACTGTAAGTGTATGTATATATGTACAAATAAAGAGTTTTGCTAAAAAGTGCTCAAAGTGGTTTGGATAAATTGTAAAAATGAAAAACAAAGTTGAAACTAATACACATTTTTTATTGGTCAACCAATTTCTTTATGTAGAACCTATATTATAAAAATAAAATTCAATGAATAATCAACTAATTATAAACATTGCTACAGACCTTTTGATTAACTAAGGCAAATGCTTTGATATTGTATAATGTTTTAGTTCATGATATATATATATATATTTTGGTAATACTAATACCATGTATATAGTGCTTCTTGATTTTTTAAACCAAACTGCTTTTGGAACTTTCATTACTGCAGTCTTTTGAATTCCCTTTATTTTGTCTCTTCATAATCTGAAGCCTTTTCATTTTTTAGATTACAGAGATATTTTAATTTTATTAAACAGGATATTATTGAAAAATTTAAATGAAAAAATCAAATGGTAAAAGCCAAACTAGTTAATATAATAAACTGCAATTAAATTACTAGTCAAAATTAAATTATAAATCCACCACCAATGATATCCGTACCAAAGAAGTGCAAAGCAACACAACATAAATCAGATATATCATATTTTTCCATAATTCCAACTCACATTCCATTTACTTTCAATGTTAAAAAAAGTTAAAAGATTCAGAATCAAAAACCTTTATTAAAAGAGATTCTTTGATTTTTTTTTTCATTCTTGGGTTAAAGAATACATTCTTAGCTTGCTCAAACCTGATCTTATGACATACTTTTTTCAAGTATATATTATGCAGAACAATGATATTTACTCTTTACTTTTATAAATTTTTATTCTTTCATTTAAACTCACATTATTTTGACCTATATAAAATTTCTTACAAAAACAAGGAATAATATAAACAACTCCTTTTCTTCCATACCATTTTCTTATTACCAAACATTGATTTCTTTTGAAATCTTATAAAAAGACAAATTAAAAGGCAAAGAAAGTCATATTTTATTTTTTAAAAAATATATTATTACTATTATAATTTCTATGAAGCAAAATACCTTTCATCAGTTTATCAGAATAACCTATATTAATTTAATCTTTATGAAAGTCTTTTTTATTTGAAACAAAGCTATATTTTTAGTACTATTTAATTTTTAATTTCTATAACAAAAATTTCTTAAAGCAGCCATGTTATGAGTGGCAGGCTGATAACTATCAAGTCCAATAATGTCTTTTAAATACTTATTTTTAATATAATGACTGCATATCAAATAATTTTTTTAATCTCTTATCACTAATAAATTAAAAAAAATTAATTATTCTAAAATATATTTTATAGAAGGATTAAAACTTAAATTTATTTAATAATTTTTCCAATTTATTATTTTCCACTACAAACAAATAACAACATATCAAACAGTTTTAAATATTTGTAATGAATAATTTTATAAATAATTAATATAAATCTGAACAAATTAAAGATGAAATAATTTATTGCCCATCCTTTTTTAATCATATAAAACTTACTATTATATTAAAATATACAGAATTCTCTATCAATAATAGCACATCTCTAGACAAATATCCATTATTAACTAACATAGAAATAAGAACATGTGCTTAATACGTATATCAAAAGTCTCAAAAAAAGAAGATTAAACAGTGTAATTATCAAAATTCAGAAACATAGATAGATATGCTTTCAACAACACTACAAATAAAACTTAAAGGCAAAACTATCCTAACTGATATGAAATTATTTGGATAGCATTGAAAATATTCCAATTTATTAAAATAATTTAACTTTTCCATTTTTCTCAATGAGTATTATTTTTTTTAAATTAATCTACTGATCTTTTTCTAACAAATGTGTTTACCATTATTGAATTCTTTATTTATCTTCTCTCTAAAAACATCCCCTTTGATAATAACAAAAAGGCCAGCTCTACCTTGTGAAAAATCTTTGCATCATTGACTATTAAATTTTTTTAAAAATATTTAATTCTCAGAGAGAATAATTAATTATTTTTTTACTTTTTAAACTTTTATTTAAAACTATTTATATGCCTACTTTTTGTTCATCACTTAAATTGTTAGATTCAATAAACAAAATTATATCATTAACTATATTTTTATCACTTAAAGAGATAAAATCAGAATCTTTCCAATTCTCTTGCAATTACATCAGTTTTATAAAGATTAACTATTTTACTACTGGTATTTTTTTTTTTGCTGATTTTGATTTAATTGCAAGAATTGAAAATTTTCTAATTTTATCTCATTATGTGATAAAAATATAGTTGTTGATACAATTTCATCTATTGAATCCAGTGATTTAAATGATGAGCAGAAAATAGGCATTCAAATAATTTTAAATAAAAGTTTAAAAAGGTAAAACAAATGTCAATTAGTTTTTCTGAGGTTAAATATCTTAAAAATAATTTAATATTTGATGATACAATCATTTCTCATAAAGAAGAAGTTGCTATTTTGTTATTTGTAGAGAAAAGATAAATAAGGAATTGGCCAGCAACACTTGCAAGAAGTATAGTACATCACTATCAATTTTCAAGTATCTTAATTTCATATTACTTTTTAAATTGAGCAGGTGACCATCTCATCATCTTTGTAGATATATACTGTTTTGCAAAAAATCAAATTAATTTGAATTTAATTTATATAACATAAATTTTATGTTCCCTTTTCTGATTTAGTAATATTTTATACTGCTTGTAATAGTTAGTTTTTATTTAAATCACCCCATTTTCTACTCAGTTTTCAAAACAAATATAAAACTTATTGTAACCAATGACTAACAATAATAATACAAAGTAATTTTATTTCTTCAAGAAGTATAACAACTACTCTTTCTTATTGCATTGCCAAATGTATACCATATAATACAAAATTGTCCATTCACTTTACTACTGTTACACAATGCTTTATTTACCACCCTTTTTTACAGTTTCGATTGCCCCAGCAATCTTCTTCAGAACTTTATATCTCCTAGCCTCAAGATATAAAGTTCTGAAGAAGATTGCTGGGGCAATCAAAACTGTAAACTGTAAAAAAGGGTGGTAAATAAAGCATTGTGTAACAGTTACTAAATTGAATGGACGATTTAGTATTATATTGTATAATTTTATTTCTTTATAATAACTGATTATAAGAAATCAATTAAACAAAAATAGTTTTATTTATTCATTTTTGTAATTTTATGGTTAAATTTTTAAAAAATTTTACACAAATAGTTCAATATTTATTGTAAATAATGCTTATAATAAAAAAAATCAAATTTGAAACAATATTTTCATATAAGATTTAATTAGAGGGGATTCAAACTCTCAAGCTCTTTTCAGTCACCTCCTCCATCTTATACAATTGATACACATGATTACATACATGTAAAAAAGATAAATGATCTCCAATATATGTATTAGGTGCTGACTTGTATTTAAATGTGATAGATTTTTAAACTGTGTTGTAACTATTACAGATTTAGAAATAAAATCCTGGTAACTTAATTAAAAGGAATTTAATATGTATTATGACAAAAATGGAAAAGCTAATTTTTTAAAAAATACAGTGGGGTATTTAAAATGCTATCCAAATGGTTTCATATCGTTAAAATGTTTTTCTTTAAGATTTAGTTTCGATTTTATTGGTAGTGTTATTGAAGGGATATCTAGATTTCTTAATAATTTTTTAAATGATTTTATCAATTTTGGTAAGTACACAGTTTCATCTTGTTTTGAAATTTTTGATGAGATTGAAAATTTTAGCATGAAAGCTAATTGGGTATATGATATAGAAAATGTATATTGATCTGTCATAATGTATTAAGCAATATTGATGACATTATTTCTAGATTAGTATCTTATTTATAATTGTAAATTTTATAAGACTAAAGAAGGATGGGTAATAAATTATATTATTTTTCTTTAATTTGTTAGATGTATATTAAGTATTATGAATAAAAATATTAATTATGAATGTGTAAATTTAAAATTGTTTTTTAGATATGTTTGTAGTGAGAAAAAAAAATTGGATAAATTATTAAATAAATATAATAGTTTTGATTCTCTATAAAATATATATTTTAGGAGAGGATTTAGATTTTGTTCAATTGATGTATTAGATTCGATGGCTATCAATCTGTCATTCACAAGATGGTTTAATTGAAAGAAGTTTTGGCATAGAAATGAAAAATTATGTAATGTTAAAAATAAAGTTTTGCTTCATATAAATTTTTTTCATAAAGATTACATCAATATAGGCTACTCTAATAAATTAAGAGTATTTTGTTTAACACAAATTATAATAGTGATAATAATAATTTTAGAAGTATCATTAAAAAAATAAAATATGATTTTATGTCTCTGCCTTTTAAATAGTCTTACAAGATTTTAAAAGGGAATCTTAACATATGTTGTAATAAGAATTTTAAATACTTTATTAAAAAATACAAAAGAGAAAATGGAGGAAAAATACAACTCCTGAAATTATTTATATTATTCCTTGTTTTTCTCATAAATTATATATAGGGTAAATAAAAGAGTGAAACTTTATAAAAATAGAGTAAAAAATAAACATTTTAGTTCTGAATTGTATATTTATGAATGAAATATAAGACATAAGATTATATTTGTGCAGGCTAAAATTATTTTCTTTGAAAAAAATGAAAAGAAGAGAAAAATCAAAGAATCTTATTTCAATAAAGATTTGTAATTCTGAATATGTGAACTCATTTAAAAGTTTTTATTATTATCAAAAGTAACTGGAATGTAAGTTAGAATTATAAGAAAGTACTACAGTATATATTGTATTGCGTTGAACTTGAAAAGTCTGCCTTGACAGGGAAGCCATTATTCATGAATTTGGAATTTAATTTTGGCTAATGATTTAATTGATGGATACAGTATTGAAAAGTAGTATAAACTTTTATAATTTTTTAAAAGGCCGTCAGAATACTCAATCCACATGCTTAAAATATCATATAAAGAAATGTCCATGAATATAAATAGAATTATGATAGGTTTACATATTATTTTAAGCACTTTAATTTAAAGATTTTAAGTGATTGAGATCAGAACCTTTGGCAGTTTTAATCCACTAATCATTTAATTTTTTTACTGATAATCAATCATTGAACTTCTGACTTTAAATCACTATATCTTATGAAGTTCAATCTTTATTTTATTATTGCTAAACAGGAAATTCCATGTTTCTTTTTAATCAAGCCATTAGAAATCATTATCAAAAAATATATCAGGATTCTTGATCTTAATAAACCAATAATAGATTTATTGGTATTTAAAGCTCAGTCATTATGAAAATTTCATGCATCATTTAATAAAACATGTCTAGAAATCAAAAATGGCAATTTTAGTGTTAAATAGATGTTGGAATTTAGGTAGTCTAGTAGTTGATTCTAAAAAACAACTAATTTTTTCTCAACATAGAATAGAATTTATTTTTTAATGTAACTGATTTAAGCTTTACTATTATAATATTCCTATTAAATGCTCATGAATTATTATTTTTTTTTAATATTTTAACTCCTAAATATAGCATAATTTATAAAAAGTTATGTTTTGAGCATGGATGTATCAAAATTCCTATAGTGTATTCTTGATGTATTGTGCAAAATTCACTAACAACAGGCCTTTCTAGTTTACAGAGCAAATGCTATTATTTCCAATAAATGTGGGTATTGTCTATAGTTTCTATCAACACTGCCTATTAGATTCTAAAAAAAAAAACCTTTAATGGATTTGATCCATTGAGAAATAAAAATTACCTTTTTTTGACCTCTCTTAATCTAGTATTGAAATATATATAATGTAAAATGTGTTTCAGTAATGCAAAACAATTTTCAAGAATAGGAGATACCAAATTAAATCTCATACATACTTCATTCTCTAAGTGAATAACTTCTAGTCATATTCATGTTCAATTAAATTTTATTCTGCATAAATGCAAATTTTTATTAAGAGCAGCTCTTTACAACTTTTTAATTACAAGTGTAGCGCTCCTTTTAGATCTTAAATTAAATTTAAAGTCATTTAATACCACTCAGTTTTTATAATGAGCATTCTATTAAACAAATGCTTATTTAGTGCTAACTCTTGATTTCTGCATCTAAAAAATCTGCTCTTCTAATGATGTTTGAAATATAGTTTTATCTTATTTATAACTATTTTATTGAGTGAAAGGCATAAATAAATAAAAAATATATTAAGTGTAGAATATTACTAAAATTTTGTCTTATAGTTGTTTTTTTCATGCTACCGACTTTTATTTCGTTTTAATTTATTAAATTTTTTTTTGTATTCAGAAAATTTCATTGTCATACAAGTATTACATCTCCATAGGACTACCTTACTGCAGGCAATTAGAATTTTAATTATTTTGAAATATTAGTAATCTAATAACTCAGTTACAAGATAATTAGTGAGTTAATAATCAAAAAAGCAAATCATATATAATGTGACATTACTTTTATAAGCTTGTATTTACAAAAATGCAATACAGAGAGTGTACCAATAGCTCAAACAAGCTCTTAATTAATAACTGCAGTATGAGAAAATATTTAAGATCTCGATCCAGAACACTCTCATCTCCAGACCAACTTGTTTCGAGTTTATGGCTAACATCAGTGGAAAGCTAGAATATTCGGACACTAGATCTAAAATATCAACTCAAAACCCAGCACTTATTTCATACGTAATATTTAAGTAGAAACTCTAAAATTTTCGGACATGAAAATGTCTTTAAATCCCGCTATTTGACTTAAATAGCTATATGGGACTGAACTAATTTCAGATCTACCATATTTTAATAGCCTCAGCATAGCCAAAGCCTTAAAGGTAAAATTATAATAATCAAAAAAACAAGTCATATGTAACATGACATTACTTTTATAAGCTTGTATTTACAAAAATGCAATACAGAGAGTGTACCAATAGCTCAAACAAGTGCGGTATAAGAAAATATTTAAAATCACTATCCAGAACACTCTCATCTCCAGACCAACTGGTTTCAAGATATGCTGAGGCTATTAAAATATGATAGATCTGAATTTAGTTCAGTCCCATATAGCTATTTAAGTTAGATAGCTGGATTTAAAGACATTTTCATGTCCGAAATTTCAGAGTTTCTACTTAAATATTACGTATGAAATAAGTGCTGGGTTTTGAGTTGATATTTTAGATCTAGTGTTCGAATATTCTAACTGTTCACTGACATGAGCCATAAGTTTGAAAACAGTTGGTCTGGAGATGAGAGTGTTCTGGATAGAGATTTTAAATATTTTCTCATACTGCACTTATTGATTAAGAATAGATTGTGAATGGGCATAAATTTTTTATTTAAAATTTGTAATTAAAACAAAACAATAACAAAAATTGTATAAATATAATCATCATATGCAAATATTTATAATAATGTTTGCTTATTAATTTAAAATTATATTTGGCCAACATGTTGATTTGTTAAAAATTCGTTTTTTAGTTAACTTTAAGTGTTTTTTTTTAAAAAAAAACACAATTTATTGATAAAACTTTATGTGATTACATAAATCTGGTGTCTTGCGACGGTGGCTTGACAGGATTCACACATTGAAAGCCTGAGTGGCTGGTTGTGGGAGGTTCTTGAAACTAGTTATTTGGAAGGCTGATCTTAGACCAGGTCTCTTTGTATAGCTATTCTGGCGCCAGAATTTGATCTCTGGCATGAATGTTTTCACCAATTGTATTAGAGTCTCTGTGACTGAGGAATTTGCATTACCAAAGACAAACCTACATCTCGTTAACCAGGCTGTGAAGGTGAGGAAAATGGAAAACCGGATGATTGAGAGGATGCCGGTCTTAATAGCATTCCAGATTACCAGTGTCTCTAACATCCAATGTTACTTTCTCTGTGATGAAGACTCTGAGCTGACTGAGGAATGGACAGTTGTAGAGGATGTGTTGGCATCTACTGACAGTCATGTGAACTGTATTCTGATGTACATTAAATTTTCAACACAGTGTGTATGTTTATAATTACCCTCTTCCTCTGCAATTTGAAAGATATTTTTGCTGTTCATCTTACTATGATCACCCATCACTAATATCATTTCACATTACTACTGCCTAGTAAATATACTAGTAACATATTATTTAAAATATATAATCAAAAAGAAACAGAAAGAAGCAATCAAAAAAGTAGATGATGGTTGTTAGAAAAGGAAGGTCAAACTCAATAGATGATAGTTATAATTAATTAATAAAAAGCTTGTAACTATTTATGGCACATGAGGCAAACTAAACTTGTACTAGGAATGCAGAGAATGTAAAAGTATATGTATCTGCATATGTATGTATAAAGAAAATAGTAATAATAGATTTAAAATATTTTTAAGTTAAAATTATGCCAATAATAAAAATGATAACTTATCTATTATATTCAAAGTGATTTATAATTCTTTCTGTTACAATAAGAGTAGATAGTATTTTTAGCAAAATTATTAAAATATATACATGAAATATTTTTCTCATCAAAATTATAATACAGAAAAAAAGTATGCATATTTATTCAATGTCATTTTAGTTAACGTAGCAGCCAAGTTTGAATATAATTTTTTCCTTTAAAAAAAAAAAAACTTATATTTTTAATATTTTATTCATAAAATTGCCATGCTAAATGTGATGTGATATGGCTACTCCTTTATCAAAATCAGGAATCTTTCAGCCATTATGCCCAGAGAAACCTGTTGCCAACTTACCTCCCTTTCCATCACCCACCTAAGCTTTTCCCATATTCTTCTGTATCCTCCTCCACCCCATTTCCACAACACCATATTTGTCTTCTTCATGGCCTTTAAATCTAGATCCCCCTTATCCTTTTCCAAACCCAGCATAAAAACCAAGAACCTACTTTTTATATAATCACTTTGCTAATATTTATTCTCCCACTTCATTATTTGTACCCTTTCTGCTTGTAAGCATTTACATTCAATTAGCAGATGGCTAATATTTTCCATGCCTTCCTTACATAACTTGCAGACCAAATCACCCACATATTCCCTTGTTGCTAACGATTCTATTTGAACCTTAAACAGTAAAGTACTTTTCTTTCTATTATCGTAAATTAACTTACACTCAATATTTGATTTACTTCTATATATATTTAAATTCTGTTTACAGTTCATACTAGTTCTCCATCTCTCCAATTCCCTATTCTTTATTAATGCATCTATTCTTCTATCCCATTCCTTGCCACTATAACATTCAACAATTTTCTTAATATAATTACCCAAACTTTTGTATAAGTATACTGACCTAAATTCTTTATCCAAAATTTCTGCATACTATATTACCTTTCTCACCCATCTTGTTGCCTGTTCTTTATTTGTAACCCAATTAAATACTATTTTGGCTATTCTCTTACTATCCATAAATTGCAATCTACCAAACATTTTCATTTTGCTTTTTGCATCTCTCATAAAAACTTGACCATCACATTCTCTTTGAATTGTCTCCTTTGCTGTCCACACATCTGCATCTAATGTTTGTTTCCTACTTATCTTTGTACTTTTTCTAGGTAATCTAACACCTCTTTGCTAACACATAATACATCATTGCCATAAGTTAACCCTGCTACTGCCACTCCCTTCCATACAATTCTTGCTACATTATATTTATTATTTGAAAACACTGTTAATTTCTTTATCAGTCCCTTTCTTTTCTTTGCTTCACTTACCAATTTTTCTCCCATTTATCCAAGCAATTCCTTTGATTACTTAAAACAATTTCCAAATAGGTATATTTATTCACCACATTTAATTTTATATCCCCCAATAAAAATTCTTTCTCTTTTTCCCCAGCATTTATCATCATTACTGGAATCAGTTACATAAAAGCAGTGACAAGCTACAGCAAATTACCATTGATGATAATCAAGTGTTACAAATTGCCTGTAATACTATATTGCTTAATTGCTGTCAGCCTGTAGGAAGAAAAAATATTTTATATTTTTATGATGCATGCCTTTATATAATCCCACCCTCTCCCATTTACAGCACCTTAATTATAATTATTATAAAAAAATATTTTATTTACAATAGTTAAATATACAATGGCAACCTAGCACATTTTCAAATCATATTCTTAATAGGAGATTAAGATAGCTTATCATTTCCTTTGCATGTGCTATTACTAGTTGTAATCTACATCATTGGATCATTTTTTAGACTCCAGTCTGGTATTAAAGTATGTGGTTAGTATAAGTTAAAGTTAATTTAGTTGTTAGTAATCCATTAAAGCATTAGTTTACTTATATTTAATTCTATTTTTAAATATATGGCATTGGCCTTTTTTTATTGATTATTTGATATATATATTTATCATAATATGAGTGGATGTGTGTTTACATTGTGAAGAATACTAATGTGGAGTTAATTTATATTATTCTTAAGTGTTTATGGTTCTACAGATTTTTGCAAGATTTGATAAATAAGGCTATTCAAGTTATGAAACAAGGAGATAAATTCTAATACATTTAAATACCAGCATATTGGTAAGTTTGGAATGGGCTTGCTATGGACTTGAAGCTTTCTTTATAAGAAATAACTTGAAATAGCATAACAATAGTGATATACATATTTTTAATAGACATTATATTTTATGGTATTATAAAATTCTTTGATAAAGTTTATCTCAATAAAGATATGCTAAATGCATTGCACTAATTAAGTAAAAATATTATAAGATAATTACTAAGATGCATTTGCAAAAAAAAAGAAAAGAAAGATTGCAATGACTTCTTGTATTCCATGTACAAAATTTGAAAAAAAAATTAAACTATGAACTCATTGCATATAGCTAATATGACATTGCTGGCCAGTAAAGAAAGTGCATTATATAATCATTGTATTTTTATTTTTACATTCAGTACATTAACATCATCTAATCAATTCAGATCTTTTGCTTTTTATTAATAATACTGCATTTATTTTTTAATTAGTATTGCTACCAAAAAATATTTACGTTTTATAAATCTTTTTTCTTCTGTATAATCTTTTTCATTTCTTTAACCACAGTGAATATAATTGAATTTTTTAAACAATAAAACATAGACCTTAAGAGTAAACCCTAATTCTGAATGGTCAGTTAATCTTGTTAGTGACTTGTTAAATTAAATTTCTTTATCTTTTTTTTTTTGCTACTTAGTCTTGTCTGGAAGCAAAATCAATTTCTAATTCTTAAAGTGAGAATAGATTAAAAACTAATTTCAACATCTCTTCTGATAGTCTCAATGATAGCTACTTAATAGGAAGACTTATAAAGCAATTGTAATACAATAATTAGCCAAACCATTTGCTTAGAGGACTATTTCTTCAGTGAAAAATATTTTTGAAGCTAGAAAAATTTCTAGTCTTAGAAGTTATTTAATCCTGCTTATGTTCAAAGCCTTATCAAAACTATTAAGATCAGATAGTCAAGACACTAGATTTGAAGCTATCAAAGCTATCTGATTTAAAACCATTTACGCTTGCTTTATTCTGAAGATGTGATATTACCATATTTTAAACACAAGCGAAACTAGATTACAAGTATGTTTGACTCATTAGCCATTGCAAAAGCTAAAGCTAAGGATAAGTCATTATAATTTTTAGTTATAATAAAAACGAATCAACTTTATTGTCTGTTAAATGTTGTTTCTTTCAGATTAAAAAATTCTGTTATCAATGACAAATATGGACTAATAGTCTCAACTTGAATATATTTTGAAACATGCAATAATTAAACGTAAGAAATAAAAGCATATATTTTCTATTACATATTTAACCAGTATAACATTCCTTTCTGCTCTAGGCTGAAACAGCATTAAAGTTATATTTGATATTATTTAAAGCTTTTTTGTAATTATATGTATAGTGTTATATATAGTAAATAATGTGTTGTTTTTTTTAAATAGAAATGTAATTAATATCCACATATCTGTTGTCCCATCGGAAGTTTTATGAAAGCTGATCCCTGTGTTAATGTATTTCATTTCCGCTTAGAACTATATAAAGTAATAACTAACCTATTTGAGATTCAACAATAATAAATAAAATGAAACATATCTTTCATTTATTCAGAAAAACATTTGTTCATCTATATTTAAAGAGAACAATAAAATAAAAGTAGATGGAAATTACTTCTGTAAATGAAATTCATAACAAAAATCTGCCTACTCAAAATTTTTGCAAGCAAAATGTTTCTCCAAACGATTCAGTTTTATAGATTATTTTAGTATACCATTATTTTAAATAGACAGTGGTAAATAAAGGCCAAATGTGGAATGAATAACTTATGCCTTAGATAACAACAGGATTTCATTTGATTATAGCAAAATGGAATTTCAGTAATTAGAAAAATTACACTGCGAATTTATTATAAAAAACAATATGAAATTAGAATTAGATTTTGTAATCATCATCTAGAAATGTATCAAATAATTGATTGGTTATAGTTTAAACTTTTCAATATTTTATTTCATAATATCAAGCAAGGAAGAGAAAAAGATTTATATTGACTAGGAAAGTTATAAAATGATATAATCTTTATCCAATTAAATACAGGTACCAAACAGATATCTTCCAGTTCAAGAACAATTGCAATTCATACAGGTGTTATTGCAGAAACTTTATGTCATTATGTTATAATAAGAAAATTAATATTATGTGACTGAGAACTGCTTCAATTGTTATAATTCATCATTGAAGTCATCTATTAACAGAGATTATTAATTATTTGTATGAAAAAGCCTATCCAGTGCAGGATATCAAAAATTTCTCAGCCTGCATTGACAAAAAATAAAATGTTTACAAAGCTATATTTCACATCTGATTTTTATCATCTATTGATGTAGAAATTTTTTTATTACGCAAATCCAAATAGATATTATAAATCAATAGAAAAATAATTGAATGATTTATTGCTCTTGAGTGCTTAAGACGTTTGAGCACCAGAAATAATCCATGGGTTTTGAACTCCAGAATCTGATACTCTACAACTAGACCAGACCACAGTAGATAGATAGATAATATTATGTTAATAAATCATGGATTAAAATTCCCATGTGTGAACTGGCATTGTATCGATCAGATACGCATAACCAGCAAAACTAATTCCAAGAACCAAACAATGATGAATAATAACTCACATGTTTGTGTGTAACATATTCTATAAACATTACAATACAAAGTCAATACTCATTACTTACAGCCCCAGCATAATCTCCACATGACTACTGCACTTGATGTTAACATATATATGCTTCTCTCATATGCCACTAAGGCCAGGGAGATATAACGGACTCTTCATTTACTTAAAATATAAATATTGATTGTGGTAAATCATGCCCAAATGCAGAGATATAAAGTGCATATAGATTTATTAATGATATATAAAAAATAATAATAAACAAAAACAATGTATGAATGTCTTTCCTTTATTGATTATAAGAATAATTGAGAGCACATCATCTATTTCAAAAGTGCTTTTGGACAATGAGATAAGTTAAATATTTATAACATAAGTTATTATTATTACTTCCTTGATAAAACATTTAATTAGTTTTATAGATTTGTTTTGATTGGGAAGTGATTACATGTGCTTTATCGTTGTTTTAAGTTTATCAAATATTATTAATTTTATGATTATACCTATTCTCTCATTCTCTTGTGCACTAGGTGTGTGAAACAAAGATGCAATGTATTCCCATAATCCCTGGACAGATAGCTTGATGCAACCTAGCTATTTTGACAAATGCATAATTAAAATATGGTGTTGCTTAAAGATTTTAACTACATCTCTACTGAAATACGATCACAAATGATTTTCAGATTATGTTATTTTCATGTTCATTACATCATGTGTACATCAGGCCAGAAAAGTATTCCACAAATATTTCTAACTTATGAAATAAATCATTGCGACACTGAATTGTAATAACAAAGGGGTTACCCAATAATAAACTCTATATGAAAAATAAGTTAGGTCCACCCTCGCATGGTCCATCAAGGAAAACACATTGGCTATGCTATTAGCATAAAGGAGGAAATCAACTGTTTCCATAATTAATACACACAAAGTACATTATCAATGTATAACAGGAAATAACTCCATTGATAATTACTACACAAAAGCAAATAAAACCAAGCAATGAAAAATATGGGGAAATACATAATTTATTATTGAGGGGCTTGGAATTGAAACCTATACTTATCTTAAGTATAAACTGACATTCTTATGTCACACTAGAGAGCACACAGTCATGTGAGTTCAATACTCATTTGGCGTAATTTTCTACACCATAACACAATGGTAAAAATTAATCAATATTTCAATCAAATTCATCCAAAGGCTATATATATAAGCATACTGCACTCATTCTAATGTTGTACAAATATAATCTAAAATGTGTAGCCATAAGATAATTCTGCTAAATGTGAATGAGATATTAAATGATATATATATAAAAAAGAAATGTACTTCTAAACCTAACTCTCTTGAATAGCATATACATTTAATTAATCTTTTATATGTTAATACTAATTAAATCAGTTTCACATTAATAGAATTTCATGTTGTGTTTAATTAATCTGGATTTTCCCAAGATTATCCATCATGGATTTAAATTAAATATTTAAAAGAAAAATAAATTACTCTCAAAAGACAGAAACCCTTTGAACTGGGATAAAGAATGGCATGAATGAAACATTTATATTTACTAAAAATGAGTTTTGGTAAATTCAGAAAAAAATGCTTATTGAGTTAATAAAAAGAGAAATGTATATTTGCACATGTGTCATCCGATTGCTCAATAATAAATGTATAGAATATGTATTCATTAATATGATGACTGAAAACAAAGTTACATACTTGGTCATTTGTTTGAATGTATATGTAAAACTATAGATATGCCTAAAAATAATAAAATCAAAGTCTTGATATTGTACCGGTCGAAAATGTATGTCCATCCAACAAGACTTAGAATCTGAGCAAAAGTACCCCGAATCCAATCATGCCCAAGATACACAGGTCAGGAGCAATCATGAATTATACTCTGTTTGCCCATTCCCCAAATCTATAACCCTACGGACAACACCTACGGTGGTACCATATAAATTCATTCCTTCCCAGCCTGGTGCTACAACGTTTTACATGAGAACTCAACTGGTGATGATGATGATGAGAAATTGAGTGAACCCAAGATATAAGTTAAAAACATACATAAATATAAATATTATTAAGGAGATTCGAACAACTGGATTAAGTTTAAAAATATAAACATTTATTTGGACAAAATTCAAGATGAGTTTTATATATATATATAATCAACTTCACGCCTTTAAAACTTTAATTTTGGTTACAAATATTTGACAATCTTGATACAATTATTTTATTTTAATAGATATCAATTTAGTGCAGCAGTTACAATACTGAACATAGATTTAAAATAGGATTTTATTTAATGTTACAAAAATAGATTTATCTGGGTGGTTTGGTGGATGTTTATACATTAAGAAAAACATATATTAAGATACAATAGAGTTTTGCTGATTATACGATTTCATAGAATGTCCTTGGTACTTAATACATAAGTTTATTTTCATTTATATACTTTATTTACAACAATTAACTAAGAATACATTCGGATTAAACTATACTAAAAACATTTATTTACTTTACACATTTTCGACATTTAACTAGAAAATATTGTGAAACTCTATCAATACGGGAACTGATTATTTCAATAAAGGGAAGGGCAGCTGCATGAGAGGTTGGATCTAAAATCCAATGAAAAATATTAAAGAGAAAAACATTTCATTATTACACGTCGTTACGTTTTATTTTGTTAAACAGGCTAAAAACGAATTATAAGAGATTGCGGAGCTAGCATAATAGCTGAATATTTGCGGATCCATTTTTTTTAGGTTGCTTTATCATATTACAGAAGAAAACAGTCTAGCTGACTTGCCACCCCACATTTTGTGGAATAGGTTGACAAAGGGTTCTCGGACAGAGTTGCAATGGGCCAAACTTTGCCAGAATTATCTTATGCATTGCTCTCGTTATGCAAGTATATATATATATGGTCCAGGGACATTCATCACCCTGTTTATGACCTGAAATGAAAAGGAGATGACTCAGGCATTCCCGACACACATCTCTAGATAAAGCTTAATAACATGAAGAGTGGCCTATGCTATCGCTTTTATAGGAATATGAAATTATTGAGTCTAAATATTAACATAAAGCCTTAAATGGTTTAACAAGTACATAATGACGTTAAAATAATGACCCATGTAAGATAAAATCATTTATCAACAGTTAAAGCTATAATTAATGAAGAGTGTATTGCTTCCCCTTCTTGAATCACTATTTTGTTTAACATATAAAAAAAAAAACTAAAATTCAGGCACTTAAAAGTGCAAATGACAAAATAGATTTAAGTCACCAGCCTCTTGGCGATGATGATCAATAAAGAAATTAATAAAATTAATGGACACCAATATCCACCTCAGATTGCAAAGTATTTATATATTTTGTATAAATTTATGATCAAATATTTTTTTTAATAAAGCATATATTTATTTAAGATACAAACTCAATCTTACGAGCTATGTAGAAATAACTAACAAGAACTCATTAATCCACCTCCCCCTCTATTCCACAGCGGGATATAAAAGAAGTTTGTAAGACTGGGTTTGATTAGCATTTACAAATAAAATTAAATGAAAAATATAAAATATTTGAACTAAATTATAACCGCACTAAATTATAAAAATAATAAGCGTGAGTTGGATGAAAATTTTTATAGTAACATTAATTTGGATAGTAGAGAATTGATACAAAGAAAATTATTATTAGTTTTAACATACTCACCGATCAGCTAAAAGAGATTAAATATACAGAAAACATTAATTTAAAGAGATAGGATTCATGTAAGACAATTGATTTAAAGAGATAGGATTCATGTAAGACAATTGTAATGACATTAGACTTGTTACCTCATGACTATGGGATGAAGTAGGCACGAGTCTTCTGTGGCATGCAGCATTCTTCAATTGATGGTAGTTACATCTCGGCATGGCAAAGAGTCAGGCCAAAGACAGAGAAAGGTGGCTTAGTGGCCCTATTTATACAAACTTTGAGTTATTCAAAGAATGTTTTTAATTAAACTTCTTAACTCTTAATTAATCTTTAATTTACAGAAATCTTTTCTCTTTTGTTATTGGAAATGCAATTGCAAGATAACTGTCCAAAAATAAATTCAAATCAATTTCCAGATTGGAAATAGATTTGATAAAAATGTTAACAGCTAACTAAATCAATTAGCTTTGTTTTAAATTTTACTTTCATTAACTTTAATTTAAAAATTTTATTTAAATCATGAAACAAACTAATGTTCTCACCTCTTTAATTACTCTTGGACAGTCGGCAATTGCATCTTCCATCTTGAATTTTTATGTAGTTTTTTTTTATAACGAAAAATAATTACAAAATAAATGAGATATGATTAAAGAAAAAAATACAAAATTATTTACAATATTTGTGCTTTTATATATATAAAAGCTCCATTAATATACATATATATCTGAATCGCATTTAGAAAAGTTAATATTTAAAATAATTAAGGAAATTTTTTATTTAAGATTTATATTTTTATAAATCTCATAGACACTTCATAGAAACATATATATAGTTTATATATTCATATATAAAAAAAAGAGCAGGATGAAATGTGGGTTGTGGTAGAACAGTGAAACTCGATCTTAAATTAAGGTCAACTATTTCAATATGAAAAATATTAATCTTTTACAGGCATATTTCTAATCATAGAAAATCCATGCTAAAATTTAAATGTCTTGCCTAGGCTAAGGATTTGAAAATAGCTATACTTGTGCATCAGAGCATAGCTTCAGTGGGATGATATCCTCCATAGTTTGTGATTTGCATTCTCCATCTGGTTTTGTAGGGTATGTCTATAATTTCTGGGGGGTTTTCTTTTATTGTCTTTATAACATTTATGAGGCAGATGTATTCTCCGAATTTATAATGCATCAAGTCATTCATTGCTTAACTAATAGTGAATGACTTTTTATAGTTGACTTTAGATGGTTAACATTCTGCTCTTGCAGAGTTGTTGGTGAATCTTTTATAAGGTTGGACAAATGCTTTAACATCTGCCTTGCTTTAAGAATCAATCTTAAGAATGTAGGCATATAGACGCAGTCAGCAACTGTTTGAACTATAAAACAATGGCTTGAATGGCCTTCATTATGGAATTTCTAGCTCATGCCTTCATGGAATGATAAAGCATAGCAGACTCCATAATTTCTACCCTCGTGGGAATAGTTTCACTGAAGAAGATTGAAGAACTCTTACAATGCATTTTTATATAAATTAATACACTGTACAGGCGTACACACACCTGCATATATATATAATGTAATATAAGGGATTCGAACTCAGACTTTCACACGACCCTCAACTCCATTTTTGCTCAGTTTATATACAATTCATAAACAAAATATATCCATATTTAGCTTTAAACATTTTTGCTAATTACTTAATCTGTTCATCTCAAAATTTACAGAAATCTCTATTTACTAAGTGAGTGAATCATTTTAACATCGAACACCTGTTGGTTATTATTCATTTCTTAAGATAAGTATTACCTAGCACCCTTTTACTTTAGCGAATATTGTCAAAATTACCAACTTTTAGTAAACTAATACAAAGGAGTATCGGAATATCTTATTTTTAATGAAATAGATAAACATCTCTTTTTTTTGTTGACAGTTTTAATTACTTAGTGAAAATCATTAAATAAAGTACTTCAGTAGTGTTTTAATATATGACTAAAATTTGATGCCTGCAATCCATTAAGCATTCTATAATGTACTGACTTATTTATTTAAACTAAATAATTTTTTGAAATGTGGCATTCTGCAGTTCTATTAATGCACTTCCCATGCTCATACTATACTTAGTCCTATTTAAAAATGTTTTAAGTTTTCCAAAAAAAAATATTTTAGTCATTTATAAAAGAAAAAGGTTTTAACATTTAAGAAAAATTGCTTAACATGAAGCATATATATCTAAACACACATATTAATTCAATATATTAATTTTAGGGTTTTTTAAATTTCTGTTGTATAGAACAATTTAACGATGAAATGCAACTAATGCAAATGTGGAACAAAGCTAAATAATAAGGAATGCTTCTTGAAGAGAGAAAAAAATGAGTATATTACTTTTAAAGAGGTACAATCCCTTTTCAATGATTTTTTAAAAAAAAAATCTCAGATTATGTAAATCAGCACTAAGAATTCTTTAATATAAATAATTTTTATGAAAAATTTATTTCCTATTTAAGCACTATATTATTTTGAAGTACTTAACTAATGATAAAATCTAAATGGCAGAAGTTGGAGTTAAAAAAAAAAAACTATTATAAAAGATTTAATCTGGCAATATTTATAAATCACAACTGCACCATCTTATAATATAGCTACTGTTTTAGCAAGTATAGAACTATATTTTCTGGTTAAGACTTTAGAGAAACATGGTGTGAGAACACTACTGCTTCCAAGCACCCATCGTTTTACCTAACTAGCTTTTTTCTCATATATCTATGGGGAACAGTTGGAACTTATTCACTCTCCCAACTAATAACAACAGAACAACAAACATGCTAGCCTACTAAACCACTCATAAGAACTCTCAGAACTTAGCATAACCTCATTTAACTTTGTATATATCCTCTCCAATTTGTACACAAAGTAATTAATAAATATATTTTTGAAACAAAAAACTATAAACAATGTTCTTTCAGTGATTGATGAATTTAAATACTTTCATTCTAAATCCAACTAGTATCTAAATGGTAAAAATAATGCTTACACAGATCATAAATCTTTGTGATATATATTTCATCTGAAACATTTTTATGATACTTTTATGTTTCAAAATACATATCTAGAGAAGATGGAAGGTGTAGTCTTTGCAAAGACAGCTAAGATTTATTCTTAGTGAAAATAAGTTTGGATTTTAATATTCAAAAATTAAAAGCCTAAATAGAAAATGTTGAGTGAATTTAATTGATGGGAATTAAATATAAAACAAGAAACATTACAAAATATTTATTTTAAGGACAAATGATTAATGAAAACCAATAATAGTTCATTGGATACAGTGATGAATATCCAAAGGAAAAGATCAATTTTTAAACATTTAAAATCATTAATTTTTTTTAAACTACTAGTTGAAATAATTTTCTAGTTGCTTAGATATTTACTTTTATTTAAATTAGTAATCCTTTTCCTTCTCTGCTAGAACAAACATAATTAAAAATTTGTTAATGAAATACACTGGCACAAGGTAAAAATACTTATTCAAGAATTTTGCTTTATTGGCTGTTCTATTATATAAAGATAGTCGAACATTTTCTGTACTGAGAGCTTAATTAAAAGCTATAATGTTAGACATTTTGTAATCTTAAATACATAATTACCTGAGAAGTAGTTGCATAATAATTAGTAACTGATTAATCAAACCTTTTTTCTTAAAAGCAATAGATCTAGTTTTCCAATTAAGACTTCAGAGAAGCATCGAATAACAAACATCACATCCAGAAATTAATTTCCTTCAAATGTTCATTGCTAAATTCAGCTTTTACCACTTATATAAAAAAAGGTAAGTCAGAAATTAATTGGCTTTAAAATCTGTTCTTCAAAAATTCAAGAATAGGTATTAGTTAGTTGAAAGTAATGGGGATTAGGCATATTTTTAATATTAGTACAATAAAAAATATTCTTGAAATAGTAAAGATTATGTAAGATTAGAATCGATGAAGACAAAAATATAGAAATTATTCTTGCACATTTTTTAAAATTACATGACGTTGAGTACTGTAAATATAATTAAAATTCTTCTGAAATTCTATATGTAAAAAAATAAATATATGAATGTCTAAATATGACAAGTATTTTCCAGGTAATGATGGAATTATAATTGATATATTAAAAGAAGCAGGTGAAGAAATAGAAATTTTTTTAACAAAGTTATATATCAAATGATTGGAAGAATGCAGTATTAATATTTAAAAAAGGTGATAAAGAAAATATTAGAAATTACAGATCTATCAGCCTTTTATCAGTTTTATACAAAATTTTTACCAAGATAATTACAACTCGTCTACAGAGAACATTGGATTTCCATCAACCAAGAGAAGCTGTATTTAAAAGTGGTTTTAGTACAATAGACCATTTCCAGGTATTGAGAGAAGTTATAGATAGAACAAATGAATATGAGTTACCATTATGCTTTGGATTTGTAGATTATGAAAAGGCATTTGATTCTATAAACATTTCTTCAGTGATTAAAGCATTGGATCATCAAGGTATAGATCCAGGATATTGTCATATTTTAAAGAATATTTATAATAATGCAACAGCAACAATTAGATTACATAATGATACTGGGAAAGTCAACATTGAGAAAGGTGTAAGACAGGATGACTCCATATTTCCAAAACTTTTTACAGCAATGCTGCAAGAAGTATTTTGTGGATTAAAATGGGAATCTAAAGGAGTGAAAGTAAATAGAGATTATTTAAGTCATTTAGATTTTGTAGATGATGTAGTTGTTTCTGCAAATAATGCTTTAGAGCTGTAGGAGTTATCAGATGAAAGTAGGACTAAAGATAAATGTTAAAAAGACTAAAGTAATGTTCAATAGATTTTCTCAAAAGATGAAAATAAAGATTGATTATGATGAATTAGAAGAAGTTAATAATTACAAATACCTTGGTCAGATTATTAATACAGATAGAAACATAATGAATGAAATTAATCATAGAATTAAACTTGGTTGGAGTGCTTTTGGTAGAAATAACTTGATACTAAAAGGAAATATGGCTATGTGTTTGAAAAGAAAGGTTTTTTTGATACATGTGTTTTTACCAGTTCTTACTTATGGATCTGAGACTTGGACACTTAATAGAAGAGCAATACATCGACTTCAGACCACTCAAAGAAGTATGGTGAGATGCTTGTTAGGAGTAACAAGAAGAGATTGAAAACACAATATATGGGTAAGAGAACAAACAGGTGTTATTGATCTCATTCAAAAAATTAAAAAACAAGTGGAGTTGTGATGGACATGATGATAATAGATGTACAATTTAAATATTAAACTGGATTCCAAGAGATTGTAAAAGACACAGAAAGAGACCACATGTAATATGGATGGATGAAATAAGAAACTGTGCAGGGGTAATGTGGAGAAGAGAAGCTAAAGATCAGAGAAGAATGGTTTGAACTTTGAGAAATCTTCATTTTGCAGTGGATTGATAATGTTTAATGATAATGATGATAAAAATCAATATTGGTAAAACAAAGTTGATGATTATCGGATAGTAATAAATTTAAATTCTCATCCCATGGTTTTTATCATGCGATAATTACTGATTACTCAAATTTATTGTAGATAGTAAGAATACAGAACTATTCTTGTTTAGCATATATCGTGTAAGTTAAGAAATTATATGGTTTGTTGTTACTATTAAACATCAATATTATTTTATAAATAATTAATTACGTAAAGAATAATAGAATAATAATAAAAAAATATTAAAAAGATAATATCAGTGTAAAAGTTACAATTCAAACAATAAATGAAATTACTAACTTAACAGGTAAACTTACAGTGTTAGGAGTTGATTTCTTTAAAAACGTCTTACCAGAAATCATTAGTCTATTAGAAACAAAAATGAAGCTTGTTTAAAAAGTTTAACGTAAAGTATAAATATACAGGTTATTACTTTATATTAATATAATAAAATATTTGTCATTTTATTAAATACATGTTGTATATCAATGTCCAATCTTGCTTTTTTAACTTGAAAGCTATCAGGACATTTACACTGATTCTTATTTTTAAAGTGACACTTGTTTAAGCTAAGAATTGCTGCTAACATTGTTTTATGAAATGACTTGATAAAGTATCTGAGTGTTTTAAATAATAATTGCTAAACAATATAGTCAAAACATTAAGAACATATAGATAATTCAAATTGTCAAAAAAGTAAAAATAAAATAATCATTAAATTGTTGTAAATTTCCAAGTCAAAAAGATATCGAACATGCTCACAGGTAAAAGACTATGCCAAATTAAATAATATGCATTCTTCTAATAAAGATTTATTGATGCAGCTATCTCCAAGGCATAATAATTTAAAGACTGTTGCAAGTTGTTCTTTGTCTAAGCCTTTGCAGACCTTGCACCATAAAAAATTATCAGTTTCAGCTGGTGATATTACCACTACATCATCTGACTTTGAGTATAATATCAGGTCTTATAACATTAGGAGTAAGCACAATGAAACATTACTAGCCAAAGATAATAAATCAGGTATTTTTGATCGTTTTGTCTCAGATAAATCTCAAGTAATGGATGTTGCTTTGCAGGCAAATTATGTTCTAGCAGATGCAAACTCTGACAGAGTAAAAAACATTCATTTAGAAACTTCTGATTTAATTACTTCTGGTTTACCTCTTTCTTCTAGTAAATTATCAATGTATTTGCCTGCAGGACCACAATTTTCTATTGCTTCTAATGCCATTCAACATTCTATGAAACAGAATTTGAGATCTTTGCATTTGAATGATTTTTCATTATCTGATACTCTTATACATTGTTCTGAATCTAATTCTTTGAATGGAAATTTGCCTCTTTCAGATAAAAAAACTTCAGTTCAGAAACAGAATATTTCCTTTCCTACTTTGAAAGAAAATACAACACAAGCGTATAATAATCAGGTTAAAAAGGAAAGTTATGCTCATGTTCTTAATAATAATGTATTCTCTGAACTTGCACAATCACAGTCAGATAAATTCGGTTATTTAGATCTGAATGATGAAGAACAAATAATGTCAGATGTTTCTGCAGATACATCCATATTGAATTTCTCTAATCATAAAGATTTGGTTGATGAACATCAAAATATAAGTGTTCAATTTAATTCTAGGATACCAGTGGTTTTATTTAATTCTTTTTACACTTTTCTAATAGCAATATTTTGATTCTTACAACTACAGACAGTAATTGTCAGCTTTATAACTTCCCTATTGATGAGTTTTTCCAGTTGTTGAAGGATTTGAAACTTGGTGATGTTATCAAGAGGCTATATCACCATCCTAATAAATGTTACATCATATTGGAATTTCATAATATCTTGGAAAAGGAAAAGTTTAGAAGACAACAGCTTTTATTAAATCACAGATTTTTAGTTGTTATTGATATGGACAGGCCTAGGCTAGCTTTTGGTTTTGTGAGAAATTGCTATCTCAATTTTGGGGCTAAGGATCTTCAGAGGCAATGTTCTAATTTAGGTGAGATAACTCAATTTAATTATCTTACTGAGAAAAGGGTTGGTTTAGAGTTACCCAGCAACTCAGCTGCTTTTACTTTAAAGTTGAATAAAGATCTTGCTTTGATTGATATTCTGTCTACTTTAGAGACAGATACAATTTCAATATATGTCTCTATCAAAGGTTTACAACCTCAATGTTTTGTTTGTAAGGAGAGGACTCACCTTGTTAAAGATTGTCTAAAGAGGTTTTGCAATATTTGTAAGCTTAAGAAAACACATAATCATAGATGTAGTCTTAAAGTTTTGCAAGATTTGCAAGGGCAGCATTTGAGTGAACATTTTACTGAGCAACAGTCTGATGTTTCTCTATCATCTCCACTACAAGTTTCTACTAATTTAAGTAAGAAGGTCAGTGGGTCTGTTGTTTCTATTCTGACTGACATTACTCATTCATCACTTGACTCATCTTGTACAGTTCAAAATGGGGATATGTTATTGAAGGAGAATAACTTTAATATTCAGTCTACTCTTGGTTGTTCATCTTTGCAAGATCAAGCACTTATAACTGATATTAGTTCTTTTAACAATAAAAGGAAGATTTATGATTCTTCAGGGTCGCAACTTGAAAATAATTTTTCTAATCCTGATTTTGATACTGCACCCTCTGTCTTAAAAACTAGTTGACTAGACGTCCAAAGAGTTCTAGGAAAAAGGACATTAAAAAAAGTAAATGGTCGGGAGATAAAAGTTCTTAGCAGTTAGATCTTTCACTGTTACTTTCTCCTCAAAATGATTCTATTTTTACTTTAAATAACAGTCCTTCATCTCCAATATCTCATACTTCTGATCCCAATTCACAAATTAATCTTACACCTGAATTCTTCACAGATGATTTGCATTAATATTTTCTCATTTATATATATATATATATATATATATATATATATATATATATTATTATTATTATGATGCTTAATATTATTGCTGTTAATGTTAGAGATTTAAATTCTATTTCTAGAGTTTATGCTATAATGCATTGGCTTCAGAAATGCAATTTTCATATTGCATGCTTTGGAGAGACAAAGCTACATAATCATTCCAGTTATTGAATTCGTGATTTAATGCAAAATCTTGGTTCATTTTGTTATGTTTCTAATATATCTGCTTCAGCCAGTGTCACATTGCTTGTCAGTAAGCATCTTGTTTTTAATGAAATCAAAATCATGCACTTGGATCATGATTTTTTGATGACCAATATTACATTTGGAAGTTTTACTCTGAATATCATTTATTTATATGTTAAGAGTAAATTCCTCTTTGCTCATTCTACATTTAATAAAATTAATTTTCTTTTGTCTTCAAATTCTTATCCAATTATATTTCTTGGTGATTTCAATATGTGTTACATGTGTTTTAATAATAAATTTCTACATCTTTTTAATAGAGTATTTTTATCTGGTGAAAGATGTTTTCCGCTTAATGCATTTTCCTTTTATACTTGTCGCATCACTTCTTTAATTGATCTTCTTTACTATTCTCCTGAACTTCACCTTGACATTTCAGCAAAGCTTCAGGTTATTCCTTTCTCAGATCATTTGGCTATGCATGTTGCATTGTTAATTGATACTGCCTTTGTTGCTCAGTCTCATAGTTCTCTTACAATAAGGCTCTTAAATAGATTAACAGCTCCTGCTTCAATTTTTTCAGAAGCATATATTCTTTTTAGAAAAATGGATATTCTTTCATTACCTGCCATATCGGCATGGTCTTCTTTTGTTGGTATTCTCAGTTCTATTATTAATTCTTATACTAGAAAGACAAAAGGTCCAAAGTTTTTACTTAAGCAATTGGATGATATTTCATCCAAACTTTCTAATCTTTCTTCTTTTGATTCTACCATAGAAAATATTATGCAACTTAAAGTGCAATATCATGACATACAGAAATCTCTTGCTCATTATGTGGCTATTAAATGGTCTAAAATTTTTCTTCAAAATCATCATAACTGGACACGAAATTATATTAGGTGGGCTTTAGGTGCTTATTCTAGACTAACTCCTTTAATGATTGACACAGGAAATAAAATATGTTCTCGCCCTATTATGTTGCTTGAATTATGTAATTATTTCAAAAATAAGCTTCAAATGTTGCCTTTTAGAATTGGTGACATCTGGAATGAATCTGATCTTGATTCTAGTCATAATATAACTGAAACTATGATTATTCAAAAATTAAATTCTTTTCCAGACAATATACATCCTGGGATTCATGGTATTTCCAGGTTTGTCCTTCTTCATCTTTCATTCTTTACAGCTCCAATAGTTCGTAATATGATTGATATTTTAGCTAAAGATTTTGTGAATATTCCTGATCTCTATCCGGTCCCTTTTCTTAAGAAGAAATTAACTCCTTCTCCATTATCTAATATTCATCCTATTTCTATGACACTTCTTTTAATAAAGACTATTGAATCTATTGTTAAAGATCATATACAGAATAATATTTATCTTCATTTATCAAAATTTCAATTTGCAAAGAAGGGTCATTCAACAACTGAAGCTGTTCAGCTTTTTCTTCTTCTTATTGATTATATTAGGCGTCATAATAAATCAAAACATGTGGTCATACAGCTGGACTTTATGTCAGCCTTTGATTGTGTTCTGCCTTCTGTTTTGTTTCAGACTCTTTGGGATTATCAGGTTTCTACTTCACATGTCCGTATTATAGCCAAACTTCTACTTAACTGGTCCATCTTTATTTCATTGGATGGTAAACTTGCAGATGGTTTTTGTCTACATCTCTCAATGCCACAGGGATCTCCTCTTGCCACATGTTTTATTACATATTTAAATCCGTTACTTTTACAGATAGAATCTAAACTGCCTGGTATCTATGTTCCTGCTCTTAAACAGACTATTCATCATATTTCTTATGTTGATGATGTCTCTGTCTTTCTTCCTGATAAATCTTTTCTTCCGGCTTTGTTGCAAATATTAGACACTTTTTCTAATACTTTTAATCTTCATATTAATGTTACAAAATCCGCAATGTGGAAAATTAATCTGGTTTGTCAATTATTTCAACTTTCATAGCCAAGCCTCAGTCTTTTCTTGGCTTTCCAATAGTTTTATCTCATTCAGTAATTACAAGGCAAATTCAAAATATTATTCTTGATAAAACAAAAAGGATAGTTGCATCGCTTGTCATTATAAACATTTCACTTATTGGCAAGGTTACACTCTTGAACTCTTTGTTCTATTCAAGGCTTAGTTATTATTTACCAATTATTAGGCCAACGAAGCATTTTGAGAGGACTATAAATTCGCTTTGTTCAAAATTATTTTGGATAAACAAGGTGGTAGCCATCAGTATTGCTAAAATTCAAATGCCAAAGCTTTTAAATGGTGTAGGTTTGCACTCGGTCTCAACTCTATATCTTCAGAGATCAATATCTTTTTTTCGTGTAACTTGTCTAAAGCTTGCTCAGTTATCTCTTCCTTTGGTTATTGATCCTACAGATACGCCTCCTCCATTTTCAAGTAATTGGATTGCTGATTTATGGAAGTTGGTTATTAAGTCGATACCCTCAGTTCAAGTTGTGCTTGATAGGAAATTGACATTCTGGGATGTTTATAAATTAAAATTTTCACGTTATACTCCTCTTTTGCCTTCATTAGGTATTTCAAATAAAGTTCTATTGCATAAAATGAAACTTCTTTTCATTGAAGCAAGACATGTTGATTTTGTACTTAAACTGAATTTAAATGCTCTCCCAACAAGTTATTTTTTAGTGACCAGCAGAGGCTTCATTAGGATTTCGTCTCAGTGTCAGTTGTGTAGATTATATGATGAGACAATACACCATATCTCTCTGGATCTTAGGGATGCTCTTTCTGGTTCTAATACTCTCAAGAAGGGATCTTTTGCAGCAATATGATTATCTATCTTTATAACATTTTCTTTATGGTTGCCGCATTGCAGGCTCATCTTTGGTCATTCTCAGGACTCGGCTCTAACAGTCTTTATCAAGCTTCTTGACCAAGTCAAGTAGCGAGACTCTCTGATTTTGCCTGTGAGTCTACAGGGATGCCCAACCCGTAGCTCGCGAGTCACATGTGGCTCGCATTACTGTTTAATGTGGCTCGAATTGCACTCTTCAAAAAAATTGATAAAATATTTTATGTTCCTTGATGGCACATGCACACACTAAAAAATAAACATTTTTACAATACAAACAATAACGATATGCAGTGTCAGGTTTCACATTAAATAAAATATATTTTTCCTGTAATTGTAATTTATATGTATGTTACCAAATTTTTAATAAATAAAATGTATTTACATTTTTTTTTCTTTTTAACATATTACACCATTTTTTTTTTTTGCTGTACACGTTTGGTTTGGTGCTATATATATATATATGAAAAACAAAAACAAGTTAATCACGTAACCTGCTATCACTTGTTATTTATGTTCAAAAGATGGCGCTTCACCAAAACCACCGAACAAGTGTAAGATTTGTTTACATAAACGAAAAAAGAGTCAGAAATTAACTACCTCTTTCATTTGCTCACCCCCAGATCAGCTGATTTCAAGCTGGTTTGCTCTCCTCAGTGGGGGATAGAGTATAGAAACTAGATCTAAACACTTGAGAGTCAGTGTTTAGATCTAGTTTCTATACTCTATCCCCCACTGAGGAGAGCAAACCAGCTTGAAATCAGTTGATCTGGGGGTGAGCAAATGAAAGAGGTAGTTAATTTCTGACTCTTTTTTCGTTTATGTAAAACAAATCTTACACTTGTTCGGCGGTTTTGGTATAGCGCCATCTTTTGGACATAAATAACAAGTGATAGCAGGTTACATGATTAACTTGTTTTTGTTTTTCATAAATGTATCTTTAAAGTTTTCTTGCAATGATATATATTGCAGAGACTTTGATTATATGGTGATTCTGAACTGAAATCAGACCCATATAAATATCTGGCTTGCTAGGCTGAGTTTGAAGACTTTACCGGTCTGAAAAATTCACGCTTGCAATCTGATAGAAACGTTTTGCATAAACACTTGAGAGTCAGTGTTTAGATCTAGTTTCTATACTCTATCCCCCACTGAGGAGAGCAAACCAGCTTGAAATCAGCTGATCTGGGGGTGAGCAAATGAAAGAGGTAGTTAATTTCTGACTCTTTTTTCGTTTATGTAAACAAATCTTACACTTGTTCGGTGGTTTTGGTGAAGCGCCATCTTTTGAACATATATATATATTGTGTTTAGTGCTCTTGTATATATTGTTGTTTTTATCGAGAAAGATCCTTGTAGATGTTTGGTTTGGTGCTGTATATATATTGTGTTTAGTGCTGGAAATAGTTTTTATCGAGATAGATCCATGTACACGTATATATTTTGCTGTATATATCGATGTTTAGTGCTGTAAACAGTTGTTTTTATCCATGTACATGTATATATTTTGCTGTATATATATATTGATGTTTAGTGCTGTAAATAGTTGTTTTTATCGAGATAGATTCGTGTACACATATATATTTTGCTGTATATATTGATGTTTTCATCGAGAAAGATCCGTGTACACGTTATTTTGGCCACATTAGAAACGGCGGATTGATACCAATGTGAATAGGCCATCCCCCCCCCCCACCTATCTCCCTACATTGCAGGTTTAGTACCCAAGTACCATGTTTATGAATGTAATATGAAAAATGTAATATATAATTGTGGCTCCCCAAATTTTTTTAAATTCTCAACTGGCTCGCGTCAAGTTAAAGGTTGGGCACCACTGGTCTACATGATACTTGGGTGAAAGTTTTATTTTCCTCTTAGTCTTATTAAGATACCCTTTTCTCTGCATTGACATTTTCAAGTTTCATTCTGAATGCTATGTAATTTTTTATACAGTTTAACTGTATATTACTATGTTTTTATGTTTAATAAATTTATTTTAAAACAAAAAGATATAGCTTAATTTTTAAAATCAATTTTAGCCTGTATGTCTATTATACTTGATACTTTATTATACCTATCTATAAATAATTTCCAAAAATCAATTCCAGTTTTGATTTTAAATTCTTTATATTTTACAGCAGTGTATTTCTTCCATATAATATCAATAAAATTTGATGGATAACTAGCCAATTTCAAAGATTGACTCAATTTTTTTTAATTGTGTTAAATATTTAGACAAGTTGATAGCCAGGATACAGTATTTTTAAATACAGTATACTATTGTCAACTTTTCTAATTTCACTATATTTTTCTTGTATTTGCACAACAACAAAAACTGTATCTATTTACTTTCTGATTTTTAAGATCACATATTTTAGTAACCATTCATCTAGGAATGAAACTAATTTATTCAATAAAATTCTGGAAAACATCCTCTGTAATAAATAACCACTATATTTCATAATTGTAAATGCAATTTTTTCATACACTTTATAAATTTGAACACTCAAAAGTCTATGTATCTCTTAAAAACTGTAATAGTTTCAAAGCTAACGTATTATTATCACATTTTAAAGCTTCACTAGGTATCATAATAGGGCAAAACTGTTTTAATTTAATATTGCAGACAACTGAGCTTTTTAAATTTCATCATAAGTTGAAAGGATAAACATGACATTAAAAGTCAAGTAATTTTATTGTGGCAGCATGGGGGATAATGAAAAGTAAAACTTCACTTATCAATTACTCATAAAATTTGTGATGATAAAAATGCAGAGAAAACTTTTGAGAATTATTTGGAAAAAGCTTTTTAGGTTTGTTGTAGCATGATTGCAGTAATGAGACAATTTATGGATCTTTGTGGGTAATTGCTTATACAATATTTGTTTTAATGGTATGCAATTTTATTTTATAATATAGGCACTATTTTGTTGCCTATTTGGTGCTATTAGTTATATAAATATACTAGATTATGTCTGTAGCCTGACAATTTGACCCTTGTTATAAATATCAAGAGACTCTAAAAAATTAGTGAAATTGTATTTGTATACTTTATTAATAACTTTTGATATATACGTCAGATGTTAAATATTCCTTTAGAAAAATATTTTATATATTTGTTACTTTAAATGCTTTTGAATATTGTAATTAACAATTATTTCTTAGAAATTAATAAAACATTTAATTAACACTCATTGTATGTCTTAAATCTTTTATCCAATATGTAATTGCACCATTATATAAAAGAATGAAATACATTATTTTAATAGGATTGTGATATCATTTTCAGGTTTATATACTATTTTCAATACATCAAAAAATATTTAAAATGAAAGTTTATTGTTTGTGAAACCTCCAAATATTTATATTATTCTGTCAGTCCAAGAATGCCATATGTTTTCTTTTAGCCAAGTAGCTACAATACAATCTTTGTCAATACTTTTTTAATGAACCCAAGAACAGACTTTATCTTATCCACAGCACAATCCATAAAAGAATTCCACAAGCAATATGTAAAAAATGTTAATTTCAGTGCCTCAGTAATGAAAGCCAACAGCTAGAAACTGGTCTGGCGATATTGATATTTGGAAAAGATGTTAAGAGCTATTCGTGCTCATTATATAACATTAATTTTAGTGTTCAATAATTATTGAAATTTAGCTTAAATAACAGTGCTTCAAAAAAAAATCAAATATTCTTTCATTATGCTTGGAATAGGACTTATCTTTTAATACATTTGTCATATTTATTTTGGAATATATTAATTTATGATCTGTCCAATAATATACATTTGAGTGTTCATATAATATTATCTCCTCTGCATTCCAACTATTAACTATAAATACTCTATAAAATACCATTGTTTTGAACACTTGATGATAGTTAATCCATATACTGCAAGTGAAAAGTTGACACAACCTATATTATTTCCAGTAACTTTAGGTCATAGTTGAGATGTTTTCCAATATTTGTATTTGAGTTTTCAAAAAGAACAGTTTAATCTTTAAACAGTTTTAATGAAATGATACTATTCTACAAGAAATGTTTTCTTTTTTTCTGAACTTTCTGAATTTAATGTTGGAGTATAACATTGATAAAATGAGCACACATTCATTACAAAGTCTAATTTTTAATGTCATTAGTATCAGTGATGCACCAAAAAATTATTTGATTAGTTGGTACCAAGAAAATTATTTTCATTTCATGCTTTAATGCAAAAAACTTGTAGACTTCTGTTTAATTAAATTTTAATTTTCACTAAAAACAATTACCCTTATTTTAAACATTGATAGCTCATTGGCTGCAAGTTCTGTCCTACTTTCATAACTTAATATATTTCCACTAAATAAGTTTCATATATATATATATATATATATATATATATATATATATATATATATATATATATATATATTGTTTAGGAAAAAATAAAATATATTTTATCAATTATCATTTCTTCCCTACTTTATGACTATTACTATTGCTGATGTGTTAGAACTACATTTACAACTTTACTTAGGAATCTGTGCAGATGGTGTGTTAGCCAAACTTATAAGAATTCACTTCTAGACATGGTTTTAAGTTTTTCAATATTTGCGCAGAGTACAATGATAGCTAAATGACTACTCTTTCTTATTGCATTGCCAAATGTATACAATATAATACTAAATTGTTCATGCACTTTACTACTGTTTTAAAATTTGGTAGTTGAGTCTAGGAGATATAAAGTTCTGAAGAAAATTGTTGGGGCAATTGAAAGTATAAACTGTAAAAAAAAGGTGGTAAAGAAAGCATTGTGTAAAAGTAGTAAAATGCATGGACAATTTAATATATTATATGATAGCTAAACAGTGTTGTCTAAAAATATAATTAATAGTGTAATGAAAATTTACCCCAAATCCAGTTTTAAAGTAATTTATTGTCATGTGAATAACTAATCTTATCAATGTCTTTTTGATGCTGAGGGTTTTGCATACTTACAGATTAATACATACTTGCATACCAAAAAAAAATTGAAAGCAGAATTTTTATGTCCAATTAAAGAATAAAAATATGGTTTCACTTAAAAATACAATCTTGTTAAAGTTATTATAGAAAACTGATTGTCATGAGAGACTGATAATTGTAATTATATCAGCACAAGTGACATTATAGTAAGAGCAGAGGTATGACTTATATAGTGCTTTTAATGTTTAATTAAGGCAAGGCATTTCGCTTACTTTGGTAAAAGGATTTATGGCAGTGTTTGAAATTAGTTGATTATCTATCAGAGTTTATATTTTTTTTAGTAATGATATGAGGAAAAATATTATGAATGCATTGACAGAAAGTTTGTGGCATTTAAACAAAAACTGGGCCAGCAATGGGTATTACATCAATTTTGTTTTCTATTTTTATGACCATGCTTTTTGAAATATAGATAGATTCATAAAATAGGTATTCATATGCATGTAGGTTTGATCCTTGAGTTTTTAAATAAAAAAATAAAAATAGAAATTTATATTTTGGTCTTCTAAGTTTATAGTATGCTGAAGATTTTGTGATACTTTAAGTACAGAATATCTTTACTATTTTAAGGCAATTTATAATGACTTTTGATTTAGTAAGTCCAAAAACTCAAATAGTTTATCAGTCAATATTGGGGGGGGGGGATCTTAACAATTTTTCACTTGGATGATTATCAGCTCAAGAATGTGAATTGATTTAATATTTGATTATTGTGGTATAACAATATCTGATCTCTTACTGCTATATTCAGAAACTTAAAAGATAGAGTAATTTATTATAAGGATATAATTACTTTAAGTTAAGGAGAGTAGAAATGTTATCTGACAAAATTATTGTATAATAATGAATTTTATCATTAAAAAAATTTTTACTTAAGGATTATTTATAAGATTTTGAAAATACAATGGTAAGGTCATAAAACCTGATCAATAGTTCTTCCGCTTGATATATGCAATAATACTGAATTTTCCATTGCTGTGGTAGATTTTCAATGAATTGGGTATGTGAAGATAATATCACCACTCATCCTAAAAAAATACTTTATTATAAACTTCAGAATTTTCATGAGAAGTAGATCTCATTCATATTGTAAAGTTTATCTTAAGGACACTAAAAATATTCAAAATTGATACTTTTTATTGGGAAATAAAGGTAATGTTATAATGCAATGGAAAACTATATATTCATTACGTCTGTTTGTGCTCTTTTTGAAAGAAAAGTTCATTGAAGCTAAAAGTCAATATTTTATGATGTCACGTAAAGAGCCTAAAGAACCGGCACATGATATTATGAATGTTTTTGTGTTCCACAGATTGGATTGTGTAGTAAACTTTTATTAGATTTAATTACATTAAATGTACTAATATCAAATGAAATTAGATAGTTTCAATATAACATTTGAAATACAGGCATTCTTCATATACCTGGAACTTAATTGCAAATATAAGGGATTTGAACACAGACTTTCAAGCACCCTTCAACTATCCACACTATCTCATACTACTGATACACATGGTGCCACACATGTAGAAAAGATAAATAAACACCAATATCCATATTTCATGCTAAACCAGCACTCATCACTTGGTCTAGATTAGCATCTTCCACACACACACACACACACACACACATATATATAATCAATGCTCAGTTTATATTAAAATAGAAAATCTTCATACTTTAATGGAAAGGCTTCAATCTACTCACTTTTCAGCCATCCATTCTATTGAAAATATGATGATTATTGGTGATTATTTACCTTTTCTACATGTGTGTAGTCATGGGTATCAGTAGTATGAGATAGTGTGGATAGTTGAAGGGTGTTTTAAAGTCTGTGTTCAAATCCCCTATATTTACAATTAAGTTCCAGGTATATGAAGAATGCCTGTATTACACATCTTAAACATTAAGCTTGCATCCAGTCCATCCCTTTTCTATATATTTAAATGGATAAGATCTTATACATGAGGAGTCAGAGTGACTTGAGGACAATATAGGCATGGTAATAATATTGACATCAGCATGGGATTTGGGTTTTCATCATCAGATTTTCAATAGAATTGATAGCTGAAGAGTTGGAGTAGATTGAAGCCTTTCCATTAAAGTATAAAGATGTGCTATCTTAATATAAACTGAGCACTTACTATATATGTGTGTGTGTATGGGAGATGATAATCTAGACCAATTGATGAGCACTAGTTTAGCACGAAATACTTATATTGGTGATTATCTTTTCTACATGTGTGTGGTCATGTGTATCCGTTGTATGAGATAGTGTGGATAGTTCTAAAATATAAATTTATTATTGCTACTATTGTTACATGTTGATTAGTAGGGTGTTAGAGTGAGAATAGTGTGGATAGTTGAAGGGTGCTTGAAAGTCTGTGTTTAAATCCCTATATTTATAATTTCAATATATATATAGTTTACAATTATCATTAGTATTGTTAGCAGCCATTCAGAAATGAAAGTGGCCATTTTTACTTAGGAAGCAAAAATCAAATAAAAATAGAAAAGCAAAAAATAAAGTTTCCATAAAGTTGTACTAAATTGACTTTTTTAATTTTTAAAATTTATATGATTTTATATTTTTAAAACAAAATATTCTAATTAATTGGTAAATACCATATATAAAAAATTTAACATAGACAATTTCTTTTCTTTTCATTTGTTTATTTGTGTTTATTTTTAGCTCCAAGTTTGCTTGTCTCTGGTGAAATTTTATTTGTTGTTTTTAAAATTGAATGTAATATGGTTGAAATGTTGATGGAGCATATTTTAACGTAATTAAGAATCAATTGGAGTTGTTAATAAGATGTGAGACTTTTAGAAGAGATAAAGAATAGAAACTAGTGATAGCTTGTAAAATATAAACAAAGAGTTGTCTTGCATTGGTGGTCAAGAGGTCAGCGCGACTGCCTTGCACTTGCAGGCAGTTGCCCAGGTTTCAGGTTCGCGTCCCGGCCGATGCTATGACACTTTAAAAAAAAAGAGTTTTGCTAATTGCTCAACAAGTTTTGTGATAAATTCTTAGCAAGAGAAAGCATTTAAAATTATCTTTATCAGAAACCACATCCAAAATCCAGACCAATGGTTTCATGATTTGGCACTCCTCAGTGAGGCACTAGGGTAGTTTCAGATACTAACAATACCAACCCAAAGCCTATTTTACAATTAGGCTCCAGGTATATGAAGCATGCTTATATTTCAAATAATTACACTAAATACAATTTTATTACAATATGTAACTATTAAAATTTATTTTATTCTTTTTAATTATACTTATATTAATAATTCTCTGCAAATGATTTTATGCTATTAGTTATAAGAATGTACAAATATAAATTATTATTAAATATCTTCAGAAACAGACTGGATTAAGCTTATCATTATTCGAAATCACGCTCATTTTTGTATTGTTATTCTGATAATTATTCAATTTTTAATTTAAAAGATGTATATATTTTTTCATTTTATTTATATTCATAACTAAATTGTAAATTTAGCCAACATGTAGACCATTTATTATTATTCTTTAAGATAATTATTATTTTATGATATTTTTTTCTTCAGTTAACCATCCAATATTGATCAGTAAATGGGTAGCTCAGTAATTTAAGCCAAAAGATTAAACAAGGGAATAAAACTACTAAAATTATTATTATTCAGCAATTGGTTCTGATGAGTAATGCTTTCTTAAGTGTTTCATGAAATCCTTTGTTTTTATAAGAGGTTTTATCTTAATTTTCTTTGATGGAAAAGATACTTTGTATTGCACATATGGTTTTAAATTGTAAAGAGCAAAAAAAGTCTGTAAAATAAGTCCAATTTAAGGTACAGAAAAATAATTCCAATTTGACTTAACTTTTATTTCCAGTTTTTTCTTTATATTAATAAAATTAAAATGGTATATTAAATTTTTTAGATTCTTTTTAAAAACAAGAGAGAGAGATGTAACTTTATGGAGAAAAACAGTTGAATGTTTGGTTGCTCAGAAAGTTATATGAAGTTTAAACATCTGAAGTGATAGAGTTGATAGCAAACTATGGACCTTAAATTCTAGAAACCATCAAACTCCTAATTTGATGTAATGATAGAGAGGAACGACTCTAGAGCCTGTTATTTCTGATATTTGAACCTCTCATGAGCAATAAACCAGTCAATAATTTTATTTATTTTTGTGTATGTATCACTATGGCAAGGTAAACATCAGTAGAAATTAGCAACAATGTAATGACATACTTGTGTCGATAATTAAATCATTTACATTAACTGTTTGATCAGAAGGCACAATTTTGGAATATAATTTATTTGATTTAAAAATAACCATACAATTTTATCACAATAGTTTTATCCTATTACTTCTATTTCTCTAATTTTTATTTATTTAGTCAACTATAATTATACTTTAATTTAATGGACCCCCCCCCATCCTAATACAGAATTACTGCATTAATTTACTGCAATTTCTGATTTCCTCAACAATCTTAGCATTTATTGTTGCTATTGATTTTTTTAATACAAAAATGAAATATTTTAAACTGCTATATTCTATATTTAAAAATTATTTTCAATTAACAACTGTTTATTAAATTTATAACTCCAACATTTCAGAAAATAACTATTTAAATGCAATTTATCCACTCTATTTTGAATACTTTTTAGCAAAAACCTTTTATTGTACATATATGCATGCCCTGTCTTACATTTTTGGCTGCCCTGCAGTCTTCTTCAGAGCTATAATATAATGAACAAAATAAAACACGTAATTAGATCATAGCTTAGAAGAAGACTGCAGGACAGTCAAAATGTAAGATAGAGTAAGCATATATGTATAATAAAAGGTTTTAGCAAAAAGTATTCAAAGTAGAGTGGATAAGTTGTATTTATATAAGATATTACAGCAAAATAAAAGAAGTGGTGAATTTGGTAATAGTTCTGAAATAGCTTATTATTATTTACAAATGTGATTAATAAATTTAAGTATAGTATGAAGCCATTGGGCAATATGGCTGTCAGTAGGGGATAGTTAATGTTATTTCAGTCATGCTTCTGATTTGGGGTTCTAATCCAAGCAAAGATGAACTGTGGAATTTTTTTTTAAAATCATAGCAGTTAGTTGATCCATAGTCAACCAAGCTAGTTGTTCATTATTGAATAAATAGGTATCTAAATATTGTTAACAAGAGAATAAATTCAGTGTTAATCTGAATTGATTAAATAAGTGTAGATGCTGCTTTCACCTCTGGGAGGTGAATGATGGGGTGGATGTTATATTTTTAGAGTTGCTGAATATATATTTTACTTTTTATTAAATATCCAAATTTAATATTCTAATTGTTTTTGTTTTTTAAAATATATTGTCAAATTTAATTTTTCTTAGATATAACTTTATTTCATGTAATTTATTTTAATAATTATTAAATTATGTAGGGAGAAATTATGTTAGATAAGTTGGTTGAATACGCTGTACACTTAACCTAATTTAAGAATATTTTTATTGATATTCTCAACTGAGAATATGTGATCAGGTTTAAAATTCAAATCACTTGTAATTATTTGTTTATTTCTCATAATGCATTTGGAAAGTTATTTTCCAAATTTAAAAAAAAATATAAATATTCAAATTATTTTCAAACTTATTTTTCAAATTTTTTGATTCACAATAAAACTATAAGAGGAAAAAAATGTAGCCCAGATCAGAATGTTATTAAAAACTAATAAAATGGATTAATTAATGTATTTCACTAATTTTACGATTAAACTAGCTACTTTAAAGATTGGGGAAGGGGATTACAGTATCATTTGAGAAATATTGAAGTATTTATTTAAAACATGACTAAACAATACTCTTTCTCCTTGCACTTTTTACGTTTTTTATTAAAACTGTCAACCATCAAAGATGTCTTCTTCAGAGCTTCTCCATTCATTTTCATTACCAACAAAAAAATGAAACTTGTTTATAGGTGGAAAAAGGGGGGGGGGACGACGACTATGTAGCTGTTAAGAAGAATACAAAACAATTAAAACTACAGACGTTTTAATAAAAACATTGTGAAAATGCAAGAGAAAAATAGTGTATTTAAATATTTATTTAAAATAAATAATGCATAAGGAATGAAAGAACATTAAACATTTTTGTTAGAAATTTTTATATTATAACAATTGCATTTTTTGTAAGTGCAATATATTTATTTAAAGAAATTTAGAATTAGTGTGAACTTATATTAATCAGAAATGTTTATGAAATATTATATTCTTCATTTCACTATATATCCTTCTATACAGTTTTGATAAAATTTTAAATTATAAAACAAAGCCATTTTTCTTTATTACTGCAACAACGCTTGTTTTATTTAACTTGATCAATCTAAAAAAGTGGATTTGTTTAATTAATCAGAAATAAAAAGTAGTTTCATTACAGAAGACTTAATGTATAAACAAAAAAAGATTATGATACTCTTTAAGAGCTTTTTTTCTGTAATGTTGTGATTCATTTATATGTCATGCTTTTAACTTGGATTTGAATATGGGCAAGGTAAAACTTGGAAAATTTTAAAACCAGACCAAAATCAAACAGAAAATTATTCACTATTAATTAATTGGTGTGTATTTAGCTATTCTATCTCTAGAGGGTAAAACGAGAATGTTAAAAATGTCTCAATAAATCTGTGATTGGAAAATCGGATAAGTAATGTTTTCACTTTATTATTCCTCTATTAAAAACTGCTGGAGAAGTAGGATATTCAAAGAATGTTTTACTCATTTTGTATTGTAATGAACAAAATAGACATGCAAGTATGATCATCATCAATCACCAGAGAACACCACTAGATTTACCATCTAAAATTTCCTATTTATATTAGTAAATGGTGTTACCAATCCATCAGAATCAGGCCTCATTAGATGTTCCATACACTGATTTTTACAAGAAATAAGACATTAACTATTATATATGACGATATTCTGGATCTTGTAAAATTAAAGAGCAAACTCTCAACTCAGTAAATTAAAAGAATATTTATTATCAATTTAATATTATACTATCAGACATATCAATTCCATATTATTATTATTTTATAAGTTATATTTATAAATTATGTATTTGGCAAATAACCCTTTTTAATGATTTACTATTTATAAGTTTTTCTTAATTTTCTTTAATTTATTTAATTAAACTTAATACTGATGGTCATTTTTATTCAAATCATGCCATTGATGTGTGTGAAAATACGTTGAATGTCAATTTTATTAGTCTAATTCTAACATGATTGTATCCAAACAGGTTTATACCAATTACCATGAAAGTTTCATATCTTAGCAATACTAATATGCACTTAATACCATGCTTGTGATCATCATCATTTGAGGAAAATACAGCAAAGTATATGCTAGTAACATAACAAATATTTTAAATTTATATTATTCTATTAAGTCACATATATTAATAATATCAACATTTTATAAACATAAAAATGTATGTGTATATAAATTAAGATGTTATACTATATATGTAATAATATTATAATTCGATATCTATATTTCTTCAAATCAAAATATGTAATCTTATAATTGAATATTTATAAATAGTTGAAATATTTATAGTCAAAAGCACTCTTAAGTGGATAAAATTTTTAAAGTTATACTTTGCATATATCTAATTACTGTATTTATAAATATTCAATTACAAGATTATATATATATGTTTAACTTATAATGCAAATAATTTTGTTAGATGTATTCTAAATCCTTAATCGATTTCTGTATGTATAAGAAATATGTAATTCCAAAATGGATTTCTGATCAAAGTTCTACAATAGTTTAATTATATTTATAATGCACACACGCAAACATAATCTCACAAAGCAACCATCAAGATATTTATATTTTCCCTCAATAATATTTGATCCAAATAAATACCTCTAAATTTAATACATCTTAATTCAAATCAAGGATGGGGAACCTTTTTTCTTCTAAGGGTTATTTGAATATTTATAATATCATTCATGGGCCATATAAATTATCATTAAAAGATTAACCTGCTATATTTGATCAAAAATTTTAAATAATTTACACCTAGTCATTAGGGCTGGGTAACCTTTTCAATTGGTAGGCTAAGTTCATCTTTTCTATTTTAAATGAGAGATATAAGTTTTTTGTGAATTAAAAATAAAGTAACATTATTATTAATGATTATTTCACATTTAATGACAATTTTTCCAATTTACCTTGTAACTATTTTTTGTGACATATTTATATTCTTAAATTTCATTTTAATGTTCTGGACAGATTAACTGTACAGCAGTTAGAGTAAGTTTATTTCTACTATTTTGTATGCTAATCATGATAAAGCCATAGCCAAAACAGAGTATTACCATATTTACTCCTCCTCCTTGACTTCCCCTAGGATGTTTGCAAATGTAAAATTACACAAGCCTGGTGCACCGCTGAGGCTTATGTTGGATTTTGGGGGAATGCACTATTTTAATACTGTGATTTTAGCTAACCAATGGATAATTGAGATATATACAATTAATTTGTCATTTGGAATTTATTGACAGAATGAAAAAAGAATTTGTTGAACCGAATTTTAATGTGGCTGCACTTGACATTGCTGAGCTTTTTTACTCTATCAATAGAAAAGTATATATTGAGATTACCAACAATGAGTTTAAAAATAGAGACTGCTCATCTACACATGTCAAATTTATCGACTTCCTCACATGGTTTGATGAAAACATCCTAGCAGTATTTGAGGAAAAATGGTTTCATATGGGGAATGGTTGGCCCATGTGGCTTCCCATGAGTGGAATTATTTCTAGTATCATGCTCAATCACTATGAAAAACAAATTATGTACAAATACCACAATAACACACCTAATATAGTCTATCCTTGATACATAGATGATATATTTTTATTGGCTCTAGAAAACATAATTAACAACATTACAATGACTTCCAGATTGCTACAAAATTAATCTTGAACATTATATGGGAAGATGAAATGTGTGAGGTTAAATATCTTGGATATTCAAAGGAACCAACCACAGCTTGACCATAGAATGATAGTTAAACCACTTGAAATAAGAGGCCACATCCATCCTAGTTTGAATGCACCTCAAGCCCACAAGTTGGCAGCTTTGTCTTTATTTCTTTTTAGAAATCATCATTTATGTAAATTTAAGGCTCACAAGAAGAAGAATTTGATGCAATTTGTGGTGGACTTTGAGAACATGGGATACAAATGTGGATTTATCAATAGAAAGATTAAACAATTTTATTGCAAACTTAGATGCAACCCAGTTATAAAAAATAAATCATGGATTCTGCTACCATACATTCTCTCTACAGCTAAGCCTTTAATCAAAAAACATTTCAATGATTTCAAAGTAGGTTTTCAGTTGACACCAACTACTAATAGATTAATCAACAATGCAAAGGACAAAATTACACTTGAACTAACCCCCTATGTTGTGTACAAGATGACTTACTCCCAATGAGAGTACCAAGTAATGTATTACTGTGAAACTAAAGCAAATATTGCTATCAGAGTATCACAACATTGATACATATGTAACAGAATGCAAATTAAGGCTGAAGGAAGTTCATTATTTGTAGAGCATGAAAGAGTTTCTGGCCACATCTTCCAATCGGCATCAGCTGAGATAATATACACAATGCAGTGATGTGAAATGCAAAGTGAAGAAGGCTTGTTTTATTGCAGATGATCTCAAATCCATCAACTGAAGAGATGCCTGCTTTACTATCTCTAAAAAGTGGGCCATTTAAATATTATTGAATAAATTTGCATACATTACTGTGACATTCACTAACTTTCATTGAAAAGAGCTATAAATATGGGAACATGGAATTCCTGAAAGTGCTTAGCTTATCAATTGTTATGTATAGCTTTATTAATTGTGTATAAAATGCAACCTTTGTATGATGCAGTCTTTTATATATTCTCTTCAGAAAATGATTTCAAATTTTCTGCCTTTTTAGAAAAATAATGTAAGTTGCTTTCACAGTATTTTCTGATTTGTTTGTGCTTTTTATAAAATATGTCAGCCACTTGCTGAAATTCCTTTTCAAGTTTTCTATTTTGATGTTTCTTCCCAACAGTTATATTGTAATCAGAATATTTTGATAAATAGAGCCTCCTAAAATTGAGTTTGCTATTCACTCAAATACTTTACACACATATTAAAACATTGATTTACAATTTCTTTCTATAAAAAAATTATATTAGTCCATTTCTTTTGAAATGTGTAAATTTCTGTGCCAATTTTTTTTATCTTATTCAATACTACAATCCTAACAAATATTAAATTCAATATAATAATAGTAAAATGAAATAAAAATTTGGATTTTATATTTGCCAGTAAACATTTGTCTAAGAAAATCACTATAAAAACAGACAAAATATTCTCAACATCATCATAGATTAAATCCATAGTCAGATAGACCAAACAAATAGATAATTTGTTGGCCTTTTGCACTTCTGATAAAAATAAGTAGAACTATCATAAAAATTGAAGAGAGAAAAAAAATATAGTTGAGAAAATAAATATTTTATTTTACTTAATTCTTAATTCAATATTTTCACTACAAGCATATTTAAATAGAAATGTATCCAGGACTGCTTTATATATATTTTTGAAATAGTCTGAAAGCCTGATTGAGAGCTTTCAAAAACCTGAGTTGGCCTTTAAACAAGAGTTTCCCACCCCTGATTTATATAATCTTTAACTTATAAAAAAAAAAAAAAAAACAAAGATTAAAATCTAATGCGCAATTTTTGGGTTATTATTAAATTTCATTTTGATAGCAGTTAATTTAAAATAAAATGATTTAAAACTATCTACATAATTCACTCTCCCTTCAAATATTGTAAACTAAACAATTTTAATAAAGGTTTTAGTAGAGATGTAAATAATGTATCATTAATAGGTAAATTCTAAATACTAATTTAAACCAAAAATACATAGACAAAATATAAAATTAATATAATAAAAGATTGTATTAGAAAGTCTTTCAGTATGAAAAAAGTTCATTAAATTAAAACCCAAACTGAAGAAAGTTTATAAAATCAAATGACTTTACATCGTTTACCTTCGCTATCGTATAATTAAAGTATTTCACTTCTCAGCAGATTTTCAGCTCTAATTATAGTTAAAGCATTAATTTATATCACTCATTTCTGTGACATCATAGCTCATATTCAATATCATGATTTTTCATTTATTAAGGTTGATCACAATCAGGGTTCCACATTTCAGTAGATTTCTCATGACCTGGTTTTCCATTAATTCTGGCTTGGTAGTTTGTAGTTAATGTATAGCATATAGACTGCTACTTTGGAACCAATTCTTAAACGATTGGCGATCTATGCAGTTATGATTTGGAGTAAATTAGCTAGTCAAAGGAAAGCTTCCCAATTATTCTAGAGAGATTCTAATTTTATCTCATCAGTCTGAATTTTGCTTTCATGATGACAATGTTAGCACACAAAGTTTAAGAATTAAAAAAGCAACAACAAATAGGGAATATAGCAGATTATTCAACCTTTCGAGGGGCATTATTCTTCATTCTTCTTTAGGTGTTGCTGGCTGACTGGTGACAATATTACATAGAAGTCAAACTTACACCTTTACATTCTTTAATATCAAATTTTAAGGTAACACTCTAATTAACTGTTATTCTGTCAAAGGCAACAATCAGTAGAAATATCATATACTTATCTATGTAGGTTGGTTCAAATCCTCCTGATTCCTCCAATTTTTTTAAATATTTTTTCTAAGAGTAAGATTAATTAATTAGAGGTTTTCAGAAATGTATTGCCAGACAGGATTAATTTATAGGATTATCATATGAGTAGCTTCTTTGATTTTTTTTCTTTGCATCTTGTCCTCTTCAATATATATGAAATTTCTACTGGCTGATGCTTTCACAGAACAACTCAGTTGCCTTAAGATTTCGGTATTCAAAAATTTAAAAGTGTAAGTTTGATTCCTATGTTATTATTGTGACTGGTCAGGCCAGCAACCTGAAAAAGAACGGAAAATACTACTACTCGAAATGTATAATCTGCTAACCTGTATTATCTACTTATATAATTACTAATAGTTGTTTGTATTTGAAAAGTTTAAAGAAAGTTTACGTTTTTCTAGACATTCAACATTTAATGATAATGGAAATAGTGCAACATATCATATCTAAAAAAAAAACATTATTACTAACCTGCGGGCAAATAATAGTTAATACAATCTAACTTTTGATTTTAATTTCATATCTTACCACCTTAATTAAAATAAAAACTTGGTCCTGTACAATTTAAAATTAATCTGTTAATAATTCTCAAAAAAAAAAAAAAATCTTTTATCTTTTACCGTAGTAGAAGATCAAATTTTTGTTTAAATAGTTTTAGACAGGAATTAAACCTTTTTTTTTTTTGAAAGAAAAAATTAAAAAAGAACCCACTTTATCAAAAGGAAACTAAATAAAATTTAAACAATTTATATAACAAATATATATGTAGGTATATGCAGAAAATACTCAAATAATATAAAAAGCTTTAAAACAAGCTAAACTCTCCATACAGTAGTGCTATTCAGTACAAGCCAGAGTAATCAATGGAAGTCAGAAGATTTGTGCAATAAAATCCCTATCTAGTGCCTACACATCCAATATCCCCAGACCAGTTTCTAGCTTATGGTTTTCTTTATTGAGGAGCCTTGGGGTTGAGAGCGCTGCACCTAGACCTTAGAATATAATGCAACCCTCCAGCAGCCACCTTTTATCTCTACTTAACAACAAAACTATAAGTCTAAAAATTGAAAATACAATATTTTTAATCCAAACTCATTAGCTTATATAGTCATATAGGTCTGAACTCAGTTCAGTACCCATATATTTTGGTATATTTTTTAATAGCCATAGCCACCACTATCCTATAGGCATAATTGGTAATAAACCATTAAACATCACATGATCACCATTTCTTATACTTGCTCAAGCTGATGAAACAGACAAAACTCTCCATACAGTGGTGCCACTTAGTGCAAGCCAGAATAATCAAGAGATGCCAGAAGGTTTGTGCATAAAATCCCTATCCATCCAGTATCCCCAGACTAGTTTCTAGCTTGTGGTTTTCACTAGTGAGAAGCCCTGGATCTGAGAGCATGATGATCATGTGATAAAAAGCTTTACTTATCAGCTTCCAGCTGGATTTACTCTCTTTTTACATTTGATATTATACATTGAGTAATCTTTTCTCCTTTTTCAAATTACTTTAGAAAATCTTAACATATTTAAAATATTATTGAGTTATTAGATTACAGAAAGAAGTTGACTGTTAACTAAAAAGAGAATCTTTGCTTCCTCTTTGAGTCTTAAAGGAACCCAGTAGGGCAAATTCTTAAAGCAAATCCATATGTCCCTATCATTGTAGCTGTTATTATTATGTAATTATTCATACATAAATAAACTTGGATGGGCTACTTATCAATGTGCCAGTGATGATGAGTTTACAGGCTTTTACTTCTGAATTTAAGATCAAAAAATATGATCTTTCTTTTTTTTTCTTGACAGCTGGATGAATATATGTATGAATGATTTTGTTTTTCATATTTATAATTGTGATAAACAAAACTGAATTATAACTCTTATTTCCAGGACTTTGTAAAGCAGTTGTTCAAGGCAATGGTTGATAGCTGAAGAGCATTAAAAATTCCCATTGCAAATCCAGGCTGTCATTCATTGATGGTCTTTTATCTATGTATCTACAATTAAAGATCACTTTTAAATGAAGAAAGATTGGGAAGAACTGTCTAATATTAAATGGGGCATTGTTGGATTTTTACAAGGTTAAAAGAAGTGAAGAGAACATTTAAAAGTAGTATATACTAGATCAAATATAGAAAGCCAAGTGGAATGGATTTCCTTATAAATAAAAAGTGGAAGAATAATATTGTGGAGGGTCAAAGTATACTAGACAGACTGACAAGATTAGTTATTGAAGTTAGTAGAAAATATTAAATTAAAATAATTCAGTTTAATTCTCCAACAAGATCTCATTATAATAAAGAAATATAAGATATTCATATGGATGTACAAAAAGCTTTTGATCAAATCAAACATTTTTTAAAGTATCATAGGAGACTTAAGTGCTAGAATTGTTAAGTAAATGAAAGATGAGTGTTGTGGGGCAAATTAAAGCCAATTATAGGGAGTAAGATATGTCTTAATGCAAAACTAGACAGCACAAACTATTAAGAAAGACATTATTAGCAGTTAATATTTTAACCTTTAGAAACACCCCAATGGATTCTAAATTTAAACTTGCAATGAATTTTCAATTAGGACTTGAAATTGTTTAAAAGAGTTTGAAGATAGTTCAGACTTGACTGTAATAAATAAGCAGATAAGTGATACTCTTATTAAGAGCAGGAAACAAAATAGCTAATACAAAAAAGGAGCAAAAATGCTCTTCTGAGATAAGATTATATATGGAAAAGAATTAAAAAACGATCTATTAAGAAATAAATATCTAAATTTCTGTAAAATGATAAAAAAAGAATTATTATTAATAGAAAAAAATATAATTGTCTGAAAGATGTAAAACAGCATCTCAGAATTGGAAGGAAAATAATCTCTGTAAGAAAGAAAGTGGATGAAATAAGTGGAAGAATTTTTTATTACATCTTATGAAATACTTAGCCTTTCAAATGAAAAAGTAAGACATGCAATTAAATCTATGATGAAGGGAAAAGCACCAGGAAATAATGAAATTATTATTGACATTTTAAAAGAATTAGGAAAGAAAGGAAAAATTGTTGATAAAGTTATACATTAAATATCTGCCGGAAATATACTAAATGATTGGAAAAATGCAGATATTAAAAACTAGAAAGCTATCATTTTTATACAAAATCTTTTATTAAGATAATTAGAACTTATCTAGTCAACTTTGAATTTTAATCAGCCAAAAAATTATAAGCTGGATTGAAAAGTGATTTTAACACACTGTTATTCAATTCAAATATTGAGTTATGTTATTAAAGGATCATATGAATTGCCATTATGTTTTGGATTTGTAGATTATGAAAAATGCATTTGATTCTACAAGTATTTCTCTAGTAATTAAAATATTGTATCAGTTTTACCAAAATGTGAAAGTAGCGATGGAGTAGATTCAAGCCTGTTCATTAAAGTTTGAAGATTTACTATCTTAATATAAACCAAACACTGATTATATATGAGTGTGGGAGATGATGATTTTGATCAACTGATGAGCACAAAATATGTATATTGGAGATTTATCTTTTTTACATGAATGATCATGTGTGTTGGTTGTGTGAGATAGAGTGGTTAGCTGAAGGGCGCTTGATTATTTATGTTCAAACTCTGACATCTAAACCCCAAGTATATAAATTATACTTGTATTCAAATGGTATACTAAGAATATTAATATTGAAAAGGGTGCACAATAGGCTGCTGTCACAAGTTTTGAAAATATTGAATCAAGTATTTTGTGGATTAAAATGGAAAACTAAGGAAGTAAAAATAAATTAATATTATTTAAGCTGTCTAGATTTTGCAAATGTTATTGTTGTTTTTACCAATAATATTTCAAAGTTTCAGAAAGTATTCCAAGACTACCAGCTGAATAATAATAAAAACAGGATTAATGATAAATGCTAAAAAGAATAAAATAATGTTTTTCTCAAAAGAAAAGAAAATTGCTAATCATCAATTAGATATTAATAATTACAATTCTTTTTGATGAGATTATTAATATGGTTGATAACCTAGTAGATGAAATTAATCATAGAATTAAAATCTGATGAAATGCTTTTGGTAGAAATAAGTTAATAGTAAATATACTTATATGCATATGTTTTACTAGTTCTTACTTATAGATCTAAGACTTGGTTGCTTAACAGAAAAACAATATAAAGACTTCAATCTACTGAAAACAAGTGTGAAGAGATATATATTAGAAATGGCAAGAAGAGATAAAATAAAATAAAATACATGGGTAAGAGAACAAATAAGTTAAAAGTCTGGAATGAAGTTGGGCTAGACATGTTACTAGGAGAGATGATAATATATGGATAAAAAATTTAAATGGGATCCAAAGAGATTGTAAAAGATCTAGAAAATAACATATAAAATGTATGAATAAAAATAAGAAGAGACTATGAATTGAAGAGGGGATTAAATTTGCTGAGCTTTTTATTCTGCAATGCATCCATAGTGATTGAAGATGATGATGACAATTATTGAATTGTAAATAATTTTATTTAAAATGTGAAATAAAGCAATGTCCTGAAAGTAATAATTTCTTTCATTTAATCAGATGGATATTATTTTTCAATTTTTATGAGTTGCCATCAATTTATAAAACTTATTTTAGTAACTGAAACACACAGGCTTATTATATACCTGCGTCTATATATGTAATATATAGGGTATATGAGCACAGACTTTCACATGACCCACCACTCTCCACACTATCTCATAACACTGATCCACTTGAACACATATATGTTGAAAAGATAAATAATCACCAATATACGTATTTCATGCTAAACCAGCAATCATCAGTTGGTCCAGATTACCACCTCTACACATATATGCTATAAGTGCTCAGATATATATTAAGATAGCCAAACCACATACTTTAATGGACAGGCTTCAATCTACTCCACACTCCAACTCTTCAACTATCCATCCAATTGAAAATCTGATGATGGAATGCTCAAAGGCCACTCTAAGGCCGAGATTCTTGTCACACCCATGTTGACCTAAAGTCAATCTGACCCCTCATGTATAGGACATAATCCATTTAATACATATACAAGGGATGGGCAGACATCTCTACTTATGTAATAACTGAAACACACAGGCTTATTATGTAATATATAGGGTATATGAGCACAGACTTTCACATGACCTACCACTCTCCACACTATCTCATAACACTGATACATATATGTTGAAAAGATAAATAATCACCAATATACGTATTTCATGCTAAACCAGCATGTGTTCAAGTGTATCAGTGTTATGAGATAGTGTGGAGAGTGGTGGGTCATGTGAAAGTCTGTGCTCTTATACCCTATATATTACATATATAGACGCAGGTATATAATAAGCCTGTGTGTTTCAGTTATTACATAAGTAGAAATGTCTGCCCATCCCTTGTATATGTATTAAATGGATTATGTCCTGTACATGAGGGGTCAGAGATTTTTAATTGGATGGATGATTGAAGAGTTGGAGTGTGAAGTAGATTGAAGCCTGTTCATTAAAGTATGAGGTTTGGCTATCTTAATATATATCTGAGCACTTATAGCATATATGTGTAGAGATGGTAATCTGGACCAACTGATGATTGCTGGTTTAGCATGAAATACGGATATTGGTGATTATTTATCTTTTCAACATATATGTGTTCAAGTGTATCAGTGTTATGAGATAGTGTGGAGAGTCATGGGTCATGTGAAAGTCTGTGCTCATATACCCTATATATTACATATAAAACTTATTTTAGTTAAATGCCATTTTTAATAATAACTCAAATCAGTAGTTGTGTTTACAAGAACCATCATGCTGAATTGCACATATATTTTTATAACAAAGATTGTTTCCAATCATAGAAGAATGATTATTCAAAATTAAGAAACATTATGAACATGGTTTTTGGTGTGGTGCAAATGACAAGAAAAAAAAAGAATCCAAACGCAATTTGTATGTTGCTTTTATCATCTTGACTTAGTCTTCTATTTTATTTTCATTATATAGTTTTTGATGAAATATGAAGTAATGCATTATTACTATAATGGAAAATTTGAGATCTTTAAAATAAAAACTTATTTTAAATAAGGAAAGGTATACTCCAAATTCCTTTTCAGTTTTTATACTTTGGAATCGTTCATAGACATTTTCATAAAGCAGGTATCAAAATGCATTGTAGATCTGATGGAAATAGATTCATTTAATGGCCAAAACAATTTTCTTTTAGCTTTTTGATTATACCATGCTATGATTTCTATACTTTTCTTTTAAAAGGAAAATCTATCCAATTTTCTTAATGTTTTTAATGCGATAAATAAAGACTTTGATTTAGTGATTAATGTTTAAATTCATTAGTATCTAGAGATGAAAGTTATTTACCAATTTTAGTTTGGATGATCGCCAGCTAAATATTTGAACATTAAAAGCTCACATGACTCCAATCTGCATCTGCAACTAAGTTAGATGTACTTGGCTGTTTGTTTGTCTAATTTACTGCATAAAACTGAAAAATAATTAAAGGTATCCCTAAGGTATAATGGCAGTAGTGTAAGAGCAATTGATGTTCTTCAGTTTGTTGAATAAGGTGATGTTAAATATATTGTTGAGGGGCACATCTTTAATTTGAGCATGTAAAATATATAAAGTGTTACTGTTATAGTATAGGTATGTATGGATATTTATACAACTATAGTGTTATGGCAAATAAAATATTTGTTACTATAAATTGTTACTACATAGCACTTGCATTTATATTTACTCTAGAAAATTTGCATAATATTAACATACGTTGAACTGTAAATATATTTTTGCCAATCAATTATATATTTAGAAGAGCAGTAGTGAATGATGTTAATTACATATGTGTAAAAGCTCTGCAAAATGGATACAGAGAAAAAGACTGTTTTACACACCTGCTATACATAAAGAAAAAGCTACTATAGAATGTAACTAATTAAAAATAAACCAGGAGATTTACAGAAGCATACATTTTTATCCGATATGAAAATTAATTAAATAAGATTGTAAACAGGTCCTATACAGTGTCAAATTAAAGTTAAAATTAAAAGGGGAAATTCTTTTGTAGATCTTTTGAAGTTTCATAAAATTTTGTATAAGTACCTGTAAAAAGCCATTATCAGAGTCAGTCAGTCTTTAAATTTCATTACTGGAAGCTCTGCTGAAAGAGATAACAACATGTAACTAAGTGACTAACCATCCCTTTTCATTCAATCCACTGATGAGGATTCATGATCCTCCCTCCCCTGCAAGAGAATTATTAAACCAGCAGAAGTCTGCCGGCCTAAATGTGTAAAGTTTTTTTAAAAAACATATAATTAACTAAATGAACAGAACTGCTTTAATCTGCTATTAATGCCTTAATCTACAAATGAGTGTCATGCCTTGAACAGTTTTGCTTAACAAAAAAGGAAAGAAGAATGAACAAATTAGTGCTGATATTTAAAATGAAGTGAAAATAGGCTTTGTAAGAGAATACAGGGGATGAAGCTAGCATTTCAAATTGAAGACATATGAAATTCCACTACTAAAAATAGCTATGTTTGTTTCTACATTAAACTCTGGATCCATTTACATAAATTGTTGTTTGATTTAAACTTTTTTAATCATAAATTATCTCAATCGAACTTATTTCTTTTTATATGTTCTACTTTATCTTGACAGTGATTTTAGATTGATGAATAGAATTCGTTTTCATTGATGTATTTTTATATCTATTATAATCATTAGTGTTATATGAATATTTTTGTTTTAAAATATGTTTTAAATGAAATCACAATATATGATAAAATTTAATAATTTAACCATCGTATTATCTATTTGCACAAACATTCATTCTGCCTTATCAGGCACTGAGAAGAAAGACCATGGTGTTTCTTGATCTTAAACTCAGAGATAAAAAGCCAATAAACTCACCACGCTGGCAAATGCGTGTTGGTGAGCAGCCCATCCATGTTCGTATACTATATGAATAATCTTATAGTAATAACAGCTGCAATGACAAGAACGTATGGAGTGGACATTAGGAATTTGCCCTGCTCGGTTCCTTTAAGGCCTCCAAGAGGAATCAAAGGGTCTCCTTTCAGTTAATAGCAAACTCCTTTCTGCAGATCACTTTCAAGTGAAGGAAGAATGAAGAATTAGAAGAACTGTCTTATATTAAATGGGACATTATTGGACTTTGTGAAGTTAGAAGAAAAGAAGAAGAAACAATTGATTTAAAAAGTGGACATATACTCTATTATAAAGGCACACATATTGGAAATACAAGTGGAGTAGGATTCATTATAAATAAAAAGTGGAAGAACAATATTGTGGAGATTGATGGTGTATCGGACAGAGTGGCAAGATTAGTTATACAACTTAATAGCAGATACCAAATGCAGATAATTCAGGTTTATGCCCCAACAAGTTCTCATAGTGATGAAGTAGTAGAAGATTTTTATATGGATGTACAAAAGGCTTTTGATCAGAGTAAACAACATTTTAAAATTGTTATGGGAGACTTTAATGCTAGAATTGGTAGACAAATGAAAGATGAAATTGCTGTAGGTAATTTTGGTTATGGTAATAGAAATGAGAGAGGACATAGACTTGTGGAGTTTGCAGAAAAAGAAAAACTTTATATTATGAATTCATTTTTTGAGAAAAATGTTAAAAGGAAATGGACATGGAAGCATCCAAATGAAGGTACAGCAGAATTGGATTATATTTTGACTAACAGAAAATACATATTTCAAGATTGTAATGTTCTTAATAAATTTAACACAGGAAGTGATCATCGATTAGTAAGGTGTAAGTTACGTGTTAATGTAAAACTAGAGAGACAAAAATTATTAAGAAAAACAATATTTACAGTTGATATTTCTAATCTTCAGAAACATTCTAATGAATTTAAATTAGAACTTACAAATAGGTTTCAAGTGTTAGGAGATTTTGAACATGATTCAGATTTGAATGAAATTAATATGAAAATAACTGATACACTTTTAAAAACTGCAACAAACATAGTTGGTAGAAAAAAGCAGCAATTGACTAATAAAATTTCTACTGAGACTAGAGAATTTATGAAGAAAAGAAGGAATATGAAGATATACAAAAATGATGTATTAAAAAGAATTGAATATCTCGAATTTTGTAAAATGGTATGGAAAAGAGTTGAAAATGATATAAGAAAGTATAATTGTGAAATAGCAAGGAAAGCTGTAGAAGAAAATAAAAGTCTCAAAAATGTTAAACAACATTTTGGTATTGGTAGGAAATTTATATCTGCAATAAGAAAAAAAGATGGAATTATTACTAAAAAGAGAGATGACATCATGAAATTGGTAGAAGATTTTTATCAAGAATTATATAGTAATAAAGAACAAGTACCTCCTTTATCTATTACATCTTCCGAATTGCCCAGAATTTTAAATGAAGAAGTGAGACATGCAATTAAGTGTATGAAGAAAGGAAAGGCTCCAGGAAATGATGGAATTATAATTGATATATTAAAAGAAGCAGGTGAAGAAATAGAAACAATTTTAGCAAAGTTATATACCAAATGTCTAAATGATAAAGATGTACCGGAAGATTGGAAGAATGCAGTAATAATATTAATATTTAAAAAAGGTGATAAAGAAGATATTAGAAATTACAGACCTATCAGCCTTTTATCAGTTTTATATAAAATTTTTACCAAGATAATTACAACTCGTCTACAGAGAACTTTGGATTTCCACCAACCAAGAGAACAAGCTGGATTTAAAAGTGGTTTTAGTACAATAGATCATATCCAGGTATTGAGAGAAATCATAGAAAGGACAAACGAATATGAGTTGTTATTATGTTTTGGATTTGTAGATTATGAAAAGGCATTCGATTCTATACACATTTCTTCAGTGATTAAAGCATTGGATCATCAAGGTATAGATCCAGGATATTGTCATATTTTAAAGAATATTTATAAAAATGCAACAGCAACAATTAGATTACATAATGATACTGGAAAAATCAACATTGAGAAAGGTGTAAGACAAGGTGACTCCATATCTCCAAAACTCTTTACAGCAGTGCTGCAAGAAGTATTTTGTGGATTAAAATGGGAAACTAAAGGAGTGAAAGTAAATGGAGAGTATTTAAGTCATTTAGATTTCGCAGATGATGTAGTTGTTTTTGCAAATAATGCTTCAGAGCTTCAGGAAATGTTCCAGGAGTTAGAAGATGAAAGTAGAAAAGTAGGACTAAAGATAAATGTTAAAAAGACTAAAGTAATGTTTAATCGATTTGCTCAAAATATGAAAATAAAGATTGATTATGAAGAACTAGAAGAAGTTAACAGTTACAAATACCTTGGTCAGATTATTAATAGAGATGGAAACATAATGGAGGAAATTAATCATAGAATTAAACTTGGTTGGAGTGTTTTTGGTAGAAATAACTTGATACTAAAAGGAAATATGCCTATGTGTTTGAAAAGGATGGTTTTTAACAAATGTGTTTTACCAGTTCTTACTTATGGATCTGAGACTTGGACACTTAATAGAAGAGCAATACAGAGACTTCAGACCACTCAAAGGAGTATGGAGAGATGTATGTTGGGAGTAACAAGAAGAGATTGAAAACGCAATGTATGGGTAAGACAACAAACAGGTGTTACTGACCTTATTGAAAAAATTAAAAGATTGAAATGGAGTTGGGCTGGACATATTGCTAGAAGAGATGATAATAGATGTACAATTGAAATTTTAAACTGGATTCCAAGAGATTGTAAAAGACCCAGAAAGAGACCACATGTGAGATGGATGGATGAAATAAGAAAATGTGCAGGGTGTTGTAGAGAAGAAAAGCTAAAGATCGGAGAAGATGGATTAAACTTGGAGAGACCTTCATCCTGCAGTGGATTGATAATGGTTGATGATGATGATGATTATCTATTAATTTGTCGGATTAGAATTGAACATATATAATTATTTTGTTCTTTTTAAAACATCTCAGTTATTTCAATTATATATATATAATTTTTTTGTTAGGGAAAAAGTAATTAGTAGCCGGAGTCTGTTAAAATACTTAAACACATTTGCTTGGAAGTATGCTAGTCATTTGATAATTGAATAAATCTTTATTGTTACAATTATAATAAAGGGAGATGTGTGTGTGTGTGTGTGTGCAAAATCTTTGTAAAGTGAATAATCACTCTTATAAGCAAACTAATATAAGATTTTTTTTATTAATTTTTTTTTAAAAAAAAAAGATCATTTCAACCTCTAAATAGATATACATGAATAACATCTAATTTATTGAATGAGCAAGAGATTTTGTAGCTGGGTATTAATTATTTTATAAATTTGAATCCCAGTTTTCCTAAACGTTTTACTATCTACTCTTTTTTATTGCATTGCCAAATGTATCTCTACTAAATTGTCCATTAACTTTACTACTGTTACACAATGCTTTATTTATCACCTTTTTTTACAGTTTACAGTTTCGATTGCCCCAGCAATCTTCTTCACTATTTGACACCCTTTTTTTACAGTTTTGTCATATGGTACATTTTAATACCATTTGATCAGTTCATTCTTATATATTGAAGCATTCGGTGTGTATGCACACACAGAGCTTCATGATATTTAGTTAAATGTAATATGAACAGAGGATGATAGATCTACTAGCTAATTCTTTACCCTCACTAACAAATTAAGATATATATGCCAGTGTGTATATGATTGAATGATGGTATGTGTATATATATATTGTTAACACTAAAAGTACATTTTAGTTATATATTTGGAAAAGAAAATGTATTTTTTTTTTGCTTTGTATGTTTTTCTAAAAAAAGAAATGGAAAAATCAAGTTGACTTATTTTTTTTGCAATTAACAGAACTTACTAATTGATGCCAAACATTCAGCTAAAGGCAGTAATTTCTATAAGTCTTTTACAAAACATTTGGAAAAATACAGTTTCACTGGGACATGAATTATTTCTTGTCTATGGGGGGCAATTAAGTTTCCTTACCTCATTTTAATCTTGATAAGGTTTTGCAGATTGGTGCAAATTAGGAACTAGTCAACCAGTATATTTTCTTTTCCAGCAACAGCGAATTCAGGAAATTAATTAAAAGGCTATTTTCAAATAATAAGAGTGAAAAAAACTCTAGACATGATAGCCGGAGGGATAGCTAAATATGATTTTTTGGTTTTGCTGAGTAAGATTTTTTTTTAGATTTATAGGCTTATAAATACTGGGTTATATTTCTCTTTAGGCTGCAGAAAGGAGTTTGCTATTAACTGAAAGGAGACCCTTTGATTCCTCTTGGAGGCCTTAAAGGAACTGAGCAGGGCAAATTCCTAATGTCCACTCCATACGTTCTTGTCATTGCAGCTGTTATTACTATATGTTTATTCATATAGTATACGAACATGGATGGGCTGCTCACCAACACGCATTAGCCAGCGTGGTGAGTTTATTGGCTTTTTACCTCTGAGTTTAAGATCAAGAAACACCATGGTCTTTCTTCTCAGTGCCTGATAAGGCAGAATGAATGTTTGTGTAAATGATAAAGATTTTTCCCAATTATACAATTACGACAGACAAAAATAAAGCATGGCCCTTAATCCCAGGAGGCTGTAAAGTCACCAACCAAGGCAGCGGTTGGTGGCCGAAGGCGGAGGGTGCTAAGAATATCCTGGAGGCGGACCCAGGCTGCCATTTGATGACGTCTTTTTATTTAGGTACTTACAACTGCAGATCACTTTCAAGTGAAGGAAGATTGCAAGAATTAGAAGAAGAACTCTCTTATATTAAATGGGATATTATTGGACTTTGTGAAGTTAGAAGAAAAGGTGAAGAGACAATTGATTTAAAAAGTGGACATATGCTCTATTATAAAGGCACAAATATTGGAAATACAAGTGGAGTAGGATTCATTATAAATAAAAAGTGGAAGAACAATATTGTGGAGATTGATGGTGTATCAGACAGAGTGGCAAGATTAGTTATACAACTTAATAGCAGATATCAAATGCAGATAATTCAGGTTTATGCCCCAACAAGTTCTCACAGTGATGAAGTAGTAGAAGATTTTTATATGGATGTACAAAAGGCTTTTGATCAGAGTAAACAACATTTTAAAATTGTTATGGGAGATTTTAATGCTAGAATTGGTAAACAAATGAAAGATGAAAGTGTTGTAGGTAATTTTGGTTATGGTAATAGAAATGAGAGAGGACATAGACTTGTGGAGTTTGCAGAGAAGGAAAAACTTTATATTATGAATTCTTTTTTTGAGAAAAATGTTAGAAGGAAATGGACATGGAAGCATCCAAATGAAGGTACAGCAGAATTGGATTATATTTTGACTAACAGGAAATACATATTTCAAGATTGTAATGTTCTTAATAAATTTAACACAGGAAGTGATCATCGATTAGTAAGGGGTAAGATACATGTTAATGTAAAACTAGAGAGACAAAAATTATTAAGAAAAACTATATTTACAGTTGATATTCCTAATCTTCAGAAACATTCTAATGAATTTAAATTAGAACTTACAAATCGGTTTCAAGTATTAGTAGATTTTGAACATGATTCAGATTTGAATGAAATTAATATGAAAATAACTGATACACTTTTAAAAACTGCAACAAAGATATCTGGTAGAAAAAAGCAGCAATTGACTAATAAAATTTCTACTGAGACTAGAGAACTTATGAAGAAAAGAAGGAATATGAAGATATGCAAGAATGATGCATTAAAAAGAATTGAATATCTCGAATTTTGTAAAATGGTGCGGAAAAGAGTTGAAAATGATATAAGAAAGTATAACTGTGAACTAGCAAGAAAAGCTGTAGAAGAAAATAAAAGTCTTAAGAATGTAAAACAACATTTTGGTATTGGTAGGAAATTTGTATCTGCAATAAGGAAAAAAGATGGAATTATTACTAAAAAGAGGGATGACATTATGAAATTGGTAGAAGATTTTTATCAAGAATTATATAGTAATAAAGAACAAGTACCTCCTATATCTATTACATCTTCCGAATTGCCCAGAATTTTAAATGAAGAAGTGAGAAATGCAATTAAATGTATGAAAAAAGGAAAGTCTCCAGGTAATGATGGAATTATAATTGATATATTAAAAGAAGCAGGTGAAGAAACAGAAAAAATATTAGCAAAGTTATATACCAAATGTCTAAATGATAAAGATGTACCGGATGATTGGAAGAATGCAGTAATAATATTAATATTTAAAAAAGGTGATAAAGAAGATATTAGAAATTACAGACCTATCAGCCTTTTATCAGTTTTATATAAAATTTTTACCAAGATAATTACAACTCGTCTACAGAGAACCTTGGATTTTCACCAACCAAGAGAACAAGCTGGATTTAAAAGTGGTTTTAGTACAGTAGATCATATTCAAGTATTAAGAGAAGTTATAGAAAGGACAAATGAATATGAGTTGTCATTATGTTTTGGATTTGTAGATTATGAAAAGGCATTTGATTCTATAAACATTTCTTCAGTGATTAAAGCATTGGATCATCAAGGTATAGATCCAGGATATTGTCATATTTTAAAGAATATTTATAAAAATGCAACAGCAACAATTAGATTACATAATGATACTGGGAAAGTCAACATTGAGAAAGGTGTAAGACAAGGTGACTCCATATTTCCAAAACTTTTTACAGCAGTGCTGCAAGAAGTATTTTGTGGATTAAAATGGGAAACTAAAGGAGTGAAAGTAAATGGAGATTATTTAAGTCATTTAGATTTCGCAGATGATGTAGTTGTTTTTGCAAATAATGCTTCCGAGCTGCAGGAAATGTTGCAGGAGTTATCAGATGAAAGTAGGAAAGTAGGACTAAAGATAAATGTTAAAAAGACTAAAGTAATGTTTAATCGATTTGCTCAAAATATGAAAATAAAGATTGATTATGATGAATTAGAAGAAGTTAAGAGTTACAAATACCTTGGTCAGATTACTAATACAGATGGAAACATAATAGAGGAAATTAATCATAGAATTAAACTTGGTTGGAATGCTTTTGGTAGAAATAACTTGATATTAAAAGGAAATATGCCTATATGTTTGAAAAGAAAGGTTTTTAACAAATGTGTTTTACCAGTTCTTACTTATGGATCTGAGACTTGGACACTTAATAGAAGAGCAATACAGAGACTTCAGACCACTCAAAGGAGTATGGAGAGATGTATGTTGGGAGTAACAAGAAGAGATCGAAAACGCAATGTATGGGTAAGAGAACAAACAGGTGTTACTGACCTCATTGAAAAAATTAAAAGATTGAAGTGGAGTTGGGCTGGACATATTGCTAGAAGAGATGATAATAGATGGACAATTGAAATTTTAAACTGGATTCCAAGAGATTGTAAAAGACCCAGAAGGAGACCACATGTAAGATGGATGGATGAAATAAGAAAATGTGTAGGGGTGATGTGGAGAAGAGAAGCTAAAGATCGGAGAAGATGGATTAAACTTGGAGAGACCTTCATCCTGCAGTGGATTGATAATGGTTGATAATGATGATGATGATGATTTCTCTTTAGACTCACTCTCTCTCTCTCATGTACCATTGAATGTAAGCAGATGTCATGCATCACCATGACTTTTCAGTAGAACAAGTTTAGCCTTCCTTTTGGAGATCTCCAGAGGGAGTGCATCTTTGGTGTGGAGAAACCTATCAATTCCATGATGCTACTGCAAAGAAAGGGAGAATGTTCCAGCTGTAAATCTTGCAAGAATCCATAGCATTAAAAATTTTTTTTTCTCATGTATTAATATTTTAACCTTAATTTTATCATATGAGTATATACTTAAAGGGAAATGGTAAATATTTTGCTAATATGTTGGACTATTTTTATCATACACAGGTTATACAAGTTTATCTATTTGTGTATTATTACTAATAAATTGTTTGTATTTAAAAAGTTGAAATTTTCTTTATATTCAAAATTTACTGATAGGTGATGGAAATAGTCCAACATATCATATCTACCATTATCACATACATTCAGGTAAATAGTAAAAGTTTATCAAATTCAGTAGTAATTCTCTTGTTGCACCCACAGCATTTTAAAATTTTATCTTTTAAGTGTTAAATATTTTTAAATTGACATTTCTAAAAGTTTATCAATTTTATAATAAAAGTTTATCAGTTACCATAGTATTCTCTTGCTATATTCTTGCCATTTTAAATTTTACTTTAACACATGTTAAATATATCTTTAAATTAAAATCCTAAAAGTTTATCAGATTCATTATTATAGCTGATATAATTATTCAAATGAAATTAGATACATGATACAAATACAATTTAATTAATTTAAAATATATTTACCTCGTTTTAACAGAAACTAAATTTTTTATTTAAAAAATTTTCAACTCTAATCTTTTAATTAGTGCTGCTCTCTTTTTGGTTTTTTATAACAATATTTAAAAACAATTGTAATATAGATTTTTCATGCGTTTCTATATTGCAAAGTATAATTTAAGTAAAAATTTGTATACTAGTAACATTATGTAGAAAATCGTGCAAGAATCTTCAAGATTGATGCAATATTTGAGTTTATATAAAGTCACAAACAAACAAACTTAACACATTTATTTAGTAATATAGATTCCCTGATAGTATTTTATATTTATTTTAACCTTCTATAAAAAATTCATATTTTTGTTTTTCTTTACTATATTTAAAGCAAGAGTTTTCATCCTTTTTAAATATTACATCACTGCAGTATCTTCTAAAATTTTTCTATACTTATTTTTTATTTGAATTTATTTAAACAATCATTTTACTATAGGGTTGGATTGAATAAGTGGATTCATTTTATTCTTTCCTAAATACTATATCTTGTGTTGTAAGCGGAAGTACTACTCATTTATTATTATTTAACACTCGTGAAAAAGCGCACAATAGCTTAAATGGCTGATTAAATTTATTTTTTTAATATTCATTTTTATTTTAACATTTGTATATTTATTTTTTTTCTCTTTCTCTGTTTTTACAATTCTCTTAAAAGATAATCCTATTTTAAAACCAGTTTTATATATCAATTTAAACAAATTATTTAAATAATGTTAACCCTATAATTAGCATTATCTTTATTGGAGAACATGATTCCTCTATAATTGTTCATTTATAAAAAAAAATTACAGCTGATTTCAAAACCAAAAGAACTATATCTAGTGTTAATCTTTTTTTTTTTTTACATCTTATTAAGATGGTTATGATTCTTCAGTCTATAATCACAAGATTAAGAAAATAACATCATAATACTTGAAGCTAAGCATGGATGAGGTAGACATAATAATATCATGTCACTTTTATTATCAGACTAAAAAATGTATCTTCTGTTAAGATTCAACTGTCTTTCAAAAAAAAAAAAAAATCATACTTTTTGTTTTTAATAACTTATCTTTTTAAAAATCTCATAAAGCATTATATAGATAGAAAAAACACCATATCTGAGATCTCACTGTTCTACAAGGCCAAACATTTATTTACAAACTGCAAAACGAATCTAAAATAGCTATATACACAAAATGCCATAATTCTTAAGCTATCAAAAATAATATCAACCTATCAGTATTATTGAAGATCAAGCTAATTTATGTATTGTCAATTTCATAGCATTTTTTAGATATTCTCGTTTTGTTAAAAAATGACATATTTCTCTCAAGCACAATTATTATCTTAAAAATTAATCTAGCAGCAATTAACCATTATGTTCTTGTCCGTAAATATAATTAGAACGTCAGAAGAGAATGCATAAGAATTTCCGAAAATCAGGCTTAAAAAAATCATACTTCTCTAGCCTCAGATAAAATTTCAGCATGAATTTATAAAAAGAATTGTATCACTGCTATAGAAATGTTTTTGATCAGATTTCCTAATCTATACATATTTATAATATTTTGTGCCTTCCCCCCTAAAACAAACAGATTAAATCTTTCAGTAAACACCTACTACATATCACAATGAAAAAAATTGATTATTTTAAATCTTGACAAGAATTATTATTAGGAAGCAGAAACGTTTTACTACACATTGCAATAATGTGTACCTCATACTAAGTCTTTTAATGCAAAAATCAATTTTGTTTTAAAAGAGGATAAGTCAGCTGACTACATAACGTGAAATTTATTTAAAGAGACTACTGCTTCCAGAACACTTTTAGATTAATTGCAATACAATTACCTCACCAGTAGAAAGATTAATTAAAATAATTATATTAATATTTTCTCTATTCAGATTAAAACAAAATATTCTACAAGAATTTTCATTCATGGGCATGTAGATATTTTTACCTCTTCGTAGCACAGTCTATTTTGGCATTGATATTAATGTTTCTTTAATCAAAATATTTTTTTCATCTCTTTCAAAAGATAACCAGATCAACAATAATCTATGTACATCATCCATATAGAAACCATCAATCAACAGGATCCAGTCTGACTTTTTAGTTCCAGAGAACTCACCCTCCTTGGGTATTTCAATTAACTTGTCTTAAGCCAAGTTGTATCATCATTTGAATTAATTATTTGTTGATACTTTTAGAATCAAAATATAAATATTTATGTCAATTGTTTTACACCACTCTGAAAATTACACAATGAATGCAATAGTTGCTTGAGTGATAACACATCTAACATTATCATTAATAAGCTTATGCCCATGATTAAATATATGAGGGTTCATTCTTTCAATTCTATCAGACTGCTATATTATTTGCAGATGAGGCTTGAATTTGATATACTCAAAAAGTTTATACAAGAGTCATAAACGACTTTGTAACCTTATCCAATCCATTTTAATGCCTTATGAGTCTGATGCACAATTTGGTGTGTCAGAAAATACTTATGCTTTGAAATGGAGATCTTTTAAATCATTACAAGATCAAATCTCTCCGTGGATTCTCATACAATAACTAAAAAAAAAGTTTTATTTAGATATATGCATGGATAAATTTGTTTGTTGACATAATCCTTCTTAAACTCAGAATCTTTATGTGCCCTAAGCATGATTTTTTTTAAATAGATGGAGCAGTTTCAATCAAAGTATACCTTATTAATTACCTGTTGTGAATCCATCCTAATTCAGCAGAAATTTACCTTCAAATAGTGAACTTGTTTTCACTACAACATTATCAACAGCAGATTCAAGTTACAATAAAACTGACCTAGTAAAAAGAATAAATAATCAATAGCATAAATAGACCAATTGGAAATCTAAGTCAGAGAATCCAATTGTTGCCAGTAAGGAAAGGGATATTGCCATATATTGAGGTCCATGGGAGAAAAAAATCAATGAAACAACTTTCAAATGTTCAGACAATGACTTCCAGATGATGTCATCAAACAATTACTAGAAGTTGAGTGGCAGTACAGTATATATATTTTTCACAACATAGTGGAATGCAATGAGACATGCATAAGTCTAGAGTAGGAAATTTCCAGCTACTATCATCAGTGTATCTGCACATGAGACAAGTCATCCCTATGTCAGGCTACTAAAAGGAAGTCACAGCATTTCTTCCCAAACATTAATTGGATCAACTGCTAATATTTAAGACTTGCATAATTTGCCGACTATTGTGTCTAAACATTTATTGTGCCGGTCGGATTTGTATGTTCACATAACAAGATCTAGCATCTAGGCAAAACTACCTCGAATCCAATCATGCGCAAGATACACCGGTCAGGAACACTCATGAAATCTGCCCTATTTGCCTATTTTCCAGATCTATAACATTATGAACAACAATTCCGATGACATCGATCTAATTTACTTCTCACCGCCAGCATCGATCATCGGAGACACAAAAAGACTCTAGGCTAAACTTTAATGATAGACTAACTCAACAATGAGCTATATTTTTATGAGTAATGAAGGCTCGTGACCTAGCATATTAATTATGTATTTAGCGGAGATCATCTAGTCATATTTAGCATAATCAATAACTTAATATTTTAACTTAACTAAAAGAAAGCAATGGTTCGGGAGTTGATATATATTTAAGATTTATTAATAACAAAATTATGTCGGGTTATTTATCTGACATTAGCCTCATAAGTATTATATATATATTTAATTCATATTTAACGATAACATGATATTTGCGGCTATGCCAATAATATGTATGTGTGACTTAATGAACTAGCATTATTGGAATACATTATTAGAATACTATTACACCCCCAGAGATGAAAAGAGCATTTACTTAATTTAAAAAGACAATAATTTTACAAGCAGATATTACATTTGGTTATATTCAATATTATTATTAATTGGAGTTATAGATAATTAATGCGTGGGGTGGATAATGAATAATTACATAAACAATACTAAATCTATCACATTAATACGTATAGTCAACTAATGAAAATATGTCTGTTTAAAGAAATCATCGCATTATGATTTATGACTATTTCTGGGCAACTAATAAGACACTGAAAGGCGGTGTGTGCATGGCGGCTGATTGGGTTGGTCCAATTATGGATCCTGGAGTGTGCTTCATGATTTTTAAGAATGAAGTTGACCGATTTCCTCTGCAATGTAGGCAGGGTCGGTATTGAGATGAAGGACAGTCAGCTATGTCTTTATCAGGCTGGATTTTCCAGAGCTATTCCCATATAAAGCATGCACATAAGACCAAGTATGTCCCCAGGGTGGTTTTACAGCCTGGTTCAAGGACATTGAGAACGACGATGGGGCTTGACTTAGCGAATACCTCCATGTGAGAAAGAAGCACAAACATATATAACGAAATGGCCTTTATGCACGTAACGCTTAATAATATAATATAACTCTAAAGATTAAAGATTATCTAAACATTTATTGCCCATAAATTATGAAATATTTGGCGTAATGATATGGCTTCATTAAGCAAACATGGATAATAATTATACTTAAATATAAAACTAAGATCTTAAGATCCCCCCCCCCCCTTACATTATGTTACTTAATATTATTCATTACTTCCCACCCATTTAATAAATCTCAATCTTGGTTAATAAATGCCCTTATGAAAATATGTAGTTTAATACAAAATAAATGGGTGGTGGTAATAGCTATGATGGGTTTTACATATATAATATAATTTAAGAATAAGAGATAGCGCATTATTTAGGAAGGAAAATATAAAAAACATGTCAATCTGTTTTTCTACAGTAAACATAAAAATATAATTAGTCTGTTTATCTAAAATTGTGAGCACCTGGGCAAGTTGATAAGACTTGTTATGATCAAGTTATAAATTAATTACCCGACAAATGATGGGTGGGGAAAAACGAAAATACATTATATGCTTGCGATTTTAGAATACTATTGGCATTTCTTTTAAGATATAAATACATAAATCTAAATGAAAATTATTTGCCACTTGGAAATAAAAGAAAAGAAAAACATTTTATAGGAGGCTTAATATTGATTAGTTATATAGAGTTATAAGAATACATATTTTGAAGACATTTAATATATGATTAGAAATTATGATAAATATTACAGAGAAAACATGATTTAAGAATTATGAGCGGTCAAAGTTCTTGTTACCTTGCTTATTTGGAAGAGCAATTTTACTACGAGTCAGTCCTTTCACTAAATCTAGTGTAGCATTATTATTTGATAGTTAGCATTTCTCTTTCACTGGACAAATATATAAAGTTCATTGGTATGGGATGCAGACCTTCATTCATGGGAACAGCATATTAAAACAGAGGGAAAAGGTGAAATATCTCCTACTCATGGCACATTGAGTGAGAACCAAAACTGGCATGGAATATGTATAACAACATAATTATTTAGAGGTCTCTCTTTTGTGGATTCAAATCCAGCAGTATATATACTTTTATTTTGAAGATGTAACTTAGCAACTACTGCTGGACCTGAGGCGGTTTGAGCACTTAAAGTTCATCTGGAATAGTTTGACCGGATACTCTTATCTAGTAAGATGTTTGAAACAATGCAATTTTGTTATCAGTTTCTTGAACGATTGTTTTAAAATAAATCTTATGATTTTAAAACAAGCTAGCATGGACAATTTCCACTAATGGGTTTATTTTATTATTACAAATTCGTAATCTTTTACTTTTATCTAAGGGATCTTCCAGGTAATTATTTTTCGAGAGACTTTTTAACAAGATTGCATCATTTCTGGCTACAAAATTATATATGAAAAATAATAAGTTTTATATATGATACCCTATATATAATATAACTTTATTAATTTATTCACAATCTCCTACACTGAAATATATATAGATTTATTACTTACGCCTGTATATACATGAGAATATTATTAAATAAAATATTTTTAAATTAAAATACATGTGTTTACATGATTTATGTTATAATACTAAGCAAAAGAAATATATATATTATTAGCTATGTATATACGTGTATAAAGGTGGGTTTGAATATAGTTAGATGGTAGGAGATTGGATGTGGGCTGTGAAGCAAGGATCTGAGCATCAGATCTGCTTCATTATATATAAGCTAAAAACAAAATATTGTATATATATATATATTTCTAGTGTCTATATAAATATATTAGACCATTAATAAAGGTGGGAAAGATTCCTCCTTTATTGTTAAAAGGAGGCTTCTTTGACAATAATTTGAAATTGTTGATTGTTATTGATATTGGGATTGTCTAAGAGTTGACTGGCTTTTAATGATATATATTGTACCCTTACCAAAGGAAAATCTGTAATCTAAAGAATCCAGCTAAGTAGGATATAACTATAGTATCTTTCAAAAGGAAATTTTATTCACAAACCATAAGAATCATTTACAAAAAGAAGGACACTATAGTCAAGTTATATAAACAATGACTACTAATTAATTAAAATTAAAAGTAGCTCAAAAAACATTACTGACATGTAATATATCATAGAATTAATATTTTCTAATAATTAACTTTAAGAAACTTATAGTATTAAAATATAATAAAACTTAGATTCACAATAAACAATTAGGGTTCCAACTAGAATACTCAACTCAATCATTTTACTAATAAATTTAATTTATGACTAGCTCATTATTATAAACAAAATATGGTTTGATTAAAAATAACAAATACAATTATAAAACTCTTTACATAAAACATTCAGCAAGGTACAAAGGCTTAAACATTGAGGATATATCCCTAAAGATACATTTCCAATGGTATAAGAATATTACTCCACTAAATTCACATAACAAACCTACCACATAATATTCTCATGTCTTTAAACATGCATATAGTAATCCTAAATACAATTTGCAAATTTATTATGAAAATAATAAATTAACTACTATTCCTTTAATAAAGATATTAATTAAAATTTAACATCAACTGATAATTCTTACTCAGCATCTTTCAGTACAAATTCTTTTAAAAAATAATCTCAGGTTCATTTCTAAAATAATAATGAAATAAATAAATTAATTAAGACCCTGTAGTTAAATATAATGAGGGATTTTACATGATATCTAACTGCCCTTACATAACTTACAACAATAAGCAACTAAGATCATTTAATGACTCTTAACATTAAATCTAAATTATTAAATATCACATGATCACATCTCTTATACTAGCACATAATTGTTATTAAACAAGGCAAAACTCTCCATACAGTAGTGCAACCCTGTGCCAATTAGAGTAATCAATGGATGCCAGAAGGCTTGTGCATAAAATCCCTATCTGGGGATATTGGATGAGTAGGCATTAGATAGATTTTATGCACAAGCCTTCTGGCATCCATTGATTACTCTTGTTGGCACAGGGTGGTACTACTCTGTATGGAGAGTTTTCCCTTGTTTAACATTAAATCTATTAATAATAATGTTTAGCAATAAAACATAAATAATATAATAAGATTCAAAGTAAACATTATGAAATCTTTCTTTATTTGATGTGGCATTCTTAAAATATAATAAATATAGTTGAATATAGTGGCAATATTTGTTATCTCAAATTTGGTGTTGGATCATTTTTTATAATTACCAATGATCATATCTTCTACAATACTACTACTAATAATAATAATGTACTTTATTATTCAATCAAATATAATAGAAATAATATTTTAAGCAATCTTTATGAATTATGTGCAAAATAAGTAATATTTGAAATTATTAATATCTATGGATCATGCATGCGGAATGACGAATCAAATGAATAACACACAGACAAACCAAAAACTCAACTAGCATATCAATTTTAAAAACAATTAACAATTTATTATGATTAAACAACATTATATCTATTACAATAGGTTATAAAATAAAAATATTTACAACAACAACAACAACAACAAAAATAATATAAAAACATTTACACTGTAAATTTTACAAGTAAATAACAAAAAAATAAAATAAGATAGCCTTTATTCTGGCCACTTCAAATAAAATCAACCTTACAACAATAGTGACAATATATTATTTTTATTTAATAAAAACAATAATGTTCTATTGTTTTTGTAGTGGAAAATAATTAAAATAAATCTCCCAATTTCTAATAAAAAGATTTAATGATATTTATACTACCATAAAAAATATATCATTTTGTAGTTCTTAAATATAAATTTAGGTCTAAAATACATCTATCTCAATTCAATAAATAATAAGATATTTTCAAAATTATTAAAATATTTCCTTTGTATTTTAGCAAAGCATCATTTTGATATTTTAATACATTCTGACACTTTAATATCAACAAAATTTAAAATATGAATACATCCCTTTAAATTATATACTTATGCAGAACATATTTAAAATATAATTTCATGGGTTTTCTCTCTATTTAAAAATAGGTTTCTCTTTTTTTAACAATTAAAAAAAACTATTAATAAATTATATTGCTTGATACTTTATATTTCCTTTATTCTCATATTTTTACATTCATCATAGTATTCAAATTATTTTTCAACATTCTTGCTTTCATTCCAATTCAAATATGCATTTATTTTGAGCTAAATGATCTCTAATACTTGTGGGAATATTAATCATTCCTCTCCTTTCCTTTATATTATGCCAAGCACCAAATATTTCAATATCATTTGCGATAGAAATTTTTATATGTCTCATCTTGTCTTCACATAAACTATCAATTTCTAACAGTTTAGCCATTACTTTACCACCTTATAAAAACTATTCTCTATGATGTGGTTACTGAAACAAGTAAGAAAATATCATCATGGATAATAATAGATCCATATTTATAAGGCACCTAAAATTCATGTCATGAGTTTATTCTAATTCTTATTGACTATAAGGAAATGCAATTGTCCATGGAAAAATAATCATACAGTCCTTTGTTACCTGTATATTTAACAAATTCAAAGTGTGATGATACAGCTCATAAATAACCACTTTTCAACAAATCCCTAAACACCTAGAATTTCATATAATATTTACTCTCTTGACCACCATCCTATATCTTCCATACTGAATAACTTTATTAACAGCATAAAATATACAAACCTCATTCTAAAATAATTTCCAAACAACACTACTAAAAAATAAAGATCTAAATTTATTTCAAGATGGTTTTAAAAGTTTTAGAGCACAAATGATCTTCATCAAACATACATCAATTTTATACATTTATTTATTTGTTATATAATTTAGAGATCAGTATTGTTGTATTTCTCTGTATCTTAACAGATAACATTTATAAAGATAATACATTAATAACTCAACAATGTTATAAAATGTATGCATATTCAAGCATTTATAATAAAAAATTTTTAAAAAAATATCCTTAAATATTTCAAAACTTTCACTTACATTTTTTTTATAAAACATATACAATGCTAATTATATCAATAGTTCATTCAGCCATTCATTATGTAATTCAAGCAATATAAAAATTATAAAATGAAGTATTAGTTTAAAAAATTATCAAGCAAATGTAATGTAAATAATAAAATGAAATTATCTGTGATCTCAACAATTATTAAGATCACATAACAGTGATCTGCTTCTTTGGCCATACATTCAACCAAATTATCATTACTATATACTGTAACGTTTATTTATATACGTTGCAAATATATTGGCATTTGGTAAAAGCTAAAAAATAAAAGTAAATTTAGATTTTTTTTTTGGCTAATTTTTTTTTAAAAAAATAATGTACAATGAAAGTTAAATTATTCTTTCGTTTTTTTTTATGTAATTAGAAATAAAAGTTAGAATTGGAGAGAACAAAAGGCACAAATTACCAATCTAGATAAGAGAAAGTAAAAATATTTCAACTAATTAAAGATGGCAGAATTATGCTAAAAAAATAGAGACTTTGTAACAAATTTTATAAAGAATATATAAGATTATCAACGGATATTTTGACAAACAAAAGATATGCGCAGAAGTCGGAAAACTGGGCCTCTAGAGAGTATAAAAGGCAGAGATCAGTTTGAAGGACATCTTGTTCGTTGGTTTCTCTAGTTGATCTTGGATAACAATAATATATCCAAGATTGCTCTACGCTGAAGTAATTCGGCATGTCAGAGTGAACCGGAGCTTCTGAAGACATCGGGCCTGAAGATGTATATCAGAAAAGCTTTCATGACCGACTAGGAGAATGGACCACAAGATCAAATAATAACCAAAAGGCCAAGCTCATTCTATCCAAAAAACTATGCATAGTTATCTACTACTGAATTCCCAAAACTTAATGGTAAGTAATGCTTCATTACTTCTGATTGTGACAAAATTAAGTGTTTGCAAACAAGTCTTAAAATAATCCCGATAGAGACTTTCGTTTTTTCTGTACAAGAGACTTTTGTTTATACAGAACTTTTTAATTAATTATTTTATTTTATTGATTGTGTCCTATTTGAATTAATATGTGTTCTCTCTAATTTACTTGATAAATAATTTATTTCAAGTATTTTTTTTTATCTATTAGAATAAAAATATTTCTAATACCAATTTTCATTTGTGCGTTATTAATAATAGTTATTATTTTTTATTATTAAATCTATTAGTAGTTTAATAAGATTTAAAAATGTAATTTACCTTTGCCAATATGTTTGAATAAGCCCAGGAATAATAATCTTAAAAAAATTAATTCTCGTTACGGTATGATGTAATACCGATTAGTTTAAAAGTATTTTTTTTTTATTTGTGAGATGTTATATGACGATTTCAGCGAATTCTTAGAAATTCTGGCGCCCAGATTAAATAAATTAAAAGCTGATTTCGTCAATAGCACAATTCTCAACAATTAATAGGCCGAGTTGATCAGGAAATATAGCTATGTTTTTAGAATAGAAATATAACTTTCTTCTTTTTTGACATAGCTTGATCAACTCACGCGCAGTTTATATTAGCGTGTAGAGGCCTAGCAAAATGGAAAACGTTATAATACCTACTCAAAAAATATTCTGAAAACCCATTTATCTTTATATAACATAATAATAACAATAAAAAATCTATTTTAAGATTAAATTTTTTAAAATACATTATAATAACAGATTAGTTTTTTTAAAAATCAGTAATATTCTAAATACTGAAGTTTAACTAACAAAATAATGAGGAAATTTTAAAGTTATGAAAAGTTTTCCCTTTCTAGTCATATGTTAAACACTTGTCAGAAATTCTTTCCCATTGCCTGGTTACAGACAGAAAGTACTGAACAAAATCATACTCTTCCCTTGGCACCATTTAATGAAATGTATAAATAAAATAAAATCCAATAAAATGTAGGAAAAATATTAAACATCCTCAAAAGATAAAATGTTTATTCCAATCTTTTCCTGAGCATCTATCTACTCAGGCATGCAATATCTTCATAAAGTAATAATTCAAGGATCTATTTATGTGAAAATATTTCTTTCATACATTTTCTAATTACAGCTGTTGTGTATTGTACCGGTCAAAACATGTTTATCCATCTAACATGAGCTGGAACTCACAAAATGTACTTCAAACCCAGTCAAGCCTGAGGTTTAGGTCAGGGACCAGCCTGGATCCGAACCCACTTTCTATGCCCTAGATCAAACACCTAATGGATAACATAACAATGATGGCACATGAGAATTAATTTTAAATCCGGCTGACTAGCAAAGCTGAGCAAAACAATGAGACATCTATTAACTATGACTAAACTAAAATATATACAAGCATGGATGTATGTTTGGAAGTGGAGAAAAGAGGAATTTGAACTACTCAGACAAGTTGGATAATAAAAATTAGTTTAATATAATGACAAATTATTTACATACATTTATAAATTAAGTACATTAGTATGTGCGTGAATGAGCAAGCGGTCTACCAATGATAGCTAATTATATATTGTCATTCACACTATTATTTCTCATATGCTCTTTATTAGCTAAATGATATATTATAAATAAGCACACATCTTTGGTGGGTCCAATATTAGAAAGAATTTACATAGAATTGCTATTAACGCTTTGGATTACGGTTCTGAAACATGGTGACTAACATTATTTAGGGGAGCATTCCAAGATTCATTACAATTATAATATAAACCATTTTCACGCCATTACAGTCATGAAAATACATTTGAAAATTACATTTTATTATATGATAAAATATTTAATGAAACTTCTTTGAATTAGCACTGGTAAGAAGAATGCTTTATTTTCCCCAAGGCAAATAGATAGTCTTAAATACAGGAATAAGTTATGATGGTGGGATTGTATAATAAAACTAAAATAATATTAGTAATTAATCTAGCTAGTAATATTTGGCATTGATATATATCTTGAGCAGAGTGCACTTTTAATATTAGAGCATTAAAACTGGGTCATGAAGCAAAAGAAGTAAATATACGAAGAAGTTTGCAGTACTGACATAATAGCCAAAAATAATTAAGAGGAAACGGTCGTGCTTCTGGACAAGAACAAAATGGATAGGCATGCTGTGAACATCATCGATGTGCAGGCCTTTGATATGAACAAAGTGGATAGGCATAGCATGTGCCAAACTTACAGGAATCACAGCCAGAGGTCCTTTTATATGAAATAAGTGGATAGGCTTAGGGATCACCACCAGAGGCCTTTTTATATGACATAACTGGTCCTGGGAAGCTTAACTTTCCTCAGAACAAGGTTTGAGAAGAAATCTATGGATCTGAACTTGTTGCAACCCCCAGATTAAGAAGCACATATTATATATACAAAGATAGGCTGAATGTCAGTAACGCAGTAATGATAACTGTCACTAACAACACTATATAAGTTTTACTGCTTTAAAATAAATGACCATTGTTTGAATGCTATAATTTATATAATTAATTTGCTTTGCCACTAGAATATATATAGAGAGAGATTTCCCTAAATAAAAAAAAATACACGTTAAAATTTTCTTTAGTAAAAGAAACATTAAGATTTAATAAAATATACATTAAGATTTGACCCCCTCCTTTTTCTGCTATTTAAAATAAATCAATCCCACCTTCGTAGATTTTATAATAACTGGAATATTTAAATACTGTATTTGATATTTTAAGAGTATATAATAAAAAAAACTAGCAGTTATATAGAAAACAAATAATAAGTCACTCTTTCAGAATTGAATAAATAATATTTATAAGATTTCAGAGCGTTAATTAGCTTGAGTTTTGGATTCACCCCGGGTAGAAAATCCAGAGTTAAACAAATATATTTTTATACTAAAACATAAATAAAATGTTGACTTGAAAAACAATCTGGCAAGCGTATAAACTAATAATGCTTCATGTTTTAAGGGAGCGTTAATAAACTTAATTCATGAAAGTTTACAAAAAAAGAAGAAAAATTTTTAGATTCAACTCATCAGATTGCTTAAGATTGGCATATTAAAAATTAAAAAAACACATATAAAGTCAAGTAATGAATAAATAGAAATTATTGACCACACCAAAGTTAAAGAAAGTTAGAGCATATGAGAGAAAATTAGATTTATAAAAATCATTTAAGAACAAATTACATTTACATATTAATTTAAAAGATAGAAAATTGAACAATATTTAGAAATATTGATAGCAGAATTTGAGATTAATGAGGCTAGATTCATTTTCAAATAGTAGCATAAGAGTTACCTTGCGCAAATTTAATGTCTATTTTCAAAGTATGGCTCATGCATGGCAAATTGAGGATCCAAATGAATTCTTCTTGGTGAGAGCAAGCTTCTATTTAGCATACTAAAGTTCTTAGGTCAGGCTTTTACTTCACTCTTGGGCAGCAGAATGATACGGCTGCAGAAGATGATGACCCCACAGGGCCAAGAAGGGTGGTGGATTTACACTACATCATTTTTAGTTTCACAGCATTGTTTTTAAAAATGAGAAATGCATTTAGATTAAATTTTAAAAGTAAATTAAATGCAAAATGTGATATTATCATTCATATAACAGTCACTCAAGCATGTCATAAAGAAAAATATTTTAATTTAGCTTTGTAACTTAAATGCAGAATATTAACTCTTCTTTTCCTTTTCTCAAACTTAATATTATGATAATGATTTTTTTTATAAAATGTTTGTTTCCTCTTTATTAACTTAAGATTTCTTGATATATTAGTCTGTTATTAAAGCTAAATGTTCATTCATCTAAGCATGTTATTTATAAAAAAATTAAATTCCTTACATAAATTTTCAGTCTTGTTATAGGATATTCTTCAGCATTTGGTGTACATGTTCCCAGTATTCAAATGACTATTATCATGTTCCATAACCCTATTGTAGTTTTGAATTAAGTTTCAAGCAGAATCATTTGACAGGAAACTTTTAGTTTTTTATTCAGTCATAATTATAAAAATTATACTTTTTAAACACATTTAAGAGAAAATATTAATTAAAAAAAATTATTACTGTCATAGCAAAAAGAAATTAGTTATAAATTTCAAATTAAACTGTACTTTTTACTTTTTTGTACCACTTGTATGGTGTTCTGTGTGTCTAGACTGGATTAAATCTCTGTTTTTATATTGGCCTAATCTAGTGATTTCATTGGTTAATTCTGCTTGTAAAAACCTGCTAATTTACATAACTAAATCAAGTTCATCTTTAAAATTAGTTTTAAAATTAAAATTTAAGAAATATTATCAGATTTTTTCAATACTTTAAATATTAATTAATTTTATCTAAATATTAAATACCTTCATAAAACAGTTTTAATATTTTAATGACCCTAAAATTTTATTTTTTAAAACAAAATATTACATTTAAACAACATAATAATAACTTTAACTATTATTTTTAAAATATTACCTTTATCTCTAATTTTTGCTACATTTATAAAGTGTCAATTTTATTAACCAGCTAAAAATCACAGTTTTCTTTCTTAACTCTTAAAAGCTTACACATTAACACAACCACCTTTATGTTTAAGTCATGTGATATTTTCAGAATATTCTGGACTAATATTAAATTAACTATCATTTAAATTATATTTTAAACAAAATAATTACTTTAGATATATAAAATATTCATTATTATAATTAAGCTATTATATCAATACAGTATCTTTGAATACAATAAATAAAATTAATACTCTATTTTCAACAATATATTATATTATTTTAACTTATATTAAAGTGACTCAACTATTTAAACATCTTTATAGACTCCTATTTACTGAGTTTGAACTCCTACCTATGACATCATAATTCCATATAAAAAATCACCTAAATTTAATTTTTTTTTAACATAGTTACGTTTCCAACCCTACCTTATCTATTAGTACCAATTATAAGGGTACAATATGTATTATAAATAAGCATTATAAATAAATATATATTTTTTAGAATTGTGTGTTATTTTTAAATTATCATAAATATTATTCCTGGCTATACTAAAATATAAACGCAACAGAATTTGCACATTAATGAAGAATTCATTTAAACCTTATAGGTTGTTTAGATTTTTATCTTGTCATTGGTTGAAAGAAAAAATTGACAGCTAACAATATCAGTTCCCCAATAGAAGTGTTCATTTTCTATAATGAAAAATGGGGGTGGGGTGGGGATATTTTTTTCTTTTTTATATGACCAAAAAAAAATTGGCAAAAATAAGTTATTTAAAAGAATTTGATCCTGCCAATTCAAGAATTTGATCAGCATATGCGGATAGAGTTTACTTTTTTCTTAAGGCAAACCGAGTGAAATCACATTTTAAATTAGCAACTTTTATAAGCATTTATGGTTTTTCAACATATGAAATCTTACACACTCAATGAGCATCTACATTTTCTTCTGAGTTATAATTTGACACAGCAATGTCTTTCCTGACAGCTTATTTCAGTCCAAATCTTTTAAAAATAGAACTGATGTACAATTTCAACTACCATGTTCAGAGAGAGGAGAAAAGGCTGGAGATTTTGTCACAGAACTTAGAAAGCTAGCATTGAATTATGACTTCAAGAATTTCTTAAGTTATGTTTGAGAAACTATTCCATTTGTGGAATGAAAGACCATAGCCTTATGGTCAAGCTATTAATGGACTCAAATACCACTTAATTTGCAATCTTTCTGATGACTCTAGCTGAGTTTACATTAAAGTAAATGGATCCCAGTATTAAATTTGTCAGTAAATGTTAAATGAATACCGAGCTGATCAAAACAAAAATAGATGGATCTTCAATTAAAAATATTACAAACTACCAAATAAATTGGGAAAATAAATGCAAAAGTTTACTATATATGTGACAAACCAAAATATGCACATATTGAATGTTGATATTAGCATAGTGTATAGATATAAAAATCATGACAGACATATAGAAGCTGCATATTCAAAAAAAGAAAAAGCAAGTTATTAAGAAAAGAATGGAACTATCCATTCTTAAGAAAACAGAGCAATGTGAAATATAAAATTAATACATTTATAAATAATGTGAAAAGCACTAATTAGCCTTCAAAACTAAAATTATATTTAATGATACACAAATAAGAATAGAGCTAAATACTAGACCTGCATTGGGCTATTAATTAACAAAAGAAAATCATCAGCAGCCACCTAGCAGTAAAATGATTACTGATTACTAATGCAACTGAGTTGTATCTTAACTTACTATTCTGAATAACCTTGGTGTGTTACTTGTGTCAAATGGTGAGAATAGTATCTATTGGGTCATGATTAGTCAATCATTTAGGCTATGCAATGGTTAAAGTAAATCATCTCACAAATGTAACAATTAAAATCAAATATGTTATAATAAAAAATTAGGTCTGTACTTTAGGACATATTTGTCTATTGTGAGATCTTGTTATGAAAATAAAATTGCTGAAGTGAGGGTAGGCACTCGAGTTCTATGCCATACGTTCAAAGGAATCACCAAATGGATTCTAACAACAGTCATAAATGTAAATGTTTACTTTCAGTGGTTGTTCTGATCATTGATGGACAACCTATTACAGACAGTGAAATCAATTAAAGCCAGATTTGAATACCATACAGCAATGAAGAATTTCACCAGGTCCAATGATATCAGATTTGATGAAGAAATCAGATTCCATACAAAATCCAGACCAGATGGAAAAAACCAGAACCAATGATGAAACCTGGAAAAAGGTGAACCAAAATTATATGGATATTTACTATCAATAAACATCACATGACCGCCATCTCTTATGCTTGTGTATAACTGTTGTTAAAACAGGCAAAACTCACTATACGTATTGCCACACACAGCAAGCTAGAATAATCAATGATATTTACTATCATAAAAAACTATTTCAAAGCTAACTGATGCCAGAGGGGGGGGGAGTAGTAAACTCATTCAGTTTAGCAGATGATTATCCTCAAATAAATGATTTGTCATTACTACAATATTTTCAAGGGTGGATTTATGTTACAATAAAATAACTAATGAAATGAAATAAAAGAAAATAAATAACTGATGGCAAAAACAGGTCATTTGAGAAACTGGATTAATGAATCTTATGGTTGCTATTCCATTTGAGAAAAATAAGAGACAGAGCGTGACAACAACTTTCAAATTTTCAGAAAACAGACAACTGTCAGATGATATATTACATTGTGTCCTATATTGCAGAACATAGAGAGACTTGCTCAAGTTTAGAGCAGGAATCTGCTAGCTACATTTATCACTATATTTGTACATAAGGCAAACCTGTAGGCTGGAAGTGTCAGGTTCCAAAAAACAGGTTACAACATTTCTTTCCAAACAGCTGTACTGCTTCGTCTAGACCCTCATAGTTCATTTAACGATAATTGAGGCAAACTATTCTATCTAAACATTTGTATATACATTGGATATGAAATACTTTGCATATATATATAGTCTTATTAATATGCATAATGAATACCTTTTATTTTTATTTTCGAGTTGTGTCTTATTCTTAAATGACCAAGAATATTATTCCCAAACATATCATGTTATTTATGTAACAGATATTCAAAAAGATATGCAAATCATCTTCCAAGCTTGCCTACATTTTAATTTATTATGGTTATTTGTATTTCATTATCGCATAATCATTGTGAAGTGATTATTAATTCAACATATAAAACATTTTCAATCCTTCAACACAACAGTAATCTTCTTAAAACTACTGGCTCATCTTTTAATAAGAAATGGCAATCCAAAATTTTTATTGGCTGGGAGATAATATAATACATACTTTTATTTTTGAACAAGATTATATTTAGGATACAATTCTCTGCATCAATTAGTTATATAGCATACACATTGTTCGATTGGTCTAGCCAAAAAGTAAATAGAAAACTTTATTCTGGTCTATAAATGAAATGCAATATATTTCATGCATATTTTACTTTTTAATAAAAAGATAAATTGTCTTAATTTAAAAAATATATAATAGCTTTAATAGATCACTTTGAACCACACTCTTGCTGGGATATCAACATTTTATGTTAATAAACATATTTTAAGATTACTTTTTAAAAAATAAATCTCACTTTATTAATAGTTCAATTCCATATTACAAAAAAAAAAACAATAGTAAAACATTAAACTCATATAATTACTTTTAAATAATTTCGCAGGTAAAATACTTGCTTTGCATTTTTCAAATAACTTTATTTAATAACAGCTTTCTTTAATTAAAACATTTTATAACTTGTAAAACAAGATTGAAAAAAATATTTCAGCATTGAGTTTTCACATAATTAGCATTTAAGATTTTTTTTTTTTTTTTCAGATAAATAATCTAACTTGTTTGCTTGTATGTATAACTTAATAAAATTTTAGAAATAAATTTTGAGTTTTAAAAAGATATATAAATAAAACTTTTATATAAAATTTTGGTACTATAATAATGATTAGTATATCTGCTTTCAACTTCCATGTCTTCAGATTCGAATATAGGCTATGCGATTGTGAGAAATTTTTTAAAATCAACTTTAGGATTTTTATTCAGGTAGCAGATGATAGTCAGTCTACCCGCTTATTGCTTCGTAAATGGATATCTAATGGTTTTTATCTAACAACAAAAATAAATTTCTATTTATTAATATTGTATGTAACAATGAAATTTCTCAATTTTGATTATAAAATAAATTTGGATTTTTTTTTTATTGTATGTAACTAATTAATCTAAAATCTAATATCAGTTTTGCGTTGTCCAGGATTCTGAAGAATGAAGTAAAAAGATATGTCTATGTAATTTCTGGGTTAGCTACAGAAGGATTAGTATTGAAAAAAGTGGCTAACAAAATAATTTTTGGCCAAATTGGAAACTAAAATGATTTTTTACCTTATAAAGATTGCACAATTTAAGATTGTCTAAAGTAAACAAGTAAAGATTGCAGTTGATTTGTTTCTATTGTTTTCAGAAAGTGTTTCTATAAAATGTTCCTGTTCACATCAATTATTTTAAAAGAAAAGTCTTAATTTTAAATTTTGAGGAAAACCTGTCACATTTCTGATTTCTAACCATAAGATATGAAATCAAATATTAATTATCACTTTTTTTTATTTTCCAAGGAATAGAAAAGAAAAAAAGAACTCAAAACCACAAGCATATTTTAAATATAATTAACAAAAGATATCTTCATTTTTCCCACACATATTTCTACTAATTTATTCAACCAAGTCTGTAAGTATATAAAATTATTTGTCTGTTTTGGAACTTTCAAAGGGAAAAAACTTAAAATTTTATTTGAAAAGACTGCAATTTTTGTTCATGTATATATCAACTATAGATAGTTATTATCATTTATAAATCTTAGTATTAATATCATTTATAATTTATTGATTGTTAAAATATACATAAATTTTCAGATTATGAAGTTAATAATACCTGTTTTTTACGTGCCCCTAGTGGCTCTAGGAATACAATGTTAGTTTTAGGTCCCCTATATTAGATGGAATTAAAAAAGGATAACGAAGCTTCACTGTAATATTTTGAAGTCAAACTGAGGGTAAGCTCATTACCTTTAAGTATTGTTATCAAAATGAAGAAAACTTTTAGTTTCCTAACAGCAACAAGGTTTTAACTGGCATTGTTGTGAAAACAAAGATGGTAGAGAACGTTTCAAGTCAAGTGCAAAATAGAGGGGGAAATGTGAATCAGGAAAACAGCAATATAAATAAACAACTTATGGAAGAAGAGAATCCAGTTAACAAAGAAAACACCTCAGATGATTTGGATTATGTCACCAAAATATCACAAGGGAAAGAGGAAGTGAATGTCATTGAAGGCTTCGAAAAGTTTAAAATTAAAAACAATGTTATCTAAAAAGTGAAGTCCATTAATAAGTACAAATCTATAAAACCTACATTTGAAACTAATGAGAGAAGTAAGTCAAACAAATTATTTAATGTTAATAACCAAGAATTCAAGTATGAAGAGGCATTACAATCAAAAATGAAAATCTACGCAAATGCAGTAGAAACTGGAGGGAATAGAAGTATGGGGTAAATAACATTATGCAAGAGGCTTATGATAAATATTGGATTTAACGAATGAGGAAGATGAACAATTAACTGTTTTACTGAAATCACTCAATGAATAACTTTTAATAAGAATTGAGAAATTTAAGGAATAAAAGCAAACAATTCTTTTATCAAGAATATAACCACAGACAAATTCATTTGACATGCTGGATGCTAGACACTCCTGCTAGAAATATTTTTGTAACATTAATTGAGTTTTTGTTATAATATTTGCGGGCATGGATCTGCACTCCTCATTTCTTCCTCAGAGGTTGATGGTGGCAGTTATTAAGGGTCTGGTTTATGGGTATGGGCTGTTGATGATTATTGCCACTACCTGGAAAACCTGCCAGGAGGGTACAGGGTCAAAATTTTTCAGCACCATTTCTGCTCTGATGGGCTGCTTGATGGATTGTTTTTGATCAGTGCAGATCTGTGCTCATCACTTGTTAATTTTTTCCCCATTTGGTATTCCAATTTTGGGCAGGTAGACTGAAAGTAGTCCCTGCCCATTTGGACTCTTGAATTGGGAGGCAGAGGTATTTGGAATGGGCTTGGCTGTGGTCAAGGATTTATGTCTAATGGCCTGTTTGATGCAATGCTGGATGTCCACCTATTCAGCTGAAACATTTGGGTCTTTGCTTTGAGGCCCCAGGGATGGTGATCATTGGGTGATGGATGACTTCTCAGTGGTTGGGCCATGCAGACCCATGTACAGATACACAATAAATATCATTATAGCAACCCTTTTATAAATATAATTGTTATCGAGAGTATGTACTTATTATAAATCTGGTCAATAATTGTTTTACCTTGTAATATTGAACACTTTGTAATCCTCAATGGGTAAGTATTTTCTGTAATCTTTTAATTAATAAAGGTTACTTTTGAAAGATGTAATAGCTGTTTTTTTTTATAAATTTAAAAGTATTATTTTATTTGTTATTTAAATTCTAATAAAAGAGAAAATGTTAAGTATAGTTATTTTAAGGGAAGTAGTTGTTGAAATTATGATCTGAGTTTACCTGTTCTTGCTTTTCAATGGAAAAAAGAGACAATCTATACATACTTAGTTTAATAAAAAAAGCAGAGTAATTAAATAAAATTCTTATACCTGATAAGCATTCTAAATATAGATAACTAATCACAGTTTAACTTAATTCTTGTTCTAATCTATAGATGGTCTTAAATTAAAAGTTAATCATAATTTATATTAATTTTACTCAACTAATATATTCTTAATATAAAAAAAAGAATTGTCTTAAATATTCAATCATTTATATCATGTATGTGCATGCAGATATAGATAGATAGATAGATAGATAGATAGATAGATAGATAGATAGATAGATAGGTAGGTAGGTAGGTAGGTAGGTAGGTAGGTAGGTAGGTAGGTAGGTAGGTAGGTAGGTAGGTAGGTAGGTAGGTAGGTAGGTAGGTAGGTAGGTAGGTAGGTAGGTAGGTAGGTAGGTAGGTAGGTAGGTAGATAGATAGATAGGTAGATAGATGATAGATAGATAGATAGATAGATAGATAGATAGATAGATAGATAGATAGATAGATAGATAGATAGATAGATAGATAGATAGATAGATAGATAGATAGATAGGTAGATAGGTAGGTAGGTAGGTAGATCGATCGCTCGCTCGCTCTCCATGTTTTCAGTATTTGATGAAAACAATAGCAGTAATAATATATCAAGTAGAATGATATATTCTTAATTTAATAAAGCTGTTTAATTATATCTCATCATTTCTGTTATTCATAAATTATTGTAGGTTTAAATAGGCTCAAAGCCAGCATTGGCCATTGCTTAGTTATTGATTAGGCTTTTTGCTGAAGAGATCAATGCTCTGAGCTAGACCATGGATACTTGTTTGTAGTATTAGAAATTAATATATTGTAAAGAAGAGGACAATGAGTAAGATTCCTACAGGTTATATTGACTTGTGTTATTTAAGTAATATATTACTTAGGTCCACAGCTAATTGGATAAATTCTATGCATTCTTCATATTCCTATAATCTGATAGTCTCAAACCCTAAACCATCACATACAAGGTAAAGTTTAAAAATGTTTCCAATGTGGTGGCTGATATAAACCATTTACTCGAGATAAGAATGATCAATAACTAGATTGTGTTAGATGATAAAGTTTTCTAAAACCATAGCATAGACCAAAGCAGAAAATCACAATCAAGTTTTTTGACACAAAACATAGAATGATTGAGGATTCTGTGATTTTTGTAATTTCAAGAGAAGTTAGATAAATTAGTTAAATTGGTTAATGAAAAGTGTGAAATGATAGAGAAGAACATAAGAATACTGGATGGAATTTGACAGGAATGATTGTGATCTTATTAATGATATTAGGGATTTTTATTAGTTATATTGAAAATATAGGAATAAAAAATAAACAAACAAATAGTGAGTATGGAAGAAATTCTGAAACCACAAATTGAAATGGACAATGATATGAATATCAAAGAGGAAAATATAAAAATAATCTCATCTGAAGAAGAAAGCTCAGAAATAATCTATAAAAACCCGAGCTTTTTGTATGCCAATGGAATTTGGGGATTTCATGAAAATAATACTAAAACTTAAAAAGAATCAAGAACATGATCAAATAGAGAGGTTTGAAAAGAAAGTAAAGCAGGCCCAAGCAGAAAGTGAGCAGGTGCAAATAAAAATAGATAGGCTTAAGAAGAAAGCAGACAGGCTTAAACAGAACTTAAATAAGTTTAGACAAATATTAAACAGATTATTGAAAACATTAAGCAGAATTTGACAATGGTTAAACAAGAATTAGAACATGGAAATGTTAAAAAGGATACAAAAAATGTGAAATAGAACCACAAGAGATTCAAAAGATGGGAATAGATCAACATCAAGTGAGAACTGACTTGGAAAAAATACATGGAGTTAATGATTAAAAGTTTAAAAAATAGATTTATTCATGAGAATCAAGAACAGACTTTAGTCCAGGAACTTCATCAAATAAAAGAAACTTCAATAGAAGAAATTGAAGAATGTGTTGTATGGAATATAAATAATGTAAATCAACTGTATTTATAAAGAAAAATATATTAGAGGATAAAATAAAAAATAGAAAGATTGACAGATTTTAATACACATGTTACAAAACAGATTGGTAAAAATAATTTGAGAAATGATGATCTAATGCCTATTGTGACAAGAAAGCAAATGTGTGTCACATTTTAAAGGAAAAACTCAAGGCACATTATGTAGTTCTAAATTTATTAATGTTATGATATTCAGAGACATTATAGAAGATAATTCTTTGGATCATCTTGATGATTTGAAAGATTGATTTTATTTTTACCAATTGAATGAAAGGGAGAAGGTTGTTATCACAAACAATAAATGTCATGGTGCAGCTAAAGATTGGCAGAATTTTATAAACAAAATGACAGATATTTGAAGGATATCATATTTCTATTTTGTATATTTTTTGAAGTGAAGATAAGCAGGAGGGAGTATGCCAAACAATATCCTAAAATATATAGCAGCAAGGGAAGAAAGCTGCACACAGTTTTTCTATGGACAATTGTCAAAGTTGAGATTACATAGCTTTTGCTTTGTCAAAAGAACAAATAATAAGAACAGTTAATCATAGACTCAGGAAATATATATGAAGTCAGCTAAGAAAATGAAATGAACACACCCACTGAGATTTGCAATGTCAACAGCACAAACATCTATCCAGAAGGAAGAATAGGTGAGAGAAACTAGATTATCAACCTAGGTCATACCACTCTAGAAATTATAACCCCCTCCCAAAAAAAAAATGCTGTAATGGAAGTGATGGAAATAACTTGAAAGTTTACATTTAAAAATTCAAAATAGTCAATCATATGACAAAACAAGGAAATGGAGTGTAGGAACTGAACATAGATACACACACTCTAAAGAACTATATATAGAAAATAATGGATCTAGTACAGGAAATGGTGAAGTCCATAACCAAACTGTTATGACAGAAAACAAGATGTGACTTTATCAGCATGTTCCTTCTAGCAGGGATCCCTACAATCTGGTAGGAAAACTATACTGGATGTGGACACATATGTGGTGTTAATAATGTAATTTTTGAAGATGATCTAAACATATCAAATTATTGTAAACAAGAATGTTCATTGATAGCAATAATAATTGATTACAAACTGAGGTTCTGGTTGACATAACTATCATTAATATCTAGTGAGATTTTTCAAAATATAGTGGATACTGAGGAAAAATTTCAAATATTATCTTTAAAGAAGATTCAAGTTACATTTGCAAATGACCAGAGTAGAATCTAAGAAAGTCTGTGTGAATGTCCAAATTGGATTGCAGATTCTAAAATGTTTTTTTTCAATATGACTGGTTTAATTCAAGATATTATTTTAGATTCTGATTTCATGTATTATAACCTTTTTTTAGTAGATTATCATAAAAGTGCATTTACTATAATAAAGGAAAAATTTGTTTTAATAGCACAATGAACCATGGGTCTCAGGGTATCCGTTGCATTCAGGAAAGTACATGTGATTGATATTAAAGAAAAACTTCAATAATCCACTTCATTTTCAGCAATACAGAAAAAATAGTTTCATTGTAGATATTATATATCATCATTGATTAAAACTATTCCTGAAAAAATTGATAGAAAAAAAAATTGCAAAAGAGCATGTGATAAATTTAATATAAGGAGTGAAATGAGAAAAATAGCTAGTGGACAGAAGTCACATTCATTTCAAGTAGTAAATAAACCAGAAAAAAATTATTAATATAAATTTTTATCACTTTACAATGAACCATTGAAGATTATAAGGTATTATGGAAAAGGTAAAATGGCATTAAAGGATTTTACATTGCCAGAAGTCTGAAACCTTATAAGACAAAAATAATAACATAAGTATTAATGACATTAATAATAGAGATGTAAAAGAAAAATAAATAAATACATTTAATTGCATAGATAATCAAAGATGATGTTTAAAGGATTTTTTTGCAGATTAAGTAGGGAGAGATATGAAATAGAATATTTCATGGTGCTGTTTTCGAGGCGCGAGATAGACAAGGATAAAAAATGTATAGAGATAGATGGTTTGTAAGGTCAGGGTAGTATGGAGGCAGATGAAAAAGCTTATAAGAGCATAAAATTGATAGTTAAAATGTTAAAGTGAGTTGTTAGTGAAACAGATTAAATGGACATTAAAGAGAAATAAGTTGAATTTTTTAGGCAAATTTGTGTGTATGTGCATACAGATTCACATATTAAATACATTAATTCATATAAATAATTTAATAAGGGAAAATAAGTATTATGTTTATTAGGTAATATGTTAACTAAATATGTTTAACAAATAATGTTTAAAAAGTAATATAATGAGCTAAAGTCTATAATTTGATAATTTAAATTTTATTTTTTATATGCTTAATTTAATAAGAATGCTTTTAATTTAATTAAAAATTAGAAGGAAATTGTAAAAATAACCATATTAAGAAATTACTATGCTGTGCTCTAAATGCACATCAGTGGAACTATTTTTTTCTTTAAAAAACTTTCTAACTAAGCGTGTTTGGTACTTACAAATTCCCATATTCATAGCTTATGCTACTAATGATTTTGTATTAGCATTAATGTATGTAATTGTATGCAAATTATTTAACCAGCCCATTTCTTAGAAATTGAGAAGCAGGTTCTTTTCTGTTGATGGCATTAGGATCATTCACAATAAAACATGCTTCTTTTACTTTGTGTTTGGCATCATTTTGCTCAGACCACACAATCTCAGCTGTAATGGGTTTGTACTTGTAATTAGACACTTTTTGATATTCTAAAAATATTGACCTGTCTTCATTTTTGGTTCATGATTTATTATATATGTATTAATGTTGGGATATTTTAGTAGTAATTGTAGCATGAGTTTCACCATAGCATGTAGCTCTACAACCCAATTGGAGGCATGCCATCTTGTTTATAACTTACAAGCTTAAGAAAATAGGGTCATGTGATCTATGACTCTTATTTTGACTATTTATAGTCTCTGCCTTAAGTCTTATGCAATGTTATATTGCTAAGACTACTAATATATGGTATGGCTAAAGATCTATCAGCCCCATATAGCTATTTAAGTTGGATATCTGGGTTTGAAGACATGAAGGTGTCTGAAAATTTCAGATTTTCCACTCAATAGATAACTTTTAGATAAGTGCTGGCTTTGGGTTGGTATTTTTAGATCTAATGTCTTAACCTACCCTGGCACCTCTCTGAGGAGTGACAAAGCATGAAATCATGGTCAGGGGTTGAGGGGGGTTCCTGACAGGGATATTTTAAATGCTTTCTTTGGCTGAGCATTAATCACAAAGCTTGTTGAGGAATTGGCAATCCTCATTGTTTATAATTTACAAGCTTAAGAGAATAGGATCATGTGATATATGACTCTTATTTTGAATACATATATCTAATTTTAGTTAACTTACCAAAGTGGGCTTGATCTTGGGTCAAATTTTAGTTACCAACTTTATCTTGCACATTCAACAGAAAGCATTAAACAGATTTTTCAGACAATTGATAACAGTAATAATAAAATATAACAAAATATAAATTGATGTTTGGCAATAGACTAAAATCAATAAAAATAATAAAATATAGGTGTGTGGAATTCCAAAAGAACATGCTGCAAGACTATAATATGATCTATAAAAACAGAGAGATTTTTAATATCTTCCTAAGATTTTGAATATGATAGATAATGAAAAAACATGTGATCAAATAAAAATTGATTTTTATTTCTTCATTAATGTAATCTCTAAATAATTAAACAAACCAAAAAAAATGTTATATTTAAACCCTTTTCTAGCCGAAACTCTCAAGTTAAATTTTGAACATACAAAAAATTAAAGCTTTGAACATATCAGGTCATATTAACTTATATCATCAGATAAGAGCCTAAATAATAAAAACCAAATGAATCTCTCTGACCATTTTATAGTGTGAATTCTATCATAGCCATATATACTATTTGCCTATGTTTTTACAGTAAAATATAAATACATATGCATAGAAATCATACCATATAAGTGAAAGTCTGTCCATTTTCACTCACTATCCACTGATCCAACATAGATTTTGTTTCTTTATTTCCAATCATAAGGTGTAGAGATTCTTTTTCTTTGAGTGGAGAAGATAAGCATATGTGGTAACTAATGCAGATTTGAATTCGATTCCTTTCGTATTTAATTTCCAATGTTTTGTTTTAAGTATATGAATATTCAGCCTTCAAAAACAACAAATGCAATATTACACATCACTGTTTTTAATTGTCCTTTTTCATTGACAATAATATGTGAAGAAAATTCCTTTAATGACACAATCCAGTTGTAATCAAGTGAAGAATCAATACTAGCTTTTTTTTTTCAAATTACAAAAGTGACATTTAAATCACTTATTATCACACATAAGTTGAGTTAATTGATCTTGTAGAATTTCTTGATCTCATATATGATATCCATAGAAACATCATAGGGTTTATATCCATCACAAATAAATTAATGCAATTCTGGATTTTTTTAACCATGGAATATATATAGCTGACCTGCATTGCAATGCATTTTGATGTTTTTTTCTTCCACATTTTTGTCATTTCCTCTGGAATTTTATCAGCTAGCTACCCCATTGAATGGGCAGATAATTAAAATTTTTATTCTTTCATAGTTTTTTCAATTCACCACTTAAACAATAAAATGTAATAAATTTTTAAAGATGCAAAAAAAAATGGATCTGTTCTGTGCAATGACAAAATGATAAGAACTCAAATTACAGCCTCTCCATTCTATTTATAAGATATTCTTGATGACATTATTGCTGTCATAACAACTGTTGGAGATCACTCGAATTTAACTCAGTGATGAACAATTTGTTTAAGAAAATTTTGCCTCCAAAGTAAATGAAATGGAAATTTGAAAAAAATTGGATATAGTAAAAATTAAATGCAAGTTCGATATAATTTTTCATTTTTAAACCAAAATAAAGAATTCATATTATAATTCTAATACATTTTAATGGATATAAATATTTTTACATATGTTTTTTAATGATAATTTCCCCCCAAATTAATTTACAAACAAATATATTTGAAACATAAAACATTTAATTGTGTAATAGGTGTTGCTATTGTGATTGCAGTAACAGAAATTGAAATATGTAATACTTAGTAATAATATTGATTTTATTCAAGTAATCTTTTATGGTACACTTAACTATTTCCAAAATCTATTTACTTATTTACCTGCTTATATATTTTTTTGAGATTGATCACAACAGATTTTGGATTTTGAAGCTAGAATTAGCAGTAAACAATGTTATTTTAAAGCATTAGGTTGCCATGGTTATCTAGTTCTTTGTATTTCAAGATCTCCATTATCCATGGATCAAGTAAAAAAAAACTAAACAAGATTAACAAACTTCTTAGTTTATTTTTTGTTATACTTTGATCTATAGTTAATCTGAATACTTACAATATATATCACTATAACAGATTTAATATATGTGCATTATATATATTAAACTATTAAGTAATTTAAAATATGAATTCTTTTTGAAAAGTGTTTGATTTTTTTTTTTTTGAAAAATGGATTTTAAAAAAAGCTTAACAAAATTAATTATATTGTAAACTAAATTATTTTATTCTAATTTAAATAAAGCTTTCAATGGAAACAAAGAAAGTCATAGCATTAGTTAAAACATATTGAAGTTTTAAGAATGACTTTTTAATTTGATAATACATTCAAAATTTTCTTCACCCAGTGGTTCAGGTCTATGATATTAGGTCATCTATCTAAAATATTATTGGACCATACACTGTTAGTGATTTCAAAGAAATGTACAAAATTTCAATAAATCATTTTGAATTTAAATATATTAAATGTTGATTATAAAATTTTATTATAACTTCACTAAAAGCCTTTAATTCAAACAAACAAAACATACAGAGATTCTAAATAAAATGAAAGCTTTTAAAAACAACTGATGCAATCATTTCAGTGATTAATATATTTTATTAGTTATTTCATTATGATTGTTTTGGAAACCAATTAAATGATAGTGGTTTTCAAAAAAACATTTGGTTTGGAGAATGACCATGGATGTCTATACATATGGGTTGCGCATATGTTTATTATTTGGGTTAATCATTATTTTATGTAATTTGTGCTTAATATTGGTAATTTAATTTTGTGTTAATATGTTACATTCTAAATTAACTTATAATGTTCTGATGCAGTTTTGCTGCTATAACACTTTTTACTGTACATAATAAATAAGCTTGTTTTTAAGAAAGATTATATATGTTTGATGATTATAAAATGTAGGTGTTTGTATATTTTCTAATCCAATAAGATTTTACTGTATTATTAAAACAATTGATTTTTTTATCCTAACTTGAACTCTATAATCATTGTTTGAACCAATAACAAAGTAGCAGATACTGAAATTCAACATACATGAATTGGAATCACCTCCACTACTTAAATTCATTGCAAACTTTTGAGCAAAAAACCATTCGATTATTATTCTTCATTATTGGTAAAATAGCTAAGGAGTTAAACTGTTTTTAGTTGTTTTTTTCTTTACAGAGAACTTGAAAAAAACAAACATTAAATTTAGTATTTTACTTTAAATGCTCTTTGCAATTTTCTTTATATATTATAATTACCATTTTAGTTTTTATTTACAATACTATCATCTTAAAACTAAATATCTGTCGTTTTATAAAAGAACAGTGAAAGAAAAAAAAATTATTAATGAGGTTTTCTATCTGCTTGGTAGTGAAAAATCAAGCATTTTTTTTCTTGTTTTATCCTGTAACTAGGAATGCCTGTTACTTATTTACCATGTAATGTTGGATGGTTAGTAATGTTAGCGATGGGCCAGCTATTTGAGAGAAAAATTGTAAGTTTCTTGACAAAATATTTATTTAATCGAGATAGGCATCACAGTACTGCATTATCTTTTCATTATGAAAACCTTGAACTATCTAATATTGATTGGTAAAAAACTACAATGGAAAAACACAAATTGCCTGGTGAGTAATCTTTTTTTTCTCTCTCTCTCTCATGTGTCATAGCATCAGCCAGGAAGCGAACCCGCTAACCCGGGACAACTGCTTGTAAAACAGCTGTCGCTGATCTCTCGACCATCAATACTTTACTATTATTGGAGACAACTATTTTTCATTATTGGAGACAACTTTGCCATAAATTGGTCTATTTAAATCCTGCTTTGCCATTGACATATAAATATTTTAAATCATTATCTGTCTATTGCAAGAGTGAGAATTTATTTGATTTTGAAAACAATAATGCAATTCTTATCTACTTTTTCTAATAATATTCTAGTAAACTTACTTATATGTGGTATCTTTTTAGGTCTCTTAATATTTTTTACATCCTATTTAAGACTTCAGTTCTCAATCTATAGTCATTTCTTTTAGCAATACAAAAACCAGCCTACTACATTTTAATCTTTTTTTTTTTTTTTCCGATAATGATAGTGATATTTATTGTTTTTACATTCCACATATTTTGGTTTCATTGTTTCTTGTTCATTAAGATATGCATATTTCTATATTTTTCTAAGCAGTCTGCAGTTTATATAAATTGCCCAAGGATCAAAACTATAAGCAAAAATATAAAATTAATTATCGATTATTTATTTCGTCGTTTTATTGGAATATTGCACCTATAATGTGTTAATTATACACACACACATACATTTAATAAAAATAATGCTGTCTTTAATTTTTTATTATAAATGAAAATTAATAATTATTAGGTGAAAACTAAATAATAGAAGTCATTTATCTAATTATATATATTTATTAACTTTGAAAAAAAAAAAAGCTTTAAATGAATTTTTAAGCACAAATTATTTAATACTCCTACGAATTAATTATGCCTTTAAAAGCGTATTATTTAAAAATTAGTATAAATAATAGAACATTTAATTTATATTACTCATTTTTACAAAAATAAATTTATTGTCTTACGGTCACATATATTATTAAACAATACTTTGACAAGAAATAATAAATAACAAATACGCAATGAATTATGGGAAATATTTTGATTTACAATTAAAATGCACGTTAGCAACCCAAACCATTATTAAGAATGGTTTATAATATATTCTAAATAGTGCAACTAATAATAAATTAATATTTTAATAAATCACAGTTTTAAATTGTTTCAGTCGAATTTGGACAATAACACTTAAGAATTACATCTTTTATAAGTAAAAATAGGTATCTCCTGTTAAAAGTTTTAATATTACATTATAATTTTGGTAATACTTTTATCGGGTAAAATTAAATTTCTGACAATTTCAATTGTTCAGATACAGAATGTGTTGTGTTTGACTTGGCTTACAGGTTCGCTCCAAACCAACAGACAACTTATGACAAACTACTCAACAATTAATATTTATAATTTATTAGTTACAAAAATGTACACACATGTTAGTTAATAAAACATATAAATATGGTTTATACAAGTTAATGCTGAGGTAGTCCTGCTGAGTAATGGAACTCACTTCCAGCTATATAAGTAGCCTGCCTCGTTAGCTCAAGAAAGAGACTATTCCAGCTGTACAAGACAGCTTGCCTCAAGTCAGCTCTAGTTCAGAGCTTGCCTCGAATTGGTTGCAGACATAGCGGTTTCCAATCCATATGTGGACTTGCCTCACTGTGTGAATGTCACAATAAATGACTAGAGAAATATCTTTGCTGATGGCAGAGGATTTATTGGAGAGCATGTTCAGTTGTTCAGATTGACAGAAGTAATTGCTCTCTGCCTTGCCTCCAAAAAGGCTGATTATTTAAAGGCAGATCCCCTACCTTACTGGCAACATTTGGATTATGTGTGCAAACCCCAATGAAGGATTTATCCCCATTGGATCATGACCAGGCGCTAGAAGCCCACCTCTAAAGGTGAGGTCAGATATGACAAAATGCATTTCAGAAAATATGGTGTACTTATTGTGAAGCAAACAAGGCAATACTTATGACTTCCAAGATCTTAATGGGCTTTTTGCTTTATATATATTTAAAAAGAGATCAAGATATATACTATAAATATTATAAAGAGCTTTTTTGAAATTTTGTGTTGAGCATCAAAAATTTTAGTTATGCCACCACTTATCTGCCATAAAATATAAATACATGATAATAAAAAAGTAATTCTTATTTTTTTTAATATAAATTGTAAATAAAAAGTTTTGGTCTAAACAGAAATAAAATATAAGATACTTTGATGAACTTCACAGACAAAATCATTGCAACCGAATGAAAGATAAAACGCTTTGAATTCATTTCTATAACAAAAAATTTATGATAATCAACATTTATCAGAGAACAATCTAGAAGAATCAGAGAAATAACCAATTGATGATAGAAAAGGTGGTAAATCATTAGGAGAAATGAAATAAATAATTTGCTATTTCTTTTGAAAAGTAGATATTCTAATGATCATAAATCATTTTTATTTAGTTCACAACTTCACTATTTAACAAGATTAGAGCCCTATATTACTACCCAAATACTAATAAGCTCATTTTACCAATAGAAATACTACTTACATTATAATTTAGTAATATCTAAAATCTGAAACTTATATTGAAGTCATATTTCTTAACTTTACTGGATTAGTTTAAAATCTACTGTTTAATATTCTATTTTCTTTTTATAAATAATATTTTATTATTGTTATTTATAAAATTTTATTTTTTAATTAGATTTTAAAAAGTCTGAAAAATGACTGATATCTGGGTAATTGGAAGAAGAAATGCAAATCTGGTAGATAGCAATTTGATCCTTAGCAATGGATCTAATTGATTTTTTTTTCCATTTTCATTGATTCAAAAATCTTTCTCTTCTTTAAATTCATGCTTTATCATTAATACAATTTTTAAAACTGATTACAACTTTTTGATTTTAGTTTCTTATTTATATCATTCAGATAAAGAAATCTAATTTTATAATACAAATGATTGAGACAGAAAAAACTCTCCATACAGTAATGGAGATTTTTGCCTGTTTTAATAACAGTTATAAGCAAACATAGGAAATAGTGATCATGTGATGTTTGATAGAAATGATTGAGATAAGGAACAATTTTGTTGATACAATGTTTTTATTAAAGGTTATAGCAATATGTTATATATTGAATGTACACAATTATGAAGTTATTACTTATTTAAACATGTGATTTATATAATCATAATATTCAATTGCTTTAATATAAAAGTAGAGGTAAAATATGGGCTCAGCACATGTAGAAGTACACATTTTTGCAGCAGCACTGAAAATAACACATTTTATTATTCTTACAATCAGTGCATTAACTTCCATTTGATCAATTCCAATTAACCTGGGAGACTATCGCCTGTTAATAATAGTTAGATACCCATTTACCAAACAATAACTGAATGACTTGATGAGTGAGTAGATTTAGGTTTATTCTATGCATGAAAAGTTTTTAAGGTTGATCTTGCCAGCGTACTTCACATTGAAGGCTTGGAAGAAATAATGTAGCGCAATCCTTATATTTTTTAATTTATGGCAGTATATATTTCTTTTTTGGTCTTCTTATTTTACAATGACTATAATGATCATCATTCCCCACACTGTGACTTCTCATAGTTTTTTTCAGAACTGTGATGTCTGCACATGTATATACAGAGATATATTTTAAATCAATTTATATATATATGTCCAAAAGATGGCGCTATACCAAAACCGCCGAACAAGTGTAAGATTTGTTTTACATAAACGAAAAAAGAGTCAGAAATTAACTACCTTTTTCATTTGCTCACCCCCAGATCAGCTGATTTCAAGCTGGTTTGCTCTCCTCAGTGGGGGATAGAGTATAGAAACTAGATCTAAAACACTACTCTCAAGTGTTTATGCAAAACGTTTCTATCAGATTGCAAGCGTGAATTTTTCAGACCGGTAAAGTCTTCAAACTCAGCCTAGCAAGCCAGATATTTATATGGGTCTGATTTCAGTTCAGAATCACCATATAATCAAAGTCTCTGCAATATATATCATTGCAAGAAAACTTTAAAGATACATTTATGAAAAACAAAAACAAGTTAATCATGTAACCTGCTATCACTTGTTATTTATGTCCAAAAGATGGCGCTATACCAAAACTGCCGAACAAGTGTAAGATTTGTTTTACATAAACGAAAAAAGAGTCAGAAATTAACTACCTCTTTCATTTGCTCACCCCCAGATCAACTGATTTCAAGCTGGTTTGCTCTCCTCAGTGGGGGATAGAGTATAGAAACTAGATCTAAAACACTGACTCTCAAGTGTTTATGCAAAACGTTTCTATCAGATTGCAAGCGTGAATTTTTCAGACCGGTAAAGTCTTCAAACTCAGCCTAGCAAGCCAGATATTTATATGGGTCTGATCTCAGTTCAGAATCACCATATAATCAAAGTCTCTGCAATATATATCATTGCAAGAAAACTTTAAAGGTACATTTATGAAAAACAAAAACAAGTTAATCACGTAACCTGCTATCACTTGTTATTTATGTCCAAAAGATGGCGCTATACCAAAACCGCCGAACAAGTGTAAGATTTGTTTTACATAAACGAAAAAAGAGTCAGAAATTAACTACCTCTTTCATTTGCTCACCCCCAGATCAGCTGATTTCAAGCTGGTTTGCTCTCCTCAGTGGGGGATAGAGTATAGAAACTAGATGTACCTTTAAAGTTTTCTTGCAATGATATATATTGCAGAGACTTTGATTATATGGTGATTCTGAACTGAGATCAGACCCATATAAATATCTGGCTTGCTAGGCTGAGTTTGAAGACTTTACCGGTCTGAAAAATTCACGCTTGCAATCTGATAGAAACGTTTTGCATAAACACTTGAGAGTCAGTGTTTTAGATCTAGTTTCTATACTCTATCCCCCACTGAGGAGAGCAAACCAGCTTGAAATCAGCTGATCTGGGGGTGAGCAAATGAAAGAGGTAGTTAATTTCTGACTCTTTTTTCGTTTATGTAAAACAAATCTTACACTTGTTCCGCGGTTTTGGTATAGCGCCATCTTTTGGACATAAATAACAAGTGATAGCAGGTTACGTGATTAACTTGTTTTTGTTTTTCATAAATGTACCTTTAAAGTTTTCTTGCAATGATATATATTGCAGAGACTTTGATTATATGGTGATTCTGAACTGAGATCAGACCCATATAAATATCTGGCTTGCTAGGCTGAGTTTGAAGACTTTACCGGTCTGAAAAATTCACGCTTGCAATCTGATAGAAACGTTTTGCATAAACACTTGAGAGTCAGTGTTTTAGATCTAGTTTCTATACTCTATCCCCCACTGAGGAGAGCAAACCAGCTTGAAATCAGCTGATCTGGGGGTGAGCAAATGAAAGAGGTAGTTAATTTCTGACTCTTTTTTCGTTTATGTAAAACAAATCTTACACTTGTTCCGCGGTTTTGGTATAGCGCCATCTTTTGGACATAAATAACAAGTGATAGCAGGTTATGTGATTAACTTGTTTTTGTTTTTCATAAATGTACCTTTAAAGTTTTCTTGCAATGATATATATTGCAGAGACTTTGATTATATGGTGATTCTGAACTGAGATCGGACCCATATAAATATCTGGCTTGCTAGGCTGAGTTTGAAGACTTTACCGGTCTGAAAAATTCACGCTTGCAATCTGATAGAAACGTTTTGCATAAACACTTGAGAGTCAGTGTTTTAGATCTAGTTTCTATACTCTATCCCCCACTGAGGAGAGCAAACCAGCTTGAAATCAGCTGATCTGGGGCTGAGCAAATGAAAGAGGTAGTTAATTTCTGACTCTTTTTTCGTTTATGTAAAACAAATCTTACACTTGTTTGGCGGTTTTGGTATAGCGCCATCTTTTGGACATAAATAACAAGTGATAGCAGGTTACGTGATTAACTTGTTTTTGTTTTTCATAAATGTACCTTTAAAGTTTTCTTGCAATGATATATATTGCAGAGACTTTGATTATATGGTGATTCTGAACTGAGATCAGACCCATATAAATATCTGGCTTGCTAGGCTGAGTTTGAAGACTTTACCGGTCTGAAAAATTCACGCTTGCAATCTGATAGAAACGTTTTGCATAAACACTTGAGAGTCAGTGTTTTAGATCTAGTTTCTATACTCTATCCCCCACTGAGGAGAGCAAACCAGCTTGAAATCAGCTGATCTGGGGGTGAGCAAATGAAAGAGGTAGTTAATTTCTGACTCTTTTTTCGTTTATGTAAAACAAATCTTACACTTGTTCCGCGGTTTTGGTATAGCGCCATCTTTTGGACATAAATAACAAGTGATAGCAGGTTACGTGATTAACTTGTTTTTGTTTTTCATAAATGTACCTTTAAAGTTTTCTTGCAATGATATATATTGCAGAGACTTTGATTATATGGTGATTCTGAACTGAGATCGGACCCATATAAATATCTGGCTTGCTAGGCTGAGTTTGAAGACTTTACCAGTCTGAAAAATTCACGCTTGCAATCTGATAGAAACGTTTTGCATAAACACTTGAGAGTCAGTGTTTTAGATCTAGTTTCTATACTCTATCCCCCACTGAGGAGAGCAAACCAGCTTGAAATCAGCTGATCTGGGGGTGAGCAAATGAAAGAGGTAGTTAATTTCTGACTCTTTTTTCGTTTATGTAAAACAAATCTTACACTTGTTCGGCGGTTTTGGTATAGCGCCATCTTTTGGACATAAATAACAAGTGATAGCAGGTTACGTGATTAACTTGTTTTTGTTTTTCATAAATGTACCTTTAAAGTTTTCTTGCAATGATATATATTGCAGAGACTTTGATTATATGGTGATTCTGAACTGAGATCAGACCCATATAAATATCTGGCTTGCTAGGTTGAGTTTGAAGACTTTACCGGTCTGAAAAATTCACGCTTGCAATCTGATAGAAACGTTTTGCATAAACACTTGAGAGTCAGTGTTTTAGATCTAGTTTCTATACTCTATCCCCCACTGAGGAGAGCAAACCAGCTTGAAATCAGCTGATCTGGGGGTGAGCAAATGAAAGAGGTAGTTAATTTCTGACTCTTTTTTCGTTTATGTAAAACAAATTTTACACTTGTTCGGCGGTTTTGGTATAGCGCCATCTTTTGGACATAAATAACAAGTGATAGCAGGTTACGTGATTAACTTGTTTTTGTTTTTCATATATATATATTGTAACAGTAGAAGTAAGAATAAATGGTTTTATTGTAATGTAGCCTTTGGGAAATTAAATTATATAATGGCAATTAAAAGAATTACTCAAAAAACACAGGTCAAAACATTTATAATCTATTAATCAAAATTTAATATTATCCATCCTGACTTGCAACCATGTCTTATTAGGAATGCCATTGCAGAATGAGATGTTTACCCCATGCATAATTTATGCTATTTCTCCTTACCTTCATTACATTAATCCTATAACAATCACACTGGAACTACAGATCATGAGACAAATTTTGATTGTTATATTGTTAATAATAAAAAAGCATATGATGAAATTATGTTTAAAACTCTGCAGAATATTTGGTAAATTACAGATGCTTCCTCAAACTCAAAATAAAATAAATGACTGAATAAGAATGAGACCAAGGATTGCCCCATACAATAAAAATATAATTTTTATTAAAAAAAACATACATGAATAAAATACAATACAAATTAAATTAATGACTAAACCAAATAAGTAAATAAACAATAATTAAATAAATAAATACTTGATGCAACATTTTAAATGCTCTCTTTATTTATCATGAATTTTTTTATTTATGTTTTCATCCTCTAGAATTGTATTTATATATTTTTTTACAAAAATAAATAAATATATTGAAAATTATTTATATGAGCAATGAATAAATCTATGTCACAATACTGAAATTCAGACATACATAAAATATTAGCAAAACAATAAAATACATTATTTTGATCTTGCATTCAAATTATTGTCATTATATATTTGTTAATCATATATAATTTATTTTGGTAGTTTAAATATTTCAATTATGAACTTGAGCAAAGATTTTGTATGATTATTTCAAATTAACAACAAGAATTATGATACTTCTCATAAATTTCATGGAATGAATATATCTCCCAAATATTTTACAAAACATTTGCTTTGTCATGCTGTCTAATTTTATTATCTTTAAAAGGAAATCATCTTTATACTATCAAGAACATGCATACTTCTCACTTTTATTACATTTATCTTCTACTTAACATATAAAATAAATACTATTATATTCATCAGAATGACTAGTACTATCAAGATCACCATATAAGTAGTGTATCTGTTTTTCTAAGTTACCCAGCATACACATTAATGATTTGCTTAACATATGTATAAACGCTGAGTCTTGTTTCTCTAATACAAATTTAATATAACCTTAGATTTATCTTTTTTAATGATTTATTAAATAAATAACTAAATCAATGTATATAAAAATAAAATGCATACATCTGTCCAGTTTTATGAAATAACATTTATTTTACTATTTCAAAATTGGTATTTATAAGTAATATTTATTTCTTATATTTATCTACATTCATTTTAAAAACTATAGATAATATAAAAGTACAAAATTATAAAATGCATATACTTATTTTGAATTATCTCTTTTAAAAAATTATTTAGTTTCAAATGTATGTGTATATAAAATCAATGAAAACATTTTTTTTCTATCAATATTAATTTTAAATCACAATATAACAATACGGCTATCGTCTAAAACAGAGAATTTAAAAATAATCCAAATACCACTGCCAAGGGCTTTCAACTCATTTGAGTCCTTATCAAGGCTATATAACGTTATTAACAATAATTCTTCTCAAATCACATTCCATTGCAAAATAATCAAACTACTACTTCGGTTATTATAAAATATAAATCACAATATAACAATATGGTGATTGTATAAAACAGAGAATTTGAAATTCTGAAAAGGGATGAATTTTAGGAATATTGTTAATAATTTTTTATACAGCCTTGATAAGGACTCAAATGGGTTGAAAGCAGTTGGCAGAGTTGTTTTATATTATTTTAAAATTCTTTGTTTTATACAATAGCCATATTGTTATATTGTGATTTATATTTTATAATAACAGAAGTAATAGTTTGATTATTTTGCAATATTAATTTTTTAAATGTTACGCTTTGAATTAATTTTTTTTTTTTTTTTTTTAAAAAATTGTTTTTATTTTCTCAAAATATTTATTCAAGGAAGTGTATTACATTAATAAAACTGAAAAAGTATGTTGTAAGTTCATAGTTCAAATTTTAGGATGGTTTCAAGAGTAATAATGCTTGATATGATTAGTTCAGGAGTGTCCCTTGAAGTGATGATCAATGGGTTCCCATGGTCGAGCAGTGGTTAGGAGTTGTCCTTGAGTTTTTGTTTTCCTGGCAATATACATATGCTGCATTGAGTGTTTGATAAGATGTTGAACAGGTCCCAAGTGTCTTTGTATCTATTAGATTGTGCGATGCTTTTGTCTCTTTTTTCATCTTTGAAAGTAAGTTCAGAAAAAATTGTTGCTCATTTTGCTGAAGGAAATTATAAGTCTTATGGCATCTGACTAACCAACCTTAGATCAAATGTGATAAACAAAGAGAGCCTTATTATTGAGAATTGTTTAGTTGTATACTTTTTTTAAGTGAAATGATTGTATAATAATCTATTTTTGAGTTATCAAATATGATTTTTTTTAGACATTCAACCCCTGACATGATCTGATCAAGTGATCAAATGTCTCATCATCCCTTTTACAAAGGTTGCAGTTTGAATTAATTTTGAAGATTCCCCTTTTATGCTTAAGGAACCAGTTTGTAGCCATGGTGTTATTGTTAATTTTAATGGCAAGATCAAAGAATTTAGGTTCCATGTCCCAGAATTTAAAAAGCTTAGCTCTTCATTGATTTGTGATGTTTAAAGTTCCTTCAATAGAGATAGGTTAATTAAATAATAGGTGGTATGCATCCCAAACTTTTAATTTATTAATAAAGGCTTTGTCTGACAAATGTAAGTAGTTATTTAGGTGAGTGATTCTGGTGTCTAGTCAGTTAGGCTTAAGGGGTGGAGGACAATAAGTTGAGGGGACTGGGTTAATGATAACATCGTAGTTAAAGAGAATATTCTCGAATGCTACTCTTAGAATTTCAACAAATTTAACTTATTTTCATAAATCATATTTGAAAATAAAGAAAACAATAATAAGATAACATGCACATTTAAAACTGTTTAGTCCATTTTTCCAAAAGTATGTTTTTTTGTTTTTTTTGAGTCCATTTTGTGATCTGATAGTGAAGTTTCTAATGGCATTGTTTATTGACTGAAATAATTATTATTTGGATCAGGCTCTTTTAATATTTCATATATTGTTTTGATAATAGAATAATTATTAAACGAATTATAAAGTGAGAAGGACAAAGAAGGTATAAATTTTAAGATACTCAATCCAGTCTTCCAACTTTTTGGAAATCCAACCAATGGGAGATAAATAAATGTCTCCTCTTTTTTTCTTTTGTTCATATATTCAAATAAATAAATATGTCCTTGTTTTATAATCAGTTCTGAAAACATTTTTTTCACTACTATTCAATTCAAGAGTCTTGATTGTTCTTCCTTAAATTTCTTTTCTGCTTTTCTCATACACACACTATTAAAATCTAGAATACCAGCATTTGGAATAGCATTCTATTCAATGAAACTAATATTATAAATAAATAAAATGTTATACAGTCATATTTTTTAATAATAATAATAATTAATTACAATGATTCATTAATTAGGATGATTTTTTTATTTTTAGTTTTTTTTTATATATTAAGATTTATCACTAATACTATTAATATATTTTTTATAATATAATAAATAAATATATTGGTTTGTGTACATGTGTTTGTTTACATTTACTCTACATCTTTCATAACAGATTATCTATCCTTAGTCAAGATAAAAATATACTTTATTTTATTATTTTAATATCTATTAATTATCTATTTAACACAAGAATTATATTTTTCTTCTTCTTTTTCTTATGTACTGTTTTCTACTTTTATGTATCATACCATTTTCAACTTTCTTAAAAATTTTAACAATACTATTTTTTTATATATATCAAAACTTTATTTTAGTAATTTCGACTGTCCTGCAGTCATCATCAGAGCTACAATATCCAAATATATGATTAAACAATTAATACATTTATACACATATTCATATACACAATTAAATACTCAAATAAAACATACATTTTAACTTGACCATTATAAATAATCATTTTTTATTTTATTACACTTTACTCTTAATTAATTCTATTCCCATTTATTTTATATTACTTCATTTTATTTTTAAAAATTATTTATTATAATTTTAATTTTAAAAAACTTTAACTTTTTATTCTACTATTTAATACATATTATTGTCTTTTTACTTATATTATTAATCAATTCTAACCTTTTCTTATTTTAATTAAATATTTTATAATAACTATTAACTTTTTCCATATTTGTAATTTGTAATGTGGGAAAAGTTAATAATTATTATAAAATATTTAATTAAAATAAGAAAAGGTTAGAAGTTGATTAAAAATATAAGTAAAAAGACAATATTATATGTATTAAATAGTAGAATAAAATGTTGAAGTTTTTTAAAATTAAAATTATAATAAATAATTTTTAAAAATAAAATGAAGTAATATAAAATAAATATGAATAGAATTAATTAAAAGGAAAGTAATAAATAAAATGGAAAATGATTATTTATAATGGTCAGGTCAAAATGTATGTTTTATTTGTGTATTTAATTATGTATATGAATATGTAAATATTTGAAAACCAGGCATTTTTCACAAACCTAGAACTTAATTATAAATATAGGGATTTGAACTCAGACTTTCAAGCACCCACCAATTATCCACACTATCTCATACAACTGATACACATGATCACACAAATGTAGAAAAGATAAATAATTACCAATATACATATTTAATGCTAAACCAGCACTCATCAGTTGGTCCAGATTATCATCTCCCACACACACATATAATCAGTGCTCACATTATATTAAGATAGCAAATCTTCACACTTTAATGGACAGGCTTCAATCTACTCCAACCGCCAACTTTTCAGCCATCCATATCATTAAAAATCTGATGGAAATCCAAATCCCATGCTGATGCCAACATTATTGCCAAGCCCATGTTGACCTCAAGTCACTCTGATCCTTCATATATTGGACCTTATCCATTTAAATACATAAAACAGGGATGGGCAGGATACAATCTTATATGTAAATTTAAGCTCCAGATTTATGAAAAGTGCCTGGTTTTCAAATATTTACATATAAGCTTGTATCCTGCCCATTCCTCTTTTATGTATTTAAATGGATAAGGTCCTATACATAAGGGATCAGAGTGACTTCAGGTCAACATGGGCTTGGCAATAATGTTGACATCAGAATGGGATTTGGATTCCCATCATCAGATTTTCAATGATATGGATGGTTGAAAAGTTGGCGGTTGGAGTAGATTGAAGCCTGTCCATTAACGTGTGAAGATTTGTTATCTTAATATAAACTGAGCACTGATTATATATATATGTATGGGAGATGATAATCTGGACCAACTGATGAGTGCTGGTTTAGCATGTAATACATATATTGGTGATTATTTATCTTTTCTACATATGTGTGGATATGTGTATTGGTTGTATGAGATAGTGTGAATAGTTGGTGGGTGCTTGAAAGTCTGAGTTCAAATCTCTATATTTATATGAATATGTGTATAAAATGTATTAATTGTATAATCATATATTTGGATATTGCAGTATTGTTAAATTATTTTAAAAAGTTGTAATTAGTATGAAGAATAAATTATATTGATGTTTACAAATATTAATTCTTATTAAGCGCAATGTCAGCACGTAATACTTATAAAGCTAAAACTTTAGTACATGCGCCTTGAGTGCTTAATTTTAGCAAGAGAGACCTCTACAAATCATAACACGAGATTCGACTTTATAAAAATAAGAGGGACCCTCCTATCTCTAACCTATTTTTCTTAATTATATAGGCAAATCTAAAGCATTTTGATTTGGGAGCATGAAGCTAATAAATTCTTCACTGATTAAGTCCACTATTTCTATTAAACATTAACATTCGCAAAATCTTTCGATTTACAATGAGTCAATATTCAGATATTAAATTTAGAAATATTTTGAATCAATTTAAAGTTATAAATATTAATTCTTATTAAGCGCAATGTCAGCATGTAATACTTATAAAGCTAAAACTTTAGTACATGCGCCTTGAGTGCTTAATTTTAGCAAGAGAGACCTCTACAAATCATAACACGAGATTCGACTTTATAAAGATAAGAGGGACCCTCCTATCTCTAACCTATTTTTCAGTAGATTAGATTTGTCCTCAGCCAGCAATATACTCATTAAATTATTTTATAAATAATACACAAAAAAACGTTTTAAACTTAACAATAAATTTATTATTAAGAACATATTATTAGTAGCTTGTTAGTGCCGGTTGTATTACATAAATTAACTCAGTATTAATCATGCATGCATAGTTCTTTATAATTTTGAACTATAACACTGCATGTTCTTATTACAGTATTTTACTTTATATATGTTAATACTTCTCCATCAACTTTTCATTATAATGTTCTCTTCATGATATTTCACTGCTAGCGGATTGCTGGTTTGCAAGCACTATATTGCTTACTCACACACACATTACACACTGCATTGTTCTTTGGTTATTTAAAATAGTACATTTTTATGTGACTTCATCTTCTTGCAAATTAGCATATCAATATTATTGTTAAATTTGCATAATTTTAATATTGCACATATTATCTTTTTTCTAGAGTAAATCTTGAATGATTTTTATATTGATTAATGTTACATGCACATTCTTATGCAAGTCTATTTATTCTATATGCATTAGTGTTATACCATTTTTAGTCAAATTCCTCCTCTTCACTCTAAAAATAGGGTAAAGTTCAATTACAGGTGTAATCTTCTAATCTTGCGGTTTTTTTATGCACTCTAGCTTTTTTAGAGTAGTCTTCTTTTTTTAGAGAAAGATCTTTCTTCTTCATTCTGTGATTCACCATTTAATTCAGCAAGTAAATCCTGTAATTCTGGGCATAAAGACTTCTCTCCTATGTCTATTTTAGTATTAGTAGATGCACTCATTTAATTATTTTCATTATTTTTAGAGAATCATCAACATGAATGATAGCTGAACTTGTAGTTTTATTCTTTATATTTATCATTTCACAAAAATGGATTTTCAAATAATTAACATACTTCTTTAACATTTTCTGTTTTATTTATGCATATTTGCTTAGATATTAGCTTAGTTATAACTTTTGAGTATCCATTTTTTCTCATATCTCTTATTGGATAGATTGTCCTATATTAAATTTAACACTTTTGAATCTTATCTTTTTTTCTTCAATTTTGTCTGAAATTAATATAAAAATATGTCCTAAAATAGTGTTTCATTAAAGTTCTGCTGGAGTTTTCTTGGTTTCTGAATTCAATGTGAAGTGCTGATAAAACATTGCTGTAGTTAGTAATTTCATGTATATCTACATATTTTACTTTATTCAACATACATTTAGATGTTGAATGTTTTTCCTGCTAATTCATTTGATTTGGAGTAGTGCCATGGTATTAACAAATGCTGTATTCCCTTTTCAGATAGAAAATCTTTCAACTGTATTAAACAAAACCCTGCACTGTTGTCTATAACTATTATCTCAGGAGACCCATATGTTATGAATAGTTCATTTTGTACTTCTGTTATATTATCTGCATTGGTATTTTTGACCATTCTGTATCTGTCCATTTGGAATAGAAATCAATAACTGTAAGAAATATGAAATAGTCCTGTGTGATTTAAATGGATCCTTTCTCATGGATTTGTAGCTTCAGGACAATGTTTTACCTCCTTTATAGGTAACTTCACTGATTTTTGACAGGCTTGACATGTCTTTACAATTTTTTCAATATCAGTATTCATGTCCAGATGTACAAATGAGTTCTTTCATACAAACTATTCTGGAGTGTCCTTTGGGTAGCAATTGTGGCACACATTTCTTTGTTTAAGTTGAAATTAAAACTCAGTCATAAAAGTACATTCTTTACACATAAATGGATTTTCTTGAGTATTCCATATTTGTAGCATTGCATAGTTTGATCACATTTTTGGCCAGCCTCACTTGATCCAAGTGTTTACTAATTGGTATCCTGAATCATTTTCATCTGTTCTGCTACAATTGTACTGTTTACAATATTAGATTTTATAATATCTATAGTTAACTTTTGAAATACAGGACTTGCATGTGTTTTTATCTGGAGCTCTAGAAAGAGCATCTGCCTGTAGATAACTTTCCAAATGTGTATTATATTTCCAAATCATACAAAGCCAATATATTAATCCATTGCAGAATATATTGGCTAGTATAATTTGGAGCCTTTTTATTCTTTCCAAATATCTCCAATAGAGGTTTATGGTTTGTGAAGGTTTTAAATGAATGCCCATAAATATATTGGTGAATGTTTTTGCTGCAAATATTTTTGCAAAAGCTTTCTTATATGATTGGCTATAGATTTTTTCAGCTGCAGAGCTTGTTCTTGACATGTATGCAATAGGGTGTTTGCCTTCGTAAATACTGTGAGATATTACAGCATCTACTCCAAAGTTTGATGCATCAATTGTAATCACAACTTCTTGCTCTTTGCAATAATGTACTGTAACAATCCTGCTATTTGGCATAAAAGATAATCAAAATTAAAGTTAAGCACAAATTATAATAATCCTAAGGATATGAAAAGTTAATGCTTAATAATAAAAGATAACCTTGAAATTTATGCTTAAATCCAAATAATGATGAAACAAAATCGGAGTAAAGATATAATTTAATTTAATCATAAATCATATCAATAATCAGGTATAGCTATAATAATAAAAATATTATAGATCATTAATCACTCCTAAATAACTGAAGGGAAATCAGATCCTCTGGATTACAAATTTATTTTAGGTTTAAAACAGAGCACTATCCCAAAAATGGGAAATCCATAGGAGGATATTGTACACCATCAGTATTATTAAACAATACCACAACTAATTCAATAGAATAGGAACTTCTATCTCCCTAGCTATTATAAAGTTTAATTTATTATTTAAATGGTAAAATTTATGAGAGGAGAAATAGGAGGCTGGATTAATAAATAACAATTACATATTATTATACAATAACATATATAAAATATTTAAACATTATTATATTAAGTTACAAAATAGTAATAAATACTTAAATATTAACATCCTTCAGGTGATCACACATTCCTTCATTTGTTTGTTTTACATTATAAAGTCTATTCTGATATTTAAGATGTTGAAAATCAATGTAGAAACAGTAAATTTTTTGTTAGCTCTTTAGCTACTTCATGTTTTAATTTATTCAGATCATATTTCCTTAAATCATATTTCTTCACCTCTCCAAAAACAAATATTCTATAAGAGACTTTCAGTGAACAATTATTGGTAAGCATAATTTTTTTTAAACGTAGATTAAGCACAACTCAGAAATGGAAGTTGAAGTTGATCACATATCAGGCCAAAGATAAATAATCGAGGCTACATTGATCCAGGATAAGGAATTAGCCACCTTGAGACATAATGAACATTTTATAATATTTGTTTTTGTTCATAACTTGATTGTTTAATAAAAATAAACGTAAAGTTTTACTAGCAGTTTATGATAATTGTAAAGCAAAAACAGGCTAAATCACCTTTTTAACAAATAAATCGTATTGATCATCTTTCCAATCATTTTTTAAAAACTAATTTTATTACTTAAAATAACAAAAAAAAAATCAGGTCCAACTGATGAGTGCTGGTTCAGCATGAAATGCGTCTTAGGGGTTAACCACTCAACAGTACTAATAGTTGGTCAGATGTCAGCCACTCTTTTACTTTTATAAAACTCTCATAGTTCCCACTTACATCTCAATTTTTTTTTAAAAAAATAAATCATAAAAAGGGGTAGCTATATGAGAGTTTCCTTTCAGCAAGCTTTCAAAAAATATTTCATAAGCCTAAAAAGGCTTGTAATTCAGTAACATTTGTTGGCTTCAGGGCATTCTTAATTTCAATGACCTTTTCTGTATTAGAATATTTGTCTTTATATATTATAATGTGTCCCAGAAATTTAATTTCTTTTATTGATTATATACATTTTGATGCATTAAGCATAATTCCAAAATTATTTAACTTTTCACAAAGTGTTTTTCTACTCATTTTTGGTTCAGTAACTGTCAGAATATTGTCCAAATATGTTATAGCTCCATTTGTTCCTCTTAAGGGACTTTCCGCTTTAGGTTGGAAAATATTAGGTGCTATTGTAATTCCATACAATAACATATTGAATTTAAACAGGCCCATATTCATATTTATTGTAAGAAACTTGGCTGTATTAGCAGTAACTAAGATTTGGTGAAAGGCCAACTGCAAATCTAATTTGACAAAATAGGAAGCTTTCTATAGAGGATAAGCTTTTTTGCCATTACTTGATAGTTACTTCACATTCGTACATTACTAACCAGTTTTAAAATAATGACTATGGGTGTTATCCAGTCAAATTCTTCCATTTTTGTAAGATCATTTAGCACTTCTTCAACTTTAGGCTTAAGATTGAATGGGACCTTCCTATGTCTACAAAAGGCTTATTGTGCATTATCTATTAGTTTTATCTCTATCAATTTTATCTTTAACTCTACTTACTGGATTAGATTTAAAGAGCTGAAGGAATTTATTTCTTATTTCCACTTCTAATTGTACTCTTTTAGATGTTCCACTAAAAATTTGAGATTCTTATCTTCTGCATATAATGGTAAATTTTTTTTTATCTGTTAACTTTTACTGGTATTATCGGTATTTCTTTTATATTAATAGGATTCCCATTTATAACTGTAGTAACCAAATTTATCCGTTTTGATTTGTATCTTGTTAATCCATTTCCTATTAATGGCTATTGCTACGTCTAACTAATCTAAAACTGCACTTCCCATAAATAGAAATCACTACTAACAGTTAATAGTTAGATAATTTAATGAACGAACCTTAATAGTATTTTAACTATTTACATACATGCGATAATTTAACATAATAAGGCCCAAAGGTACACATAAATAATAAATTAGATCAGTACAACCTGTAAAAGTCCTAGTTGCATGTTCATATATTTGGAGGCCAGCTTTCCGTACTTGAAGTCACTGTGCCATAGGAAATGATCTGCTCCAATATATATATATGTCCATGTGCACAAGTGAAGCTCCAAGAATCAAGTGTCTTCTTGTTCATTAAATTAGTACTGAGGCATTTATTGTTTTAATTCCTGCAGTTGATTGGCTCATACTTCACTCAGGTTATTCTTCATTTTAATCTCCATACAAGAATTTACATTGTTATCTTTCTAATTTTAATTAATGACTTATTTTTATAGTTTATTGTTTATCTTATAAAGGAAATCTAAGGTTAAATTTTTTAAATTGTTTTATTTCATTAATGACATATTCTACTCTCATTAATTAGACTGTTATTCATTTTAGAAAATAATCTTTTTCTAATCTTAAAGTTATAAATCTTTTACTTACTATTTTAAAAGAACCAGTCTTTTAAAAGTTCTTTAATTTATTTAAACTTATAACTTTTTCTCGTTAAGTTTATACCTATATATGTATATACATTTAAGCATATACATACATATCATTATTTCCCCCCAAGTTCATCAAACTTACTACAAGTTTCTACTCACTAAGTGCATTCTCTGGAAATGTAGTTGTTTGAAAATCACAATCATTTTTATTTTCCATGTCTACACTATTATCTGGCTACCAGACATGACTAAGCACTAGAGATTTTGCTCTGCCAATGTCTTACTGACTATTATGCAGCCACTTTACTATGTGTTGCCTACCCTTAACTGGAATCAGCATACAATCGCCTTTCATAATGCAACCTTTGTGTACTGACAGTTGCTTCCAGGCATTTCATAGTTTTTTGTGAAGGAAACTAGGACATTTCTTTGGCTCATCTTCTCAAATCTGCTTTATAATCCATTGGTATCTATTGCCTTCAGCTATCCAATGAGCTACAATTTTATGTTTTATTTGTATGTTTTTGTACTTTGTTTCCTTATGTTTCTGGTCATCATGGATGTTCTCTGACCTGATTTTATTAATTACTGGCTGCTGGAAAGGTTTTTTCTCTCTGAGTATATTTATTTTATTCAGATTCATCTTAATCCCCTCAATGGGGTTATTTTCTTTTAGTAATTCTATATTTTTACTCCATTTCGCTGAACCAATTGCATCCTGAGGTTGATAGGGGCACATACTACATATAGTGATAGTACATTAATTTTACCCTAACTTTCATGTATTAGTGTTTCAACTACACCTTTTATTCTAATGGCGTTATCATTCGTATTTAACATCTTTAGATCAGTTTTTGGAATAATGAGTCTTTTTCTACACTTGGAAGTAACAGTATACCAATCACGGACTGATATCAACAATATGCCACTACCACTGTCCACTTCCATAGATATAGGCTGATCACACAGTTTTAGTTTTAACATAATTTTGTCATCATTGGTGGACATTTTTTTAATATTGGTATTGCTGAATTGCCTGACCCTGATATGACTGTTTATAACTCTTACTTTCCTTTTTGGGATCATTATGTTTTTCTTTACACATTTTCCCCATGTGCCCTCTTTTTTACAATTATTGCAGTGTTCTCATTTACGAAACAATTTCTGGCATTGTGACCCATTTTCCTACAGCAAAAATGTATAAATATGGTTTTGCTGTTGGCACTATTTTCATTACTTTTCGACCATTCTTGCTTTACGATTTTACACACTTCTGTTTGAAATTTGCTATTAATCTTGGACTCGGTGAATTTTTGAGATTGCTCAAGCACGAGTTCATAAACTATCCCACATTTTATAGTCTCTATATAGTTTAAATCACTTACAGCCAATAGTTGTTGTAAATTATCATTGCACATACCTGTAAAAAATTATTCCAGCAGGACTTTGTCTAGGAATGACCCATAGATGCAATTTTCTGCTAGAGATTACAAAGAGCACTATCATAATCTTTTATACTTTCATTGTAATCTTGGTTCTGAGCCCAGAATTGCAGTCTAGAGACATGCTTAAAGGGTTGGGGGTTAAAGTGGTTTGAAAAATGCTCTGTAATCTGATTGTATGTACAATCTTCAGGAGTTAGAGGTTCAGTGATCCTGTTGGCTATCTCAATAACTCCTTCCCCAACAAAACTTAATAATGAAGCAATCTTATACTTATCATCTTTAACTTTATTAATGAGTAATTATTTTTACATATTGAATGTACAAGTGCCAATTACTTGCCTCACTGACATCAAATCAACCGATTGCTACTTGCATTGCCTAGTCTTTTACTTAAATTTAACTTATTTTAATTAATGGTTCGAATCAAGACTGTGACTGCACCAATTGCTATGTCTAGCTAATCTAAAAGTGCACTTCCCATGGGTATAAATCACTACTATGTTAATATTTAGATAATTTAATGAATGATCCTTAATAGTGTTTTAACTGTTTACATAAGATAATTTAACATAATAAGGCCTGAAGGCATACATAAATAATAATTTAGATCAGTAAGATCTATGAGTCCTAGCTGACTGTTCATATGGAGGCCAACTCTCAGCACTTGAAGTCACTGTGCCATGAAAAACAATCTGCTCCAATATATATATATATATATGTCCATGTGCACAGGTGAAGCTCCAAGAATACTGTGTTCTCTTGTTCATCAAATTAGTACTGAGGCATTCATTGTTTTAATCCCTGCAGTTGATTGGCTCATACTTCCATCCGTCCACTCAGGTGATTCTTCATTTTAATCTTCACGCAAGAATTTACATTGTTATCTTTCTGATTTTAATTAATGACTTATTTTTATAGTTTGTCATTTATCTTATAATGGAAATCTAACTCGAATTCTTTTGTTTTATTTCATTAACCATGTATTTTACTCTCATTATTAGACTGGGATTCATTTTAGAAAATAATCTTTTTTTAATATTAAAGTTATAAATCTTTTACTTACTATTTTAAAAGAATCAGTCTTTTAAAATTATTTAATTTATTTAAACATGAACTTTTTCTCATTAAGTTTATACCTATATATGTATGTGCATTTGAGTATACACATATATATCAACTATCCAATCCTTTAAAGCGACGAATGATACTTCTTCCATACTATCAATTTTCATTTTAATCATTTCCCATTATTTTTTTGACATTTGCTGAATTTTTGAATACTCTTCCTTTTGATTTACTATTGGTTTATAAATCTATGTTAACAATTTTTTGTTTGCACCTACAAACTTTTGACAAATGACACATCTTTTTAAATTTACACATGTTTTTGTGTCCATTTTCCCTACAGTAATAGAAAATTAAGAAATTTTGTTTTGTGTTTTGTTTTGTGCATATGTCATTGACTTAATTTCATCTGGCATATTTTAAAATTATTTTGCATGTTCTAGAACAGTTTTGCGTGCTAAAAGAAAAACAAAGAATTACTTATTTGTGCCATGAAAGAAAGAAAATAATGTCTACCAGATTAAAAATTATGAAATCATTTTAATCACATGTATGCTATTTGTTATTTTTAAACAATTAATTGTCGTTAAAATACTTAGTGTTTGAAAATAAATTATCCTGCAGTCTTTTTATTTCACTTTGTACTACTGTTATAAAAATGCTTTATGAATTTCCTAACATTTAATTTTACATCCAAATTATATTTCATTTTATAATAGCTAATTGTGCTTAATGGTTAAGTTCATCAAGGATAATGTTTGCTTGAACCTGGGCAGAAATAATGTAATTAAGATTATTTGTGGATTTTACAATTAAATAATTTTGCAAGTGGAATTTAACAGCACCAAAACAGTAAAGTATATTAAATATTAACACTATTAAGCATATTAAATTCCATTTATTAAGAAAGAAATTGAGTTTATAGTTAAGTATAGAAATGTTTAACCTCATCAAATGGTACTGTATATTCTCTGATCCTAGAAGAATACACATTATATTCCATCATCAGTCAACCATTGATCTCAGAGAACTCATGAAATCATTTGATTCCACAAATCCCATGACTAATTGTTAGGCATATGCATGCTTCTGCATCATGATTACGATTTAATTTTAATGTTTAGATTAGGATTATTGATTATATGAAATACTGCCTTATTCAATGTTATTCTAATAGTGTGTTGATAATCCATGATCAGTATACCTGAATATATCTTCTTTAGAGGTTCACACTGATCAGAAGATAGTAGTAAAATAATATTACTTCATCTAGACCTTACACTCCATATAAATCTAACTGATTCCACTACTATATATATATTTGATACATTTATTTTTGTAATTGTAGCATGCTTTAGATACATAATATTTTATTCATGATGTAAATCAAATGGAATCATAGTTACAGTTTAAACCAAATATAAATTGAGCTATGACACTCCTACAAATTATACTATTCATTACAATGATTAAGTTAAAAAGAACTGATACTTTGATCAATATTTTTTAAAATGGCAGAATTCAACCTTCTTTAAGTTAATTTTATTTTTTAATATTTCTCATATGGTTCTGATTTTTATAAAACTGAATGTGTGGCCTTGTTTCACAATTAAGAAAAATAGAAGTGTGTCTAGAGTTAGTCTCTGATCTATTATATTGATATATGTTGAGAAATTCTTGCTTATAATTTTGCCTTTGTTTCATCCTAGAACATTGAAGATCAAGGGCATTGTAACATTAAAAGGAATAAATCATTTGTTTTCCTAAAGGTTTGTGATGATAGTGTTTTAGTTGTATTTACATGTTGGACTATTTCCATCATTTAATATGAGTATTGATGTCTTTAAAAAAATTTAACTTTATTTAAATATTCCAAATACATTCAACTGTTAGTAGTGAAGCTGTACATGTATATAGCCTTAGATATGTGTGCTTTACCATTCACTGTTTATTTAACCACAGACCATAAAGACAAACACAGAAAATAGATATTAAAATAAATGATTAATGATATATATGCATATATAATATTAAAACAAACTGTAAATTATTATGGAAATTTAAATGTATATAATTTAGAAATTATAGGGAAAAGTTTAAAGTAAAATAAATTATTTTTTTTATCAGCAAATATAAAAAAGTATTGCATCAGCAAATAAAGAAATTAGCTAATGCACAAAATAAATTAAGTAAAAATTTAACTGAAGATCCATTAAGAAAAATGAGGTAATATAAAAGTGTTTGTTGTCACCTAAATAATAGTTTAAAATCATATGATGCTTCTAAGAGTCGATAAACAATGGAAGCGTTGGTAGACTTCAGTTAATTAATTAATGTAAAAAAAGAGTTAAAAGATATAAATATTAAAATTTTTCTTTGTTCTAACAATCATCTTCTTGTTCTAAAATCTGGACTGATATGTAAATGTCTGTATAAGTCATGCCTGAGTAGAGAAGTTTTCCTCCACCCTCCTGTGTATGTTTTTGGGGGGTGTTCTTGAGATGAAGCCCAGCAGATTGAAGAATCATGCTTGATAACTGCCTAGCTTTGCTATCAAAAAGAAAGACCCATCTAAAAGGAAACATAAGCACAGACATCCATGATGTAGACTGTAACAGCCATCAAGAAAAAATGACTGCATTATGAGGCCTCTAAAAATGGGCTCTTAATTTGCCACCCTTATAAAGCATAATCCATATATATGTGCTTCTGAATTACCAATAACTTTTATCTTTGTCGTTTTTTTAATTATTGTTCTGTTTAATATGTATTTACTAATTTTACCTTACATGTATTTAAAAGATTAACGTATATATTCTAGCAATCAACTAGTTCTGTTTCTCTTCTTGCAATATATATTTCGACATATCATTAGCATACATACAAAAGCAACAAATTTTGTTATTTATTATTTTATTGGTAATGTGGAATATATATATATAAGGTAGGACTGGAAGATAAAGTTTAAAACTTCTATTTTTATTTTCCCTCAACCTGCTATATAAAGACGAAAATCGTTTCTAAATAATTGGTAAAAGTTATTATTGATTTGAAAGATTTCCGTCAATTTTCTCCCACAGTTGTTTTTTTTTCCTTAAATCTTTTTAAAAGTGAGAGAAAAAGAATACATTGCCATTTAATTTAACTAAACACTATATTCGTGTTATATTTGCACTAAGAATGATGTTCATATCACGGATATATGTGTCTATCTAATTTATTGATTTATATTTTTTAGCAAAGTACCTCGCAATTATTATTATACATATGTATACTTAATCAAATCAAATGCTTATTAAATAAATATGTATAGGGAATGTGGAATATATAAGCATCTGTTATTTTTTTGTAATAGAGGGAGGGGTATAGTGTGATCTTTTTATATATTTATATATTCAGTGTGATCTTTTTATATATTCAATATTCGTTAAATCCATGTGCGATAAATTAGTTAAATAATGATAATTCTTGATTAATCAGGCTTCAAATAAAATCCTGGTATAATACCCACAAATTAGTTAATTTAATGACTTTAAGAGGGTTTTTTTTATTATTGTATAATGGATTTTTTTAGCATAGTAACAAAAGGGATCGTATATCTATATTAATGTTAATAAGGCCTTAATTTTTATGGTCATTTGACGCATTCCCAATGCTGTAATACTTAGTGATTATATCATGTCTCTACATTCTTTTATTGCTTTTTCAAATTACTTCATCGAGCCAGCTTGTGAATACTGGATATATCAGTTGCCTGGAATAATGAATCCTGTTAAAGAGGCAGCGAGAAGAAAAGGTTCCTTTCTCTAATAATCAATTAGAGGTGAAATAATTATTCATTAAACAAATTAGCATCATGATGAAGACTATATTTTAGAGACACACATTTAAATATATACATAATCACTGAGTACCACACTGATTCTTACCGTTTTGTCTTACAATTATGCTTGTTGATGTATGATCTGTTTTGCTATGCAAATCTATTGTTAAAGATTCATTGGGGTTATATATATATTAGTATAAATGAATCTATGTTAAAGTCCGTCTCCAGTTTGTTTAGCCAATTTAGATGTGTTAACTTTACTATGTTCTCACACCATAAATTAATTTCTGCACTTCCTCTCTACTCAATTAAATTCATCCATTGGTTTAATAATGGATCTCAAATGTTTTGTTTTTCTTTTATTTCAAAATCTGTAAGTACAATTGAATGTTATGTATGTACATGGGTACTTTCTTGTTATTTGTAAATAATTTCATTAAATGAAATATAGATAATTTTATACTAACAATAAACTACAATTTATAATAGTAACAAAGTCGTATATGTTCATTATTATTTTATGTTTAAATCTGATCATCACATACTAGGATTCCAAAGAGTCTTGTCTCTATCTGACCATTGGGCTGCATTAAAAAAATTAACTCTTGTGAGGTTAAGGAAGTGAGTCACTTGGTTATTTCTCATGTGATTGGATGTATAGCCTAAGCATTTTCCTGTACATGTGAGTTTTTAGAAATCTGTAGTCTTGATTTTGCCATAAGAGAGTCTTGTCACAAGAACACCTAAAAATGCCAATTTTTGTTCATGTTCTGATCTTATTGTGAATTTAATTGAAGGTTATATGTTATTGATGTGTTTCCAAAAAGTTTATAATAGTGCTTCACCATATGGCCATACAAAAAATGTACCATCCACATAGCAAAGCCAAATTTTAGGTGGATATGGAGTTCTTTTTATGGTTGTGGTTTCAGGTTCTTCCATATGAATATTGTTAATTAGGGGTGACAATAGTGAGCCCATAGTCATTCCTTGATTTTGATGAAAGAATTAGGTGTTAGATTAAAAGTAGATTGTTTTATATAGAATGTTAATAGTTCCATTATACTACCAATAGGAAAAGTTGTTTTTATGAGCTATTATCACCATTTAATCTTTTTCTTTACATAGTATATTTGTGAATAAACTTTACTCATCAAAGCTTATTACTATATCACTTCTTACCATTTTCATGTTCAAAACTCACACATACAGGAAAATACTTAGCTTTACATCCAATCACACCAGAAATACAAAACATGGAGTTATACTATCACTATGGAACAGAGCAAAATAGTTTGTTCAGAAACCAGAAATTTAAAAAAAGAAAAGATCTATATAGAAAAAACTCTTATGAAAAACAGTTATCAATCAACTGTTATCAAAAAAACCTTAAATAGATAACAAAAAGAACCATCAAAAGAAAAAACAATTATTGGTACTGTAGTGTACCTATATATACCAAAATCAGCAGACAAATTAAGGAAAATCTGCTATCAGTGTAACATCCAACAGCTTTCCAGAACCATTCCACATTATGAGGAATTCTCGTATCTACAAAGCCTAAACTTGAAATGCTGAAAAGAAAGAACTGCATCTATAAAATACTATGAGAATGTGAAAGAACATATATTGGTGAGATCAGTCATTCTATTGAAAAGCACTTGCAAAAATACAAACTGAACATTAGAAGAGAGAAAACCAGATGTTTCTAAGGTAGAAACCATGTATGTATCAATAAACATATTGTAACGATCCGGAGAAGGTGCCTTAATGTAATCTGCACTACAGGGCGCCATCTAGGCATTTGAACCTAGAAAAATTTATAAAGTAGGCAGATACGTAAGTCAAAAAAAATTTTTTTATTTTTTTTAAATTTTGATTCCGGTCATTAGCCCAAGTCACTAGCTCAGGGAGTAGCAGAGATTTAGTAATATAATATCTTATTTAATTATATTTCAATATTAAAAAATAAATAAAATAAGCCACTGCCAGAAATTAACATACAAACATTTATTAATGCACATATATAAGATTTAAAATTATTTTAGCATCAGTTTACCTTTTAAAATTTAACTTACATTTTTAACTTTGATTTTAATTTACATTTTAATTTTTACAACTTTACATTTTAATTTTTTATAAGTTCGCACAGAGGAGTTTATAAAAGTTTGTTTTAAAATGTTGAGTATAGATCGGTTACATAGATTACAATGGTTAAAAACATTTCAAAATAAACATAAATGATCAAAATATAAAATCATTGATACCGACAATTGCAGAGGGAAATTTATAAGTAACCCAATAGTATTCACCATAAGATACTTGCATTGTCACCAATAACTTAAAAGACATCTGAATAAATACATTATAGATACTCACCATAAGGTATCGTTATTTATCAAATGTCTATATATTTTGATCAAATATGAAAATCCAAAACATACTTAACCGATAACCAATTCATGCAAGCGTCTATACACAACTTAAATTTAATGCATTTTTATTTAGGGTCAAGTATGAATAGACTACATAGATTTGCATTTGAAAATAAAATATTCTATCCCTATTTAACCATAGGCTAAAATTCGCAGTCAAACTGGCATCAATTCATCTGATATATCGATGTATTCAATGTAATACGGAATACGGCAGCACCAAAAAGATTAAGAGAAGACATTGACTCTCGTCAGATAGGAATATTACATCTATCTAACGAGAAGAACAATAAAAAAAACTCCATAGAAAGGAACTGCATTCTCCGTTTTATAATTTCTTCCATAAGCAAACGGGTGAGTGCGGCGTATATATAAACGATTCTGCCAGTAGCGAATCTTCGACTACATCTACTAACTACATCAATATATCCAATCCATTGAGCCAATTTAATGACACAAATAACCTAAGATTACCCTCCCCTAATATAACTTTACAAATCTATACAGCCATTCACGCCTGACTTAAGTTTAACATTGATATATTTTAATTTATCGGAAAACAGAAATCATAAATAAACTTAAAGAACAAAATTAAATAAATGGAAATGATTTTAAATAAATAAATAAAAAATACATCAAATAACATTATTAATAAAGAATTTAGTTTGGTCAGATAGGATTCTATTGCATTATTTACTAAAAAGTTTTAAAATTTAGAGTTCTTATTGTTTCAAGTGAATGTAAAGTTCTTACGATTTTTAAAACGTCCAACTTTATCCATTGCTTGCCATGAACGTGAATTCCCACACCATTCTAAGATTGGTATTCTGTTGGCCGGTTTATTTATCCATCTGGAGGTTTTGGCTTTAACTGGTCCTCAATGTAGAAAACGATAGTTCATTTCTCCTTTCTTAGCAGAACTGAAAGGATTGAAGAGTGCGTTTTTTCAATCCCTTCTTCACCTCCGCACTAACACATATCTGTCACATCTCTCAATAATAATCCATCTAATAATTTTCAAACTTGTCCTTTTATATTAATTTGAAGGATTGAATTTACATTACGTCATCGATGAGATGGTCTTTTCGCTGAGGTCCGATTCCATTGCTTTTCTCTTCATTGGCTATTAGTTTCTATTGTTTTCCTATCTGACCGATGCTTTTACATTTAAATGCCCAAGGCTAGTTTACATTTAACTAATTAAAACAATCATTTAATTAATAAGACAATCATTTCCATTTTCTAAGATTCTAGAAATCAATCATTATTTCTATTTTCAAAAATATCAAATCTTTATATCTTTACTTTTTTACAAAAAAATTACTTTCAAATATTTTTATTTTTTAAAAGTTTTTAAAGTTGTCCATCATGCGATTTATATATACGTTAAACAGTTTTTAAATTTCAGTTTTTAAGTTAAGTTTTTTTTCTTTTTAATAAATCAATTTTTATTTATGATCTTTTATTTTAATTTTAAAATAATGTGATGGGATATTATATTCCATTACAATATGTTCAATTGGGAAAATATAAAAAATATTGGATAGAGAAGAAAAGGTACAAAGAAGAAAATTTAAATACTGCTGCTCACATGACAATGGCAAACAATCCCATAAGTCAACCGAAAATGACTATACATAATGTATGGAAACCACTAATCAAGTTTGCTCTTAAAAAAAGTGAAGAAATCAGGAGGAACTTCATAAATAAGTATAATAAATTTCTAATGACTGTTGCCTTTGGCAGGATGGCTCAGTTGGTTAGAGCATTACCTTAAAATTCAATACTCAAAGAATCTAAGGGTACAGGTTCAATTCCCATACTAGTACTGTCACTAGTCAGGCCAGCAACACCTGAAGAAAAGGGGAGAATAATACCTCTCGAAACCTTGTGCATATTTTAACATGTGTGCTATTATTAATAGTTGAATGTATTTGTATGTTTAAATACAGTTATTTTTTCTAAAGACATTCAATGCTCAAATTAGATGATGGAAATAGTCCAAATTACAAATACAAATAAATCATTTGTGTTTCATCCATAAAATGAACCGATTTTTTTAATTATCTATCTTTTTAAAATACTTGAGAATTAAAAGGCATATCAAAATCATTTATATATGGGTCTTTAATATTTCTATGCATTGAAAAGGACATCCATGGAATCCAAGCTTTATCTTTATTTGTATGACAGGAGTCCAATTCCACAACATTATTAAATTTACTTAAATATTTATATTGCACATTTTTTTAGTAGCCTATTTTTTAAACATTTGTAACATAAAATTCTGTTTTCTAACTACTTCATATTTTAATAAATGATAGTTCCAAATTTTACAATCATATATTATTGGAAGATTGAAGAGAAAATGGATATAGTTGCATTTTTATATTGGACTATTTCCATTATCTGAGTATCGAATGTCTTTAAAAAAATTTAACTTTATTTGAATATTCCAAATACATTCTAACAGTTGAATGTATTTGGAATATTTAAATAAAGGTAAATTTTTCTAAAGACATTCGATACTCACATTAGATGATGGAAATAGTCCAATAAAAACATGCAACTAAAACACCATTATCACAAATCTTCAGGAAAATACTAAGATGGATATAATCTTGAGTATTAATGAATTTAGAAATCATAATCAAGAATATTTTAGCTTTGAACTATCTATTTGAAAGTAGATTTCTTATTCACATGCTTTTAATCCAATCTAATAGACTGCAGCATTCACATATTTTCTATAGAGAATTTCTAAAAATTTAGCAGTAGTTGAATTAATTTTTCCTCAACCCTAATTAAAGGGAGTCTGAAAGTAATTCCAACAATAGGAAAATCCATTGTCATGCATTTGCATGGTATAACAATTCATCTTTAAATGTTGCCATTAGATCATAATAAATCCTGTTTAGGTAATCTATTATAAAGCTTATTTTGTGATCACTCATTTTGTTTTTAAGCATTAGATTATAAATAATCTTAACAGAAATAACTCTGTCTATTGATTAGAAGAGTTTAAATACATAAAACAAAGTCATTTCAAAATTCTGATGAATATTTAATTTTTTGATTTACTTTCTTAAAACGAAATGAGTAAATTAATCGTTAAGATACTACAATTCAAAATCCTTTTGAAGACACTGTAAGATTATTTTACGTTGTTTATACATACATACATATATATATGCATGTCTATGAATTAAGTAATATTAAATATTTTTATCAATTAATCCTCTGAAGATCATTATCATCATTATTTTTAATCATCAGTTTGCTTTAGAATGAAAATCTCCAACTTTAATTAATTTTTTCTGATCCAAAACCACTCTTTTGTATATCCTTCTGCCAAACTTTTATTTCTTCCATCCATCTCACATGATCTCTTTCTAGGTAATATACAATTTTGTGGTATCCAGTTTAAGATTTCAACTGCTCATCTATTATTGTTTTTAGCAATATATACATCCATGTCTTATTTTAGGCTTTATGTTTTCATTGATGTCAGTGTTATCTTATTGTTCTCCCTCCAATATATTTTGCTTTAAGTCTTTTGCTTTGCCAGTATACTTCTCTCTACACTTTATTATGTGCTCTGAAGTATCTTCATTGTTCTTATAAATTTCTAAGTCTCGGATCTATATGTAAGAAATGGTAAAATTTATCTATTAACAATTATCCTTCCAAATGCATATACATTTTTTCTTTTAATATTAGCTTATTTCTACCAAAAGTACTTCTTAATTCTATGATTAATTTTGTCCATTTTGCTTTCATCTTCACTAATAATCTTATCAAGGTATTTTGTATAGAAGATTTTTTCTAATTAATGATTATCCATTTTATTTTTCCATAAAAACTGTTGAATAAACAGTACTTTGGTCTTCTTCTTAGCAGTTATTCTTTGATGCTGTCATCTGATAACCGTTTCAGGTTTTTCTGAAATATTATTTTCAAAACAATCACATTTTCAAAATCTAGATGATTTAAATAATCTAATTGAATATTTAATTTTTGATAGCTTCTCATTTTAATTCATAAAATACTTTTTGTAAAAGTGCTACAAAAGTTTTGGTGGTATGGAATAACCGTAATCTTCTTAGTGGTACCACAAAATCTAATCACTGCTATTGCATTTTGATAAGTATTGTTCAGAATATGCTAACAATCAAAACAATATTTGATGGTCCAGACCTTTAATTGTTATGAAATTGGTTATAGTATTTAATGCTTTTTCATAATTTACAAACTCAAATCATCAAGAAACAAATACTCATTAATTTTTTCTGTACTTCAATATGATCCATTGTTCTAAAATCACTTTTAAAACATTTTTTTTTTTTTTGGATGGTTGGAATTGAAAATTCACAGTTGATTAACTACAATGATCTTAGTAAATTTTGTGTTTAGATTGATAGATTTGCAATTTCTAATATTTTTTTTTTATTTTTCTTAAACATTAATATCACTACCATAGTCTTTCAAATTTTTGGTACATCTTTAGCATTTAGACATTTGATATATAGTTTAATTAATATATTTTTAAAAAAATTTCTTCAACTGCTTTTTTCAAGATATGAATAATAATTTCACTATTTCTTGTAGCTTAATAAATTTAACTCCATATATTACATCTTCATTTAAAAGGCTTGGCAATTCAGAAAATACAATTGTAGAGATTACTTTGTTTTGCTAATCTTTATTACTCTATAAATCATTTTAGAATTCTTCCTTTCACTTCATTAAGTCCTCACTTCTTTTAGTAATAGAAATGCAAAAGATTATTAAAATACTTCATGTAAAATATAAATCAAATGTAAATTGGATCTATAAATTGCATGTAATTATATGAAGTTTTTGCTTCAAAGACAATTTAATAATAAATTCAACATTTACAAAAATCAATACTTAGTGTTCCGTTTGTTTAATGATAATTAGAACAGAAAAAATACAATCATTGAATCACAAAGGCCAAATTTACAAATGAATATTAATAAAAAAGTTAATTGAAATTGTAGTATGTTACTATATTTATAATTTGACAAAGACCACTATAGGTATATCTAAATTAAAGTAGAAACAAAAAATGTATATACCATTCTTTTAATTTATTTTTTTAATTGACAATTTTTTGAAAATAAAAAATCATCAGGCAAATACGATTCTCTGGTTCATTGAATGCATAAAGATTGCATTTAAATGTTTAAACAATTTCAGTGCAGAAATAGATGTCAAAGTTTATGGAGCACAGCTCTATTCTGTCATCTTTGATGCATAAAACATTTAATACTTTATAAAAACAATATTTAAATATTTGTTAAAATAACCATATATTTATAAATGATTGTTTATCTTTGCTAATTAAAAAAATTTATGATTACTGAAAGTGAAAGTGGTCACTCGATTAAATACATCTAATATAATAATTTTAATTTCATATACATTTCTAATATTGCCAAAATATTTTTTAATAAAAAAAATTAAATATTTTTTTTTTTTGTAAAATATTAAATTTTTTTACTTTTTTTTTTTTTTTTTTGAAGATTATTAAAAATCAGCCATATTATAAAAAAGAGGTACAAAATTCTAAACATGATTGTTACTAAAACAAGTAAGTATTTAAAAAGTTACCATAAAGACAAAGAATCTTATTCTATTTGTTTAACATTTGCACAGTATTTCTTTACTTCGCAACATTCTTAAAGTAATAATTTTATAGTTGGTGTATTTTTCTTGTGTTATAGAATTTTATTTGAATTATTGCAAAAAAAACAAAGAACAAAAGACAAGTGCAATAAATTCATGAGCAATTTTATAATTATTTATTAACCAATCAATCTCATGTTAGTTAATGAAGACCTTTGATGCTTGTTTACCTCAACTGATATTTTATCATGGCTTAACATAAATATGTATAAGTCTTTAATTAACACTTTTAAATTATTAAGATTCAAATTATTTTTTTGTTCATATGATGATGATAATATTTATGTCTGTTCTTTTATTTTATCTACTTTCTATAAATAAAATGATAAGTGAAACAGAAATAGAACCAAATAATGCGGAGTTCATTAAAAATCCCGGATGTGAGTTTTTCGTATTTGGACACTGTTAGAAAAAATAACAAGCTATTGTTAAAAATCTTGCAGAAATCTGTAATTATTATTATATTTATCAATTTCCTTCTGAAGTCTTTATGTAGGTAACAGAAGTGATAATTTTATCTAGCACTTTAGATTACAGTTGAAAGTTGAGAAAAGCTTAAGATATTTGAATTGTTCAGCATTTTTTTTAATCTTTGGAAAAAGCAACTATCGGGTTGATAAAAAAAAAATCTTTATTATTACATTCTTTCAGACTTTCCTAATTTTTTTGGCATTAAAACTTCTTTTAGTAATAGAATTTAGAAATAAACATCTCCCTAAATTGTTTTGCAAAAAAATCATGAAGTGATAATTTTATGTAATATGTTAAATGGGGGAATTTTTAAATCCTGTATATGTGTTTGATGTCATTCTTTTCTAATTTTATCCAATATTAATGGAATACTGTTGAAATTTCAAAAATGTCCTATATATATATTGTATGGAAAGAAGTGCTAAAAATAAATATTTTTCGTTAAGCTCTGTCAAAAAGGTGTGGGTGAAGGGAATAAAGTCGGGGGAAATTGGATACTGAAGGCAACATGGCCATACCCCCTAGTTAAATATAAAATTCATTTACAACTACTGTAGTATGTCATAAGTTTTAGGCCTAGTTTTCTTTCTTTTTGCTCTTTAAGTTAGTAATAGGAATTTAAACTTAATATAAAGTCTTCTATGCTTTGATATTTGTTATGAAATAACATATAAGAAATACAAAACGATAAAACATTAATGTTCATATTTTTTTACATCTATCATAAAAATGAAAACTTTTAAAAAATCAGAAAGAAAATGACTTTACTTTTTAAATATTAAAAAATAGTGAAACACTTTTTAAGTATGAAATTTAATAATATTAAAGTTAATAATTATATTTTAAATCATAATTTTGTAATATCTTACATTCAGTAAAATTAACTTCTCATTTTTTTTTAACTTTATTATATTGTGCCTTCTTTAGTAATTTAGAACATATTTCAAAAAATTAGTTTTAAAATAAATTTAATAACCTAATTTTATTTTTATTAAATGTTATCATTTTTTAGTTTGGGGCAGTAATAGAATGATGAATTATGGATCTCATGATTTATGGATCCAATTCTGTCAGAGTGTGAACTCCTGTGATTATTTATATTTTTTGATTTTTTTTAATAATTTAATATTAAATAGAATAAACATATAGATTAATTACTTAAAAACTAGTATGAAGATTTGGATGAAACCAAATTTTTTGAAACTAATAAGTGATTTTAAATATTTCAATAACTTAGATTTTTAATTTATTTAAATATGATTTAATTATTATTAACAGCTTTATTAAAATTTTCTGAGCATTTTTTAAAGTTTCAAAGATATTTAATTAATGTGAAGGTTATTTTAGTCATATTAAAGTAAATTTTTTGATACGTTTTAAATTAATGCTAATTTTTTATTTATTAATTTAATTGCTTCAATATTTATCTCAATTATTCATTTTAATTTTTATTTATTTATTTATCTTTTCTCTATTGATTTGAACTACATTTGAAAAAGAAAAAAAGCTAATATATTTATTAAAATTATTAATTGATTAAACAATATGTTTGACATGTTTTTTTAAACATACTTTTATCTAAGTGTAAATAAAGCTGTTATTTTCAAATATTCACTTTTTAGTGATGACTATAATTTGTTGTAACAACAAACAAAAACCTAATTGTTTAATAAAATGTTTAAAACAAAAAATCTTAATTTTGAATTGAAACCTAAAAGTTTTAATAAATTAATAAAGATAAATACATATATTAACTAACAAATATATTACATGCTAAATCACAATAGGCAAATAGAACAGGCTATCTTCACAAATTTGTATAAATAAAAATAGTATGGTCATAGTAAGATCTACAATTAGAAATATATTAGTAATGTCTTCCAAGCTACATCTTAATAATCCTGTACTTTCCCTTCTCAAAAAATGCCATTTTAAAATTTATAATACCAGGTAGCATTATTATATTAATGAAAAAAAGCTATCAGAATTGGTATCAGCATGTTTCAGTATTATCAACAAGGACCATAAATAGTTCATCTTATAAAAGTAAAAATATTCTGTGGTATATTCCCAAAAATACGAATCATCAGTGGGCTGAAACAGTCCTTCAAGTCTACTCTTCCATCTACAAAGTAAATAAAAAACTTAAGAATATATTGGGGTAAAATCTAAAAATTATTGATATATAAATTGGCTTATGGTTTAAACATAAAAATGGTATATAATTATTTAAAACAAAAAATTTTATTTATATTTTTAATTTCTGTTCACAATAAGTAAATTGTAAATTAAACATATATTTTAATTGATTTAAATGTTTATTTATATTTTACAGTGGGACCTCATAAAATCTAAAGAAATCTTATTATACATCAGTATGTTAATCCTTAACTTGGCTGGTCTAACAGGGTTATTTGCATTTGGAAAACTTGAAGAAAGGTAAAACAATTTTTTTTAATAAAATTAAATAATCAAATTATAATAAGTTGCTGAGTAATATTTTAAATATAATTATTCACTGTTAGCATAATTTACAGACTACCCATTAAATAGAGCTATATAATACCAGTGATTCAAAAAATAACTAATTGATAAAAATAAAATGTATATACTTATTTTTAAATTTATAGTTACAGGTATATATTAAATAAAATCAAGAAAACATATTTAACAATAAAAATAATTTATTTATATAAAAAAAATTAAAATAGAAATTTTGTTGATGAAAAATGTGTTGCGTAAATGTAAATCTATGATAAATAAAATTCCAGAAATAAAACCGTTCCCAGTTGCAAGTTTATCAAATAAAAGCAAGAACAAAGTTGTGTATTAAATAAAAGACAGCAAAAAATAGGTAAAACTATTATCAATTCTGTCTGATATAATTCATTGATATTGTTTCCATAAACTCTGGAAAACATCACACGAACACCATTCTTTATCCTTACACAAGCATCCCTATAGGGATTGTATGCACAAAGTGTCATGCATCCATTGATTATTCTGGCTTGCACTGAGTGGCGCTACTGTATGGAGAGTTTTGCCTCTGTGAACTCTGGAAAAGATAAGTAATTTGTTTTCTTTTTTAAAAATTTTTATATTGTGCTTCGTTCCCTGGACATATCGGAAAAACTGAACCCCATCTTGTATCTCCAAGTCCAAGAATAAGGCCAAAACCCCTTGAGACTTATATTGTCACCTGAGATAGCTCCATATGGGAATCACTCCAGGAAAAACCAGCCCATTATAGCTCACTGCAGACTCTTCTTTGTTAATTAGGCCGATTCTGCCAAAGTCTGCAGACATAAATTGGTCTTTTCTTCTTCAATGATCTTCAGAAGCACCTTTTTGGATCTGTGACTGGATCACATAAGTATGCCATCATGTACGCACCATCCTTTTTGTTCTAGTTTCAAATAAAGCCTATGAATATCCATAAGCCATAATGTTCTGATCCTACTAAGCAGATTTCTTTATATTTATTAATATTTTCATGTGCGCATCTTTTTGCAACACAATTATATATATTCTAAATTAACTCCCCCACACATATTTCTTACTCAGCATAAGCTGAGATGCCTCCATTTATTAGTGATACTCATATTTCAATAATAAAATAATATTTATAAAGTAAATTCGGTCAAGTGCTATATTTTGTTCTTCTTTCTAGGGGTGGATTTAAGATTCATTTACATACTCGAATAGCACTATTAAAACTGTATTTGTAGATATTATTGTTTATCGATTATTGGCATATAATCAGCTGCAACAAAAATAATGAATCCCTTTGTAACTTCTTAAAATATAAAAGTAAATCCTGTGTTATATAATATAAAGAGGCCAGTGATGACTAACGAAGAAATATAATAACTCCCACATATTTTATTTAAATTAATAAATCATACATATATTCTAACTTGCCGAATCATTGTTTCTTTTATTTAAAATGTCATATTTTGATTAATAAATTATGCTTGCTATGACTAGATGATCTCTTGCTAAACCTATATATATTATAATTAACATGAAAAGTCATGATTTTTAAATGTATCAAACTTGTGTATTTTATACTAAAAGGTTTCACTAGTTCATTTCCAATTTAGAGTCTCTTTGTGTCTCCGCTTTGCGATGCTGGCAGAGAGATAAATTAGATCGGTATCATCGGGATTGTTGCTCATAAGTTGGTAAATCAGAAAATAGGCAAATAGGGCAGAGTTCATGAGTGTTCCTGACTTATGTATCTTGTGCATGATTGGACTCGAGGTACTTTTGCCTAGATGCTAGATCTTGTTATATGAACAGACAAAACCATATGGATAAAATGTTTTTGAGAAAAACATTTTTTTTTACATTTATATGATGTTTTGATTTAAAAGTATTTAATTTATCTTTAAAAATGTTTCCTTTGGTAAATTAATAAGGGACTACAATTTTAAATACACAAATATTTTATTAAACAAGATAAAAAAGGTTCTTACACTTATTATTTATTGTGGTGTCAGCTTCTCAAGAAACCAAGTGATGTGTGAACACATACATGACAGGTTGAGTTCAGTAGCCATTTTTAAATAAACAAAAATATTTATTTCCTTAACTGCCATCAGTCTAGAAATAATCTCTTCCCCCAAGGGATTCAATTTTACAGATCATTATGCATAAATGATGGAAGTAGTAAGGGTTGACTTATTGAATGATGTATGAAATATTTTTCCATTTCATATTTTTATACTTTGCAAAATGAAATTAAATATTCATCATTATTATTTTCAACCATTATTGATCAACTATAGGATGAGAGCCTCTTCAAATTTAATCCAGTTTTTTCAATCTATATTGAAATAGTAAGATTTGAATCCAAATCTTAGTTTCACCTTAGTTCTAACAATTTGTCACCTCTCACCCATTAGTACCATTTTACCTGAGTTCAAACCTCAGATATTGGACTGTGTGGGGGTATTATTATAAAATATATATACATTTTCAGTGAAAAAATTGTATATACACACACACTCTGGTATAAGAGATAAGTTTTAAAGTTATATCACGTTATCGATAAATTAATAAATGCCAATAATATAAAATGAAATATGTTTACAGTTAAGATTTATTTTAACTTAATATCCAAAAGTATTACTTTAAATAATATTTTATTAAGAAATTTAAAGCATTATAAATCAATGTAAATAGAAATCCCCTTGGGTCTTCTATCAAAATTATAAGTTATAGTGGGAGGGGGAAAAGAGATAGAACTGAAAAATATTCTTGAAACTCATCATTAAGTAATTTTGTGAAAAGCATTTTAAATAGGTCAAATGTAAACAAAAGAAAGTGTAAAATAAAAATGGTCGGATTGAAATTGTGATTTCATCATGTGCTTCTAATCTACCAAATTGAGGTAGAGAAAAATGTGGCTGGATTGAGGTTGTGTGCCACTAATGCATCTTTTACCTGAGGGAATAATCATAGCGCTGACCTAAGAGACCTGTTAGTTTTATGATGTACTGTGCGATGGATCAGAAAGATAAAAAATAAAGTAATAAAAGCTAAAGTTTCGTATCATAAGATAGATAAATCAAAGAAAAGTGTTTATTTTGTATAATGTGACAATGTGCGAGGAGTAGAAGCTATAATCATCAGACTTATGGCTATGAAAATGCTAAACTTCCCATTCGATCTAAGTGAAACAAATCAAAGCCGGACTGCTGCTTACAGATTCATAATGTGAATGCTTATTGGAATAATAGACCTGATGCTATTAATGAATGAACTCTGGATTCTATAGAGTGTGCACATTTCAAATAATCTAAGATAAATTATACTCAAGATTAAAGACTTTCTTTAGGACTCTTAGTTTAAATTTCCATTATATTATTTTTGTAAATTTGAAATCTTACTCTTACCTCGTAAATCGTAAATGAAATTCTGTTTAACGTATTATATAAATCTAATTAAGCCTATCCTTGTCTTATCTATTTACTTGGGTATCTATTTATTTACTATTTTGTTTTGTGTTATATTTCAGGCTTACATGATTTCTGAGCTGATATTATATCATAAATAAACTCATTAATAATCGCTGCTCATTGGTGCACATTTCTATTTTGCAACATTCTTTTATAAACAGTCAGCTCAGGAATTATAAATTGATTATGTATATTTTATTATAAATGATATTGAAGTGAGATTATATAAATTTTAGTACAGCATGCTGGCCATCTTGGCCACCATCCCATGTTGTTGAGTTTTGTATTGGATCATAGTATAACAACCTTATTAACATGTAATGTCACTACATTTTGAGCAAATATTAATTCAGTTCAAGTGATGTGGGGGATTGGAAATGGATTCTCTATTTATAAAGTGTAATAATGATTAGTGTTTTACTTTGACTTGTGAGATGTGCTAGCATGTAGAGATGCTAGTCATTTAAGCCATGGAAATAGAGTAAATGTATCCTTCTCCTAAACTTGCTCTCAGATAATAGGACATAAAGAAATGATCCCATGAGTGCTGATCTTGTCATGTGGTCGGAAATGGAAAGGCAAAGACCTCATGTCAATGATGCTTATGTGACTTCTCTGAATGGTTCAATCCGACATTTGGCCATTCTCCCATCTCTGGAGTTTTCATATGCTTTTGTAATCACGAAGCCTGTTTTTCCTAAATATACGGCATCATTTGCACCTATCACAGATCATTATATTTATAGCCATAAATATCTACGCTAAGAACTATTTCCATGCCTTGTACATTGAAGGCTTTATTGATCGACCCAACTTAATAGATTTTTTTTTTATCAACATATGTATGGTGGTCACTGGGTTGGCAAGTGCACACATATTTGATCTTGTATTATAATTTCACATAAATTCCATATTTAGCTGTGAGGCATGAGATGTAATTATTTAATGATACCCGAGTAACGTATAAAATTAAAATGTAAAGTAAAGGCTATATAGAGTTGTATTTTATCCCTATAAATTAGCTTATGAATGTTATTAAATATTGTTTGATTTTATATGTGTCTGCTTGTCTGTTATTCCTAACATTATGACTCAAGGTATCTCATCTCGATCATGATAAGGCATCAAACCACTGTAACCTATAGTGTTAATGTAATTCATTAGGGCCTCTTGTATCTACCTGACCACTGGGCCTAGAAAGATGTTGTGGCAGGCCTGTTGTCCTGTAGTTGTTCATTGTGAAATCAGCTGCCTAGGTTCAAACATGGTATCACAGGCCCTGAACCCTCCTGTTGTGCTGCTCTTTGAACCTGTTGGTGGAATTCTGCAACAGGTTAACAAGGCATATGAGTTCTGACCATTACATAGTATTTTTTTTTAGAAGCTGGCACTGTAACTTGGGCCAAATACTAAAATACCCTGAGGAAAATAATAAAGAGGTCTTAAAAGCATGATGCCGAAATGTTTTAATAATTTAAATAAAAAATCGAAAGAGATTCAGTGAGATATTGAGCAGATAGCAGGCGTAGAATAGGTAGAGGTAAGTCACATATGTGTATAATAAATGATGACAAAACACGCTCATATCTAGAGCCAGGGAAATAGCAGTAGCAGATAGGAATTGATTTGAAGATAAAGATGAAGAGTATAATAAGTGTATGATAAGGCATCAAACCATCATAACTCATAGTGTTAATGTAATTCATTAGAGCCTCTTGTATCTACCTGACCACTGGGCCTAGAAAGATGTTGTGGCAGACCCTTTTTCCTGTAGTTGTTTGTTGTGAAATCAGATGACTGGGTTCAAGCATGGTATCACAGGCCCTGAACCCACCTGTTGTGCTGCTCTTCGAACCTGGTGGTGGAATTCTGCAACAGGTTAACAAGGTATACGAGTTCTGACCATTACAATATTTTATTCATCTATTTCATACATGATCTTCCTCTAGGTTTTTTACTAATCTCTTGGAATTCAATCTAGGACTTCTACTGTCCATCTAGTATCATCTTTTCTAACTATAAGTTTATTCCAACTCAGTTTCCATCTAAGTTTTTTTTAATAATATTAATGAACATGTTTTTTCTCTGACTCACATATTTCTTTCAGTTTTTTTACTCCAAATATTCATCTCTCCCTATCTCATTATGTGCTATGAAATCTCTGTATTGCACTTTTGTTAAATGTTTGAATCTCAGTTTGATAAATAAGAACTGGTAATAGATAGATAGATGGATGGATGGATAGATAGACAGAAGTATATAGATAGATAATAGGTAGATGGATAGATAGATTAAAGGTATTCCATTTCAAACCCTTAAACATGTACCAAAAGCATTTTATTTACATTTAATTCTATGATTGATTTCATCCATTATATTTTCCATATGTATTAAAAATCTAACCAACAATAATTATTATTATTTTCTAATTCATGATTATCAATCTTTATTTTCATCTTCTAAGAAAATCCATTGAACATTATTTTAATGTTTTTAGCATTTCACTTTAATCCTACTTTCTTATTGTCATCTGATAACTCTTGCAACATTTTCTGAAGCTCTGAATTTATTTATGAAAATAATAAGAAATCATCTGCAAAATCTAGGTCACTTAAATAATCTCTATTTATTTTTCTCTCTAGCTTTTTCTTTTAATCCTGAAAATATTTCTTGTAAAACTGTAGTAAAGTTTTGGAGATGTGGAATCGCTGTATAATACATCCTTATCAATATTAATCTTCTTAGTGTCAGCATGTAATCTTTTCACTGCTATGACTTATCTTTCAGGGGTTCTTTATTTTAATGCACTAAAACTTTAATCTCTATAGAAATGTTTTAGAAGCAAATGCCTTTACATATTCTACAAAGCTAAAGCATAATGGCAATGCATATTTATAGATTCTTTCTATCACTTCTTTTATTACATGGAATATGATCCACAGTATTAAAACTATTCTGTTTGTTATTTTGGTTGTGTTGGATCCAAAGTTCACTGTAGTTGAGTTGTAATGTCTTGGTAAAGCTTTTATGTAGAATGACTAGAAATCTGATAGGTCTCTAAGGTTGGATCCAAAGTTCACTGTAGTTGAGTTGTAATGTCTTGGTAAAGCTTTTATGTAGAATGACTAGAAATCTGATAGGTCTCTAATTTTTAGTAACTTCTTTATCACCCTTTTTTTTTTTATTACAATTGCATTTCTCTAATTATCTGTTATCTCTTTTTTATATATAGTTGATAATATAGTTTTGCTAACAATTCTTTTTTATCTATTTTTTAATATATCAATTATAAAGACACTTTTCTTGGAACTTTTTCCTTTTTTTTTTTTTTATAGATTTAGTTGCATGTTTTGCCTCTTCATTTAAAATGCTTGGCAATTCAGAAGATGAATAATTATTTACATAATTCTTTGAAGGATCGATCTAGACATTTCACAAATGTTTTTTGCTTCTTTTAAGTAATAGTTCCATTTTTTTTTATTGACTGAAATAATTTTTCTTCCAATATCAAAATGTTGTTTTATACTTTTCAAACTTTTATTCTTTCTTATAGTTTTTCTTACCAATTTATAACTTTTTTATATCATTATTTTTTTTGTACTATTTCACAGAATTCCAGATATTTAATTCTTCTTAAAGAATATTTTTGAATATTTGTGTATTCCAACTTTTCTTTATATATTGTCATATCTCAATTGAAAAATTATGGATAAATTGTCCTATCTGTTTTAGCTATCATTCTTAGTAAAGCATCACTTATTTTTTAATTCATCTCAATTAAATTTGAACTATTTTCAAAATCTGTCAATATTCTCAAATAATTACCAAGTTTTAATTTAAATTCATTGGAGTGGTTCTGGAGATGTGGATACCAACTATTAATATTGGGCTTTTAAAATAGGTTTTATATGTCTAGTCTGCATTAATGCATATCTTATATTTGTTAATCAATGATCATTTTTTGTGTTGAATCTATTAAAAACACTAAATCTTGAAATACATATATCCTATTAGCCAAAATGTAATCAAATTCTGTTCTACCTTTATTTGGATGTTTTCATATCCATTTCCTTCAAGCAGTTTTTTCAAAAAAAAAAATCATTATATGTAATTTTTTCCCCCCAAAATTCCACAATTCTGTGTTCTTTCCCATTTTTGTTATCACAACCAAATTTACTCATATTACTTTCATCTTTCAATCATTTCCCAATTTTAGCATTAAAATCTCTATTATTCACAAATGTTCAACAATGTTCCAAAATATTAAACAATTCCTTCAACTTTCTTCCACTCAAAAGCAATTGTTGGTACCTTAATAAAAGATTGTCTCCAATCAGATGACCCTTAATATCTTCTATCATTATTTGACAAACTGCTTTCTTGGTTGATGACATATCCTCTAGAGAGTAAGGACTATAATTTTGTTTGTCTAGAATGGATGTAAAATATCTAATAAAGAAAACTGAACTAATGTGCCATATTTCATCAAATTTAGTTCATATTAGATACTTAATTATCATTTTAAGTAATCATGAAGTCTCACAAATCACCATTACAATTTTGTAGTGAGATATGTAGCTATTTTATTTTTATATGTAGGCTTGTAAATGGTTCTGTTCATCCATCTATTTTTATATATCTATCTATTCTATGATATCTTTTTATCTGCCTGTCCATCATATTACTATTGCTGCATCCAACCATTCACTCATTATTTATTTTGCTTGCTATATGAGAACCTCTTTAAATGTAGTTTAATATTTTCACAATGCAAAGCTTTTTTCCTCCATATTTCTTATCTATCATCGCTTTCTAGCTCTAAGAATTTTTTGAATTTACTTTAATACTTTCATTATCTTTTTCGTGTCATTTTTTAATTATTCCATTCAGCATTAATTTCTTCATTCAATCATATCAGCAAACCTACGGCTTTCTCATTCACGAGCAGTGGTAAACCAGATTACAAATCTTTCTTAGATACGAGAATATAGTTTATTTTAATATTTGGTATTGTTTTTCTAAAAGCAAGCCATGCCTGTTTAATTCAATGATTTATTTTATTTATAATTTTAAATATGATCTAATTATTTAATACATAAAATATTCTCTCTTTTTTTTATTATTATAATTTTTTTACTTGTGTTGTAATATTTCCTGCAGCTATGAAGCACTTATTATTATCATTAACATTGTTGTTGTTGCAAAATAATCACATGATTTAAAAATATAGCAATTCTAAATAATTGTCATTTATTTTTACTTTATATTTTAATCCATAAAATTCTTTTAATTATGTCAGTACTGTTAATGTTATTATATAAATCGATCATTTTAGTTTCAACTTGGCAATTTATATTTTAATTAGATCTACAGTGTGATGTTTAAAATCTTTAAGCAAAGACGTTTATAAGTGAAATGCATTGACAACTTTTACTCAATTGTTTTTGTATAAAACTTTTTAATAGTCTATTTAAATGTGATCTGTTTTTCAATCTTTTTAAAATTTGGTTCGTTTTTTAATGATCTTTAGTAAATATCATATATGTGACTAGTACTAGAGGTAAGTTTATAATTTTTAACAATTAGCATTTCACTGTTTATAAATGCTTCTATCATTATCTGATATAATATATAGGGTATATGAACACAGACTTTCACACGACCCACCACTCTCCACTCTATCTAATAACACTGATACACTTAAACACATATATGCTGAAAAGATAAATAATCACCAATATCCGTATTTCATCCTATACCAGCAATCATCAGTTGGTCCAGATTATCATCTCCCACACATATTTATTATAAGTGCTCAGATATATATTAAGATAGACAATCTTCATACTTAAATGGACAGGCTCCAATCTACTACACACTCCAACTCTTCAACCTTCCATCCAATTGAAAATCTGATGATGGAATGCTCGAAGGCCACACTGAGGCCGATATTCTTGTCACACCCATGTTGACCTAAAGTCAATCTGAACCTCACATATACAGGACATAATCCATTTAATACATAATATGCAAGGATGGGCAGACATCTCTACAATGTAATAACTGGAACACAGGCTTATTATATACCTGCGTTTATATATGTAATATATAGGGTATATGAGCACAGACTTTCACATGACCCACCACTCTCCATTCTATCTAATAACACTGATACACTTAAACACATATATGCTGAAAAGATAAATAATCACCAATATACGTATTTCATGTTAAACCAGCAATCATCAGTTAGTCCAGATTATCATCTCCCACACATATATACTATAAGTGCTCAAATATATATTAAGATAGAATGGTGGGTCGAGTGAAAATCTGTGCTCATATACCCTATATATTACATATATAGACACAGGTATGTAATAAGCCTGTGTTTCAGTTATATCTGATATATTATTTTAACTATTTTGTATAGAACTTTATTTACAAATTTCAAATTTCTTCATCAGTTTCTTTCAAATGTTTATAATAATTCTAATATTTTCTGAATTTAATTGTATTCTTCATGTTTAAAATGACATGATTTATATTTATTTAAAACATGTAGCATTGTAATTATATTTTATAGAGGGCACAGGATGTATATATAAACACTTCACATGATCACTATTTCTTTTGCTTGCTTATAACTATTATTAAAACAGGCAAAACTCTCTATACATATTGCCACTCAGTGCAATCCAGAGTAATCAATGGATGCCAGAAGGCTTGTGCATAAAATCCATATCTAGTACGTACTCATCCAATATCCCCAGACTAGTTTCTGGCTTGTTGCCTTCATCAGTGAGGAGCCTTGGATCTGAGAGCACTGTATCTAGATCTTAGGATCTAATGCAACCTCCAGCAGCCATATTTTATCTCTAATTAACTACAAAACTATAAGTCTTAAATTGAAAACACAATATTTTCAATCCAAGCTCATCAGCTTATATAGTCTTATAGGGCTGAACTCAGTTCAGTACCCATACATTTTGGTGTCTTTGGTTTTTTAATCACTTCTACCCTATTAGGAAGGATTGGTTTTCAGCAAATAAACATCACATGATCACAAATTTTTGCTTATAACTGTTATTAAAACAGTCAAAACTCTCTACTTGTATTGCCACTCAGTGCAAGCCAGAATAATCAATAGATGCCAGAAGGCTTGTGTATAGTGCTTATTCATTGACTTAAAACCAATCCTGCATATTTTAATCACTTCTATCCTATTAGGCAGGAAAGGATTGGTTTTCAGCAAATAAACATCACATGATCACAAATTTCTTATGCTTGCTTATAACTGTTATTAAAACAGTCAAAACTCTCTGCATGTATTGCCACTCAGTGCAAGCCAGAATAATCAATAGATGCCAGAAGGCTTGTGTATAGTGCTTATTCATTGACTTAAAACCAATCCTGCATAATAGGATAGACACCAAAATGTATGGATGCTGAACTGAGTTCAGACCTATATGACTATATAAGCTGATGATCTAGAATTGAAAATATTATACTGTTTTCAATTTAAGATACATAGTTTTATAGTTAAGTAAAGGTGGCTACTGGAGGGTTGCATAAAATCCTAAGATCTAGGTGCAGTGCTCTCAGATCTAAGGCTTCTCACTGACAATGGCCACAAGCCAGAAACTTGTCTGGGAATATTGGACGAGTAGGCACTAGATGGGGATTTCATACACATACCTTCTGGCATCTATTGATTACTCTTGCTTGCACTGATTGGCAATACGTATAGAGAGTTTTGCCTGTTTTACTAAGTTATAAGCAAGCATAAGAAATGGTGATCATGTGATGTTTATTGGCTTAAAACCTATCCTGCCTATTAGGATAGTGGTGGCTAAGATTATTAAAGAAGCAAAGACGCCAAAATGTATGGGTATTGAACTGAGTTTAGACCTATATGACTATATAAGCTGATGAGCTTGGATTGAAAATGTACTGTTTTCAATTTAAGACTCATAGTTTTGTAGTTAAGTAGGGATAAAAGGTGGCTGCCGGAGGGAGTTACATAAGATCCTAAGATCTAGATGCAGTGTTCTCAGATCCAAAACTCCTCATTGATATAGACCACAAGCCAGAAACTAATCTGGGGATATGGAATGAATAAGAACTAGATGGGAATTTTATGCACAAGCCTTCTGGCATCTATTGACTACTCTGTCTTGCACTGAGTGGCAATCAATATGTATAGATAGTTTTGCCTGTTTTAATTATAATACATTAAAGATCAGCCTTTCAAGCTATTATGCATGCACTTTCCAGTACTTAAGATTTGGCCATATATAAGCATTTGGGTTGGAAAGAATAAGTGGATTCATTTTATTCTTTCATAAATACTATATTTTGTGTTGGGAATGAAAGTATTCATTTATTATTAACACTCGTAGGAAAGCGCATGCACAATAGCTTGAAAGGCTGATCTTTAATGTATTACAATTTATAAACATAGCACTATATAAAAATAAATGCTGTTTTAATTATGTAAACACAGACTTTAACCTGTAATGAATGCGCCTTAAAATTTCTAATAGCCAAGCAATATTACTTTGCTGATCACAGGACCTCACAAGCCATGATAGTAACCTTTATAAAGATAAGAGCAGTGTCTTATCTTTAATCTAAATTTCTACTTATATAGGCCAATCTGAAGCATCCTGATTTGGCATCATGAAGCTGTTTAAGTCCACTATTTTCTTTACTATTTAACCTTCGTGAAATCTTGAGATTTACAGCGAGTTAATATTGCAGTCCCTCTATCGGCAAAATAATATTGCTTGACTATTAAACATATAGGTAAAGTTTCAGATTGTCTGATTTATATAACTATATAGTTTCACACACTTCATTTATTTTATTTTATCTCATTTTTGTAATCTATTCATTATTTGCAAATGTTTATAGATATATTAAACAATCTCCATACTTCCCCCATTCTTTTTAAATGCATATAAATGAAGATACAATAAAAGAAAGATGATATATTTACAAATGCATTATGTTATATATGTATATAATAATGAATAAGTTTTATTAAAATAAGTTTTATTAAATGAAATAGACAATAAGAAAGAAGAAACTTTGTAATTTAAATTTTGGTATGCTACTGATCAGTTGTATTAAAGATAAGTGCTCCTGATTAGAAACTAATTGATGCAGATGGATTAAAAGTGCTGGGTTCTAAAAGTAGACCGTAGCTGAAAATTAATTGGTTTCTGCAACATTCCTTATCAAGAATAAAAAGGGAACAAAAAATAACTACACAGTAGTTGCAGTGGAGAACTTATTGATTGCACATGAAAGTCAAGAGTGTTTAAATTTAGCAACAGAAAAAACCCAGTGAACTCCACCACTGAAGGTGAAAAAGTGGACCAAGGAACTTTGCAGGCCACACCAGTCTATATTGTTTTTCATATGCCTTCATGGCAAGCGATCGTAAGTTAAAGATAAGTGTATTCTAGTTTATATATGTAATATTAACTATCCGACTAATAATTCTAATTAAACTATTTTATTTAATCTTACTGGTTTCTGCTTGTCTATTTTACCTGATTGTTAAGCCAAGTGAGTGGCTGTACACAGCAAAAACTGGCACAGTAATTGACAGGATATGTTCCAGTAGGAAAATCTGGTTCAGATTAGAAATAGTAGTGGATTTGAATTGAATTATATAATGTAGAGAAAGTGACAAGGAAATTGAGAATCGATTTCTGGGTGAATATCGAATTAGTAGTTGGAGAAATGGTTTAGGAAGCATATTAGTATGCGTATTAATAGTAATTTGTTTCAGTAAGCATGTTTAATAGTTATCTCATAGTGAAATAGAAAAGAATTAAATTTCTTTTTTTTTAAAAAAAAGTAAAATAGAAAATGATGACATCAGTGCCTCAAGTAATAATTAATGAGTTCAATGTTAATAACCATTTTGATTGGCTGATTTACCTTAAGAAAATGGAGAAACGGTTTTTGATTGATGATATGACAAGAGACCCCATAAAAGTTGCCATGTTATTGTGTTATGCCAGGAAACAAGTAATAGAAATAGCAAATAGGCTCTGTAATCATGAAGAGACAGAGAATTTGCCATACAATGTAGTTACAGAGAAATTAAATAAGCCTTCGAAGCATGTCACAAGACTACACTTTAGAAATCCAAGGCAAAACAAGGGAGAGCGTATATGAGACTACAATCAAGCACTAAGAGAACTTGCTAAGAGTTTCAGTTATGGCATTGCCTTAGAGGATAATCTGATTGAACAATTACTTTGGGACATATCAGATAATAGGCTTAGGCAGCAGTTATTGGCCTCCAGAGAGTTGATGTATGAGGCAGCAATCAAAATGGGAGTAGCTCACAAAATTGTACTTGACCAATCAGAAGAATTTAAAAATTTTGCCAACAAAGACGATGGTAATGCATATGTTTGGAAAACCGAAAATAAGTTCCAACCTATTAAGAGCAAAACAAATGAAATAGTGTGTTAAACCACTAAACATCACATGATGTTTAGTGGGTGCTGGAGGGTTGCATTAGATCCTAAGATCTAGGTGCAGTGCTCTCAGATCCAAGGCTCCTCACTGATGAAGGCCACAAGCCAGAAACTAGTCTGGGGATATTGGATGAGTAGGCATTAGATAGGGATTTTATGCACAAGCCTTCTGGCATCCATTGATTGCTCTTGTTAGCACAAGATGGCACTACTATATGGAGAGTGTTGTTTTGTTTTTTGAATTGTTTAAATAGTGTGTTATTGCTGTGGAAAAAAGGGCACATGGCACGTAAGTGTAGATATAACAAGGAGCATTGTAGGACCTGTGGTAAAGTTGGACATTTGCAGAAAGTATGTCAAAATAAAAGGGAAAAGAATCATGGTAGCTTGCCAACTTATAAAGTCAAAAATAAAAAAAAGTGATATTTACAATACCCAGATTGGATACAGCAATCAGTTTATGCTGACAGGTAAATTATTACAGACACAAGTGAAAATGGAAATTGACAGCGGAGCAGGCATGTCAATGATGACATTCAAAGACTGGGAGGAAGTAGTGCAAAATCGAAAAAAAATCCCCCCTTTATTAATGAAAACAAGGTTAAGAGCAAAAGATGCTAGTGGAAACAGTATGAAGATATTAGGGAAAGTGATGGCTCAGATTGAATTAAATAGTAAGGTTCAAACACTACCGTTATATATAGTACAGGGCGGTCTTAATCCTATTATAGGTAGGTAATGTTCTGCAAATAGAGATATGTGTGATAAATAAGGTTGCTATTGAGCAAGAAATCAAATAAATATAGTGAGTTATTTAAAAGTGATGAGGACAAAATTATGACAATGCCTATAAACATAGAGCTACAAGGTGGAGTTGCCTCTGTTATTTGCAGACCCACAAAGGTCCTGTCTGTGCTGCAAGCTAAGATGGAACAAGAGTTAATAAATCTGGTTAGTAAAGGTGTATTAATGCCAGTTGAGAAAATGGTACGAGCCATCCCAATCATATTGATATCTAAGCCAAATGGGCAAATCCGCATTGGTGAAGATTATCGAACCACTATAAATAAAAACCTTACTAAAAGCCAGTATCCTGTACCAAATCTCAGGGAAACATTAGCAAATATCAAAGGGCAAGTCACTATGCTAAAATTGATTTGAAGGCCACATTTCATCAGATACCAGTTTCTGAATGCATCTCAGAATTGCTAATTTTTATTATGCATAAGGGATTATTTAAGTACAATAGATTGCCTTATGGAATTATGATCACACCAAACATTTTCCAGGCCAAAATGGACATGCTGTTCCAGCAAATGGATGGTGTAACACCGTATTGTGATGACATTTTGGTCATGGCCAATTCAAAAAAGAAACTGACAAGTTATGCAGTTTCAGAATTAAAATAAATGCAGACAAATGTATCTGGATGACAACTGAATTAAAATTCCTGGGACACATAATCTCAAAAAAGGGAGAGACCTGACCCTCAAAAAATAGGAGCTATAAAGGAAGCCTGAAAACTCAGAAATGTTAAGGAACTTCAAGCTTTCCTTGGACTTCTTAATTATTTTGAAGTTTTTCTTAAGGGAAGGGCTCACGTAGCAAAACTATTATATAATTTATTAAAAAAGAGCCAAAAATGGCATTGGGATCAACCTTAAGAAAAAGCTTTCTGTTACAAGAAAGAATTATTAATGTCAAACAGCTTATTAGTACATTACGACAGTAGCCTCGAATTGATATTGACAACAGATGCATCTGAAGTTGGAATAGGGGCAGTCTTAAGCCATACACTAGCTGATGGTGAGCAACCAATCATATATGCTTCCAGAACATTAACAAAAGCTGAGCAAAATTATAGTCAACTAGATAAAGAGGCACTGGCTATCATATTTGTGATAAAAAAAGTTTCACCAATATTTGTATGGTGACAGTTTAAAATCTTTACCAATCATAAACTGCTGTTGGGTTATTAGCTAAATATAAAACTGCCCCTGATCATCTAAGCCCTAGAATGTTATGTTGGGTTAATCTGTTGTCAGGCTATGATTTTGACCTAATTTTCAAAAAAAGAAAGGTCATTTAACACACAGACACACTGTCAAGAATGCCCATTAAAGCTGAACTACAAAAAGATGACCAAACCATTAATTACATCGATAATTGGAACAACAAATTAATAACCAGTGAAAATGTAGTTAGTTGGACTAAAGCAGACCATGGATATAAATACTTAAGTAAATGGATCAGCAAAGGCTGGCCCAAAAATCAGCCTGAGACTACATAAAACTTTATGAGACATAAGACAAAGACTGTCCATAAACAAGGGATGCATATTAATGGATGATAGAGTGTTAATACTGAACAGTGGGTGGAGTAAGATTATTCTCTTGATTCATCAAAGTCATCCTGGGATAGTGTGGGCCAAAGCTCTGGCTCATAGTTACATATGGTGGGCCATAATTAATATCGACAGAGAAATATGTGAAATCATGTGAAAGTTGCCAAAAAATGCAAATATGCAAGAAAAAAAATATGCTGCTTGGCCAGCAGCTGAAAGAGTGTGGAGTTGAATTCACATTGACCATGCTGGACCATTTCATGGCTTCATATTTTTGGTAGTGATCGACACTTATTCAAAGTGGATGAAATATAGAGTAATGAAAAACACCAATGCCAAAGAAACAATCGCAAAACTGAAGAAAATTTTTGCTTCCCATGGGATTCCTGAAACAATTGTGTCTGACAACGATACCAGTTTCACATCCACTAACATTTGAACAATTTGACAGAATGGGGAATTAAACACCTAGCCACACCTCCATATCACCCGGAGTCCAATGGAATTGCAGAAAAGGCAGTACAAATGTTGAAACAAATGTTATGGAAGGAAGGCACTGCAAATATACAAGACACCTCACATTCTGCCTTATTCTATGGGCAAATCCTCTGCAGAATTAATTTTTGGATGGAAACTCTGCACAAAACTATCGTTAATCCACTAAGAACAAAACTCTACACACTACAAAAGCAACACTGGGGATACTATTTACTCCAAGGGAGAAAAAGTCTGGATTAGAGACGTTATCAGGAAATACTGGGTAAAGGCCTTCATAAAAGAAATTCTGTCAAGATAAATAATACTTGTAGACAGAAACTGGAAAAACAATGCGCAAACATATAAATCTTGTGAGATGTCAAGAAGAATTAGTGCAAACCAGAAATATTACAGCACTGCACATTCCCAAAAGCAAAGAGAGATCCAATGATCAAGAAACTGAAGACACCAACAAAATGCCAGTAGAAGAGAAAACATCTCTGTGAATATATTTAAGAACAAGAAAAGAACCCACTTACTTAAAAGACTATGTAAGACTTCAGAAACAATAATTTCTGAAGTGGTGGTGATATATATATATAATAATTAATATGTTTTATTAAAATAAGTTTTATTAAATGAAATAGACAATAAGAAAGAAGAAACTTTGTAATTTAAATTTTGGTATGCTACTGATCAGTTGTATTAAAGATAAGTGCTCCTGATTAGAAACTAATTGATGCAGATGGATTAAAAGCGCTGGTTTCTAAAAGTAGACAATAGCCAAGAATTAATTGGTTTCTGCAACATTCCTTATCAAGAACAAAAAGGGAACAAAAAATAACTACACAGCACTTGCAGCCGAAAACTTATTGATTGCACATGAAAGTCAAGAGTGTTTAAATTTAGCAATGGAAAAAAACTCAGTGAACTCCACCACTGAAAGTAAAAAAGTGGATCTAGGAACTTTTCAGGCCACACTGGTTTATATTGTTTTTCGTATGCCTTCATGGCCAGCGATAGTAAGTTAAAGATAACTGAATTCTAGTATATATATGTAATATTAACTATCCAACTAATAATTCTAATTAAACTATTTTGTCTAATCATATTAATTTCTTCTTGTTTATTTTACCTGATTGTTAAACCGAGTGAGTGGCTGTACACAGCACATTATTATTCTTGTTTTCCATAAAATAATATTTATACAATCATTCAATTCCAATTTTTAGTTTTATCAAATTAGTTTCCCTTTTGTCTCTCACCCCCGCCACCTCTCATTTTAACTTTTAATTTTGATTATTTATCAAAGTAACCCAACTGATGTTTTAGCAATGTTAAATTATGTATTTTTGCTTTCCATCCACAATTTAGTTGTTTATTATGTTTTGTTGTTTATATATTTACTTTTCTTTTTTATTATTCATTTATATTTTTATACACATATTATTTTTATTTTATAGATATGGGAAGAAAAGTGTGTATCTTATCTGTGTATGCATACAAATTATTTTTGGCGTTTCTACAGCTTATGCGCCAAACATTTTTGTCTTTTTAATATGCCGCTTTTTTGTTGGACTAACTTTCCCAGCTATTGTTAGAATACTGTACGTAATAGGTAAAATTATTTTCTATCTTACAAGTTTTTATTTACATATTTACATTTTTTACTCATTTATAAACAGTATATAAATAATAAAATTAGATAAATCTTTTGTTTTCTCCTTTCTTGCTTTCTCTCTTCATATTTAGATTTTTTTATGTGAAAGAAAAAGAGAATTTATATTTTTAAGTAAAAGAGAAAATGTTTATATGTATAAAATTGAAAGATGTTTATTTTTGATAATCGATTTTTGTTGCGAGAGTGTCATTTAACAAATCAATTGTTTATTCATTTTAATTAGTAAAATGACTATTATCATCATCATTGTCAACCATAATCAATCCACTGCAGGATGAAGGTCTCTCCAAGTTCAACCTATCTTCTCAGATCTCTAGCCTCTCTTTTCCACATCACCCTTGCACACTTTCATATTTCATCCATCCATCTCAAATGTAGTTTCTTTTTGGGTCTTTTACAATCTATTGGAATCCGGTTTAAGATTTCAATTGTCCATCTATTACTATCAATTTTCTCTCAGTAAACTAATGTATTAAAGAAGATAGATTGCCATTATTCTGAGAATTTAGATTTAAAGCTAAGTACAAATTCAGAAAACTTTAAGAAAGGTTCAAAATCACTCAAATATAAATCTGTAATTATATCACTAAAATGAAACATATTTTAAAATTAAAATAAAATATTAATTATAATTTTTTTCAATTATTATCAATTTACTGCAAGATGAAAGTCTTTCCAAGTTTAATAAAAAAATTTCTATCCAGTTTATTTTCTACACATCATACAACAATTTTTTTTATTTTACTCATCCATATCACATGTAATTTCTTTTTAGATATTTTGCAATCTCTTGGTATCTAATTTAATATTTCAACTGTTCATTTATTCTTATTTCTTCTAATAATATGTGCACCCCAGCTTTATATCAATCTGTTAACTTTTTCAATAATATCATGATAATTATTTGATCTTTCTTCAACATACTTCAGTTTCAATTTCTTTTTCTTATTCTCAATATATATCCCATTATACTTTGTTGAATAGTCTGAAATCTTTGTATTACTTTTCTGTTAAGCATCCAAATCTCAGATTCATAAATAAAAACTAGTAAAATATATTTAATAATAATTTTCTCATCAAACCAAAAGCATATCTTCTTTCACTATTAAATTATTTCTACCAAAAACACTCCATCCTATTTTAATTTTGTTATTAATTGCATCTATTGTATTTCCAAATGTATTAATCAACTTACCATGGTATTTGTTATTTTTAAATTCTAATTCAGCATTATTAATCTTTATTTTCTTCTGAGAAAATCTATTGCCATTATTTTGGACTTTTCATAATTTCTATTTCTTTTTACTTTCATCTAATAACACTTTAGATTTGAAGTATTATTTGCAAAAACAACCACAGCAGACCAAAATCTAAATGATTTAAACAATCTTCTTGTATTTTTATTTCCCTAGTTTACTATTTTAATCCATAAAGCATTTCTTGAAAAGTTTTGAGAAGTATTTTGTGGATTAAAATGGGTTAAAAGAAATAATAAAAATGAATAAAGATTTTTCAAAATCTAGATTTGCAAATGATACGGCTGTTTTTGCAAATTATGTTTCAGAATTTCATAAAATTTTGGAGATTTATTAGATAAAAAGTAAGATTAAATGTAATTACTAAAAGGACTGAACTAATGTTCATAAAGTATTAATATAACTTCAATGTAATAATCTAATAAATATGCAATTAAAAATTAATTTAATAAAATATATAAATTTAAACATGTAGAGGTCCCTACTATCGCATTTTTACGTGCACATTCTTGGGGTTACAGCCTTAGTAAATATTACTTATAAATTTAAATCATTATTTTTATTTGTTTCTTATGATAAGTTGCAGAAATTTAAATAAAACTTGTGCCATCTTTATGTAATCATAAAAGAAATGATAAAAAAGAGAAATGTGTAAAATGTTTAAGAAAAAATAAAATTAAAATACGTTTAAATTCAGTGTCTATTTACATTTTCTTGGAATTTGCAATTTGAAGAGGCTAACAAAAAGTCGTAATCATAATTTAAGTCTGTTTGTTTGCTTTCTTTAAAAACTAATGTAATATAAAAAAGATCATTTCATGAAAAAAAAATTGTTTATATTTTGAATATAAATATTTAATATAAAATTTCAAACATTTTGATTTTATACAATATGTAAAATACTTAAATAGGGGACATGATTTTTTAACAATTCAACTTTTTTTAGAAAATACATCAAATTAGAGTTGTAAAATCTTGTACGAAGATAAAAAATCACCACAATTTTTTTAAAAATGAACTTTTAATTTAGAATTTCAAATAGTTTGATGATCAGATGTTACAATTGTGAATAAATATATATTTATAGACACAGATAGATTAAAATTGATTATACAACGTTTTGTTAAAGATACTGTTTGAAGCTATTATGTTAATTAAATAGTTAACACTTAATAGAAGAGCAATGCAGAGACTTCAGTCTATTCATATAAATAGATGCATGTTAGGGATAACAAGAAATCAAAAATGAAATACATGAGTAAGAGAACAAACTGGCATCAATATTGCCAGCAAAGATAATAATACATAGACAATTGAAGTTTTAAATTTTATTCACTTGTAAAAGTTTTAAAATCTTATGTGAGAGAGATGGATATCATAAGGAAGTTTATTGCAGTGCTGTAAAAGGAAGCTAAAAATCAGAAAAACCAGATTAAACTTGGAGATGTCATCCCACAATAGTTCAGAAATGGCTATAAATAATGATGTTGTTGAGATATATGCACATGCATTTGTTAATGTTTATATTAAATTGAGATTGCATTCTGACTTTTTGTTCTCCATAAAGTTTATTTTAAAAAATTATATAAATATGTATGTTTGTGTATAGAATTTAATAATAAATTTCCAAATGTTTGATCATATCTTTTCTGACATTAATTATTATTTGTAAGCCAATAAAAAGCACATGATCACTATTTCTTATGCTTGCTTATAACTGTTATTAAAACAAGCAAAACTCACTATACATGTTGCCACTCACTGCAAGTTAAAATAATCAACTGATGCCAGAAGGCTTGTGCATAAAATCCCCATCTAGTGCCTATTCATCCAATATTCCCAGACTACTTTCTGGCTTGTGGCTTTCATCAATGAGGAGACTTGGATCTGGGAACACTGCACCTAGATCTTAAGATCTAATGCAACCCTAAATAGTTTTATAGTTAAGTAGAGATAAAAGGTGGCTGCTAGAGGATTGCATTAAATCCTAAGATCTAGGTGCAGTGCTATCAGATCCAAGGCTCCTCACTGATGAAGGCCACAAGCCAGAAACTAGTCTGGGGATATTGGATGAGTAGGTGCTAGATAGGGATTTTATGCATAAGCCTTATGGCATCCATTGATTACTCTAGTTTGCAATAAGTGGGAATACATATAGAGTTTTGCCTGTTTTAAATTATTATTATAAGTTCTGTTAAAATGCTCTATAAGAATCTTACAGATAATTATCTAAAGATAAAAACACAATCTTAGATTTAGTTTTAATATGAATTGAACATTTTGGATACACATTATTTAATATAAAGAGCCTCATGGTATAGTGGTTAGTGTATCTCATATGCCATGCTACATGAACTTTGAAATTTCTTCAAGGATGGTGGATATATATTTAATCCAGCATCTATTATTTCTTGGTAAATAAGTAAATCCAGCTATTGTCAAATGGTGGATAAAAATCTCAGATTAATCTGCATTTGCCAAGTGAGGGTAATGCATAGGTTGTATAAATAAAAATGCATTTGAACAATGATGATGGTGTAGAAGATCAGCCCATGATTTACTTTTACTTTTATTTTACCATTTATTGAAGAAATTAATGTAATATTAATCATATATTTATAAGATATTTAAACTTATACAAAAAGACATGATATAGTTGAAATTTTGTGAAATGTGGCATATGTATTCATAATGAATTAAGCTTTATGTGCAATATCAAATTCTAAATAGTATGTGATGAGGGTTATTACAGCATTGAGTAGTTTATTTCTACATGCAGCCTTCATCTGACCCATCAATATTAACTTGGAATATTTGCCTCTAGTTAATAACTAACTTTATACTTTTTTCTGAAAAGATCAGATAATTAATTAGATTAGCTATGGGTCAACTAACTAAAAAAGAAATTCTAAGTTTGTCCAGATTCAAACCTTAGTTATTTGGCAGGGCAGAGAGAAATGATAACCATAGTGCCATGAGACCATTACTTTTATTCTTTGATTGTTTTATTTTTTTCTAATTCTTTTTTATATATACTTTTTAGCTCTAGAGTGGATTGGAAAATCTAAGCATGCTCTTGTTCTCACTGTATTTAATATAACCTATTGTACTGGCTATTTAATCATGTTACTTTTTGTATATTATTTACGCAAATGGAGGGATATAGCTTTTGCTACTGCTGTTCCATTTGTTATATTTATTCTGTATTGGTGGTAAGTAAATAATTTCTTTTTTGATTATTATTTTATAGGGTATGATACATTGTCATTATAATAAATTATCCTTTTTTAATTTTTCTGACATGAAATTTTTTAATATTAAAAAGATATAGTCTGATAAAGTGCTTTTCAAATTCTACATTTGAAACGTTTGCTTTTTTTAATTGGATCATTAATACTTTAAACGTATTAAATATTTTAAAACAATAACTTCTGCATGTTTAAATCAATGGTAGAATAGTAGACATGAGATTGAATAGTCCAAATATCCACAGATCTCGGTCAATTCTGTACCGTTTGGCACTTACAAGTCATATAAACTTTTTTGTGAAAAACTATTTGTTTATTTACTTAACATAAATAATGCATTTTAATATTCATAATAAGTAACAAAAATACTACTACCAATATGCACCACAGAGCATCTATAATATAAAATTAATAGCTGAGAGTACCTTTATTGAGGTTCTTAATAGTTTTCATGTTTATTAAGTATAATCTTTTTACATTTATGACAATGTGTTGTTATTTATAGATCTCAGACAAAGTTCGACTTCTTTCATTTTCTCACAATGAAATAATATATATTGTAATGATATGGAACAAAGGAGTAATATGAGGAGATAGGATAACATGATCAGCACCAAACAATATGACAATCATCTTAACATTGTCGATAAATAATCAATAAACAAATATAAAAGAAGCATAAGAGAATCAGCATATAATAAAATAAGTAAATATAATAAAAATCAACAGTTATCCTTTACAAAATGAAGGCTAATTATGTAGCCACTACCAAATTTAGAGCACAATATAAATGAATCATTTTCATGCACAGATTTAAATGCTAAAATATATTTAACATAATAAAAAATGCTGGGATCTTGATACATGCTGATCATCATCATTGCTATGGTTATAGTATCACGAGTGTTCAGGCCATCTATAAACAAATTTCTAATCTGTATACATAAAATGCAGTGAATGAACTTTGATCTTGATCTTTGTACCATCCAGAGAACAATCTAAATTAACTGTTATTGCTCCAGAGGAGCTTAAGATTACAAAGATTATTAACAAGAGAAATTATTAATTTTTTTATTTTGCCTTAATTTAAATAATCATAGTTAGATTACAAACACCTTAAAGCACAATGTTAGAATGAAATCAAATTATACAGATAGCTGAAGAAATAAAGACATTAACATTATTTTTTTAAACAATTATTTAATAAAATTAATAAATAAATTAATAAATTTAAAAAAGATATGACACTTTCTACTTTAACCAATTGCTATCAAAATATTTCATATAACAAATATGTTTAACTGATTATTTCTTATTACTAAATTAATTAACATTTGGTTTTTGATTTTTTTTTTTTTTTATTAATTGAATCTGAAAGTAATGTTTCACATTAAGATAAAAATTTAAAATTAACTAAAGTCTTCTTTCTTTTTTTATGAAAATGGGAATGCCCCATACTTCTTTATTCTTTTTGGAGGGGAAATACAACAAAAAATATGTGTCAACAAAAAAATAAATATTATTCAGTATTACTTACACAATAAGTTATTTGCAAATGAAGATGCTCACACTACAATATCTTTTTACAATGAATATTTTAGCTCTGATTTTGAATTTATAGTTTTTAAAACATTTTCAAGATCAGCTTTTTTTTCTGGTTTCTCCAGATGTTCAGATTAAATAATCAGATGGTTTTTATTAACATTTTTCTTATGTAACTTCAAGTTTTCATTATGATAACTTCCAAATTAACAGATTTCAGAGTATATTAATTAACACAGATTAAATTTATCCATTGTACAATATAATAATTTTTACAATACAGATTTTCAGGTGAAATTAGTATAAGCTGAGTTTATTCATTTTACAATAATAATAATTTGTAAGTCAGATTAACACAAGATGAGACTTGTTGCAGATTTCTCCCAAGATTATTGTTTTTAGGTTTTGTAATTCTTATTTGAAGCTAAAGCTTAATATTTTTAAACTACTAATGAGGTTAGTCTTACTTCAGAATAAAAACTTACTGTTTTCTCAACAGCTGGATCAAAAACAGTTGTTTTTCACAAGACACAGGTTTATGCTTTAATCTTCCTCCATATCATGTTTTGGAACAATTTATCCATCCAGATACACAATATCTCTGAAATGACAGCATTAAACCCTGACCAATAGATTGTATTTTTATAAAAGACTATTTTCTTTCTTTTTCCTTAATTAAAAATTCCAATTGTATTTTAATTATTGAAAAATTTTTGGTAGTTATATATTTTTAATTATCAAAAACAGTGGCATAATTCTTTAATTAAACTTTGATTTGAAAAGTATATAATCTTTTTTAGATAAATAAAGAGAAAAGAAAAACTTAACTTACTTAAATAAAAAACAGCATTCTTTACCAAAATGTTTAAATTTTATCTTTTCATTTTTTTTCTTTAAAAACTTATAACTGTTACTTAAAATTTTATCTATTTATTTCTCTTATTACTTTTTTAATAAAATAAAAAAAATGTACATATATAAAACTACTGAAGAGAGGAACAAAATATTATTTGTTTTATTATTTTTTTATACTTTTTTTTATAAATTAGAAATATTCACATTCATATTATTTTTAAAATGTTTGGAATTGTGATATTATTACTTAAGAAATAAAAGTCTTAAGTAGGTTTATAATTGTTATTATAAAAAAAATGAGAAGAAAATAATTATTCTCATTTTCCATTCTAAACTTTTTATTTTATTTTAAAATCATAATATGTAACATAATTAGCATTGGCCACTATGTTACAATATGTTATAAACTAGCATGTGATTAAAACTTCAAAACATTCTACTGAATGCTGGAATTTTTGTTCTCTAATTCATTTTCCAACTAAAAATACTTAAATAGTTCTTTCCATCCAATCCCACATACTCAAATGTTCAAATAAAATATCTTGTAAAGTTTTAATTTCACTGGAACTATTTATTTAAAATTAAAACAATTATAATAAAGGATTATTTTTTTAAATTTTTAAATAGATGGCCAAGTTTATTCATATGTCATATTTTAAACTTATTTTCTTCAAGAAGTATAATAACTACTCTTTCTTATCGCATTGCCAAATGTATACCATCTACTATTAAATTGTCCATGCACTTTACTATTATTACACAATGCTTTATTTACCACCCTTTTTTACAGTTTACATTTTCAAGAACTTTATATTTCCTAGTGGCTAGGAGATATAAATTTCTGAAGAAGATTTCTGGGGCAATCGAAAGTGTAAACTGTAAAAAAGGGTGGTAAATAAAGCATTGTGTAACAGTAGTAAAGTGCATGGACAATTTAGTATTATATGGTTAAACTTATGTATAGGTAATTGAAAATTGAGATGAATTGAGCACAATGTTATGAGAAAGAATTCCAGATGCAGTTTAGTATAGTAATAGTGTTTGGCTCTCAGATGAATAAAGCAAAAAAAAAATCTTAATCGTTGATATAAGTAAAATTGTAACCTACTTTGTTTCTTGAACTCCCTATAACTTTCAAGCAAGTAATTGTATAACATCAATCAATAGTAGCTTACCCCAGGGAAAAATCATTTCAAGTTTTTTATAGAGTGACAGTAAAAGAATAAGTAGTACTCATTAGGTTTGTCAATTAGTAGGTAGTGAGAATTTGAGTGTTTTTCCCAAAGTTGGATGATTAGAAATTTGGCTATATGCCAACTAATTACATCAAAGGAAAATTCTAAGATTTTGGGAAACAAATATTTAGTTTAGATTCATTTATCAGAATGTATATTTTAATTCATTTTTTTATACATTTGCTTATTAATATTATCATTATCTAGAGAGGTTTTAAGTGGATATTGCAAGTTATCTTTCAAATAACAAAAGTCATTTAAAGATGTAGGAACTATTGAAAATCAGAAAATGCTACTGTTAATAAAAAGAAAATGTATACACAGAAGAATCTTAAAGATTTGTTTTTAGAATTCTCTACAATTTGTTGTAAGGATTTTTTTCAGGTATAATTTCTTTCATGATGACATTCGTTAACTGATTTTATTTATAATCATATTTATTTCCTTATAAGTTATAGCATTCTTTATCACTCTCTTATCATTGAAATTTGAGGTTTAAGCATTTTTTTCTTCATTTTGAGTATGGATTCCTACTAAACAGTGTGGTCAGACTTATAAGAGATCCATATAAATTTCAGACAGGCAGGGATTTTTTCTCTTTTCTACTTGATCACCCTAAAGATGATTCAATGCAGCTTGAATAAATAAAGCAAGAATCCAGACTGATTAATTTCAAGAAAAATTGACTATATGTACTTTTGATCTCTTGTTTTTAATATCTTTGATAATCCTTTATGGTTTTCAACACCTTTATGACCTCATTTTATTTTAATTACATTAATTTTGAAAACATCATTATTTTATTGACTGTATTTTCAAAACACCATCATTATTAAAAAGTTTGAATTTTTTATTTTGTATTTTATATCTCAAATCAAGCTTAATTATTTTATTAATTTATTTTGAATTTAATTATTTAAAATATATTTCTTTTAACATTTGTATATTTAATTGGGTTATTTGGAATATATTTCATGAATTCTTTTCCTCTTACTTAGATAAGAAACATTTCTAACATAGTTTATATTTAAAATACAGGCACTCTTCACATACCTGTAACCTAATTGTAATATAGGGATTTAAACTCAGTTTTTCAAGGACCCTTCAACTATCCATACTATCTTATATCACTGATACACATGACCACCTACATGTAGAAAAGTTAAATAATCATTAATATATGTAATTCATGCTAAAACAGCACTCATCATTTGGTCCAGAATATTATCTCCCACACACATAAATAATCAGTGCTCAGTTTATATTAAGATAGCAAATCTTGGTACTTTAATGGATAGGTTTCAATCCATTCCAACCTCCAACTCTTCAGCCATCCATACCATCAGATTTTCAATGATATGCATGGCTGAAGACTTGAAAATTGGGGGTGGATTGAAGCCTGTCCATAAAAGTGTAAAGATTTGCTATCTTAATATAAACTGAGCAATGATTATATATATATATATATATATATATTCTACCCTTGTAATCTCATGCATCCTCACTTCCAGATAATATATGATATGAAATAAAATGGGTTCTAGCTCAGTTAATAATTAATAAATAAAATATTCAGCATTAAAATTAAATATTCCACTAGCTCAAATTTAAAATACGAATAAGGTTTAGTTTATAAAAATAAATTAAATAAATATTTAATATTTTCATGAGACTTGAAGTGAAAATACAGGTGACAAGATAGATTACATTGAGCCAATATCCCACAGGATACTACCTCAATGGCATAAGAACACTATCCCCCCTTATTACTATTTCAAATAACAAACTCATAGTATTCTTACGACTTTAATAACTTCTACTCACTAAGATTAAACTAATAATTAAATCTTAATCTTCTATTTAATAATAATCTAGCTCAAATAAAATAATCTCAGGTTCATAAAGTTTATTCTAAGTTAATTTAAAAATACGGTAATAAAATATGAGAAGGGATTTTATGTCATAATCTACTACACTGAAACTAATAATAATAAATAACAGTAATAATATTCTTCATTGTTTAACTAATTCTGTATATCTTTTCTTTTACTATAATTTTATTACCATAATAAAATAATGAAATAATATAATATGATCTTATATCTTCATGTAATGGTATAATAAATACGTGGTAGCATTTTAATAATCTGACAAACAAAATATGTGTGGCAACTGATAGCATATAATTTAATATAATATTGTGATAACTGATTTATGACCAATAAAATAATGTAAGATTATGATTATTTAATTATAATGAATACCAATAAAATATTTAAAATTCTTAAAATAATTCTCTATTTATCTTTTGTGCAAAATTATATATTTGTTTTGATTATTATGCATATATCGTGATTTCATGCAGCGATGTGGAGAAATAAATAACTCGGACACAAAATTTCTGAAATAACAAAATTTAACAAAGTTTATTACTAACAACAAATAAATAAACAATTTATTTACACTATTTACAGTGGATATCCTTAACTTTTTTACTTTACAGTTTGATCTACCAGGTTATAAAAAAAATTTATATTTCAATTATATCTTTATTTAGATTTAGGACAAAATTTTAAAAAAAAAATGTTACTATTTGGTTTCTCATTATGGTTAACTTATTACAAATATATTTATCTACTTTATTAGCAATAGCATTTTATCCTTAATATTATTAAACTATCTTATTTTAAAAAATTCATACTCAGAAAACATTCCATAGAAAACAAAATTTTATAATGAGTATGGACTTCTCAAAATATTAAAAAAAATTTCATCTTGCAAAGTCAAAGATGTTACACAAAATATTATCCAAAATTCAGTACTAGATTTTAGTATTTATCACACAATGTTTACTAATCATAATATATTTTTCTTTAAGCCTTACTTTAGTATGATATAAGTGTAATCATCAATATATTTCTGTTAATCAATAAACAAAAAATATACTATGCATATTGTTTACATAATTTTCTTTGTACTATTGTATTTTAAAAATATGCAATACTTATTTTCTTTTAAAAAAAAATAATACTAAAGCATTTAAAATTATTATCACTTTAAAGAAAATATATTTGTTTAGATACCCTATTTAAAAAATTTTATATTTCATTTCCGAAATAAAATTCAAAAAATATTCTATGATTCTTTTTTTTCCTTAGGATACTTTGGATCTTCAATTTTAAGTTATAACGTCCTATTCCTTCTAAGCAAATAAACCAATCTTATACAAAACGATATCATAACATAAGTTCTAAATTATTTATCATTTCTCTTAAACATATCTTACTAAACGATGCAGTTACATGAAATAAAGATAGTGAAAACAGATGCATAGGATTAAGGAAGAAAGCTAGAGTATTACTCTTAACATATCTCAAAATCATGGCACAGTGCGAAGAGGTATGACATTTACCTGCCTAATATCCTCTAATACAGGGACAATGTTAAAGCTATTTCTTCAGCTTTATTAGAACATCAAATATTTAAAGAAATATAAACACTGTCCAATAAAATGTGTATCAGTCATAGGGCTTTGTTAACTATGCTGATATTCACATAAAGACTAAATATTATTTCCATTCCTTATAACATCCTATTTTTTAAAACATCATCTTGGTTTCCTGTTCACTAAGTACTTCCAAGCCACTATCTCAACATTATTTCTCAAGATTTTCCACATCTTACATCGATAAATAACTATCTGCATTTACAAAACAATAAATAAAATTCATTAATAGTTAAACAATCTTACGATTCATAAGAAAAGTCTGCTTACTTCATTATTCTATATGTCTAATCATATACAATCTACTTAGACAATATTTGAATATCCAATGACATGAAAATTTTAAAAGAATCACATAATTATTTGTTATGTTGGATTATATTACTAATAAAAAATAATCGTCGTATGCATATTTTCAAATCAATCCTATCTCATAATGTTTTTTTTAAAATGTTGTATGAAATGCGTTTACATTTATAATAAAAAAAGCTTTTACACTTCATTTTTCCAATTTATGGATGATCTAAAGAAAACAAAAAAAAAATATACATTATAAATTATCAATAGTTATTATTATTACCAATAACCTTTATCTAGTCGTGTTCAGTAGGCTTCCTTTATCCACTTGAGCATTGCAGATATAAAAAAAATTCACACCTATACACTTTATATTAAAATATTTTTAGCTAAATTATTAGATTGATATATTATAAAATTTTAATATTAATAAATTAATGTTTTTATGTTTTCCTAATCTTATATAAAAATTTAGATTTAAACTAGGTTAACAAAATAAAAGGAATCAAAACTATAATTACATATTTTCTTGACGATAGTTCCTGATAAGTCCAAAATGCTTATTATTTTCGCTAGAGTTTTCCAAAAATGTTCTCCTCCAAGTGCGTTAAAGTTTAAAATAAAAATAATTATTAATCCATTTAGTAAAATTTAGAAAATAATCCTTGGTTTTAATTTTTAGGATGATAATATTAATTAATCCCGTGAAGCTTCTTAATCTTCTCTACCAATATTTTCTGTGTATCCGATGCATCAATCCATTTAATTTAACTTTAAAAATATTCGATAAACTTTTAAGTACTATTTGTATTTCCATGGATCCATCTTTTATTCAACTATGTATTCACTTTTTTATATATGTTTTCCTTCTTGATACATTTAAACTTTCGTTTGGTATTTTTATATATCACTTTTAAAAATAAATAAAAAAAATGTTACCTTCAGAAAGGATATAACATTTTACTCCTTTTGATACAATATTATATAATATTAATTCATGCAATATACAATTGTCTTATTATTATTTAAAAAATAAATCTTAGATAGGCTTATAAATAATAATGCGTCTCCAATTTTTTTATTAGACTCCGTATGATGTCTGTGCTGTGGTTTTTTTTTATGTGCCAAAAAAGTTCTCCGGTTATGCATAAATAAAGCTGTATCAATAAATATTTCAAATATTTTTTCAGTATTACAATTTATATCCATTTTATTTTGTAGTATATCCATTTTTTATTGCGTAGTTTAGGTTAAACTTTTAGATAAAATACGACTGGTAAGTACTTTAAAAAATTAGAAAATCATCTCCACAAAGTTTCTAAATATATAATTTTTTTCTAAAACTTTCTTTTGCAAAACACTTTAAAATTATCAATTAGTTTTTGCAAAATAAACGATAAGAAAGTACCAAAAAAAAAAATTGACTTTCTCCGGTTTCAATACATTATTAATCTCCTCCTATACCCCCATGCAATTCATATTTATAGTCTGTAAGAATACCTCATTTGATTGGTTGATTCTTACTTTAGCTTGAGAACAAATTTACATATTTTCAATTTATAGCAGAATTATATTTCAAAATCAGAAATTATGACGTAATGAACCCAAAATATTATTTAAAATATTACTTTTAAATAAATTATTATTTTATTAAAACTATTTAAACATTCAAAATAACTTTTAAAATAATTTTAATAACCTATTCCATTTTTTTTTTAATATTCAATTTATCTTGTTTTTATTTAAATAAAATACTTAATTTTTATTATAACTGTATTCGTCTTTATGATACTATTTAAAACATTACATCATTTAAATATGCAATAACGACAGTTAACTTAATATTTATTATTATTTGCTTTTATGATAGGCAATAATTCTATCCAATTCTATAATATAACTTAAAATATTTTAAACTTTGTTATTAATTCAAACACGCGTGTGTGAGAATGTATGTAATATACAAGTCACATGATCAATAACTTTGACAGACCATTTTTAATCTATTTCTCTGCCTATATTTATAAAATTGATACACTTATTATATTATATAAAATAATTATAAAAAATTTGGAAGAACAATTTAGAAAATATAGAATTAAATATAATTCTCACCATCATAAAGTTTATTTTTAAAATGTACGATATTAATTTTTGTTTATTAAATATGACTATAAATTTAAACATAGCATTTATTAAATTATACGTTTTAAACTATTAAAATCGAATTTTTAAATATACTTTTAATTATTTATAGCTGTGTTATTTAATATGGCCAGCTTTTACAACCATATGCAACAATATTTAAAGCTTTACATAACTATTTTTAAATGATTTTATACTACGTATTCTCTTTAGCTTCAAATTGTGCTTTAAGGATATAATTGACTTAATACAATTACCATATTAAAAGAACATATTCTAAATTTAAAATTTTTTAGTAATTGACTGTTATAAACTATTACTGACCTATAGAAAAGGGCACATAACCTCCTCCTTCAAATAAAAATTTTAAATTAAACATCTATCTTAATATTTACTCTATCTACTGATACTTAATATCTTTATCATTTGCTATAACCAAATTCTATCTTGTACTACTGAAATATAAAAAATTATACTGTTTTTAATACAAACCTATAAAATATTTGGACATTACATTCAGAATCTCAACTAGTAATACTAGAAAATTTTTTTTTACATTTCTGATGGGTATGGGATTAGACTCCTAGCGTTGTACGTCTCTTTTTCACCATCTGGTGTAGTCAACACAAAAGCATTTTCTCCTACTTTGCTAAAAATCTTATATGGACCCTCGTATAACTCAAGAAATTTCTTAAATTGATTTCTTTGAAGGTTGCTAACATGGGGTGTTCTAACAAGAACTAAATCATCAACTTTGAACGGATGTGGTCTATTATGGGATTTTTGTACTCTCTTAGCACCCATAATATGTAGCTTTACTTTAGCTTGATTTATATCTTGATTTACATTTATTGGTTCTCTTATCATAGGTATAGGTGTTTGAATTAGTAAATTTTCATGTTTGCCATAGAGTAGATGGAAAGGTGTAAAACCTGTGGATTCATTGCAAGTGCTGTTTATATAATTAACAACCTCAGAGAGTTTATGAACCCATTGTTTATGATCATCGGCTACATAAACCCTGAATAATCTACCGAGCTCCCACATAACACGTTCGCAGGGATTAGACTGCGGGTTTCTAATGGAGCTCATAATATGTTTGAGGTGTTGAGTTCGAATCCACTCATTCCATCTACCAGATATAAAAGCGGTTGCATGATCAGTAAGAATTGTTTCTGGCTTTCCAACTAAAGGGAATTGGTAATCAAGCATGCATTTGATTATATAATGAGCGCTGGTTTTAGGTACAGGATAGGCTGAGACTAGCTTACTAAAACATCATATGTTACAAGTATAAATTTCTGATGATTGAATGGTGGAAGGGGCCCATAAAAATCGATCGCTAATAATTCATTAGGACGATCTGGAATAATGGGCTGCATGATTTCCACGTAAGATTTACTGCAATGTTTAGATTTTAGACATATATTACACGTTTTAATCTTTTTAATTACGTGTTTATACATTTTATTCCAAAAAAATATCGATTTTAAAACATACATAATTTTTGGTGCACCATAGTGCCCATAGCTACTATGAACGTACATGATCAGTTTATCAATCATGGAGTTAGGAACAACTATCCTCCATGATTCCCCCTGATTAGAATTTATGTTATACATAAGCAAATTTTTATAAATTTTATACTTTCTAAAAATCATTTTAACGCGTTTATTTTTACTGTTTATATTAGCATGATTATTTAAGATAGTCATGATCCTATTTAATCTGATATCCTGACTCTGAATCATAGTGAGATTATTATAATCATCAGCTATAGATTCATCCCTAACCAAATCTAGGTTACTTACAATTATATTTTGACTATTGGGATTTTGTGACATTAAACAGATAGGGTGGCGACTAAGAATATCAGCAGGGATATTCTGTCTCCCTTCAATATAGAGTACTCTATAATTGAACTGTTGGAGATATAAACTCCACCTAATAAGTCTCTCATTACTGAGGTAGCTTTTATTTAAAAACTCTAAGCTTCTATGGTCGGTCAATACAATCACACTAGAACCTAATAAAAATTGCCTTAATTTCTGAAAAGCCCAGACAACAGCTAGGGTTTTCTTTTCAGTTATAGTGTAGTTCAACTCAGCACCTCTCAGATGTCTGCTCAAGAAGTACAATACATGAGGTACCTGATCCCCATCGAGTTGAAATAACACTACACCCAGACCATAGTAACTGCTATCTGTTTGCACATAAAATGTTTTATTGAAATCAGGATATATTAAAATTACGTGTTTTAAAATTTTATTTTTAAATTAAATTCACTATCATGATTAGTGGTCCACTTCCACCTCTCAGCCTTTTTTAGCAATTTGGATAAATGTATAGTGTCCTCAGCAAAATTTTGATAAAAGCGGTTGTAGTAATTACACAACCCAAAAAATGATTTCAGTTGCTTTACAGTTTTTGGTGTGGGAAAGCGTTGAATAGCTGCAATCTTTTCTGGATGGGGCTGGATGTAATGCTCATTTATTAAATGTCCCAGAAAAATAATTTCTTTAGCTGCTATTGAACACTTTTCCAAATTAATTTTGACATTTTTCATAGCGCATTCATTAAAAAACATTTCTAAGTGTTGGAGATGCTCTTCTAAACTGTCAGAAGCAATGACGATATTGTCCACATACATGACGATTTTTTCCTTTAATTGCTTTGAAAAAATCATGTCCAAACATCTGATTAAGCCAGCACTGCTATTAATGAGACCAAAAGGCATCCATCTGAAAACATACGACTGGCCTTGAAAACGAAATGCTGTGTATTGCTGATCATTCTCGTGTAATGGTATTTGCCAATAACTAGCTGTTAAATCAAATGTAGAGAAAATTGACGTCTTATGAAACTTAGTTAGGAGCTCATGTACGGGTGGAGGAATGTCATGCTCTGGCACAGTTATAGTATTTAACATGCGAGCATCCAAACATACCCTAATATTGCCATCCTTTTTCTTTACAATAACCAATGGGTTTACGTAAGGAGAAGGGCACTTTTTTATTATTTCCCACATGCATGATTCACAGATATTTTGCACATATTAAAGCATTTTCAAAATATATTTTTAATATTTCAATAATTGACATGGTCATAGTGAATACTAAATAATCGTTAGCCACATATGCATATTTTGAAATTTTATTTGCTAATTGTTTTACAACAATATAGTACTATTTTTAAGCAATCAGATTATCTACCACATAAAATTGCAATATTTTTAGTAATAAGCACTTAGTTCACTATAATAATCAAATCCTAAATAATTATTGCTATAATAAAATATTAAATTATCTATTTTCTGTGAGATATACTATCAATAATCTCTAAAGTTATACGAACAAATTCAAATACTAACTATTGTATTATATATTTTTAACTACTTTCCTAATATATCTCATAGCCTAAATGTTTGGGTACCACAGTCTGTACCTATCGATTGTATTCCCAACTACATATAGTGTGCAGTCACGTTGGAAGAGCAAAATCTAACCGAGACTTCCCCATGTCATGTAAGCCCATTATACTCTCCCATTTTAAACACTCAGGCCCAACATGTTGCTGGCGCCATAATCTACCCTTGTAATCTCGTGCATCCTCACTTCCAGATAATATATGATATGAAATAAAATGGGTTCTAGCTCAGTTAATAATTAATAAATAAAATATTCAGCATTAAAATTAAATAGTCCACTAGCTCAAATTTAAAATACGAATAAGGTTCAGTTTATAAAAATAAATTAAATCAGCATTTATTTTTATAGTGTCTGTATACAATTGTAATTACATTCATATCGGCCTTTCAAGCCAAATTGTGCAAACGCTTTTGCGAGTGTTAAATAATAAATGAATACCCTCTGACCAAACAAGATATAGAATTTATACAGGAATAAAAGGAATCCTCTTATTCCTACGACTCAAATATTTATATATGAGCAAATCTGAAGTACTGCCACAGAAGGTGTGACTATAGAACAGTCACTTTAAATTACTATATATAACGTATGAATGAATGACGCCGATGAAATTTACTAGAATTTACTGAACGTCATTCCAACTGAAACTTAATCATATATATAAATCAGCATTTATTTTTATAGCGTCTGTATACAATTGTAATTACATTCATATCGGCCTTTCAAGCCAAATTGTGCAAACGCTTTTGCGAGTGTTAAATAATAAATGAATACCCTCTGACCAAACAAGATATAGAATTTATGCAGGAATAAAAGGAATCCTCTTATTCCTACGACTCAAATATTTATATATGAGCAAATCTGAAGTACTGGCACAGAAGGTGTGACTATAGAACAGTCACTTTAAATTACTATATATAACGTATGAATGAATGACGCCGATGAAATTTACTAGAATTTACTGAACGTCATTCCAACTGAAACTTCTATGCCAGTACTTCAGATTTGCTCATATATAAATATTTGAGTCATAGGAATAAGAGGATTCCTTTTATTCCTGCATAAATTCTATATCTTGTTTGGTCAGAGGGTATTCATTTATTATTTAACACTCGCAAAAGCGTTTGCACAATTTGGCTTGAAAGGCCGATATTTACAATTGTATACAGATGCTATAAAAATAAATGCTGATTTATATATATGATTAAGTTTCAGTTGGAATGACGTTCAGTAAATTCTAGTAAATTTCATCGGCATCATTCATTCATACGTTATATATAGTAATTTAAAGTGACTGTTCTATAGTCACACCTTTTGTGCCAGTACTTCAGATTTGCTCATATATAAATATTTGAGTCGTAGGAATAAGAGGGTTTCTTTTATTCCTGCATAAATTTTATATCTTGTTTGGTCAGAGGGTATTCATTTATTATTTAACACTCGCAAAAGCGTTTGCACAATTTGGCTTGAAAGGCCGATATGAATGTAATTACAATTGTATACAGACGCTATAAAAATAAATGCTGATTTATATATATGATTAAGTTTCAGTTGGAATGACGTTCAGTAAATTCTAGTAAATTTCATCGGCGTCATTCATTCATACGTTATATATAGTAATTTAAAGTGACTGTTCTATAGTCACACCTTCTGTGCCAGTACTTCAGATTTGCTCATATATAAATATTTGAGTCGTAGGAATAAGAGGATTCCTTTTATTCCTGCATAAATTCTATATCTTGTTTGGTCAGAGGGTATTCATTTATTATTTAAACTCGCAAAAGCGTTTGCACAATTTGGCTTGAAAGGCCGATATGAATGTAATTACAATTGTATACAGACGCTATAAAAATAAATGCTGATTTATATATATGATTAAGTTTCAGTTGGAATGATGTTCAGTAAATTCTGGTAAATTTCATCGGCGTCATTCATTCATACGTTATATATAGTAATTTAAAGTGACTGTTCTATAGTCACACCTTCTGTGCCAGTACTTCAGATTTGCTCATATATAAATATTTGAGTCATAGGAATAAGTGGATTCCTTTTATTCCTGCATAAATTCTATATCTTGTTTGGTCAGAGGGTATTCATTTATTATTTAACACTCGCAAAAGCGTTTGCACAATTTGGCTTGAATGGCCCATATGAATGTAATTACAATTGTATACAGACGCTATAAAAATAAATGCTGATTTATATATATGATTAAGTTTCATTTAGAATGACGTTCAGTAAATTCTAGTAAATTTCATCGGCGTCATTCATTCATACATTATATATAGTAATTTAAAGTGACTGTTTTATAGTCACACCTTCTGTGCCAGTACTTCAGATTTGCTCATATATAAATATTTGAGTCATAGGAATAAGAGGATTCCTTTTATTCCTGCATAAATTCTATATCTTGTTTGGTCAGAGGGTATTCATTTATTATTTAACACTCGCAAAAGCGTTTACACAATTTGGCTTGAAAGGCCGATATGAATGTAAAAATAAATTAAATAAATATTTAATATTTTCATGAGACTTGAAGTGAAAATACAGGTGACAAGATAGATTACATTGAGCCAATATCCCACAAGATACTACCTCAATGGCATAAGAACACTATCCCCCCTTATTACTATTTCAAATAACAAACTCATAGTATTCTTACGACTTTAATAACTTCTACTCACTAATATTAAACTAAGAATTAAATCTTAATCTTCTATTTAATAATAATCTAGCTCAAATAAAATAATCTCAGGTTCATAAAGTTTATTCTAAGTTAATTTAAAAATACGGTAGTAAAATATGAGAAGGGATTTTATGTCATAATCTACTACACTGAAACTAATAATAATAAATAACAGTAATAATATTCTTCATTGTTTAACTAATTCTGTATATCTTTTCTTTTACTATAATTTTATTACCATAATAAAATAATGAAATAATATAATATGATCTTATATCTTCATGTAATGATATAATAAATACGTGGTAGCATTTTAATAATCTGACAAACAAAATATGTGTGGCAACTGATAGCATATAATTTAATATAATATTGTGATAACTGATTTATGACCAATAAAATAATGTAAGATTATGATTATTTAATTATAATGAATACCAATAAAATATTTAAAATTCTTAAAATAATTCTCTATTTATCTTTTGTGCAAAATTATATATTTGTTTCAATTATTATGCATATATCATGATTTCATGCAGCGATGTGGAGAAATAAATAACTCGGACACAAAATTTTTGAAATAACAAAATTTAACAAAGTTTATTACTAACAACAAATAAATAAACAATTTATTTACACTATTTGCAGTGGATATTCTTAACTTTTTTACTTTACAGTTTGATCTACCGGGTTATAAAAAAAATTTATATTTCAATTATATCTTTATTTAGATTTAGGACAAAATTTTTATAAAAAAATGTTACTATTTGGTTTTTCATTATGGTTAACTTATTACAAATATATTTATCTGCTTTATTAGCAACAGCATTTTATCCTTAATATTATTAAACTATCTTATTTTAAAAAATTCATACTCAGAAAACATTTTATAGAAAACAAAATTTTATAATGAGTATGGACTTCTCAAAATATTAAAAAAAGTTTCATCTTGCAAAGTCAAAGATGTTACACAAAATATTATCCAAAATTCAGTACTAGATTTTAGTATTTATCACACAATGTTTACTAATCATAATATATTCTTCTTTAAGCCATACTTTAGTATGATATAAGTGTAATCATCAATATATTTCTGTTAATCAATAAACAAAAAAATATACTATGCATATTGTTTACATAATTTACTTTGTACTATTGTATTTTAAAAATATGCAATACTTATTTTCCCTTAAAAAAAATAATACTAAAGCATTTAAAATTATTATCACTTTAAAGAAAATATCTTTGTTTAGATACCCTATTTAAAAAATTTTATATTTCATTTCCGAAATAAAATTCAAAAAATATTCTATGATTCTTTTCTTTCTTTAGGATACTTTGGATCTTCAATTTTAAGTTATAGCATCCTATTCCTTCTAAGCAAATAAACCAACTTATACAAAACGATATCATAACATAAGTTCTAAATTATTTATCATTTCTCTTAAACATATCTTACTAAACAATGCAGTTACATGAAATAAAGATAGTGAAAACAGATGCATAGGATTAAGGAAGAAAGCTAGAGTATTACTCTTAACATATCTCAAAATCATGGCACAGTGCAAAGAGGTATGACATTTACCTGCCTAATATCCTCTAATACAGGGACGATGTTAAAGCTATTTCTTCAGCTTTATTAGAACATCAAATATTTAAAGAAATATAAACACTGTCCAATAAAATGTGTATCAGTCATAGGGCTTTGTTAACTATGCTGATAGTCACATAAAGACTAAATATTATTTCCATTCCTTATAACATCCTATTTCTTAAAACATCATCTTGGTTTCCTGTTCACTAAGTACTTCCAAGCCACTATCTCAACATTATTTCTCAAGATTTTCCACATCTTACATTGATAAATAACTATCTGCATTTACAAAACAATAAATAAAATTCATTAATAGTTAAACAATCTTACGATTCATAAGAAAAGTCTGCTTACTTCATTATTCTATATGTCTAATCATATACAATCTACTTAGACAATATTTGAATATCCAATGACATGAAAATTTTAAAAGAATCACATAATTATTTGTTATGTTGGATTATATTACTAATAAAAAATAATCGTCGTATGCATATTTTCAAATCAATCCTATCTCATAATGTTTTTTTAAAATGTTGTATGAAATGCGTTTACATTTATAGTAAAAAAAGCTTTTACACTTCATTCTTCCAATTTATGGATGATCTAAAGAAAACAAAAAAAAATATACATTATAAATTATCAATATTTATTATTATTACCAATAACCTTTATCTAGTCGTGTTCAGTAGGCTTCCTTTATCCACTTGAGCATTGCAGATATAAAAAAAATTCACACCTATACACTTTATATTAAAATATTTTTAGCTAAATTATTAGATTGTTATATTATAAAATTTTAATATTAATAAATTAATGTTTTTATGTTTTCCTAATCTTATATAAAAATTTAGATTTAAACTAGGTTAACAAAATAAAAGGAATCAAAACTATAATTACATATTTTCTTGACAATAGTTCCTGATAAGTCCAAAATGCTTATTATTTTCTCTAGAGTTTTCCAAAAATGTTCTCCTCCAAGTGCGTTAAAGTTTAAAATAAAAATAATTATTAATCCATTTAGTAAAATTTAGAAAATAATCCTTGGTTTTAATTTTTAGGATGATAATATTAATTAATCCCGTGAAGCTTCTTAATCTTCTCTACCAATATTTTCTGCGTATCCGATGCATCAATCCATTTAATTTAACTTTAAAAATATTCGATAAAGTTTTAAGTACTATTTGTATTTCCATGGATCCATCTTTTATTCAACTATGTATTCACTTTTTTATATATGTTTTCCTTCTTGATACATTTAAACTTTCGTTTGGTATTTTTATATATCACTTTTAAAAATAAATAAAAAAAATGTTACCTTCAGAAAGGATATAACATTTTACTCCTTTTGATACAATATTATATAATATTAATTCATGCAATATACAATTGTCTTATTATTATTTAAAAAATAAATCTTAGATAGGCTTATAAATAATAATGCGTCTCCAATTTTTTTATTAGACTCCGTATGATGTCCGTGCTGTGGTTTTTTTTTATGTGCCAAAAAAGTTCTCCGGTTATGCATAAATAAAGCTGTATCAATAAATATTTCAAATATTTTTTCAGTATTACAATTTATATCCATTTTATTTTGTAGTATATCCATTTTTTATTGCGTAGTTTAGGTTAAACTTTTAGATAAAATACAACTGGTAAGTACTTTAAAAAATTAGAAAATCATCTCCACGAAGTTTCTAAATATATAATTTTTTTCTAAAACTTTCTTTTGCAAAACACTTTAAAATTATCAATTAGTTTTTGCAAAATAAACGATAAGAAAGTACCAAAAAAAAAATTGACTTTCTCCAGTTTCAATACATTATTAATCTCCTCCTATACCCCCATGCAATTCATATTTATAGTCTGTAAGAATACCTCATTTGATTGGTTGATTCTTACTTTAGCTTGAGAACAAATTTACATATTTTCAATTTATAGCAGAATTATATTTCAAAATCAGAAATTATGACGTAATGAACCCAAAATATTATTTAAAATATTACTTTTAAATAAATTATTCTTTTATTAAAACTATTTAAACATTCAAAATAACTTTTAAAATAATTTTAATAACCTATTCCATTTTTTTTTAATATTCAATTTATCTTGTTTTTATTTAAATAAAATATTTAATTTTTATTATAACTGTATTCGTCTTTATGATACTATTTAAAACATTACATCATTTAAATATGCAATAACGACAGTTAACTTAATATTTATTATTATTTGCTTTTATGATAGGCAATAATTCTATCCAATTCTATAATATAACTTTTAAAATATTTTAAACTTTGTTATTAATTCAAACATATGTGTGTGAGAATGTATGTAATATACAAGTCACATGATCAATAACTTTGACAGACGATTTTTAATCTATTTCTCTGCCTATATTTATAAAATTGATACACTTATTATATTATATAAAATAATTATAAAAAATTTGGAAGAACAATTTAGAAAATATAGAATTAAATATAATTCTCACCATCATAAAGTTTATTTTTAAAATGTACGATATTAATTTTTGTTTATTAAATATGACTATAAATTTAAACATAGCATTTATTAAATTATACGTTTTAAACTATTAAAATCGAATTTTTAAATATACTTTTAATTATTTATAGCTGTGTTATTTAATATGGCCAGCTTTTACAACCATATGCAACAATATTTAAAGCTTTACATAACTATTTTTAAATGATTTTATACTACGTATTCTCTTTAGCTTCAAATTGTGCTTTAAAGATATAATTGACTTAATACAATTACCATATTAAAAGAACATATTCTAAATTTAAAATTTTTTAGTAATTGACTGTTATAAACTATTACTGACCTATAGAAAAGGGCACAATATATATATATATATATATATATATATATATATATATATATATATATATATATATATATATATATATATATATATATATATATATATGGGAGATGGTAATCTGGACCAACTAATGAGTGCTGGTTTATATTGGTGATTATTTGTCTTTTCTACATGTATGTGGTCCATGTGTATCAGTGGTATGGGATAGTATGGATAGTCAAAGGGTGCTTGAAAGTCTGAGTTCAAATCTACTTACATAGTTTAAATAATTTATTAGTTTCCTTTAAATTTAAACATTTTTATAATACATATATTATATTATTTATTGTTATTTTAACATATGACTTTTAATTATTTGCTTTAACATTTGACATTACCCATTATAATTACTATTAATACTTTATGTTAAATTATTTGTTTGTAATTATATATTTTTCTTTAATACTTTTGAATGCTGTATTTATTAGCATCCTCACAAAAACAAAAAACTGGCTTACTGTCATGTGGAAGATGATATGGTTAACAATGAAATGAATTATACATTATTCATTTCAAATTCTCAATCTTTTAAGCAAAAAAACTCAACAGAAAATGATCATAAATATTAAATTTTCTTATGTCTATCTTGGTCATTGTTATAAGATTATTTAACTGCAGTTTTCTAGTTACTTTTATCTTGCGTTCTTCTCTTTGTGATGACTGGAAATAAAACTCTCTTTTCACTCTTTATCTCGGTTATGAATAATATATTTATGTCCAGATATCTTCCCAGATCTATGCTGGTCAGATTTGTTGAAATTTACAGTGCAAATTAGTCTTGTGGTTATTTTCAACCATGTAAGACATTCACAGGTCTATGATACCTAGTAATTCTGCCATCCTTTCAATACTCAACCAATTGTTAGACAGCATGATCTGTTAAATGTTTGCAGATAGGTTGTGCCTTATTATGTAAATAATATGGCTCTCTGGTAGGGGAAAAATAGTAAATGCTCTTAATTTTCCTACCTGCCTCAAAAAAAATTGTGAAAAGCTTTTTTCTGTTCTTACCTTGTATCTTTCTTGAGATACTTGCTCCAACAGATTATCTTGTTTTTTTACAGCAATCCTTGGCTGTATTACTCCAATAATTTGTGGCTATTGTATTTTTTTCATTGATAAACAATAAAATGTGAATATTTCAGAAATTCATTCAAATAGTGTAGTGGATTTTCATATGGCATTCATTTGAAGGTCTTCACCCTCAATAGTTTGGTAAGGATCTATTATTAGTGTTGTTTGGTATATTATTTATTAGTTGAATATCTGTTCTTTTGTCGAAATTTATTAGATAGTTATCTATATAGGACTGATTTTCTTCTCTATATACATTAGAATATTATCGTCTCATATCTCTAAATCAGAGCCATACTTCATTTCAGCATTCATCTGGTTTCCCATTATTTCATGATTGATAGCTAATGCATGCGTGTGCTCTTCTAACTTTTCTGTTTTTTCCATGATGTCTCCCATTATGTTAGTTTGAATTTTTCAATGTGTGTCTAGGTTATCTTGCATAAATTGATTTTTTTTTTTAATATAGCTTCTATTTCTGAATTGTGCTAATTCATTTGATGTACTATTCTCTGTTAATGTGTTTTTTTTTTGCATCTTAATCTTTTTCAATTTTATTCTGAGGCAGCATTTGTGATTCTATACTACTACTTTATCATCACTTCAGCTAGCTTATTTATTTTTTCTCTTTGTTTACTTCTGCTTTTTTGAGATTTAATCATTTCCTTCTCAAACTTCTGGGATTTGATTACCATGGCCTCATGCCTTTCTTTCTGCATTTAGTGTGTATCATCTTTATTTTTCTGGATTTTATCATGTATATCTATTATTACTTCTTTTTGTCTATGGCTTCTTTTCAACATTTCCTTTTATTTGATGAATTTGTCCATCTATCTTTAAGATCACTTGTTTTATTTAATTCTGTCTTTTTATCTTTTGCTGTAATTTTGCAAAAGTTTTTTTCATCATAGTGGTTTCTGTCCATTTTCTATTTTCAATTTCCATCTGCTTTTGATTTTCTTCATCTCATTTTCATTGTGCATTTTCTTGATTTGTATATTTTCTTTAGTATGTAATAAACTTATTATTAGCAGTATATTTAAACTTGATTTATCACCACATGAATGACCTTATCCTTTGAATCCATTTGAAACTTGATATATATTTGAATGCTATTTTCTGTCCACAACTTCAGATTTTACTTATTTTTTTAATTACAATATACAGAGAGAAAAAAGTACTGTCTGGTTATTCATCTATCTCAGTGGAATGGATATCAATTTAATTGATTTCAATAGCCTGCATTGATAATAACAAAAATTTATACATAAAATAACTCTAGTGGTAATATAATTTTATATATAGAATTAATATGTAGACCAGACAATATTACATATAAAGAAATTAACACTATTTAAACAAATAATAAACAATAGTTTATATACAAAGTATCATAATTGTCAGACAAGATATGTTCTTTTCTAAAAACATTCTTACATTACATGATCACATTTCTTTATGCTTACATTACAGACTATATCATAAGAATGTATGACAATTTTTTTTATAAATTTGATTACTTTAATGGTAATAATTGTTTTCATCTGTCACTTCTTAAACATTTTGTTCATATGCATGGTAGATGACATGACAATAGTAATTATTTGTAAAGTGCCCAATGCTTATTTTGATTAATTTTAAACATTAATCTTTCAATTACATATTTTATGATCAAGTACTCTTGCCATGTAGTAAATCACTGGGATATAATATATCCTGGATATAATCCTAGATATCTCCGAATCACACAAATACATTTATTTATATCAGCTTCATAGCATAGTCACCGACATATATGTAGTATGGGATTATTATAATTAATACATTTTTCTTACAATGATAATTCTAATGAAAAATCACTTTTTATGTCTAACCCCACCCCTGATTTAATAATAACTCAATTACACAAATAGTTCTTTTAAATGTACTCTTTAATTTAATAACAATTCAGCCCAAATATGTAAAATGCTTCCTTTTGAAATCTGACTGCCATCTTATAAAACAAAACTGAATAAAGGTTTTAAGTCAATAAACATCACATGACCACCATCTTTTATGCTTGTGTATAACTGTTGTTAAAACAGGCAAAACTCACTATATATGTTGTCACACACAGCAAGCTAGAGTAATCAATGGATGCCAGAAGGCTTGTGCATAAAATCCCCATCTAGTGCCTACTCATCCAATATCCCCAGACTAGTTTCTGGCTTATGGACTTCCATTGATTACTCTAGCTTGCTGTGTGTGGCAATATATAGTGAGTTTCGCCTGTTTTAAAACTGAATAAATTCACTATTTAGATATAGTCCATTTTAACTATTCCATAATGATCTAACAACAGTATTTTTATTATAAGCTCTCCATACAAAAATTGAATTCAAGGCAATAGCTAGTGTTAATCTACATACAAATGAACTCAATTCAATTTACTTAAAACTAATAGTTATATTACCATTTATTATTTTATTACTTGTACACTTCACTTTAAATAGTTTACAAACATAAAGCATTGCATGTTTACAATTCTGATTACTTTATCTAACTTTTCTTACATACTTTCTGACATTATCTTCAGGAAAATACAAGTTTTTTAAAGGAGATAAAATTTTAGCTAAGCATATATATAAAAAAGAAAAGATGAAACACAGTATATGTCTTCTTTGCTTCAAAATGCAGCTCAGATATTTATAACTACTTAACAGCAAATTCTGACTTTTTTTTTAATAAAATATTTACTTCTTCCTTTAACCAATTAACTTTGTCATATACAAACTTTACATGTAACAAATTATTATTTAATTTTCTTCTTCTTTTCCTTACATATTGATTTTTATATTTACATATCATACCATTTCTAATCTTCTTAAACATTTTAACAATACTATTTTTTATATCAAAACTTTATTCTTACTGCTTCAACTGTCCTACAGTTTCACCAGAGCTACAATATCCAAATATATAATTAAACAATTAATCAATTTTATACACATATTTATATACATAATTAAATACACAATTAAAACATACATCTTAACCTGAACATTATAAATAATTATAAACTGTAAGAGTAAAGTTTTGATATAAAAAATAGTATTGTTGAAGTGCTTAAGAAGGTTGGAAGTGGTATGAAATGTAAATTATAATTTGTTAAAATGAAATACATGCTAGGAGCTAAAGTAATTCTCTATAGTTAATTGGGAGGATTTTTTGCAGGATAATATTTCTGCCATAATGGCATTCATTAATTGATTTTATTTATACTCACATTCCTTTCAATGTCTTTTAGCAATCTTGTCTTGAAATTTGACACTGAAGCATTGTTTTCTTCATTTTCATTATAATTTTTTTTAAAATAGTTTGGCCCAATTCTTAGATGTTCTCGTTACATTTCACGCTGTTGCTAGTTTCTCCTTTTTTATTTAGTCATCCTAATAAAAGTTCAATGCAGTTTCAAAATTGAATTTTTGATGTTATTTTTTTAATACTTTTTGTAATATTTTATTTGCAACACCTTTATGTCCTCATTTTATTTTAATTACATGAATTTTCAAAATGCCATCAATATTTAATTGATGGAATTTTCCCCTTGTTTTTAATCTCATTTCAAAACAGGTTTAATCCTTTTATTAACTTATTTTTAATCTAATTATTTACAATGTTTTTCTTTTAACATTAAAATATTTAATTGAGTTGTTTTGCAATACATTCCATACATGAAACAGTTTTAACATTGTTCATATAATATTTTAGTTCTCTTATATTTAAACACTTTTAAAATATGGCTTTTAATAATTTACTTTAATATTTGAACATTTCTTATTATTATTACATTTAAAATTTTATATTAAACTATTTTTTCTATTTTATATAATTTTCTTTAAATCTTTTTAATGCTATATTTATTAGCATCCTCACAATAACAGAAAACCAGCTTACATAGCTGACAATGAAATGAGTAAGACATTATTCATTTCAATATATATATATATATATATATATATATATATGTTCAAAAGATGGAGCTATACCAAAACCGCCGAACAAGTGTAAGATTTGTTTTACATAAACGAAAAAAGAGTCAGAAATTAACTACCTCTTTCATTTGCTCACCCCCAGATCAGCTGATTTCAAGCTGGTTTGCTCTCCTCAGTGGGGGATAGAGTATAGAAACTAGATCTAAAACACTGACTCTCAAGTGTTTATGCAAAACGTTTCTATCAGATTGCAAGCGTGAATTTTTCAGACCGGTAAAGTCTTCAAACTCAGCCTAGCAAGTCAGATATTTATATGGGTCTGATCTCAGTTCAGAATCACCATATAATCAAAGTTTCTGCAATATATATCATTGCAAGAAAACTTTAAAGTACATTTATGAAAAACAAAAACAAGTTAATCACGTAACCTGCTATCACTTGTTATTTATGTTCAAAAGATGGCGCTATACCAAAACCGCCGAACAAGTGTAAGATTTGTTTTACATAAACGAAAAAAGAGTCAGAAATTAACTACCTCTTTCATTTGCTCACCCCCAGATCAGCTGATTTCAAGCTGGTTTGCTCTCCTCAGTAGGGGATAGAGTATAGAAACTAGATCTAAAACACTGACTCTCAAGTGTTTATGCAAAACGTTTCTATCAGATTGCAAGCGTGAATTTTTCAGACCGGTAAAGTCTTCAAACTCAGCTTGCAATCTGATAGAAACGTTTTGCATAAACACTTGAGAGTCAGTGTTTTAGATCTAGTTTCTATACTCTATCCCCCACTGAGGAGAGCAAACCAGCTTGAAATCAGCTGATCTGGGGGTGAGCAAATGAAAGAGGTAGTTAATTTCTGACTCTTTTTTTCGTTTATGTAAAACAAATCTTACACTTGTTCGGCAGTTTTGGTATAGCGCCATCTTTTGAACATAAATAACAAGTGATAGCAGGTTACGTGATTAACTTGTTTTTGTTTTTCATAAATGTACCTTTAAAGTTTTCTTGCAATGATATATATTGCAGAAACTTTGATTATATGGTGATTCTGAACTGAGATCAGACCCATATAAATATCTGACTTGCTAGGCTGAGTTTGAAGACTTTACCGGTCTGAAAAATTCACGCTTGCAATCTGATAGAAACGTTTTGCATAAACACTTGAGAGTCAGTGTTTTAGATCTAGTTTCTATACTCTATCCCCCACTGAGGAGAGCAAACCAGCTTGAAATCAGCTGATCTGGGGGTGAGCAAATGAAAGAGGTAGTTAATTTCTGATTCTTTTTTCGTTTATGTAAAACAAATCTTACACTTGTTCGGCGGTTTTGGTATAGCGCCATCTTTTGAACATAAATAACAAGTGATAGCAGGTTACGTGATTAACTTGTTTTTGTTTTTCATAAATGTACCTTTAAAGTTTTCTTGCAATGATATATATTGCAGAAACTTTGATTATATGGTGATTCTGAACTGAGATCAGACCCATATAAATATCTGACTTGCTAGGCTGAGTTTGAAGACTTTACCGGTCTGAAAAATTCACGCTTGCAATCTGATAGAAACGTTTTGCATAAACACTTGAGAGTCAGTGTTTTAGATCTAGTTTCTATATTCTATCCCCCACTGAGGAGAGCAAACCAGCTTGAAATTAGCTGATCTGGGGGTGAGCAAATGAAAGAGGTAGTTAATTTCTGACTCTTTTTTTCGTTTATGTAAAACAAATCTTACACTTGTTCGGCAGTTTTGGTATAGCGCCATCTTTTGAACATAAATAACAAGTGATAGCAGGTTACGTGATTAACTTGTTTTTGTTTTTCATAAATGTACCTTTAAAGTTTTCTTGCAATGATATATATTGCAGAAACTTTGATTATATGGTGATTCTGAACTGAGATCAGACCCATATAAATATCTGACTTGCTAGGCTGAGTTTGAAGACTTTACCGGTCTGAAAAATTCACGCTTGCAATCTGATAGAAACGTTTTGCATAAACACTTGAGAGTCAGTGTTTTAGATCTAGTTTCTATACTCTATCCCCCACTGAGGAGAGCAAACCAGCTTGAAATCAGCTGATCTGGGGGTGAGCAAATGAAAGAGGTAGTTAATTTCTGATTCTTTTTTCGTTTATGTAAAACAAATCTTACACTTGTTCGGCGGTTTTGGTATAGCGCCATCTTTTGAACATAAATAACAAGTGATAGCAGGTTACGTGATTAACTTGTTTTTGTTTTTCATAAATGTACCTTTAAAGTTTTCTTGCAATGATATATATTGCAGAAACTTTGATTATATGGTGATTCTGAACTGAGATCAGACCCATATAAATATCTGACTTGCTAGGCTGAGTTTGAAGACTTTACCGGTCTGAAAAATTCACGCTTGCAATCTGATAGAAACGTTTTGCATAAACACTTGAGAGTCAGTGTTTTAGATCTAGTTTCTATATTCTATCCCCCACTGAGGAGAGCAAACCAGCTTGAAATCAGCTGATCTGGGGGTGAGCAAATGAAAGAGGTAGTTAATTTCTGACTCTTTTTTCGTTTATGTAAAACAAATCTTACACTTGTTCGGCGGTTTTGGTATAGCGCCATCTTTTGAACATAAATAACAAGTGATAGCAGGTTACGTGATTAACTTGTTTTTGTTTTTCATATATATATATCTGATTAACTTGTTTTTGTTTTTCATATATATATATCAGATAAAATAAATTTAGTAAACAAAAGTCTGGAATAAACTCTACAATTAACATATCTATAGACAACTTTCAGCATGTGCACTATTTAAAATAACCTACATTGCTTTAAGTTTGCAATAGCTATTATTTAATTTTCATATAGGCTTATTGAATATTGTAGAGTTTATTTTAAGAGGTTTTGTTTTTATATACATATAGATAATAAATATTAAAGTAGTAATATTTCAAAGAGAAGGAACTTTTTTACAGATAACATTTATCTTTACAGCAGTACTTATTACAAATCAGCTATAAAACACTTCTGGAAACTTAAATTCCCTCATCTTATGAAAATATGATATCTGTATATTATTTAAGCACAGTATTACTAATTACATATATAGAACAACTATTACATTAAAAGTTAAAGAGCCAAAACTATATTTTTAATAACAAAATATTGAATTGATAATAATAAAGGTTGATATACATAAAATTTATAAATATATTTATTTATATGTAAGTAACTGCATACACAAACATGTCAATCAAGATTTATTTCCTAGTTCACACTTTTCAAATGCTAATGTCATGATTTAAGAGAATTATCAATTGCATATGTAATTTACAAGTAAAAAATTAACATAACATGATTTAAAATGTATAAACAAATACAAAACTAGAATTGTCAAATTTTTATTTAACCTAAGGATTTGTGCAATAGTGTATTATTTATTTCAATAAGAACAATAATAAAATTTTAAGCAATAAAAGTATATGCAAATCAATAAATTTGCATTTTTTAAAATAAAAAAAACTGTAACAAGCTATTCAAAAACAAAAAAATTAAGTAATATATATATATAAGCAACATTGTTTTTACATCACATGATCACCATTTCTTATGCTTGCTCATAACTGTTTTAAAACAGGCAAAACTCACCATACCTTGTTTTTTTAGGGCAGTCAGATTAGATTCTTAGTTTATTCCAAACCCATCAGACCATAATGAATAAAAGGTAGGTACACTGCCAATTATTAATCTAACCTGAAAAGCTTGAGAGGTTACTTAGAATAATTCTGACTAAAATGAAGAAACAATGTTTTTTAAATGACTGATCTGGAGATTAAAAGTTTATTATTGCCATAAATGACCTGTTTTAATATTTGTCAGAAGGAAGACACAGTTATTTTGTTAGGAAGTTTTATATTTAAAAAGAACTGATTGAACTTTATCTAAAGTATTTTGAGTTTGTATTTAATGCCTGTTAATCCATGTATTATGTTGAGAAATTGTCATTTTTAAAAAAATCGCTATGTTACTACATATGTTACATTAAAAACTTTATTTAATGCATGTTAAGCATATATTACTTTGTATAAATTATCAGTTTAAAAGGAAATGGTAAAGAAATGATAATATAAAATGCAATATTTGTACATAAATTGTTCAAGTGTTAAGTAATTATTAATAATGATATAGTTATATTCACTGGATTTATTTGCTAGTAATGAATTCGACATTTAATTACCATTTTGTGTAGGTGAATTTATAATATATATACAATTGTTTGCTCACTGATAAATCGTTTACATGTATTCATACTCTTATGGGAGAATTCATTCCTATCTAGTATTAATAAATTGGAGATCAGTCTTGGAAAGAGCCATCCCTTTATAAGTTGTAATTTATTGGATTAGGATTAGGACTTAAAAGGGTCACTCCTTATAGTTATTATTATATAAAGATAGCTGTTCTGTTTATCATTTATAGAATATATGTGTATGTCGGTATTAGGAAACTTGTAAATCAAAGAAATGTTTTGTAATTACAGGTTCATCTATATGTAGAGTTATGTTTTAAGTTTATTGAAGATTGAGTTCATTATATGATTGGTATACTCTATTATCAATAATTATATCAATACTATAATGTAATTATTTACAATATCGCTTTTGCTATTATTATTATTATTTTTTTTTATTTTTTTTTGTAATATATTTCACATTAATATTAAATTTTCTTACATTTTCTTTATTGTTTATATTCTTTACTTTGTTTTTACTAGATTAGTAATCAATTCATTGTTAACAGAATATTATATACACAAATATATAAAAACACATATGCATCAGTATAGTTCATATGTGCTTAGTATAAGCTTATCTATCATTTAGAGAAAAAAAATACCTACTATTTTCTGAGTAGTAGAGATGCTGAATAATCCTTATCATCTAGAAGGTGGTGGATATAATTTTGTTAAAAGGCACAAAGTTAATATCAACAACAAGCAAATGGTCAAGCGTTGGTGGCCTAGTGGTTAGCATCGCTGCCTTCCAAGCAGCTGGTCCGGGTTCGCTTCCCGGCCAACGCATTTGATATATGAAAAAAAAAAAAGCAAATATATAGATAGATGAATCTGAAATATATATTAACATTTTTTAGTTATAAAAATCTTCTTTTAATATATATTTATGAACATAATCTATTTTTTTGATATTTAGTTATGTCTTTTTAAAATCCTTACTATTTTTATTTATTTTATATCAAAATTTCATTTATTTGGAGCCATATCTTTTTATATACATTATATAAAAAAATGGCACAGGTATTTTTATCAACCAACAATGCCCATTCACTACTTTTAAAATAATTTTTATAGATGCAAATCTCCTTATAACAACATTCAATCATAGACAACTTTCAATCAATGTTATTTTTGTATATATACCTCCGGGGCCAATAGTAATTAGCAGAATAATTGCTACAATAAATTCAATTCTAACTACCAATCCCCATCCCACTATTCTTGCTGGAGATTTTAATATGACCTATAAAAAGTTTGTCACAAAATGGTTACACCAACTTACAATACCACTAATGAGCGGGGAAGGATTTCTTCCACCGGACTCGGTATCTTTTTATAATAACAGACACGGTACTTTGATTGATCTGCTGTTTTATTCTCCCATGTTACACCATGCAATTGAAGTAAAACTTTCTCCCACCAATTTTTCTGATCATGCAGCACAAATAATGAAACTAAATTTAGACACACACTGCAATACTTTTAACAACATACAAAAAACAATAAGAATTCTACTTCCAAATAGTACTCCCGAGGCTCTCTTCTCAGAAATGTATATAATGTTAAACAAATTAAATCAAATTGAACTGGACCCGATTTCCAAATATATAGCATATATAAATACACTCTCGTTTAACATAAATCACATTACACAAAAATCCACCACCCCTTCAAAATTAATCACATTAGCAGAGGAAATGAATAAAAGGATAATACAGGCAAAACCAGTCAAGAATAACCAAGCAAATATAATAAAGCTAACAAAGTTATACAATCAAACCGTTGATAAACTGAAACAATATCTAGCAATAAAGAAAAAGAAAATTTGTCTCACACAACAACATACATGGACCCGCGGATATATTCGTTGGGCTTTAGGTTATCCATGCACAAACAAAGTACCAATGGCGCTAGAATGGGAAAATAGAGTGACAGCTGGTTATAATATGCTAGACCCTATATATAACTACTTCAAAAAAAAACTAACTAAAAATAATCATTTCAAACCACTTGCAGATTATTTTGGCAAGCCAGAAACGGAAACACCTTTTGAAATAAAAGATTTTGCAATAGTTTTAAACTCAGTCCCAAGCACATGTCATCCAGGGCCACCAGGGATCCCACAATTTGTACTGTCACATCTCAGCCAATTCACAAATAAATATTTATGTCAACTTGCAAATCAATTATCACAGAAACTATACAATATACAAGGGCTATATCCAATATCAATGGTACCATTTATAAAAAAACAAGAACCAATTTCCACACTAGCCAATCTCCGACCAATCTCAATGGAGCCATTGGGAATAAAAATATTGGAAAAGGTCATAAAGGATAAAATTGAACAATACATAGTACCAATAATATCACAGCATCAATACGCAAAAAAGGGGTCATCCACAGGGCAGACAGCACTAATATATAAAACGCTAATCAATTCAGTTATTAAAAAGAAAAAATATGCACCAATGGTAGTCCAGCTGGATTTTGAAAGTGCTTTTGACTCTGTCCCAATAGAAACACTATTGAGTCAGCTAAAAGAAACACAGATACCTAAAACAATATTATATACAATAGGCAATTTGCTTCTAAATAGAGAAATACACATCACGCTCAATGGTAGATCCACATCATCATTCAATCCCAGCCAATCAATCCCGCAAGGTTCTCCACTAAGCACACTGCTATTTACCTTTTATTTAAATCCACTGCTAGAGCAAATAAATAAAAAAATTCAAGGAATTCAAATACCAAATACTAATACATACATTCCCTGCATAGCTTATATGGATGATGTCACAGTGTTTCTAAACTCAAAAAAGCAAATACATATACTACAGGAAATAATAGAAGAATACACAAAAAATTTCAAATTAAAAATTAACATCAATAAATCAGTAGCATGGTCAATATACACAGGCAAAACAGACACACAAATTTATCAAGGTAAGCCCAGTAATTTCCTGGGTTTTCCTTTCCACTTGGGAATGAGCCAGATGAGAAGGAATATACAAAATAAACTCAAGTTCGAAGCAGAAAGGATCATAACATCACTCTCCAGATCATATCTCTCACTCTATGCAAAAGTGTCACTATTTAATCAACTTATAATGACCAAAATAACTTACTACCTGCCAATAATTACTTTTACAAAACAATTTACAAAGTCAATTAACTCACTCTGTAATAAACTATTATGGAACAGAAAAATAGTAGCAATTTCCTTAAAGCAACTTAACCAACCAACAAAATGGAATGGCCTTGGACTGCATGCTATTCATACTTTCTACACACAAAAAACAGTAAATCTACTGATTACAATATTCAGACGTTTTCCAAACATAGAACCAAAAGAGGAAATCACACCAACGGACCGACCCCCATCCACAGACAATTATATAAATACCCTATTGATAAGTATTAAAAACATTAAAGATAAAATAGCACTAAAGAATCCAATTAAATATACTTATTGGCAAATTCATGATTTTCTAACTCAAAGCCAAGAAAACAACAATAGGATAACAGTACTAGGAATAAATAATAGTCAATTACTCAAAAAGTACAAAACATGGTATTTAGAACCTAAATTGTTTGACTTCATCCTCAAATTGAATTTAAATGCACTACCTACAGCACATTTCATTCGGTTCAGAAGATTTTACCTAAATGTTGATCCAATGTGTGCTTTATGTCACCGGGAAGAAGAAACACAAGAACATTTAATATATCACTGTAAAGGCTTAGAAAAAGTCAGACAAATGATGGTGAATAATTACAGGAAAAGGGAAACCACAATAGAAAAAATGCTAAAGGCTTTCAATGAAAATAAAATACCTATAATACGTGCAGCAACTTTCAGTATATATGCCTTATGGTGTACTAGATGTGCTTTCACTTTAGGAAACAATCCAAGAAGACATCCCAACACATATCACAACAAACTAGGAAAACTTAAGGAAAGGGACAATCTTCTAGCACCACCGGACATTTATGCTGCCACATGGTCTCTATTTAAAATAAAAGCAGCCTTATAATGGATAGACAAAATACAACCTCTGAAAAATGGAAAACTGAAATGAACTCATAATAAGAACTGAAAAATCTAAAAGGTGTGAACTGCAAAAGACGCTAATGGTTAAAAAAAACAAAAGTATATTTTCTGTGTTTCAAGATGTATCCTAGAATATGATGTTTTATACAATGTATTACTTGATAAGAATGTAACCTTTTTTTTGCCTAATAAAGTTTGCTTTGAAATATAAAAAATAAGTCATTTATTTTCATATAATAAAAATTTTAAAATGTGCATTCTATTTTAGAATAAAGTCATTTAATATTATTAAAATATAAGAGGAAGTCATTATTATCCTTGTATAAAATCGCCTCATTGATTCACGTTTTAGTTAATTATTTTTATTTAGTGTATATATTTTAGGTAAATGTCAATATTCATTTAAGATTACAAACTCATATATAAATAAATAAGTAGGTAATACAAATAATAGATCTATCATATATACGTGTACAGGGATGTTGTATACAAATGTGGTTGGGGCACAGGAGTGGAAAGACAATCAATAAAATTTATATGTAAATGAAAATAAATTTTTAAATCACTTCATTGTTAGAAATATGTTCTGAGTGTAAATATTTTTTTTATTTAAATATAAGAATACTTCATTACTTAGTCTTATTGTGACAATTGCCTGACCCTCAAACTTTAGACTTGAGTTTGAAATATACAACATATATATTCTTATCATTGCACTAAACAAAACTAGCGGATGACATTTTGTCATAATAATTAATATATATAAATGTTTAAATTTCCAAATTACTTTATTGTTATAAATACGTTCTGTCGTAAATATTTTTGTGACAGTTGTTCAAAATCATCCACTGGACTAAACTGAACAGGACAACACCCTTTTATCTATGTAATAAAAAAATTATATGTAAATGAAACTGTTTAGATCTCCCGATCACTTTTATTGAAATATTCTAATTTATATAAAAAGAAACGCATTATTATTAGTAATTTATTTAAAATAAAATTTATTTTTAAAATATTGTTTCTCAGTTATAGTTATTATGCATGTGGTGAAATTATATTTATCAATGATATTTTACAGAGTCCATATATCTTATTCAGTTTAGAGTAATGTAGAGTGACAGGCTGAAATGTGGGATCCTAGAATCGATCCCATGGCTGTCTTGTACAAAATATTATTATCTTTTTACACATTTTACTAAATAGCTTTTTCTATTTTTAATAATGATATTTTTTTACAGCACATGTTTACTAAATAGCTTTTCCTATTTCTAATACAGTTATTATTATTTTTTATTGCCATATTATCTTTTTACATGTTTTACTAAGCACATTTTTTTGGATGTGAACTCAGGTTTGTTCCCTAGCTAAAAACTCATAATCACTTCTCTTGCTTGTAATAAAATCCTTACATGAATGCACTATTGACAAAATGTCTAAAAAAAATGCATGTAATAGAATAAACTAAGTATTATTTTTTTTACAGTTATCCAATATAATGTAGGAATAAAAAAATAAAATACAAGTATTTTGATGGCTTCTAAAAATTATTGAATAAACAGTTTAAATCACATGATCACCATTTCTTATGCTTGCTCAAGTTTATTAAAACAGATATAACTTTCCATATAGTAGCACCACTCAGTGCAAACCAGAATAATCAATGGATGTCAGAAGGCTTGTGCATAAAATCCCCATCTAGTGCCTACTCATCTAATATCCCCAGACTAGTTTCTGACTTATGGCTTTTGTCAGTGAGGAGCCTTGGATCTAAGAGCACTGCACCTAGATCTTAGAATCAAATGCAACTCTCCAACAGCCACCTTTTATCTCTACTTAAGTACAAAACTATGAGTCTAAAATTGAAAACCCAAAATATTTTCAATCCAAACTCATTAGCTTATATAGAGATATAGCTCTGAACTCAGTTCAGCACTCATATATTTTGATGTCTTTGGTCCTTTAATAACCATAGCAACACTATCCTATTAAACAGGACTGGTATTAAACCACTAAGGAAACACATGATCACCATTTCTTATGTTTGCTCAAGCTGTTAAAACAGGCAAAACTCTCCATACAATAATGCCACTGAGTGTAAACCAGAATAATCAATGGATGTCAGAAGGCTTATGCATAAAATCCCTATCTAGTTTCTACTCATCCAATATCTCCAGACTAGTTTCTAGCTTGAGGCTTTCATCAGTGAAGAGCCTTGGGATCTGAGAGCACTGCACTTAGATCTTAGGATCTAATGCATCCCTCCAGCAGTGATCTTTCGTCTCTACTTAATCACAAAACTGCCTTCTGGCATCCATTGATTATTCTGGCTTGCACTGAGTTGCACTACTATATGGAGAGTTTTGCCTGTTTTAAACAGTGTAAGTATTAAAATTTATAATTTTTTATGTAAATCCTTAATTATCAAACTATATAAAATATATAATACAACTTAATTATTAGTATGTTTTAAAAAATTAAATAATAAACTAATGTAAATGTTTTTTTAGAACAAAAATAAGACAAGCTAGTTTTGTTAATATAAAATGTAAAGTCATGTGTGAGAGATTCTGAATTAAGAATAAATAATAGATTTTTAAAACAAACAACTATTTTTAACAATTTTGTCATGAAAGACTTACATTATCCATGTTATTTAAAGTTGACCTAGTTTGTTGGTCCTGATAAAATATAAATGTTACATCAGTAAACAATGTAAGTATGGAAATTTAAAATGTCAGACTATATATACTGTACTAGTATAAAATAAAATGTAATTTTATTTATCATGAGACTTTACAAATTTAGGCCTAGCTAAAATCTGTACCAATACAAACTAATGAATACTGTAATTAATTTATTTAGTGGCTCATAATTTCTGAAACCAATATCTATAACAGTATACATGAATAACAATTATTATATACTACTAATTAAGCAAACCACATTTGTAACTGTATAAATGTGACTAATATAGTGAATAGTTTACTATGTTAGAGCACCAATATCTACATTGTTATAAATAAGCTTAATTACTATTTTAAATAAATTATTCTATTTGAATGCTAAGTGTAATTTAGTTTCAAAATATAATATGAAACATAACATTAATAATTGAAGAATATAAATTTAAAAACACAAAATAAATTGAGTGCTGGTTTATTTAATTAAAACAACCAATAAATGTTTATTGCGACATTAATTTGACTTATGTAATTAATAAAATGTAAATAAGAGTGTTGCATCATAAATTTTAAAGATATATAGATATTTGTTTATACTTAGCTAACTGAATAACTTAATGTATCTATGCAAAATATAATTATGTAAAAAAAATTTAAATTAATGCTACAATAAATCAACAAAACAATTTATTTACAAAAAATATGTAAAGTACAATAATAATAATAATATTGATTAATGGATATAAATTGATTTGATATTTTCTGTATTATTGAAATTCTTAATTTTAAAAACTATAAATGATGCAAGGATTTTATACTGCTTAACCAAAATGAAAATATTTATTCATATCATTTCTAATAAATAAATAAATAAAAAATTTAAATGATTAAGTTTGTTTGAGTTTGTTTTCCAATACTTTTACATAAATTATTTATTTTAAATATAAGTGGTTTATCTAACCTTTAATTATCTTATTTTTCAAACCTAGATTAAATAATGAAACAAACAAAAACATACTTCTAAAATGTTATATAAAGCTTACGTTAAATTTTGATAAAAATATTTAAGATTTTTATTTTAACTTTATCTAATTTTCTCCTTAGTTAATTTTACTTATAAATATTATATATAAACACACCACTTAAACTGAAATGTATATATAAATATATAACTAAATGTAATAAGTAAAATATACAATCTAAAATATTTCCAAAGATCATTGTGTATTTTTAAATGAATTGTTTATATCAAAACATTTTATAATATATACAACAATAATAATAAAAATATGATATTGTCTGTAGTTCAGAATTCTGGTGCTTCTGTTTAAGTTCTAATGTGAAGAAAATTCATGATGTAAAATATGTTTAAAGTTTTATCTCAGTTTTGAAGATGTATTTTACAATTATAATATTATAGAATTATAGGAAATCTTAGAAATAATATTTTTATCATTGTATAAAATAAGCATTATTTTATCCTTTAAAATACATGAAATCTTTTTCAGTAATTCCAATTATTATACATTTTACTTCACTATTCCTTTACTTGAAGCCACACAACAAATATATTAATGAATCCCTTGCATAGAACACTGCATAACTTTCTCCATTTATTACATAAATACTCCAGGATAATTTTATTTTAAGTTGTTATAAAATCTCACAAAAGACCTCATCTCTCAGGGCCAACCCTTATTTTGATCTAGTCTTTCATGACTATTCTTTAAATTCACTAATAATTATTTATATGTTATATTTTTTAAAATTTGGCTTACTAAATGCAGAATGAAAAGAAGAGCAAAAAAGAAGAACCAATTTTAAAACATGGGCATTTTATATGATTTTTTCCAATGACAAAATATTGATGTCATCACCTGAATACAATATCTAATTTACAAACTTTTATTATAAAGATTTGTTATTTTACTTCATCAAGAGTTCAAATATATCAGCATTCTGAACAAAATATTTTATTTCAAACTTTTAAAAATAAATATTTAAACCAAAAAAAAAAATGTTAACACAATAAATTTCAATTTTTTTAAAATCATAACTGAAATAAATGAATACTTTTGTGTACTTATATATATAATATGAAATATTATACAATTTAATTGCCTATTAAAAATAATTATTATAAATCAATAATAATATTTTTAAAATATGTAGAATCTAAAATTATTTAACTGATGTAACAAACATGCATCTATCATCACACATGTCATTAATTTGCTATTCATTTGTCCATGTTTGTGTGTTTATTGCTTAAAGCATTCAATAAAATAAAATATTAATAAAATAAATGTATTGGCATGTATTTTAATTTATACAATCTTCTTGTCACAAAATATTAATCAAATTGCAACAAACAATATATTATTTAAGAAAATATCAAAATTATAAAAAAAATTAATGGATGTCATTATCTTATATTCTGTTGTATTATTAACAACTCTATATCAATAATATATATCACTTGTTTGTCTCAAAACATCTGACAATAGATAAATCAATTTGGAACCTAACCAAAGATGGTACAATATATAATAATTTATAATTGTTAATAGTGAAATATAATAAATTAAATAATAGTGTTATTTTTTATTATTGAAGGAATATAACTTTGATAATAGATAACATGAATACATTTATAAATGAGAGGTATTGAATGGGATTTCAAACTAACAATAAACTATTTTTGATGAATGGTTATGTTGGTTAAAGTTGATCTAAATTTTTGGTAAAGAAGTTTAAGTGTTACATCAGCTTTTACAATTATTATACTTCAGAAAGGATGGAGACATGTCAGATTCTCTTATCTTTTTGCTATATAGGACAGAGCTTGAAGGAAAAGCATTCCATAGAATCATACTCTCATTATAAATGTTTTAGTATGCAAGTAGGGTAAACTAAAAGTAGAATTACTTATATAATATCAGAACTAGCTCAAGAAGGGGAGGGGATGGAGTAATGTTTTCATGGGGGTGTGTGGTGGTGGTAGTGGGGGGGGGTATTTTTAATATGATAAAAATGCTTAAATATTTTTAAAAATTATCTTATTGGCAGATATTTATTATTTCTACTAGCAATTTTACAGGATTGTTCAAAAAATAATATGAAAATTATTGAAAGAAAAATTGTAAATTTCTAATTCAATAAATTCCACATATATTGCTGAATAAGTATATTTGTTTTAAGGTATTATTTAATTATTGTTTTGAAGATTATTTTTTAATCACTAATTTGTTTTATTTTAGCATGTATTTTAATTTCTGGATTTATTTTATAAAATTAATGAATAAAACATTTATTGTATTCACCAAACGTATTAAATGACGAATACCATATTTTCAAGTTTTTTTTTTTGTTTGCGAAAATGCTGTGGAAAAAATATCTACTAATTTACAAATTTTATTTTAATCATAAATATACAAGATTGTATAGAGAAAAGCTTTCATAAAGCCCCCCCTCCTTTTTTTTTTTTTTTAAAAAAAACAATATATGCTTATCCGACTTTGACTATTACAAGTCATTATTTTATAGAATGAGTAGGGGCGCTAAAATTTGCATAAAAGTACCCTCTTATCTATGCTGTGTTGATATATGTGAATGTTGCAAATGAAATAAGTAATAATCAAAAAAAGTATATTCCTTAATATAAATTAAGATATAAAATTACAAAATATATAAAATTTAGACATAAGATATATTCACATATTTCTCAATTATCTTCAGTAAAATATTTATAGGTTTGAAGTATAATTCACAAAATCAGTATATAATAAAGCAATGAGTTTGATTCATTGAAAATCACCATTCATAATTTAACAGTTTTCCTGTTACATTCAAGTCAAGAGTGTGTGAAGATTAGTCTAATCATGACCTTTGACCTGCTTTAATATAATTTAGAAGCAGCTTTGGTTTGCATTTGGTGCTAGATTCATTTCTCCAGTACTGACAAATTTAATGGGAAAATGTAGGATAAATAACTTTTTTGTATTAACTTGTGTGATCACATGTTCGATAGAGATCACAATTTTGTTACAGAGAAATGCTTGTGTTGACTTTGATAATTATAATATGTTAATTAAATATTGCAAATCAAAAATTAATTTGACTGATAGAATTTCTATTTTTATATTTAGTTCTATTTATTTACATACTTATATACTATATGGTTCTATGATTTAATAATTTATCTATTGCGCATCATAACATAGTGTTTGAATATGGGTAAAGCTTGAAATTTTTCAAATAATTGGGGATTTTTAGCTGTTTTTTTTAATCCATCTGACCCATAGTCAATTCTGTTAATCATTCAGTTATTATTTCTAAAATTGATATCTTACTAATTATTAATAGAAAGAAAGTGAATCAAAAAAAAAAAAAATGAAATTGTCAATTTGCAATAGTTAACTTATGAGCATTATTTTTTTCTTCATTGGTCCTCTGTGGAGAAATTTGTAGGTTAAGATATTTTAATATGTAGATAAAGCAAAGTAATAAATAAATAGATAAATGAATGAATATATATACATACATAGAAAATAGAAAGATTTGAACTTAGGATTTTCAATCAATATTAATTTTCCACTCCATCTCAAATAACTAATAAATATATACAGATAGATAGATAGCTGAGTGTATCTATACAAATAGATGGAAAGATACATCATCAACAAGCAAACAAACAACTGCGGTAAGATAAGATAGATCATAAATAATGAGACAACAGAAACATATCAAACAAAATGACAGATTTTTAAATTATTAAAGAAAGGAGTTTGCTATTAACTGAAAGGAGACCCTTTGATTCCTCTTGGAGGCCTTAAAGGAACCGAGCAGGACAAATTCCTAATGTCCACTCCATACGTTCTTGTCGTTGCAGCTGTTATTACTATGTGATTATTCATATAGTATACGAACATGGATGGGCTGCTCACCAACACACATTAGCCAGTGTGGTGAGTTTATTGGCTCTTTACCTCTGAGTTTAAGATCAAGAAACACCATGGTCTTTCTTCTCAGTGCCTGATAAGGCAGAATGAATGTTTGTGTAAATGATAAAGATTTTTCCAATACATATATACAATTATGACAGACGAAAATAAAGCATGGCCCTTATTCCCAGGAGGCTGTAAAGTCACCAACCAAGGCAGCGGTTGGTGGCCGAAGGCGGAGGGCGCTAAGAATCCCCTGATTGCGGAGTCAGGTTGCCATTTGATGACGACTTTTTATTTAGGTACTTACAACTGCAGATCACTTTCAAGTGAAGGAAGATTGCAAGAATTAGAAGAAGAACTGTCTTATATTAAATGGGACATTATTGGACTTTGTGAAGTTAGAAGAAAAGGAGAAGAAACAATTGATTTAAAAAGTGGACATATACTCTATTATAAAGGCATACATATTGGAAATACAAGTGGAGTAAGATTCATTATAAATAAAAAGTGGAAGAACAATATTGTGGAGATTGATGGTGTATCGGACAGAGTGGCAAGATTAGTTATACAACTTAATAGCAGATACCAAATGCAGATAATTCAAGTTTATGCCCCAACAAGTTCTCATAGTGATGAAGTAGTAGAAAATTTTTATATGGATGTACAAAAGGCTTTTGATCAGAGTAAACAACATTTTAAAATTGTTATGGGAGACTTTAATGCTAGAATTGGTAGACAAATGAAAGATGAAATTGCTGTAGGTAATTTTGGTTATGGTAATAGAAATGAAAGAGGACATAGACTTGTGGAGTTTGCAGAAAAAGAAAAACTTTATATTATGAATTCATTTTTTGAGAAAAATGTTAAAAGGAAATGGACATGGAAGCATCCAAATGAAGGTACAGCAGAATTGGATTATATTTTGACTAACAGAAAATACATATTTCAAGATTGTAATGTTCTTAATAAATTTAACACAGGAAGTGATCATCGATTAGTAAGGTGTAAGTTATGTGTTAATGTAAAACTAGAGAGACAAAAATTATTAACAAAAACAATATTTATAGTTGATATTCCTAATCTTCAGAAACATTCTAATGAATTTAAATTAGAACTTACAAATAGGTTTCAAGTGTTAGGAGATTTTGAACATGATTCAGATTTGAATGAAATTAATATGAAAATAACTGATACACTTTTAAAAACTGCAACAAACATAGCTGGTAGAAAAAAGCAGCAATTGACTAATAAAATTTCTACTGAGACTAGAGAATTTATGAAGAAAAGAAGGAATATGAAGATATACAAAAATGATGTATTAAAAAGAATTGAATATCTCGAATTTTGTAAAATGGTACGGAAAAGAGTTGAAAATGATATAAGAAAGTATAACTGTGAAATAGCAAGGAAAGCTGTAGAAGAAAATAAAAGTCTCAAAAATGTTAAACAACATTTTGGTATTGGTAGGAAATTTATATCTGCAATAAGAAAAAAGATGGAATTATTACGCTAAAAGAGAGATGACATCATGAAATTGATAGAAGATTTTTATCAAGAATTATATAGTAATAAAGAACAAGTACCTCCTATATCTATTACATCTTCCGAATTGCCCAGAATTTTAAATGAAGAAGTGAGACATGCAATTAAGTGTATGAAGAAAGGAAAGATTCCAGGAAATGATGGAATTATAATTGATATATTAAAAGAAGCAGGTGAAGAAATAGAAACAATTTTAGCAAAGTTATATACCAAATGTCTAAATGATAAAGATGTACCGGAAGATTGGAAGAATGCAGTAATAATATTAATATTTAAAAAAGGTGATAAAGAAGATATTAGAAATTACAGACCTATCAGCCTTTTATCAGTTTTATATAAAATTTTTACCAAGATAATTACAACTCGTCTACAGAGAACTTTGGATTTCCACCAACCAAGAGAACAAGCTGGATTTAAAAGTGGTTTTAGTACAATAGATCATATCCAGGTATTGAGAGAAGTCATAGAAAGGACAAACGAATATGAGTTGTCATTGTGTTTTGGATTTGTAGATCATGAAAAGGCATTCGATTCTATACACATTTCTTCAGTGATTAAAGCATTGGGTTATCAAGGTATAGATCCAGGATATTGTCATATTTTAAAGAATATTCATCAAAATATAAAATCACAAACCAATTTTCTTTAAAAAACTTGTTTTTTATTATTATGACTATATGAATTTTAATTTCAAGAGCAACGTTTGAAATTAAAATTCATATAGTCATAATAATAAAAAACAAGTTTTTTAAAGAAAATTGGTTTGTGATTTTATATTTTGATGAATATTGTTTATACTGACTATTTTTAAAAGAAAAAAGAAGTTCAAGATTAAAGGTTATGATATTTTAAAGAATATTTATAAAAATGCAACAGCAACAATTAGATTACACAATGATACTGGAAAAATCAACATTGAGAAAGGTGTAAGACGAGGTGACTCCATATCTCCAAAACTCTTTACAGCAGTGCTGCAAGAAGTATTTTGTGGATTAAAATGGGAAACTAAAGGAGTGAAAGTAAATGGAGAGTATTTAAGTCATTTAGATTTTGCAGATGATGTAGTTGTTTTTGCAAATAATGCTTCAGAGCTGCAGGAAATGTTGCAGGAGTTAGCAGATGAAAGTAGAAAAGTAGGACTAAAGATAAATGCTAAAAAGACTAAAGTAATGTTTAATCGATTTGCTCAAAATATGAAAATAAAGATTGATTATGAAGAATTAGAAGAATTTAACAGTTACAAATACCTTGGTCAGATTATTAATACAGATGGAAACATAATGGAGGAAATTAATCATAGAATTAAACTTGGTTGGAGTGCTTTTGGTAGAAATAACTTGATACTAAAAGGAAATATGCCTATGTGTTTGAAAAGGATGGTTTTTAACAAATGTGTTTTACCAGTTCTTACTTATGGATCTGAGACTTGGACACTTAATAGAAGAGCAATACAGAGACTTCAGACCACTCAAAGGAGTATGGAGAGATGTATGTTGGGAGTAACAAGAAGAGATTGAAAACGCAATGTATGGGTAAGACAACAAACAGATGTTACTGACCTTATTGAAAAAATTAAAAGATTGAAATGGAGTTGGGCTGGACATATTGCTAGAAGAGATGATAATAGATGGACAATTGAAATTTTAAACTGGATTCCAAGAGATTGTAAAAGACCCAGAAAGAGACCACATGTGAGATGGATGGATGAAATAAGAAAATGTGCAGGGGTGTTGTGGAGAAGAGAAGCTAAAGATTGGAGAGGATGGATTAAACTTGGAGAGACCTTCATCCTGCAGTGGATTGATAATGGTTGATGATGATGATTGATTCATAGGTGATTGTGTGAATAGATAGGCAGATGAGTTGATTACTTGATTTTAATAATTAAATTAAGCATCCAAGTATACAGAATTTTGATATCATAATAAAATTCAATATTTTTGTTTTTCAAGGAGAATTTTTACATTTTTCAAACATGAAAATTCCCATGAAAAAAAACCTTGAAACAAGAGATGAGATAAAATTAATTTAGCTTATTAATAATTTATGATGCAATTGGGAAATAGTAATGCTAAAATAGGGTTAAGAAAGTATCAAACAATGGTTAACTAACACCTATAATATATCTGTATTTTTTTATTGCTACCTAATTATTTTTCTCTACTTGAACACCATCATCATCATAACTATTATTCTTAACTATCAAGGTGATATTTTCCCCAGGAATCTTAATAAATAGTAGTTCTCCACAATAAACTTAGATTTTCAGGTTGCTCAAAGTAACGGGCATTATTATAATGATGTTGAAGTTTTCCCACTTCATTGCTAATTGTCCTCTTTTTCCTTCATTGCCAATATTTCTAAGGAAATTCTTATTAAATAAAATGTAGTTTTAAATATAAATCATATTAATGTGTTTAATAAAGTATATTTTTCCAAATAAAATTAGCAATATTAGTTATCTTTGTAAGTATGTAAATACAGTAAAATATTCTTATATATATATTAGGTTTTTACCTGAATCACCCTCCTGGCTCATTCGACATGATCACCAAGAAACTGCTTTAAATTTATTACTAAAAATTGCCAAACTTAATGGTAAAGTAATAAACAGTACATATATGGAAAATTTAAAGGTAGGAAAAAATATGCTTACATAATTTAAATATTGATTGAATATAAAATTACAATGTTATTTTTTAAATTCCTTTTCTCCTAAAACATTTAGGCAAATTTGTTTTATGAAATAAAATAGATCAATAATATTTTTTAAAATATTTTACAACCATGTATTTGAAGTTATTTCTTTTCTAGATTGTTATATATATATAATAATTCAAACAAATCTATTCAACATAGTATTTAAATTTTAAATAAAATACATCTGGGTCTCGTTTAATGCGGTAGATAGGTTCCTCAGAAAATGTGCACAAAAGAAATCACACAAAAATAGACTTAACTTACCTTGGAAAATGGGGGATACGTACTGTAATTTTCAAAAATCGCATAAGAGCAAAGCAACAATGTGAAATTACTTTAAAATTTGCATAAAATAATGGAAGTAAAATATGACTAATAAAAAATTTCAAATTTGAAAAAAATTGATACAAGACAAACTTTTTTTTACTTTTTTTTATTAACTACAGTATTTAATCTTATTCAAAACAATATATTTTTATGCGTAATTTACAGTATTTTATATTTTTTTATACATGTACAGTATTTTAATTAGTATCGCTATTTGATGATATGCAGGTTCGTTTGTAAACTAATAAGAAATCAGATTTGTCACAAGAGAAAATACAAGTGGTGCCAACTTAATTTTTTTTAATTGCTCTTATAGTGGACTCACTCAAACTAAAATGTTTTCCAATCACTGTTGATCCTTCCCATTTCACTAAGTAATCTAAAATTGAAATTTTTGTTTCCAAAGAAATTCATTTTCTTAGATGTTTTTTTTCTCTCCATTAGGGTAAACTAAAAGTTTAAATAAAAAGATACCTACTCACCACTATTTGGCAAAATTTAATTAAAACTAACAATTACAAATTAAATTCTAATTTTTGTCTTTAATTTTTTAATTTTCAATTCTGTTTAAAAATCAAATTTCATTGTTTCACATCACATTAATTTAGATCACATTACGTAAGTTTTAAATTGTTAATTACAATTAAAAATCAGATTTTAATTTTTAATTGGCAAATTTAAATGTGCCCACCACTGTTACTCATCTTTTAAAAATAAACTTGTGGACACTAAATTATTAATTGATTACATACTCTTTTTAAAAAAAGTAAAAATAGAATGTGATTTAAAATGCAAAAACAACAACGTGCATAGTATATGCATCTATAACGTTTGAACAGATTTACATTATAATCTTGTAAAATTTATTACTTGCAGACACTAAATGATTAATTGATTATGTACTCTTTTTTTAAAAAGCTAAAATAGATTGTGATTTAAAATGCAAAAACAACAATGTTTGAACAGATTTACATTATAATCTTGTAAAATTTAATGTGTGTATATAAAATGGGGAAATCCTGATTTTAAGTGAATTATGAACTTCTTTATTGCATAAAATCTATTACAATACTATTATAAAGCACTGAAAATATTGAAATTATTAGATGGAAGTCGAACTCCAATAATGCACTACTACTTTAAATATGATGTGTGAGTGCACAAAATTTATAATATTTAAAGTAATAGTGCATTATCGGAGCTTAACTTTTGATCTAATAATTTTTAGAACATAAAAGAAAACTGCATACAAAGATATAAAGAAGAAACATGAATCACATAACTTCAAAATCGCATTAAAATAATCCGCATAAAACGAGATCCAGATGTAGATACTTTACTGGAAGTACTTTCAATTGTATCACTGACAATCTTTATCAACCATTAATTATTACAAATCTATACAAAACAAAAACTTATATTACCTGTCATTCAATTCACTCAGATTTCCCATAATTCTGTTATCTTTATATTAGCTGATTGTCTATTCATCAAACCATTTCCATTTCTAGATATTATCATTGCTAATATAAAGATAAAAGAATTATGGGAAATTTGAGTGAATTGAATGACGGGTAATATAAGTTTTGTTTTGTATAGATTTGTAATAATTAATGGTTGATAAAGATTGTCAGTGATACAATCGAAAGTACTTCCAGTAAAGTATATATTTTATTTTAAATTTGAATACTGTGTTGAATAGATTTGTTTGAATTATTATATGATTTGAAAATACAGACATTTTAATAGTTATAATTATAAATATATCTTACATATTATATTCATGGGGGGGGGGGGTATATTTATACCTAAGTTTTCCAGGATTTAATAAAATAAACTAGTGATGAAACAAATTTTGGAAGTGCAAAAACCAATCTATATATTTAGAAATAGAATATATGCCATTTTACTTTAATAAATATTAAAATTGATCAAATGAAAAAGTGAAATTACTTTCTTTTTTTTTTTAAAAAAAAGAGCAAAAGAAAAAGAAAACAACTTTAAATCATGATCAATATTTATATAGTGTAATTTTCACTACAGCACTCTCATGCAAGGTAGGGCACTGTTTTCTATCTGCTTTTAACACCTTGTGGAGGTGTGAATTCATAAACATGAGTTAAAAAATATTTATTAAGTAGATTATTTCTTGTCTAATGAATGACTAATAAAAATTATTAATAAACTTAAAAGATTGTTTTTAATTTTTTTTATTGCTAAGAGGAATTAAATCAGTTTTGATTGTATGATTTTCATTATTTTATAATTTTGAAGAAAAAAGCCCCAGATAGGTTAGTTATTACTATTATTATTTGTTTTTACTTTGATTAATTAAAGCAGTGGTCATATTTTTCTGAGGATTTGTATAATAATACTTCCATGTCCTAAAAACATTGTAAATAATGAATAGAAGAGAATAAATATAGGGGATTTGAACTCCAACTTTCAAGGAACCTTCAACTATCCACACTATCTTATATTACTGAGTTCAAATCCCCTATATTTACATTTAAGTTCCAGGTATAAGAATGCCTGTATTTCAAATCTTAGAAGAGAATAAAGAAAAAAAGATGTTCAGGCAAACAAAAATAATGCTTGATGGAAATTATGTTTCCTGTTTTTGGACTTTGTAGTAATAAAAGTGATAGACTAAGTTAAATGGAAGGCTACAAATTTCAGTAATCAAATTACGTGGTTGTTTTAATTCTTTGACTAAAGAATCGATAAAGGATTTGATAAATAAGCATTACAATGGAATCAAGAAAAAGCTGTATTTTTTTTCATGATTCTAAAGATTATAAAAAACAGTAAGAATCTGTCATGAAGAAAAAATTAGACTACATAAAATTAAAACCATTTGTGCAATGTATATACTGTTTTGGTTATATCATTATAGGCATAGCACTGCAATATTGCTAGAAATTGTAATATTAAGATTTTTCAAATTAATTAGATTTTTCTTTGGAAAAATCTAGCATAGTGTTGTCATGAAATATTTTATTGATAAATAGTATTTCTTTTATAATAACTGTATCTTGATCTATTACTGTAATATATGATTTCTTATGATAGTTTAACTTATTATTACTAACATATATTATTAAATTTAGCAATACATTGTTCTGTTTTTAATTTTAATTGAAAATGAAAAAAAATATTGTGGTTTATTTGTAAATTGATTATTATGATTAATTATAATATATATATATATATATATATATAAAATACATATTTTGCGGGTTCATCCGTGTTAAAAACTTTTAATATCAATTTACTGACGTTTCGACTTGGTCACACAAGCCATCCACAGAGTTATAACTCTGTGGATGGCTTGTGTGACCAAGTCGAAACGTCAGTAAATTGATATTAAAAGTTTTTAACACGGATGAACCCGCAAAATATGTATTTTATATATTTAACCCGTGCAAATCTTCGTTTTAACATATATATATATATATATATTATTGTATACATAAAGGATATATGTGGTCATCACATTGGCTTTTATCAGCAAATAGTTTCCAAGTGATTAGCATTCCATTTTTTAAAAGTATTTGATTTATATTTGGTACTGGATATATAATTCCATATTTAAGAATGTCCATCTAAAAAGTATCCATACCTAAAATATTTTTAAAAAAAAAAACATTAGTTTCTGAAAACTCAGTAAAAAAAAAAAATAATAATATCATAAATACCAAGCTTTTATTTTGAAATCTTTTTTTAGAATGAGGCAAAGAACATCTGCCAACATTATATAATTATTTCAAAAAGTGGTAATACTAATTTAAAGTTGCTTTTGTCTGTCAGTAATATTGGCATAACTGGAAGACAATGCTATTGAATTTATGTCTAATTACAGTTGTTATCAGAATTGGACTAATAAACTAAAACTAATAAAATTAATTGAAGTGAAAAGTTATTATTTTTTCTGCATTCATCAATGAAAATTATAGCCTCAAAGATTTTTTTGTCCTTGCCAGCTATTGAAATACTATGAATAATTATAAACTACTTTACATAAAGAAATGGGACTTCTTTCAGAAGCATTTCAACAGGACATTCCAATGATACTGCTGTCTCTTTTGGCTTTTCTTTTCTTTCTTGTGACAATCTATAACATTATTCTGTCATTTAGGCTTTTATATAATAGAAGAAACTCAAACTAAAATTTACATTAAGTTATTAACACAAAATATACTTACAATGGTATTGGAAATAAGCTTTATATTGTATAATTAGCAAAGTATGCATAGCATGATTGTGACCATTTAATCATAGCAGCCCATGATTATGACTGTTATAATTAAGTGGTCACAAGCATGCTATGCATAGTTTGCAAATTATACAATATAAAGCTTATCTCTAATTAAAACAGGCAAAACTCTCCATACAGTAGTGCCACTATCATGTGATGTTTAGTGCTTATCTCTAATACAGTTGTACATATATTTTGTGCTACATTTTCCAAGATAAAGTTTACTAAATTACTAAAATTACATTAATTTGAGTTTAAAAAAATCCAATGATGTCAGTATCTTATGAACAATTAGCACAGAGTAGTTGACAATATTCCTGATTGGTAGATTCTTTGTTAGATCTGAATTTCCATAATTCATTTATGACTATTATTCCTAAAGTATTAATTTCACATTAATAATTTTCATGATTATAATTTAGATTTTGACTGTTTTTTTTTAGCAGAGAAATCAAGAAAAAAAATAATTGTGGGAAAGTGGAAATTATAATTAACTGAAAAAGATATGTTTTCATAAATATTAGATCAGAAATTTTTTGTGATATTTTATTAATTATAAATGCAATTGTAAATTTTAAAACAGAATTTTATTGCTTTATGATATTTTAATAATTTGTTTGAATATTAAAAATGGTATTCAAATTCAATATTTTTTAATTGGCAATAAACAATTAACCAATAAGAAAAAAATTATTATTATATTTATTTTTTATATTTGTCAGATTGAAATATTATCTTTTAAAATGTTTGTCATTATAAAATAATAAAGATTAAATTATAAAAAATAAAATATTGTAAATACTACTTAAGCTGCTACTAGAACTTTTAAAGAAGAATGAAAGGAGTTTGTAGTCAATGGGTTAAGTGAATATCAAGATTATGCCAATAATGAATTTAAATATGGTAACATTTACTTTATTTCTCCATCATTCTTTCTTTGGATATATGAATATGATCATACTTATTAGATAAAAACTAAAATTTTTATTCAATGTTTTTGAATTACTCTATATTAAAACAATAAGATAATTAAAAAATGTTATTCCAATGAATAACAGCCACATCTGTGAAAATATTTTGAAACTTGAATTTAAGTTTCATAATATCTACTGTGTTTCATGAATAGGTGGCTTATTATTATTATGAAATCAGTTACAATTTATATGAATGAAGGATACATTGCGCATATGTCATATGTTATTTATAATATGCATTAAGATATTTTATTGTTGAAGAGATTTTACATTATAGTCATTTTGTTTTTATGAATAATTTTTTTCTGTATAAAAGGTTTTTTTAATTAAAAAAAAAGTGGGATTCAACAAGTGAATGAATATATAATACTCAATATTTCTATTTAACAAATATTTATCTCACTTAGCAATCTAGATATGAAACTAATATAATGAAAATTTATCCAAGTGAATTTGAATTTAGGATAATTAAATTCAGATTTTGAATTGAAAAAAATATATATAGCAGGTGATATATATTCAATTTGAAGGTAAGTATAGCATGAATATTCCCATGTAACATGTATATAAAGTTAACAAGTGTTATTATTATTAATTTATTATATCGTCATTAATTACACTATATAAAAATTTAGTGTTATAGTTTGAATATACTTTTAATAGCTTATACATTCTGCATTGCAAATAAAATTTAAAATACTAGATTTGTATTTCTAGGATATTTTTAATTAAATTTGTTACCTTAATTTAAATTTGTGAAGAGAAAATGTTATTATTTTCATATATTTTGTGCCATTGGTGAAGCTATCATCCACACACTAAACTATATTAGAACAAGTTAATTGATAAGTTTTATTCTAACTCTAAAAAATCAAAAACAAAAAAAAGATAATATAATATACCATATATACTCAGTTTACATTCTATAATGCAGTTTAACATAGGATTTATTTTATCTTCTCTTGCCTACAGTTTCAACTACCCAGCAGTCATCATGGACAGTTGAAACTGTAGGCAAGAGGAAATAAAATAAATCATATGTTAAACTGCATTGTAGAGCGTAAATTGAGGTGTATATGGTATATTATATTATATATAATTCAGCAATGCAAATAAGAAGTGGAAGGAAATTTTAATATAAAAAAAAGTTACAATATGTTTGAAAACATAAAAATAACTTAAATTTTGTAATAAAATAAACCTGAGATTAATATATTTTGCAACAATGATTGTAAAACAAGTAATATATTTATAATAGAAAAATAATATAATTTATTTATAAACAAATCTTGGGAAAGAAATTAAATTGGCTAGCAGCGATAGCTAACACAATTTTATAATAAAACTGATAGTAATTATCAGCAATAAATTCATATGAAATGTAAATCCAAAACATATTCATCTCTACATAGTAATTGATTGCATTAAATGCAAATGCGTAAAAAATTTTAAATCCACAAAGTGAAGAAAATTAATTACATTTGGCAATAAAATCCATAAAGACAAACGTTCATTTAAAACAGTTGTAGATGGTCTTTGTCTGTATTTCATTTTACATTGTGCTGCTAAATGATACTACAAAATTAAAACTCACATGATCACATTTCCTATACTAGCACATTAATTGTTGATAAACAGAGCAAAACTCTCCATACAGTATTGCCACCTGTGCTAAACAGATCCAAAGCTCCTCACTGACGAAGGCCACAAGCCAGAAACTAGTCTGGGGATATTGGATGAGTAGGCATTAGATAGGGATTTTATGCACAAGCCTTCTGGCATCCATTGATTACTCTGTTTAGCACAGGTGGCAATACTGTATGGAGAGTTTTGCTCTGTTTATCAAAAATTAAAACTCATGATAGTTTTCAAAATAAATTATTTTATTTTCATGTTTTAAACATATGATTTGTTTTTCAGTTATGTGTTTTATAAAATTAAATTAATTTCAAGCTTGTTTTTTAAATAGGTAACATTGTTATCATATTTTTTAAACATATTATATACTTTTTTATTCTGTTTTGACTATTTTAACCCCCCCCCCCCCCAAAAAAAAATTAATTTATTGATTTATTTATTCTGAATATAATTTTGTATGTGTATGGTAGCTTTATCAGTATATACAGCATTATCATCATTTAAGGTGTATATGGTGCATTATATTATATACAGCATACATACAAAAAGCACTGAGAAGGCGATACAACTGAATAAAAAATATTTGTAAAAACTTTAATCTTTCAAAATTTTCTATTACTCATAAATTAACAGTGCTGAGAATTGTTTTTTTTTTTTTTTCAAAATAAAACATGAATAATTATTTAATATGTGAAAATATTTTTAATATGTTAAATATGTGTGGGAGATGATAATCTGGACCAACTGATGAGTGCTGGTTCAGTGCGAAATACATATATTGGTGATTATTTATTTTTTCTACATGTGTGTGGTCATGTGTATCAGTAGTATGAGATAGTGTGGATAGTTGAAGGTTGCTTAAAAGTCTGAGTTCAAATCCTTTATATTTATAATTAAGTTCCAGGTATAAGAATGCCTGTATTTCAAATCTTATAAATTATATCAATGAAATACTGCCTAATGCTATATTAATAATTATAAATAAAATAGAAATTCATATAACATTACAATACAAGCCAAAAAATAAAATTTTACTAAAAATTTTCCAAAACCATGGTTTTATGTATTAACAAATAGACCCTTTCAAGTGAGATTCAGCTAAACATACAACATATATATATATAAAATAAAATAGCCTTCCCATCATTCACATCAAAAACCAACTTTCATTTAACATTAAAGAATGTCTTCATATGATTGATGGCCTCAGTTTCAAAAAATTTTATCATCAAAGTTTCTTTTACTCTTATTTTTAATTCACTTTTTTCATAAAAGATAACAATGCAAAGATCTTTTAGGAAAAAAGTCAATTGAAAAGAGGAGTAAAACAATCTTTGATGATACAATTTTTTGAATCTGGGGCTATCAATCTCATGAAGACATCCTTTGATGTCAAATGAAGTTGGTTTTTGAAGTGAATGATGGGATAGCTATTTTGTTTTGTATATATATGTTGTATATTTAGTGAATTTCACTTGAAAAGATCTATTTGTTATTAAATGAAATCATAGTTTTGGAAAAAAATAGTAAAATTTTGTTTTTAGGTTAATATTTTTAATGTTATATGAATTTCTACTTTAATTACTTAAATGTGTATTACATAGAGAAAGTATAAAAAAATTAAAAGTAGTTTTGACACATTCTTTATAAATTGCATGTTTTATTTTTAACTTCTTACATGACAAAGTATAAATAAATAAAATATCCAAAATAAAAAAATCAATAATTCTTATTGTAGAATAAGTAAATTGTTAATACATAATATTTATACAGTAAAACAGTTTTCTCAACAGTCTATCTTTCCATGGCATATAAAGCATTCTTCACCAGATTGTTGAATAGTGAGAATTTGAATATTTTTCTTTCATTGTTTTATTCAATACTTAAAAATAGGAAGATATCTTTCACTCAACTACTTGAAAAAAAAAATTAAATGTGAAAAAATTTTTCAAGTTTAATTGCCTGGTTTCATGGGGGTAAATGCCATATTGCTACACCACAATCTTTTTTGTAATATTAATATTCAGCTGAAAAAGAAAAAAAAAATTGAATATCCAATAAATGCTTATTTATATTCATTGGAAGTCATTCAAAAACTAAATATAATTGATGAACATAATTTCAGCAAAAAGCAGAGAGAGAGAGAGATAGATAGATAGATAGATAGATAGAAAATTGAGTAAATATACAAAATCTTGAAAACAAATATTTTCCCACAGAGACTGATCTGACAGGTGTAACGGTCAGATTTGTCTACCTCGCTAGCACACTGCAGAATTTAAACCCAGATACCGAACTCAACACTAGGAAGGACTGCTTCCCAGAAATCCTAAGTTTGAATCCAAAGTCTATGTTCCACAGCCCACCTATATGACAATGCATCTGATGCTATTAATAATATAACAGCCAGTGCCAGTGATCAGGGAGAAACAAAGAGACTATACTATGATATAAGCTTGGGTTTGCTAACTAAACATCTATGGATGGGACAAAATAGATGTATAAAGGATATAGACCAAGACAGTGATATAGATCAAGAAAGTAAATCAAGAATCAAAATATAGTAACTTTAAAAGATTTATTAACTATCAAATATATATATACGCACACGGTCTGCATATGTTAGACAGCAACGTTTACTAACTAAAATTGTGTTTTAAAACAATTTTCAATCAAAATTTACATTGTAGCTTGTTAATGAATTCTCCATACCACATGCTAATACAATAATATTACAATAATTTGCCTAAGAGAGTTTGCGAAGATATGTGAGGTGTTTTACATAAATATCAGAAATAATTGAATAAAAGGTTTGGTGACAGTAAAGTTTCAATATAACATTTCTTGAATTCGAGAATAGAACGGACTAATACTCATTAAGCTATAAGGTGGGAATGTGATTAAGGCATGCATATTCATAGAAATAATTAAATTCATATTGGGAGGTCGGTGGTGCTAGAAAAGAATTTCTGTAAAGGATGGAGGGTGTGGTACATTGAAATGATGGAGCTTTGCAAAATAAAAACTAGATAATAAATAAATAAATAAAATACAGGAAGGCATCTTGCCCTAAATCCATACGAAGTGGTGTCCTGTGGCAGCCCAAGTCTAGACTCATCCAAGTACTTAACGACTGTGTGACAACTGTGTAGAATTACCAGGTGTGATAATTCGAGTACACACTCTAATTGGGAACCGCAGAAAGGGAAGGGGAAAGGGTCTTAGCTATTTAAAGCCCTTGGGAGAAACAAAGCAGTCTCAAACACCCGATACACCTACTAGCAACACTCGAATAAAATATATAAAATATTTAAAAAGGATCCATCTAGTTTGATAAAGCACCTAATCAATTCCCCAAATATTTATTTTAAGAAAGTCCACACATTCTCGACCTCAAAATTATAAGCTTTGGAAATTAAGTAAAATTATTTAAAATGGGAGAATGCATGTTTGCGGGATTTTAAAAGAATATAAGTTAATTACGCACTCATGCATTTGTTAAATATTTACTCATTGACTTCACACATATTTTCAGATTATGTTAAAACCAATAAATATGTGGATTTTAATGGCAAAATTATTAAATAGTTAAATAATAGTAAGATAGCCCTCGAATGAGTGATTTAACGAGATAATAAAATAGTACAAAATTTATAATTTAAAATGCATTAATGGCAGCATCTTGATTTAAATAAAAAAAAGGGAGTAATTCGCTCGGTCGATGGCTATGCTGGCATACCATCATAATAAAAGAAAAACAGATTAAAATACAAAATATTAACCCAAGTATAGAGATAGAATACATTAATTAAGTTACAGAATGTAAAGAAACAAGAACAGAATTATAAGATAAAGCAAATAGAAACAAATGGAATTAGTTATAGCTTAGAAGGAATATGATAATATCACCAAATAAAAAATCCTTCTCCTTTTTTCTTTTCAAAAACTTTATTTTTTATCTCAATACTGAACATATATATATACATTTATATACAAAACTCCAACGTTTCAATTGTTTTATCTCATACAGTCATTTTCAAGGATCTGCAATAATATTAAATACATATCAACAAATAAACTTCAATTACATAAAAACTTTCTCTTACATTAACATCATAACAAACATATTAAACATATAGAAATATATTTTACTTACATCTTTCTCCCACTGCTATATTTTATTACTCTTTTTTTTTATTTACATTGTTTAATTACAAATATATCTTAAAATCATCCAAGAAACTTTCTATACAAATTTAAATACCAACTCTAATTTCCAAAAACCTCCCCCTTTCTTTAAATTTTATCTAAAATCCTAAACTATATATTTAAATGAATATAAAACAAATTTAAACATTCTCCCCCCCCCCTCTCTCTTTCTCTTTTATACAAAAAAACTTCTAACAATTTACCTAAACCCATTAAGCATTTATTTTAATTATACAGTAATTTATATTCCTTATCTACTCCATTAATTCTATTTAGAGTAGGATTTATGGATGATTATGAAGATAAATATTTTTGTGTTACAAAATATAAGCCTGTTTTTGGGGTTAGTTATGTTGATGATTATTTTTTAGTGTTCAATGGCAATTATAGAAAATCTGAATGTTTTATAAGGTATATTAATTCAATTGATGATGACATTAGTTTTACTATGGAAAAAGAAAAAAAATAATGTAATTACTTATATGGATGTTATAATAAAAAAAGTTATTAAAAATTGTAAGGTTGATATTGAAACTAGTGTATTCAGAAAAGAAACTTTTTATGGTTTGTTAAGTAGTTGGGATTCAGATATTGAATATGAACATAAAATTAATATTATTAATAATAGGATAAACAGAGCAATTAATTTATGTTCTGAAGAAAAATTGTTTATAAAAGAAATTAGTAATATAAAAGAGGAAGGTATAAAAAATAATTATCCAGTTAAAATTATTGATAAATTATGTAATAAAAGAAATATTAAAAAAATAATAAAGAAGAGAAACAATGAAAAAGATGTAAATAATTTTATATATAATTGTTACAATGTTTCTAGAGATACTTTTATGAAGATTAAAAAGATTATAAAAAGTATAAATAATAAATACAATGGGGAAAGTAGGTTAATTATTAAACCAGTATATAAAAAGAAATTGAATTTAGGAAATTTAATCAATGATACAAAAAATATAGAAACTGACAAAATGAATGGAATATATTTAATTGAATGTTTAAATTGTAAGAGGGAGGGGGGGTAAGGTTTCATATATTGGTACAACTAAGAATAAATTAAAAACTAGACTTAGACAACATTTGTATGACAAAAATTCAAATATTTACATTCATTGTAAAGGTTTAGGTCATAAAGAATACCGAATTTAGTATTAAAATGTTAGAAAGGGTTAAAAATTACAGGGAAAGGATGGTTAAAGAATTTTTTTATATAAAAAAATATAATTCTATTCTAAATAGAATTAATGGAGTAGATAAGGAATATAAATTACTGTATAATTAAAATAAATGCTTAATGGGTTTAGGTAAATTGTTAGAAGTTTTTTTGTATAAAAGAGAAAGAGGGGTGTGTGTTTAAATTTGTTTTATATTCATTTAAATATATAGTTTAGGAATGTAGTTTTAAGATGGGTTTTAGATAAAATTTAAAGAAAGGGGGAGGTTTTTGGAAATTAGAGTTGGTATTTAAATTTGTATAGAAAGTTTCTTGGATGATTTTAAGATATATTTGTAATTAAACAATGTAAATAAAAAAAAAAGAGTAATAAAATATAGCAATGGGAGAAAGATGTAAATAAAATATATTTCTATATGTTTAATATGTTTGTTATGATGTTAATGTAAGAGAAAGTTTTTATATAATTGAAGTTTATTTGTTGATATGTATTTAATATTGTTGCAGATCCTTGAAAATGACTGTATGAGATAAAGCAGTTGAAACGTTGGAGTTTTGTATATAAATGTATATATATGTTCAGTATTGAGATAAAAAATAAAGTTTTTGAAAAAAAAAAAGGAGAAGGATTTTTTATTTGTTGATATTATTGTAGAACATGTATATTTTGAAAGAAAAAGTGGATGTACCTTTGCTGTGTTATTATATATGTAGGAATATGATATCACAAGAGCTCTTGGGTTAATTTGGGTTACCTCATCAGAAGTAGGCATGTGAAGGCAATTTCAGGTGGAAACTTTCCAGTTTGATGGTAGCAGCACACATAAGACTTTGGCAGCAAATTCTGGTTAACAGTTCACATTTTTAGCAGTGGTGGCAGTCTTTAGGGCTTCTTAAGTGAAGGCATTTGATGGTATGGTGTGCAGTGGCCGGCCATTTCCAAAAGGAAAATAGCCTTCTTGCCGGCTCTACTCAGTCATTTTAGGATTTCCATTAAAGGCTGGATTTGCAGTTCTCTGAGATTATTAAACTTTCAGCAAATTAAACTTTCCAGAGAACACTTTAACACAATATATTTGAATAATTTTAGTCTAGTGGAAGACGAAATCTTGATTTCAATAATAAACCTTGCAGGTTACTTGCCTACTGTCAGAAGACTAAGACTAATAGAATAATCTACAACTAGATTAAAAAAAGCACAAACAAATATACCAAAATTTGCTATCTTATCAAAGCTGCAATCAAACCCATCCAAACGTCCAAAGGAATTCAACAAAATTTTAATTAATTTTCTATTGTTAACTACCCTGTAGACATTCGGATGAAAACGTTGATTTCATTAAAAAAAACTTTTGCTAATTAAAATTTCCTTAAGTGGGCATCTGCTGTATTTCTAGATAAGCCATTAGAACATATTAATTAAACTATTGTTTTTTTACCAACCCTCATTTATTTTTATCAGAAAATATGTAGCGTGATTTTAGAAATCTAAATGCAAAATTATTTTACTTCTTTTAATTTTCAATGTTTAAATCCACTTATGGGATGAATATAATTTTATTTTAAACTAAAACAAATATTACGAATGTAATATCTTTTTATAAATAGTTTTAAACAGAAATAATTTTAAACAACAAAATATTATTTTAACATAAGTTTTGAAAATAAATATATCACAGTGTGGGCGCAATTACGACCTATATAACGTACTTTTTAAACAAATATCTTTTACATGTACATACACATAATTTACACTAGTGATTTATACTGGAAATTAGAAATATATATAACATGAGTATTATACCCGTGGTTTAAAATTGGGTGAGATTTTCGGCATATAAGCATGATGCAGACACACTACGATTCACTGGGGTTTAAATTAAGGTATGAGGATAGGAAAGAGGTGAAATAATAAAGATCTGCAAAGCAAATCTTACTGTTTCATGGGTGAGACAATATGATAATACCTTCATGAAGTTAATTTTATTAAGTACTAAAACGAAATATATTTTAAAAATAAATTAGTAGTAGTAAAATACTAGATAAGAAATAAAGAGGTTTAGAAACATTTCTCTTTCATCAAAAATTGTATTCTAAATGGACTTTTTATTCCACTTTAAAAATTTCCCGAATAATTATTTTAAGAAAACATATACAGTATTAACAGAAATGTAAACTAAGGCATTTGGGAAATTTGTTCTTTTATCATAGCTTTGAAATAAAGTATTTTTCATGTAGACTGAAAAATTAAAATTCACTAAAGATTTAATGAGTGTTATTAACAATTTTTATTAATCATTCATTAGACTTTGTCCAATAATGAATAATATTTCTGTAGTGCAATTTTCACTATACCACTCTCACACAAGGTAGGGACTGATTTCTTTCCACTTTTAACACCCTGTAATCATAAACATATGACTAAAGATATGAAAATGATTCCTAAGATTCATGCTGAACCATCAGTCAGCCCAGACTCCCATCTCTTACACATATTTTACAGGAAAATAACAATTTAATGTCAAACTTGCTGCTCTAAAAACTGACACAAATCACTTAATAGAAGTATATTAATAATTCTTATTAGTCATTTATTAGACTAGAGATTATTCAATAATGAATAATATTTCTGTAGAGTAATTTTCACTGCATCACTTATTCATTATATGTTAATCTCTGGTCTAATAAAAATTATTAATATGCTTCCATTAAGTGGTTGTGTCAAAGTTGTGAGGGTGGTAAGTTTGGCATTTATCAATTGAGCTATATTAATTATATATACTGAACAGTGATATAAAGATATGTGTAAGAAATTGTGTTTTGGGCCAACTGATAAGTCCTGGTTCAGCATGAAATGTGCACTTTGTGAATCACACATTTTTTTCATATGTCTTTGGTCATATATATATATATATGATTACATCTCTTCATAAAGTATTAAAAGTGGATAGAAACTAGTCCCTGTTTTATATGAGAGTGGTATAATGAAAATTACACTACAGAAATATTATTTATAAAGAGAGTGATGTTTCTTAATTGATCAATATGCTATTTTTAGACAAGAATGTTAATAATGACAATTCATACCATTTACAACTTTCATAAACACTATCAATACTCTTTATTTATATCAAAATTAACAGTTTCAACTGTCCTGCAGTCATCATCAGAGCTACAATAGTCAAAACTGTTAGTTTTGATATAAATTTATATTGATAAAGTGTTTAAAAAAGTTGTAAATAGTATGATATGTTAAAGTAGAAATCAATATACAGGAAAGGAAAGAAGAAGAAAATAATGACAATATCTGGAGATCAAATGGCTTTGGCAATGGAAAACAATAATTTGAATTGGAAATATAAACAAACAATTAAATAATTCTGCAGCTCACAGTACCGCTATGAATATGAGGCAAAAGACCTTGAAAGCGCTTAGTGTGTAATAATTTCTGTGTATCTTTATAGCTTCTCATTCAAGTATGGCATACGCTTTATTAATTTTGTATAAATAAGTTATCTAAAACAGATTATTTATTTTTGTTACTTATTAATATTTATCAAAATTAGTTAATGAAATCCCACATAAAATGTCAAAACAAATTAATACCTAGTCACCCAATTATTACTTCTCACTGTACAGTATTTTGTGCATCATAATTAGGAACTTCTTAGTATCACCACTTAGATTAACATGATGGTGAGGATAATAGTCTTTCACACTTAATGTTAAAATTAGAAATGCTCTTATTTAAAAAGAGAAAAAAATTAAACTCTTGAAAAACGTATCCACCCTGTTTTATTCATTTTATCAGTATTAGATATTTGTAATGCATTCGAGCCTTTACAAATATTTTACAAAAGTCCATGCTTTTAACAAGCTAATTAAAACTTTTTTTTTGATATGTTATTTTTATTATATTCAAAATATTATTTATTATTTGGGATATATTGGTTATTTATTAACATCTATTCTTTATATTTTACTTTATATGATTACCTTTTCTTTTTTAACACCTGCAGCAACAGACAGTACATTCAAGCAGAGGAGTAGAATACCACTGATAGATTAACCATTAACAATATCTACAGCCAGATTGAGGCTACACAAAAGGACAACCATGACCATATTTCCTGATTATAGCATCCCTCCATACTTCAGGGCCAAAATCCTGCTACACAAAGCACTTTATTTGATTTGTGAATCTGTCTCAGGCATCAGACAGCCATACATATTATATATATCTGGCATGCCTAGATGACAGGAACCCAAACCCAGCACTTGAAATATATCCAGGCTAGCTCACACCCTTGATCAGGGGACCCAGCACAGTATTATTTTAACACATGAAAATATTTAAAATTTGTAAAAGTACTGGTGATGCAGTTAAAAGAGAGAGTATAAATCAAGTAACATTTAAGCAAACAATCCTTTATTCACACAGAAACATATTTAAATAAATATAATAAAAATTAACATAGAACATAAATAAATGAGTACACATTACTTGTTAGTAGTTCACTATTATGAATGTCCATTATATTTTATTTCATTAAAGAAATATATCTGTCTAGACAATTTATAGTTCAAAAAGTATATTTACTTAGGTTTTATTATGTTGAGATGATACATTTTCATTGGTTATGTTTTCCAACCAGTTGGTCTTTTGGTATCCATGGATGGCTTTATGACATTTCTTTCATTATTCAGATGGATAATGGGAGAGAGTATGTGGCAGCATCTATGTTACAATTTTGGCTTTGGTTCCAGGCATGAAGAATTGATAGAGCTAAGGACTTGGGATATGAAGTGGCCAGTCAAACACTCCAAAGGTTTTCTAGCAATGCATGTTGCTACTTCTGTGGCTTCTTCATTTATTTTTTTCCATGAGGTGATGAGCTAGAAAACTCTACAGCTATTGATTCAAAACTGGATGATTTGGGCAACTTTTGGAAGACTTTAAACTCTAATCAGCATTCAGAAAAACTGCTGTAAAAACTGCAACAGCACCCAGCAAAGAAAAGACAAATAAGAATAATCTATAACAATAGACAACTGTCCTTTTTATACCTAACTCTCCCATTGTTTATATATTTTATCATAACTTTAATCTGGTTTAATTAATTTTTTACATTTTATTTATTTAATCATTATTATATTCCACTAACATTTTATTGGCTAGGAATCTTTCAAAATTCATTGCATTCCTGCTAAAGAGATAGTTTATAAAAGTTTTGTTTAATTTTATTTTACTTTACATTGATTTGTTTTTAAATATTTGTTCCTTTTTTCTTCCTTTTTAATTTATAAAAAGAAGAGAAGGCAGGTTTTAATTCTTTTCTCACCCTATTCTTTCTAAAAACAGTTTTCTTAAAAAAAAAAAATGGTGCAATTTTTTATTTTTCCTTTTAAAAAAAATATATTTTAAAATCTACTCTTAAATATATTTCTTGTTTTTTGTCTCATATTTCCTTCTTTTCCATGACTTATTAATTTATTTCAATGTATGTAATGCACATATATATGTGTTTTATACATGTATCTCACTAGCAGTACAATATATATATATATATATATATATATATATATATATATATATATATATATATAACTTGCATTTTTGTTTATCATATATATATATATATAATCACTTCATTATATTCCCATGCTTAAATATGTCAATAGAAGATCAGTAATCTTATTGCCAAGGTTGCATTCCACTTTTATTATTTAAAATGGAGTGTTGCCTTGTCAGAATATTGTTAATATTTTCTTGATTTATTTAAGCATTTGGGCTATGATAAAATGGATTTATATATTATAATCAGATAGGTATATATATGAAATATTGTAGAATTCAATTATCCTTCACACATGCACTATAAAATAGACATACACTCTTCCATCAATAAATATTTTAAAAGCATAGATAGTTCACCTATATATAGTCTGAACATATGTAAGTAATATGCTAATTTAAAAATCAGGCTAGCAATTAGATCAAGCTCTCATTTCAAGTACATTCAGTAAGTTTGGCTAATTTAAAGAATAAGCTCTAGGCATATGGAAACAACCTATGCTTTTAATTAAAATGTATTGATAGGAGAGTGTGTATCTATTTTGTAGCTCATGTTAAGAGTAGTTGACTTCCACAATATTTTATAAGTGTATAAATCACTATATTTTCAATCATTACATATGTATGTATATCGAAATGAATAATGGTATATTCATTTCTTTATATGCTATGTGGTCTTCCACTTGATAGTAAGTTGGTTTTTAAAGTTGTTGTGAAAATGCTAATAAACATAGCATTCAAAAATTTTAAAGAAAATTATATAAAATAGAACAAATAGTTTAAAATAAAGTACTAAAAAGTAACAATAATAAATCATGTTTAAATGCTAAAATAAAAAATAAAAATTCATATTTTAAAATAAATAAAATAGATTTGTTAAAAGTGCTTAAATTTAAGAGAAACTTATAAATTGCATAAACTCTGTTAAAATTGTTGCTCTTATCAAAGATTAAAAGAATGTATAGAATATATTGAAAAACAACTTAGTTAAGTATATTACTGTTTCAAAAATAGATTTTAAATAAATAAGTTAATAAAAAAGATGAAGTCTGTTTGAGATATGATTCAAAAACAAGAGAAAAATTTCAGCAGTTTAATATTTAGTGTTTAGAAATTTAATCAATTAAATAATAATGAGAATGTTTTTAAAATTCATGTAATTAAAATAAAATGAAGTCATAAAGGTGTTGAAAATAATTATCAAAAGTGTTAAAAACAAGATGTCAAAATGTAAATAGTCATTTTTTAAAAAATTAATCAATCTGGATTTTTGTTTTATTCAAGCTGCATCAAACCTCATTAGATAATGGAGTAAAAAAGAGAAAGAACTATTGACTGCTAAAATCTAACCTGGATCCCCTTTTGAAAGTCTGATTGATCTATTATTTAAGGAATCTATAATCAAAATAAAGAAATAATGCCTAAACCTCAAATTAAAAAGGCAGGAGTTTCAAAAAAGATGCTATAGTTATTTGGTAAAGTAAATATTTAAACAGGCTTTAACCTGTAATGAATGTGCCTTAGAATTTCTAATAGTCAAGCAATATTATTTTGCTGATAGAGAGACCTCACAAACCATGACCCAAGATAAAGTGAAGGAACAGAATTATTAATACATATCATTATGGGAGAAATATTACCCACCCTTCTTCAAAAAAAAATTTCACAAGGAATGGTAGAGAATTCTGATTTTAAAACATTTGGTGTTTAAATTTAAAAAAGAACTGTTTATCTATAACATTATTATCCTAACACATTAAACATTTTAAGTTTTATTTTATGACATTTTAGCATATATTTAATTCTAAAAAACTACATTTTATTATGTATAGAGTGTTTATACAATATTATTTAATTGATTGATTAGAGGAATCAAATGTTTTTTTTAAAAGCAGCTGTAAATACTCAAGCAGCATTTTAAAGCAGTTGAAATTTTAAAAAAAAAAGACATTTATTTCTCATTGTGCATTTATTATATATATGATATGATTTTTTAAAAAAAAATTAAAAAAAAAAAAGATTTTTTTTAAATGTAAAATTGTTAGAAAATATGTAAAGTTGTATATAATCAAGGTGTAATATTCACTTTAAACATGCAAAGGGTCCATGCCTGTAAAATATGTAAAGTGGAGTGTTTAAGTGTTAAATAATGAGTGTAATATAATTATTAGTATTTTAAGTTAAAAGTTTATTTTGAATTTTAATGCAGTTGTAGTTACTCTTGAATGGTTAAAATATTCTATAGCTGTATGACGGATTTATTCATAATTTTGTTCTGTAAATTTGGCGATTGGATCCAAAGGGCCACCTCAGTTGATTAGGTAGTATTATCAAATTAGGAATCAGAATCAAAAAATCCACTATTGTAATTAAGTTGAGTTATTATTAAATCAGGATTTGGACTTGCCACTCTCTACAATTATCCTTAGAAAGAAATGTGTATTGATTAAAATAATATATTAGATATATGTGTGTGACTATGCTATGAAACTAATGATATGAATAAATGTATTGTATTTGTGAGGGTGGGTCATATGTATTCAGGAGATATTGAGGACCAAGGATTTACTCTGAAGAAGGTGTGATTGGTCATATAACCATATTAATATTGTAAGATGTAATTGAAAGATTAATTTTTAAAATTAATCAAAATAAATATTGGACACTTTACAAATAACTACTTTGATTTTTCACCATCCATATGAACTAAAAGTTCAATGATAGGGGAAGAAGTGGCTTATTAAAATAATAGTTAATTACAAAAAGCTTCACCTATTTATATAGAAAGTAGATTAAAGTAAAGTTTTTCCAATGTGTAAGCTTGTGGTTAAGACCTGTAGAGGTCCCTACCTTCGCATTTTTAACTGCACAAGCTTTAGGTTTATTGCCTTAGTAAATATTAAAAACAAATATCATAAATTCTTATGACATAATCTATGATGTAATTATATTTGGGGGAAAGAACAATATATTTTGTCAGTCAATTATGATACTTTGTAAATAAACTGTTGTTTATTTGTTTAAATAATGTTAACTCTTTATAATATTATCTGGTCTGCATATTTATTTCACATCTATTCATTAGTAATAGCTTATGTTCTACATGATCTAGCCAGGTATTGCAAATGGTAGTTGGGTAATGATTATTACCATTGCATATTAAAAAAAATCTTTTGAATTTTATTGAAGTATATGATGAATATGTTCCCATGTATTTCCTGATGTTTGATGTCAGATAGTGCCTGAATCAAAATAAATTTGAATAACTTAAACATGCATAGCTGACCATTATAATATATATATATATATATATATATATTGTAATGGTATGACAGTACCTCCTAACCCTATCTGCCATGCCAGGATGCCACTAGGCTATTCGAACCTAGAAAAATTTATGAAGGTAGCAGATACATATGGGTGAAGTTATTTTTTTATCAAACTGAAAGCCCCAGTCACTAATTCTCAGAGGAGCTGAGCTTATAATATCATGCTGTATATTTAAAAATTTCTAATTCTTGATTTTAAAAAATATTCTTAATAAAAACATAAGTTACTGCCAGAAATTAATTAAACAAAACATTTTTATTATAATGCACACACATATTAAAAAAAAAAATCTGAAAACTGAATTAATGATTAAATGTACTTTATTTATGTATATGCACAGATGGATGCATTTAATAGATTTAACAATTTTAATATTTTACTAAGCACAAATACACTAAAATAGAATACCCATATAACTAATTCGATTTTTTTTAACTCCAGGCTACAGGTTCACATCCAAACCAATATCATCTTACTAATATACTGATATGATCAATGCAAAATGAGGATGTTAGCATAAAAAAACATGCTGACAGGAAAGTGTATCTGTAGCATGATATCATTAAAGAAATAATGACCCTTGTCCAGTGCAGGAATGTGCATCTGTCTGGCGAGGTAATCATTTGGAACTATATGAAAGATGTGCTCTATAAATGGGGAATAGTGGTCTTTGCTGGTTTACTGTTTCAACCAGAGTTTAAAGACATTAGTTGTATAGGAAATATATCTATGACCATTGGAAATATGATGGCTACACTTTTTGGGTCATGCATTCAGGTGGATACTGTGCTCTGTCTGCTAATGTGGCACAAGGGAATGAAAATCCAATGTGCCTTCCCAGATTACATTGACATAAAACATTCATACATCCCTCTGCCAGCACCAAATTCAACTATAAAACAAATAGCCCAAAATTAACACACCTAAACTAACATAATCTTATGTATCTATGCAGCCATTTACGCCTATTTTTAAATTATTAATTTAAAAAAAATTAATGAAAATGAAAATGACAGCAGCAAACATAAAAACAATATAACAAATAATTTAAATTTCTACTTAGCCTGATAAGAGACTTTCTTTAGGAATTAGGTGACATTTAATATTTGAAAAGTTCTTATTTAAGACAAAAGTTCATACTTTCCATGGCTTCAGATTACTGTATTCTATCTTTGTGGCTCTTGATGTGTCACACAACTCTATTGGGAAGATCCTTCCATCTAATATTAATGTTTTTGGGAAGACAAATCCATAGTTTGCCACTTTCTGGGAACCATCAGTCTGGAGGTGGCCTCAGCTGGTGTAAATACAGGAAATAAAAATTTATTGCATGACCCCCACATTTTTTGGGATCCACAATACATGAATACATATGTTTTAAATAATAAACATGTAAATCACCATGAGCAATCAAAAAGAACAAAACTCCACCCCTCAAAAGTATTCTTTTCTTTCCTTTCATATCATTTTGAATTCTTATCATCAAATTCCAGGATCGATCTTGCCTGGCTTGGTGCTGTTCTTATTGGCAATAATGATTTTCTCTGTGGACCATGTGTTCATTCACATCATTATTGGCCAATTTATTTTAGAGCGGGAATGCAAAATTTTATCACTAGTATTTTTTAATTCATCTCTTATCTGACTTACGATCGATTAAATGCCCCAAAGGCCTGTTTGCTATTACATCATTAAATTCATTTCCATTCTACCATAGTTTGAAAATAACTTTAAAAATACATTAACAGCTCCCCCCCCCTCTTTTACATTGTCTTTTGTTTTTAGATTTTTAACTTTTTAACTTAAATAATTATCAGTTTATCATCTGTGTATTTTATATATTACTAGTTGAATTTTTATTTTTTTAGATATTTATTAATTCACATCGATTTTCTTTAGCGATCTTTCTTTTCTATTTGATAGTGATGTAACAGAATATATGTATACCATTACAATAAGTATTAATTTATAAACAGTGTGCCAAAATTGAATTTCATGAGTTAATACTATATATGTAGAATTAGATGTTATTAGCATTTTCTATGAATTGAAATTTGATTATCTATGTTAATCTTTTATATAATAACTTAGGCTGCAGGCAAGAGGGGAACAATTCTTGCTGTGTGGCAAATAGATATTACTGCTGAAAGACTTTGCACATTATTTAAATATATCATTTGGAAAAGTCTTTGCTCCAAATATGTTTATATAATACTTCATGTTGTAAAAGTTTCTAATATATATATATATTAATGATTTTAGGAAAAAATGATGAAAATCAAAAGACATCCTTCAGACTGTTGCAGAAGAAATAGCTTGTTTGAAGAAATGTTTCGGATGCATAAGGCATATAAAGTTCCTCTTTATACTCTGATTTGGTAAGTTTTTTATTCAGGTTATCAAAAAATATTGTTGTTACTATTATCTAAGTGTTCAAATATTTTTCATCCATACAAGTGAAAATCATTATTTTTTAAGAAGTTTTATTATATCATCCATTTAATTCTCTTAATTGAAAGTTTAGACATTTTTTATTTTCAATATTTTTTTAGACTTAGTAAAAACACTAAAAAATTATTTTTCTGAAGTCTTGTAAAGCACATAAATAAATTGAATTATCATATTTTATTGGTTTGTTTGATTTCAGGTTTGCTAATGGTTTGCTATATTATAGCATTACATGGTATTTATTGAGTCTTGGTAATAATATCTTTTTATCTTTTGCTCTTGGAATTATTGTTGAGTTTCCAGTGTATGGTCTTGTAAAAATAGCCATGACTTTAAGGAGTCGTAGATTGGCTATATGCATATCGATGGTCATTTGTGGACTTTTGTGCTTGTTTATATTATTAATTCCTACTGGTAAGTAATCCATTTTTAGTTTTATGCATTTTAATTAAGAATGTATTACTGATGTAGATAGACTGGAATTCAGAATTTTTAAATATTACAATGCATTAAGAAATGATGTAACTTTAAAATATACAGTCATTAAAAAAAAATCTGTTTCATAATTTTCTGGAATAATGTTAAAACACATTAATAAATGCTCTTTTTCTATCTTTTTAGAAAATAAAAAAAATAGTGTACAACAAAAAAAAGTGCTAATGCTGTAGTTAAAAAATAAATGTACAACTTTTTAAAAATAAATAAGCTGATATTGTAAATTCCATAATTTTTTATTATAGCAATAACCATAAATATTACATTTTAATAGAAATTATATTGTAAACCTTAGTGTTTTTCTGAAGGTAGACCATTATCTTAAAATTCAATACTCAAAAATCTAAGGGTCCAGGATTGATTCCCATGCTAGTATTGACACCGGTAAGGCCAACAATATCTGAAGAAAAGGGGAGAAGAATATCTCTCAAAACATTATGTATACTGTGCTCTATTACTAATAGTTGAATGTATTTGGAATATTTAAATAAAGTTAAATTTTTCTAAAGACATTCAATACATATATTAGATGATGGAAATAGTTCAATATATACATACTGTAAACATGTTTTTGGACATTATATTTCATTTGTCATTTTTCAAATATATTGTAACTTAATTAAAAATAGTCCTGCAAAATGGTAATATCAAAATGGCTTGCAAGGAAAAATCCCGACAAACATCATAACATAAAGTAATAAACTAGTCATTTCAGATATCTGGCCTATTTTGAGCCCTAGTTGGGCAGTCATTGTAACCTAAATAAAATAGTAACACATCATAACTTAAATAAAAAGTATCAAGTAGTGGGTGAGTACAGTGGTATAATTTAATAAAAATATTTCAAAATAAATCCAACAATATTTTACCCACTTTTTATCTTTAGTTTCATCCTATTAAGTGAATACTATGTGAATATGGTCTATCATGGTGCCAGTAGGTTAGCTAAACCTAGACAAAGTTATATTCTATACTTACTTAAAAATGTACCAGGTTTGAACCCCTTTTGGTACCTTATTTATAACCGGATGTAGGATGTAGCATTTTATGACCATATCACATTTGCACTAACATTAAGACAAACAAAAACATCCTTATGCTTTGGTTGTACATGTAAAGTTCATCAAAAAAAATTATCACTTAGATTTTAATATTATAAATGCATTTCAACATTTTCATAAGTCTTGCTAGCTCATATCAAACATTATCGATTTATGGTGGCAGTTCAGTCAGCCTTGAATGATGTTGATGATCTCGATGGTGGTTATTATCTTATAATGACTCACAAATGATAACCAAATACAGTGAAAATCATTATGTATCTATGGCCATTAAACCCATTTATCTAGATCATTAATTTAAAAACATGATGATGATGATGACAATGGTACTTCAAGCCACAGCTTTAGAACTAACGCCTAACATAATATTTAGCTTTTATAAATTCATAATGATTTGCCTAACTTTAGTATATCTAAATTAGAACTTAACCCTTAATATTCAACAGTGATGATGAATGATTATAATTAATAAAGCAACAAATACTCTTAATAAAGATAAACACCTCTTTTTAATAAAACAAATTAACATTTATTACTGGACTCCTAAAATATACATACTATTTAAAGATATAGATGAAAATTTATATGAATAACAATTATGAGTTATTTATATTTAAATCACAATATTAATAACATGAAACTCTTCCCCGTTTCCCTTTAATGACAGTATCCAATGTTTATGTCATAATATAATGTTTGTGCATCAATTTGGACTAAACGAAAATATTTCATTAAAAAAAAAAAAAAACACTCTTTGCATACACATGCTTTGGTAACCTTATAAATTTAAACATAACATATAACAAGATAATTAATTAGAAAAATGTTAGTTAGATTCTAGAGAAATAAAAGCATTTACAGAAACAAGCTTTAAATTACTTATCTCCCCCTCTAAGCTATTGAGGTCACTAATCATTATTTTTTTTAAAAATCCAACTCCTCCAATGCCACCTTTCTATCACTTTCAACATTCATACAACACAGCTATACATGTGGCAAGTATAATTATATTACTACATGTGTGTATGTGTAAATTCCCATTATGAATAAAATATTATTAAACACAAAAAAATCTTTTAACATATAAACATATTACATAATTTTGAATTGACCCACAATAATACATTTCACAAAATAAAATACATCAGTAAGTGGATATGTATAATAATTTTAGAATACACAAAATCATAAATACTGTAGTAGCTATTATTATTGAAATTCTGCTTTTTACTCGATTTTGGTTTTAAAATTCAACCGATAACAAATAAAGAAACAGATTCAGCAGTCCTCAAACTTTATTAAATGTTCAAAGTAATTATCATGGTATGCAACCCGATTCAAATAAACAAAATGACTTGGCAACGTTTAAAAAAAATATTAATCCGTTAGAGGCGCAAAACGGAGACAGAGAAAATACAAAATATTTCATCGTTGATGCAAAAATAACTAATTCAAAAAGTGAAAATACAAATATGAAAGATTATTCTAAGCAATTTAACCCAATAATTATACAACAAAACACAGAATCTCTATCACAATTAAATAATAATAAAACATACACAAACATAGTGAAAGCAAACATAACACTGCAATACGCCGATAAACAATCCACGCAAAATTCAAACCTTTCGTTACTAGAAATTATAGAAACAGAAACCTTCCAAGAGAATGAACTATACATAGATAAACGAAATAATCCAAACTTCACAACAGAAAATTATAACCAAGATCAATACAAACAACTTGATATTCTATTCTCACAAACGATCTCAACAAAATTATACCGATCGCTACTAAACTTTAATAGCGACAGAAATGTAATTCTAGCCACTACTGATTCAAACTTTTCTCTATTTAAATTTCTTATGAAACAATTATACAATCTAATAAAAGAGAGAGACATAGGAGGAGGAATCCACAGAATACTAACGCACCCAAACAATCACTACATAGTGATTAAATTTAAAAACTGGGCAAATAAAAACATTTAAAAACAACTTTCAAACTATAGCAAACCGATTTATCTGCTATATAGATTTAAACAGACCTATCTCATTAACAGGAACAATCAAAAACTGCATAATGAACTTTAATAAAGATAACCTTCAAGAAATTTTAAATCAATTTGGAAAAAGTCTCAAGTTTAAATACCTTCCACAAGAAGAAGCAGGTAGCAACATCTTATCCAACACTGCCACATTTGAAATACAGCTTTAAAAAACATCAATCCAACCGACATTCCAACAGAGGTTCATTTCAAAGGCTCCCCAATGATTCTATCTTTCAAAGGGGTAAGACTTCAATGTTTCTTCTGCCACCAGAGAACCCACCTAATAAAAGATTGTATAGCAAGAATCTGTACAATCTGTGGAGAAAAGAAAAGCCAATATCACAAATGTATAAAAAACATCAAATAAACACAAATGGAAGAATCTCCAGAGCTGACAATTCCAAACCAAGATGACATACTATCACTGTCCTCAACACTAGAATGGGAAAAAAGCAACACAGAAAACTCCCAAAGCCCAACACTCCATCTAGCAACATATGCTACTTTGAGAACTTCCCCAAAATAGCAAAAAAATGAAAGTTATTCAAAACATCAATCACCTAATGCTCACGCAAACAATCAACAAGATACTCGAAAAAAGAAAATGGCAAATATCAAAATGATAAATGCAGATGTCTCATCAGATTCGGAGACAGATTTATCTTCAACTCAAGACAAAAAAAGAGACACCACAAAAATCAACAAACTCGGAAACCACTATTCCAAACACACAAAAATTAAAGGAATCGAGAAGATTAGGTTTAGATACACCTACCTTTCCAACTAAAAAGCTGAACCAAAATATCAAAAAAAATTGCTAAACTAACAAGTACAACATTTCCCGAAAAAGAAAATGAAACAGAATATAACTACCTCACAGAAAATGAATCAGAAATGGATCTTTCCATGGATCTAACAAATAAAAAAAAAAATCCATTAGAGCAGACAGAACAAGTTCTGGAGAAGACACCATATCAGGAAAAAAGAATAAACCAATAACTGAGAATGCCAAGCATTATAATCTAGAATCCTGCCACAATCCCAAGAAACAAAACAAAATCCGATAAATATAACTCCTTAAATGATGAAACAGAATACACAAAAGAAGAATATAACCAAGACCTATGGATGATGGATGAGGATTCTCTAGACAGAATAGTCCAAACACATTCATTTCTTGCCAGCAGGGATTCAGATGTCTCAAACATTGAAATCACCATTGATAACAATCATCCTAATAAAACCAATCATACACAGATAAAAAGCAATTCACAAGAACAGCCAAATAATAAGCATGCGGTAGTGCATTCCTTGAAAGACAATCACATTAATGAAAGTGAAGATAGCTTGGATAAACACGAGGGATTAATTCCATGGCAAGAGTATGTGCCATAGAACACTGGTTCCAACTTAACAACCCTCACATTTTTTGACTCGGTGAGACGAAATATCATAACTCTGATAACAAAATCAAACAAAAGTTAGACCATTTAGGATTTGTTGAACTCTCCACCAACTATGCTGCAGCTGAAGGAGTAGGAGTAATAATCAACAAAAATCTACCACCAGCCAGATTTAGAATCCTATACATGGACAAAAATATTATGACTCTAAACATAGTGTATCAAAAAGATGTTCAACTAAATTTGATCTATGTTTATACAAGCAAAAACACGGCCAAGCTTCTAAGAATAATAAACATCATAAACATGATCATGTCAAACAACAATGTTTACACAATAATTTTAGGAGACTTCAACATCAATTACAAAGAATTTAACAACAAATTTATCCATCTCATAAATACTGCAATGATGAGTGGAGAGGGTTTTTCCCACCTAACTCCTCATTCTACAACAACAATTATAAATCATTAATCGACCTATTAATATACTCACCACAAATACATTTCCAGATAGATGCAGAACTAGAACCAGTCCCTTTTACAGACCACTGTGTGCTAATCATAAATATAGATATAGCAGATGATCTAAATACTTTACATAAAAAAAACTAAAAATGATCACCAAAGAAACAATTACAGAAGCAATAGCATCAGAGGACTATATTTACTTTAATAAAATTAAAATTTTAGACAGACCAGCTGAACAAGCATGGTTTGCACTGATAATAATTCTACAATCTATCATAGTTCACCATACACTTATGAATGAACTGGACTCTCAGTACACAAATAAAAGCACACAATATTGACTTAAATGATGTTCAAACTTTAATGAATCTAAAGAAACAATACAAAATAAAGCAAAAGCAGATTGCAGCATACATAGCTATAAAAAGATCCAAAATATTCCTAAAAGGCCAGCACTTCTGGACCCAGGGTTATCTAAGATGGGCACTGGGGGCTCAAAAAAACAACTCATCCTTTCTCAAATCAATACAAATGGATCATCCTACCTGGGATCACCAATGATCGAAAAAATAAAAAATTTCCTACAAAAACTGCAAAATCCATTACAATACCTGCAAAACAACGAAAGAGAGGTTAGCCCTCATTCGGAACACAACATTACAGAAGCAATGATTTTAGCAAAGCTTAATTCCATGCCTGATAACACCCATCCAGGAATTCATGGAATACCTACATTTCTACTGGGCCACCTTAGCCAATTCTCAGTCCCTATAATTAAGAACATGCTCAACCATCTAGCAGAATGCAGAAGAGTTATCCCTAACCTATACCCCATAGGACTGGTCCCATTTTAAAAAAAACAATGAGATTGGTGACCTTTTAAACATCAGACCCATATCAATGACTCCATTGCTGATCAAAGTGATGGAATCCATAATAAAGGACAATATACAAGAAAAAATCCTATCACAAACTACAGCATCCCAATTCGCTCAAAAAAAGTCCTCTGCAATGATAGGTATAAGCATAGTCCAGACCCTTATAGACGAAATCAGAATATAAAAAAAGTCTAAAACAATTGCTGTACAACTAGACATCACCTCAGCATTCACCTCGGTTCGAATACACACACTAATGGACTTTTTTCAAAGACTTTGACATTCCAGCACCCATAATAAATATAATATAAAACCTGCTAAACAATAGAGAAATTTCTATTTCACTAAATGGAAAACTATCCCAGCCATTTAAACCAGACCTTTCCATCCCCTAAGGATCCCCACTCAGTGCCCTATTATTCATGGTATATATAGACCCTCTCCTAAAGAAAATTGACCTTGAACTTTCAGGAATCTACTGCCACAGACTACACAAAATCATCAACACCGTTGCATACATGGACGATATCCTTATCTTCCTTCCTCAAAGCTGCTCCCAAAACTATAATATTCTAGATCAGTTCCACCAAGCCTCAGGTCTTGAAATAAACAATCTAAAATCAGCCACATGGAAAATTTACTCGGTACAAAAATCCTTTCTAAATACATCACTCAACCACAAAAATTTCTTGGGTTTGCAATTGCAAAATCCACAACCCAAATGTCCAGAGAAATACATCACTTCATCATCAACTCAATGGATATTTTAACTAAAAAACTTCCAACAGTCTACCTATCCCTTCAAGGAAAGATAGCTCTCCTAAATACGAAAATTATGTCTACAATTAACTACTACATTCCCATCATTAAACTAACCAAAACCTTCAACAACATTAACACATTAGCAGCCAGACTATTCTGGAAAGATAGGAAAGCCTCCCTCAGCATAAAAATAATGCAACGGCCAAGAAAACTAAATGGAATGTCTGCATTCCATAAAAGCCTATGAAATCCAAAAGACTCATAGCCTTCTAAGGCGACTGATAAGTAAATCTACATACGATGTCATTCTAAACCCGGTTCCACCTACAGATCATTCACTACCTCTTAAAATTAACTGGTTAGACAAAATTATCATCCACCACCTCTTAAAATTAACTGGTTAGACACAATTATTAATAACCTTAAAAAACATCTAAAATTATCTGAGCGAGCATTCGTAAACAAATTAAAAATCTGGGATGCCTACTCCCTCATTTTCCTGAGCTTATCACCAATAGAAGGATCACTATCAATCACAAACTAAAAGATAGCAAGTCTCTTCAAGTTTTGGGACATGGAACCAAAATACTTTGACCTTGCTATCAAAATAAACTTGGATTCCATGCCTTCGAATTGGTTCCTGAATTACAGAAGAGGGATCACAAAACTAAACCCCATATGCCAACTATGCAGAAAATATTAGGAAACCTTTGCCCATCTAATTATATCATGCACAGGCCTAAACACATAAAAAAATCATTTATGAAAAGACAAAAATAGATTACTACACAATTACCTCCCTGAAGAATAGTATCCAAACCAAACATTTTGCTATTGTAAGACTGTCACTTTTCCTCACAATGGCCTTATGGCTGATGAGATGCCACAAAATCTTCCATTTCCCTCAACAAAATGAAACAAAATTCTTTCTAAACACAAAGAAACTAAAGAAAAGAGACGAAGTTATGGCCTCACCAAACCAACACAATGACACCTGGATCTTATTTGATGTCTAAATAATCCCATAAAGCAAGAAAAAAATAGAAGACCCTTTAATAGTTCAACAAACTAATACACACTTATTAGGACTGTTTAAACAAATTGTACACTAGTTTCAATGTCATTACACAAATAATAAATATCATGTATCACAACAACTTTCATCTACTTGTATAACACTAACCGAAATAAATATTTTGAAAAGAAAAAAATTCAGAGATAATAAAAGATAAAGAATTTGTTATTAAAAATTTTGTTCATAGTCTCTGATATAATAAAAAGAAAAATATATAATTAAAATTTATATTACTAGTCCTTTTATTTTCTTGAGACATGCACTTTCCAAGAATTCAAATTCAACTTGTTGAATGTTTCTAAATTTTGCAGCAACCACATACACCAATATGTAACATGTGTATATTACCAATTTCAGCAGTTTACTGGAACAGTCCTATTCTTTCTTGGCTTGGGCTTGCAGTCTTTTACTGCTATGATGATGATGTTACTTGCTTCCATAGGAAACATTTGGCACTAGAATTGTTTCTTCATTTCCTTTCAGCATAATGATTTTAAAAGACTAAGGATATTTGTTGTTTTATATTTATCATTTTTGCTGGGGTTTAAACTCAGTCACTGGCATAACTGAACTAGCATGGTTTAATACTTTTCAGTAGTTTACTTATTTTTATTTTTGATTCAAAATGCAGGTCAGCAATCAGTGTCTTTTATCTCATTTTTCACAATCAGTCACAAGATGTGTAATACTTTTGGCTGTCTTTTCAGGTATGCATTGGCTATTGGATGTCTGGATCAGCCAGATGAAATATATATGTGTACTTAGCCTGTCATTATGCTATGTGCAACCTTCCAAACAAAATTATATATAAAATGACAGCAATTCAAACTGATCTCTTTCCACTTTATCTTGTTCTCTTCACAGTTTTAATAATTTTTTTTCTTTTTTCTAAGTGATTTTCAGCCTTTTATATTAGTGAATCTTTTACAGACCTCCCAGATAAAAAACCTGATTTTTATTAGTTAAGCCATCTGATTAAAACTGATCATCTGCTTCCAATTTACTGTTGATAAGAAATCCAAACCAAGATAGAAACACCTGATTTTTATTAATTAAGCAGTCTAATTTAAAACTGATTATCTGTTTCAAATTTACTGTTGGTAATAAATCCAGACTAATAAATAGAAACACCTGATTTTTTTATAATTAACTAGTCTAGAAGGAATCCATTACCTAATTGTTTCACACTTTTGTCTCAAATCTTAGCCTCATAAAATTTAATTAGACTTTCAGCTGTACTGCCAACTGAAAACCTAATGTGTGAGTTTAATTAACACAATATAATTCTTTACACAATATAGCTTTTCAAAAAAATGATTTTAACAATTATTCTTTTAATATACATGTAGCTGTAAATTTATTTATGTAAAATACAAGCACACACTCAGATATTCATTCAGAAAAACTTGCCTATTAAAAATAATCTGAATGATTTTTACAAACTATAACTTAATACTCAAAACTAAATTATTATAACTATTAGACTTAAATTATAGTTATAGAAAAAATAGGGAGCAGAATTTAGCAAGTATACATCAATTTTAAAGAAAGTTAATAATCAAAATATGATAATGATTAACTGAATAGTTTGTGTCCACAGACAACTGCCAATATATGTGTTCTAATCCTGATTTAAAATAACTTAAATAATTCAAGATATGTACTATTCTTTTTGAGTTATATCAATACAAAGAGCATAAATATTTCCTCCACTCTCTTTCTGTTCTAGGCTTTTGGGACTTGATCCTGTGGGGTTTAAACTTGGGTGCCCTACAACTTCCCTTTCTAGATAAGAAAATATGATGATTTGTTCTGTATTTCATTTTATGCACATTACTGACATTTAAACACAGGCTAAATTGAAATGGGCACAATATATATTTGTTGTGTTTTTTTATAAAAGATTTTTAAAAAATCATCCAAATTCAAATAGAATTTTACTTAGATTTATTTTATTATAAAAAGTTTTAAAAACTTTTAAGGCTATTGGGAAAACCAATAGAAATAGAAAAGTGAAAATTATAAAATAAATTTTTTATGCAAGATACCTTAGACTTTAATTCAGTAGTATGTATTTTTGGTATTCATGTTACAGTATTATATATATAATAAGTGAAATGAAATAATGCTTAAAGCTAAATGGGATAATATGTAACCATTAGAAATTAGTCACCACCTAAGCATACCAATATACATAGTAATCAATATTTCTCACTGTTGTCAAGGCAACCTCTCTCCTTTTAATAATATATATACACACAAGCTATGCATGAGTTGACTATGATTATTTTTATAATAGTGTACTAAAATATCACTTTGGGAAAGGGAAAAACAACAACAAAATACTGTTGAATAATATGGACTTGAATTACTAGAATGTTCAATGATTTTTTATTACCAATATGTTTTTTAAATAATCAATTATTGATATTTGGCAATTTTGGTTATAAAAAATTGTAGATTATAGCAGAGAAAACTTCAGTGGCCAGATCACATCGAGATATTCAAATGAAACTAGAAAAATATCACAAGTTTGTGTAAACATTTAGAAATAACATTAAAAATTGAAGATATGATATAATTGATAAAAATAAGATTTATGTAATAAAATGTAATATATGACAAAATAAAACTGGAGATAAATTTTTAAAATTTATTATACTAAACCTAATTACATTAAATTATGGCCAGTTTATATATATATATAACATTTAAGATTCATACTCATAGCATTATGCAATAAATATTTTAAAATACTCTCTAATTTAGCATAAATCAATATTTAACAAGAATATAAATGAAGCATAAGAATAAATGGCTGTTTTATTTTTGCTAAATATTGACATATGCTAGGTTAAAAACTATTTAAAAATATTTATTGTAAGGTGTTATTAGTCTTAATCTCAAATACTATATATTGTGCCCTTATCTATAGGTCATAATAAGGTAGAATGGTCAATTGCTAAAAAATTTTAAATTTTAAAATACGTTTGTGTAATATATTGATAATTGTATGATCGATTAGATATTATAGTACAATTTAAGGCTGAAGAATACCTGGTATGTAAAAGTGTAATGGAGTATTTAAAAAAAAAAATTAAATAAAGCTTAATTATATCCTTGCTTATGGTTGTAAAAGCTGGCCATATAAAATAATACAGCTATAAATAGTTAAAAGTATATTAACAATTCAATTGTAATGTTTTAAAACTAATAAATTAAATAAACGCTATATGTAATATTGTAATTATAATTAATATTCAAATTTAATCTAATATATTTTAAAATAAACTTTGGGATGGTGAGAATTATATTTAGTTCTATATTTTTTAAATTATTTTCCAAATTTTTATAAAATATATCAGTTTTGGTAATTTAGACCGAGACGTAAATTTAAAAAAAAATCAAATCATCTGATAAAGTTAGTAATCATGTGACTGTATATTATATACCTTCACACACACGCTTGTTAGAATATAATAATAAAGCTTGTGAATTATAAAACTAAATGTAATTGCTATCTATCGTTAAAGTAAAAGTTAAAATATTGAATGTTATTTTAATAATTGTTTTAAAATTTAAATGATTTTGATAAAACTATAATTGAGTTTAAAAATACTATTCTAAATAATATTTTAAAACATGACGTCATAAATTCTTTATTTTAAAAAGTTTAATCTATTATAAATCTAAAAATGTTTAAATTTGTTCGCGCTAAAAAAGTCATTAACCAATCAACGGAGGTATTTTAGCAGATGAAAAATAGGAATTAGATGGAGCGGGAGAAGGAATGTGTAAGTAAAGGAAGGAGGAACATATTTTTTAGCTGTATAAGATCGTAAGCTAGAAAAGTGTTATAATTTAAAAATTTTGTATTTATTTTAAAAGTTTTGTTTTTTAAAATATAATATTCTGAACTGCCTTTAAATGGAAGGCTAATTTAAAAGATTTCTTACCAGGATTTTTATTCAAGTTTAGCCTAAACCTTGCAGTAAAAATGGAAATACTACAGAAAAAAGTACCTAAAAGTATTGATAAAGTAAAAATAATCGTAAAGTGCCTTGAATACAGTTTATTTGTGATCAACCAGGAAATCATTAGAACTCAGATAAATATAATTTGGACATTATAACGAAAACTTAAAAGAAAAGTTATTTGCCGTCAGGAAAAATTATGACGCACAATTTTAAAAAGGCTACTCCAAAGTTTTTTTTATATTCTTCTCTATGGAAAATTAAGATGCGTATATCATATAGAAAAAATTATGTAAAAGTTATAATGGAGAAAGAATGTTTATTTTTTTTAAAAGAAACATTACAAAGAATATAGTACCAGAATTTTAAAAGAAGGGAAAAAGTTACAGAATAATAAGATGAAAGAGCTATTGTGTTTTATGAAAAAGGAACAGAAAAAACTTTCTCTAAGAAGAATTAAAAATATTATAAAGTGTTCAGTAGAGAAATGTTTAATAAAGATAAAGATTTGGAAAATATAAATCTAATTTATTTACTGAAATGAATCCATGGAAACAGAAAAGTTTTATTGAATATTTAAATCAAAGTACTGAGAAGATGCATCATAAAAGTTGCACGGGAGAAAATATTAGCAAGAAATATTAGAAGAGAATATTTAGAAGTTTTCTTTACGGGATTAACTAATATCATAATTAATAATTGTATTAAATATTATAAAAACCAAGGATTATCATTTATGAATATTTATTGAACGAAGTGATATTTGTTTTACCTTAAAATTGAACAAGCAGGGAGAGAAACATTAAGTGAATGGAAAAGAAATGATAAACAATTTTTTTTTTTGGCTTTAGTATGGACGTTTTTCAGGAAAATTTGATGAAGGAGTACACTAAATATAGTTTGAATATTTTTTACTAATTTATTTTAAAATATAAAATGTTATGTGAGATTAGGGAAAACATAAAACATAAATTTAGTAATATTAAAATTTAAATATAATAGCTTGATAAAATTATAGAAATAGTGTTTAAAATAAAGTGTAGGGATGTGAATCTTATATCTACAAGGATCAAATGGATGGTGAAGCCTACGGAACGTGATCGAGGAGATAAAGGTCGTTTGGTAATTTTAATAGTTATTTATAATGCATAATGTATTTTTTTTTTTAGATCATCTATTGACTTAAGAATGAAGTGTGAAAGTCTTAATTATATGTACACATTTTATGCAACATTTTAACATATAATGAGATAGGAGTAATTCGGAATATGCACGCAACAATTTATTTAAAGTATATTAATAATATAATTTAACAGAACAATTGTGTGATTCTTTTGAACTTTCATGTGATAAAGTATTCAGATATTTAAAAAGTTTGTATATGATTAAATATACGGAGGAAAGTAGTAAAAAGATTTTCTTATAGAACAGTGGAATAGTTTTAAAATATCAATGAATTTTATTATTGTTAGTAATGCAGATATGTATTTGTCGATGTACAGTATAGAAAAAATCTTGAGAAATAAGATCAGATAGTGACTTGGAAGTACTAGTGGAGAGGAAACCAAGGTAATGTTTTTTTTTAAGAAATAGGAAAATATAAGGGATTTGGATCATATTTAGTTTTGTGTGATTTAATATAGTTAACAAAGTCCTATGACTGAACACATATGGTTTGGACAGTGTTTGCATATCTTTAAACTTTTGATGTTAGAATAAAGCTGAAGAAATAGCTTTAGCATCATTCCTATAATAGAGGTTGGTAGACAGGTAAAGGTCACTCCTCTATAATGTCTTTTAATTCACTGTGCCATGATTGTCAAGGTATATGACAAGTAATATTCTAGTTGTATTTTGAGCCTATACATCTATCTTCGCTATCCTTATTTCGTGAATCTGCATCGGTCAGAAAGATATTTTCAAAGAAATAATGAATAAAATAGAACTGAAGATATGTTATCGTTTGTGTAAGAATAGTTTATTTGCTTGAATGTATAGAATTGTGTAACTTTAAAATTGAAAGTCCAAAATATCATAAAGAGAGAAAGAATCATATAATACATTGTAAAATTAATTCAGAAATGAATATAAGATTTTGAAAAGAATTCTAAACCAAGTATTTTAAAAGTGATAATAAAATTTGAATTTTATTTTAATATTAATGTTGGAGGGAATGAGTATTGCATATTTATCAAAAGAAAATTTAATAAGGTATAATAAACATATACTTGTGCATGGCTTATTAATAGTTATAATAATATCATCCGAAGTAAGGCTTGAATGAGAATATTAGGATTAATAAACATCGAATAATGAATAATAAAAACCTAATACCGAATGTAGAATGGTGTTTTGACTTTATAAGATTCCATACAATCAATATGAAACTAAATTTTATTATTTTGTAGAATTTTATTACGAATGTAAAATTTTGTAAAAAAAAAATATAATTTTAATAATATTAGGGATGAAAAGTGTTTGTGATAATCATATCAGAAATGCATTTTATAATAAGCTAACCATAATAATAAATCAAATAATAATGCTGTATTTTCTTAAGTGTTAACAAATAAGATTTAACTAGGAAAAGTAAATAATATTTTGATTTCATTTTATAAACTAATAAACTAAGTTGAGATATGAAAGAAAGGGATATCCAATGTATATATTGTAAAAATATTGTTAATTTATTTATGTTGTTAATAAACTTTGTTTTAAATTTGTTTTAAAGTTTTGTGTCTGAATTGTTATTTCTCCACATGGATGCATGAAATCACGATACATTTATAATTGAAACAGACATATAAATTTTGCACAAAGGGTAAACATAAAAGTGTTATAAGAATTTTGAGAATTTATTGGTATGTTAAAATTAAAAGATCATAATTTTATATTATTTATTGGTCATAAGTCGGTTGCCACAATATTACATTAAATTATATGCTAATGTTGCCACACATATTCTGTTGTCAGATTATTAAATACTACCATGTACGTATTTATTTATTTCATTTAGGAAGAAATAAGATTATATTATATTATTATTGTTATTATTATTTTATTATTATTAGTTGCTATGTAGTAGATTATGACATAAAATTCCCTTTTCATATTTTACTACCGTAATTTTAAATCAGTTAGAATACAATTTATGAACCTGAGATTTTATTTTATTTTACTTCATTTTATTTAATTGAGCTAGATTCTTGTTATAAAGAAGATTAGGATATGATTATTATTTTAATCGTAATGAATAGAGCTCAGAAAATTGTAAGAATACTATGAGTTAGTTATTTGGTATAGTAAAAAGGGGGGATAGTGTTCTTATGCCATTGAGGTAGTATCGTGTGGATAATGGCTCAATGTAGTCTATCTCATTCCCCGTATTGTTACTCCATGTCTCATGAAAATAGTAAATATTTGTTAATTCATTTTAAAATTGAACCGTATTTGTATTTTAAAAATTAGAGCTAGTAATCATTTTAATTAATGCTGAATATTTCATTTATTTATTTGTTAACTGAGCTAGAACCCGTAATATTCGTAATAAACAGTATATTTTGGGGTGAGGATGCGCGGGGGGAGGTTAGAATATATATATATATATATATATATATATAATATATATAATAAAGCACTGGGGGTATTCTATTATATATATATTGTAACTAATAAATCCACAAACAGTTCAAATTAGTTACATTACAAAACTGTATAGTCAATATATATACATATTGTCATGTGTATATGTGCACATACTAGATACATATTACTTAAATACACCAGTTTAGGCAATTAACAAAAAATTGGCCCATAGGGTTTTTTTTCATAAAAATTAAAAATAGAAAAATAATGTTGATGAGCACAATAATTTGAATTGCATAGTTTATAAAAATATAAATTATTTTGAGACCCTAATTTGTCTTTCTAAACGGTTTTTTAAATAAATAATTTGTCCATTCTTGTAGTATATTGAAAATCAAATATAAATATTATTGAAAATTATGGGTTACTAAAATTTAAAAAGTTACCAATCAATTTTTAAAAATTTGTAATGATTTTTTTCCTTTACTCCTATTTCTAATGTAAATAACAACAACAAAAAAAATTTTTTTCTTTCTTTTATTCATTTAGTTATAAAATAATGATATAATTTAAAAGAATATGTAAAATTATTTATTTATAAAACATGTTGTGAAATGAATATTTATCCCTGCAATTAGTAAGGTGTTTTCACATAAAACAGAGCTTTTGTTTAAAAAACATCTATGGAGTATAATGATAAGTGTGAAAAAGAACAAGTGATAAATAAATATATCACTAACAAACATCCATGGCAGTCTAGTGTAGTGTATTCCAAGCATTATCTCAACAAAGTGTTGCAATAATCCAAAAAAGAGAAGGGCAACCCCTAGATAAAAATGTTTTCTTCTGAACAACTTGGATATCTGTGCTTGCTGATTGTTTTAAAGTATTTTTAATACTCTATTTATAACAGCAAGTATGATAACCTTCTAGAAGACTAACTACTATGTGTAACTAGAAAATCACATCAGGCAAAACACCTGAGTGATGGAATCAGATCTAGACTAAAGCTTAAGTTTGCTAAGACCAGCCATTGCCTGCATTAATCATGATAAGTAGTGTGCCATAAGACCTACTAATATTTACTATATTCTAATCTAATATTACCAATGCACAATCAGACAACTACTATCCTGGATGAACTAATTAAGACATTCATAAATATAGTAAAAGAATATCTGCAAAAAACTATGGTTTCAAACTTTTTAAACTTTATACTTTGTAAGTGTTTATCAATATAATTATTCTAAGGTTTTGAGTTTAAATATATCTAATAATTATTATTTTTGTTATCTTTACTGTTTTGTATTATGAATAATAATTAATTTATTGAGTGCACAGAAAGCCTATGTAAATACTTTTTAACCGGGCTTTAACCTGAATTCCATGCATCTTAAAATTCATAATAGTCAAGCATATTTTGTTGATAGAGGGACCTCCCAAACCATGATACAAGATAGCAACTTTTATAAAGATAAGAGCAGCCATCTTATCTTTAACCTAACGTTCTAATTATATTGGAAAATCTGAAGCATCTTGATCTGAGAGCATGAAGTTATTGTTTTCTCCACTGATTAAGTCCACTATTTCTTTCACAAATTAACCTACATGAAATCTTGCAATTTACATTATAATCTTACTGTTCAAAATTCTATAAACTATTGAAGAATAGTAATTAATTTATAATTGTGTCATCATTTGGGAGGCCCCTCTATCAGCAAAATATGCTTGACTATTATGAATTTTAAGGTGCATGGAATTCAGGTTAAAGCCTGGTTAAAAAGTATTTACATATACTTTCTTTGTGCTCAATAAATTAATTACTACTCTTCAATAGTTTATACAATTTGCAACAATAAGATCGTAATATTAACTCGCTGTAAATCGCAAGTTTCTAATAGGATCTGAGATAATTGTAATCACAGATCATAAAAGCCTTATGTTCTTAAAGCATAACTTCCTAACAATCAGCTGATAAGGTGGAGTCTATTCTAAGAATTTAACTATAGTGTAAAATATTGCCAGGGGGAAAGAGAATGTAGTAGTAGACACATTAAGCTGTTACCTGGCATCACAGGACCAATAGCATTTAAGCTGTAATGACATATATTGCTGTAATGGAAGGAGATGAAAATGAGGCTGTAGAAAATGACCTCCAGAGGTTAAAGGTGAGACAAAGAGAAAGAGTAGACAAAGAGAAGATTCAAACTGTGGGCAGATGATGAAATATCTGCAGTATCCAGCTATAAAAGAAAGCCAATCCATTTTAGAGAGATAGAAAGCACTATTGCTTAAAAGGGGGGGGGGGTACAATATAAAAATGAAATAAACAGACAAAAACATATTGTAATTCCCATCATGTTGCAGAAGCAGATAGTGGAGTATGTTCATCAAAAATAGTCATTATGGAGCAAATAAATATGAGGGTTAAGTCATTAGTTTTACTGGCCAGAAATGTATGCCAGCATTCTGGCCATCATAAATGAATGTGAAGTATGCCTGAAAACAAACCACTTAATGCATCCAGGGTAGGTCTGCTTATGCCTATTTATTCTCAACAATTTAATTATTGGGTGGTTTATAGATTCTTACAGACCATTGCCCCCATTTAACATAATGAGGTATCTTGTAGTAGTCTATGATATATTTTTGAAACTGGTGGCTGCATATCTGGTGTCACAGGAAAATGCCATGCAAACTATATGGGTGTTGAAACTGGCATTTTGAAACTGTTGGAGTTCCTGATAAAAAATTATATCTGATCATGGAATGTTGCTCATTTCTGAGGAGTGGAAGAAATGGGATGACAGGCACAAAATACATACTCATATCTATTCATAACCCACAGTCCAATCCATGTGTGCAGGTTATGCAGGAATTAAGATGATTGTTCAGAGTGCATATACACAATAATCATTGAGGGTGGGTTAAGGAAATTCCATTGATCATCAACATGATAAATTTTTTGAAAAATTAATCTACAGCGTTTGAAACTGTATGATTTCATTTTGAAAAAAACATACCCTAACCATTTAAAACTAAACTGCCAGTGGAAACAGGCCCTGTAGATAAAAAAGGTATGCTAAACAAGTGTGATTTAAGCTAAGGGAGATAGGAGAGTTAAGGCAGAGGAGGCAAGGGACAGCAAAGGATACTTTTGTGAGAGTAGATAATGTTATGATAAGAATTAACCTGGTGAACTACCCAGAAAAACATGTATAAAAAGTTCCAGCCAATATATGAGGGTCCTTATGTGGTAATATGCAAATATGACAACAATGTATTTGTCATGACAAAGGAACTGGAAGGAAAGGGAGATTACAATACTCAGTCACTGAAATTAATATAAAAAAGGAGCCACCCAACTGAACATAAACAAGTTAGAATAACCAGACAGACAGAAAGGGAAAAGGAAGATTCAGGTAATTCAAAATTTATTTTTTTAAAAAAAAGGAAAGGGGGAGTTTTAGTAATAATAAATAAAATAGAGCTAAAATGATCGATTTGATGCACATGAGCAAAATATATATGTTAAACCTAGACATATATAGTTATATATTTTCATTTTAAGAGAAAATAGATGAGTGATTAATTTATTAAAAATGAAATAGTATGGGCAGCTTTCTTTTAAGAAATGTAATTGTATCAAAAGTGAACGATTGTGTATACATTTTTTATTTAAATAGAGTAAAAGTTTAGGATTGGAGTAGGGGGAGGGGAATAATTCTTAAGTAAAAATTGGCATTAACTCTCCCTTTTTATAAATTACAGGAAAAAAATGTATGCATAAAAAAACAATACAACTAAATGTAATATTCAAAATAAAAGTTAATTTGTAAAAAGAAAAACCTTTAAATGTAATTAGTAAAAAATTACTGGCTGATAAAAGAAAAGTAGAACCAACAATTAAATTAATTAATTACTGGCTGATAAAAGAAAAGTAGAACCAACAATTAAATTAATTAAAACCACACAAACTATTTCATTAAATGATGAGATAATTAGATTAATCTTGAAATAAGATTAGATAGCAGAAAAATGCAAGTTTAATTAGACTTGATCTCAGTCATGATAAAAATAAAATAATTGGGAGAAATATAAAAGAGAAGAAAAATTAATTAGAAGCAGCAGTCATATTATGTAACACCAGAATATATGTATTATTGCTATTATTAACTTTCTGTCATGATAGTATTAGTATTGAAAATAAAGAAGAGAAGACAGTCAAAAAAGGTTGTTGGAAAAGCTGTGTTTCCAGTATACTCACTCATCGACCCAGTCATCACTGAAGGCTGACTTATCAACATGAAGTGCTAAAGAACAATAGGAGTGTTCAGCTAGCCTTCAAGCCTGAGTCCTCAGTACCATAAGATGTTTACAATCTGGAACCAATGTCTGATCCAATGTAATATGTAAGCTGCCAATAATCTCTTTCTCTCCCATTGTCAACTTGAAGAACAGAAAGGAAACTAGAAACAATCAATGGAAATCAAAAAGTTAACTGGTTGGTAGTCAACAAGCAAAAGGAAACAAATAGAAAACTGAACAAATGAAGGTGTCATATGGTAGCATAAAACCTGTGTAAATATCCTTTTTTCTCTCCATTATAAATGTTTAGATATATATCTGTTAATGAATGAACTCTAATGAACTATCATAACTATAGCCAAAATTAATCTTTAATACTTCTTGTGTAAACTTTATATTGTTATATTTATATGTTTGTGTATAAAATATATATTGTTTTGCATTATTGTTTCTTGGTCCATTCTCTTTCATGTAACTGCATCACTAGTAAATTAGTCTTTAAATAATTATATAGGTTGGCTAAATGTGCCAAAGATTTCACTTTACAACTGAGAAGAAAAGCTAGCCATAGGATATTTCAAGCACTGGATTGTAAGCCTTCATCCGTCTGTCATCCAAAACATTATGACTATATAACCTATGGTTGACTGTCACCTGAAGTTGATCTTCAAAACAAATGAAAATGCTTTGGATGGCAGGGGTTTGAATCTAGCAGTTGAGGTTGGGCCATGGTCAGCAAATATGGTCATGTTATGGTTTGTATAGCTCCATATGACTGTGGCATCATTAATGTTTATGCTATCAATGGTATTCTCCCATCTTCTTAAAGGGCTGGTCCATTCCTGTAGTATTAAGTTATAAAATAATTACAAAGAATGTATGTATTAAGTATTACAAGTTAAGCTTATTGTTGGTATTAGACTAGTTAAAGTAAATTCTAAAGCTTAATAAGATTTCAAAAATTATTATAAAAGATATTTAAATCTAGCAGAAATAAACCTCCTATTAGAACTAGGTTCAATAGCAAAAGGAATACCATGAGAGATGTAAAATCAAAAGAAAGCTATTAGAATACATCAACCACAGGACAGCATCAAACTTATGAAACCTTCAGTTGTATTTATCAATTTCTTAAAATTAAGCTGTTCAGAGATGACACAGAATAGACTCCCATGGAACCCCTCAATATTTTGGAAAATTATTTCAAATTAAATCTACTAAAAGAAAGAGAACAAATCGTCATAGTACCTGATTACTTACAAGGACCTACTAAGGGCTGGTGAAAGTCATTAATAACAAAGCAAATTTGTTCTGGGTTTTGAGAGCAAATTTCAAATAATTTTTGGTCAGTAGAGCATCAGGAAGAAATTAGGGTATCAAATAACACAAGAAAGATTTTGTATAAGAGGTGATGAAAGTATACTCAGTTCTTTTGAAGGCAAATATAATTTAAAAACATTACCTGCATGTAGCATGAAAGAAAACCAAATTATCAGGTTTATTTAGCATAATTTACCTCTTTGTGTTAAACAGATGACCAAAAGCATTGACCTTTAAACCCATAGAACAAGTAGCTTGGTTTTTAAATGTCATTGGCATGAATCTTCAGAAGCAAGAAGATATAGGTAATAAAGAAGATATATTTATGACACCAAACAAGCAATCAAACAAAATGAGAAGCATCTAATGGTTGTATTAGAGTGAAAGATGATTAAAATTTTCAACTTTATTAAGAATGGCAAAAGTAAAGAAGCACTGGTAACAGAGAGATATCCTTCCAGATATTCCACAATCCCAATAAAACAAGGCATTCTGGAAAAAATCCCGGAGAATTTGTGTTCAGGAAATAATAGTGGAATAAAAAAAAGATTATAATCTATTGTAATATATATATATATATATATATATATTGTGCCCTTTTCTATAGGTCAATGATGGTTATAAATGGTCAATTACTAAAAAATTTTAAAATTAATATTATATAGTATTTAATATTATAAATTATAAATAAGCAATAAAAGGTTAATGTAATATATTTAATAATAAGTATTGTGATGGTGGGGATTGCATCTAGTTCTATATTTTTCTAAATTATTTTTCAAAATTTTATATAATCATTTTAAATGATATAAGTAGCAAATTTATTAATACAGATAAAACTAGACTAAACACCAGAAATGTCTACATGACTGTCTGGAATATTTTATGTATAAGCACCAGTTTAAATTAATACTAATAATTAAAATATTTAAATAGTATATTATGGAACTGGATGGAATTGTCACACATCATAATAAAAAATAAGTATTGTACATTTTATTAATTATTGTTTCAAAATTATTTTAAAAGTAATTAAATTGTAATAGATAATAATTAATTTAAAAATAATAATAGGTTAATATTTAAGTCTCTTACGTCACGATTTTAAAACTTTAGAAATTGTTTATAAACCAAAGTAGGGAGTGACCAATAAAAAGATAGATCTTAGCAGACAACAAAATCGCGCCAATTAATTGTATAAACTAGGAGAACAAAAATGTGTTGACTCCAGAGCAGAGGTAAAATTTTAAGCTCTTTAAAATTTCTTTCTTTCTTCAATTTATTAGTCAATTTTATTATAATTTTTAATAATATCTTTGAAAGAAACTAACTGACAATTTAAAATCTTCCGAAGAGAATCTAAGAATAAATTTTTGAAAAAGTTCTCATAATAATGTTTCACTAACTCCACAGTAACCTGCCAGTGGATTCTATTAAAAATATAATCTGAATTTTCAATAAAAAATGGATGGATTCTTAAAACCAAGTTATAAATTTTATAATATTCAAAAAATGTTAATGTCATTCGTTGATATAGTTTGTATAGCGTATTACTATGAAAACTGCTTTCGTGCGTATAAAATTAATGAAAGGACCTGGTGCGCAAAGTTAATGAATATAATGGGAAATAAAAATAAATATTATTCGTATAAGAATAAATGGACAAAAAGAATTTTTATTATTGAAATAATTTGAATTGCTTTCTTCAAGATGACTTGAGCAAATACTCTAGGAATAGTTAAAGATTGAAAATGTATATAAATTAATAATGAATGAAAGTGAAATTACCAAGGAAAATACTTGCCTAAAGAAGAAAAAAAAATACTTTACAGAGAAATAAATATAAAAATTGGATCCATGGAGAACTTAATTGGTACCGTAATGATTAAATAATTGTCGTTCAGCTAGAAATAAAGATGCATCAACGCGCCGAGGTAATATTCGCCTGAACATTAAAAACTTCGTGGGATAACTAAATAAATGTTTTTTAATAATTTTGAATTAAACATTGAAACTAAAGATCGTCTAAACAGTTTACTAAATGAACTAATTTGTTTAAAACTTTAATAATCAGAAAGGAGAACATTCGGACAAAAGAAGAAATAATAAATATTATGGGACTAACCAAGATTTACCGCCAGAAAATATGTGATTATGGTTTAAATTATTTTCTTTATTAATCTAAGTTAAACATTAAGTTTTAGATAGCGATAGGGAAACAAATACATTAATTCACAATATAACATTATATAAAATAATATGTTGTGATTTTGAATGTTCAATAAAATTGTATGTGTGTGGAAATTTTGTATATTTGCGATGCTCGAGGAGAAAGAAACCTACTATGAACTCTAATAGGAAGGTAAAGATTATTTTGGTACATTTTATGGTTATTAATGATATAATGTATGTTTTATTTATTTAGATCAGCTGTGAATCGAATGAATGTAATGCAAAAGTCTTATTGTTATAATTATTGTAAAATGTATTTTAAAAACAACACTCTAAAACACTATGAGATGTAATTAGATTTTTTAGAAATATGCATATGATAATCATTTTATGTGTTATTAATATAGTTCAATATAACCAATGGTTATGTCGTATTTTCTGTTAATTTTTCCGATTGGGATATTTAAGTGGTATTTTAACAAAACGTAGATGTCGAACCTACAGAGTAATAAAGCAAGATAAATTGTTCTTATAGAATAGGGAAATGTTTTATATTAGTGAATTTTGTTTATTGTTTTAAAAGGTAGTTAGTTTTATCAATGTTGGATACAGTAAAAATCTTGAGAGATAGTTTGGGTAGTGACTTGGTAGTACGTGGAGATTCGGAAACCAAGAGGATGTATTAAAAAACTAGGATGCTACAGGGAATGAAATAATAAGTAGTTTTAGATGGTAATCAGCGTAGTTAACAAAGCCCTACGACTGTTACACATGTTGTCATGGACAGTGTTATTTTTATCTTTCTTATGAATCTTATTAGATGTTTGGTAAAGCTGAATAAATAGTTGCCACATCATGCTTATCGCCAGGGTTATCAGACAATGAATGTCAGCCCTATTCACACTGTTCCATACATTTTGGAGTATATATTTTGATAAGTTATCTATCTTCCCAATATCCTATACATCTTTCGCTATCTTTATCTGTATTTCTTGCAACTACATCGTTATTTGATAAGTCTATTGAAAAGAAACAATAGATATTTTAGGATGTATGTCATGCTGTTATTTGAAATAAGAATAGTTAAGTATTAACAAAGAGTAGATTATGATTATTGAAAGAGAGATGCAGATATCCTAAGAAAGGAAGGAGTCAGAGAATTATTTAATTTTTAAGAAATGAACTATAATTTTATAAAAATATACCCAAATAGAAATATACAAAAATATTAAAATAATTTAACGTTTTCTTATTGTTGATTATATTTAAAAATATAAGTATTGCATATTTAAAGAATGTAATAACATTCGATAATTGTAGTATATGTGAAACTAAAACAGGTGATAATTAAACCCGTGTTATGGCATTATACATGAGTATGGCTTATGGAATAAATATATTAGAGTTTACGAGCATTAGATAACAAACGTAATAGGTAGTAATAATATTTGAACAATATGCAGAGTGACTTATATAGAGTTACAAGAAAATGTATTTTTTTTAAGAGGAAAAACCATATTGATTGTAAATTTATAATGTTTATAAATGATGTTTATCCACATATAGAATTTATAATATGGTAACTTTAATATTAAAAGGTAAAGAATAGTATTACCCATAAAATAGTTAAAATAAGTAATATAATAAACCTAATGAGAAATAAATAAATAACTTATAAAAGGTATAATAATTTAAATTAACTATAAAAGAAATCTAAAAATGTATAATTCAACTATTGTAGTGTTAAAAGAAAGGAGGATATCCCTTGTAAATAAATGTAAATAGATTTGTTTGTTTTTATCTTAATTTTGATTGTTGTTAATAAAATTCTAAAATTTGTTTATTAAAACTTGTGTCTGAGTTTTGTTTTCTCTACATCATTGCATGAATTCATAGGATATGTTTACCGTCATTAAACTAAGTATATAATTGTTTTGCACAAAATATAAATAGAGAAGTATATTTAATCTTAAATGTTTATTGATGTTTTGTAATTGAATAATTATGAAATTGCATTGCGTTATTGGTCATAAATCCATTGTCATAATATTTTGCTAAATTATATGCTATTAGTTGCCACTTGCTTCATTTATCAGATTATCTAAACACTGCCACTTACTAATTTATTTTATTACTTAAAGATAAAAAAGGAGGATATTAGATTATTAACTAATTTATTACGGTTATAAATGTGCGATAAAAGAAAAGCTGTACTAGTTAGATTAAACAATGAAGATTGTGAGTATTATTATTATTATTTTATTATTAATCTAATTTCATAGTAAATTATGACACAAAATCCCTTATCATATTTTGCTACCTTATTTTAATTTAACCGTGAATAAATTTAAGAACCTGAGATTATTTCATTTGAGCTAGACAATTACTATTGTTGTTATTATAGATAAAAGATTAATACTTCAATTGTTAAATGAGTCTTAGTGATTAGAAGTTGCAGAAGTCATAAGAACACTATGTTGTTATTATATGTAATAGTAGTATAAGGGGGGATAGTGTTTTTATGCCATTGAGGTGGTATCCTATGGGATATTATCTCAATGTAATCTACTTTGTCACCCCTTATTTCCACTTCTAGTCTCATGAATTATAGAATAGTTATTTGAGTTAGTCTAAAACAGAACCTAAGTTAATTTTAAGAAACCTGAGCTAGTAAAGCATTTAATTGAATATCTCATTAATTATTAGAACTAGAATCCGGCGAGGCGATTTTCACTATGTTATATTATTTATTTTGGGGTGTAACAGTCAAGTTTGTACATTCGTGTAACAGAATTCAGAATCCAAGCAAAAGAGACCGAAGCTGACCAGACTAGGACTGTGACATCCCAGTCCGACCACACTTCAACTCGTAAGCCAGGATTCCAAGACTCAAGACCCTACGAATGACCACCTTGAAATTACACGTAGTATACCTCTTTCCACACGGCCGACATAGGTCACGGAGAAGCAATGAGACTCTGATAAAAGAGAGGTTCTTAATTGACTAAAATATCACTAATTTAATTTAACTTAATGCATAGTTTTCACATATATAGGCTCTAAATAATAATTAGAATTGGATTGAATTAGATCAATAACGAAACAGAGAACGAAATACATTAAATTAATTATATATTTATTTACAATTGGCATGAAATTGATTAGTTTTACACATTTCAGCGTCGAATGTACAACATTGGGTGGATAAGAGAACACATTCTCTTTTTATATACAATTCAAGCTAGCTTTATATAAATAATTTTTATACAATTCAACATAGCTTTATATAAATACTTTCATTTAATTTTCATACATGGGTTTAACATGTGCCCATCTTATGAATTGCTTTTCAATTAATACATAATTAATCACTACGTTATGTCTATAAATCTCGATGAGCCAAATCCTATTACATTTGTGGCTGGTATATAAATAATTATATTAAACTTTGATCATGAATTCATTTACTAAAATATACAATATGATTTAATGACGAGCGCATAAACTAGCTCAAGTAATGATCGATCGAACATGGCTTTCGAGAGAAAATTTCAGAATGCTGAAAGCGTTATGTTAAGGTGGGAGAGTTGGCTGAAATAAGATTTTACCAATGCGCTATGGCACAGGTAAACAATAATAGGAAAAGTCGCTCTGCAGATGGATGAAATAACTTCAGGGTTCTTGCAACAAACGCCGGTACCCTGTAACCGATCGCAATGCTGCGTGAAAAGGAACATTGTGTTCAGGAATGGCGGGGGTCTTACGTGCTAACCTGGCCTTGGCTCAGGCTTCACTACTGCTCTACCCTATAAGAGAAGATGTGCTGGCAATGCCGTGGCTCCATCTTAAGATACGTATATTACGTATAGCAGCAAAACGAGAATAATTTTATAAAATACTATCACATCCGCCAAGCAAAGAATAGTATATTTCATACTATGAAATACGAGTTAATAGCATATTAGCTCTATCAAATTGGGACCAACTCTTGCGTAGCCTGATAATAAATGTCTATGCTACTAAAGGGAATATTATTACATCTGTACTTTGACATGTTCGATCTATTAAGTTACTTATAGATAATAAATATTTAAGGAGGAAAAGTATATTTCTATGGACTTAAGAATTTAAATGTCAAATATACTTATATGATCAAGGCTAAATTTAATTCTAAATAAACTTATCAAGTTAAGTTTTTTTTAAATGGTTGATTATAAAGAGCCACATTTCACATAATAAATCATTTAAATAATAAAAAATATAGGATTTCGAAACAGCGCAGAGAGTTGACGCTATAAATAAATTACGCGAGGATTTTCAAATAATATCTTCTTAAAATATACATGAAATTAAGTGCTAACTGTTTCGAAATATTGGCATATGAAATATAATAAGCATTTAAAATAAAATAAGCAAAGAAATATAGGCACAACCGCAGTGATATAACTTTAAACTAAATAATTTACTTTAAATGAATGGAAAATATAAATTACTCAGATTATTTATATTTAAAATATTAAATGGATTTAAGTTTTGATTACATTTTAGCTTTATCATTATTTTAAAAAGAAAGTTAGCTAACTTATATAGATATTATTTACATTTACACAGAATTACACAGAGCTCTGCGGTTTGAAAAATAAAACGGTACCGGTATGATTTATCTGCAAGTTCTTGGCTGTTGGTTTGGTTTAGTTTGACTGGGCGGCATCATCTTTCCCATTATGTTAGGCTCGTCTCTTCTATCGGCATGATGGTGGTTTAGGCATTTCGACGAGAGAAACCCCGTTCACCTGCGGAGTAACAGCAACAAGATGCCCGCTTTTAGCCGGACATGTTAAACTTTAACAATTGTGAAGACTGGCTACAACTCTCACTAACAATATGGCTGTCCTCTTGTTAAAAAATACAGAGTATTTATATGTTTTCCTTATCGGAATCTCCCGCCTCAAGACTCACTAAACTCAGGAATTTAATTAAGTGTTTTTCAATTTATAATTCAGATCTTAGATAACTTATGTTGAAACATTCCATAAGCTATTATTATAATTAAGATTTTTCGTTGCAAACAATTGTCCAATTTAGATTTAAAAATAACTTAATTTTATCTAAAGGGATTTTAATTAGTAAATTTTTAACTAGTTTTACTTTTTACGAATTCCAGGTGTGGTCGTTAATGACACTTGTTTACAACCAAAAATCTTTTAATTACTTGACCAGCTTTTATTTTTAATCTTACATAGAAACTCTTTCTATTTAAAAACAACCTTTTAACATTTTTTTTAAAACGAAAACATTTTTAACATATTTATTAAAAATAATTTACAAATATATTTTGATATAGCTTTTAAATATATTTTCGAGAAACTTTTCTCTGAAATATATTTAAAACAAGAAATCTTTTAACAATTTTAAAGAAACATTTAATAGTATTTTTAGATAACGGCTTTTACATATTTTAAATCATTTAAATCATGTCTTTCTTCTATATAGCACAGATTATATATCCACATACGAAATTACAATATTAAATAACAAAATTAATAATTTACTCTTAACTTAAATAATATAATAACCATTTTTAGAAATATTAAATAACTTTAGTACGCTATAATTTTACTAATCCTATCTAATTATAGCGTTGGTTCGCACGTAAATATATAATGCTGTTTAGACAGACATGAACTAATTTTAAATTTATTAACATTTAAATAGGTTCGAACTTAGCACAGATGAGAGTGTCATTAGGTTTGATGGGGAAACGATAGGGGCTTGGAAAGTTATCATTTCAGGGGGAAGTGGAGTACACATATACACGTAATTACACGTAGGGTGAAAGGGTAGATTATGGTGTAACGTGGTGGGCTCGAGGTGTACGTAGTTACACAACGTAGTGAGAGGCCAGATTGTGGCGGTCCAGCTTTAAGGGGCCTGATATGTTAGAAAGAGAGGGCAGATATTGTGGCGTGGTTGGCACAATGTGTAGTGGAGCTACACATAGAAAGGGCAGATTGTGGCCCCCCCAACTTTAAGGGGTCCGATACGTTATGAGAGGTCATAATATATATATATGCAGATAGTACATGAATAAATTATCTCCATATTATCATCAAATTATTCTAGAAAATCTGCATATGTCAATTTTACAATTAAATGTAAATTATACAAATGAGAAACAATTAATCATAAATGGACTCATATAAAAACCTCCACTAGGATTTGTTTGTGTGTGCAATGAAGAGAAATAAGTGTGAAGTGAACTTGAAATGAAGTATAATGTACTATGATGATGTATAATAAATGAGTATGATTTTCATATTGCAATAGTGATGATATGATAACTATCAAAGTTTATGATGTTCCTAACATATATGTATATTTCAGTTTTGCCCAAATGGATGCATGAAAAACTTTCTTCAATAAAATGCACTGCAATAGATCACATTAATCTACTGACCATGTGTAGAAACTGACAACACATAGAAGCTTATTTATGGATTGTAACAATTACTAATGGAGTTTCTAATCAATTTCTACTCTTTATCTTTTCCTATTTTGTTATTGATATTAAATAAATTTATTTTGTTATAAAAAAAGTTTATATAGATTTATTTCAAATTTATTGATGTTACCTGACTAGTATTAAATGTATGACCTCAGGAAATAGCAATAGCTAAAGTATTTGCTTTTTAGCATTAAGCCAGTATATAATTTCAATGTACATCATTCATAATCATAGGATATATAATAATTTCTTGTTTTAGAGAAAATATTTATAGAATTTTTTTAACATTTTTATAATAATGAAACATTCTATATAAATTTTTTTAAAAAGCTACAGTATTTCTCAAATAGACAAAAGAACTCAAATCAAAGTTAATTAATATATATAATTTATAAAATAATAAAACAGAAAATAAAATATTTTTTGGTATATGTCCTCTCCTCTCATCCACACACACACATGTATATAAAATAGCAAATAATTCATTTAAGTTTTGAAGGTGTTTTAATCTTATAACTTTAAGTCCTTAGTAATAAAAACAACTTCTACATAGTAATCAGATGGTGCAAAAATCTGATTTCCAATTTTTATTTTATTTAATGTATTATAAAATAGAGATTATAATTTTGGAGATGTTTAAAAAAACGAAGAATAAAAATTATGAAAATTTTAATGCTATTAGCTAATAATGAAAATTATTTCTGTTTATAGTATCCGTCAACTAATATGTATTTGAAATATTGTGGACTTCTACTACTCTTCACATATGCACTACTAGATACACAAACATTCTCACTCTCTCATCCGTGAATGTTTTAAAAGCATAGTGCATGTGTGAAAAGTTGTTGACCTTGACAATATTTCATAAGTGTATAAGTCACTATATTAACTAAAATAACTAATCAAACATTAGCTTTTCTTTTATTATTTTCATCTTGATTCAATCAACAATATTGGAATAATTAGACATTTTGTTTTAGAGTTCCTACTGTTAATATATATTATAGTCTTTTCCATTTTTACAAATTATATTTTTAAATATATAAAAGCTTATAATTATAATAAAATACAGTATAAAACAGAGGTAAAAACTTTCCACACAGTAGTGCCACTCAATGCAAGCCAGAGCAGTCAATGGATGCGAGAAAAACTCTCCATACAATATTGCCACTAACTGCAAGCCAGAATAATTAAAGGATGCAGGGAGATTTGTGCATAAAAACCCCAAAAACTTTCTTGCATCCATTGATTACTCTAGTTTGCACTGAGTGGCACTACTGTATGAAAAGTTTTTGCCTCTGTTTTAACAGCTTGAGCAAGCATAAGACATGGTTATCATGTGATGTTGAATCGTAAAATGCAGTATACTGAGAATTAATTTATAAAAATCTGACAGAAAGAAAAATCTGGAGATCAGGTAAAACTGAAAAAAAAAAAAGATTATTCATTTAGATTCACCAAAATTATTTTACGGGGGGGACGGACTAATAACAAAATTATAGATTGTATATTAATTTTTGAGATTTTGCTTATAAGCTATTGGTATAATATTAAATGCTAGTAGTGATTTGCTTGAAATTGGTCATATAATGATGATTTAGAGTAGAAATAAAAGCAATGATCTAAGGAAAAGATGGAAAAGATTTATCTGTTAATCTGATTAATTTTATTTGATTTTACTTAAATATATGTTTGTTGATCTTTTTTAATACTTAAAGTAACAGAAATAAATTTTTATTCAGTTTATAATTATTTTGACAATCAACCAAAAATTCATTTAAACCTGTTATCAAACTATTATTTTGTATTTACAACATAAAACTTTTTTTTTCAGTATATATTTATTTTAGTTAAACAACTTCTATAAAGATTTTGTGATTGTTATTTATAAAAATCTATTTAAATAGATGAATAGATGTTTAGTATATATCAGTATTAATAAAATAAACACTCCATGTTTTGTTTTATTTTCAGTTTATCTCTGGGTTATTGTAATAATTATTTTAATCGGAAAATTTTATATCACAGCTTCATTTACAATTTTACTTCAGTTTTCTGGTGATACTTTTCCTAATGTTCCAACTAAAATCACTCCTGATTACGGTCCAATAATGGCACAAATAGGAGTTATTGTAACACCATTGGTGCTATATTTAGTAAGTTTATTATCATTATTGCTATTGTTAGACTTTAATACTATAATGATTACACAATTTTCCAATTTATATTTATATATATTGAATGTCTTCATGGGCAAAATATGATTTATAAATCTTGTTTTCGAATCGTATTTAATAAACACCCATTCTGCAGAGATAATATTTGTATGTGATTGCTGAAAAGTTTGACATAAATATGAATGATTTTCCTTCATTTGTGTGAAGAAATTCTTCCGTATGGATGGTAATTTTATTGTTTAATCATATTAATACAATTTGGCTTTTAAAAATTTCTATAGCTTTGCTAAATAATCTTTGATAATGATGTGGATATGATTTTGATATTTGTGAAGTTTATGCAATGGCCAATATCTAAATTTTGGAGCATAAATGCTGAGGATGTTAAAAAATTTTTTTACTGCATTAATATATTAATCTCTTCTTGCACTTATAATATGATTGCTCCTTCTTATATATGTGGTTAGGCAAATGCGACTTGGAGTCTCATAAATCTTTAGATTTGGTTAGAATGCTATTAATTATTTGTTCAGTGGAGAATACAGTTTTTATCTGTAGCATCTCAGTATATGTCCACTTTTGTCTATGGTTCTTTTTATATATCCTATGTATACTCTAATAAAAGCATTTCTTTTTTTTCTTTTTTTGGTGTTTTTTGCTCTCTTTGTAGTAATGGTACTGTAGCCATCCCTTAATAAAATGTTTGGTCTCTTCTTGTATGGATTTATTTGGGAATAAGAATGCTTTTGTGAAAAATGATTTAACTACAGATAAGATTTGGGCTGGATGATGATCATAACGTTTTTAGCTATCTCTCATTATGTGTAAGTTTCCTGTATATAAAAGATGTATTGTACCATTATTAATTTTACAAATAACAACATCAAGAAAAGAGAGTTTTCCATTTTTCTCCATTTCTACAGTTAATTTAATTTGGGGGTTTAGACTATTAATATGCATTAAAAATTCCAAATTTTTCTCCCTCACCATGTGAGCAAACACCAAATGTGTCATCAATATATCAGCCATAAAGATGGCTTATATAATGCTAAGTTCAAAGCCTACACTTAAAATTGACCCATAAATAAATTAGCAAAAACATTGGAGATGGTTGATCCCATTGGGCTTCAAATTACTTGTTTGTAGTATTGACCATTATAAGTAAAAAGGCAATGTTTAGCTAATGGAGTAATACAACTGCTAATTGCAATGTTTAAAAACTACATCTAATGCCTCATAAATGGATATGTTAGTGAACAATGAAACAACATCAAAGCTCTCAATGACATACTTTGATATGATTTTAAAATTATTAATAATAGAAATAGATTGTTGTGGTTTTTATATATGATTTTATAGAAGGGATAATTGGTTGTACTTGGTTTGTTATTAAATACTGCCTACCATTATACTAATTATAAATAAAATAGAAAATCATATATCATTACAATACTTGCCAAAAACAACAAAATTGTAGTAAAATTTTGTTGTTTTGGCTAATATTGTTATATATGATGTTCTATTTTATTTGATATGTTATGTACCTTGCTAAGGCTTGAATAGATGATCCTATGGCATTAACTACAGGATGGAATGGAGTGATTGTTTTATGTATTTTGGACATGTCCAGGATTTTATTTTTATATAGGTCACTGTCCATATGGTATTCCTATAGTTTGCAGGAATTATTATCATACAGATATCTGTCTTAATAGTCTCTGTACTTCTTTTAGGAAGTGATGATATATTGCAGATTTCAGATTTTGATGAATCTCTATTACTGAGAACTGATTATCTCAAAAGGAATATGTGGATAGTGTTAAAACAAAATTAAAACCCTTTTCTAGTAAGGAGAGTTCACTTTTGGAAAGGTTTTGTTTTGAAAAGTTAAAAACAGTTTTCAGTTAGAAGAAGGAATAATAAGAGATTGAAATTTTGTTTCTGCCTGCATTAGTTATTAATGCTGACTTTTTGATTGTTCGCTGGTAAGTAGGAAGCAAAAATATCCCACAATAATGGATGTATTTTATTACTGGTAAGTTTGAACCAAATAACTGTGTATGTATACAATGTAATAGTAACTCATTATGTGTGTGCATAATGATAAAAACTGGGAGAGAATATCATAAACCCTATCAAGAGATAGAACCTATCAAACATATAGTAAGAAATGTGCTAGTACTTTCCATTGAGATCCAGAAGAATTTTATTAGCTCTCAGCTAATAATCTGACTATGTCAAATCATTATCTATATGATGTTAAATTTTACTCACAAGAACATAACTTTAAAACACTCAATAATGATTAATTAAAAAGAAAATCCTTTTAAAAGTAGTAGAACTACAAATTGTATAAAATATGAACTCATGAGCAATTTAACTACTTTATTAACCCTATATTTCTAACAATATTACATAATGCCAGCATTACTCATCAAAGTTTTGAAAAAAATTGGGCATTGGGAATTCATCCACAAACAAACTACCATGCATGTAAATTATTACTGCAGTTAACTTAGAAATAATGTCCGATGAGACAATGTTATTAAATAAAGATCAAATAAGTTATAATAAAACCTTTTCAGAACAACCAAACAAAACTCACTATACGTATTGCCACACATAGCAAGCTAGAGTAATCAATGGATGCCAGAAGGCTTGTGCATATGTGCATAAAATCCCCATCTAGTGCCTACTCATCCAATATCCCCAGACTAGTTTCTGGCTTGTGGCCTTCATCAGTGAGGAGCCTTGGATCTGAGAGCACTGTACCTAGATCTTAGCTTGCTGTGTGTGGCAATACGTATAGTGAGTTTTGCCTGATTTAAAATAGTTATAAGCAAGCATAAGAAGTGGTGGTCATGTGATGTTTATTGGCTTAAAACCTTCTCAGCTGAGGATATAAAAATGTTTTAATAATTTATTACAAACAGTAACAAAAAAGAAAATAAAGAATATTAATAAATAAAAATAAATATTTTAATAGTTGTCCAAAGTATTTTATTTATACAATAAAAGGATACTCGATACAAAATTATTTTTCCAAAATAATATAAAATGACAAATAATAATGGTGGAACTGTGTATATTAATTCTAATCAAAAGATTATTTTAAAAAATCATACAATATTTAATCAGTTTTTGATTCCAGCAGTATAATTAGTAGAGTAGGACTAGCTTCACGTCCTAATCATGAAAAGTAGTTACATCAATTATCACAATAATAACATTTGTAAGAGTTAGTAGATCATAAAATATTTCCTTCCTTTTTTTTCAGATGAAGATTTAGTCAAACACTTAATGATTTTCAATTACATTTAAATTTGAGCATGTGTACAATCATGGTGTGCAGATGCATGAAATATACATATTTGCTTGGATATAATAAAAATAATAATGTTTTATGAGACTGGTAAAGATATATAACATTTATTCTAGTTTTTATTTCATATATGCAAAATGTTGTGGTCAGCCATTTCAGTGACCAATATATTAGATTTTGCACAATACCTTGCCATTACACTTAGATTAAGAGCACTCTGCCAAATAGATGCCACATATTCAAGTGACTCACATATGTATCATTTCTCAAATATCAAAGAAGTGTTAAAAATATTTTTTATTTTAGGTGTTGTTAAGAAGTCACTACCCAAATTCAAAAATACTAATAAGACAAGTAATTGTATAATGACTATAACAATATAGGAATATGCATATCATCAATTTCAAAATACTTCAGGGAATAACATACATCTCACATATCATACCAAACAATCCATATTTTAAATAATTAAACATTCAGAATACAAGAATTACTTTTAATATATGATTTTTCTTCTTCTAAAGTACAGACTTTTTCATACCTGCACTCCAATATGTAATATGTAGGGGATTTGAACTCAGACTTTCACACGACCCTCAATTATCCATGCTATCTCATACTGCTGACACACTTGATCACACACATGTTGAAAAAATTACTTTTCCAAAAGATTTATCAATCCATTTTTAAAATGTCGCCAATCAAAGACAAAACTCATAATATTAATAGAAGACATTATGATTGAATGATTCACATTTCAGCAAATATATAAATGATCGTAAAGATTCTATTTACACGCATTCTTGAATTAAATAACTAATTCACATAAAAACAATGATAAGATTTGTAAACATTCTTTAACATAAACGTTTAAACATGTCACCTATTAAGATTTTCTTATCACACATTTCAAAGTAATTCATTTTTACTATAATTTGATTTACTAATTCAAAGTTCAATAACTAATTAATTTAAATATTTGAGTTGGCGGAATTCTAATGAAATAAAAGTTTTAAATAAATGCAAGAATTGCTACCTGTTACTAATATCTTACATGAATTATAAACAATGGTTTTTCTTTTTTCCTGTGAGAAATTAAATCACATTTAAAAAAATATTACATTATTAATAAATTAAGGCTATAACCTTAAGTCTATGTGCCTAGATAGGTTAAAGATTTGTAGAGGTTCCTACTATCACATCTAGGCACATTACATACGTATGAGTATGTGCTTAACAAATTATTAATTACAACTTTAAATTATTAATAAAGTAAATAGAAAATATTAATAACTAACTGTATTGAATATTATGGTGCTTTAGTATTTTCCAACTGATGACGTATTACCCTGAAGCCATATCTGTCTGATCTTCAGATCTTTAAGATAACGTCTCCAAGTGATTTGCGGACAAATGCAATTGCTAAAATTTATCCACAGATCACATGGACCCAGCACAAGATCAGACTAATATAGCTTCAGGGTAATACATCATCGGTTGGAAAAAAAAAATGTACATGCATGCGTCAAAATAATTTAGAAATTAATGGTGACCTGGGCAATAACTTAAAACGTACTCTATATTATGAATTTTTATAAAAATAAAAAATAAAAAAAATACATTTGCATGAAAAATTATCTTATCTTTACAACATTTCCAATGGGATTTAACTCAATTATTCATGTTAAAAGTATATAAAACAAGCAATTTGAAAATGTGTGTCATTTTTTGACTGAAAATTAGAAAAGTCAGCACGTATCACTGGAATGGGCGGGGGGAGGCCTCTGATGTCTTTGACATGCCGAAGGCATGGCCAATATATACTCTAGTCTAAAAAAACTGATATTATGCTCAATTATAAAATACAGCGCGTAGCACTAGAATTGGCGGGGGGGGGCTCTGACATCTTTGACGTGCCGAAGGCACTGCCAGTATATGATGTAGTCTAAAAAAAACTTTATTATGATTTACAAAACCACAGACAATGCCAGACATTGTATTACTCTCATATCTGTAATTTTTATAATTGCGGATGAATTTACAATAAAAAAATTTCGGTATAATATAATTCAGAAATTAAAAATAAAATTAATTAATTGTACTTTTTATAATTGCAGAAGAATTTACAAAATAATATACATCAAAATGACATTATTTATTAGAAAAATGAAAATTACTTAACAAATAGTGTTCACTGCAGTGGACAGGTAGCAAAATCAAAAAAGACAGACAAATGTCAAAATTTCCCAAAGCTCTCTCCGATTTTTAAATCTTGCGGGTCAAAAAATCCAAAAATTGACTCTCCTATGGATTAATCATGTCAGTGTCTTGGTTGCCATGACAATGTTGTCATGTTATCATCGACGATGTCTACCGGAAGAAAAATCAGTAAACGTAAAACGTCATCAGTTGAATAATACCAATATGATTTGAGTTTTGTGTACAACTTTAAGTAGACTATTGTCATTGGTCTACTAATACAATAATGTACTTCCCTACTACCAATAGAAATTTACATACTATTTTATTCATAATATTTTATTTGTCTCATTATTTAAAATGCAAAAGTATTTTATTTTTTTTCCATTGGGATTTTAGATAATTCTAACTACAAATAACTCATATAAATTAGAATACATAAAATAATTAATACCTTGATTTCATAAAATTATTTTCTTTTTGTTTCACGGTCAAGTTAAACAGTAAATAATGTCTTTAGGATGGTAAATTATTTTAAAACAGATTTTAAATACAGTTCCAAATTAATAATCTGTTCATAGCTCATTCAACCAAATCCATGAATATTAATATGCACAGGTAGAGAATCATAGATTTTATAGCTAGATGAGAATTTATACATATATTTTGTAGATCCTTGAAAATATCTATAAATAAGGTGGTCGCAATTTTTGGATGTGGTAAACAAGAAACTAAATATATATGGTGATGAAAAAATAAAGTTTTTGGAAAGAAAAAAGGAGAGTGTATATATTATAAACAATGAGCATTGCCAGTTGCTCAACAAGCTTTGTGATAAATGCTTAGACAGAGAAACCATTTAAAATATCTCTGTCAGGAACCCCCCAATGTCTAACCATGGTTTCATGCTTTGGCACTCCTCAGAGAGGTACTAGGGTAGGTATCTCTGTCAGGAACCCCCCCCCCCAAATCTCTGACCATGGTTTCATGCTTTGTCCGTCCTCAGAGAGGTGCTAAGATAGGTTCAGACACTAGATATAAAAATACCAACCCAAAGGGAACATTTTTTCAAAAGTTATCTATTGAGTGGAAAATCTGAAATTTTCAGGCACCTACATGTCTTCAAGCCCTGCAATCCAACTCAAATAGCTATATGGTGCTAAGAGATCTTCACCCATACCATATATTAGTAGTCTTAGCGATATAAAATTGCATAAAACTTATGGCAGAGACTATAAATAGTCAGAATAAGAGTCATAGATCACATGACCCAACTCTCTTAAGCTTGTGAGATATAAACAATGAGCATTGTCAGTTGCTCAACAAGTTTTGTGATAAATGCTTAGCCAGAGAAAGCATTTAAAATATCTCTGACAGGAACCCCCCCAAAAAAAAACAACCTCTGACCATAGTTTCATGCTTTGGTACTCCTCAGAGAGGTGTTAGGATAGGTTCAGACACTAGATCTAAAAATACCAATCCAAAGCCAGCATTTATCTAAAAGTTATCTATTGAGTGGAAAATCTGAATTTTTCAGACACCTACATGTCTTCAAAGCAGCTATCTGACTCAAATAGCTATATGGGTCTGAGAGATCTTCCACCATACCATATATTAGTAGTCTTAGCAATATAAAAAATTGCATTAGACTTATGGCATAGACCGGTCCCCAACTTTTTTGCACTTAAGAGCACATTCTATAATACTAGCCAGGTGATGGGCACCATTTATTTTTATCAACCAGATTGTGGGCACCATTTATTTATTCAATGTAAATTTATAGTTGGATATTGTTAATGATACACATAATGTACAAAAAAATATTTATTTCAAAATTAAAATTTTAACATATAATTAACATTTGTATTTTTACACTGTAAAAGTATAGTATGCCCTACAATTTGATTACAATATAATACAATAATTTCTAAGAAATTTTAAAAATTAAATTTATTTGTATCAGATAAATAATTTTTTATCATGTTTGGATAGCGGCAGGCACACATAAAATGATCTGCAGGCACCATGGTGCCTGCGGGAATAGGGTTGGGGATCCCTGGCATAGACTATAAATAGTCAAAATAAGAGTCATAGATCACATAACCCTATTCTCTTAAGCTTGTGAGACATAAATAATGAGCATTGTCAATTGCTCAACAAGCTTTGTGATAAATGCTTAGCCAGAGAAAGCAGTCTGTCAGGTTTAGGGGGATTTCTGAAAGAGATATTTTAAATGCTTTCTCTAGCTAAGCATTTATCACAAAGCTTTTGAGCAATTGGTAATGCTCATTGTTTATATCTCACAAGCTTAAATATGTGATCTATGACTCTTATTTTGACTATTTATACTCTCTGCCATAAGTCTTATGCAATTTTATATTGCTGAGATTACTAATTTATGGTATGGCTGAAGATCTCTCAACCCCATATAGCTATTTGAGTAGGATATCTGGGTATGAAGACATGTAGGTGTCTGAAAACTTCAGATTTTCCACTCAATAGATAACTTTTAGATAAATGCTGGCTTTGGGTTGATATTTTTAGATCTAGTGTCTGATCCTACCCTAGCACTTCTCTGAGGAATGCCAAAGCATGAAGCCATGGTCAGAGTTGGGGGGGGGGGGGTTGACAGATATTTTAAATGCTTCCTCTGGCTAAGCATTTATCACAAAGATTGTTGAGCAATTGGCACTGCTCATTGTTTATATCTCACAAGCTTAAGAGAATCGGGTAATGTGATCTATGACCCTTATTTTGTATATATTATACTTTTTGATTGGATTTAGTGGGAAAGAACATTATATTTTGTTTTCTAATTTTTATTACTTATTTTTCATTTTTATGCTGCTAATTATAAACATAATAATTCTAATGTTAATCTTTTTTTTACTTTTGTTTTCTAATTTTTATTATTATTTTGCTATCTTTGAAGATTAATATCCATTTCACTGTTAAAAATAGATGTATTGTTATGCATATTTGTATACTTATGAAATATTCTAATAAGTGAAATGTTTGAGGTGAAATTTGGAGATTCATATTTTGCTTTGTTACAAATATAAGTATGCTATTTAATGAAGTAGAGATTTTTGTTGTTTTAAAATATAGTTACTTGATCATACTACCCTATTGATACTAGTTATAACAATCTTCCTTATAGAAAAAAAACAAATATTAAATATATATACATAAGGCCATATAATTATCATAATTTAAGTTTATTATTTATGAGCTAGGAAACTATAAAAGACCTGCATATATATAAAAAAATCAATCCGATTTGTTTTAAAATTTCTGTTAACCTAAACACTTTAAAATACTATTGCACTATTTTTTATTAGAAATAATTTTGATACTTTATATTTGTAACATGAATTATTTCTAGCAATTGAGAATAGGTCAAGCTGTCTGTATATATAGCAGTTTTCTGGTAAATCCTAATAAACGTGGTTTACAATAAGTTACTTATATCTAATTGTAAGATTTGAAATACAGGCATTCTTCATATACCTGAAGCTTAATTGTAAATATAGAGGATTTGAACATAGACTTTCAAGCACCCTTTAACTATCCATATTATCTCATACCACTGATACACATGACCACACACATATAGAAAAGATAAATAATCACCAATATATGTATTTTGTGCTGAACCAGCACTCATCAGATGGTCTACATTATCATCTCCCTCACATATATATATATATATAATCAGTGCTCAATTTATATTAAAATAGCAAATCTTCATATTTCAATGGATAGGCTTCAATCTACTCCAACCTCCAACTTTTCAGCCATCCATACCATTGAAAATCTGATAATGTAAAGCCCAAATCCAAATATTTGGGCATTCCATCATCAGATTTTCAATGATATGGATGGCTGAAGAGTTGGAGGTTGGAGTATTAAAGGATGAAGATTTGCTATTTTAATATAAACTGAGCACTGATTATATATATGTGTGTGGGAGATGATAATCTGGACCAACTGATGAGTGCTGGTTCAACATGAAATATGTATATTGGTGATTATTTATCTTTTCTACATGTGTGTGGTCATGTGTATCAGTGGTATGAGATAGTATGGATAGTTGAAGGGTGCTTGGAAGTCTATGTTCAAGTCCTCTATATTTATATCTAATTGGTGCTTACATATAATCCTTTACCTGGAACCTTACAAGGCATTTTTTTTATTAATAATACATTTTTACTGGTGTCATGTTTAAACTATATGGCTGTTTTTTTAAATGATTATCATGTTAAATATTTTGTTGAATTTTTTTTTTTAAGATTTTTAAAAAACACAAGAAATTACACAAAACTCCAAATGATTGTAATTAAGTAAATTTTAATATAACTGCAATAAACAAAATAAAAGATGTGATGAAAGAATACTCGCTTCAAACACATGATGATATTTCTTTGCCATTGGGTCCTTGTTCACCCATGAAGTTTTATATTATGTCCATTAGTACACACTTTTTGCACAAGCATTATCCTATAATTTTTAAAATACTCCGTTATATCTTCTTCTGACACTGGTAGATTCCAAATTTTCATTTTTGCAAAAGATTAGAAAAAAAACAACGCCTTGAACAAAAATGCTACTAGAAATATTAAAAAATCACAACCATGTTAATGGGTATATATTACAATGGTACTTTGGTATTGTTCCTGCTATGACATATTATTCCAATGATGTATTTCTCTAAGTTTGTGATATGTATAAAATAGTGCCTCCAAGGAATGTGCAGAAAACTTAATTGATAAAATTTGTCCGCAAATCCCATGAAGGCATTAGGAATAATACATCATAAAACATGTAATATAAAACTTCAAATGTAAAGAAATAAGAGACATATATTCATTATGGAAAAAAGAAAAAAGACATTATGATCCTAAAATAGGTACTTGTGAGTTATGCCTCTTTATTATGACCCTTCATGCCATCAAAGCCATCCTTGCACCATCATATTCCACATGTAAAAAAGAAAAAAGACATTATGATCCTAAAATAGGTACTTGTAAGTTATGCCTCTTTATTATGACCCTTCATGCCATCAAAGCCATCCTTGCACCATCATATTCCACATGTAATACCAAACCTCAAATCTAAAAAAAAAACAATAATGAAGACATACATTCGCTATTGAAAAAGGACAAATATGAAAAAAAAACCTGAAATATTTTTTAAATGATGAGTTGTAACAAAGTTTCACATTTCCATTATTTTTTGAACCTAAAAAAAATGGCAAACTGCAAGATAAAGTTGTACCTTTATCTAAAAATAGGAAACTGTAAGTTTAACCTTATATTTTAAATATCTTTTTTTTTTCAAAAATCCAATTATATTTTAAATATCTTTTTTTTTTCAAAAATCCACAAATATAACAATTTTTAACTGTAGATGTATATAAAGTTTAGCAAAAAAAAACCACAAATATAACAACTTTTACCACTAAATGTATTTTTAAATAAAATTAAAAAATTACTTACAAATGATGGGGTACATTTCTAATGGGTCAGAAAAAAATTCACATTGATAGCAAAAGAATCTCACAAATCAGCATGTCTTACAATTTGGTGTCATGTATATATGTGAAAAGTTGCCATGGATTAGTCATGCCAGAATTTGGTTGCCATGACATTATGAACCACAAATTTTAAATAAATATTACTAAATAAAAATGTCACCAGAGTAATATGTTATAGTAGAAATAATACCAAAGTACTGTTATAATGTACATAAAAAATAATCTATTAAATGTTGTGAATGGCATTTTTAAAAAGAAATTATTTTTTAAACTGAACATGAATTTATATTCGATTTCTTAATATTTTTTAAACTTAACAAATGACACGTGTTTGATAAAATAATTTTGAGGGAAAAAAAATCTTTAATGCTCCTGAAAATGCACAATTAACCAAAAAATGCTTGGTGAACTTCCACCAAAGGGAACAAAGGGATTATAAGTAGGTGCCATCTAATTTATTCAACACATTTTAATAAAGTAAAAAATTCAAGTGATATTTTTTAACTCTATTTATACAATGGTAAGTTACATAAATATAGACTCATTGATACATAATTTTGTTTCAAGTATCTATATATATGTTTTTGCAATTAAACCAAATTATTGTTAATTATTTCCAGAGCAAACATGGAATCACTTTACCATTTGCTGTTTTAGGATCTGTTTGTTTGCTAGGAGGAACAGCTGCACTAGCCATGTCAGAAAACATCAAATCATATTTTTTATCAAAGATAGAGAAAAAGTACAGGCAAGTTATCCACTTTGCTAAATAAACATATTCTCAAACAAATATATTGCATGTTATGTAAACTTAAAATTTACTTTATTATATGTATATATATATCGATTCGATTATGTATTATAACAGATTTAATAAAAATAATTTTTCAATCACAGTCTTACATATACATATATAATTTTGAACATTAAAAACACAAAGCTAAACTAGTTAATAAATAATCAAAATTATTCCAAATTCACAATTCAACCAGATTATCCAAGAAAATAAGCTCTAAAACACTATCAATGGTTCACTACTATAAGCTCACTTCTCAAGTGTAAAGAACTACAAAATAATAACACATTTAAACTAAACATTACCCACAATTCCATTTACTTATCATACCCCTATTAGTTAATTGCTCCAGAATCATAAATTTTTAATAATAAAGATTCTCTTTTTATTTCATTTTTCTCAAGAAGGCAACCTGTATCTTTTTTATGAATATATTGCAACAGGGCAGGTATAATCAAATCTGTTGCGATAATTAGACAAATACATATTCATATACTTAACATATTATTAAATATATATATATTATTATTACTAACGTATTATAAAATAAATAAAAAACATATATTACTTTACTAACAAAACTAATATTTACTCATTTGTGTGGACGTATTGAATTATAGATTTACGTAATTTGAATAAAAAAAGCTCATAAAAGAGATATGCGGGTATACCCTTGCTCTGATTTTTTTTCTTTTGCCAAGCCCAGCTATACACATCGCTATGTATATGTATGAGTGCGTTTTTGAATCATTAAACATGAAAATTCACAAAATAAAAACATTTTGTTTGATAAACTTTTTAAATATATACATATTAATCAACAAAAGAACTATAAATGTCAAGATGGAAGACAGTGATTTGCAGAACAATAAAATTGACTGATAAAACAACCTTGGAATGTCAAGTTCTAATTAAATACTAAAAAAAAAAAATAGATGTTAAAAGCTTTTACGATGCATTCCAATGAAGGCACAATGAATGTTGATTGAAACTGAATGAAAAGAAAGAAAAATTTTATGATTAAAAAAAAAGAAAGGAATTGATTATTATAAGTTTGAGAATGGAAGAAAGCAGACGGTAGAATTATATACAGAAATAATCCAGAGATCAATGATACATATTTATAAAATATGATCAGGCTGGGGTACAAACTTCAACATGCGAGGTGTTCAAATCCTTCCCCTGAATGTGTAGCAGCTGCCAATATCGGAGAAGGGATGTCAAGCCTGGAAAATCGCCTCAAGAAGTAACAATGTTGGATCATCATGAGATGTGAAAAATAAATTAATAAATAGAATTCAGCCATGGAATCCGAACTTTAAAAAGTCCGTTCACCGACAAAGGACCGGAGTCTTCTTTTTCACCAGGTGAATTTGATCAATTCCCCAGGGAAAACACAGGTACCTTTTCTATTTGATGTATATGTGACCTCTTAATAAGCATACTCCATGTAACTCAGAAAACTGTTGCTTGACCAAATTGTGAACTTGAATTTCTTTTTTTTCCTTTTGCACAGAGAGTTTAAATTATTTCCTACTGGATTTATTAGTGTATAAATTAGTTCATAATTAAATCTTTGTTGCAACATACATATTATAGTGTATTTGTGTGTGTGTGGGTTTTGGTAAAGAAAGAAAAGAGCAAACCAACAAAAGAGAAACTGATAGGAATCTTTGATTAATAAAAAAAAAAGGAGCATTGATTTTAGCTTACGTAAATAATATATTTTTTGCTTTTTGATATTAATAAAAAAAAAGGAGCATTGATTTAACTTATGTAAATACTATATTTTTTGCTTTTTGATATTTGCGTAAATATTATTACTAATAAATATATATAAAATGATGAATGTTTTTTTTATGTGTTATGAGTTTCTTTTTTTAAAAAAAAAGAAAAAAGAGAGGGTTAGATCTGCTGCCGGTAATTTTACCACCCGCCCTGAGAAAAGCTAGCCGCAGGCCGGGTCATTATATCATCCTATTACATACTTGCATATTGTCAAGTATAATTCTTATCTACAGGTGAGATTGGCACTTGGAGTCTTTAGTTAGACGTCCATAAATATACTGTGTATGATATGGAAGAAAATTATATATATGTATAGGACATATTTTTGTTCAAACGCGTATATAGATATACACATTTATACTCATGTTAAGAAAAATAGGTAAAAGGTAGGACTCATTACAATGGCGACCCAATGAAAGGGCATCGAAGAGAAGTAGGTCAATGGGGAAAGAAAAATATAAAAGAAATTAGCATGAATTTTTTTGGGGAAAATAAATAAATATATACATATCGGTTTTGTCAGATCATTATTGTTTTAGCTAAAAGAAAAAATTAGGAAAACGGAAGTTATATTATATGGCAGAGTTGGATGTAGTTAATATTGAGTTTTATAAGAAAAAAAAACTTTTTAGGCTATATGAAAAATACCAACTGAGTGCAGAATATAAAAGCGTTTTCAGAAAGTAATTAGTTTAGGTTACACTGGTTTTAAAGAACTTTCAGTTTGTTATGGATTTTTTTTTTGTAAATAACGAACGTAAATGTTTTTCTTGTTCGCGATTGACTTTTTTTTTTTTAAAAAAAAAAAAAGTAATGCAGATATTTAAAAAAAAAAGTAAATGAGTTTTTAAGTGGTTAACCTTTATAATTAATCCATTTTAATTAGATACAAAATAATTATTTGACTTTCTGCCACTTATTACTATAAGATGTCATAACTAAATAAAAATAATTTATATATATATTAAATTAATGTTGTTTTAAAAGAAATTCGAGTAATGAATTATATTTAATTTACACCCACACAGTAGCTATGATTTTAATATATTTTACACTTTTTACTTTTATAATCATTTTGACAATTTCTGAATTTGAAACTAACTTTGAAACGAAGGTTTTGAAATAACAATAGTCTATCTGTACTAGTTTTCAAAGCAAAGTTTTATAAAAGTGGAAAACAAGAGTAAGTCAAAATAACATAGTGAAATATCAGTCGGTCCACAGTAAAATTAAAAATATATACACTTAGGAAATATTGAGGGCATAAGGAAGTCCGGGAAGGGGGCAGCACTGTGCTTTGGGGGTTTGGAGGTTCGGAACCTAGCACGTAGAAAAAAATATATATATACATCACATAAAGAGGATGGAGTTGATAAGAATAAAAGTATTTGGGGGGGGGAGAAGGAAGAGATGCCGATAGATCACCTTAGAAGTTTGCAAAGATACTTTGTGTGTTATGGAACACCAGACAAGGTGAGAAAAATAATAGCGTCTTACAACCTAGAAGGGCAGGCGATGGATTGGTGGAACTCATTGCTACACCAACCGCAGACATTTTTAGATTGCAAGACAGCCCTGGAGAGAGCTTTCTGGAGTGAAGAAAGGCAGGACAACATTAGATCTCAATTAATGAGAGAAGTTTCAAGAGGATGGACCAGAAAAATATGTGCATTTTTTTAGGCATCAAGTAGTCACACTCAAGACATTAATTAGAAGCATGTAATTTGTCAGAGAAACAGATTGTGAAGATAGTCTGCCAAAACCTGACAATAAGAATAAGATTGATGCTAGAGGAAGGAGGAGACAATCCATCTAAAAAAAATAGACAAGATATTGAATCAAATGGAAATAAGTGCGGAAATGAGACAGTTTTGAGAGAAAAAGGAAGTAGACCACAGAAGAAACATAATATTCAGACAGCAACTGAATTCAAAACACATGGGGAACCTAATTTGTTCATGGGAGGACCATGTACATGTTATGCATGCCAAACATGTCCGAAAATACAGATAGCAGCAGGACAGACCAAAGTAGAAGCACTTATTGATTCAGGGAGTCAGGTCTCCATAATAACAGAAAGATTGTATTATAAACTCATCAGAGAAAAACCAAATTTACCTGTTCTACCCTTGAAAGCTGTACAAATGGCAATGGCTAACAACAGAAAAACCAAGGTTAAACCCAAACAAATATGGCTGGATGTCAAAATCCATGGAGTAAGTTGCCCCCATGTATTCCTAATCACGAAAAATTTGATTTGTGATGTCTTACTGGGAACTGACTTTTTATACAAATATAAATGCAAGTTCAACTATGAAAGGAGTCATGTCACGTGTAATGGGGAGGTGGTTGGATTTATAATGGTAGCACAGATAGTTCAATAGGGGCTGTGCAAGTTGCCAATGAACACAATGATGACTTGATAATGGAAAAAATAGATCAGGCGAAGATGACTTGGGGAGACGGGAAGGAAATACTAAGAAAGATACTGAAGGAATATGATCAGGTATTTTCAGACAGGCCAGGTGTGATCCCAGGGTTCAAACAAAGGATTCAGATAAATTAAACAAACATTTAAGGCAAAATCATAGCCAATTTCTCATCAATATAGGGAGCAGGTGAAAGAGCAGATAGATCAAATGTTGGAATGGGGTATTATATCAAAAAGCTCCTTGGCTTAATGTAACCCGATAGTTGTCATCAAGAAAAAGGATAATTCTGTACGGCTATGTCTCAATGTGAGGCAATTGAATAAAGTCACGATCCCAGATTGTAACATACCACCAATGCAAGAATTACTTGGGAGATTTAAAGGAAAAAATTTTTTTTCAACATTAGATCTGACAGCAAGCTATTGGCAGATAAGGCTGCACCCAGAAGATCATAAGTATACTGCCTTTAGGTATGATGACTGCTCATATCAGTTTAACCGTATGCCATTCGGCCTGATTAACAGTGGGGCTGTTTTACTGCGATGTTTAGATCAGGTATTATCTGCTGAAGTCAAAAATAGTTACAATGTATGTGGATGATGTATTGGTGGCATCGGCTAGTGTGGAAGAACATGCAAACGAGGTGGAAATGTTTTTAAAAGAATGTTGGAATAAAGGGATCAAGGTAAACCTGAAGAAAAGTGTGCTATTTCAAGAGGAAGTTACATTTTTAGGCCACCTTATAGGATCACAGGGTGTCCAGCCACACCCAGATAAAATCTCAGCCATCAAAGGTTTCCCAGTACCTAGGTCCAAGAAGCAGATACAATCCTTTTTGGGTATGTGTAACTTCTACAACCGTTTTCAGGAGCAGTTTGCTCAACATATGGAACCACTAGTTAGATTACTGAGAAAAGATGTAGTGTGGGAGTGGGGCAAAAAGCAAAGCCAGGCATTTGAGAGGGTGAAGCAAGGGTTCATGAAACATGTAATGCTGGCTTTTCCTGATTTTGAGAAACCCTTTGTGGTGCAGACTGACAGCAGCAGCTATGAGCTGGGAGCAACAGTATCACAGATTCAAGAGGATGGTGAGGTGAAAGTGCTGTATTTCTTAAGTAGGCTGCTCAAGGGTCCAGAGCATCATTACACTGCCACAGAAAAGGAAGCCTTAGCCATTGTTTAGTCATTCCAAAAACTCACATTGTTTGTTGGGATTAAAAATAATTGTGGTTACGGATCATAAGAGTTTATAATTTATTAACCACAGTTATCTGACAAATAGTCAGTTGGTGCAGTGGAGCCTATACCTCCAAAAGTATAATTATGTGGTAAAGCATTGTAAGGTGTCAGATAACATTATAGCTGATGTTCTTAGCCGTAATCCAGTGCATTTATTTGCCATCATGTCATCTTAAAGCTGAAAATTTATATGTGGCAGGAATAAACTTAAGGGTTAATGAGGGGGTAGAGAATGATCTTAAGAGATTGGCCCAGCATCAGAGGGTGGATACCCATTTAAGTCAAATAATTGGACAACTGGAAGGGAATACAAGAAAAAATGATGATGAGCCCAGAGGTTGTATCAACCAATACAAACTTGACCAAGCTGTTCTTCAATACAGAACAAAAAGGGGACTGGAAAGTTGGAGACCTGTAATACCCCAGCAAATGTGGAATGCAGTGGTGACTCACGTCCACTAAATATATGGACACTATGGGGGTGTGGAAAACTAAAAAGCGGCTTAGACAGTGGTTTTATTGGCCAGGCATGCATGGGACTGTCATGAGGATGATCAGCCAATGAACTTTGCCAGTAAACTAAGCCTGCTAATAAGAATTATGCAGGACCAATGAGCTCCATAATCCCAAAGAAACCATGTGAGATGATTGCGGTAGATTGTTATGGACCATTGCCGGCCTTTAATAGAAAAAAATATTTGTTGGTGGTATATGATCTATTCAGTAAATTTGTGGCTGCATATCCCATGACTCAAGCAAATACCCGAAACACCATATGTCTCCTTGAAAAGGAATATTTTACGGTAATGGGAAAACCTCAAAGCATCTTCTCGGATCATGGCGCACCATTTATGTCTGGAGAATGAAAAGCATGGGTTCAGAAGTCAGGGATCCAACACATACTAACATCAATTAGGAATCTGCAATCGAACCTGTGTGAACGGGTGATGCGTGAGTTGAGTAGGTTGTTTAGGACGTACATCCCAACTAATCACCGAGGATGGGTTAAAAAGATTCCAGAAATACTGAACTACATAAATTGGGCAGTTAATTAGTCCACAGGGTTCTCTCTTGTGCGGCTCCAGTTTGGCAAACATGCCCCTAAATTAATCAAGGCCAAAATACCGGGACCAAAGGAAATGCCAATAAATGTGGAGAAGGACCAAGAGCAGGCATATCATACACTTGTGAAAAGGAGTCAGGAAAGAAACAAACATACACTGGAGAGGCCTCATCGGTTTAAAGTTGGCTATCTAGTCATGGTGAAAACCACACATGTGAGTGAACCGGGGAAATTTATCTGTAAGAAATTTTGCAGTTTGTATGAAGGACCTTTCCCTATTGTCAAGTGTAAGGGGGATAATGTGTTCTGGGTGAATACTGGGCAGGAGGTAAGGGGATCATACAATGCTCGTTCCCTCAAGCCCATGCCATTTTGAACGGTTCATGATATTTAGGAGCCGTTCAAATACATAGATCGTATTTAAAGGCTTCCGGGAGGGGGGTATTGCAACAGGGCAGTTATAATCAAATCCTGTTATGATAATTAGACAAATACATATTCGTATTCTTAACGTATTATTAAATATATATATATTATTACTAACATATTATAAAAAAAAAAAAGCATATATTACTTTACTAACAAATCTAATATTTACTCATTTGTGTGGTGTATTGAATTATAGATTTATGTAATTTGAATAAAAAAAGCTCATAAAAGAGGTATGGGGGTATACACTTGCTCTGATTTTTTTTTTTTGCCAAGCCCAGCTATACACATCGCTATGTATATGTATGAGTGCATTTTTGAATCATTAAATATGAAAATTCACCAAATAAAAACATTTTGTTTGATAAACTTTTTAAATATATACATATTAAGTCAACAAAAGAACTATAAATGTCAAGATGGAAGACAGTGATTTGCAGAACAATAAAATTTGACTGATAAAAAAACCTTGGAATGGCAAGTTCTAATTAAATACTAAAAAAAAAAGTGTTAAAAGCTTTTATGGTGCATTCCAATGAAGGCACAATGAATGTTGATTGAAAATGAAAGAAAAGAAAGATAAATTTTATAATTAAAAAAAAAGAAAGGAATTTATTATTATAAGTTTGAGAGTGGAAGAAAGCAGACGGTAGAATTATATACAGAAATAAGAATCCGGAGATCAACGATACATATTGATAAAATACGATCAGGCTGGGGTACAAACTTCAACATGCGAGGTGTTCAAATCCTTCCCCTGAATGTGTAGCAGCTGCCAATATCGGAGAAGGGATGTCAAGCCTGGAAAATCGCCTCAAGAAGTAACAATGTTGGATCATCATGAGATGTGAAAAATAAATTAATAAATAGAATTCAGCCATGGAATCCGAACTTTAAAAAGTCCATTCACCGACAAAGGACCGGAGTCTTCTTTTTCACCAAGTGAATTCGATCAATTCCCCGGGGAAAACACAGGTACCTTTTCTATTTGATATATATGTGACCTCTTAATAAGCATACTCCACGTAACTCAGAAAACTGTTGTTTGACCAAATTGTGAACTTGAATTTCTTTTTTTTCCTTTTGCACAGAGAGTTTAAATGATTTCCTACTGGATTTATTAGCGTATAAATTAGTTCATAATTAAATCTTTGTTGCAACATACATATTATAGCATATTTGTGTGTGTGTGGGTTTTGGTAAAGAAAGAAAAGAGCAAACCAACAAAAGGGAAACTGATAGGAATCTTTGATTAATAAAAAAAAAGGAGCATTGATTTAACTTACATAAATAATATATTTTTTAACTTTTTGATATTTGCGTAAATATTATTACTAATAAATATGTATAAAATGATGAATGTTTTTTTTAGTGTGTGTGTTATGAGTTTCTTTTTTAAAAAAAAAGAAAAAAAAGAGGGTTAGATCTGCTGCTGATAATTTTACCACCCACCCTGAGAAAAGCTAGCCACAGGCCAGGTCATTATGTCATCCTATTACATACTTCCATATTGTCCAGTATAATTCTTATACTGGGTATGATATGGAAGAAAATTATATATATGTATAGGATATATTTTTGTTCAAACGTGTATATAGATATACCCATTCATACTCGTGTAAAGACAAGTACGTTAAGAAAAATAGGTAAAAGGTAGGACTCGTTACAATATAAAGAAGACATTTACTTTGATAAACAGTACTATATAATTACTATTTCAATACTTGAATTTAGCTTTAGCCCAGCACTAAATAATTAATATTAACAATGATAGTCATCAGATTCAAATGATAACTATTGTACATGGTCACATATTGATGTACACATATGTACCTGTTAGAAATGGATTATAGTCTCTGCTGATTTTTTCTGTTTAAGCATAATAATAAAAAACAAATTTAGCCAGCACAATATTGATTAGTAACCAGATTATTTCCAAAAGTACTCATCATCATTAATTGCATAATTTGATTTTTTAAATATGATCTTAATGGGTATTTCTAAGGAACTGATTATATTTCCTTGCATGTTATATTTTCCTTATTTGTCTCCTTGGACTACTAGCTACTTTGAGCTAGCTAATATTATTTTACTAATATTATTAAGTGTAAATCAGCTTTAATTATTTTTGAAGATAAAAATGCTTTTATATCTTCTGGTACCATTTCTTGGATCCAGAGGACTGATTTCTTTATCCTTATTATTCTATAAATATTTTTTTCTGCCCTAATAAGTTCCCCACAGCTTTGCACAATTTGAACGCATTTTGAATTATTTTTTTATATTATGATCAACAATTCATATATATTGTACATATATGTATGTTCTCATGTCCCACACATATATATTATTTAATTGAAAAAAATTTTTTCTTATATATATATAGATTTATGTGTGCATATATTATATGTGTAATATATAGTTGATAAATTAATAGGTGGTGAATGAATATAATGTTGTAAGAAATGATATTTTAATATGTTATTTTTCTTATTAAATAATTAATATATTCAGTTATTTAGTTTTATTTTTGGTTAAAATAAAGCAGATCAGAAAGAAAGTGTCAAATAAAGTGATCTAGATAAGAGATTAAGATTTGAAAATGTACATGTGCAAAAGAGTGTGAAACAATGGGAACGTCTGTTTAAACATAAAACGTTTTTAACACCTATTTTTAGTGACTATAGATTGCCAGCTTTATTGTTTGTGTTATCTGTGTCTAAGATTATTTTTATAAAAGGGGTGCTTTGATGTAATAAAACATGATTATTGATTTTCTTGTAAAATTGCGACAGACATCAAACTTGTGAAGCTTTTGATCTTGTATCTCAAGATAAGATATGCAGGTGGTCAGTTTCTTTGACCAAAGATTGGCAATATAAATGAATGAAATAATATTGAGAGGGCACTCAGTCAGTATTATTAATCAAAGATGTAATGACTCAGTTTTTACCTTATTATTAAACAGAAATGTTTAAAGATCACTCAGTCATTATTATTAAAAAGAGATGTAACGATCAGTTTTTTTTTTAATGTTGAAAAAAAAAATAAAAGTGAGCAATTTGATTTTTTTTTTCACTCTTTAAAAATTGAAAAAAGGAAGGAAATGACTCTTGTTTTAAAACCAGTATAGACGAAGATGTGCATCTATATAAGTAATTTCCAGCAAAATATTAAGATAAAGAAGAAAGAATGGAACAAAATTGAATTACTTGGAAAAAATTATTAACAATTATATAAAAATGATATTAATATATCTTGCTGTGCATAATACCATGAATTTGCATTGCTAAAACCATTTTTTCTGCTTCCTGGATTAAAACAGAATGGGTTAAAATCACTAATCTACTGTGGACTCATATACCAATCAAATAATAACCAACAAAATGATAGAGTTTGAAGCCAACCACACAAGCTATATGAAATGCTTTTTTTTTGGCTCCTGGTCTATTCTAGGCTCATTACCTTTGGATGGATGGAGAAGGGGAAGGAAGAGGAAAAGAAAATGTATAAAAGCCATATATAGCCAAATTTGAAGCTATGAACCAAATTTTTGTTAAAGTTTTCCTCAGTCATATAAAGTGTCTAAAATGATTTTTTTAAATGGGAGAGACAAGAAAATCCACCAGTTCATACCTATCTAAAAGTATTTATAATAACTCTTTTTGAAATGGTAGAATGAAGCCAATCAACGAATTCAGCATTATCAAAAGTATCAACAATAAATAATTTTAAAATTGAAGAAATAAGCAGGTCAATTAATTCATGTTTATCTTAAAGTATCTGCAAGAACTTTTTTTTTAAATGGAACAAAGACAAGCAGTCTGAAAATTCAAACTCAGGACATTTATAAGAAGTGAAAGTGATCGGGTAACTATGAACTTTCGTTAACAGATCTTTTATTATTGCTTATTAAAAGTAAACCTTAATTTATTGTTCAAAGCATTATTTTTTTCTTTTGATACAGAAACATTAAGGGCTTGTTTATCTATAGTTATTCTCAATATCACATAACATAACACAAATACAGTTTAAATCTTTAAACTTAAATGTTCATTATTTTTTTTATTATATTGTAATATTGAAATGTTTTTTTTTAATTGTTCTTCAGTTGTTATGATAATGAGCAACCTATAAATATATGTATTTATAATGTTTTTTTTATTATTTTATCTTGTTGCATATTAAAATTGATATAATGTATTTTATTTTATTTTACTAAAAGGTTGCACGAATACTTTTTATATATATGTAATTTATGTATTAATCTCTAATATAGGGGTATACATTTTAAACATATATGTTAACATTACCGAATGTGTGTGCATGTGTAATTGCTTATACAAACACGTCAATAAAATAGGTTATACCTAGTTAGTTTAAATATAGTAAATTATAAAGCAGGAATCACATTTGAATGGAAGTGAAATAAAACACACAAGTTACATATGAAATTTATTTTTATAATATAATAAGTTAGGAAAGTTTTAAGTAAGCATTCCATGAAATATTTTTTTTTTTAAATGTCATTTTAAGCCAGCTTATTTTAAAATATCCAAAATGACAAACTTATATATTAAATTTATTTGCTTGTGCTTATATAAATTTTTTTGTATTAGTTTTGTATTGAATTAATGTAATAATAAGCCATTTATCTAATTATTAATTTGATTTTAAAGAAAGGAAAGAAGAATAGTATTAATAAAATATAATTATATATTTTAATTGATTTACGAGTTCTTATTAAAAATATTGTTTTCTTGTCTTAATTATATGGTTTTAAATGATCATCATCATCATCTCTCATAGATATTAAGAATCATCATTCGTAAATATTAAACCATCACTTGCTAATATTAAACGCTCGCAAAATGTTAAGTAAACTAGAATGTTGATTTACATTTAGGTATTTAAGGGTTAAGCTTGATAATAACCAAGTTTTAATAATTATAGGTGTATAGTAGAAAAGCTAAAATTTGGTTGTGTCCATGAATTATGATCATCCTCATCAAAGATGGATATCGTATTATTGATTAAAATGTTTCAAATAATACTATACAAGAGTTATGATTGCCATCATCATCATTAATAAATTATAATCATTAAATCTAATGTTTAGCATAATTAATATATGTAGTAAATAAAGATTTATAGAAAGATGAATATCATGCATAGAGATTCATGATGATCATTCATCATCACTAGTATTATTAAATCCTGGTTTTAACTATAAAAGTATTTTATAGTAAATAACTATAAACTTATATAAATGCTAGTAAATGTAATATTTAAATCTCAGTTTGAAATAGAATAATTTTTAATAAATGCATATGAGTTTATAAAGATTAATTTATTGTTGTGAGTTTATTAATAAGCTATGGCCAGTATCATCATCACTATTATTATCATTATTATTATGATATCACTATTATTATCATTCATCATCATTATCACCTTTATATTGTGATAAATAATCTAGTTAAATGGGCATCAATATTAATAATGTTTTTCACGATGCTTGTTTAGAAGCCATTAATAAGATGATACTTGTCTGTTCATCAATATACATCAAATGAGCTAGCAATGTCTATAAGAGTCTTTGATCTATAATATAAATTTTGGTAATATTGGGATCTTGTAATTTTATCGATATAGATAAAATGTAAGAATGTCATTTTTTCATTAGTCATCCAAGTCATGTGTGATAAAAATGTACCGAATGAGTTTGAACTCAGTACACTCTAAACAGATATTTATCTAGATTTAAAACAATCTAGTGGCGCTAGTGGGAAAACACATATACTTAGCTAAACTGAATAAAGAGTGATATAATCCCTTTCCAACTTCATAATATTAACTTTATATAATATATATTTTATAAGTTGTCATGAATAGCACCAGTGTGTGCATGTGACCATGAATGGTCTTATATGGTTGGAAAGAAGAATAGGAAGGATTCTTTGTTAAAAGAACCTAGTATGGGAGATAAGCATAATGCACTCCAGGAATCTCAAAGTGGGTAATTTTATTCAGTTGCTATATTCTTTTATTTGATGACAATGGCCAGTATGTTTTATTGTTCAAGTGACATCCCCAATATTTAGATATTATTAAATCTTTAATGATGATAGTTTTAATTGTCATTGTTGTTATTTTATATGGAGAAATGAGATAACTTATTTATTTTATTACTAATGTGACAGAATTAATGTTTAGGATAGTTGCAATCGGGCTATAATGTTATATTTAATTAATTAGAAATAGACACCCAGATAGAGCATGATATGCATATATTCTTATTTATATGTTAGCATCATCCTTATTTAATTATAAATTGTATTTTGGCTAACACAGCAAATTCATTTCTCATTTAGTTTACTTGGTTACCAATGATGAACCGCTGCAGCATATCATTATCCTGTTTAGTGTTTGGTTATTGAATTATGGCAACTATCATTTCATCACTCATCTATTTATCTATACTGTGACAATGTTTACTTACTGTTACAAATAACAGATTAGATAAACATATATGTTAATAATGGATCATTTTCTATCAATTTAGTATTATTTCTGTTACAAATGTCATCTTTCCATTACAATATATATATATATATATATATATATATATATATATATATATATATATATATATATATTGTAAAAGACCCAGAAAGAGACCACATGTGAGATGGATGGATGAAATAAGAAAGGGTGCAGGGGTGATGTGGAGAAGATAAGCTAAAGATCGAAGAAGATGAATTGAACTTGGAGAGACCTTCATTCTGCAGTGGATTGATAATGGTTGATGATGATGATATTTATATATAAACTATATGCTATGCAGTCAGATTGAGAATTGAATAAAGGATGAGTATAATTAATACTATCTAATTTTAAATAACAAATTTGAAACAAATTTTTTTTTGCTGCATTTCCATATATTAAATGCCCCTTATATGTTAGTTATGTCTATAAATACACATATTACACTTGCATAGGGGTCATTTGCAAATTTCTCTGGCTGAGTTTAATGCTTTATGTAAATATATTTAATAGGTGTACTTAATTATATATAAACATTAAAAGCCTAAAGCTAAACTAATTAAATCATTGGTTGTGTTTTAGAGTTTATTTTCTTTAGCTAATCTGGATTAGTTATGAATTTGGAGTAAGTTTTGATTTTAATTATACATGTATAGTAAATCGATTTCTGTTTAAAATTTGTTGATATTTTTCTTTTTATTTAGAAAAAAAAAATTTGAAAAAAAAAAAAGCTTAACAAATTTATATTATAAACAAATTTACTTATTATTTTAAAAAATTCTCTATACGATCCTTAGATCCTAAACTCCACCAAGAATTATTTGCCCTTGGAATTATTCTTTATAAGATATACCCACAGTAATAGTGTCAATTGAAGATAATTATGATAACTTAGACTTTTCAATTACGGACTTAACTCGATTCCTCCTTTAAAGTTGATCTTAGCTTCTCTTTTTGTGATCACTTCTGTTGATTCTATTGTAAATTATACATTTGATAACTTTAAAATATCAAGATCTCCAACTAGCAATTTCCATTTTCAATTAATTTGTTTTTAATTTTTACTGCAATTGAACATCATCTAGTAAGTGAACTCTAGTATTGTTTTTTAATTCTTTATCTGTGATACATCGAAATTAAAAACATTATATGCTTTTCAAAAAATATACTTAATTGCTTATTTTTTTAATGACTAAACACACACACACACAAAAAAAAAACAACTTGAAATTTCATTTTTTTTCTTGATTTTTTTTTTAAACATTAAATCTATTTATAATATATTTATTAAAGCTGGAACTCTCTAGCCATTAATCTCTATATAAATTAATTATTTATTTAAATAGTCAAATAAATTGTTTAGTTTACAAAAAAAATCATTTTTTGGGTTCCAATGTTTATCTATACATCAATTTCAATAATGTTTGATTAAATAAATTAATGATAAAGTTTTTTTTATTTATTTATTGCAGGTTTGCTTATTTAAATCTAATGCGTCCTTTTTTTGCTTTACAACATATAATTATTGAACTCCACCACTATTATATTGTAATTTTAATTATCTTTAGTGGACGTATAAGATTATTATCTTAATAGTTTTAAATTTTTTTATACCTTTGGATATATTAATAATTTCTTATAGACATGCATACATATTTAAATATTGTACTCTTATAAAATTCAAAACAATAGATCACTATTCAAAGTTAGTAACAATAACTTGAAAGCCACAGCGTTTTCTCTTTTTTTTCTACATTAACTATTTTTTATTAAATCAAGAGAGTTGATCATCTTTTATATAACCTCCAAAGTTATGTGGTTACTAAAATATATTATCATCACTTAATAGTATACCATAACCTTTGTTGTTTGTGTACACTCAATCTTTTACTATATACATATATTATTCCATTATTTTGTTATTTCTATTTTCATACTTTTTAAAAAATATCTAAATAGTGATTTAAATGTCATTATCATTATAATGTATGTAATAGGAGCTAATGAAATCTAACACTATATTGTAACAGTCAGAATCATCTATCTCACTAACATACTGCAGAATTCAAACCCCAGACACAAAACTGAACATTCTAGGAGGAGTTGCCTTCTAGATATACTAAGTTCGAATCTAAAGTCCAAATTTCACAGCGCCATCTACGTGACAACACATCTGATGCCACTACTAGTATAACCTTTGACTGGTGCCTGGTGGTCAGGGAGAAACAAAAAACTCTATACTAAAAGAAGTTTGGGTGGCTAATTAACGTCTATGGATTTACAAAAGAAATGCATAAAATATATATATAGACTGAGACAGTGATAGGAATCAAATAAAATAAGAGATCAAATTTAGTTTTAAACAATTTCACAAAATTTATTTATATAAAAAATGTATATAATACCACTGTCTGCTTATATGAGACAGGGACGCGTATTGAATAATTGTGGGCATTATATTCCAATAAATGACAAAAAGGTTTTAAAGCAAAGTGATATATTCTATTCCTTGGGCTAATAGCATTACGATAATGTGCTTGATGAGATAGGAACATGTGCGAGGTGCTTTGAGCAATTATACAAGTTTAAGAAAATATTTGAAAATTAAGTGTTATAAAATATTTATTGATTTCGAGAATAGCATGGACAAAAGCTTACTAAGCAACAAAGTGGGAATGTGATCAAGGCATTTATTTGATAATAATAATAATAATAATAGAGTTACCTTGGGAGGTCAGTATTGCTGATAATGAATTTATTAAAGTTGGAGGGTGTGACACGTTTAAGTCACGGATGCTTTGTAAAATAAATATAAAATAAAAACAATATTGAATATCCGGAATGATTACGGAGGGCATCTCACTGCTAACCCGTAGGAAAGTATTTTTATAAACAGCCAAAACTTAGCAACTGGGTGACGATTGTGTTTAATTCCCAGGTGTGTCATTTGTGGACACACACTGCCTGGAAATCGCAAGAAGTGAAGAGAACGGACTTGGCCGTGTAAAGAATCCTTGGAAAAGTAAAACAAAGCGGTCTCAACAACCAATTCATGTACCAGCAATATGAGACTAGTGTATATAAAACATACTAAATGGGTTTTACTTGGATTAAGAGAAATGCCCAATCAAATTCCCAGAAATTCATTTAAAAGGAACCGCACATTCTCGACGTCAATGATGAACTTTGTAATTAAAGTAGAACATGGTAATTAAAATAGGAAAATGCATGCTTGCGGGTTTGAAAAGTAAGTATAGTTTTATATACGCAATCATGCATTAAGAGACACATTTAATCATTGACCTCGCACATACTCTCATATTAGATTAAAATCAATAACATGTAGATTTTAAACTATGTATATTATATGTTAAAGAAAAGAATCGCCCTCAAACGAGTGATTTGCAAGATAATAAAATTGAAAATTATTTAGAAATTTAAAATATGCCTTCATAGCGGCATCTTATTTTCAACAAAAGGAATAATTCACTCAGTCAAAGACAATTCTGACACATTATCATAATAAAATAACAGAAAGCTTAATCAATAGAAAATATTTACCCAAGGATAGAGAGCAAAATATTGATTATATTTAAACATGTTAAAGAAATACATAATGAAGTTATGTGAAATATCAGAAAACAATTTAAAATAGCTATAGCATGTTAGTTATCACAAGAGCTCTTGGGTTAATTTAGGGTTACCTCTGGAGAAGCATTTTAGGTAGATTGATGGTCGGCAGGTTTTTATATAAATTAACAGCAAAATCTGGAAATGTTCATATTTTTGGCAGCAGCAGCAGTTCGGGGTTCCTTGTGTGATAACTTCCGAGGGTCTATGGCAGCATATGACCATTCCGGAGAGAAATAGCCTTCTTGCGCTTTACTCCATCATGTCAAGATTTACAAACTACTACAATAATTTTGGTTAGAAACATTAGACCTCAGAATGATTTCTCTTAGAAACATTAGAATGGAGAACAAAAGAAAACCCTCCTTTTTATGGTAGACTTTAACAATAGAACTGCCCTGGAGCGTTACTAAAATATATCGGACTTATCAGCTGTAATTAAATCATCCGAATGTCTAAAGAAATTCAACATTAATTAATTTCTTTTGTTAATTTCCCTGTCGACATTCAAATTACAAACTAGATTTAATTAAAAATTTCTTTTACTAATTAAAGAAAACCTTAAGTGGACATCTGCTGTTTTTAGATAAACTTATATAACATTAACTAATTAAACTATTGTCCCTCATTTATTTTAACAGAAATATTTGGAATGACTTTTATTAAATTAAATGAAATTATTTTACTTTTCAATTGCAATATTTGAATCCATTTACTAAACAAATATTTACTAAATGAATTTTATTTTAAATCAAAAATATATTACCGACGGTAATATATTTGTAAATAGATTCAAACAAAATAACTTTAACAATTTATAATTTTGATATGTTTTAAAATGCATATCATAGTGTGTGTGCAATTACGACTTATATAACTTACTTTTTAATAAATCAAAATTATGTGAACATATACATAATCCATAATATTTTATTTTATTTGGGAATGAGTTATATATATAATACGAGCATTGTGCTCATGGTTTAAAATTAGGCGGGATTTTCGGTATATAAGCGTATTGCAGACACACTACGATAGATTGGGGTTCAAATTAAGGTATGAGGGTAGGAAATAGGTGAGAAAAGGTGAAACAAAGATCTGCAAAGCAGACCTTACTGTTTCAATATATATTAAATTTAATTCAATATCCTACTTTATATATCATCCAACTGCCTAAGTAGGTTTGGATGATGTACAGAACATTAAACAAAAATAAGTTTGTAATATATTCGGCTTCACAAATTGTACAGAAGGGATACAAAAACTCTTGATTACCTTGGTGTTTTACATCATTCAAGCAAAAAAAAAAAAAAGTGAAATAAAAAACTTTTTTTAACATTTAAAAAAAAGATAAATAAAAATAATGTGCACACACACAAATGTGCAAAACCACTGGTTTTGTCATTGAACACATTAATTAATAAAGATAATTTAAAATGTGAACTTTTAATGATGTGTTTATTTTGTAGCATTTGTTTCTAATTTTAGTGTTTCAAGTAACCGGTCAAATGAAAGTCACAAAGATTCAATTAAATCGCCAGAAAGAGTTGAAATGCTTCCTCAGGAGTAAGTGTTAGCAATTTTAATTAATTTTTTTAAAGGCTTAAAATATTAATAAAATGAACATATTTTAATTATTGTGTGATATTTTGTAAATTAAAATCTTTAAATTCTGCATTATAATAATTTCATTCATTATTATATTACACAATTGCTTAATTAGAGAATACGTGGTCTTTTTCTTAGAGAATTAAATTCATCAGCACATTAGATAAAACTTTATTGTGTATAAAATTAATGAGTATTTTAAATATAATTTTATGTAATTAAATATCACTGAAATGAAAACCAGATTAAATATTTGAACATTAGGAAATGAATTTTGTTTCTTTATTTTATTTATTATTATTTTTTTGTTTTCATAATTAATTCAAGGAATTTTGAATTTTAAAATCAAATTTATAAACTTCAATTTTTATTAATTAAAATGATGTTTCAAGTCAAGAAAAATAAATGTAATCATAATTGTTGTCTTTTGCATTCAATCTATTAATTAAATCAATGATTAACCAAAGTTTGACTGAAAAATAAATACTTCATCTGGTAAACAAGTCAAGATATTTTTCAAGCAAGGAAGTGATATTATTTTCGTATTCAGGCAAACATAAATTGTCATATTGGAGGACTGTAAATATAAGAGAAATGAAACCAATACCAGTCAGATCTCTTTAATATCAGTTACAGTTGTAGTTGGAATTGAAGATGAAATTTAATTGCCAAATGTCAATATTTGAAAGCAACTTCTCTAAAGAAATCGAAGTTATAGCAAAGAAGAAAGAAGTTAACATCAAGCATCTTAAAGAGATAAAGCTAATTTGGCATTAAAAGGATTATGTTATTATCATTTTTCAATTGTAGCTATGGAAAAAATTTCTAACTTTAAATGAGACATTATTTTTATCTGGAAAGATAATTACTAGTGAAATAATGACCATAGAACTTAATGTAGCTATTGTCTAAACTATTTAAGATCAAATGTATTCCTGAATCAATAGTCTGTCTGTGAATCAAAAAGTTATGGAAAAGTAAAAGTCCTCCAGCATATTAGAATAAAAATGATGTGAAAAAATAAACATATAAGGACTAAAATTTAGCAAAATTATGAATGTGTACTTTCAGCTAGGAGAAAATACTATTACTTGGAAGAAAAACAACTTTTAAACTAGAACAAGTGATCTTGCAAAGAAGATAATTAGTTATTTTGACATCTATCAAAAAACTGGTTCGCAAGATCAGACAAGCACTGAAGACATAAAAGAAAGTAATAATAAATTGTTAGTAGTAAGATATTGATTTAAATTAGATTTTATAATATCTTAGATAATATTTTATAATATCTTAGAAATTTTAGTTAACTAAAATAAGCTAAGACTTAAATGTAAATAGATAAAGTAATAAGTTTTATTTAAAAAGATATAAAGTGTTTGTAACTAATTAACAAATGATTTTATGTTGTATGTGGATAAATCCTTGAAGATTTTAAAGGCTGGTTAAATAAAACATTAAAGACCCACAAACTGATTCTGAAAAAAAAAAAGTAAAGAAGATACTGAATATGTATATGGCTGAGAGCTAAACTGTGATGACTTTATAAATGAAAAAATAAAACTTCTGACACTCAACTTTTAATTGGCTCACAAAGACAAACAAAATAAATTAAACTTGTTAAATGATTTTCTAACCTGCCCTAGTTGTCAGTGACTTGTTGTATCACTCCCATCTATACAGACATTTCAAAAATTTATCTGATAACTTAAATATAGCATTATACAAAAATGTTTATTAATCTATATTTGGCACTTAATGTATTTTTGTGTATATTTATATTCATGTAAAATATATTGTCACAAATCCATTTATGTCAGAAATGAGATATTTTTCTATTGAATTCATGGCCTTTTTCTGATTATGGATTTTAATGTATTTTAAAGTGCTTTTATTGAAGTATGAAAATCAGTTTGTTTGTTGGTACGTTAATTTATAAATTTTTGATATTTTTTAGGTTAGAATGAAATTTTAAAATTGAAATTTAATACATTTAAATTCAATAGAATTGCTTGAAATTTGGTATACAACTAATTAATACCAGGCTAATCCATATGGGATACTAAACTTTTTAGTAGTAACCTAGTTTTAGCTAAGGAACAGAAAGCAGGGAAATATTGAATATTTTGATATTTAAAATTTTTAATTCTTAAAATGTTCATTAGTTTTAAATAATACTTGCAAGAGGATGGTATAGAGATTTTTTTAAGTCATAAGAAAGTTTGTTTATAATATATATAGGGCCTCTTTTATCTTGCTTAAATCAAACTTATTTATTACAAAATTTAATTCAAGTTCAGTAGAGTCTTTATTTTTTGGCAAACCTTTTCTATTCACTACTTTTATTCTAGTACTATATATTGTAATGTCCACTGTATAATTAGGGTTTCTTTACGAGTTAATTGCCCATACTTGGTGACCAAATTACATTCAATCTATTAAATTTTTCATCAAAAAATTCCAGTAAGATTTAATGGATGCAATTATCTTTCCTAGTCACAAAACACCATTTTACTTAATGTAACTACCATAATAATGGGGACAAGTAGGCTAGCCTTTAATTTATTTGAAAAGGTGCCAGGATTCTGTATCAGAATACACTGGCCAAACCCCTTTTATTTTTTTAGTTATGATGAAATTATTCGAAATATCCGGAGGGTTGTTCAGTATGGCATTGGCAACTTATTTAATCGAATTATAATAATGGCTAAGTTGTAATGAAATTAGAATAATAATAATCAATAACTAAATAACAATGTAAGTCGTATTTAAATTTATTAATACAAAACAAAATATTTAATATTATCAAGTGAAGAAAATATAAAAAACAAGTAGGGATTAAAACTACTGCTAATATTTTATTTTAATTGGTATGGCTCAAGGCGATAGTTTATCACACTTAAGTGTCTAAGAAAAGTGATCACTTGTATTGGAATTAATAGAGTTACTTAGTGGTAAGTTTATTTGTTCACATATAGGATTTATCAAATTTACCATGCATGGATTTATCTTGGGAGGGATCCGCTGTTCACTATTCTTGCAGTCTATAAGCACTCCATGGTTTCTGATTTAGTAAGAGATGGCTTGCTTCACTTGTGGTAGTTCATGACATCAGGTAAAAGCAACAATGGTAAATGAACTTCTACTCACACATCTTAGTATGATTTAACATGGTGAGAATAGTGTGACATGCTATTCATAATTTCTTCAATGCTTAATATTTTTAACTGTTTTATTTCAGGAACAAATATCTAAGAACCCTGACACACAATGTATTTTTATTTTTTATAGTCCTGATTTTTTTTAGTTTCTCCATGCAACTCCTGTTGACACCTGTTAATTTAGACCAAATTTAATGTAATTTAGCCCACAAAGTTTTCTTTTTTTTTTTTTGGGTCGGCATCTTTAATTACCGAAGGAAATATTTTTTTTATTAGGAATTTATTAATTTAACTTCTAAATTGCCAATGCTACTTGTACTAGGATAAAATACAGTACAATATATATATATATATTTGTATATCAATTATAAGTGTCAAGTCAATTTAGAGTATAATATAACTGTGCCAATACTAAAAAGTTAAAAATAATAGAGATAAAAAAATTTTTATATTAAATGCTGTTATTTACTTTGCATTAAAAAGAAAAAAAATTGCTTTTTTAACCACAATTAGGATGTTCAGATTTATTTTAAAATAAAAGCATAGGGAATGTCCAGAAATTAATTAAGTCAATCCCTATACTTAATTAATTTCTGGATCTTCAATGCTTTTATTTCAAGTTAATTTTAAAAACCCCAATTGTGATCGAAGAAATAATTATATTTATTTTAGTGCATGGTAAACAAAAGTGTTTAATATAAAAAAAAATTATCTCTATTATTTATGAACATCAATAAATTAGATCTATTTGAAAAACATTAGAAACATTATTTTTTGCAACAGCAGTTCTGTTTTGTATTGAAGTATGCTTTTTATTTGTAAATAAATTGATTTATAATACAATATTTATATATGAATAACCATACTCCCCCTTTTTTATTGAAAAAGCTATTATTTAATAATTAAAGAATATTAAAAGTTATTAAGACTAATTTTATTTTGTCTTCATTTTTAGACAAAATGGAAATGTAATTGTGTTTGAAGATGGTGAACGTTCTGAAACTCCAGATTCAAATGAAATCTCTAAAGAAGAAGAGTAAGATGAATAATGTTAAACTAATTACAATTATTTATTAAATACAAAAAAATGAAAAGAGTATTTTATTACAAAATTCCTTTATATATATATTATAACCCCCTACTCAACACTGATTCTACACATCATAGGAACAAATGCCCAGGGCGCCAATTCTATTAATGAATAGAATAAGTTAATAATTATATATTGCTTTGAATTAATACTGAGACTCTTCTACTTATGCCTGACTTATAGCTTAGCTGAGTGGAGGATTATAGAAAGTTAAGAATATACAGAATGTAAATAAATGAAGTAAGATATATTATTGATGATTAAAATAAGATACATGCTTCATTTGTTAATCAACCGAATGATAGAAATTAATAAAGTTTTATTTATTCAAGCTAATAAACTATAATTTACAGTTGATTTCTTCCATCATCTAAATACACTCATAGATTAACCACAATATAACTTTAACATAAAACATGATACTGAATAACTCCACTATCTAGAATATCTTAATCTAAATAGCTAAATTGATATTAATTTGGAACTAGGAAATAAGATCTCAGGGAATCTTTAATACAATTTGATTAAAGAAATTCTATTACACAATAACTTCTATCTATTGTAATAATAATAAAAAAATAATAATAATGGAATGAATTGGGTGATGTTTCACTGGACTAGCAATTAGATAATGACGGAAATAGGGTACCTTTTAATCTCACATCATTGTCTAAATAATAACTAAGTATGCAACCTTCTTCATAAGTTTACCAAATGGTAAAGTATTCATATAATGTTTGGATCAAGAGAACAATATTATCAGATTTCAGTATGTTTATTATCAAATTTACAAAGTAATGCATTTATGTTGTAATAAATATGTAGAATGTGGGAACTAGAATACAAATGCATATAAGAACAACTGGAGACAAAGTTTTAAATAATACATAAAGCATTAATTTACATTTACAATTAAAATAGATATAATTAACTCACATTGGGACTATTTATTCTAATTCTTAAATTTTACACATACATTTACTAATCTAGGTTTGATATCTCTTTTGTTACATTTTTTATCATTTATTGACTAGACGTTTACAAGACATGACTTAACAATTACAATAATGCCCTCATATTCTGACTTCAAATATCTTTAGGCTGTTAATTAACTCTCATTTTCTTTTATTAGCAAACAACACTGGGTAATTAAATATCATATTATGGGCATAAATATACAAGTTGGAGAGGTTGCACTATCAATTATTGGAATCAAACAATTAATAAATTTGGCTGTCAAGAGAGTAATCTTAAATAGCTCAATTAAATAATTTTTTTAAATATCTATACTTTTCACACATTCAAAAATAAAAGTAGTCATTCTGATGATTTGATGATTTAAAGCTTGTGATAAATTAACATAAGATAATCCAAAATATTTAATTCCCGACATATAAATCTAACAGTATTATACTTTCATGTCTGCAAGATTATTTGCATTATGTGTGTGTCACATCTTATGCTATAACTAAAACAAAAATCAATATATCTACATCTTGTTAGTTTACTTATGAATTACTAAAAGTATTATAATTCAGACAATGCCATAGACCAACCAACAAATATAACACTATTTCTGCTTTAATATTCCATAAAGAATTTAATCTTACCATTTATTAATGCACCAACTACATTACATGTAGCTATGGTTTTATGATAACACAAAAATAAACATTCAAGAAAAATTTAAGCACATGAGGAATAAACAAGCTTCTTGGCTAATAAATATAATGACAAATAATAAATCCTCACTTACTTTGAGGTATACTATTGGTGTGGAACTTAATCTCACCACCAGAATAAAGGGGAAATATACTACTCAACTTCATAAAATATCACTTTTATAATACATAATACGTGATCTAGGAATATATTTCACTCATGGCAAATACTTAGATATAATAAGGGAGAGAGTTTTCAATCCCAATCTACATAGAACATCACAAATAACTATCTTTCTCATAGCTACTCTATACATTTCTTTCTATACATTGAAAAATAAATACACAGACACAGATACGACATTATTTCTACCAATTTTTTTAGCATACGGCATTATCCAAAATTAACAGAAAGAAAAACAGTCATAAAACTGAATATTTACTAATTATATGAAATAAATGCATAAGACAGACACATATACATATAAATAAGAGCATGAAAATAACGTCAAATTATATAATACACGAATATTATGGTAAAGTAAATGATAAACTGAAAATAAAATTTTTAGTTTGTGACAAATTATTAGCTGTTTTAAAATTTTTAAATGACAGTAGTTATTGTCAACGAACTTCACCATTTCTAATAACAATGTTTATCTTTTATACATTTGTTATTCTCTAAGCCAATTGCTCACTTCGGGATATTTAATAAATAAAAAAAAATATTTACCTCTCTTTAATAATATATACAAAAGCGTATATATAATACACATAAGAAATTCTATTTAAATAATAATCATTTACATGCATATTGCAATTTGCAACACACACACATCCAAGATGTTCTTGAAGTCAAGGAAATAACATAAATTAAATAAGCAAATACATAAATAATAAACCTGTCTACCTATCTATGGTATATCAATAGCAATAAACAAAAGAAAAAAGTCACTCTTCTTTTAACTTAAAAAAATCACTTGTAAAGTTTTAAACATAAAGTTTCCTGAATGACACAAACACCAGGGATGATGATTCCAAATGAGTATGAGTTACTAAACATAAAGACAAATTCTTATAGGATAGACATTCACAATTTAGATTTAATTCAGTGATCTCCAATGTTCTTAGCAATAGCTAATTGAGTTCATTAACATAGCATGCGCAGTAATAAATTTTATATAATGACTGAGATATGGATAGATAGTTTCAGCTACATATTTCTTTTACATTTATCATTTAATTAATTCTGGAAATATTTTAATTTAACAATAATTTAAGCAGGTTTCCAAAAGTAAACATTAGCTTGCCATAAACTTTATAAATTATCACAAATATAATTATTTTGGTCCATTGCTAATTAATTATTCATGTAAATCTACACTTCCTTAAGCAATAATATTTTTCTTTTATAATAAGTCCAGATACTAAGGAGAACAAGAAATATGTAATATTAATGTCTTTCTACTTGACTTAAACATGTACATATTAAATAAATACTAGTAATTAGTTAATTATTTGTAAGCCACACATTCACTTCTTTAATAAATTAATTTATAAGCATAAATAATAATAAGCACAATTATTATCACATAGTAGTCCAAAATATAGCACAATAAATTGTATATGTATCCTCTCATTTTGAACTTAACTTTTACACAATTAGAAGAGAATTGAAACTGAGAGTCTCTGGTAGGTTTTGTGAAGCAGTCCTGCATAAATTTTCTTAAAGAATTATAAAGTTCACACAATTTTCTTAAAAAATTAGAAAGTTCACACAATTTCATTTTTTCCTTAGTAATAATAGAAGATATAAGCAAACAAAATAGATTAAAATTATCATCATATAAATACATGTTAAAATGATAGAGTTAATTTAACATTTAACTGAGTGGAGAAAATGAAGAAAATATTCCTTGTCTATAAGTTAGCCTGACATCCTTCTTTAAAGCTGTCTGGTAGCTAGAATTCCCATGCTGAATTTTATAAAGAAAATAAGATTTTTTAAAAATTTACACATTGGAGTTTAACTGACTTGATTTCTGGAAGAGATTTAAAAAAATGCACAAAGGAGAAGTGGCAGAAGAGGAATCAGTAATATAATGGATGATATTAAATGAATGACTGAATGAATAAAAATCTATTACTAACTATCACTTAAATACATTTCCTTTCTATCAACCAAGAGGTCATCTTATCCTCCAAAGGTTAGCTCCATCCTTTGCACTCAGTTAATTTAAGAACAAATATTCAAGAAATCTTTTCTTGAAAAAAAAAAGATTTTGATTTTCTAAATTAAATCAAACCAAATAAAACAAATAAAATAAAAAAAAACTTTACACTTTTGAAATAAATATTAATTAGCTAGTAAAATAAAATAGTTAATAACACAATTTAATTTGTCAAATGATTCACCAATTCAGATATTCATTAATTACTCAAAATATATTTATATTTGTTATTAGAGATATTTCTGGAATTTTAAGTGGTTTAAAGTGAGTAGTCTATCCTCACACTTTCACTTACAGTACTTAAGATTTGCCCATTTATAAGCATTTGGGTTGGATTGAATAAGTGGATTCATTTTATTCTTTCCTAAATACTATATCTTGTGTTGTAAGTGGAAGTACTCATTTATTATTTAACACTCGTGAAAAAGCACACAATAGCTTAAATGGCTGATTAAATTTATTACAATTAGAAACAGCCCTAAAAATAAATGTTTATTTACGTATGTTTAGAGTTTCATTTGTGAGTGACATCTGGTAAATTCTAGATAATTTTGTCGGCGTCATTCATTCAGATATTGTAAACAGTGGTTTAAAGTAAGTAGTCTATCCTCACACTTTCACTTACAGTACTTAAGATTTGCCCATATATAAGCATTTGGGTTGGATTGAATAAGTGGATTCATTTTATTCTTTCCTAAATACTATATCTTGGGTTGTAAGTGGAAGAATTCATTTATTATTTAACACTCGTGAAAAAGCACACAATAGCTTAAATGGTTGATTAAATTTATTACAAGTGTTTTATTGTAAAATGTAAAATTCTATATTGTAATTAAATATGAAAATGAAATTGAAAGATGATACATGCATATACATATGCTGTTATGCGAACTATAAATTATCCTGACTAAAATATAACTGATATGGCTATGGGTTAAACATACTTTACTGATTATATTACTTATACATGGATGGGTGTGCCAATGAATAAACAGATCAGAAAACCATCTAAACAAATAGCAACCACTTTTCTACAAATAAATAAAACAAATTTGCATTAACTTAACTTGCATGTCAACAATTCCTGTAATAATCCACCCCCCTATTTTGCATTAAAAACTACATCAAATATAATAATAATAAATGCTTATAAAAATTCCCAACTATCATTTATAAGCAACTCTCACATAAGGTTTTAGATCTTTAAAAAAATTTTTTTAAAATTTTAGTGCTATTTAAACCTTTTTTTTTTAGTTAAATGCAGTTATTCACCACTGACACAGTATGAGTTAATTACTTGTGACCATTCAGAAGGTCACAATATATATATATTGTGCCGGTAAAAATCGTGTATTCATTCAACAAGACCAATAATCCAAGCAAAAGTACCTTGAATCCAACCATGCACAAGATACATATGTCAGGACAAGGATGAATCCTAACCTATTTGCCTAAACTATTGTCTCTCTGACTAATGGATAACGTTTGTGATGACACTAGCAGTGCTTGGTTTTATTCCGTCCCAGCTGGAGGTCATGATTCACATAGAGACTGAAAATAATAAAGGTTTTATATGAAAAATTAATGGGTTTAATGGATTCTGATGATTGCAGAATGGTACAGATATGATTTGATCGATTAGTAATGGTTTGAACCATAATAATAATAATTCTTTATGGCAACATTACACAGAAGTGAATTTAAATCAAAGGAATATTTAAAGAAATAGAGTAATTAACCTTAGAGATTGGGAGTGATGACAAACTAAGCTTATTTAAGATAACAATATTATAGGAATTTATTAAAGAATTTAGTACAAAATAAGTAGTCTTTGTTTATACAACTTGGTGATTTTATTTAATTCGTTTTGATGCGGCTTTGACAAACAATATAAAAGTTTGTTAATTGGTCGGCCAAAACCATTCAGCAATAAAATATGATATTACAAATAAATCTGTTTTATATATATATATATTACAAAATATGAAAAATGGGCATTTAAAACACTATTACATTTAAAGTCATTTGTATATAATGAGTGTGGGAAGCAAAATAGTTCTTAAATAAATAATTGACAATTATACAGTCAGATTTAATTAATTAACGAAATTGTTTGTGAAAGACGTGCCATCATGGCAGAGAGCATTTCAGGTTTGCTAAATAAAGATATAAAATGATGAAGAAGGTGGTATGCTATTATAGATTACAACAAAATAAATGAGGTGGCTTTGCTAAAAGAAATTCCTGATATGTACAGGTAGATAAGAGAAATGTTGGCTCTCTAGCCAAAGCATGTCTCTGAATAATAATAAAATATTTTGATGTGCTGGACTTCCCAAACACATATTTTAAATGGGAATGCCCGAAAATGGATCCCTTGGTATGAACTATGTCTACTTTGAGGGAGTGTGAAAGATTGGACTGGTCAGTTAAATTTCCGAAGGTCCTAAGAGGTTTGTAGCAAAGCAAGAATAACAACAAAAAGAAATGATTGTAACTATAAATACACAATGCCTTAGACGTACATAGATAGATAGTGTATCATTAACAAAATAATAAATCCTGATTAAAATCATTGGCTCCCTGATATAATGTAAAGTCCCAGAAACGTTAGGTCATTAATGAATGAATAGTAAATTATATTACAAAAAGAAAGGCAAGAATTAAAACTAAAATATAAAATTGTTTTCCCCACTCATCACAGAAGATTACAAAGTAGGACTTGTCTTTAATTAACATAGATGGGCATTAAATATCAAACTAATAAATTGTAAATCATAATTTTAATATTTTCTGACAAATAAAATATATGTATGAAATATATATACTGATAAAATTCTATGATAAATTTTACTTAATTGATTCACTAAAATTATTTATTCTTTCAGAAATAATTACAGGGCTATTTTAAATTGGAGGTAATAGTAAGATACTTTTAAAATAATTTCAATCATTCAAATAAATATATATATGAAGTACAAAACTAAATGAGCTTTCTATTAATTAATTTATGGAAGGAAGTCTTCTTGTAATGATTTTTAAATTAAAAAAAATAACAGGGAGAGGATTTAAAGTTAATAGTTCATTGAATTTTGTAGTTGGCCATTTCAATAAGTCGATTAATCTAAACAAACCGACAAAAAATTAATTTAATTTGCCGCATCAAAATAATGTAAGATTTTATAAGAATTGATATTTTAAATTGAATAAATTTAAAAGACACATTTTTAAACCAAGCCGTATAAACATTACACAGATATAAAATATAAATTAATATAGATTTTGAAAACAAGTAAAATAAAATCAATGGCTTGCGGTGAATTGGACGTTACCTCAGAATCAATCAGTTAGTATAGGCAGTTAATACAGTCAGATCATTTCAGGCTTCCTTGACACAGACAGTCTATGGCTAGATGTTTAAAGCACTGGAAAGGCATGGATGGGCTGGTGGAACAGACCTCTGAGAAGCAAACGACCGATCTTTTCACCCCGTCATTTCTTTAGGCACGATATATATATAAAGATTAATCACTTCTCTTCAGTAAACTCAATAATAATAATCATTATCAAATTTTCACTATTTATGTGTTCTGATCTTTATCTATAGGATTGAATCTACACTGACCTCCACCAATTGTAATTTCTTTAAGCAGTTCTGTGAGGTTGGTGCTTTGGAGGGAAATCTATAATCCTACATGCCCCAAGGGTTGATTTGCTAATTAAAAAACAACAACAACAAGCATATTATGTTTATCAGTCATTGTATTAACAAGCCTATTTAATTAAGGTTTAGATTAACAAAAATGCAACTTTTATTCAGAAAAATTTTAGGAATTTGGTACAATGACTTTTAAACATATTCGACATAAACTTAAGTAGAAATTTACAAAATATTTCTTAAATATGGTTTTAATTTCTCCTTATATGTAAAAACAAAAATACTTAATTGTAAATATTAATTAGAGAAAATATAACTTACTATTAAAAATTTTCGGCTGAACGTTTTCGAGGAACCATGCCTCATACTCATAGCCTTCATGAAAAGTGTAATAAATATATGCAAATGTAAATATTCAAATAAGCTACAGTTACGTAGCCCATTTTTTCGAGATCTCAAAGCATGTGTCCTTTCTGTTAATGGCATGGATGTCTCTATTAATATAGAATGCCTCCTTTATTTTTCTCCTGTAATCATTTGGCTCTGAACATAAAATAATGGGGTTGGCAGGTATGAAGTTGTGCCCAGATTGTTTACTATGTTCGAAAAATACTGAGGATGTGCTGCTGTTCGTTTGAGCTCTGTTGAATGTGTAACGATGTTGGGCTAATCTGATATTAATTGTGGGCTACGTAACTGTAGCTTATTTGAATATTTACATTTGCATATATTTATTACACTTTTCATGAAGGCTATGAGTATGAGGCATGGTTCCTTGAAAACGTTCAGCCGAAAATTTTTAATAGTAAGTTATATTTTCTCTAATTAATATTTACAATTAAGTATTTTTGTTTTTAAAATATTTCTTATAAATCTTACATTGTTTAAATAATTGATTCTCAAATGTACATTGATTAAAAGATAAATATAAAATGTTACCAACTGATTTATTGAAGAAAATGAACTTTAATAAAGAATTTGAAATATCTGTAACATTTTATAGATATCTAGGATTCAATTTAATTTAATAAAATAAACACAATATACAATTTTACAAATATTATAAATAAATAAACTATTATAAAAGGTTAGTTTTAATTATAAAATAAGATTAATGAAATATAAGAGATTATAATATTGATTAAAATATACTACCACCTATTATAAGATGGGTGTCAGTTAATAAAGATTGGGTTCAAACCCAGACTAGTGCTGATGACATTGGCCCTAGGTGAAGCAGGAATATGTACTATATTTCCAGCTTCAATATATATATATATCACAGATGGAGCTCTATCAATAGCCCACTCAAGCTGTCAATAAATGCTGAGAGAGAATCGAAAATAAATTATCTCTTTCAAATTGTCCCAACCTTTAAACCATGGTTTCATGCTAATTGGCAATCGTCAGTAAAGGGTAGGGGACTAGAAACTAGATCTAAATCTCCAACTCTACTGAACAGCTCTTATGTAAACTGTTCCTATAAGTTTGAAAGCACGAATATTTAGATACGTAAATATCTCAAAATCCAGCTACACAAACTATATAGCTATATGGGTCTGAATTCAGTTCAGTTTCTCCACATAGTTAAAAGGTTACCGACCTTTAAACCATGGTTTCATGCTAATTGGCAATTGTCAGTAAAGGGTAGGGAGTAGAAACTAATATATATATATATACTTAATTAATTTGTGTTATTGTTGTTTAATATGCTTTTTATATTTGTTTTTTTTCTTTTTCAGACTACTTTTTTAGTCTTTTACATTGTACTCTAAAAAAACTTTGTATGATTCTAGATATCTTATGATGTAATCTAACATGATTTTTGTTTTGCTTTAAAATGATTAAGAAGATTCAATTACTTGTTAAATTTTAACAAATTGTTTAAAATTAAGCAAAATTGCTTTCATCTTTGTAAAAAAAATTGCAAATTAGATTCATAGAATTATAGGCCAATGTGAATTATTTCTTATTTATAAATAATTTGATCAATGTTTTTTTGTAGCTTCAGTCATTAACTATATATATATATATATATATATATATATATATATATAGTTAATGACTGAATATATATATATATATATATATATATTCAGTGTTAACAAGTTGCACTAAGTTTAGTTGAATTCTAAAACCATATCAATTTACCAAAATGAAAGATTGGTATCTTTCAGATAGTGATAGTTAAAGCAAAGCTTTGTCACATTTACTCCTAATTCATATTTATATTTCTCAGATATTCTGTGTATCATTATATTTATTTAAGTAAACTGTATTAACTCAAAATGAAAATATCAGTCTTGAATCAGAGAATACAAGTGGACAAATTAAGGCAAGAACTATTAATTAAATTCAATAACACTTAATAAAAATAATAAACTATAATATTACATTAAAGGCTTTTATTGACCGTGCATAAAAAAGAAATGAAATAATTGTTTCTACAGTCACAATTGGAGTTTTTAGATTTAACTGAAATAAAAGCATGGGAAGTCCAGAAATTAATTAAGTCAATTTCTTGTTATGAAAAAATAGGGGTTGACTTAAATAATTTCTGGATCCTCATGCTTTTATTTCAAGTCAAATCATGATTGAAGAAAATTATTTTATTTCTTTTTAATATATTCACAGTCAATAAAAGCATTTAATATAAAAAAAATTATCTATTATTTTTAAGTTTTTAGTATTGGCACAGTAAATGGAAATGCAAAACTATATCATACTTTAAATTGACTGAACACTTATAGTTGATATATATATCATTAGATATTTCTGCTATATGTTAAAATGTATATCCCATAAGGATATATCATATTTAGTATGTGTACATTCTAACACATGTGTATACATTGTAAATGAACTTTATTTAATACATATAATTTTACTTTAAATCAATATCACACATATAGTATATGTAAGTCATTAGATATTTCTGCAGTAAGTTAATATATATGTGTGTGTACTCTTAATGTTATATAAATTTTTATTTTATACTCTTAATGTATATATTATATTTAACATATGTACATAATTATATATGTATAATAAATGAGTAACTAAGTTTTCAATTTAAATCGATAGATTTATTTTTAGTTTAAAAGTTGTTTTTAAAAAAATGCTAAGAAAAACATTTTTAAACATTTCATGATTGTTTTAAATAATGTGATTTTTGTACTTTATTTTTTTTAACAATTATTTTAAAATAGAAACCAATTTAAATAGAAAACTTAGTTACTGATTTTTTATTCATATATAATTGTGTACACATACTAAATATAATATATACATTAAGAATATAAAATGGTTTAAAAAAGTATTATTAAATTAAAAAGAAAAAAAATTAAACTGCCCTCTCATGATCATTATGTAAAACAAATGAAAATTTTAAGAATAATTGTTAACTGCAAAATGTGAAATTATTGAATATTTTTATATTTTTCTTATCCTCTGTTCCATAGCCATCAAACTAGTTGACATATTGAAAAGATAAATATGCCAAATAGATTAGGGTGATATAACTTACTTATATGTCAATTTTCAAGCAATTCTATTGAATTTAAATATATTAAACATTGATTTTAAAATTTTATTCTCACTTGAAAAAAATCCAAATTTGACAAGCAAACAAACACATTTTCCAAAATCAATAAAAGCATTTAAAAATATTTTCTCTTTTTAATTTTATTTATCAACATTGTTTGGGTACAAAAAATATAAAATAAAACTAATATTCAAATGAAATTTTGCATTAAATACTATTAAATGAATTGTGTGTTCTGTGCAGAATAGAAAATTATTAACAATTATAATAGGTTTCTTATAGAATTTCAGTTTTTGTTTGTATTTTTTAAGAAAAATATTGCTGAGTAGGTCTCATGAATTATTTTTTATAGAAGACTTAATCATTGATTTTTATCTTTCATATTATTTAACAGTGTTTCTGATATTGTTTTTAGGTTACTTGTGCACAGAGAGACACTCATAATTATTATTGGACAAATATGACACAGCAATATATCTAATTTTTTCATTTATTGAATGAACGATTTTGACTGTAGTAAGGCTCTCCTGTTAACTATTCTGGATATGGTAAAATAGTTTTCATGATCTTATCTTGAACAATATAATGACCAGAATTTTGCAGTAAAATAATAATACAATTAATAAATGATATTTTAGTCTTAAATGGATGGACACCAACAAAATTGCTCTAAGATTGCTTTGACTCCAACACTTAATGATTACTTTTAGAGTAAGGATAGTTATAACTTTAGGTTTAAGCAGGATTTTAGTAGCATTGAGTAGACTTGTGATTTAATAATGATTAATATATGGTCCACTTTAGAAATAGTCAGACTCAAATAATTTTAAAATTAGATGACTTCAAATATTTTTTTCAAGTTGGCTGTTTTTAATATGCTGATGAATGAAGTTATCAAATTTTCAAGGAATAAATAAATATCTGGTTTAATTTCAAAGCTATGATATCTTCAAAGACAACTTCAAATTAATCAAATTTGAATAATTCTCACATAAGTTGACTTTTTTAAAAAAGAAATAGCTGCAGCGTTTAAAAAAAATGAAATTATTGTTTAAAGTTTATGAGCTTTTACTAACATTATCACTGGAAATGAAAATTTCTCTGATTTTTTTCTGTTAGAAGTGATTATTTGCTTAAAAGATAGAACATTTTACTGAACTGGATGCTGTGGCTGATTTTTTTTATCATTTTACCAATAAATATGTTTTGACTTATTAAATATCATCTGATTTAATAGTTAATGGACATCTTTGAATTGTGTAAATATACTCAAATGAAAGTGGAATTATTGGGCTAATATGTTTCTTAATCTGGTGGCAGGAGGACAAAATGAAAAAGTTATTAAATGAAAAAAATAATTATATAATTCATTTATTTCAAATTCTCTAAAAAATGTTTTATTTAAGAGCAAACATTTTTTGATGAGTAAATATTTTTAATTTTAATTGATTCATGATAGAATATTAATTCTTATTCATTGGAATTTTTATAGCATACAAATCTGTGCTTCCAAAATCATTTATCTAATTTAAAACATAAAATAATGCATATAATTGAAATAAAAAACTGAAAATTAGTTAAAGAAGTTGCAAAGATTGCAGAATCAGTTGCTTAAAACAATTAACAGTGAACAAAAATTATATATATTGTAACCCACAGGCACACAACACAGGTGACTACATGGATATGCCAAAGAACATTACAACCTGTAACCTTACACACCAAAACACACAGACTGGCATCATAATAATTTTGGAATTTTACACATCTCAGAATATGAGTCTTCTTAAAGACAAAATATCTTATAACATAAATATGAGTAGTAAACAGTTAAGGTTCCTATTTAAATCTTAGGATTCTTATTTTATTCACATCTCCGGGTTTTATTTATACTTGACACAATAAATAATTACTTTGTTTAATTAACACTTAAATACCATTAGATGAAATAACAACTTAGGTTTTTATACATAAGATATTCTTATAATTTTATAATCTGATATCTTATTTTTAAAATAAATGAGGCAGTGAAAATACAAAGTACTCAAGTATCTGAATAGGATAGCAATAAAATACTATCAAAAAAGGTTCTTTTTTTACAACTTTTTATCTTCATATAACTTATAGTAAATCTTATTTCAATATCTCAATGTATAATCTTGTACCAAGCAAAGTAAAAAGATAACACAGTAGGCAAAAAGGGTACTTTTATGCCTTCCACTACATCATTAAACACACTTGCAATGAAGTTAAAATGACATAACATTTATTTGAAATGATCCAGTTCTATTTCATGACTGATTTTAATGTGTCTTTCAAAATGTACTCTTAAATTTAACCATGTTTAATATAACTTTATTAAATTAGATTTTCTGGATAAATTGGTGTGCTGATGACAATGAACACATAAAGATATTTAATGAATAATAAAATTATTATTTACAACATGACATAAATATTTAATAGTACACTAGTGAATTAAAATAAGATATGGAAGTAACCAACTACTGCCAACATAGGAATTTATATAAATTAAAATAAAATATATTCCTTGAGTAAATCCTTGCAAAATCACAATAATTAAATTTACATTCTATTTAATTACAAAATTTTAAGAGTTCTTGGAATTTATATTCCATAATTAATAAAGTGTATTAATGTTCACAGAGTAAAACAGTCTTTATGTGTTTAATATGAGAAAAAATGTATTATTTGAAGTCAGTGTACAAATAAAGATAGCTTTTTAAATTCTTATTGTGTTATTGCCTTGCAGTTTTTTTTATATTGATTTTCTAATTTCTTTAGTCAAAGTATGCATGTTAATGTGCATATGAGTGTATGTATGGGTTAAACTTCCATGTATAATAAATAATTTATGTCTTGTTTATTTATTTATTGATATTCCTCTGTGGTCAGGTATCAAATGTGGCAATTATGCGGATGGTTTCCATTACTGTTGAATTTATTAAGCTTCTCTAGAGATAAAATTGTGGCTTGTTCAGCACTACCAAGTCAAGTAACTGAGTGTCAATTTATTCATTAACATCTATTTTCCAACTTTATTTGTAAAGTTGTAATTATTTATTAAGCGCCCAGAAAGTATATGTAAATACTTTTACGATAGGCTTTAACCTGTATCAAATGCACCTTGAAATTTATTATAGTCAAGCAATATCTTTATTTTTCCAATAGAGGGACCTCTCAAACCATGGCACAAGATAGTGACTTTTATAAAAATATGCCAATCTGAAGCATCTTGATTTGGTAGCATGAAGCTGTTGTTCTCTCCATTGTTTAAGTCCACTATTTCCTATACAAATTAACATTTGCAAATTTTTGTGATTTAAAATGAATTAATATTACTATCTTTATACTGGAAATACTTATTAAGCACACAGGAAGTATATATAAATACTTTTAAGACAGGCTTTAATCTGTATCAAATATACCTTGAAATTTATGTAAATTTTATGAAAATATATTTAAGGCATGTACCTGAATAAAAATGTTTTAGTTCTACTTTAAGTTAATTCTGGTATATTAATTCATTGAAAGTATTGAGCTTTTATTATTATTTCCCCCTTTTTAGATGCATAGACATGTAAAGCCTATATGGAATTATTTTTGTCTGGTTAGCAATATCATAAGAATTGTATTTATGCACTGATTTTAATTAAAAGGAATTTGAACACAGACTTTTAAGCTTCTGTCAGTTATGGCCTCTGTCTTATATAACCAATACACACACATGTGGGGTCATGTGTATTGAGGAAGCTTAAAAGTCTGTGTTCAAATTCCTTTAATTACATCTTAAAGTTAAGTATTTACAACATAATAGTACTGATTTTAAATAAATCTAGTATTATAATATATGTATCATCTTTTAGTAGCCTGTTTAAAGGCATATGTTTGCTTTTCTGTGTGCATAATTGCTGGTTGATTAATCTTTTAAATTTTGAGCTCAAGGAGTTAATACTTTTTTACCTGGAAATTTATTCGTCCCAATCCCCATTTCAACATGTATATTACTATCAATACACACAACATAATGTATAGCATAATAATAATAAATTAATAATACATGACAATAATAATATCAATATCTTAAATTCTACATTTATTTTACCTTATTTAAATAAAGCTAGAGAGTTTGTGATTTCTTTCATTCAATTAAAATGAAAATAACTCTTAACTGAGGAGTTCTTTCGAGGTTTTTCATACAGCTACAATATTGCATAGTTTATTGAATTCATAAGAGATAAATAAGTGAATAAATATTTCAGAGCAGGATTCTTGAAGTACTGTCACATTTTGATTTTTAAAAATGAATAATGAGGAATAGAACAAGTAAATGTTTTAATAAGCAAGTAAGAATGATGCTTTCATGACAAAAGTTTAAATAATAGTTTAATAAGATTGATAAATGAAGTAAATTCAAATTATTTCTTTTCAACAAAATAATAAAACATATTCTAAATAAATGAATTATTAGAATTCTATGATAGTATTTTATTTGTATTAGAGGAAATACAATAATATAACATCCTCTTCAAGACAATCAAAATATTAGCAGGGATAACATTTTCCTTTATCATAAATAAATGAAGACTTTTAGAATGATTATATTTCATTTCCTCTTTCTGATTTATGGTGCTTTCGAAATAATGCATTATAATATTTAAATAAATGAAATGGCAATAATTTTTCAAGACAGTTCCTTGTAATGATAATAATAATATTTGGTACTTATGAGTTATCAGTACTACCAAGATGGCAGTCTGTATTTTTGATAAATATACAGTTTCAAGAGCTTATAAGATAGCAGTCCATATTTTTGATAAATTTCATTAACAATCTTACAATATTTACAAAATTAATGTTAAATTTTTTTAAAAAGGGAATAAGTTCTGATAAATTTCATTAATAATCTTTATTTCAATTTTTTTTACTTCCCTCAAAAATGTTTACAAAAGTAATGTTAATTTTTTAAAAAAAGGAATAAATTGTGATAAATTTCATTAATAAGATTTATTTCAATTATTTTTATTTCCTCAAAAATGTTTACAAAATGAATGGAGGGTCTGCAATTTCTCAAATCTGCATTAAATTAAAAAATAAAGTAATAAATTCCAGTAAATTTAATTGACAATCTTTAATTCAATTTTTTTATTTACTTCCTGAAGATAGGTTAATTACATTTACCAAATATGAATGGAGAGTGTACAATCTCCCAATGATGTGATAGTTGCATTTACAAAAAATGAACAATAATAATATAAATACAATATTTACAATCTCCTGAAGATGTCTTAGTTACATTTATAAAAAATGAATCAAAAAAATAATAATATCAATACAATATTTGGTACTTATAAATTTTCAGGACTACTAAGATGGCATTCCATAATTTTTAATAAAATTTGATAAATATATAATTTACTATACGTATTGCCACACACAGCAAGCTAGAGTAATCAATGGATGCCAGAAGGCTTGTGCATAAAATCCCCATCTAGTGCCTACTCATCCAATATCCCCAGACTAGTTTCTGGCTTATGGCCTTTGTCAGTGAGGAACCTTGGATCTGGGAGCACTGCACCTAGATCTTAGGATCTAATGCAATCCTCCAGCAAACACCTTTTATCTCCATTTAACTACAAACCTATGAGTCTTAAACTGAAAACACCTTAATGTTTTCAATCCAAGCCCATTAGCTTATATAGTCATATGGGTCTGAACCCAGTTCAATACCCATACATTTTGGTGTCTTTGGTTCTTTAATAACCATAGCTACCACTATCCTATTAGGCAGGATTGGTTTTAAGTATAAGAGATGATGGGCATGTGAAATATACAATTTTGAAGTTTTACCAAGATGGCAGCTGTATTTTTGATAAATTTCATTAACAATCTTTTGACATTTTAAAAATTAATGTGAATAATTATCAAATACTTTTTATTATATCAAATAAACATAACATTACTGATCTCTTTTTAGAAAAAAATAAAGAACTAAGTCTTATTGTTAGGAAAGCAGAAATAAGAAAAAAGGGAAAATGATAAAAAATATTTCCAATAACTTATTTAAAAAAAATTTGAGGAAAAATAATCTTATTGCCATTTTCTTAAATAAGTTATTGAATCATCAGGTATCTTTAAAATGGTTCTTGGAACCTATATATGTTTATGTAGATTGTTTATGATATCATATGTAAGGCTTGTTTTAAAGAAGTTAATCATTTTGAAAGTTCACACTAAAATACATTGTATTGTTAAATACTTCTTCATTACTTTTGAAAACTATAAGATATTACTTTTATATCAAAAATAATTTAGAGACAAATGTGAAGCATACATTTGAGTTATCTATTAAAGATGATCTATATTCCAGGAGTTTTTGGCAAAAGTTGAATGATCTTAGCAGATATTTGGAATCTATATTTTGCACATTCCAGATAATCACAGATTCCGTCCATTATCCCAAACATTTAAGTACAATAACTTTATGAACTTTTTTATTTTGTCAAATATGTGATGGAAATTTGTTTACATGGATTGTGCTTAAATAACAGTTTTTTAAACAATGATATTAAAGTGTTTGATGAACTCATTTTGTTGTATTACTGCAAAGAGCAATATTTAGTTTAAAATAATGAATTTTTATTGCTAAATTTATTATTATAACTATTGTTATATATATAGTATTAATGTGTATTAAGGATTTCTCTTTAATAATTCAATGTTATTCTTGCTTTAGAGAGAAGAGTGAAGAAATCATTTTAGAAGAAGAAACTGGAATATGAGTTTTTTGTTTTGTTAAAAAAACTAAAAGAATGTTATTAATCTCTTTGAGGTTAAAAAGTAGGTATCTGCCTCAAATGTTGTACATTATTAACTTATTAATAAAAATAATATTTTGATATTTAACATTTAACAATTTTCTATTTCACATACATTCATAACGTATTTGTATTTTTTTAGAAAACATTCCAATCCTAAAAATTTATTCACTTTTATATCTCAACAATGTCAATTTAGTGTCCCAATAAATCTCTTTTTTAGTAAAAATAAAATATTTTAATTTTTAAAGTATGTTTTTAAGAATATTAATTAATTTCTATTATTTTATTTATTATTTGATAATGTGTTTGTAAATAATTTTGAAATGGAATCTTATACATAATACTGCCCTGAATACAAAATGTAGTTATTAGCATTACTTTATGCAAAAGTTCATTTTCCAGATAATTAAACTATGTATATTATATTTATTTTCTAATGATATGGGATGAAGACATAAATATGGGGAGATAAGTTGTCATCATCATTTGCATAGAATATCTTCACCGAATACAACAATGGAATATTGTCAATGAATAGCCATCAACAAATATAATGAATAAATATAAAAGAATCACGAGAGAATCAGCATTTAATAAAAATATAGATAGTTATAACAACTACCTGTTAGATTACCAGCATTACATGAGAATAATCAATAGTTAACCATTATGACTGGATCTAAAAAGATTCTATATCAAAAGGTGGGCTATTTATCTAACCAATTGCAAACTTAGGGCATAATATAAAATGATCCTTTGCATGCACATTCTTAAGTGCTAATCTATTAAAAAATGCGAAATTCTGATATGTGATGTTCATCATAAATGCTCTGGCCATATGATACGAAGAGTATAAAGACTATCTACAAACTAATTTGTAATTTTTATAAAAGATAAATGGACTTGAAAGGTGATCTTGACTTTTATACCATGCAGAGAATTGTCTGGATATCCAAGCACAAACCTAAAACAAATATATTAATCATTATTGTTCTAGAACTAGCTCAGAATCAAAATATTATAGGAGCTGTCAACAAGAGAAAAAATATATATAAGATTACTCTACTTTAATTTCTATAGTCCTACTGGAGTTCTTTAAAGTCCCTTAAAACTCTATGTTATAATGAAATCAGATCACTTCGTGAAACAAACAACTGAATATATAAAGACATTAACACTATTTTTTTTGAACAGTTAATGAAATCAACTAATAAATTATTAAATTAAGAAAAAATATGATAGTGCCAAGTCTAATACATTTTTATCAAAAAAAATATAAATTTATGTAGCAAAATCAGTTGATTCTTATTAATCAAATTACTCATTACTTTTATTAAGTTATTTTTTTCAATAACTATAATTGTAAAACAACATTTCATAATGAGATAAGAATTTTAAATTAGTAAAACCATATTTCTCTTATGGAAATGGAAAGATCCTTTGCAATTATATTTTGGAGAGAAAATAAGATGAATAAACATATTTGAACAACAAAAAAATTTAATAAAATTCATTTTTATTATTAATTATTACTAATATTACAAATTGTAAATATATGCAAGCTACAATACCTTATATTACCTTTATTCTTTTGAGTTCTTTTTTAATTTATAATTTTAAGTTGATTTCATTATCAGTTTTTCATCTGGTTTGTCCAAATGTTCAAACTAAATTGTTCTTCCAATAACTTTTTCTTTCTATAGCTTCAAATTTTTATTGTGATGATGCAGAGTTGGTAAGCACAGTAAAATTTATCCATTTTACAATTTAATTTGTAGTCAGGCTAACACAGATTGAGACCATCATGCTTTTGAATGTAATACAAAATATTCTTTTATATTTTTAGTGAATCAACTACATGGTGAAATTTGGTAATGCTCAACATCTAGCAAAGCTTAGTACATACATGCTTCAAACCCATTTCAAAAAACATTTCAAACTAATAGTGAAATCAGTCTTACTCAGGAGTAAAGACTTAAAGTTTCATTAATTTTTTTACAGCTGAGCTGCTACTTTTTTCTTTTGAAAATTGAATCAAGAATGACTTGCTGATTAGACTAGATACTGAAGTCTATTGCTTTTACCTTGGCTTTTTTTATATTTTGTGGAAGAATCTTGTATTCCTCCAATCACATTTTATCTCAGACATGACAGCATTAAACCCTGAACAATAGAATATTTTTATAATAAAAAAGTGATTTCTCTCCTTTTTTTCTTTTAATTAAAAAATATTTAATCATTGAAATTTTTCTAGTTATTTTTCCTATTTTAACTACCAAAAAACTATAATTCTTTAATTATTCTTTCATTTGAACAATATTTTCTTTTTGTTTAGAGAGATAAGGGAAAAATAAAAAACAGCTTTAATTATCAAAACATTATTTCTTAACAAAAATGTTAAAACATTTCTTTTATTTAAAAACCTGATAAACAGTACTTAAAATTTTACTTATTTATCTCTCAATATTTGTTTTTTTTAAAAAAAAAACTGATCAATAAGTTACTGAAGAGAAAAAAATATTATTTATTTTACTATTAGTTTATATTTTTTTCTTTTCTGTGCAACTATTCTTGGCAAACTATAAATGTTGACATTATTAGAAATATTTGGAATTTTCATATTATCACTTACGAAATGTGAAATTATTAAATAAATTAATACTTGCTATTATAAAAATATGGAAGAAATAATTCTTCTCATTTCCCAACTCTAAACTTATTGGTTTTATTTAGCTTGTACCATCTGATATAACTAGGATTGACCACTGTTTACAATATTATAATATATTTAATATAATAGTAATATGTGTTTGCACTATTTTGTATCTTCTGTTAAAAACACTGTAATTTTCATATTTTATATACTTTTATTCTAAAATTTCCAATTAAAATTATTTAATCAAAATATAAGGATGAGTCACAGATTATTTCACTTTGGTTATTTTAAAACTTCTACTAACTGCACTGTTTTATCAATGCTTTTTATACAAGACCCCGTGTCTTTCCAGTCACTGTTGTGCAGTTTTGAATGTTTTATGTCAGTTTAAATGTGATTGCAATGCAAAAAATAATGGCTACCTCATTTATGATTTGCATTAAAAAGCAGCATACACTGATTTATTTTTTATAGCCTGAGAGTAACTAGTGCTGATGTTTATCAAAGATTGCAGGGGATAGAGAAAAACTTTTGTCATTAACAAGAAAGTATGAATAAATAGAGAAGTTCAAGAAAAGTTGGATGTATATCAATTATCAGCTGAAAAACTGATGCTTAGTTTTCTGAAGTGCTAGTAACCATCATCAGAATAAAAGTTTAATAATTAACAGTGCTCATTACTGTGAGATTCTCCGTGAAGAACAGAAGCCTAAATTTTGGACAGAATGCAAAGGACTGCTATCTAAAGGCAATGTGTTGACAATGCACATCCACACATCACTGCCTATATTCTGATCTTGCCCCTTTCTATGAAAATCAGTGAGGTAATAAGCCTATAAGCATGAAGATTCACATCTAACCAAGAGATAAAAACAATGGTGCACTCATGGATCACAGCTCAGCCTAAAACAATTTAATGAAAGAATGTGAAATCTTGTTGACAGATGGACAAAATGTATTAATTAAAAGTCAGAGAGATTATGTCAAAAATGGTATATTTTATCTTTTCAGAAAGTTGATTAAAATAAATTTTAATGGTCAGAGTGCAAGTCATTTTTGACTCACTCTCATATACTGATTCGGCAGAATTTGAAAATATTAGCAAAAAAAAATTTAATATAGTAATAAATTTTGTTTTAATTTATATATAAGATTGTAAAGAAAAAAATATAATACCAAATCTAAAAAAATTAATAGTATTAATATAATAATAATAAGAAGAAGAAATAATTGCATATTTATAATATATAAGAAACAAATGTATGTGGTAGTATTTGTAGAAATGCTGATAAGAGTCCAATTTTGATATTTCATTATTTTGATTTGTTTACTTAGATGTAGAATGTATGTTTAATTTTCCTAAAGTCATATAAGAAATGAAAATGTAGAAATGTAATAAAAATGCTATAAAATGTATACACATTTCAGTGTTTTTAATAACAGATTTAAGAAAAGTGTAAACGTAAAATTGATAATACTACATTAAAAATACCACTGAAGTAGAAACAAATTAATAGTTTAGCTAGTGAGATAAGAATTGTATATATATTGTAACCATGTGCTATGGCACATGATTTTATCAAATATTTTAATATTGCATTACATGGTAATTAGCTATCTTAAAAAAAGATAAAATAAAACTAATAAGTAAAGAAATAAGCCCACATTATTTAATCTGCAAATAAAATTGTATCACTTAATAAGCAATATTTCCTATATTTAAATGTAAATAATTATTTAATGAAGGATATTGATAAATTATATAACTGCTATAACCATATTTAGATAATATTTAATAAATGTAAGTTTATAATGTTAAAATAATATTAAACTTTATTAAGGTTTAAAAAGAAAGTTAGCTGGGTGAATATTTTTAATTGTCAGTATTTAAAAGTTATTGGTTTACTAAATTGCTGATAAGTTAGGCAAATTACTTCATTTAAGTACATTTAAGATTTATATCTCAATTAATTATTAAAGTAATTGAATAGTATTTAGTTATTCGAAGTTTAGACTTATTATTAAGATAAGCTTGCCTTAAATAAAGTTAATTTCCAGCTCATATATGTGTGTGCATGCATGTGTGTACTTGTTAATTTTATTTATTAATATATTTAATTTATTCATTAAACTTTTAAAAGTAAAATGTGTAATAAACTTGGAAAATAAAGGGTTAAGTTTACCTTTTAAACTTCTGATATAAAGGAAATCAAGGTGAAATAAAAATATTTAGTTTTAAAATTAATAAATCATTAAATTATTATATTTTTTTGTTTATTAGATACTCTATTAATAGTTAATTAGTTAATCTTTTGTTCACCTTGAAATATAATGCAGCCACATGACATCTATTTTTAACAGAATCTAGGATAAAGTTGCATAATTTCTTAGGAGATTATGTAGGAAATTAAGGCTGTTCTTTCAAGCTGTCACTGATTTAGGGGTGGGCAACCTTTGCTTAACAAGTGTCAAGGCTCATATAAAAGAAAAGAAATTAAAAAATTATGTGTTCTGATCGATTTTTTTCAGCACTGGTTTCTTCCTCATACTCTGACATTGTTCTTGATTGAACTCAAATAAAATATTTTTTCTAGTCATTTTATTTATTTTAAAACAAGTGTTAAATTATATTTCTTTTAAAGTCTTTAACCCAGGATGCGAGGCTAAAGAAAGTAAAGCTATCCAGTTTTCATGCTTTATTTTAACTAAAACTTTCTAAATCAAATTAACATTATATGCCAAAATAATATTCATTGCTTCCTAATTAATTTTCAATAAATAAAAGTATCACTCAATACTAAACTTAGACAGGTGAAAATGTTTCCATTAACTAAGAAAATCATATTGAAGATTGTAAGAAATTTTTTTATTTTTAATTCATAGTGAAAATTTTGTCACCATAATTGAAAAAATGTAACAAAGAATAACTGCTCTTGTCAGGCAAATACTGCGTTGTAAACTTGAAATTTATAAATTTAACAAAAACATAGACATCGTATTTTTGCATTCCATTACTATCAGTTTTTATCACATAAAAAAAAGAAAAAATAAGTTATATTTTTTAAGTAGAAAAAGATTCATGTATATGTTCACAGTGAATTTGAGTCACTATATACATATGCAAATGTGCTCTCTATTTTTCTCATAATTTATTGCTCAACTATATTATTTGATAATTGCAGAATTAACATTTTTTGTTAAATATATTTTTTGATATTTTAATGTGCACATGAAATTTTAAATTAGATTGTCATTTGAAAAGAAATCAAATTGTACATCACGTGAATTAATTTAATAAGCTTTTCCAAATATCCGTACCCCCAGACTGGTTTCTAGCTTTTGGCTTTTTTCAGTGAGGTGCTAGTATATTCAGATATTAGATCTTCATCTGAATATCATAGCACCTCACTGAAGAAATCCAAAAGCTAGAAACCAGACAAGGAATAGGGATATTCAGATAAGTTTGTCAAGAGCTATTAAAGCTCATTATATAACATTTGTCAGATACATATATCTAAAACTAACAGAAAAATAAAGTAAATTATTGACTATTAATACACATAAAAATATTGTATATGAAGATAGCAGAAATAATGGAAAGTGTTTAGAAGGATTATATATAAACAGAATATAATAAGAATATAAATATTTGCTCAAATTTTACACTAGCATTCTCTAATAATATTTTATTAACAGATACATAAGATAATTACAATGTTCAACCAAATGTCCATCATCACAAAGAGAAATATCTCTGAAACATCAGAAATAAGATACTGGGATATTCAATTAATAATAATGACATATATCCCATGGAAGACAAATGCAATCAATAAAAAATATATTTGCAGTAATTAATAAAAATAAAGTAATGGTTTGTTAAATTTCTATTATCACTTCTTTTAAAAAAGCAGTTCACAAATTCGAACCATTATATAAACTCTTAGGCAAAGATGTTGGCCATATAAACTAAAGATAATTTTTTATGGAAAAGCAATTATTAAAATCCCATAATTTATTTATTCACTCTGATTTCAAGAACCCTTAAATGCTCACTTGTGATAATTTCTATCCAGTTTAACACAATTCTCATTCAATTGATCAATCACTACATATCAAAACATCAGATTCAAAGAGAAAAAATATTTCCAAATCAATAATGAAGTGCAAGCTCTAACTTTTGGAATAAAAAATGACAGCTACTTACATTGGACCCCTTAAATCAAGATGTGTCTATGCCACACTGTCATGATATGCTCATAATCTATAACTACTAACAATATTATCCTGAAAAATATCACCACCCAAATAAGATAATAACTTCAGTAATAGATATTGTATTCATTGAAGACATTCCTGACAGTTATAGACACAAGAGTCACATGGAATGTGGATATTTTCAAAGGTGTTCCAAACTCTGGTAGCCTTATATGTCTGCATGAAACCAGAATAAAAGAAAAGATTGTCAATAGTAATTGCATAATATCAGCACCCTTGCCTATGGCATTGGATTTTTTGCCAATTTGAATAGTATTAGATTTTTTGGTTCATTATATATTTGTTTTGTAGGATATAACACATCACTTTGATCTTATAGATTTTCTATTGCTTCTCTTCACATATTTTGTTCATATTCCATTTTGTAATATGGATGACTGACAGATAAGAAAGTGATATATAAGAATTCACATTTCAAGATATAACACTTTTTAGTAATAGATTCAACTTTTTTGTATTGAAAAAAATTTTTTTTTCCAACACTAACATGCTGTTTTAGACTTTTATTCTCTTTTACAGCTTTTCTTACCAATACATAATTATATTTTTTACATCATTATTAGCTTTTTTGTACCATTTTATAAAATTCTAGATAGTTTGTGTGTTATGATTGTAAATATATATATATTGTACTTATGGATGAACAACCTATATTCAAATAAGTGTGTTTAAATTTTGTTTGACTTATTTAAAAGTTAATATATTGATAGAAATTTTTATCTTTATTATATATATATAGTTTACTATAGAAGCTTCCTTATAAATATTAGATATATCCATTATGAATAATTTTATTTTATATATATTGTAACAATTTTTTTTCATGCTAAAATTGATAAATATTAATACTTTTTTAAATAAGTACACTTTATTTATATATCTAAAGCATATACATATGTATGAGAGAATGTTTTGCATAAATATTAGTTGTAAGTTAACAAATACATATATTTTAAAATAGGATTTAAAAGATTTACATTAGTAATAATTAATTAGTTACAGTGAAATACAGTAGCAATAAAAAATGAGTATTCGTGTTTTGATTTACTTTTTTAATGTTTTAAAGATTATGCTTTATAATAGACTTTGTTTTATTTAAACGAAATAATAGTACAATAGTTATTTAAATGTAATTTATTTGAAAGAAAATAATTTTATTTTTAGAATTTTAAAATAATTGTCATGTAAATATTTTTAGAATGATTGGAGCATGTGAAGGAAATGTCTTTTTATTCCTCTTTTCATTCCTTATCATTGTAGTAAACAATTAGCTATGGAAAGTTGAAATCCAACCCTTTGTCTAAAGTCTTATAGTGTATACAACATCATTTGTTTATTACATTTTTTTTTCAGACTTTAAAATAAACTCAAAAGTTAATGTTAAAGTAATTAAAAGGAAAACTTCTCATGTAATTTGCTTACCAACATTTTTCAATTTTGAAGAGTTCTATTGAATAATTATAATGACCAGAGCAATAATGATATTTGACTATCTTAAATAACTTTTTGTCAATAGATTTATTAGAATAGCCTGATAAATGGACCATCACTCAATAAAAAACGACAATTTAAAACCAATATTGCTGAAAGTCAACATGAAGAAGAAAAGAGTTTTACTTTATTGTTTATTTATTTTTGTAACATATATATGTAGAAAATAAAAAATAGAGTCATATATCACTTCATCCCACTTCTTTTTTTAAGTTTGTAAAATATAAACAAAGAACTTTGCTAATTGCTCATCAAGCTTTGTGATAAATGCTTAGCAAGAGAAAGCATTTAAAATATTTCTATCAGAAACCACTCCCAATTCCCAGACTAATGTTTCATGCTTTGGCACTCCTCTCAGACACTAGATGTAAAAATACCAGCCCAAAAACAGCATTTATCTAAGATTTAACCATTGAATAGAAAATCTGAAATTTTCAGACACTTTAAAGCTGGGTTTGAAGACATTTAAGTGTCTGAAAAATTCAGATTTTCAGTCTACTCACTGGTTAACTCTTAGATAAATGCTGGCTTTGTGTTGGTATTTTTAGATTTAGTGTCTGAAACTATCCTAGTGCCTCTCTGAGGAGTGCCAAAACATGAAACCATTGGTTCTGCAGGGATTGGGTATGGTTTTCTGATAGAGATATTTTAAATGCTATTTCTTGGTAAGCATTTATCACAAAGCTTGTTAAGCAATAAGCAAAGCTCTTTGTTTATGTATAGAAAATATTTATATGTTTAATATGTTTTTTTTTTTTAAAAAAACTTATTTTTATCTTTTTACCAGATGTTTGAACAAGGGAACTTGAAATCAAAGATACATTTTTTTGTTGTTGTTGTGGTTGTTGGTGTTGGTAGTGGTAGTAGTAGTAGTATTGATATTATTATAGACCTATACCATGTTTAGTGCTTGATGTTTATGTGAGAATTCACAATAGTAATCATCATCAATTTGTACCCCCTATTTTATTTACAATTGATTTTTTGGAGTAGCATTTTAAAAAATAGCCACCATTTTGGAAGACTGAAGACATCATAGGTTAACTATTAACAATATGGCATCCAAAAGCAAAATAGTGAGTTTCATGCTGAAATTGTATAGTGCAGAGTTTATTTGTAATACACAACATTAGTGCTGTATATAATATTTTGATTAACAACTTAAAATACAATTAATAACTATACCATTAATAAGTGTATAGTATAGTATTTTATTTTCAACCAGTATCCTTGCATGTCAACCAGTACTTCATAAATGACATATCCAAAGTAAAAGTTTACATGTTACTGATTACAAAATCAAAAAAAAAAAGTGTTTCCTTCAGTATAATAAATAATCCAAATTATATTTAATGATCTATAATAACCAAATATATTAATTCAGAATTAAATTTGAAAATGTATACAATAATCTAAAAACTGTACACTATATTTACTTTTATGGATTAAAATTTTTACTAATAGTACATTGCTTGTAATAAAAATTATGATTATCATATTGTAATTTAGTTATCATAATAGTTATTTTGAAAAAAAAAAGATTTTATAATAATGAACTTTGTATGATCAAAAATTATTAAATCTAAATTAAAAATAGCACAATCTATTTGCCCACTTTAAAATATCTTGTAATTTGTTTCAGAATTGTGAACATTATCACAATTGTTCTGTTAATGTATTTTCAGTTTTAAAAAATGTGACCAAAATTACATACATTATGCATTTAATAATAAATTTTGTATGTTAAAAATATAATACAAATACATTGAAAAAGATTTACATCTTTAATATTTATTTAAATAACCTGTATCTCTGATTTCACTTGTACTGATCTAAAAAAATTTAAATCATTTCCAAGAAAATGGCTGCAGCATTTAATAAAATGTAACATCTTGTGACAAAAAAAAATGCCACAGTATTTGTATATTGTAAAGATAAGAATTGTCCTCCATGTAACAAAATCTAGAACATAGGCAAACTACACTAAAGCTGATTGAATCTGGATGCTGGGACACAGAATCCGGCCAACATTCAATCCTTTCACCTCTGCTCAATGATCTAATGCCCTATGGATGACATTTCTCATGTTACACAGACTTTCAATTTAACCATGGTCCAACAGTCACCCTGGGTGGAACAAGAGACTCATAAATTTACTAACTTAACACTGATTTGGTCAGATATACACACATATGACTAAGTGAATCATTAATATATCAGTGATTGATTATGAAATCTAAATGAATGATCTACATATAGATATAATGATGTACATGCAATTAAAGCTAGAGTTGGATAAAAATGAACTCACAGACAATAAAGATATGAAAACGAGTTATATTTTAAATATTAATTTAATAAATAAAATAAAAGATAGTAAACTAAAATATACAGAATTATGTAATGAGAACGTGAGAGATTACGCTCACAGGCATCACATAACTAATGAGATTAATGTTACATATTATCTCATTAGAAGTGTTCAATAAAGAGTAGCATGGTATTGAAGTTTATGCCTATATTAATGTGCCAAATTTCTAGCTCTTGTATAGTCTGCTAAATCATATGGAATTTAATAGTCAAAGTTATATAACTAACTTTATAGCACTCCTATGGTGTCTATCTATATCAAGTTAAGTCAAGCACATAATCAGGCTCAGAGATACACAGGTTAGCATGTTAACCTAGATTAGGATATACACTGCTGTTAGATAAGCATTTAATATAAAGGGAGAGAAAACTGGTTAATCATAGGTTTATCTATATTCTCCATGGCACATATTAAAATATTAACAAAGCTAGAAGGTGCGAATGGATCATTATTCATGGGCTTCAGCGTCAAAGGGTCAGTTTCCCTACAACTACTCAATTTGCTACGAATAGGAACATTAGTAGTTCAGGGAGTTGGATAGGCATTAATTATGAATAATCTAGGTCCTTGTGCCCTAGTTCTACAAGAGTGTGCTTTATCCGAACTAAATGGATAAGTGTGACCTCTTCCAGCAACTCATCAGCAAGCTGATAATTGTACATTGCATACTTAGTAAGGACACATCCTCAGCTTATACATATATAACACAAATACGTAAAATTATATTAGTGTGCCTTAAAAATAGATAGCATCTATTCGCACATCTATACAACCCAGTTCTCAAATTTAGTATTTCAAATATACTATTTAGGGACTAAATTAATTAGTATTCTAGTTTAAGATTATCACCTGCATTTCAACATATATAAATCTAAGGAGGACAAAGCATATTTGAGGGACAATTATGGATAAAACATTAGAAATATGCTTTGAGAATATTTCTGTGGCTAGTTCCCATGATGTATGAGTTACATATACAAATAGTTATAATTTATAACTAGAGTTAAGCAAACTACAATTTTAACTAGAGAACAACTGATTATTAGAATATTAATACATAAAATTAATCAGTAAAATAATAACATGATCTTGAAACAGCGAGTGAGAAAAATAATAATTCAATTATTTAATATTTATTATAGTGAAGATTTGAAATTATCTTTGCAGATCAATTAAAAATAGGCATAAAAGACCGCAGAAAATTATACGTTTAGTTTAAAATAGATTATCATAGTTTTACATTTTAAAAGAGAATTTAATATTACAAGTTATACATTCAGACAAGATTTAAACATTAGCCTTTAACAGTTTTCTTTGCAGATTTTAGAAAAGGTGTTTGGAAAGGCAGGTTTAATAAATAGCTAGCTTTAAAATAAAGAATTGAAAGTCACAGTTTATGAACAGATCTCTGAGTAAAAATTTACTGGTCAGTTGTCTTCATTGCAGTTCTGGGCACTTGGGGTGATAATAAATTGACACTTTTGACAATGATTAGATATTAATGAAGAATCTTTTACCATGAGCTGCTTTGCTGGTGTACGGCATTGTGTTTTAATGGACCAAAGTTTTTTCCATCTCCAGTAAGGAGAGAGAGGTAAGTGATTGCCGAACTACCTCACCATTTTGAAGATAAAATGAACGTGAGTTCTGTGTACAATTCACTTATTATATACAATTTCTTCTTGGCCACAAAACTTTAAGTATTTATATTTTCTTAACTCTGCCCATCTGTTTATTTTTACAAGCTCATCCATAGTTGAAAAATCCATTTATTTATTTTAGAAAAACATTTAATTGCTAAAACTAGTTGAAAAACCCATTACTTTATTTTAAAAAAACATATTTAATGACTACAACTAATTTAGATTTTGTTTTTCTACTTTTTTGCCCCTGCAGTTTAGTGTGTCAACTCTATAAAATTCTGTGAATTGTCCTTAAAGTTTTAGATTTATAAAATCAAGTTCACGCTATTTTAGGACTATTGTGTGACTAATTTAAAAGTTGTTTACAAGGAAAATTAAAAGTAGCTTTGATAATTAGTAGAAAACTAATTTTATTACTATATATGTAGAATAACAAGTTGATAAATTAGTTATATACATATGGAATTCCAGTAATATAACCATAAAATTGACTAAATAATTTAGACTAAAATATTTCTTAAACTAAAAATCTTTTAAAATCAATACATATCTATAATATATACATATATTATTAAATTACAGACTTACTGTTCGCATATATATGTGCAATCCTACATATATAGTAATTTAAGGTTGTTTAAATGAGTACTCTGAGAGGGTTTAAACCTGGCATAGAGATAGGTGTGGGGATAAGATACGTGAAATGGGCAGGTGGATAAAACTGACTGTTTCAATATAAAATGTTGTTTGTTTAGATTTGCATGGTACATATTGTAAAAAAGTCTTTAAATATTGATTACAATATGCAAATACAGAATGCATCAGATACTTTTTTAAGATGTCAGAATATTTTTTTGACATTAATTGCCATTAGGTTTTAATAATGTACAGTGTGCTAATTTGATGATAAGGAACAAATCTTTATGATCAATTAAATAAGTTATTAAATTTTTTTTTTGAAATTCAAATAATTTCATATAATAATATAATATAGTAGTACAAATTAAAAAAAATAAAACATCAGTATGGATTTTTGCAGTGCAATGAGAAACAATTGCACAGAAGAATACAAAAATTATTAACTGCTACTTCATTTTCTCATTTATTTTGCTGCACTTTGTCAGTTAAAATCACATTTCTTTCCTAGCTATTCTGTTTAAAAGTTCATAGCTATAAACATTTTCAATCTAAATCATGGCAGCAACAAATAAGACCACAAAAAATCAAGGAAATTTTTGAGCTTGGAAATCAAAATTGGATATTTTACATCAAGTGGAAAGAGAAGGAAATCATGACCATCTGTTCCTCTGTGGATTATTCCCATTTACTATTATCTCTATATTTAAAAACAAAGACAAAATAGAACAAGTGCTTAAACCATCTGCCATATTCCCTGAAAATAAAACCTATCAGAAAATAAGGCCCAGCATGTTTTTTCAGGATGATTATAAGTTCCACCCCAAATATAAGCCTCAATTAAGATCATCAGCGATATAGATAGTCAATGGATGTATTGAATTATAAAATAGTGAAAATATACATAGACAATATTATTGTATATGTTGTTGTTTTTTTGTATTTTTTCCATTGACAATTTTCAAAAATGTAATTCTATCTGTACAGAGAAACAATTTATCTATTGCAAGTCAGTATATCAGACAATTTATAATTTTATTTATATATTTTTAGGTAATTATTTTATTTATATTTAATAGTTAGATTTAGAATCCTTGATTTATTTTTAAAGTATCACCATGGTAGCTTTTAAATATTCAAGATAAAAGAAAAATTAGTTTGATTTCTTAAATACCTTTTGCCTCCTAAAAGATTTTTTAACTGTAATCATTTTTTTGTTATTCACTCCGGTCTCACATGTCTTCAATTAACACTTGATTTAATGGTAAATTTAAATGGAATAATATTCTGATCACCAGATAAATGCAAAAAAAAAAGCTATTCTGGTGAGTACAAGAAAGAAATTGTGTGTGTGTGTGGGGGGGGGGCTCCCGAGATAAGAAGTTTACTGCTTTCTGTAAAGAGAAGTACTTGAATAAATGTAGATTTTTTTTTTTCCTTCATATGTCATAGCATCTGCCGGGACGCGAACCCACACCCGTCTGCAACCAACTACTTGCTTGCATGGCGCCTGCGATACCTCTCGGCTAACAACGCAAGACTAAATGTAGATTTTTGTACGTAAAAAATAAGACATCTCCAAAAATAAGTTCTACAATGTCTTTTGGAGCAAAAATTAATATAAAATCTGGTCTTATTTTTAGGGAAATACAGTAGCTGCATCAAAAATAAATTATGGCATCCAATATGAAAAGAAAATTCAGGAAACACATCCACCATTCATTCTAAACTTTTTTTCCAGAGATCCTCAGCTATCAGTATCAGATGCATTCCAAGAAAAACCAAGATCAAAGGATTTAAAAGCCAACAGTGGACTTTAGAATGAACCATTGATCACTCAGAAAGCTGGATAATTATGATTCATGAATGGATCACCAAAAAGAATAGCTTTAAGCTAAGTTTCTTTTACATAAATTCAAATTGCATTGTCATAAAATATATACATATTTTAAGTGCATAATATAATAATTTAGAATCTAAATACATTGATAAATGTTTTTCTAGAGGATGTTAATTGCAGGTAGTTAAAAATCAGATAAATTCTCTCTTATAATATTTGAATTATGTTAGTACAATTTAAACATCATTTAAAAAGTCAGGCATATAATATATTCAATCCGTAAATAATACATGCTAAGCAAAAGGTTGGCTTATATATAGATAAGCTTGAAGAACAAGTGACTTCACTTGTTCTTTTAAATCTTGGCTTATGGATGAGTGTGCACCAATTTGTTAAAGTGCATTTGGAGATTGATTTGATCTCAAAGATATTACAATAAATACTGTGTTGTATAAAAATAAAATATTTAATAAGCATATATGTACGTTTACGATTTTTTCTCGTGTTTACAGCTTATAGTATAATTTTTAGTTGGAGTAACCAGACAAATTTTTTTCCATAGGAAATATCCTTGCTTAATGATGAGATTTTGACAACCAATTGCCCTTGCTAAGTGGGGTAAAGGTGTAACTGATTTATTTTTTCTTTCTATATCGCTTTTATTTTTTTCCTCTAAAATATCTTATTACTTATAGAATTAATTGTTTTAAATTATTGTATATTATTTTCTTCCTACTTTTTAACCTGCTAGGCCTTTACTTCCATCAATATTAGAGGGGTGGATACAAAAAACATACAGATAATGCAATTTTTTAGTTTAAAAGGCTTTGGTCTCATTTTTATAACTAAAACATGGATTTTCCAACATATAATTGATGGTTTTTTGTTGATAAATGCAGAATACTTCATTCAAACAGACCTATTGAAATTGCTAATAGAGAACTTATTGCCATTAAAAAAGAAATAACACATTTCATTTAATTCTTTAATTTCTCACATTGTGAAGCTGTTTGGTGTGAAGTTTCTGTTAATCATTGCAATATATAGGGGGTTTGAACTCAGACTTTCACATGACCCTCAACTATCCATGCTATCTCATATAGCTGATACACTTGATCACAACCATGTTGAAAGATAAATAATCACCAATATATGTATTTTGTGCTAAACCAGCACTCATCAGTTGGTCCAGATTATCTTCTCCACACATATATACAATCAAAGCTCAGCTTATATTAAGATAGCCAATCTTGCTCCACTCCATGTCACAACTCTTCAGCCATCCATTTCATTGAAAATATGGAACTCTTAAAGCCCACATCAGTGCCAATTTTCTCATCCTACCCATGTTGACCATAAGTCACTCTGACCTCATGTACAGGACATAATCCCTTTACATATATATATATATATATATATATATATATATATATATATATATATATATATATATATATATATATATATATATATATATATATATATATATATATATAAGGGATAGGCAGACCTTACAAGAAAAAGCCTGCCTGTACTGTAGAAAAAAGTTAATCATTGCAGTATATTTATATTAAGAAATGTATATATTAGACCAAATATTTCAGCTAATGAACTGGGTATTATTTTAATTTCATTCGAGGATTTGTTTATTAAATTTAATCAAAATGTCCTCATTACTGATGACTTTAATATCTCGGAACTATTTCTCAGTGATGCTATTTTTCAGTGCACTTGATGCTTCCAAGACTAATAGAATGTTGCAATTTTGTAATTTATTAGAGCTCAGACAATATAATTTCTTTTGTAATTCTCATGGACCCACTTTGGATTACATTTTACCTTACATTAATTCTATTCATTCTCCATCTATAGCATTTTATATTGATACATATCATCCAATTGAATTTTATATTAAAGTATGGTATATTAGACAAAAATTATCTCATAAAAGGAAAAGAGATTATAAAAAAAGAAATTATGCTAATTTTTGCAAACAGATTTCCAAATTTGATTGGAATCATATATATTTTTGTACTGATGTTAATGCTAATTTAAATTACTTCATATATATTCTTAATAACTTAACAGACTTGTATATTCTCATCATGATTTTCCATATTGTATTTTTTCCTTCCTTAAGGAAACAGAAAAATGTACCAATATAAACATTATAAGAAAACTAATAACATTCTACATTATATTTTTATCAATCACAGAAGATTGGCAAAGGTTTTATACAGGGAAAACTTTCTTAATCATATAAAAAATATGGGGAATAATTTATCTATAAATTCTAGAAAATTCTGATTTTTTATTAAAGATTCTAGAATTGGTAATAACAAAGGTGGAACTTCTAGCAATTATTCATTTTCTATTAAAGATTTTTCCACTTTCTTTGCTTACCTATATAAGAATGTTGATAATGAAACAAAGTCTTTTGTATTTTCAGGGGAATCTTATCACAAAATCTCAATTAAAGGTTTTAATATTGAAGACATTACAGCATTAATAAAAAAAGCTTAAATTGCATACTAGTTTGAATCAGATATCCCTTTATTTATTTATAAGGGTTTTGCTAAGTTTATTGATAACCTTTTATGCTATATTCTAAATAATCATATATATAATTGCAATTTTCTTAAAGTGCTTAAATGTGTTAAAGTTATTCCAATTTGTAAAATTAATTCAGAAGGATTATATAAATAATTTTAGATCTATTAGTTTTGCATGCTGTGCTAAAATTTTTGTAAGATGCATATACAATAAAATCATAAATAATTCCAGTAATTATTTAACTTCTGCTCAATATAGTTTTTTGCTATATAGGTCTATTGAAACTAATCTCATCATTATATTTGATCATATTGCTCATGCTATAGTGGAGATTAGATGTAATTTATTTTGATCTATCTAAGGCTTTTGATACAGTAAATCATAATATTCTTCTTTTAAAAACTTAACAGACTTTTGTTAAGTACAATAATCAAACTCCTACTTTATACAATTGTAATTTGGGGGTATCTCAAGTTAGTCTTCTGGCTCCTTTATTATTCAAAACATACATGGATTATCTTAAAGATTATCTTAAGTCCTCATATTTATTATGCTATACTGATGACTGCAAGATTTTCAAATGGATAATTACATTAAATGATGAAATTCTCTACAAAATGATATTAATAAATTTTATTGCTTGGAGTAATGAAAATAAAATGTTGATTAATATGAACAAATATTCAGTAATCTCACATTATAATAAGTTTGAATATCTAGTTCTCTCATACTATATTGAAACACAAAATTAAATGCAGTCAAAAGGATCTAGATATTTAATTTACAAATAATGGATTATTTCATGCACTTGTTGAATCCATAATTAACAGAGCTCTTAGAATTATGTGAATGATTCTTAGATATGGCAAATTGCTTAATAATCAGTTAAAAATATAAAATGCTCAGAGTTCTTGTCTTTCCTATTATTGAATGTAAATCTGTTGTCTGGAAGTGAAAGGGATATTGTTAAAATTCAATCATTGGGAGAGAAATTTTATAGAAATGTCAGTTTAAATAAAGACCAGATGTTATCTTTCTATTCAAGGAGAACTTTAAGAGACCTAAAATTTTTATATAAAATTGTAATTAAAAGAGTAATTAGTCAAAATCTAATATTAAATGTATCACTCAATGTAACAGAATATAAAACAAGGACTTAAGGTCTTTTTTATCTTGAAACCTGTTTATTCAGTTACTCTTAAATTTTCTCCATTCTTTTGGTTTTTTTTTCCATGTGTCATAGCATCGGCCGGGACGCGAACCCACAACCGTCTGCAACCAACTACTTGCTTGCATGGCAGCTGCGATACCTCTTGGCCAACAACGCAAGACTTCTTTTGGTTTTTGGACTCTTATAATAAAGATTTTTGCAATAATAATTATTTTAATAAAAATTATAAAATGGTTATTGTTAAAAAGTATAATACTTAATTTATTTTAGTGATGAGATTTTTTTTTTCTATCGTATTTGTAATCTATATTATTTCTATATTTTTTATTTTTATAAGCTTATATGTATTACTTAATTAATTTACATGCAATCTAAAATTCGTCTATAGTGCATTGGAATTGTACATTAAATAAATAAATTCAAATTATATTAAAAGTGTTACTATTTATTTAAACTTATCTAAGGCATTTGACTCTATATCTCATAAAATTTTACTTAAGCATTTATATTCATATGGTTTTCATGGTGGATTTATTTCATGGTTTGCGAGTTACTTAAAGGATATGAAACAAGCACCAAATATTGCTGGTGTTGTAAACTCTTTTATAATAGTTAACCATGCCTGTACCATAGGGTTCAGTTTTGGGTCCCATTTTATTTATAATTTATATAAATGATTTATTTTCTTTACCTTTAGAATCTAAGATTTATGTTTTTGCAGATGATATTGCTTTATCTTATGCTGTGGTTTAATATAATTTTGTTGAAAAAATAATTAATGATGATTTAATCCTAATTAGTAAATGGTTAGCATTTAATAATTTATCAATTAATCTGAGTAAAACAAAAGCTATTAATTTTTCTTATAAGTCAAATATTCCATCGCTTAACATTTCTATTTGTAATAAGTATTTTTGGCACTGTAATAACACTTGTACTTGTGTTAACATTTCATTTGTTGATAATATTTGCTATCTAGGTGTTTTTATTGACTTCAGACTATCCTGGTCAAACCATATTGATTTTCTTTGTTCTCCTTTACGTAAATTAAATTATATGTTTTTTTACTTATCTACATTTTTTCCTGGTCAGTTTTGATTACTTTATATATTTCTTCTTATCAAAGCTTATTACGTTATATCAGTTTGGGGGGGAACTGTTCTACTTTTGCAATGACTATTTTGTCTGTCTTACAGAATTATACAATGCATATCATTTTTGGTACATCACCTACCACATCTGTTAAAGATATTTATGAGACGTTTAATACACTAGATGTTTTCCATTTGTATAAATATAGAGTGATTCTTGATATTTATTGTAGGAAACTTCATTTGGATACATCTTCTGTTGTAAACACTCATTTATCTATAAAATATGAGCTAGCTTTACCTAACTTTCTTAAAACATCCAGTAGGAAGCAATTTAGTTATAATGGTCCTAAATTATTTAATATGTTTATACGAGATTGTTCTGTGAATTTAATGAACACTAGTTATTTGATTTTTAAAAAGCATTTATGGCATTGGTTATATTATGCTAAGCATTAGTTTTTTTTTGTTTATACTGTATGTTATGTTGTAATTATTTACTACTGTGATTAAATTGCCAAATGTAATATCTGTATGATTTTAATATTTTATGTTATATTTATACTTTTTTGTATTTCAGTGTTTTTAGTTGTTACATTTAAATTCCTCACTCAAGATTTTTCTTGTATGGAATTTATCTCACTGTATTATATATTTATTGTTTGTTTTATAATAAATAAATAAATAAAATTATCATCATCATCATCATCCTCATCATCATCATCATCATTATTATTATTATTATTATTATTATTATTATTATTATTATTATTATTATTATTATTATTATTATTATTATTATTATTATTATTATTATTATTATACACACAATTTATGTTTTCCATAAAAATATCCATATTTGGTGAATGATATTTATTAAATTTGATTGTCGTAAATTTTATATTTAGACAGTAATATTTATTAATTTTAAAAATATTATAATATGTTTTAATAGTTTATAGGATTTTAATTTATAAATAGTATGCAGTCTTTACACCTGTGGCATTTTATTTAGAAATATCGCATCGTTGGGACTAGTTTCGTTATCGTATTTACAGAATACTATATAATTATATATTTAGAATTTAAGCCACTAATAAATAATGGACTACAGCAAAGGATTGCTACCATTATCTGAAGTTTATTGATAATCTAATATACTTGTTTATTTATACATATATTTAGTTTTGAATTATGTGCTTAGATATTACTTAATTAAATAAAGACTAGATGTCTAATTACTCTAATAATCGAGTTATATGTATAAGCAGTGATGATACCCCAAATTTCCAAGAACCGGTTCTCTAATGGTAGATTGTATTTAAGAACCTATTCTGTTTATTTTTCTTCTTTTTAAACATGGAAGCAAATCACTTCTTGGTTTCATACCTAAACGTTTTTGATGACTTCTCAGAAATTTTGTATGACCCCCCCCCATACACAAAAAAATGCAGCAGTGCACATGCATACTATGATGTACTTTGCAATCTCACTCATGAGATCAAAGAAGAATTAAACCATTTTTATAATTGGAAAAAAACATTTATTTGGCAAGATGATTTCCATATTGACATTCTATTTGCATCATATGTCTCTTCAGGTTGATGATGCTTTTTGACTCTAGGACCATCAATTGTGTTGTGATTTCTTAGCCTAACTTGAACTGAGTCACTGCAATCCTAATGATCTAATGGATCCAATTTATTACTAAAAGATTTGCCACATTTTTCACTTCAAGGTGATTTCTTTTATCTGAATAAATTGTGTTCATCACAGAAAACCTTCATTCAGCCTCTGCAAAACTCACAACAATAATATTAATTATATTTTAGCTCTTTGGATAGTTTCAGGTACAACATGTTTCTGGTGATTTCTCATAACATTTTCAATATAATCACAGTAACTGAAATTTCATGATGAAATAATTTCTCTTCAAATTCTTTCCAGGGAACTACAGCTTCATCCAGATTCAAAGCATCTGGGTTCACAATTACAACTAATTGATGGATTTTATGATTTCTATCCTGAATATTATTACTTATGGTATTACAATCCATTAATCTTAATGTCATATTTGTTGTTACTACATTCAGTACTTTTTGATGGGGAAGACTCACACATTTGTGGTCTTCAACAAAATTAATATGCAGGAATTGCTTAGAAGAGATAGTTTCATTTATTATTTTTTTGTAAGTACTACTCTTCTCTCTGATATTCAAATGCTTTAATTGTTCTCTTACTCAATTGTCCAGTACGCAATATTTTTACACTTCTTCCTTGAAGAGCATCTGCTAACAAGCCAGGTTTCTCATAAAATATTTGTTGGCGAGATGTTTAGCCATTCCAGAAAATTTCTTATTAGTAGAAAAAAAAATCAGGCTCACCATGTTGCAACTGCTGATCTATGACTGCATGCTGTCCATCTTGGGTCAAAAACTCTACCAATTTTTAGAATTTCAATTCACAAATTGGTTGAAATTTTATTCAGTGCTATTTGGTTTTTATTAGACTGATGGAAGATTTTGTATATTTCATCAATAAATGCTTTAAAGTGATTCATTTGTTTTATGACTTTGATAGAATCTTCCAGCACAAGCTGAAGATGATGACTCAAACAATTGCCAAATAATAAACTTAGAATAGTGTTTTTTTATTTTAACATTCACTCCTGACCACCTTTCCAGGATCATACTTGCTCCATCTGAACAAAATCTAATCAAATTATTCTTCAAATATGGATTATCAAATCCTATTGGATGCAGACTTTGTAGTAGAGCAGTGTAAATGGTTTCAGCATCTCTATTTTGTAATTCCACTAAATCTACAAAAATTGTTGGTGAAAAATCTATATCTTCAACCTTAATAAAAATGATAATGACTAGTTTGCATGATATTGTTAATGCCTCATTAATTATAACACGTCTTTAAATTCTGATCTATTACTTTTTTAAACACTTCATTTTTAATGTATTTTGCAACGTACTCAACAATTTTGACAGCTGCAAATCGAGAATGGAGTCCCACTTCTATATCTAACCCTTTTTTTTTTATAATTCTATCAAATATTCAATATCTGAAAACGGTAGGTTTAGTTTTTCTAAATGTAAACTGTATTAAAAATTTTACAAGTGGAGCTCATAAACTTTTCATGAGGTTTGTTTATGGATCTGGAAATTGGATTTTTTGCATTTTCTTTCAATTGCATCACACATATCTGGTATGCTTTTGATGAAAAGTATTCCTTTATTTTTTTTTTGAAGAGAGGCTTGTTGAACCATTTTATTTTTTCCACTTGGAACAATATTACATCTCCATTCTTTTGACACATGAGCTGCCTTCACTTTTATTGACTCGATTTTGGATAGATATCACACCCAAGCTTTTATCCAATAATAAATAAACCGCAATATTTCTCTTTGAATTCATTGGCTTGTTTCATATTCCAGCAGTCAGGAAGATCACTATCTACATTTATTTTATGTGCATCTTTTGTACTTTTGGAATTGGACAGCTTATTTGTGTTGTCAACATTATTTTCTGTTGTATCAGAAGAAACAGAAAACAAAACTTGATTCAAAATATTTACTATCGTTTTCGATTCTGTATCAGTTTTTGGATCTTTTATGAAGAAATCCAATATTGTTTGGCAGTTTCGTTTAATTTCTTGTGAAGGGTTTATTTTTATTATATTCTCGTGGTACATTGGCCTTAGAAAAAAAAAAACCATCTAATTAATTGATTTTTAATACAAATGAGGGTAACAAATCATAAAACTTAAATAAAATAGTAAAATTAGAAAAAGGAAAAAATATTTGAAAACGAGTCATGCCATTTGATGAGCCATCTTCTTGCCAAGTTATTCAAGAAAAAATGTTGAACTCATTGTTAAAAAAAGACACACTGTTATACCAGATATAGCAAAGTAAATGAAAATAACATACTATAAACTTACTACAGCTGGTCATTCATTAAATTTACTAATCAAATAAAAACAAATCCTGCATGATAAATATGTAAGTGAAGAAATAAAATATTTAAATAAAAAATAAAAGTTAAATAAATATTTAAAACAACATGTAACAAAATCATTGGAACAATGGTTTTATGTTACTGTTTATTTTCGCAATGATATGTCCTTTTGAATGAAGTTATTTTATCTTTAAAGTAAAATAATTTCAGCAAGAGTAAATTTCGCTAAATACATAAATACATTTGCGCCGAATTTATTTCTAATTTTTAATTTTAATAACACCTCTGTTAAATGTAAGTAAACTAATAGTTAATTAATTTCTTACTTACCTTGTGTAAAAATTAAATATGGATTCATTTATCACTAATAAAATAACACTTTATTTGCATACTTTTAAAGAAACTAATTTGAATGCGATAAATAATGGATTTATTTACTTAAAACAAAACTGTTGTGAATTATTTCTTGCAGAATAATTCTTAATCACTCAAATTTCATTACACACATCACACGTTCCAAATGCCATATCGTATAGTCGAATTATTCTGGCGAAATCATTTTGAACCTAATCTGTTCAAATAGAATTAGTTACATTAGATATAACAACAACAAAAAAAATACAAATAATGTTCTAGATTATTGTTGGAAACAATTAAGTAATTTCTTAATTCAACTTTTTTTTTAGGATAATAATAATAAAATTTATTTTCGGATAATTTAACTACCGATTCGCTATTTTTTTTTTAATTTTAAGAACCGTTTCGCGTGAACCTGTTGGATATCATCACTGTGTATAAGCCATTGTATGACTATAATAAAAACAGAAATAATCTTATTATTAGCAAAGCAATCCATCATCATATTGTTGTTGCATACAATTACATACACACCAAATATATACTTTATTCATGACAACTTATTTTCTTAGGAAAATGGAAACTGGAGAAATTTTATTTAATCAAATCAATTTATTAATTATAAATAAATAATAATATATATATAATTGTCTATAAAATTAATTTAAAATTTTAATCAGGTTGCTTGAAAGTCTGAGTTCAAATCCCCTATATTTACAATTAAGTTCCAGGTATAAGAATGCCTGTATTTCAAATCTTAAACTTGACTTTGTATTTTTTCTTATTTAATTAAGATTATATTTATTAACTAAATACATATTTAGTTATGCGTAAGGCATATTTTGAACTAAGATATATTCTATTTAGATATATAAAGATCAAATGGCGCTATAAAGAAGTAGAGTATTTATTTAGCCATGGGTCACAAATGGAATTAATATAAACATACGCACACACTAAAGAATATTTACATAGGATATATTAAGATTTACTCTATGTTATTATTATTTGGTTAAATTTGAATCCAGTTATCACAAATATAAACAAATATTTATTTACTTAGAAATTTCACAAGCGTCATTCATTCATTCACGTAGTAAAAAAGTAATTTAAAGTGATCAGTTAACAACTTCATGCTGTCATTTTCAAACACTTAAGATTTGCCCATACATATACGTTTGGGTCGAAAAGATACCGGGCCGCCGCAACTTTTTCTTTTTTATATACAACAATGTTTTTTTTTTCTAATATTGATGAAACGAATAATTTTTATTTCATTTAGAACATGATTTCTTTATTATTAAACAAATTTTGATATATTCATTTTCGTTACTTTTTGTGGGTTTCTTGTTGGAACCTGACATTTTTCCAACAAATTTTGCTAATTGTATTTTTTCTTTTTATCATTTGAAAACTTGGGACTGTTTCACAACATCAAAAAATTTGTTTGAATCCCACCGCCGAAAAATAGAATACAATTATTTGCGACTTGTTTAGAACTTAATTCTACCTTTATTTTTTTTTTTGGCTTGACTAAATGGTTTTTCTTCTTATTATTAATTTTACTTTTTTTTGAACACAACTTGTATTCACTTTGATTTAGATTATGTTTGAATTAGCCTTTTTTTTTGGCTACGACAAGAAACAGCTTTTTGAGCGGGGGGGGGGGGATTCGTACTGTTATTATTAACAAAAAGGCCAACAAAAATAGTCAATTATTTTAACAGCGCTGAAAAAAGAGAATCAACTTTGGGACTTGTTTCAAATTTTGATTTCTTTTTGTTTGACATAATTGTTTTTCTTAATATTAAATTAAAATTTACTTTTGTGTTTTTGCCGATTAAAAAAATTGTTTTCAAACACCCACCCCCACACACTCGGAAAAAGAATTGTAACCAAAAAGTCAAGAATTTAATTTTTTATCTTTTTTTTAAACAACCTTTTTCTCACTTTGATTTCTATTTCGTTCGAATTACCTTTTTTTTTTTTTTAGCCTTCTACAATCAACTGCTTTTGTGGGTGGGGGTGTGGGGTATTTCGTAATTTGTTATTCTTAACAAAAAGTCAACCAAAGTATCGTCATTTATTTTAACCCCGCTGCAAAAAATTCAATCCAAATACTTGTCAATTTCTACTAAAATAAAAAACAACAAAAAAGGACACAAACTTTGGACTTTTTAAAATTATTTATTCGATTTTATTGCTGTAATAAAAGGTGGACATTACGTGTGCCTGACAAAAAAACAAAAAAACACAATCACACACTTTCTGTACTCGGCAATTTATCTGAAGAAAAGTTTCAAAATTGCACGTTCGTATCAGACCTTTTAGTGGTCTCGAATATTTGCCCCAAACGTGACTTAACGCGTGAGCTTTGTCGAAGCCTGTTAGAACTTACACTTTGCCAATTTTTTACATTTTAACCTATTCTTCGGGAAGGGTGGGGACCATATGACAATTATTAATAATTAGCAACATTTTTAAAATCGAAATGACATTCCTCTATTACGGAGATTTGAAAAAGTCATACCGCCTTGAAATTTAAACACCCTCAAGCGATACGGTAATCAACTTATAAATAGAACGAATACGCGCAAATAGACGTATACACTACATTTCCTGGAACAAAAACTTTTCAGGTTTGATGTATGTATTCTACTATTTGTACTTATTCCTTATAGTCTAATAGGAAATTGGCAATTAAATTTTTTGTAGAGATTTATGCCTTTCTAGACAACAAATATATATATAATGATCAATAAATAAATACTATAAAATTTAATAAATTATGACTATACAAAAATTAAGAATAACATTTCAAAAAGCTTATGAACATTATATGTAAAATATAGATATTAAAATACATTAAATACAACAATAATTCTTATATGTAAGAATGAAAAAAACTTTAGATTCATTATATAAATTTATGACAAAGATTCTGGTTAAAATATGCCGCAATCAAAAACATCAATGTTATACTCCTCATAATTAATTGTTTTTAATTAAATAAGTTTAATTTTTGGGGACTAAAATTTGATGAAAAATTAACCTTTACACTAAAAATTACATCATAGTTTATCTCTACGAAGAAATTATATACAAAACTTATTTTTTATTATTATAATGAAATTATTTAAAATAAAGATTTTCTAGTACAATTCTCCAATACCAACATTTATTAAACAAGATACAGTTCAAGAATGTAAAAAATCCTCACCCATGTGATTTGGCACTAACCATAGTTATATACCTTTTAAATGGTTTACCAATTCTAGCATTAAAGTCACCCATAACAATTGTAAAATGTTGTTTATTCTGATCAAAAGCCTTTTGTACATCCATATAAAAATCTTCTATAACTTCATCACTATGAGAACTTGTTGGGGCATAAACCTGAATTATCTGCATTTGGTATCTGCTATTAAGTTGTAAAACTAATCTTGCCACTCTGTCTGATACACCATCAATCTCCACAATGTTATTCTTCCATTTTTTATTTATAATGAATCCTACTCCACTTGTATTTCCAATATTTGTGCCTTTATAGTAGAGTATATGTCCACTTTTTAAATCAATTGTTTCTTCACCTTTTCTTCTAACTTCACAAAGTCCAATAATGTCCCATTTAATATAAGACAGTTCTTCTTCTAACTCTTGCAATCTTCCTTCACTTGAAAGTGATCTGCAGTTGTAAGTACCTAAATAAAAAGTCGTCATCGAGTCCGCAATCAGGGCTATTTATATGTTAATGTAAGCTATTTATATGTTAATGTAAGCAAAAAAAGTAATGTGTTTTGATGACAGATTATTTCAAATGAAATAATTTATACATATCTTAAACTCTCCATGTGATGTTTAATGATGAAGTAATTTATCAGAAATTAAATCTCCAGTAATAGTTATGCCTATCAATTTGTGAAATATATTAGTTATTATATAAAAAAAATTCCATTTTACCATCCTCATAACAAATGGGAAGAAAGATTTTATATATATCACTTTACTTAATTGAGAATTAATCCAGGAAGTTTTAACTCTTACATTACATTAATATTGCTCAGACAGATTAATGATTAAATGAATGAGAATTACTAAAATTCAATATAATGAATGAATGTAGTATGTGCAAAGTGCTCAGACAGATTTATGATTAAATGAATGAGAATTACAATTCAGTATAATGAATATATATATAGACGTGTAAAGTATGAAATAGTGAATAAAATAATAGAAAGTATACCATTATAGGTTGCATATTACAACAAATGATGGAATCATGTTTATAAAGAGAATTAGCAAATAAATTAGTGAAGATTATAATGAGGACTGCAATCCAACAAATGTCAGTCATTCTTCAGATAGGAGAATTAACAAATTAAGTAATGGAAAGATTAATATTGGATATAATCAAAAAACTCCATACCTACTGTAAATACTAGGCAGAGATTATAATTGTATTAAAAAATAAATATTTAATGATCAGTTTAACTAAAATTTTAATATAAAATTTGGTTGCATTCAATCATTTGTTACACACATGTAATAATATTATACTGACAATTTTTGCATGTTCTTGGCAGAAATTTATAAAGAAAATGCAAACAGAAGTATATCCATTGCACAATAATATCTATTATTTTCAGCCATTATTGATCCACTGAAAATGGTAAAGTGATGGTCTCTCCATGTTTATTCCAGTTTTTCTGCTCTCTAGTTTTTTTTCTCTACATCACTCTAGAAAACTTTTTTATATTATCTATTGCAACCATTTGATATGCCACATGATATTAAGTATTTTAACAGTGCATTAGATGATAGTTAGCCATCTAAAAAAAAAAGATCAAATAAAACTAATAACTAGAGACATAAAACTATAGTATTTAATGTGTAAATAAAATGATATCACTTAATATTCAATATTTCATATATTTAAATTTAAATAATAACTTAATAAAAGGTATTAATAAATGATATAAATATTATACATATATTTAGTTAGTACTTAATAAAATGTGTGTTCTGATAGACGTATAAAAAAACATTATAATGCTAAGACTAAAATAAACTTCTTGAGATTTCACTTGCAAAATTTGCTCAAGCTATCAGTCAATTCTGATAAACATATGACACAGAAACATTATAATACTACACTAAGATAATTAAATATAAATTTAGTCTATATTTCGTATTTTATTTTCAATACCTTCAAGCTATCAATCACTTCTGATATGCTCATGAAAAATAAAACTCTGCTAAACATTGGCATTAAAATTATAAGGTAAAACTAAAGTCCTTAACTTCTAATTATATAAATAACAATTCTGACTTCATTTTTTATTCTTCTATATTTAAAAAAACCAGTGTTGAGAAAGCAATTACGAGAACAAGTTTAGCATATTGAGAGGCCTTAGTTGTTATCCTATATGGGAAACTACAATTAATATATTGCTTTAAAACTAGATTTAGCACAAGAGTTTTACTTAGAAATATATGTATGTTGTAGAAGTTCTAGGAAGGCATACCTCTGCCTACTATGACTGGGATAAGAATTAGAAAGAGTGGCATAAAAATGGTTTATGTCCCAAAATTTCATTAAAGTGCTAGAAATAGTTATAATATCAGCGATAATAATGATTATAAATGAAATGAGCAAATTGTTGCTTGATAAAATAAAACTTCAAAGTCTGAACAAAAAATAGTGTTTGTATCTAAAAAGCAGATAAAATTTAAGATTGATCTCAATGCTCACAGTGAAATTTGGAGAATAGATTTGTTTCAATTAAAAAGAAAGATGATTGCAAGTTTTTTTTCTTTTTGGTCAAATAAAGTAAATTATATTAGAGTTGGATTGGATGTGGATCTAATTTGCTATCTTGTATTTTCAGAATTTCTAGATTTATTAATGGAAAGGATAATGACATTAAAAAATTAAGCAAAGACATTGGTCTGGTCTAGGGACACTTATAGTAAGGTTGAGTAATCAGTGAGTGCACTGCACATTTAAATTTTTATTGTTAAACCAGTTTCTGACTTATTTTCATTAATGAAGCCTGGGATTCCGAGTTGGAAGGAATGCAACCATGCATCTAGCAACCACTCTTAAAGACAAAAATAAATGCCTCTTACTTTAACCTACAATAGATAATACTATAGTAGTGAATTATTTTTGTCTTATCATACTGCCATTATGTTTGATAAATAGCAAAAAAAAAAACAATTTTTATAGATATAAATAATTTCTTCAACATATGATTTCTTTTGAGATAAAATGCTTTATGTCTATGCACATGGAAAATGAAATGATTCAATAAATAAAAAAGTATTATGTTTCACTTATATATATATATATTGTGATGAGCGCACATACTGTGGTCACACATGTACCTACAAAACATCCACAAAGTAGAAATGTTAGGGTTGGAAAGAAAGAAATAAATAAGAAAGAAAAACGAGCTTGGAAATTAACAAAACCAAGAAATGTTGAAAATTAGCACAACAAAGAGAAAGAGAGGGAACTAGAGTTAACAAGATCATTATCTTTTGCTAGTCAAAGTCCGAATTTTGATAAAAGTAAATATTAAATTATAATACTACCAGCATACGGTAGGAAAGTTAAAGCAGTAAAGAAACATAAATAAAACATGTAGTAAAATATGATTTAGGAAAAGTAAAGTTTAAAAAAAAAAAAAAAAAAGGGAAAAAGAAAAACTTCGATAGCGCAGAAAGAAAACCTAGAAAATTAATATGTTCGAAAAGATAAGAATCTGGGCTTCAAAGTACACATTTGATGATAAACGAAATGCGGGGTTAGGGAGTAGAGGTAAAGCAAGAATTAGATAAAAAATAAATGATTATTAAATTTTAAATAAGAAATAAAGAAAAACATGCGTTAAAAGTTGTGTAAGTAATCAAAGAAAAATAAGGAAATAAATAAAATGTACGTAGTGCTATAAAATCATATAAAATAAAGTTACATATGGCCGAAGGCATAGTGTGGGAGGTGTCAACAACAAGTGGAAACAAAGAATCTAAAGGACAAAGGCCATTGGAATGTTTTAATTAATTAAAAAAAAAAAAAAAGAAAATTTAGAGGGAGAGCTAAAGAGATAAAAGGAGAGATTAGAGCTTGAGACTTCGAGTTGACAAGGTGAAAAAAATCGCGGCTCCAAGAATCAGCCGAGATAGCTAACCAACATGACTTTTACCGTCGATATCTCACATAGTATGACCGGCTAAGGCCATCATGATCGCGGTCAGTCCGGACTTCTGTACCAATGGTTCTGCAATAATGTAACAGCTACGGTAGTAACGCCTGCCTATGGACTCCTGTAGTGGCCCGACCTGTGATGCCTCGTCCTCCATGCCTTACTAACCAAGAAGCTACACCCCGCCAAATATAATCTATGACCGTCCCTCCTAAAGAAGTGGATAATCCACGTGACGGTCGACAACATGTCGGAATGAACTCAAAGACTAAACCCTAGGTAACTTAAATATTATTTTATATATCGTCAAATGTGCACATAAATTCCATAGACAATGGCCAAATGCCTTTCATGAGTGGTAATGACATTCTTTTGATAGACAGCTAGGCTAACGAGTTATAAATGTGACAGCTCACATTTATAATGATTTCAAGTATTTATTTATAAGAATTTCAAGTATTTATTTCCTTATAGCACTATAAAATATATGTTTAAATTTTATGTTAATGTTTCTTATATCTTTTATTATCAAATTATGTGTTAGTATTAAAAATATACCAATTTATTTAAATCTGTCTTGTCTCGTTCTTCGCCACTCCACAAAATAGTCTAATACTAGGAGGGTAGAAATATTATTTCATTTTTTTGCATTCTTTTAGTTATGAAATTAACACATGAAACGTTGATGGTGCAGGGTTTTATCCTATAAAATTTATAAATTAGCCAAGCGCTGTAACTGTAATATCTTACAGCAGCCGAAAGAAAGTTGATCGGGATAAATAATCTGGAGGTTATATCCGTATAGCGTACAGGTTCGGTCGAGTACGGAAATCGGCTCGTCTGTTTCTGGATTTCTCTCTGCTTGAGGTAGCGGAAGGTGGACAATTTTTGAATAATAAGAATTCCCCGTTACATATATAAGTGAAAGGGAAGTTGGAGCTTTTTCGATCGTCCCGTGCCCATTACATATTTTGGGGGCCAGTCCGGGATCGAAACTTCTGCCCAATTAACAATCACGTGTTGAATAATTATATAATATAATAAATATTTTCTAAAATAAAAATTGGTTAATATATGTGTTTTCAAACATATAAATTTAGCATTGCAAGTTAAAGTGGCGAAAAGCGAAGGCGAAGGGGATAAGTTTTTTTTTTATAATACTCCATACGAGCGTTTCACGTCAAATGTGTACAGAGAGTAGCGAGGGGGAATTTTTTTTTAGTATTATGAAAGTTATTGAAATGAATAGTGAAGGATAATCTCAGATAATAATTAGTCAAGTTATAACGAACAAAGAAATCATAATGTCAAATGATTACTGCCATGTAATATAAGTCGTGTCGAAAAAAAAAAAGGACATACGTATGAAGTAATCTGTAAAATTCTTACCTTTTAGTTAATTGTACCTTGTTCTCTCTATAAACTTAGCTGTAATATCTCCTACATTAAACCTCTCCTGAATAATTATTAGTTCTTAATTTCACGTCTATGCGGCAATATTTTATTTTCATTATTATATTTTTATATACCAAATTATATGTCGATAATTTCCCCCAGAATCGCAAATGCTTACCTGTCTCTTTTAATAAAAGAAAACCTTCCTTACTTTTCAGAGGGTGATTAATCTAGTATTTTTTTAAACAAATTTGTTATTCTTATTATAGCAGGTGCCTGTAAGTCTGGGGAAATAAAATCAGAATCTGATAATTACTGTACAATGTTATTTTCGAAAGAAAGCTAAGCAAAAATCTGTTTTCTTAGAAGTGTGTTTTTTTTATTAATTAAATAATAGCGCTAACTTTTAAAAACTTTAAATATATTTATATGAATTAAATTAATATTATTTTCTTGAAATCACTAACCGCCACCGACTTTATATATATTCAATAATATGAAAATTATCTATTTATTAAAGCATTCAAAACCAAAGATTTATATTAGTCATACGTTGTGGGAAATTTATGCGTAATTTGAAGTAATATAAAGGGGGGGGGGTATTCTAGTTCTATAAGCTATTATATTAGCATTAAATATAATTCTTCCATATCCACTTAGTAACTCAAATCATACCAGTACACTGGGTTTTTATCAATAAAGATAGATGATAATTCTTTATTTCTTAGTTTTAAGTATATATATATATATATTAATGCAAGCGTTACGTGTATACCGGCCTTTAGTTTTCTATATATTTGTGCTTCGTTCATTTTTACTTCCAATACCAAGGACAAGGTTTGGTAAACCCCTTTGGACTTCTTCAGCGCTAGATATTATTGCATAGGGTTCGCTCTGGGAAAAGTCCAGCCTATGGCAATTCAATAAAGTGCATTCTTCGTTGTTTATGACCTGACCCTGCCAACGTTTGCAGAGAGTTGCCTTCTGTAACTGTAAATTGAAGCACCTTCTTGGATCTCAGAATAGATCTCTCCATTGCCATCATACACGTACCGCTCTCCCATATTTTATTCTCGTTAAAGCCTATCAATGCTCCTAAACCATACTGTTATGATTATGCTAAATGGAGTGCCATTTTTTATATTTCATTCACACTTTCCGATACAATATTTCTGCCATAATTATTATTTCTTAAATTAGCTTCCCACATACATTCTTATTTTGCAATGCAAATATTAATTAAATATAATTACCATTGTCATCAAACTCAATAAACTTATGTATTGGTACAAGTGCTGTTGTTTTATTAATGGTGGATTCAAAGAACTTTAAGTAACTGTAATCCAGCGCTATTATTAAAAATCTTAGGTATCCCATACAATCTATAAATTATTGACATATAAATAGCCGCATTGGAACAAAACCATAAATCATTTGTTATTGCTGATTAAATACGTTCGTTTTATAGCATTGTAAGAGAGGTTAATGTCGTCTAAGGGAGATTATCCCAGTGAAGAAATATATGTGTATGAGTTTATTCTAAAACGACCGTAAAATAAGGGGAGTTTATAACGAAATATTAGAAATATATATGTCATAAGTACATGCATCTAAAAACACAGTCAAAATGAATTTCCTTAGATATATCGATATAGTAGTGAGTTAAATTTAAAAAAAAAAAGAAAAAATATATAAACGCGCAGCATTGAATTAATTAAAGTGAGTCAGAGGTAGATGAGTAGGGAAAATGAGGACAATCATCAAGGTGGATGGGCAGTTGGGCAAATCTAGGGCAGGCGAACAAGAAGAGGAACCGGAGTACAGATGTTTGGATTGGCTAGTGATCTAAACGCTAACTGATAAATCACAAATATTAAATCGTTAATCAAAGTAAAAGGAAAGCAGAGAATCAATAGAAAAAAATTTTCGTTAGTAAAACAATATTAAAAACGTAGATTAAGGGTTAAAGAACATTATATTTATGCATACGAGATCCCAAGATAAAATGGACATTCAAGGAAAGGAAGTGAGAGAAGGGAATGAAGATAAAGAGATGAAAGCACCGGGTAAAATAAGTAAGAATGATATCATGGATATGCTAAGGCAAATGAGGATTGATCAACAGCAATTCGTGGAAGAATACATGAACAGACAGGAGAGAAGAATAGAAGAATGGATGATCAAGGTCGAAATCGATAGCCAGAAAAGAATGGCTGCATTCAAGGAAGAAGTAAAAAATGAGATCATCCAGCAATCAAAGTCTAATGATACATGGGCTGGATTTCACCCAGAGATGGAGATGGAGGAACAAAGGAGTATAGGGCCGTGTGGATATGCGAAATCTGAAACGGTTGAGGAGAGAGTTAGAGAATTAGGAGATTGTGATTGGGAAAAGGATATAGGACATCCAGAAAGGGAGATAAGACCGTTAGATGAAGAAACGGATGTAGTTAGAGATAAGAGTCAAAGAGTGATGATGAGCATGCAGGAGAGTTTAGGTCAAGTGGCAAAAGTAATAGCCAGTTTAAACACAAGAGTGGAAGAATGTGTAAAGAGTACAGCCAATAGCAGCATTAATGCCAATATAGAGGGCCGAGAACCAAGAACTAATGGAGAAGACAAAATCAGAGAATCTGGAAATTACATGGACTATCCTGTGGTCTTCCACCACTTCCTGAAGGTACAAGTTTTCAATGGTAACCCTGGAGAAAGCCTGATGGAACACTTGAGCAGCCTGGAACAGTACTTCCAATTCAGTAGAGTAAGTGAAGAGGCCAAGATAGCAGTCGCTTGCAGCCATCTGCAGGGCGAGTCTCAAGTCTGGTGGAATTCGCTATTCGAGAAGCCCATTACGTTTGCAGCATACCAGAGAATGTTGAGGAGCAGTTATTGGAGTGAGGAGCTGCAGGAGCATATGTTGCATCAAATAAAACAGCACAAATGGGGACCGGAGGAGTCATTCGTAACATTCTTCCGTTGACAGGTGGCTAGATTACGACTAATAACAGCAAACCCGTTATCGGAGATGCAAATACTCCGTATAATTAGGTCCGGGTTTCCGAAGGACATTGAACATACTCTCATCGGTACAGAGAGGAAAACGGTGGACCAGATGGCGGAGATGCTGAGTGCGCTGGACACTACTAGGGACAACCAACAGAATGAGGAATCGCCGTCGGAACCGCGTGTAAGAGAAGCACCTAGAATAAGAAATGACTGGGATCCTGGGGAAAGACATTGGCAAGAAGAACAAGGATATTCTAGGGAATGGAACCCGAGGAGGCAAGGAAACGGATGACAGAGAGAGGAGACAGAATATAAGCGTCCATATGACATGACAGGGAGTCATGGACCTCAAGAGCAACATCCGCATCCCAGAGGAGGAAGAGGTGATATCAACAGAGGAAGGCAACCACCAGATAAAACGTAAGAGTGGTCCCAAAATAAAAAAAAAGGGGAGGACTAGATGATGACACATTCAGAAATGGACATGGACCTCGAATCATGGAGAATGGATGGGCATACAGAAACTAATGATATAAAGAAATGATGAGCCAATAGATGGCCAAACAGTATGAGGAACTCTAGGATAAAATGATAAAGGATAAATTAATTGGCAGGATGGGGTTGTAGATGGAGGTTGAGGGAAAGTAGGCTTAGATATTTGTAGCTTGATCTTATTGCAGTACTTGGTTTTGCCTTCTTCTTTGCCATGCTTGTGGGGTCTGCGGTGCATCAAGTATTATCACACAGAGAACACAGGGACAGAGATCCCAGTATCACAATGACTCACTGGATTAATATTTCCAGTTAGATATTGAGCACATATATCGTGAGTCAATGGTACAGAGACCAATCTATGGGGAAAGAACACCTTTTGGTATGAATATAGAGCGTTCAGAAATACACTGGGCTCATGAATGAGCTGGACGGAAAGATGCCAGTCTTCCTAGCCACCTCAATAATTGTGTCCGGAGTTGTCACTTAGAGGTGCCTTATTGCAGAAAGGCAATGTATGAACAGGTTTAATCGGGTCACAGAGATATCCTGTGGATTCAAACCTGTAGATACGAGTAGCGGCAGAAATTAAACGCATGCATGGTAGGGTTTAGGATTAAATTAGTTTGGCTATACTGCTTGGTTCAGCAAAAAAAGGTATATAATTTACCTGGTCACCTCTCTATAGATTAACCTCATCACCACATCATAGTAGCAATAAAAGAATAAAAAAAAAAAGGGAGTTCGAACAATAGTTGGGAGCACTTACATTTCCAGGCATAAGGTTAAAAATTTTTTTTAAGAAAAAAAATTTTAAAGGGGGGAACGGTGTAATGTGATGAGCGCACATACTGTGGTCACACATGTACCTACAAAACATCCACAAAGTAGAAATTTTAGGGTTGGAAAGAAAGAAATAAGAAAGAAAAACGAGCTTGGAAATTAACAAAACCAAGAAATGTTGAAAATTAGCACAACAAAGAGAAAGAGAGGGAACTAGAGTTAACAAGATCGTTATCTTTTGCTAGTCAAAGTCCGAATTTTGATAAAAGTAAATATTAAATTATAATACTACCAGCATACGGTAGGAAAGTTAAAGCAGTAAAGAAACATAAATAAAACATGTAGTAAAATATGATTTAGGAAAAGTAAAGTTTAAAAAAAAAAAAAAAAAGGGAAAAAGAAAAACTTCAATAGCGCGGAAAGAAAACCTAGAAAATTAATATGTTCGAAAAGATAAGAATCTGGGCTTCAAAGTACACATTTGATGATAAACGAAATGCGGGGTTAGGGAGTAGAGGTAAAGCAAGAATTAGATAAAAAATAAATGATTATTAAATTTTAAATAAGAAATAAAGAAAAACATGCGTTAAAAGTTGTGTAAGTAATCAAAGAAAAATAATGAAATAAATAAAATGTATGTATTGCTATAAAATCATATAAAATAAAGTTACATATGCCCGAAGGTATAGCGTGGGAGGTGTCAACAACAAGTGGAAACAAAGAATCTAAAGGACAAAGGCCATTGGAATGTTTTAATTAATTAAAAAAAAAAAAAAAAAAAATTTAGAGGGAGAGCTAAAGAGATAAAAGGAGAGATTAGAGCTTGAGACTTCGAGTCGACAAGGTGAAAAAAATCACGGCTCCAAGAATCAGCCGAGATAGCTAACCAACATGACTTTTACCGTTGATATCTCACATAGTATGACCGGATAAGGCCATCATGATCGCGGTCAGTCCGGACTTCTGTACCAATGGTTCTACAATAATGTAACAGCTACAGTAGTAACGCCTGCCTATGGACTCCTGTAGTGGCCCGACCTGTGATGCCTCATCCTCCATGCCTTACTAACCAAAAAGCTACACCCCGCCAAATATAATCTACAACCATCCCTCCTAAAGAAGTGGATAATCCACGTGACGGTCGACAACACGTCGGAATGAACTCAAAGACTAAACCCTAGGTAACTTAAATATTATTTTATATATCGTCAAATGTGCACATAAATTCCATAGAAATGGCCAAATGCCTTTCATGAGTGGTAATGACATTCTTTTGATAGACAGCTAGGCTAACGAGTTATAAATGTGATAGCATTTATAATGATTTCAAGTATTTATTTATAAGAATTTCAAGTATTTATTTCCTTATAGCACTATAAAATATAATATGTTTAAATTTTATGTTAATGTTTCTTATATCTTTTATTATCAAATTATGTGTTAGTATTAAAAATATACCAATTTATTTAAATCCGTCTTGTCTCGTTCTTCGCCACTCCACAAAATAGTCTAATACTAGGAGGGTAGAAATATTATTTCATATTTTTGCATTCTTTTAGTTATGAAATTAACACGTGAAACGTTGATGGCACAGGGTTTTATCCTATAAAATTTATAAATTAGCCAAGCGCTGTAACTGTAATATCTTACAGCAGCCGGGAGAAAGTTGATCGGGAAAAATAATCTGGAGGTTATATCCGTATAGCGTACAGGTTCAGTCGAGTACGGAAATCGGCTCGTCTGTTTCCGGATTTCTCTCTGCTTGAGGTAGCGGAAGGTGGACGATTTTTGAATAATAAGAATTCCCCATTACATATATAAGTGAAAGGGAAGTTGGAGCTTTTTCGATCGTCCCGTGCCCGTTACAATATATATATATATATATATGCAATAATATTATAATTTGATGTCTGTATTTCTTCAAATCAATATATGTAATTTTATAATTGAATATTTATAAATACAGTAATTAGATAAATGTAAAGTAATAACTTTAAAAAAATGTATATACTTAGGAGTGCTTTCGACGATCCTTATAGTCTTTGTCAACTAACACTTTGAAATACATATATATAAGAAACTTGATTTCATATTCCATTTTGCAATTATTAGGTTTACAGAGCAACACCTTTAAAAATTTTTAAGAAATAAGTTCAAACAAATAAATCTATTATGAAAAATTATTGAAAAAGTTATATTTACAATCATGTCAGATAAGAATAAGGTATGATCCTTATTCCCGAGGCTGTAAAGTCACCAGCAAAGGCAGCAATTGTGGCTGAAGAAGTAGGGTGCTAAGAATCCCCTGAATGCAGACCCAGGCTGCCATTTGATGATGACCTTTTATTTGGGTACCTACAACTGCAGTTCATTTTCAAGTGAAGATAGATTGGAAGAAGAGCTGTCTATTATTAAATGGGACATTTCTTGACTTTGTGAAGTTAGAAGAAAAGATGAAGAGACAATTGATTTAAAAAGTGAACAGAGATATACTACAAAGGCACAAACATTGAAAGTACAAATAAAAAGTGGAGGAACAGCTTTGTAGAGATTGATGGTATATCTAAACAGTGACAAGATTAGTAATTCAACTTAATAGGAGATAATTCAAGTTTATGTTCTAACAAGTTCTCATAATTATGAAGTAGTAGAGGATTTTATATGGATATACAAGGGCTTTTAATCAGATCAAATATTTTGAAATTGTTATGAGAGACTTTAATGTTAGAATTAGTAAACAACTGAATTACGAAATTGCTATAGGTAAATTTGGTTATGGTGATAGAATTGAGAGAGGACATAGGCTTGTGGCGTTTGCAGAAAAAGAAATGTTTTATATTATGAATTATTTTTTTGAGAAAAAATATTTAATGGAAGCATCCAAATGAAGATACAGCAGAACTGGATTACATTTTGACTAACAGGAAATATCTATTTTAAATTTGTAATGTTCTTAATAAATTCAACACAGAAAGTGATCATTGAGTAGCAAGATGTAAGATACATGCTAATGAAAAACTAGAGAGAGAAAAAATATTAAAAAAAACAATATTCACAGTTCATATCCCTAATCTTCAGAAACATTCCAATGAATTTAAATTAGAACTTGCAAATTATTTTCTAACATCAACAGATTTTGAACATGATTCAGATTTGAATAAAATCAATAGAAAGATAACTGATACAATTTTTAAAAAACTATATATAGCAAAGATAACTGGTACAAAAAAGCAGCAAAATTCCTACTCAGACCACAGAGTTTATGAAGAAAAGAAGGAATTTGAAATTATATAAAAACGATGCATTAAGAAAGATTGAATATCTATAATTTTGTAAAATTGTGTAAAAACGAGTTGATGATGATATAAGAGAGTATAATTGTCGACTAGTAAGGAAAGCTATAGAAGAGAATAAAATTCTCAAGAGTATAAAACATTTTGTTATTGGCAGGAAACTTATTTCTGTAATAAAAAAAAAAGATGGAATTATTACTAAAAAGAGAGATGACATTATTAAATGTGTAGAAGAGTTCTATCAAGAATTATATAGCAACAGAAATTAAGGAAAAGATACCTCCTACAATATTTTCTGAATTGTCCAATATTTTAAATGAAGAAGTGAGACATTGAATTAAATTTATGAAGAGAAAAGCTCTAGGTAATGCTACAATTGTAATTGATATCTTAAAAGAAACGTGAAGAAATAGAATTTTTTTGTCAAAGTTATATATCAAATATGTAAAAGATGTACCAGGTGGTTGGAAGACTGCAGTATTAATATTAAAAAAAGATGATAAAGGAGATATTAGAAATTACAGACCTGATAGTCTTTTATCAGTTCTATACAATATTTTTACCAAGATAATTATAACTCTTCTACAGTGAACTTTGGATTTCAATCAACCAAAGGAACAAGCTGGATTTAAAAGTGATTTTAGTACAGTGTCTCATATCCAAGCATTGAGTGAAGTTATAGAAAGAATCATTGAATATGAATTGCCATTATGCTTTCGATTTGTAAATTATTATAAAATATAGATCCAGAATATTGTCATATTCTGAAGACTATTTATAAAAATGCAACAGTAATAATTAGATTACATAATGATACTAGAAAGATTAACATTGAGAAGGGTGTATGACAGAGTGACTCCATGTCTACAAATTTTTTTACAAGAATACTGGAAGTATTTTATGGATTAAAATGAGAAACTAAAGGAATAAAAATAAATTGAGATTATTTAAATCATTTAGATTTTGAAGATGTAGCTGTTTTTGCAAATAATGCTTTGGAGTTTCAGGAAATGTTGCAAGAGTTATCAAATGATAGTAAGAAAGTAGGACTAAAAGTAAATAAACATTAAAAAGACTAAAATAATGTTCAATGGATTTTTTCAAAGGATGAAAATAAAAATTGATAATGATGAGTTAGAATTCATTAACAACTACAAATATCTTGGTCAGATTATTAATACAGATGGAAACATAATGGATGCAATTAATCATAGAATTAAACTTGGTTGGAATGCTTTTAGTAGAAATAACTTAAATATTAAAAGGAAATATGCCTATGTGTTTGAAAATGAAGGCTTTTAATAAATGTATTTTACCAACACTTAACCAAAGAGCAATACAGTGATTTCAGACACTCAAAGAAGTATGGAGAGACACATGTTGGAGTAACAATAAGTTATCAAAAATGAAAGAATTAACAGACTGAAATGGAATTAGGCTGGATATATTGCTAGAAGAGGTGATAATAGATGAATAATTGAAATTTTTAAACTGGATTCCAAAAGATTGTAAAACACCTAGAAAGAGACCATATGTGAGATGGATGGATGAAATATGGAAGTATGTGTGATGATGTGGAGAAGACAGGGTAGGGATTGGAAATGGATTGAACTTGGAGAGGCCATCCTGCAGTGGATTAATAATGGTTGAAAATGAATATGATTACATCAATAGAAAGAATGCTTTTGAAAAATCAACAATTGTAATACTACTTATAAAGTGTTAAACCACTATATATATATATATATATGAAAAACAAAAACAAGTTATTCACGTAACTTGCTATCACTAGTTATTTATGATCAATAGATGGCATTTTACCAAAACCACCGAAAGAAGTGTAAAATTTGTTTACATAAATGACAAAAGAGTCAGAATTAACTATCTCTTTCATTTGCTCACCCTCAGATCAGCTGATTTCAAGCTATTTGCTATCATCAGTGAAGGATAGAGTTAGAAACTAGATCTAAACACTGATTCCAAGTGTTAATGCAAAACATTTCTATCAGTTTGCAAGCATGAATTTTTCAGACCGGTAAAGTCTTCAAACTCAGCCTAACAAACCAGATATCTATATGGGTCTGATCTCAGTTCAGTTTCACCACATAGTCAAAGTCTCTGCAATATATATCATTGCAAGAAAACTTTAAAGGTACATTTATGAAAAACAAAAACAAGTTATTCATGTAACACTTGTTATTTATGATCAATAGATGGCGTTTTACCAAAACCACTGAAACAAGTGTAAAATTTGTTTCGGTGATTTTGGTAAAATGCCATCTATTGATCATAAATAACAAGTGATAGCAAGTTACGTGAATAACTTGTTTTTGTTTTTCATAAATGTACCTTTAAAGTTTTCTTGCAGTGATATATATTGCAGAGACTTTGACTATGTGGTGAAACTGAACTGAGATCAGACCCATATAGATATCTGGTTTGTTAGGCTGAGTTTGAAGACTTTACTGGTCTGAAAAATTCACACTTGTAAACTGATAGAAACATTTTGCATAAACACTTGGAGTCAGTGTTTAGATCTAGTTTCTAACTCTATCCTTCACTGATGATAGCAAATAGCTTGAAATCAGCTGATCTGAGGGTGAGCAAATGAAAGAGATATTTAATTCTGACTTTTGTCATTTATGTAAACAAATTTTACACTTGTTTGCGGTGGTTTTGGTAAAACGCCATCTATTGATCATAAATAACAAGTGATAGCATGTTACGTGAATAACTTGTTTTTGTTTTTCATAAATGTACCTTTAAAGTTTTCTTGCAATGATATATATTGCAGAGACTTTGACTATGTGGTGAAACTGAACTGAGATCAGACCCATATAGATATCTGGTTTGTTAGGCTGAGTTTGAAGACTTTACCGGTCTGAAAAATTCATGCTTGCAAACTGATAGAAACGTTTTGCATAAACACTTGGAGTCAGTGTTTAGATCTAGTTTCTAACTCTATCCTTCACTGATGATAGCAAATAGCTTGAAATCAGCTGATCTGAGGGTGAGCAAATGAAAGAGATAGTTAATTCTGACTCTTTTGTTGTTTATGTAAACAAATTTTACACTTGTTTCGGTGGTTTTGGTAAAACGCCATCTATTGATCATATATGTATAGGTTATTAAGCTTAGATTGAAAATATTAATGTGTTTTCAATTTCAGTCTCATAGTTTTGTAGTTAAGTAGAGGTAGAGATAAAAGGTGGCTGCTGGAGGGTTGCATTAGATCCTAAGATCTGGGTGCAGTGCTCTCAGATCCAAGGCTCCTCACTGACGAATGCCACAAGCCAGAAACTAGTCTGAGGATATTCGATGGGTGGCACTAGATAGGGATTTTATGCACAAGCCTTCTGGCATTTATTGATTACTCTGGTTGGCACAGGCTGGCACTACTGTGTGGAGAGTTTTGCCTTATAAAGTGGTGTGCCAGTGTGAGTCAAATTACATTATGAGACAAAATGTGCATTGAAACAGAGAATTTATGAACATGAACTTGTATATAATTTGCAATATTCTGTGGATAGATTTAAATCTCTATTTGTATTTTTGCTGAACATTCAATTAAATAGTAAAGGAAGTTTTTGCTTTCACAGTGTTTTTATTTTACTTGTGGAAAACTGTTTGGGAAAAGAAAAATGAAAGAATCATATTTTAGAAATATGACAGGTAACTTATTAAATAAAGAATATAAATTATGGGAGTTGACCATTCTCATGAGACCATTAATATTGTATGACTTTAATGAGATTTGTTTTTTAAATTATTACTGTTAAATGCTACTCAGGATGGCACACAAGCCATAAATAAGTTAACTATAGCAATTATTTATTTTTTATATTAGTATATTGAATACTGTAGACTTTATTCCGGGTTTTTTTAGTTTATATGTAGATATCTCTTTGTGTGTAAATATATTTAAAACTTAATTTTTCAAACAATTTAAAAGGTATATAACTATGGCTAGTGCCAAATCACATGGGTGAGGATTTTTTAAATTCTTGAACTGTATCTTGTTTAATAAATGTTGGTATTGGAGAATTGTACTAGAAAATCTTTATTTTAAATAATTTCATTATAACAATAAAAAATAAGTTTTGTATATCATTTCTTCATAGAGATAAACTATGATATAATTTTTAGTGTAAAGGTTAATTTTTCATCAAATTTTAGTCACCAAAAATTAAACTTATTTAATTAAAAACAATTAATTATGAGGAGTATAACATTGATGTTTTTGATTGCGGGCATATTTTAACCAGAATCTTTGTCATAAATTTATATAATGAATCTAAAGTTTTTTTCATTCTTACATACAAGGATTATTGTTGTATTTAATGTATTTTAATATCTATATTATATATATAATGTTCATAAGCTTTTTGAAATGTTATTCTTAATTCTTGTATAGTCATGAGTTATTAAATTTTATAGTATTTATATATTGATCAATATATATATTTGTTGTCTAGAATGGCATTAATCTGTACAAAAAATTAAATCACCAATTATCTGAAAATGTTATTTATTGACCATAGAAATATTACAAATAGTGGAGTACGTACATTAAACCAGAACAGTTTTCGTTCTATTTATAAGTTGATTACCGTATCGCTTGAGGGTGTTTAAATTTCAAGGCGGTATGACTTTTTCAAATCTCCGTAATAGAGGAATGTCATTTCGATTTAAAAAATGTTGCTAATTATTAATAATTGTTATATGGTCCCCACCCTTCCCGAAAAAAAGGTTAAAATGTAAAAAAATTGGCAAAGTGTAAGTTCTAACAGGCTTCGACAAAGTCACGTTTGGGGAAAATATTCGATACCACTAAAAGGTGCAATTTTGAAACTTTTCTTCAGATAAATTGCCGAGTACAGAAAGTGTGTGAGATTGTGTTTTTTTTGTTTTTTTTTTTGTCAGGCACACGTAATGTCCACCTTTTATTACAGCAATAAAATCGAATAAATAATTTTAAAAAGTCCAAACTTGTGTCCTTTTTTTTTGTTTTTTATTTCATTAGAAATTGACAAGTATTTGGATTGAATTTTTTGCAGCGGGGTTAAAATAAATGACGACTTTGATTGACTTTGTTAAGAATAACAAATTACGAAATACCCCCCACCCCCTCAAGCAGTTGATTGTAGAAGGCTAAAAAAAAAAAGGTAATTCGAACGAAATAGAAATCAAAGTGAGAAAAAGGTTGTTGTTTTTTTTTTTTAATAATTTAAAAAATTTAAAAAGGTTGTTTAAAAAAAAGATAAAAAATTAAATTCTTGACTTTTTGGTTACAATTCTTTTTCCGAGTGTGTGGGGGTGGGTGTTTGAAAACAATTTTTTAATCGGCAAAAACACAAAAGTAAATTTTAATTTAATATTAAGAAAAACAATTACGTCAACCAAAAAGAAATCAAAATTCGAAACAAGTCCCAAAGTTGATTCTCTTTTTTTCAGCGCTGTTAAAATAATTGACTGTTTTTGTTGCCTTTTTGTTAATAATAATAATACGAATTCGCCCCCCCCCTCCCCCGCTCAAAAAGCTGTTTTTTGTAGTAGCCAAAAAAAAAAAAAAAAAAGGGCTAATTCAAACAGAATCTAAATCAAAGTGAATACAAGTTGTGTTTAAAAAAAAGTAAAATTAATAATAATAAGAAAAATCATTTAGTCAAGCCAAAAAAAAAAAAAAGGTAGAATTAAGTTCTAAACAAGTCGCAAATAATTGTATTCTATTTTTTCGGCGGTGGGATTCAAACAAATTTTTTGATGTCGTGAAACGGTCCCAAGTTTTCAAATGATAAAAAGAAAAAATACAATTAGCAAAATTTGTTGAAAAAATGTCAGGTTCCAACAAGAAACCCTAACGAAAATGAATATCAAAATTTGTTTAATAATAAAGAAATCATGTTCTAAATGAAATAAAAATTATTCCTTTAATCAATATTAGAAAAAAAAAACTTGTTGTACAAAAAAAAGAAAAAGTTGTGGCAGCCCGGTAACGTTATATTTCATTGATTTTGTCTAGCATCAACACTCCAAGCGGCTTTGCCCGGATTTCAGGCTTTTACCATAATTTTTATTAGTCATTCATTAACGACTAGAGATTATTCTTTACTTATTTTATTTAGAAACTGAAAATTTAGAAGTGAATCTTGCCTTAATGAGTATATGTACTTAAATTCAAATAATTTATTTTATATTAATAAAATTTATATTAAAAAGTCTTATTTTATAAAAGAAAACAAATAAATAAAATGAAGTTTTTACATGTAAAATTGAAAAGCATTAATTTTTAGTGCCATCTAACAATAGTCATCATAACTAAAATTAGTATAGAAAAGTTTCAGAATAGTGCTAAGATTTAAAATACCAGGCACTCTTATACCTGGAGCCCAATTGTAAATATAGGGGACTTAAATTCAGACTCTTAAGCCACTTCAACCATCCACACTATCTCATACTACTGGTACACATGTCCACACACATGCAGAAAAGATAAATAATCACCAATATATATATCATGCTGAACCAACAATCATCAGTGGGTCCCTGTTCATTGAAGTATAAGGATTTGCTATCTTAATATAAACTGAGAACTGATTGTATATATATATGGGAGATGATAATCTGGACCAACTAATGAGTGCTGGTTCAGCACAAAACACATATATTGGTGATTATTTATCTTTTCTGCAGGTGTGTGATCATGTGCATCAGTAGTATGAGATAGTACGGATAATTGCAGTGGTTTGAAAGTTTTAGTTCAAGTCCCCTATATTTAGAATAGTACTAAATAAGGTAAGGCAAACTAATAATAAGAATTGGTTAGTCTTTAAGTCATTTAATTCTATAATTGTTCTTCTTTTCTTTAAATATATAATTCTAAGAATAATGTTAATATACTAATACAAGAATAGATTACATTGTGTTAGAAAATTAATTTGCTGATAAAAGGACTTGTAAAGAAAACTATTCAAATAAAGTCTATTTTTTCACACTAAACCTAATTTTTCTTCAAAGTGGTCATGAAGGATGCTAAAGGCCAAAAAAAGGAGATTATATTATTCCAAATTTAAGTTTGAATACCAATTACTTTTGTTTTTGTTATATGCTGACATTGTAGGTTTTTGTGCAATGAAGATGTGCCGATTCCCATTGTATTTATGCTTTTACTTATATTTAGAATATCTAATCCTTTATGTTGCTTTTGTAAATTAAAAATAAGTCCTAAATATGATATAGAATGAAATATCTTTATCTAACAACAAAATAATATAACAAAATAATAATATATATTGTCATATATTATTTTGTTGTTAGATAAAGATATTTTATTCTATATCAAATCTAGGATTTATGTTTAGAATAATAGTTTGATTAAGGGATGCATAATATAACATTATATAAAATTCGTCTATTATAAATATTGAAAAAATCTTAATCATTTTTGGTTGAGATTTGTAATTATCTCAGTTTACAGTCATAGTGTGTCATGTCCTATTTGCAGTAGTAAAAATTATTGTATCCAGTTTGCAATAGCAGTTGTTGAATCCACTCTATAGTATATGTACAGTGATTTATAAAGTTATTCAGATCAAACAAAATACAAAAGAATTGTATGACCATAAAAGATTTCAAAGAAAATTTACAGAATATATTTCATCATTTTTGAAACTATTAAAAATAAAACCATACATATAGTATGCATAACATATATAAATACAAAACGTAATGACTTAATAATATTCAAGCCATTTGCCCTAAGTCTTACACAAATAATAATGAACACAGAGGTGACTTTACTAATCCCTACATTATTTTTATATCTACAAACAGATGGTTCTGGTATGCAGTATTAACCTACAATATACTAGTTATTGCTTTTATATTTTATCTTCTTTTTCTTAGTTTTAACGTAGAAGCTGAGCAAACAATTTCTAGTGGTTGCTATGGCAATCTATATTTATATGTTTGCTGTTTCCACAAAATATAAAATAATCTAGGATTGACATGTATATTTATTACAGCAAGTAGTATTAATTAATCTAATGGCTGCAATATAATCTTAGCAGCTTTATTGTATTAGATAAATCATTAAATTTAATTGAATATGTAGAAATAATTATATACTCCACTTTTTAATATCTTGTCCAATTATTATTTTTCAGATTTAATTAATGCCATTTGGTTTTTTTACTTATTTTATAATTATTATCTATTATTATTATTATTAATACTAGAGATGTATATTTCTATATACTTGTAAATATCCTATTACATATGCAAAAAAATACATATATGTGTATATAACAAAAATATGAAATTATTTAAATATCTTTAGTGATACTGCCACTGAGTATACCTTGCCTGGATCTTATGTACTCTTTGAATCATCAGTCGGTGTGTTTTTGATTATCTTATTGTCTTAAATCAGATATGTTGATACATGATTTTCAGCTGGAATTACTGTGAGAATAGATTTAAGTAAGAATTCAAAACCTCAGAATTAATTTTACTAGAGATATAGGTTTAACAGAATAAATGACCTTAAGTACAGCTGAACAAGGTAGTAAAATTAATTACCAGTTATTTAAAAATGGAATTTGTAATAGAGATGAACAGTAGTATTTATTATTTAGTCATTTCCCTGATTCTCACAAGTATGACAAAACATAGAGAAAGCAGTTTGAAACTAACATACTTCTTGACAGATTGAACTTTTATATGGTAAAAATAGTTCTAAAATTAATATTAGAATTAAGATAGAATAATGATAGAAAAGGTGAACTTTGCTTTAAAAGTTCTGATTATAGCTTTCATATTTACAGTTAGATAATTTAAATTATAGCTACTGTTAATAAAATTCATCTTGTAAAAAAAAAAGTTTATATGAACAGAGAGATAGTTGTAATTTTTTTTATGGAAGGACAGTTGGATTTGGTGTAAAGTTTAAATTAATATCTTTAATCAATGAAAGCATTAAAAGAGGTCTTAAGATATTAAAAATAGTTTTGCTCAATGATACTGTTGCTCGTTTTATCAATGGTTATATTCCAACACTAGATTGTGAAAAGTCAAGCTTCATTTCTTCTTGGATGACGTTATTGCTTTAATATTAATAAAATATTTTTAGAAGCTTTCATATGAATGGAAGAAAAGCAATAAAGCAATTATTGTTACTGAGGATTAATCTAATACTTGAAAAGATTATTGTAAACACTTTCCTTAAATAGAAAAATGTTATTAAACTCAGCCTTAGCTCTATATTGAATTTTTTTTAAAAAATAGATCCAGTCATAATTTTTACAATATCATCTGTTTGAGCATATTAAATTTAAAATGATAGATATTGTTAGAAAAAAAAAATCAAGAAATGTAATAATGTAAAAAAAAAATTCAAAAATTTGTAACAATTTTAAAAATGCTTAATCACTAACCATCACATGATCACACATAACTGTTATTAAAATCAGGCAAAACTCTGGCTGGCACTGAGTGGCACTATTGTATGGAGAGTTTTGCCTGTCTTTTTACATAGGTTCACAAATTCTAAATTTTTAGAGTTAAAATTTTAAAATCACATTTTTTTAGACAGATTCATTACATTCCTCTTACGATTATTAAAATAATATGATTTGCCTAAAATAAAAAAAATTATACTTTTTAGTCATCCTGGGATGTTTCAGTTTTACCAACAGTATCATTAGCTTCAATGCTTTCAGATATCTGCTAGAAATATGTTTCTTCTAATAAAAAACATTAATATTTAACAATGATTATTGTAAATCAAGTATTATGCAAAGAAAACTATAATAAATTCTAATTTATCAAAAAATAAAATTTATTTTCAAATAATAGTTAAAAAAAAAAAAAAGACAATATAAAAGAGCAAAGAGAAAAAGTGACAGGATGAAAGATTTAAAAGTTTTATCAGGGTGTATGCATATTCCGTTGCTTATGATCATCGTCATCCATCTGACTGCTGAAGTTCATCCACACATATTATTAATGTGCACATATTATCCAAACATAGACACACAAATGGCCACAATTCCTAGAGATCAAGTATATTCCTAGTATTGCACAATTGTTTCAAAACATTATCCTTTCATAAAATTTATATCCTGACAGAGCAGCTGCACTCTTCTTTTGGATCCTATGAAGTCATACATGTTTCCTTAGGAAGCACTCAATATTCAGAAGAAAGAAAAATCACATAATCCATAGTTGAATTTTAAAATCATTCATAAGACCTTCCATGGCATTATAAATTCAATATTTCCATTGAGATATATTTGGTTTAGCATTAATTATTACTCTAATAAATTTTATGATTTCATTCATAGCTTTAACTTGCTCAACTTTTTTTTCACAATTAAATAAGTTATTGAAGCATATTTTAAAAAAATTCCATACAAAAATCAGTCTTTCCTCTACGAAAAAATCAAAAAATGTGAACAGCTTAGCCCACATTCAGAAATAGTTTAAATAAAATCAGAGAATTATAGCTACATTCATATTTAAATCTTTTCTTTTGCTTTCCTGAATACAACCGTTCACATATTCTATATAACATAACCATTCTAACAAAATAATTATCAGAAAAAATTGATATCAGCAACATTTCACTTGGGGAAAAATGGAGAGTCCATCTTAGATGCACCATCCTTAGAATAGTTGTACAGAAATTTGTCATTCTGGAAATCTGATTCATGATTGACTTCAGGAGTTAAAAATTGTACCTGATTTAGTGGCTTAAGTTAACATGCTTATACAAAATGCACTACGATTTGATTTTTCCTACCAATTTTAATAAATATTAAGTCAGAAGTTGGAACAAGCTGAAGAGAATAAAAATTTCTAGAATAATGTAATATAACTGGAGTGAAATGAATGAAGAACCCAGGAGAAGAACAAGAACCTTCCGAAATTGTGTGTGGCCTTTTTATAATCTTTCATTGTCATTCAATTTCAAACCCATCTCCTTGACCATTCACTCTTGGTATTAAATTTTGATTAGTTACTATAACCAAATTTAATATTAATTATTCACACTACTAACTGATCATGTGTTTTGCTTAAGAATTTCCACGTTTTAGATTTTATAAAAAAGAAATCAAGATATAATTGTTGCAAACTTGAATAAACTTTTATAATTGAAAATAATAGTTTAACTTTAACTTGAAATTTATAACTGAATATTACCAGACATTTATTTGAAACTGATACAGTTCTTTCAATTGGCTTTCAAATAATATCTTGCATGAGACAAGAAAACCTATAATTGTCCCAATAGATAAAATTTCATTCACACAGACTGAACACACAATAATAATCTTGCTAGCTACCTACAAAAATTTTATCCAGCACCACACCTATTACATAATATCAAATTTGAAAGATTTAACCCTATAAATTGATTATTAAAGTATGTACTATTATTAACAAACTAAAATTTATGATATAAATGTATATCGATCTTTTTTAATTATCTACATTCTTTTACTAACTAAACATTACTTGTCGAACTTAACACTTAGCCCCCTACACTTTTCAGGTACTACATTTAACTCTTAACAATTAAAGCACATTTAAATTTACTATGTATTAGACTTTAAATTGCCTTTACACACTTAAATCAAACTCATATATTATATTTCCTACCATAAACTTTTTGATCCCTTTGATTAGTCAAAACTATTGTTATTGATGATTTTTTTTAATTTAATAGACTTTTTCTGTGAGAAAAAATTCTTTTTTTTTCTTTATTTATTGAAAACTGCATCCACCACAAACTCACCCATCTTTGGCCAAAAACAAAGATTACAATATATATATGACAATAGATGGTGTTCTACCAAAAACACCGTCAAGCGTAGTTTTTTGTTTACATAAACGTCAGAGCAAGCATTCACTATCTCTAACTTTAATTTCCACCTTCAGATCATGATTTCAAGCTATTTGCTATCATCAGTGAAGGACAGGAATAAGAAAATAGAACTAAACACAAACTCTGAGCATTTATGAAACAGTTTCTATTCAGCTTGCAAGTGTCAATCTTTTAGACACGTAATGTCTTCAAACTCAGCATAGCAAGCCAGATAGCTACATGGGTCTGATCTCAGTTCAGCATCACCACATAGTAGAAGCCTCTGCAATATATATCATTGCAAGAAAGACCTCAAAGGTACATTTATGAAAAACAAAAAGACACAAGTTAAAACTTTCTAACATTTGTATTTATGACAATAGATGGCGTTCTACCAAAAACACCGTCAAGCGTAGTTTTTTGTCATAAATACAAGCGTTAGCAAGTTTTAACTTGTGTTTTTTTGTTTTTCATAAATGTACCTTTGAGATCTTTCTTGGAATAATATATATATTGCAGAGGCTTCTACTATGTGATGATGCTGAACTGAGATCAGACCCATGTAGCTATCTGGCTTGCTATGCTGAGTTTGAAGACATTACGTGTCTAAAAGATTCATGCTTGCAAGCTGAATAGAAACTGTTTCATAAACACTCAGAGTTTGTGTTTAGTTCTATTTTCTTATTCCTGTCCTTCACTGATGATAGCAAATAGCTTGAAATCATGATCTGAAGGTGGAAATTAAAATTAGAGATAGTGAATGCTTGCTTTGACGTTTATGTAAACAAAAAACTACGCTTGATGGTGGTGTTTTTGGTAGAACGCCACCTATTGTCATAAATACAAGCGTTAGCAAGTTTTAACTTGTGTTTTTTTATTTTTCATATATATATATTGTAACAGCTAAAAGAGAGAGAAGAAAGTTATGGCAGTTGTGGACTAAGAATATCTAAAAAAGTGAGAGTGCAATACAATGACAGAGACTCTTATTATACTAAGTACAATTTCTACTTATTTTAAAATTAGTACAATGAGGTGCAGATATGTATCTAATATTATCTAAAATTAATATCACTCATTTTTAAGATTAGATAAAATTAATAACATCTCAGGGGGGTTATCCTTTTCTGCACATAAAGTGTAGAATTAAATATTAATAAGTAAATTTTGTATATGTATACATTTTTATAATGGCTAGCAAGTTGTTTCTAAATTCTCATGTTGTATTAAATAGATAGAATAATTATCTCAGAATTTGAACATCATATAATAATTAATATTTCTCATAATCATTAATCTCGTGAATTAAGAAAATTATTCATTGTTGTTAGGGCAAAATATCAAAATGATTTTATTGTATCTAATCATGTCTCAAATAAATAAAATATGATGTTAATGTGACTACAGTGTAAATGAATACAATAAAAAATAACACCTTTCTTTTAAACAACGTATAAGTTATAAAAATCATGTGACCATATTTTATTTATTTAAATGTGTAGATGATGATCTTTGAATAGTTAACGACAAAAATACCAGGTAATTTAACAAAATATAACAATTTTATTAATTAAATTATGTAAAATATTTTAAAAATAAAAGTAACAATAGTAACATTAAGTTATCGTCAAAAAGAAAAAATAATATTGTAAAAATATAATTAATAAATATATGTTACTTTAATAACTACCTGTGTGATATATCATACATGATAAAAAACAAAAAAACCCATTGGAAAAAGTGATATGGCATTTAATTTAAATATCAACAATAAGCCAATAACAAGAATGTTTTGTTGTCTCCTTTATTACTATAATTGTAACCTCTTATTATAAGTATCACAATCATAAAATAAAACTTTTTGTCAAAGGGCTGAGATTAACCCAACTTGCATATTTTATTCTCACAAAAATATACTTTTAACTTGATCTGACTATAACAGGAGAAAGTGACATTCACATCACATTCATAACAAGCTTAGACATTGTTTAAAATTATAACAAGGTATAGTTAGGAGTTTGCCTTAATGGTATGAATGAGATGGCTAGGTGATCATAGTCATATACTCAAACTAAAGCATATATTCATCTGAGAAAAGAAATCATGTGACCCATCAAATGGATGTAAGAGAATTGATAGATTTAATACCCTTGGGTACATCAGACATAATATTTCATAAAATGTAATATGTTAAAATATTAAAATAAAAAATGTGTGTGTTGACTTTAATCTCTCACTCATACCAATACAATCTAATATAGAATCAAATAGTAGATATAAATTCATATTAAACTATTTCTCAGTTAAAGTTCAACAATCCTTGAATTCTGTGGCTATAGCTTATAATTGTTATTGTTAAGAATTAAAATAAGTTCACCTTGACTTTTAGTTAGTAAAACAACAATGGCAGTTTATTTACATTGCATAAATAATGAACAAGTAAAAGTAACATATCATGGAAAAACAAACGTGGTGATCATATAAGTATTTAAAACATGTATTATACAAGACAATATGTGCATTGCATAATTAGAGGAAAATATATTAAATTTTTCCAAACATAATTGGTAAAGAGAGTTTACCTTATTAGGGTTTGTTATTAAGAATATTAACCCTAAATAACTTATTTTAATAAAATTTACTCAATGATTATTCATAGTCTCCATCAACTATAATAATTTTCTTTAATTAATTGCTTGCTTTTATTCTTTATATCAGCACACATACATGAAGTGATTGTTTGAATATATTTATATATACATGTAAGAGAAAACCTTAAAATAAAACCCAACACACTACAACATTAGTAAATAATTCAATGTCCAAAGTTTCAAAATATTTGGGTTGGCAACAAATTCTTGTGCTATTACTTGCATACACCATAACTATAGAGCAATAATATATATATATTCCTTATATATCGTTTAAGCAATAATATTACAACAAAATGGTATTTAGATTTATGTGTTTGGGTTATCTATTATAATTTCATCATGAATATATCTGAGCACATTAACTCATTTTAAAGGGTTGTCACATCACATATGCTCTAATTCAAATCCTAGTGACATGAATACCTGGGATACTGAATATTATCACTAATTTGTTTCTGCATATTTTTTTAATATTGCTATTAGTGTTTTTTAATTTTAACCATTATTATATTTATCTGGGTATGGTGTGACTATTAATTCTTATAATAGTTATAATCCCAAAATATGGTGCAGAATTAATGGTTGTTTTCCTCAAGATGTGCAAAAGAGATTACTTCTGACAGATAGGTGGTAGATATAATGAATAAATATACAAATCAATATTTTACAGTTCCATTCAATAATTTCATCAGTAATACATTGATATTATATTTGGTAGCCTTAATAGCATTATTAATTTTATTTATAAATATTGGCACTGTATCCAAAGTTTATGCATATACTTGCTTTAAATTTAGGTGTACACTTTACAGTTCTTTAACAAAATAAGAACAAATCATTCAAACATGATAGGAGCCATACTTCAGTTGTTGTTTAAAGCTTCATTAATATTGTGTGGTCTTTAAAAATAGATGTCAAATTTGTTCTTAATAATACATGCTACATAATTCCTTAATCAAACATTCATGAATATGTGCATTGCATTTTCTTTTATAGTAAAATATTGGTCGATTGTAAAAATTTCCTTTTGAAAATGATAAAAGAAGCATATATATGAATACAAACCAAAAAGAAAATTTTTTTTTCTTTAACCTTGACATAAAATTTTCTTACAGTTGCCAGCTGATACTTGAGGTAGTGTTTTATAGACTTTATTGAGTAATCATTGTTATAATAAAGTCTTTTTTATAATAACTTCAATCATACAGTACATACCTATAAATTTATACTTGTAAAAATACAACATACCAGTTATTTATTAAGATGTATTTATAAACAGTGTTATTTAATAAAGTACTGTTTTCAAAATTTGAGATCTTTTGATTTCTTTTATGGTACTTTAAAAAATGCTAAATCTTAGTGTACAGCTTCCTGTTTTCTTTATTTGTTACTATTATTATAGTTTTTTTGAAAATAAAATGTATTGTGAGCTTATTCTCAAAGACATAATAAAATGAAACAAGTCAAAATTGTTATTTCAATTTTAATATGACATTTGGAGAAAAAAAAAAGACTTTTACCATTTATCTATTAGAATTCAAGATTTACAAACTACATCTATATCACTAGTTATATCAAAAGTAAATATGTGCATGTTTTCTTTTTCTTAAAATTGTAATTTCCCACTTTTAATGAATTTAATATCTCACTAATTTCCTAAAGGTACAGAGAGAGAGCAAATCACAAATTGTTGTCTCTTCTAAAAAACATTTGTGCCAAGTTAGGAAATAAACAAAACATTGTGTAGAGTTTTATTAAAAGAATGCATCATATATTGAAGTTAAATAAAATATCATTTAGAAATTCCAATTATTAATAATCCTCATATCCAATAATGAGTTAAAATTCAAATGAATTTTTTTTATAAATATCCATATATGTGTAAGATCAGATGTGGTTGGAATACCCCTAAATGGCATACTAAACAATATTTATTAGTTATCAATGCCAGAAGTATGTCTGGTATACTAACCAATCTAATGGATAACTCCTTAAATAACAAAAATAATATTAAATGTTTAAACATCTACTCTGGACACCTTTCATCACATAAAGAGAAACATGAAATTAAATGAAAAGCTATATAGGTCATGTGACATGTGACTGATTTTTGTTAATATTATAATTTTGCTATTATGGCTTTGGCTAAAATATTAGATATTGTTTTGATTAAAAATTATTCTTAATTAACTTAAAGTCTAAAGTAATCAATCTTCAAAGGTACAACAAATTAATAAAACATATTTAGACTCCATTACAATCATAAACATAATATATTCACCTGTATCTTCATTTTCACGCCTGTCTTTTTTGAGAACTGTTTTTTATATGTAACATTAAATTTTAAATATACTAAAATTAAACAAATTTAATAACTTTATTATATATATCCTTAAAATTATAATCCTTAGTCCTTTAACAATGCTCAAGATTAATAATCTAGGTTCAATAATTTCAATATTCACAATTATTAAATCAGTGACATTTCAAAGTTGGAGTATCCTAATGAATAAATTAACAACACTTAATCCTTATATGAAGTCTATAATAATAAAAGCTGAATTTTTAAAATATAAATCCTATAAAGGTCAGTTTCCAAGCAACAGGAGTAGCTTTTGTAGATTATAAAATTTTACAAATGTATTTAGAAAGATAAAATAATGATGAAAGTAAACCCATTTACTAGTAATTGCTTTACTAATAATTATCCATAGATATTGTATAACTGTGGTTGTTATATTAGCTTTTCTAATAAATCCAAAGTGTTATGTGGTTTCATAAATATAATATTAAACAATTAGTCTATCAGTTCCCATTAGTTTTATAATATTCATCTAAAGCTTTAAGTTGACATAGAAAATATAATTCCAAGTAATAATTTCTGATTTGGAGAAGAAATGAATAAATATGCAGTTCATATAAAATATAGCATTTCATGAAGTAATCTTAAATTTTTCATAGTAAAATTTAAATATTAGTCTTCATTCCCTTTTAAATTCATTATTAAAGTTATACATAATGTTTGATGTTTAATTCTCCATTCAGGGTAATGTAAATGAGAATTTTCTATTAAGAGAAAAATGTTGAGTTGATTGTTTACCCAGACATCATTTTAAGGCAGGATGCCAAGATGGCTTATTTTAAATTTAAATCCTATGCAGTCCTTCTGCATATAGTTTAGTAAAAGACATATAATTTTAGCATATAGATGTATTTATAGATTCCTGTCATATGATCAGTGAGATCATAGTTTTTACCCCAAAGCCTTGACTTTTTGGAATTTTTATAAGAATATTCTATTACAGGCATTTAGAAAAGTTTGAAGCAGGTGAAATTGTGATTTTTAAAAATTTGAGTGTGCCAAAATTTAATATCATTCTAAAAAGTCTAAACTAGTATGATCTTGAAATATTAAAATATCAGATTATATTAATACAATTTATCCAAACAGCTTTAAACAATTTTTAGCAAAACCCTTTATTTGTACATATATACATACACCTACATTTCAACTGTCCTGCAGTCTTCTTCAGAGTCAATTTACTTTAGATTAAACTAAACAGCACCATCAAACGGTGTGGATAGTCCAAAGTTCTAGAACCAAAGTAAATTGCTAAAAAGTGTTCAAAGAGGTTTGGATAAATTGTATTTATATAAGATATTACAGCAAAATGAAGAAAAGGGTAATTTTGATAATATATCAGATTATATTATTAAATGACTAAAACAAAATAAAATGAATACATTATTGTTTTACAAATAAATTACTTAAGATATTAAAATATTACACTAAATGAATTTCATTTTATTTATTTTAATATTCTCATTACTATTAATAATAAATTCAATTATCTCTAATAATAAATTTATTTAAAGCATTTTCTGATTATACTTTTTAATTCTAAATATGTTGAACCATGTAAACAATTGTACATGCATTCGTGCATGTTTGAATATTATGTTAAAGCTTTAAATTGTTATTAAATTGTCCTGCTGTAATAACAAAATCTATTTTTGTAATAAAATATTTTTAAATACTTTATTCTTGATATAGTTAGTGTTTTGCATTTTTATTCTGTTTGTTATTCTTTCAAAATTGATTTTAAGTGAATGTATTTTTTTAAACTATCTTTCAACTACAATAAAACAATTTGATACATATAATTTTTCTTAAGGTGCTGAATATTTATGAAATCTGTATGAAGGATATCTTGGATAATTTAATAGTTTGCTTCACTAGGTATTATCACCAGCAATATAAATATCCTTACCAAGCAACCCTACTTGTAAAAATAGTAGTAATAATTAATTATATTTACTTTCTTTATATACCAATAAATTTTTTTTAGAATTTATGAATGTGACTGTTAACTTGAACCTAAGAATATCATTACCAATATATATATATCATATCTTGCTAAATCAGTTTTTGATAATATTTTAAAATGAAGGAGATATTTTTGTAATAATGAGACAAAAAAATTAATGCTGTAACTATCTTATGATGAAAAATCCAATTAGTTTCTATTGTTCTTTTTAATCTTAAGAAAGAAAGGCAGCAAGTCCTTATGAACATGTTTTTATAGTGCGATGATTTATCAATTACTTTAGCTCCGTCAAGACCTTTGATACACTTAATTAAAAAAAGATTTGTAACAATATATAAATAATATTTGGTTATGTTAGAAATTAATATATATTACGCAACTTCTACTTGTAGGTAAAAGAGGAATCAATATTACTCAAATCTAGATTAAAGTCCAAATTCAATTTTCATTTTTGTTGCAGTGGGTTTATGAGCAATTTTATGAAATTTGCTTAAGATCCGGTGTCAAAATGATGGTGGTGTTTTGAGTTTGAAATTAGAAACAAAATATCTTTGGCTTCTACATTTTTAGAGCACTTTCTTGTCAATGTAAAGAACCAATTAAGTATGTTGTAATGTTTCAATTACAACTTATAAAAAATTTGTTTTAGTAATTAATGTTTAAAAAAAACCAAGTATTATATCAACCAATAATGAAAAAAAACACTCAGCAATTTTGAGCTTAAATGAATTTTTTTTGAGAGTATATGTTACTTTAAATATATATAGACTTTTAGAAAAAAATGGACTTAGATGTTGAGGGTTGGCACAGTCTTCAACATCCCTACTGCTGTCCTTAACAAATTAAAAAAAGATATCTAATCATTGTTATAAAACTATTTTAATTCAATTATTTGCATATAGGGTTGTTAATTTTATGTGGAAGTTGCATGTAAACTTTTTATCAATATGATGCAAAGATAGTAGGAAAAACTTCCATCTTAACGATGATAAGATCACAAGATCTGTTGGTATGTTCTGGACAAATTACTATCAATTCTATAATTGTAAAGATGCATGTTCATTGAATTGTGGGGGGAAATGAAAGAAAAGTAAGAGACACCTTAAAAAGTATTTTATTATGAATTTGAGTTCTATTTTCAAGGAAATTTGTTATTTTAATGATTATCTTAAAGATAGTGCAAACAAGAATTAATAAAATGGAGTGAAAAGCTGTAATTTTAAAAATGCAGAAGGAAGTCAGAAAACAGTTTGTTATTAAAAAATAATAAAAATTGGCACTGTAAAATGTTAAATAAGCAGAATAAATGATAGGCATCACGATATACAGAGATGTATTTTTAGTTCACAGATAGGATTCATCACAAAATGTATCTTCAACATGGTTCTCTCCTTTTTTTTTTCTAGACCATTCTTGTAATTGCCAGTTAAAAAATTAAAAATGAAATTTTATAAATATGTAAGGTTGTTACAAAATGCAGATTCGTAGCCCAAAGTTTCTTCATAGAAATTATTTTAATATACAAAATTTTTTCCTGCCCAAGTGTTTAATTACTTTAAAAAATTATTATTATTTTTAATTAGCTTTATGATCTACATTACCAAAAGATCAGTTTTTATCTATTGCTTTTCTGATATCTTTTAACTGTGATTTAAACTTGACAATGCACATTTTTGTTTCTATAAAAGAGTGAAATTTTATATAAAAATATTTAATATTAATAATTATTTCTCTATAAAATAGTTTTAATTATATATGTGAGCACAAACAACATGCCATTAAAAACAGGCCCAATATTTAATTATATTTCTTTCGGACAGAAATTATGGTAAATAGCGTAATGAAAGTTTTATTTAAAAATACGATGCATCCTATTGTCAAATGAATGTTTCTTACATCACAATTCAAATCAGATTAATACAATTTGATACAAGATTATAAGTGATTTTGTAAAGAATCCAATAATTAGAAGAAAAAAAAAAATTGCAGACTTTCAAGCTCCTTTCAGTCACCCACTCTAATTTATACAATCAATACACATGGCTACATATAGTTAAAAAAGATAAATGATCTCCAATGTGTGCGGAAGCAGCATTTATCAATTGGGCAAAATCATCATCTTTCACACACATATATAATCAGTGTTTGGTTTATATTAAGATAGAAAATCATTAAACTTTAATGAACAGGCTTCAATCTTTTTTATTTTTCAAGTCTTGGGCCATTCATATTATTGAAAATCTGGTGATAGCATGTTCAAAGTTCTTGTTTGCCAATTTTGTTGTCATGTCCATCTGGACTGTAAGTTATTCTGGCCCCTCATATGTAGAATCTTAAGACCATTTAAGTACACAGAAGAGGGATGGGCAGAATATAGGCTGTATCTGTAATATTTAAATATAAGTATAGTGTATATATCTAAATTAAACTTTCTTCAGTCATCCACTCCATCTTATACAACTGATACACATGACCACATAATGTGAATAAAGGTAAATGATCTCCAATATATTTTGTGCTGAACCAGTACTCATTAACTGTCTGGATGATCATCTTCCACACACACACATATATAATCAGCACTCAGTTTATATTAAGATAGCAAATCTTCAAACTTTAACAGAAGCCTTCAATATTCTCCACTCTCAACACTTCAGCTGAACATGACAATATCAGATTTTCGATGAAATGGATGGCTGAAGAGTTGGAGAGTAGAAATAACTTATTCTTATCATTCATTATCCATCCAAATATTTCACTATTTTCCATGACATTACTAATCATTTCTATTATAAAGAAATTATGATCACTATTACATACTCTCTCTTCATTATTAAATACTAATTTTCTGTACCTTATTCATTCCCTTTTTTCAATTAATACATAATCTATTGCATGAAATATATTATTTTTAAATCATGTGTATTGTCCCTCATAAATATTTGATAAATTTCCAATGCTCAAATTCACTCTCTGACCAAAAGTTTTCAAAAGCTATCCATTCTTGTTATCTATGTCAACAATTTCTTCAATATGCCCATTCATATCCCCTATAACCATTATTTTCTTCCCATTTTTTGAAACCCTGTATATCCTTAACTAGGAATTCATATATGCTACTGTTATACTCCATTATAGTTTGACTATGTCCAGTGGCTATATACACTATAACCACTATCCATTCTTGTCTTCCTAACCTTATCTCAAACCACAAATGTTCTTGATATTTAACAGTATTTAAATATTTTTTTGACATAACTCATATACCACCACCCCTTTTTTCTTTTCTATTTATACTCTGACATATCAAGTCTTCCAGAATAGGTTCTTCTTCTTTTATATGTTTCCACTACTGCTAATACCTCAGGCTATTCATTTTTAATTGGTTTGTTTACTTCCAGCCACTTCTCTCATCTTCTACCACCTTGCATATTTAAATACCCAATTTTAACAATTTCTTCTCCATTACATTTATAAATAACTTGGTTACCATTAATTTTACAGATCCATTCCCTCTCTACATCCACATTTATATCTAAATCAGCTACTCTTTGTTTATTTTTTACATTCCAACCATTCTTCTTTATGATAATACTGCAATTTAACCCCCCCCCACCTTTTATAAGTCTCACAAATTATATTCTTTATAAATCAAACTCCCTAAAACTTCATTTCCTTGTTTTGCTAAGTGCAATCCATCTTTACAATATAACTCCCTCTTACAAATAAAAAAATCCCACAAATCCACAAACATAACATCATTTCTCTCGCATAATTTTATAGAATATGCCCTATATAACATACACCTATTTTTAAATCTTGGTAATAATCCAACTAGTCCTACTCTTCCTTTAATCTTACTCAAATTACTAATCAATTCTATGTACTCATCCATTACTCTCTCTGATGATTTTGACAAATTATTTGTCCCTACTATAACATACACATCTCTTCTCCCTTGTTTCTTTACTTTATCTGTACCATTCCTAATTATAACTCCAGGCAAACCTATTCTTACATACCTGTTTCTATTTTCTCTTGCAATTATATCTCCACATTCTCTAGTTAGCAAATCTCCTATCAATACTGCCTCATAGTTTACTTTCCCTTCTTCATTTGTAACATTTTTTTTATCTTCTGGATTTTCTTATTTACTTCTTCCTTATCATTTCTATTCAATACTTTTATCAGCTCACACTTCAATCTTTAACAATTTTAATTCTGCTTCTACATCTTTACCTTTTCCTATATCTTACTTATTCTTTGGCTAACCTTTTCTTTTGCACTACTTGTTTTTTCATCCATATCTCTTGACACTCCACTAAAACCATCCTCTATTCTATCTTTTTCAACTATATTTTACTCCATTTCTCCTTTCTCTTTACATTATCTACACTTAGAAACCATTTTTACATCTTTTTTATCATATGTATTGCGATATCTACATAAATGTAGGCTCGCATGTATATATTATTGATTCTCAATAATATTAATAAAGAGAAGGGTTTCGTTAAAAGAAATAGAAAAAAAAAAAGAAAGAAAAAATTTAGTTAAAAGGATTCTAAAAACTTATTTTAAAAGAAATTAGAAAAGCTAAATAATGATGAAAGATTAGAAAGGAAAGGGGAGGGGTGTAAAACTGAACGCGTCTCTTTCTTTCTTTGTTAAATAAGAAAATCACTTGTAAAAAGAACAAAAGAATAATTATAATTGTGAAATTAAAAAAAGTAAACTTGTACCAAATTTCCAAATAGATTGGTACAAGATAAAGTGAGAGAAAGGAATGTTGCAATTAGTAACATTCAATATTTAAAAGAATGAAAGAAATTAATTATAATTGTAAAATTAAAAATGTAAACTTGTACCAAATTTCCAAATAGATTGGTACGAGATAAAGTAATGAAAAGGAATGTTGCAATTAGTGGCATTCAATATTAAATGTATCAAAAGAATGAAATGAAAATTGTAATTAGAAATTGGAAAAATGTAAACTGTATAAGAAAAAATTCCAGATAGATTGGTAAGATAAGAATGAAAAGGAATGAGGCAATTAGAGACATTCGATAGCAAGACAGCGAGAGAATAAGCAGAGCTGATTTAGAAGTAACCGGTTGTGTTTTTTTTGCTGGCTAGAATTTAACAAAAATAATAATAGAAGGGTACGCTGACATGGAAGGCTAGTGGCAAACACCGGGCGTTTGCTCGGTCTATCTCCGTCTAACCATTCGCTCACTACTTATAACAACTAAAATGCTGCCGAGAAGAGACCGCCGTTACAGAACCAGATCTGCCTGGAGATTCGAAGTAGAATGTTGAAGGGATGAAGACCGACTAAAATGTGGAATTAGAAAGGAAACAAACCCACGTCAAAAGACTATAAACTCTCACTCCATTCACTGGAACGTCTGAAAAAGCGAGCAACCATCTCTGCAAAAGAAGGGAAGGTTTTCCCCCTCGATGGTTGATCCGACATTGGAAAAATCATACCTAGGTAACTATTAATACATGCATGTCAGAATTAATTTGAAATAAGAAATCAGTCAGAACTAAATTATTAAAAAGTTGCGCAACACTTCGGACAGTTATCATTAAAAGAACTTATGATTGTAATCTATTAATGTATGAGAAGGTAACAATTGAGTTACGATAATTTATTTAATGTTTCATTTGAATTATATTCTTTATTGTATATTTATGTATTTATTATGTTAGTGTGTGGATATATATGTGTGTTTTAGGATTTTATTATTAATTAGAATTAGCGAATTGCAAATTAAATTTTATTTATAAAAGGAAGTACTTAGTCATTTGCGTTTTCTTTTCTCTACCAAGCGAATAACTACTTAGAGTGAATTAAAATTAGATCAGTGAGCTAACAAGTTGATTAATTGAGGAATAAAATAAAGTAAGCTAAATGGATAAATAAATCCAGTCTGTATTGTAAAATAGAGTAAAGGAAGGAAGTGCTATAATTTATATTCCTGCTGTACCGTGATAATTCCGGGAAATTTTATAAATATTCCAGGCGCTGGGCAGAACTAATTATTCGATACAAATAATTTGCCCAGCAGAGAAGAAGCGTTTAATTGGGAAATATAATGCTGGGATGATATTTTATTATGTCAGTGTTCAATTAAGAATATATACTCGATTTTAGGGTGTATATTGGCTTCTTGCTTGTGGTAATCATCATCATCGGTGGTTAACCGGTCGATCACATAATTAAGTGCGGCTGGGGTCTTTAACCGCACGGCGGTGGTGTTACAGTTTTGGGGGCCAGTCCGGGATCTTGTCACATTCAGAAAAAAAAAAAAAGCAGATTGAATTAAATTATAGCGCCCTGATTAAAATAGATCTACACATATGTGATCTATACAGCAAGGTTAAATAAAGTCAAACAATCGGAAAATCGAATTTAGACTGAGAAATATTTTTTAAAAAAAAAAAGAAAGAAAAAAAAAGTTTTTTTTAAAAAAACAAATGGGTTTTGTTTCAAATTAAGAATTTATATATGTTATTATAAAAATATATATATAAAAACGACAAAATAGTGTTAAAGGAAAAAAGTGTTAAAATAAGGATTAGACGGCATAACCGTATATATGTAGTTATATAGTAGTTGTAGAGACAGTAGAATAGACCTAAGATTTAGATAAAAATATAGAATAATAATAAAAGATCGCTTGGTGAGAGAGGGAAAGTGGAGCAAAAGACAACTGAATTTTATAAAAGGAGAGAAAGAGACGGGGTAAAATTTTCTAGGCACGATCTACATTATATAAATAAATAAAATCAAGAGAGGGAAAGATTTTATTGTTTGAATAATAAAAGCTTGTGAGTTTAAGGGGATCTTTAAAGCAGCATAAACAAGTGAGTTAATGGATGAGGACGGGGCAGGCCAGCAAACGTACCTAATATGAAATAGCGTTGATAAACAGTATTGCATTTTATAATAATTGGGAGAAAATAATTACTTAGTCAGTAATAACATTCATTTAGAGTCAATGCAAACGAGGTCGAAAGCAAAAATGGACGATCAACTTGCAACCACGAAAAGTACCAGTGAAGAACAAACGGAATTGGCCGGAGAAACAGACAGGGAAAGAGAAATAGAAACCAGTAGTGGAAATGAAATTGACATTAATGATGATAAACAAGAGCCGAAAGTTAGTATAGAAATTTATAATTTAATAAAAATGATGGAGAAAATGGGGGAGGATCAACGGCAGTTCATAAAGGAGATAAGGGAAAGAGATGAGCAGAGAGATGAAATAAATAAGAAAATGATAGAAGATCAGCAAAGGTTTATGAAGGAATTAAAGGAAGATAATAAAAAGATGATAGACGAGTGGAAAAAACAGTTGGATGACAAATTCGACATAAAAAATGGAGAGTTAAGTAAAAGGATTGAAGAAACCTCAAATCAGATTTTTGTCACGAATGAAAGGTTAAACGGACAGGCTGAGTTACTAGAAAACTTAGAGCAGAGACTCACTGGAGAACTAAATAATTTAGAACAAGAGATTGTGATGAAAGTAGAGGGAAGGATGGCACAGTTTGAGGATAAAATAGAAACTGTGTGTCGAGAAGTAGAAGAGGTTAAAAATATGAGAGGGACAAGTTTGTGGGATAGCAGGCGCAATAACGTGGTAACGATAAATCAATTTTTGAAAATTCGAGTTTTTTCGGGCCACATGGGAGAAAACCCCATAGAACACCTGGGTAGCCTTGAAAGGTACGGCACATTGAGTGGATTGGATGAAGAAGCCATGATTGCCATCGCATGCAGTCACCTACAGAATGCTTCACAGGAATGGTGGGACTCGTTGTTTGAAAAACCAACAACATTTGAGGATTATAAGACAGCTTTGCTCACCAGTTACTGGAGCGAAGAGCACCAGGAAAACATTCGGCACCAGATATCACAAGACAGGTGGAGACCGGGAGAAACGTTTACGCCATTTTTCCGTCGCCAGGTAGCGAAATTGCGCGCACTCACTGCTAGTCCATTATCAGAGAGGCAAATTATTCGTGTAATCAGACACAATTTGCCGCAAAATGTTGAGCAAGTGCTGATAGGCACTGAACGGAAAACGGTCGAACAGGTCGCGGAACTACTAAATGCGTTCGACAGCGCTCATTCTGGTCGTAGGATAGAGGATCGAGGATTCAAACCTCCGAGAGATCCTGTGATAAATGTGGGACCAGGTAAACCCCAACGAAGGTACGGGGAAGATAGCGGTAGATTTTATGGCGGCTCGGATGGAGCTATAGGGCCTAGGCAGAATGAAGGGGATCAGAGAGGGAAGTATCCGAACGAGGACAGAGGCTTTGATAGACGAAGGGACAATAGTCCATTCCCTAGCACAAGTGGGTATATTCCCCAGAAAAAAAAGAAAGAACCTCCCGATAGGAACTAAAAGAAAGAAGCAACTGGACGAACACCTGTTGATGACTAAAGGATACCGACCCTGGACTTTGAACACGATAATCCACATGATAATGGAAATGTAGGGGGAATGGTGAACTACGAAGAGTAGCGAATATATGAATGAGGGTCTGGATTTTGAGACAAATGTGTGCAGATATGAATCATGCAGGGATTGCATTTGAGCTTGGTCAAGCCGTCTTCCCGTTCATAAAAAGAAAAAAAAAAATAGGGAGTGTGTGTGTTAATCTTGTCTATACACATAAGGATAGACATGAAAATAAATAAAAAAAAAAATTAGAATGAGGACTCAGCAGAGATCTGGGCTCATTACCCGTCGTACTGGGTGAAAATCCCAAAGGTATTGGAAAGATACGAAGAATTAAACTAAAAATAGAATGAGGACTCAGCAGAGATCTGGGCTCATGATCCGTCTTACTGAAAAAAAAAAAAATCAACTCTCTGTGCAGAATAATGTTCGGTGGGGATTAAAAGTGTTTGGGCAGTTCAAATAAATCAAATGGAATGCAGATAGTTTAACCTAGTTGTCTCTCTAAGATAATCTCATCATACGGAAGTTATACATACTAAACGTGTACCATTAAAATTTATATCAAGAAGGAAAAAAAAATATAGTAATAAAGGAAGATAGGGGTTAAGAATTAAAATGGCTTGACCTCAGAAAATAACTCCAGTAGATTTTAATTCTTAAAAAATGGGGAGCGGTGTAATGCGATATCTACATAAATGTAGGCTCGCATGTATATATTATTGATTCTCAATAATATTAATAAAGAGAAGGGTTTCGTTAAAAGAAATAGAAAAAAAAAAAGAAAGAAAAAATTTAGTTAAAAGGATTCTAAAAACTTATTTTAAAAGAAATTAGAAAAGCTAAATAATGATGAAAGATTAGAAAGGAAAGGGGAGGGGTGTAAAACTGAACGCGTCTCTTTCTTTCTTTGTTAAATAAGAAAATCACTTGTAAAAAGAACAAAAGAATAATTATAATTGTGAAATTAAAAAAAAGTAAACTTGTACCAAATTTCCAAATAGATTGGTACAAGATAAAGTGAGAGAAAGGAATGTTGCAATTAGTAACATTCAATATTTAAAAGAATGAAAGAAATTAATTATAATTGTAAAATTAAAAATGTAAACTTGTACCAAATTTCCAAATAGATTGGTACGAGATAAAGTAATGAAAAGGAATGTTGCAATTAGTGGCATTCAATATTAAATGTATCAAAAGAATGAAATGAAAATTGTAATTAGAAATTGGAAAAATGTAAACTGTATAAAAAAAAATTCCAGATAGATTGGTAAGATAAGAATGAAAAGGAAAGAGGCAATTAGAGACATTCGATAGCAAGACAGCGAGAGAATAAGCAGAGCTGATTTAGAAGTAACCGGTTGTGTTTTTTTTTTGCTGGCTAGAATTTAACAAAAATAATAATAGAAGGGTACGCTGACATGGAAGGCTAGTGGCAAACACCGGGCGTTTGCTCGGTCTATCTCCGTCTAACCATTCGCTCACTACTTATAACAACTAAAATGCTGCCGAGAAGAGACCGCCGTTACAGAACCAGATCTGCCTGGAGATTCGAAGTAGAATGTTGAAGGGATGAAGACCGACTAAAATGTGGAATTAGAAAGGAAACAAACCCACGTCAAAAGACTATAAACTCTCACTCCATTCACTGGAACGTCTGAAAAAGCGAGCAACCATCTCTGCAAAAGAAGGGAAGGTTTTCCCCCTCGATGGTTGATCCGACATTGGAAAAATCATACCTAGGTAACTATTAATACATGCATGTCAGAATTAATTTGAAATAAGAAATCAGTCAGAACTAAATTATTAAAAAGTTGCGCAACACTTCGGACAGTTATCATTAAAAGAACTTATGATTGTAATCTATTAATGTATGAGAAGGTAACAATTGAGTTACGATAATTTATCTAATGTTTCATTTGAATTATATTCTTTATTGTATATTTATGTATTTATTATGTTAGTGTGTGGATATATATGTGTGTTTTAGGATTTTATTATTAATTAGAATTAGCGAATTGCAAATTAAATTTTATTTATAAAAGGAAGTACTTAGTCATTTGCGTTTTCTTTTCTCTACCAAGCGAATAACTACTTAGAGTGAATTAAAATTAGATCAGTGAGCTAACAAGTTGATTAATTGAGGAATAAAATAAAGTAAGCTAAATGGATAAATAAATCCAGTCTGTATTGTAAAATAGAGTAAAGGAAGGAAGTGCTATAATTTATATTCCTGCTGTACCGTGATAATTCCGGGAAATTTTATAAATATTCCAGGCGCTGGGCAGAACTAATTATTCGATACAAATAATTTGCCCAGCAGAGAAGAAGCGTTTAATTGGGAAATATAATGCTGGGATGATATTTTATTATGTCAGTGTTCAATTAAGAATATATACTCGATTTTAGGGTGTATATTGGCTTCTTGCTTGTGGTAATCATCATCATCGGTGGTTAACCGGTCGATCACATAATTAAGTGCGGCTGGGGTCTTTAACCGCACGGCGGTGGTGTTACAGTATATACTGTCTACATAACCATAAACATATTACATCATTTCTAGTTTTATTTAAGCACTTCAAATGATAAACCTCATAGCATATGGTCCACTCTAATTTCTTTCTGACCATTATATATACATTGTAGAATACAAATGCAATCCATACCCATTATTTTTCAAGTCCTCCTATTTTATATTTAACTTTATGTGTCCTCTAATCTCTTCAAACCCTTTTATACAGCAAACAATTTTAGTAGTAATAATTTTTTTAGATGATATTCAAATATGTCTATTGTAACAGTATACATATGCTGTTATATTATTTTAAAATTAAAATAAAAACAAGTTCGTAAATAAAAATTGCATTTATTAAAAAACTAAAAGCCAAAAATTAAAAGAGTTATGTTAACATGTATATATCACACAAATGGAAAACTTTCAAACTATTTTAAAAAAAAAAAAAAAACATATTTGAAAGTATTTTTTTTTTTGTAAAAAAAAGTAAAGATTGATATTTTTGAAAATAGAAATAAATTATTTCTATCATGTTTAATCTTCATAAATGAAAATGATTGTTTTATTAATTAAATACAAAGCAAACTAGCCCTTGCGGCACTTAAATAATTAAAAGGTCAGATAAGAGAATAAAAAAAATTAGATTGACCAATTCAAACATGAAGCCACAGCACGGACCATAAATGGAACACTAGAGTCCATGACATCATGCTAGATTGATCCCTTGGATTTCTAATAAGATGACCATAAAATTATAAAAGGCAAAATAATTGTTGTTGCAGCATTCTGACTATTAAGCTATATATGAATGGTAGCTGTATTGCAGACTTCATGATGTAGGAGTCTTGCAATAGATTTAATTTTCTTTGCATGCATCAGCTGAGGTCTCCTGATCAGCATCCCTGACCAAATAAATATTGTCTCCAAAGCACTATTAGCAAACAATAGAATCAGCAAGAACTTCCATAAACTGAATGAAATCTAGAGGAGTCATCAAGATTAAAGGGGAAGTATAAACTTTTACCAATTGTACTTTCTTTTAAATAAATATATCTTCAATAAGTAGTCAATTCGTAAAGAAAAAAGTAATATAAATAAATGGACTCTTATCTGACCAAGAATAGAACTCTAAATGAATAATTAATATTTATTTTTATATAAGTTTGCTATTTCAATCATTTCCATTTTTCGTTTTTTTTATTTATTTATTTATGTATTTAACTAGGTCATTTATTTTTATCTGTTAACTAAAATGTATTAAATTTAAGTTGGGTGTAGATAGCTGCATAGATTCATTAATGTTTAGTTTTTTTTTTCATATGTGTAATATATATATATATTGGTAAATATGACACCTGTAATTACTAGTATATATTTTAAGTTGTTGTTGACAATGTGGCACCTTATGGTGAATGTCATTGGGTTTACTTTATTGTACATTTCCCTCTGCAATTCCATCAATAATTTTATATTTTAATTGTTTATGTTTATTTTAAAGGGCTTTAATTTCAGGCTATTTGTCTCATGGTTGAGTCAATGCTGGTAGAGAGATATAGGGGTGTTAATATCAATGTAATGTGAAGTGTGTTAGCATACAGGGTAAGGTGCAATGCATGACCCCAAAGATGTAGTCATTGCATTACAATGTATGCAGACATATTTCCTGCAACATTGATTTTCGTTAGCTCTATGGATAGGGACTATAAGTCAGCAGATAGACCACTCTCCCCCATATGTAGCATTTTTCTTTAAATATTTTATTACACGATTCCTTCGCCAGACAGACACACATTCCTGTACTGGATGAGGATCATGTCCTTCAAATAAGATCATGCTGCAGACACACTTTCATGACAGCATGGTTTTATGTTAGCATCTTCATATTGCATTGATTGCATCTGTATATCAGAAAGCAAATTGTGGTTTGGCTACGAACTTTTAGTCTGAGGTTGAACATTTGTTTTTTTTTTTTTAAATTTAAATGAGGAATCTATGTAGCTTATCTGTACTCAACATTATAAAAACATACTTTTATAAAGTGTCCACCTGTGTGGAGTTACTCCCAATAATTTAAAATAAAAATTAATATTAAAATCTAAACAAGATAAATCTTATTCCTCAATTACAAATATTTATATATGTGCATTAATAAATGTTTTTTTTGTGTGTTATTACAGGCAGTGGCTTATTTTATTTTTTTAACATTGAAAATTTATTTTTGATTTCAAATCTTTCTTGAATGAAGTGTTGAATAAGTATTTATTATAAATCTCTGCTTCTCCTTGAGCTAGTGGCATGGGTTAACAGTCAATATAAAATAAAATTTGGATCTTAGCAGTACGTATCTGCCTACTATATAAATTTTCCAGGTTTGAATGGCCTTTGGCACCCATTTATGGCAGATATGGTAAGACCCCAGCACACCCTGACCATTATAATATATATAAACTTTAACTTATCTTGCAGAACCAATCAGTCATGTCAGCACAGCACCACTCGTGTGAGTCAGAGTAATTAATTGATTCAGGGAGGCTTGTGAATAAAATTCCTATCTAGTGTCTACTTATCCAATATCTCCAGATTAGTTTCTATCTTGTGGCTTTCATCTGGGAGAAGCCTTGGATCTGAAGAATTTTGCCTCTATGTAAACAACTTGCGTTTAAAGCATTAATTTAACAATTGTATTATGATGATTATACAGCCAGCATTACTATAGAAAAATTTGACATTGCTTAAATGTATAAATGTGTGTGGATGAAAACTTTGTATTTAAAATCTTAGTTAATTTAAAAAGTAATTAGTGTAAAATGATTAAAGGGATTTGTTTTATTGATTATTAAAAGTCAACTAATAGGTTATTATTAAATAAAAGTATTAATAAAATTTATTGAGAACTTTAAAATATAATCAAAGATTATTATTGCATAATATTTGGATGTTATAGATTATTTATAAGTAAAACAAATAATTGCACAATTTATATGTATAGTGATAATCTAAATTAAGGTATAACAGTAAATTTTTAATATTAAATTTATAATATTTTTATCTCCATTTAATGAAATCTTTTAAAATTCATGCTTTTGGTAATTCCCAGATGCTCAAGTTTATCTGATATAAATTATTACCATACCAATGGGATAAATTTATCCATAAAATCATGAAATGCAAAGAACCCTGGATCATATTGATTTACATCACATATCACATGATAAAAAACTATAAGTATCAGTCCTTAACAAAATTAAATCAGTTGTTACTAAATTACAGTGCATTAAAGACAATATCCAATTAAAAATTAAAATTAATTATTTTGTTCGTCTTCAAAATGGAAGAGTAGAGGAACTTATAGAGCATTTTGCCTAGCTAGCGAAATGTATCTTCTCATCAGCCTAAATGGATAAATTATAACAATAATAAAGATTATCATTGAATGTTATTTTAAATATTTTAAGTCACCAATGGGATATATAAAATTGCTTACAGAATGTTGCCACATATTTTAAAAATCACTCTTCTCTTTTATTTGAAGTTGTAATAACTTATTTGAAATAACCTCGACTGCCTCTCCTTATGTATTTAGTGAATGTTAAAAGCTTTGTACAAACTATGGATTAATATTTATCATATGTATTCAAATATGAATGCTATTTGAAATCTTATGGAAGATTTGTGAAAGTAATTAATGGATTATTTATTCTTTGCTAGCTTTCATGGGATAATAAGAGAACCTCAACTATAGCTGGAAATTCAATTTGCTTAATTAATGATTTATCAAACCATTGTATACTATTCACTTATTGCTTCTCAAAGGATTAATTTGCTTATTTTTGTGTAAAACTATTGTTCTAATGTCAGTTCAAGAATAAAGATCTATAGTTATTGATGCGATAACCATGAAATATGACAGAGATCTTAATATGTGTTAAATGAAAAATTTTTAAAGGATTGTTACAATCATGCTAGTTGGAATATGAGTAAAAATTTTAATTAACTGAAAATCTTTGAAAAAAATCATTCTATGTGCTTCAAATCTTAACTTCCTAATGGATTATTCCATCATATGGATTTATTGTTAAGTGTATATTATTATAATTATTACCAATAAAACTTTGTTAATTTTTGGGTGCTACTTCAAAAGTGTGGTATGCCTAAATAAAATGCTTTTGATTATGTATGAAGTTTGGGAATTACCTGTTAAAAGCATCTATTTACTGAAATTGATTTTCAAATTATGAAATTATTATTTTTATATAATTATTATTACTGTAATTATAATCTTAAGAGACTGCTGGTATAGGTAACTACCTTATATTATTAGTTAAATTTTGGTATAAATGTAATATCTGTCATTATATTTTTATATTGGAGACAGGTTGCATTAAGTTAAATTATTTTATAAACCCCTAAGCCTGTTATATTTAACTTACTTTATGTTTTATTTGTCCTTGTTTTCAGCCTCAACTTATTCAATCAACAAATGTTCTGGGTAAATAATTGATTTTCCAGAGAATATTATCTTAATTGTATCTAGTAAATATTATAAAGAATTTGATAATTGCTATACTGTGCAGCAAAGCACTCTTGTGGTCTCAATAATTCTAAACTTTGTATGTTAGTTGAGGTTTGCTCCTAACTAAGTATTGAAACTTTAACATATATTAAACCAAGCAAAATCATAAGTCATGCCATTAAGAGATGCAATAATCAGAATTGTATGCAGTTATATACTTGTATAACATTGATATGACTACTAGGTAAACAATTTTCTTGTTCTTGAAAGGGTTAATATTAAAGAACTAGACAGACTTTAAAAATGACATTGCTAGTGGACTAATTGTCACTGTGAGAAATGTACAACACTCTCCAATAAAATGTTTTGTACCTGCATTATTTTATTGACCATACATATGCCCTAACCCAAGGTTAGATTATTTAACAAGATCAGATAATAATATTTGTGTTTATTTTTCAGAAAACTTTTGATATTATCAGTACATGTATTGTTCACTAATATTTTGTTTTGTTTTATATAATTGTTATTAAAAATAACGAAGTTGTTACATTTATAATATAGTTGATTGCCATTACTGAAATCATCATCTTTTACATATTATCGAAATAAAACAGTTCATACTTCCCACTTTATTAAATCAATTTTTTTTATTAAATCCATTTACACTTATTGAATTTTATATTACAAATAGAGACAAAATAATAAGATGTGATAGGATACAACAAAATCCCTTTGATACTTTAATTATACTTGGAATAAGTTAATTATAATTATTACTTTTATTTTCGCCAATAAATAATTTAATTACATTTAGTTAAGAACCGTGAGAATTAATTGATTTTAACTTTACATTAATCTGGGAATGAGAGAGTTGACTCCCAATCATATTTGAGTAAACACACTCGTTTATTTTACAGTAAGGCTTTATACATTGAACATTACAGTATAGTTTGTGAATATAAAAATACATTAATATTATTTTGGTAAATCTGTAAAGTACTCTAAAATATTTAATCAGTATATTAATTAGCATATCACGATTTTATATAATAATTATTAACATTATTAGATGTATAAAACAAATATATATTCATTTTTAGTGTATTTTCTTTAAAGGTACATTCAATCCCAAATATGTAGCAAAATACAAAAAATATGTATCTCTTATTGTACGGAGATTCTAATTAAACTTTATTTCTATTATTCCTGAAAAAAAAAAGGTTCTTAATATAAAATGTAGTCTTTTAGTATTAATTAATAATTTTTATAACCTTGTGACCTTTAGCTTTTGCTAGAAGCTAAGTGGTTAGTTATATTTCAGCCTAATGTCTTAATAAAAAAAATATTTTTTTCAGCAATTTAATTTTTAGAATAAATAAACTTTATTGTTGTTTAATGATACTACGTATATGTACATGATAAGTCAGTGTATAAATATTTTTGTAATTTTTATAGCTGTAAAGTGATTTTAGCAGCTTAGTTATAAATCTTTAATTCTATAAATAGTTCTTTGTAATTTTAAGTATTTGTGAACTTACTGTATTAGTTAATCTATAATATTAATAAGCCAATAAGCTAATACACATGCACTTTGCAGATGTCACTATATAAATGAATACTCCTTATTAATATTATAGATTATAAAAACATCGCGCTATATAAAAAATAAATGTCTCATATTAGTTAATGTAGTTTGTAAGCCAATAATATTAAAATAATCATAATTTAACTATGAAAGTATTTTGAAGTTTGATATTAATATTAAACTTGAAAATCTAGATTTGTTAATATTTAGATTAAATATTAAAATGCTTTAATTCAATTTCAATGGTAATATAAAATATTATAATTGAATATTTTATATTTATTTAGATAAAAGAAATCATAATAAAACTCATAGTTTTAAAACTAAGAATTAAGAGTGAATATATAAATGTCTGGATGAATGAATGTAAAGTAGTTAATTTCTTTAACACTTCATTGTTTAATTTTTTTTTAAAAATATCTTATTTTAAAAATGAAAAGAGTCAATTGTGAATGATCTGAGTACTTAAATTAAAATGAAAATGTTAAATAAATATTATAAGGTAATGTTTTATTTATAATAATGTAATTTTCATTTTGTAATGTATTTTATTTTTACTATAATATTTGATTTTATATCTGTCTAGATGAAAATTAAATGATTTTACAAAACAATATATAATGAGATAACCAATGAATTAAAGTGGAAGTTAAAATATCAGTATTAGAAATCATAAAGTAATCACATGACTTAGGATATAAATAAGGAAAAATGATACTTGCACACACACTAGGTGTTGCATTTATATTTTTATTGTTAGTGGAAGTTATTTAATCTTTTTTAAATAATGTACCATTTACATCTTTCTTAAACACTTTATCAATACTCTTTATTTATATCAAAACTAACAGTTTCGACTGTCCTGCAGTCATCATCAGAGCTACAATATTCAAATATATAATTATATATTTAATACACTTATACACATATTTATATACATAATTAAATACCCAAAAAACAAAAATGAAATATACATTTTAACCTGATCATTATAAATAATCATTTCCCATTTTATTACTTTACTCTTAAAATAATTCTATTAATATTTATTTTATATCAATTTATTTTTATATCACTTTATTTTTTTTAAAAAATTATTATTTATTATAATTATAAACTTTAACATTTATTCTACTATTTAATACATATTATTGATATAAATAGAGTATTGATAAAGTGTTTAAGAAAGGTGTAAGTGGTATGATATGTTAAAGTAGAAAGCAATACATAGGAAAAGGAAGAAGAAATTTAATTTCTCTTGAAAGCGCTAAGCTCTAATTTAATAGTTTTAAACTTATATTTTCTAGCTTCATTATCTGGGCATACAGTGCATATATATTAGTTTATAATGTTTTAAATAATTTTATTTTTCCTAATAAAAGTAATGGATTGCTAGGAAACTAACTGTACCTAGGCACAATTTCTAAATTAGAGACTTAAGAGTGCACAGGATTTATGTTGCAGTAAACATTATGATAAAACTAACTAGTTTTTATATAATGTTTAAATTTATACTACTTAAATTTCAAGCTTTATGGAGCTTTAAAAGACAGCATTGTCATTGTTTTGACTATGTAAAAACTATTATTAATTTTCATTATTATTTAAAGTTTATTTGATATTCAAGTTTACTTTAACATATTTTTTAATTTCTTTGTAGTATTAATGACTAAAATTAATTGCTTTATAATGTTTTTCTTAAAGATTGGGATGAATTCATTTTGAAGAACTTTAAATTCCTAATAAGAATAACTTGCCTGTTATGATTAGAATATTGTTTAAATGTCTCCTATAAATGTGTACATATTTTGACAAGAAAAATATTTGATTTATTTAAATTATATATGGATATATATTTATTTATGCTATTAATTAAAGAAAATCTTATGATTGAATAGCGGCGTAAAAGAAATTTTTAATTATGTCTATTTCACATCGAGAAGAGAGATGTATTTTATTAGCTCAATGGAAAAGAAACAATTGTCTTATATTACTCCAGAAGTTTTATAATATATTATTAAATACTTCAATATAGTATTTATAAATTATAAATGAAAATATGAATATTTTTAATATTATATCTTCAGTTAAATTTAATATGAAATTTTTTTGTGTTAATAATGAAAGCCTGCTCATTCTCTCAATATTGTTCTGTAATAACTGAAACACAGACTTGTTATATACCTGTGTCTATATATATATATGTAATATAGGGTATATGAGCACAGACTTTCACACCACCCACCACTCTCCACTCGGTAAAGGTTTACTTTAGCGACCACAGAATAAAAATCATGTTCGCCCTCTAGTTTTCAAAATTAGAAGTAAATTATTATTCGAAAATCTTACATATATACTACTATATTACAATTACATTAAAATTTATTAAAATGTAAAAGATAAAAAAAATATTTACCATTTTAAAGAAGTTGAAATAATGGTAAAGGTTTACTTTAGCGACCACAGCATAAAAATCATGTTCGCCCTCTAGTTTTCAAAATTATAAGTAAATAATTATTCGAAAAATCTTACGTATATACTACTATATTACAATTACATTAAAATTTATTAAAATGTAAAAGATAAAAAAAATATTTACCATTTTAAAGAAGTTGAAATAATTGCACTAGTTTAATTAAAATAATTAGTTTAAATTATTTGAAACTTAAGAATTTAAACTATCGGCATTTATAACTTAAGAATTTAAACTATCTCGATGGTTCTCGGCGGAATAGATGATAATGGGGAGCCATTAGTCATCGAAATCGACGAAACATATTATTTCCACAGAAAATACCACAGGGGGACTACATGCTTCTTGACAGAAGTTCATTGGAGGCCCTAATCCAGCAGTACATTTTACCAGGGACTCGCATAATTTCAGATGGCTGGGCTGCGTACAATAATATCAGCAGACTTAGCTATGGGGTGCACATGCATTCGGTTGTCGTCCACCAGGACAACTTCGTGAATCCCGAAAACCCAAGACATACATACCCAGAATATTGAGAATATGTGGATGAGGGCCAAGCGTAAGCTGAAATTCCAATCTGGTACCAGCAGGGCTTTATTTTCATCGTACCTCCAAGAATTTGCCTTCCGCAGTAGATATAGCACTGCCGCCCTTTTCTCCAACTTCCTGCTATGCATAGGATATAATTATGCTTAAAAAGGTAAATTATTTTTTTTTATTATCTTTTACGTTTTAATTAATAAATATTTACTGTAATTGTAATATAAGAGCAGATACGTAAGATTTTAGTTCTAATTTTAAAAACTAGATGGCGAATATGCCCTGGTCGCTAAAGTAAACCTTTACCCTCCACTCTATCTAATAACACTGATACACCTAAACACATTTATGCTGAAAAGATAAATAATCACCAATATACGTATTTCATGCTAAACCAGCACTCATCAGTTGGTCCAGACTATCATCTTTACACACATATATAGTCTGGACCAACTGATGATTGCTGGTTTAGCATGAAATATGTATATTGGTGATTATTTATCTTTTCAGCATATATGTGTTTAGGTGTATCAGTGTTATTAGATAGAGTGGAGAGTGGTGTGAAAGTCTGTGCTCATATACCCTATATTACATACATACATATATATAGACACAGGTATATAACAAGTCTGTGTTTCAGTTATTACATTATAAGAGATGTCTGCCCATCCTTGCATATGTATTTAATGGATTATGTCCTGTACATGTGGGGTTCAGATTGACATTAGGTCAACATGGGTGTGACAAGAATCTCGGCCTCAGGGTGGCCTTTGAGCATTCCATCATCAGATTTTCAATTGGATGGACCGTTGAAGAGTTGGAGTGTGGACTAGATTGAAGCCTGTCCATTAAACTATGAGGATAGTCTATCTTAATATATATCTGAGCACTTATACTATATACGTGCATAAAGATGATAGTCTGGACCAACTGATGATTGCTGGTTTAGCATGAAATACCTATATTGGTGATTATTTATCTTTTCAGCATATATGTGTTTAGGTGTATCAGTGTTATTAGATAGAGTGGTGGGTGGTGTGAAAGTCTGTGCTCATATACCCTATATTAAATATTGTTCTGATAAATTGCACTAATATTCATAGTGACATTTTAAGAATTGTTTTTCCTACTTATTATTATCATTATTTAATAAAAATGCTTTCAATGATAAAAAAGATGACTGTCCATTTTATTGTGAGAAATATTATTGCTTATATGAAAAATTTCTTAAAATGAATGGCCATATCTACACATTTCTGCTAGCATTGTTTTAAATTTTTTTTACTTAAGTATAATTGTGAAATATATTATTCATCCTACCTAATTATGTTATGTTCTTGCATGCTGAATATCTTTATTGTCTAAACAATTTTTATTTGCTTTATTAACTGTAACCTGCTTAACGATTGGAAATGGAAGAACTTTTATTTTACTTTATAAATAGTAAAAAAATTTAATTTTAACTTTTAATATTTATGAGTTTGTTTAATGTCATTATTTTTATATACATATCATTTTCTTATTCTTTATTTTATTTTTATGAACAGTTCTATCAGTTCTCAATATTGTTTGATATATTTTGAAAATTTTATGAATGCCTTCTTATGAATTATTTTATTGAACATGTATAATTATGCTGAATGAAGTATAAGTGGATGTATTTTTATTGCCTAATTTTACTAAGCTAGATTTAGCATTAATTATTTCATTTTTACATGTTAGTTATCCTATTAGTTTAATTAAGAGATGGTAGCTTAGTCTATCTCTTATTTTTTAAGAATGTTTATTTTGTCAATAGTTTTGAAGATTGTGGCTTAGCTTGTTATATTTTCAAATTATTTTATTGCTTTTTAATATATTAATGTGTGTAGTGTTTTAAGTCAAAATCCAATTATTATTGTTTCCTGATGGTTCATCCTCATGATCCTAGCTCATTTATTTACTGCCTCAAAAGTAGGTGCATTTATTTGTGAGTTTATGCCATCAACTTTTCCTTAGTCTTTATTTTATATGTGGATTTTAATTTGTTGGTAGTGTATTTTGTATAAAATTATGGATATCTTACCATGACTTTATCCTGGTAATTGATGTTTTTCATCATGTATTGAGCAATTTTACCCTTACCTTTTATTACATTTCTATTTCTCATAGTGTAAGTTGTATTATTGATGTGTAGGTCCATAGTTATGCTTTGCTTAAACTTAGGATATAAACTCAATAAATAATGAAGATTCAAATTTTAAGTTATGTTTTGGAAGAAAATAATATACATGTTTAATATTCATCTCATAGCTGTATTGGTTAAGCTTATAATTTTAATTTGTATTAAATATTTATAAGGGAAAGTTTAATACTATAAATGTTATGTGTGATAACTTAAGCCCCATTAATATATCTTTATTTTTGCATAAATGTGTAAGCTATAATTTTTCTGATATAAAAACTTATCTGTAGAAGGTTTCGCTTAATGACACTAGAAGATATGTCTGATTTATTGTTTGTTCTTTGTTTAATGTGGAAATAAAGTTTTATTATTAATTAAATTTTTCTTGTAGTCGTTTCCACATATCATCCACTCATTCAGAAACCTAATAAAATCATGAGTATTATAAATTACTTCAAATCTTTATGCATTAAGAGGACATGGGTGATAAAATTTTGACATGAGTCACTTTATTGAAATTATGTCAAAGATATTAGAATTACTTCTAAGAAAGATTTGATTTTGTTGAATAACAAATCATTTCATATTTATCATTCAGGATCATTTTAGTCAATTTTGTTTGTTTATTAAAGATCATTTTGCTGATTTTAAATTATTTTTCCATATATATAAGATTATACTATTATTCCATAAGTTCAGATAATGAAATTACTTTATTTAACATCAGAAATGCTTAAAGTAAATTTATTAATGTGATATTTAGAATGGCCATAAAATCCTTTATCCATTCTTAATATCGAAATGTTATTCTAGTATATTTTTCTTTTATTCTACATTAAGTTTTTCATGTTTATTAAAAATATTAATATTATCATAATTGAAGGAGACATTATCTTAGGGATAAGAGTATGTCTCACTGTTCTTGTCACTAGGATTTCATTCTTTGCTAAATAATCTGCAAGAATTAAAAAAGAATTTATTTTATCACAATTAAATTTAATCATGTTTACCCTGGAATTATTCAATTTATTTATAAACTATCTTATTAATGACATTATTATTGCTAAAGAAGAAACTGTCTCACATAAGGTATCATTGTGATAAATATTTAAAAAAAACATGGTCACATTTTAGAAATCAAATGTTTTCTGATCATGGCATCAAGATGTATAAAACATTGATAAGACATGTGGTAGTAGATGTTGTGAAAAGAATTTTAGTGTGACCTTTAATGACATATTCTTCCAATATTAAGAGTATTTACTTTTCTAAGAGTATGAAAATTCTCCTCTTAAATCATTAAAGTAGCATTTTATCTTAATGATAATCATTTCAATTAATTTAACCCATTTCTCTTATTATGATTTCATATTTGAAACCCACTGAGCTTAGCTTAGACAATACCATTGTTTTTACCTCTGACTTTGATTGGCAACAATTTGGCATATTTATTTTTTGCTTTTATCCAATTTTGATTGGTTACAATTTGGTAGTTGTTTATTTTTCATTTTTCTCTTTGTATTGGTTACAAACCTATTCTAGGTTTTAATGAGTATTGACATCCTAAATTCTTTTTGAATCTTAGTTAAATATATACAGCAGTATTATAACTACTTGTGAAATATTAAGTTTAATAGAATTTTGTAAAAATTTCTAAGTTGGTGAAATTTACCTTTGTTTGTAGATATATTTTTTGATGATGTTATCCATAAAAATCATCAGAAAATGTCATTATAGGGTATTCTGATCTAGTTTTTTTAGAACTTACCTGCTATATCATGATATCTTCTTTACATACCAGTAACATTTAAGATTATTTTTTCTACTCCAAAGTGCCATCTAATGTAGACTTGAGTAATCAATGGTCCTGTTTGGCTCCAAACCATTAACCAACTGCAGATCATGATTTTTTCAAATATTCAGCAAATCTTTTTATCTTAAAATCTTCATTTTGAAATCTAACTCTAAACTGCATATGTCTATTTTATTGTTTCCTATTTTTGCTGCATGATTGGATGGCACATAAGCCAAACTGTATCTCAAAATCCATTTAAATGTTGACCGCTGATAGAAAAAACTTAGAATAACACATCTCATTTATGCCTTCTTCATTGAACCCCCAAAAAACCTTTTCACTACTAAACATATATAGGGTATATGAGCACAGACTTCCACATGAGCCACCACACTCCACACTATCTCATAACACCAATACACTTGAACACACATATGTTGAAAAGATAAATAATCACCAATATATGTATTTCATGCTAAACCAGCAATCATCAGTTGGTCCAGATTACCATCTCTACACATATATGCTATAAGTGCTCAGATATATATTAAAATAGCCAATCCTCATATCTTAATGGACAGGCTTCAATCTACTCCACACTCCAATTGAAAATCTGATGATGGAATGCTCAAAGGCCACCCTGAGGCTGAGATTCTTGTCACACCCATGTATCTCAGCCTCAGGATGGCCTCTGAGCATTCTATCATCAGATTTTCAATTGGATGGATGGTTGAAGAGTTGGAATAGATTGAAGCCTGTCCATTAAGGTATGAGGATTGGCTCTTTTAATATATATCTTAACACTTATAGCATATATGTGTAGAAATGGTAATCTCGATCAACTGATGATTGCTGGTCTAGCATGAAATACGTATATTGGTGATTATTTATCTTTTCAACATATGTATTCAAGTATATCAGTGTTATGAGATAGTGTGGAAGTTTGTGCTCATATACCCTATATATTACATATATAGACACAGGTATATAATAAGCCTGTGTGTTTCAAATACTATTAATCATTTAAAAATTATTTTTAAATACAAATATTCTTAAAAAATGTTTTCTTATTTATTTTATGGTATCTTTTGAATTTATTATCAAAAAAACAAAAACAAAGATATAGATAACTTTTATAATAATCTAACCCAATCTTTTATTTTTATCAAAATAATTCAGAAATCCATTAATTCTGAATTATTTTGTGCTTATTATTAGTATATCTTTATTGTCTGATGTATAAGCATATTTGCACAATCTCTTGCATATTTTATCCTGCTATGAATATCCATCAGATACCAGTCAACACTTAGACAATCCCAATATAAATAACAATGAGCAATCTTAAATTGTTGTCAAGGTAACCTCATTTTAACAATAACAGTGGAGTCCCCACCTATGAATATGTGATTGCATCCATGGTTTGTATTTTGATTGTCCTATGAGAGTACTTGTGTATTTTCACATCATTATCAAAAGTTATATATCTGAGAATATTCGTACTAGCATTGTCATTATATAATGGAAGCCATTTTACTTAAAAGATGACAATAAGTAATCTATACCTACCAAGGAGGTCATATAATTAAAAAAATGTCTCCAATGAGATAAAACTCAGTCAATACAATTACAACAATAATTATAAAACTTTTACCATTTGTAATTCTCAACATTATTGGTCATTAGTGCTGTAATTAACTGCAATCAATAACACTATTCTATAGTTTTAAGCCAAATTTTAACTTTATTCACAGATTTTATTACATAGTTATTTTAAATTTGTTATAATATTTTATAATTATATATGTAAATAAATCATATATCGTTTGAAAATATAAGAAAATTTGAGCATTATATTCGATAAAATCTCAGCAACTCATATTTTTTTAAAAATTACTTGATTGAATAAATAAATGCAACTATACACTTTTTTTAAAAAAAGAAACTTTATTTGATTTCTGAAAAATTATTTTTCATATATATTTAAATTTAAGGGGGAAAAAAATCTAATTTTTTTAATATAAAAAAATAGAACTTATGTACCCACTTAAGTTGGAACAAAAAGTTTTCACTTTTTTTAAATAATTTTTTTCAGCATGCATATTTTGACAAAAGCATGCATGGAAGGCAGAGGTTAAGAATTCATGCAGCATTCCATAGTTTCTATTCTTTATTATTTTCTATTATTAAAATGGCTTGACTTTCATGCAAAATACAAGCATTTCATCCACGTATTTACCAAGAATTCTGAAAATAAAATATATAATATTAAACACAAGTAAATAATTAAAACAAACATTGAAAATACGAAAAAGAAAATTATCATCAGAAACTGTTAACAAACACAAATTAAGAAAACAAATATTAGAAAAAGAGCAGCAAATTAATAATAATTAGTAAAGTTTTTTTTTTTTTTCAATTTCAAAATTTAAAATTGATAGAAACTGCGATAATAAAATGTCTAAAAATCAAAAATACAAACTGAAAACAATTTTTTTAAAATTACATTTTGTACTAGACAAAAAAAACAACAATTATGCAAACAAATAGAAGTACAATATTTTTCTACATCAGTTTATTGTGATTATATATATTTACATATGAAATTAGAAAGCTTGTAACAGCTTTAATCATGTATTATAATCAGCAATTAGTGAACAAAATTGTTAAATACTATTAAACAAACAAATCCTATTCAAGTAAATAGAGTTAAATGAAATTAATTTACAGTGCAGTAGTACTTAGAATAAGAGCAGAGTAAATTTTGCCTTTATATATTCATAAATGTATATAATGACAATCAGTGCAAAACAAAATTAAAAAATAAAAACAAACATATTACAGAAAATGAACTACAGCAAATTTCACAAGCTATCTACAGCCTGATTTATGTAAAAAAAAATCTAAATCTCTACTGTTATATTCTTTGAATCATGATATTTACACAGAATTAATACATGGAAAGTATTTGTTCTAGTATTTTTAAACAGGTATCCTTGTACTAATTGTTAATTTTATAGTTAATATGTTAAAAAATTATTTATATATATTTTTTAAACACGATATATCTGGTGTGTATATTGTAAAGTTAAATTATTTTTAAACTTATTTTTTTCCGTTAAAAAGTGAAAGAAGTTTTAGCTTTCCTCTTTTACTTTTAAACAAAAAAAAGTTTTGTAGAATATTTATGCAATTTGGTCCCAATCATATAACAGTGTATTTGCAAAGTAAACAATGTGCGCAGTCATTTACAAACATAATTATTTAAAATAACATGGGATGAGTTAAATGTTAATTGATTAAATATTATTTCTTGATAATTTGAAATATTAATTATTTAAAGTCAAATATAAGAAAGATATCTATTTTAATACAAATATATGAATTTATTTCTGATTTTAACAAAAACCTATACTTTAATGCACCAAGAAAGAAAAAATATTTTTGTATAAAACTAAGTTTTTTTTTTTTTTGTTATGCACCTTAATTATAGTGTTAGTTGGAAAATTTGTTTTTATTTGAAAAAGTAATGTAAATTTAAAAACCAGAGCAATGATAATTTAATTATCTTGTTTTATCTATCAAGAAGGAAAACTTATGTAATCTTTATTTTTAATTTATTTGGCATCTACTAATGGATTCATATTAATTGATTATTATTAAATTAAAAAAAGAACAGAAAGTCAACTTCAACCATGTTGGTTTGTAATTAGAAGGGATTTGAACCCAGACTTTCAAGCTCCCTATATCTATACTCCCAGTAAAATAAGGATGATGGTTTATCTCTAATGTATTAAAGTCCATATGTGGAAAGTAGATTGCTTGTCTGGCTGAAGTTCATGAAATTAAAGAAATTGAATAGAACTGATGGCCATTAAATGTTCATTTAACTAAAACAAGTCACACGGGCAATTTATATCATAAGCCAGCCTAAAATCTTGAAAAACTACAATGCTTTATATACGTTAAATTTTATATACATGCATAGAAGCACTGATTAAAGAAATCTATCTTTAGTATATATACTGTTCATATAGTAGATATATTGTATAAACATATTTTAATATGTAAAAATTTTCATTTACAATTTTAATTGTAAAAAGATATATATAAATCAGAATTATGTGAGCTTAAGTGAAAAAATAAAAATTCATAAAAATAGATATAGAAATAAGTATCTTAATTCTACTTCATATATCCATGAAAACGATTCAGACCATAATATTAAGTTTGATGGGGCTAAAGTTATCCTCTTTGAAAGATATGAAATTTAAAAAATTAAAGAATCTTTATTATTAAAATTTACGATACTAAACAAAGTAATTTATTTAAGGGTTCTTTTAAACTTAAAGGTGTGTGCAATGTAATTGTGAATTTGAGAAATTTAATTAGTTTATATTTGTTTTGTCCCCCTTTGCATTTAAAAAGTCTTCTTTGGCAGAGAAACCATTGCTTGTGTTAAGAATTTTTTAGTGCTTTGGCTAGTCTTGTTTAATTTTGAATTTGGGGTGATATTTTATTGACTAGTTTAGTTTTAGGTTATCTGTAATACGAGGAATCAATCTAATAATGCATTTCAAATCCCCTCCTTTGACATTAAAGGAAGATTTTTTAAAAAATAAATTATGGGATTAAGTCATATTACACACACACATATATAATGCGTGTGTGTTCTATTTAGTTGATTTTCACTTGAGGTCTATTTGTGTAATAGATGAAACCATGGTTGTGAGAGAATTTTAGTATAAATTTGTTAGTATTTTATGTTATATAATTTTTTTATTTTATATATATTAAATACTGGAAACAAAAAAAAAATTAATAAATAATAATATTAAAATAAAAAATTACACTTTTTAAAAGAATAAAGAGATTTTATGGTTTTTCTTTCTAATACAATAATTAAATGTAAATACTATTTAGTTTGGTTAACATAAAAATATGTATACAATACACAATATACATATTGATAAAGTTTGGATGTGTCAGATATATGTATAAATAATGTTTAATGCTGTGTGTGTGTGTGCACAATGCATAGTTTAAAAATAATATGCGCAGGAATGTATAATTTAAAAGCAATAAACATTATAGTAAACTACTATGTAAAATGCACCTAATTAGTACGTGCATTTGTTTTTGTTATATTTTAGCATGGAATTTATATTTTATTCTAAGTGTTCATTCTAATAAATAAAAAGTAATCTTTAATTTTAATAGATAAATATTTTCTTTACAAAATATTAATAGCAGCAATAATTTTAATTTTATTCTCTAGTATTTCTAATGCCTAGGTGATAAGGCTTTTTCAGGTTTTTTAATAATGTAAGTGCCATCCATTGGGTGATTATATATATATAACGAACTTAAATATATTCCAAACAACGGTAACAATTTATAATATAATACTGTATAAATAAAAACTCATAAAGAAATATTTTCGATTATATTCATAATCATTATCAACTCAACTTTCAAAATGGAATCATCTATTATATATATATATATATATAAACATTACAAGCATAAAGCTAAACTAATCAATATATAATTAAAATTACCCCAAATCCAAAATTCAACTAGACCAGCATAAAAATAATATTAAAACACAACCACCAAAGGTTCCACTGCTGCTGGTCTAGTTGAATTTTGGATTTGGGGTAATTTTAATTATATATATATATATATATATATATATATATATATATATATATATATATATATATATATATATATATATGTATATATAAAGAGCTACTGTGTGTGGATGTGCAGGGCACAAAAGCACTTCATCAAGGATTCATGAAGATGCCAAAATAATAAAATTTATATGTAAATGAAAATGTTTACATTTCCGAATCACTTCAGTGTTAGATATACATTTTGAGTGTAAATATTTATTTAAATATGAAATACTTCTTTACTTAGATATATTGTGACAATGGTCTAAGCCTAGAATTTTAAGGCTTGAGCTTAAAATATACTACATATATATTCTAATCTTTGTGCCAAACTGAATAGGCTAATGCCATTTTGTCACAATAATAAAATTTATATATAAATGTTTAGATTTCCGAATCACTCTATTGCTAGAAATACATTCTGATTGTAAATATTTTTTTATTTAAATATAAGAGGAATATTTCTTTGCTTAAAGTTGTTGTGACAATTGCCCATGCCTCAAAATATGCTACATATATATTCTACCATTAGACTAAATCAAACAAAGCCACACCCTTTTGTCATATAACTATCACTTTCATTTAAATATCTTACTTTATATAAAAAGTAACACATTACTATTAATAGTTTAATTAAAAACAAAACATATTTTAAAAATATTGCCTCTTAATTACAGTAATTCTGCATGTGGTGAAATTATGTTTATTAATGATATTTCACAGAGCTCATATGCCTTACAAAGAAATCAAGTCATATGTCACATGATCTAATTTAACAAGCTTGTGTTACAAATGTTATATAATGAGCTTAGAAATAAGCTCTTAACAAGCTTTGCAGAATATCCCCAACCCCAGACCGTTTTCTGCTACTGGATTCCTCAGTGAGGTCTAGGATATTCAAGCATTAGATTAAAAATACCAGGCCAAGCCCAGCACTTTATCTAATGGATAACTATTAAGTAGAAAATCTTACCATGTCTTATTCAGTTTGGAGTAGTGGGAGAATGATGACTTGATTCCACAGCTGTCTTGTGCAAAATATTTTTAATAATGATATTACCTTTCTTTTTTTTCTATTAAGCTGTATTGTTTTTTTACATTTTACTAAACAGCTTTTCCTTAGAGGTGGACTTGGGTTTGTTCTCTAACTAAAAACTCATAATGGATCTATAATCCACACAATGGACCAAATCTAAGGAAAATAGAATGAATGGAAAACATAATTTTGAAAAAGATATTATTTAATATATTAATTTATTAGGCACAAGCAGATAAAATAATAATGAAAAAGACTGAAACCTTTGACAGATGTGCCTTAAAAATGCTTACATAAGGCACATCTGTCAAAGGTTTCAGCCTTTCACATTATTATTATTTCATCTGCTTGTGTTTAATAAATTAATATATTTACATTTGTTACTATCATTTCATTAGATTTGAAAATTTACTGCATAGTAAATCGAAAGATTTTACATTGTTTATTTGTATATAATATTTAGTGAATTAAATGTGAAGGTATTTAAAACTTCATACTGTTAGTTCAAAATGCTTAAGTCTGGCTTATTTATATATAAATTTAAGTAGAGAAGAAGGTGGGATTCCATCTTTTTCTTGTAAAGTCTTTGGCTTGTATTTTAATTGACAGTTCATTGGGCAGTAATTATTACTATCTGACTGGCTGTTATTTAAGCATTTTTAAGGCACATCTGTTATTGATATTATTTAATTCAATTCTTTTGATTGTAATAAAACCCTAAAATGATTGCATTATTGACAAAATGTCTAAAAAATGCATCTGCTGGAACAAACCAAGTGTTTGATTTTTTAAATTTTATAGTTATCTAACATAACATAAAGAATAAACAAAATAAAGTGCAAGACATTTTAATGGCTTTTAAACAATTATCAAAAAAAAAACCCAAAACAATCGAAGTATGAAAATTTAAAATTTCTTCCCTTAAATAAACCTTGGCTGAATCTTTAATTCATTAACTATATAATCAAGTATAATATATTGTACCATCCTTGATTAGATTTGAAATAGACATTATCATATTGAAAACAAACCTTATTGTCATAAAATTGTGTTATCAACTGTTTAAGATCATTAAATGATGTCTATCCTAATTGTGAAGTTATTGTAATATGAGTAATATTCACAATTTATTTTTCTTTTAATTTCTAAGTAATATGACAAGTAATAGATTGCATTAAATTTTATATTTTACTGTAGGAATAATTCATAAGGTTGAACATATATTTTGATAGATTTTTGCATTAACATTTTTATTTTATTGTATATTTTAACAATGATAGATTTAGACAGATAAATTATATTTTTTTATATATATGTATAAATATATGTGTGTGTCTTTAGATTATTGTGTAAATTTAAAATCATGTATTTTTTTAAAAGTAATATTATTAAATATACAAGGGGGAATGCAAAAATAACCACAATCATTCTATGGTATGCATGCCTCTTGTAGTATATACTTGTGCTGTTACATACTTCTTGCAAAACCCTTTTGCATCAATCTGCCAAATGACATCACCATGTGAAATCATGGGTTCATGTAGCACATTTTTTTTCTAAAGTGAGTTTTACATTTTCCAATTTTTTTTATAATGGCTGAAATATTCAAATTAATGCTAATTTTTTTTTATGCAAATGGCATTTTGCTCTCAGATTTAGTTTATAATGGTCAAACATTTTATCTGAAAATTCTGAAACATTTATGTGATGCAGTAAAACATAAACAACCTTTTTGTGCAAAGAAGAGTGCAAACTCCACCCCAACAGCATCATCTCTCAAAGCCTTGAGTATGAAACTTTTTAATTAAATTTCAGCGTGACCCAGTTTATCTATCAGCTGTATTTGCTCAATCTCACATCATGTGATTTTTGTAATCTCTTGAATAAAAAAATGTCTCAATTTTTTATTGTGAACTTAGAACTGTGGGGAGGGGGGTACAGAAGCATTAAAATGCACCACTTTGCAAGTTTTTCTGGACAACTTTGGAAAGTAACAAATTGGTTTAGACTGGTGCATTGCATTAATTAGACTATACATTTTAAAGCAATTCAATTTGTAAGATCTAAAAATAAATATACAATCTTTTATTACACAATTCAGGTTCCCCCTGTGTATATAAGAATGTAATAATCTTTTTGAAAAACAAATGTATTTTTTAAGAAGAAATGGTAAAATTATTGTTAATTTTATTTTGAAATATTTTTTTTAAAAATTAAAAAAAATTTTTTTTGTTCAAGAATGCTGTTGTGTTTATAAAAAGAAAACTTATTAAAGTGGAACAATCACTCAAATGAAAAGGGGTAAACTCTGAGCTGGATATTAGATATTGTGTTTAGGTCAATGATTAAATGTTATGTCAATAGAAAAATGATATAAAAAGCCTGTGATTTTGTTACTATGTTTATATATCTCTATCACTTGGGTTGGTGTACTGCATTTGCAGTAAATAAATTCTTAAAACATATATATATATTTTAAAAAGGTTTAATGTAAATTATGATAAAAAAACTAAGCAATAAATAACATTTCACTCATTGAGACAATTAGTCTATTGAGAGATGACCTAGAGTAACAACTAAGAAATAGAATGTTTTAAGTGTTCTAGAAAAGTTATAAAATGCCTATACAATTTTGCTATATGAATTAGCATGTATATATATATCTATTGACTGCCAACAAATGAGTCATCAAGAGCTATGACCAAATGGATAATTATTTTGATGTATTAAAATGATTTGATTTTTTTAAATGTCAACTAAAATATGAATATTGCTGTAACCTATTATGGATTCTTCATTTGAATAAACTTCAAATATTTTAAAAAGGAAATAAGCTCTAGGAACTACTAAACTTTTTAAAAAATCATTATTTCATGGATTTTCTTTGTGTGAATTTAATAAAGAAACTTTAAGATAAGTGAACTTTATGCATATGGACTTTGTTTAATATTTATTATTCAAGTGCAAATCATCTTATTTATTCTATAGTTATTTATATTATTAGTTTTAAGGACATTATATATATATATATATATATATATATATATATATATATATATATATATATATATATATATATATATATATATATATTAATAATTCAAACAAATATATTTAACACAGTATTCAAAATTAAATAATATATTCTTTACCAGAAGTACTTTCAATTGTTTCACTGACAATCTTTATCAACTGTTAATACAAACGTACAAAAAATAAAAACTTGCATTACCCATCATTCAATCTATTCAAATTTCCCACAATTCTGTTGTCTTTATATAACCCGATTGTTTATTCATCAAACCACCTCTATTCCTAGATATCATCATTGCCTCTTTAATTTTACGTTTTTCACTACACCTTTCAATTTGAATAATTTTTATATCTCTATTATTAAATTTAAAACCATAATTACATGTTTTATTATGATCAAATATAATTGATGGAGTATTCATATTTACTGAAGATATATTTTCTTTCTGAACACGTTTATATAATGTCTTATGATCATTATATCGTTTTTGTAATGTACATTTGGATTCCCCTATATATTTTATTCCACAACCACATTCCAACATATATATAACAGAACTTAATTCAAACTTAGAAATCTTGGCTTTGGAGTTATTTATCATATCATTTATATTATTTGAAGAGAAAAAAGAAATTCTACACAAACCACTAAAAAGTTTATTAATTAATTTAGCTTGTTGATTAGATATAAAAGGAATAGAAATCCATTTATCACTTTTTAATTTACTTAATATTTTCTTATTATTACTCTTATTTTGATTATATTTTGTAATTGTATTATAAATAATATTCCTTCCATAACCAACATTCAACATATCAGTAATATATACATTAATATTTTCAATTTTATCACTAATAAATTTGCACAAATAATCATTTCTAAATAAAAATGACTTCAAACCAGCTAATTTATGACTCATATGAACTTTAGAATTATATGGAATATAACCCCTAATTTCCACAGGCTTTAAAATCATATTATAATCAAACACATTATTATTTCTTTTAATAAATATATCTAAAAACTTTATAGAATCTTCCTTCTCTTCATTTAACACCCATTTTACATTATTAATCATATTTAACTCATTAAACAAATTAATTATTATTTCATTATGTGCACATATAAATACATCATCAACATATCTCGGAATATCACTTTAATTCCTTTATATTTTATCTGAGACAATACCTTAACCTCATAATTAGAAATAAAAAAATTACAAAGCTGTGATACCACCGGAAGACCCATTGGCCAACCAAAATTCATTTTATAAAAGCAATCATTAAACCTAACATATATATTATCATTCACAAATCTTAATATTTTAACAATAAAATTCCTAATATTATTATCTATAGATTTTAAAAACAAAGCTCTTTCAATAATCTCTATTGATTCAATACGATTAATTGAACCATACATTTCAGATATGTCAAGTGTACACATAACATCATTATTATCAATTTTTATATTTTTAATCCTATTAATAAAATCAAATGATGATGAAATCGTATAATCTCCAAATCCAAGCACATCTTGCATTATTTTTTCAATATATCTACAAGCATTATAATAAAAAACACCACCAAAATCAACAATTATTCTTAATGGATAACAATTTTTATGCAATTTTATATTTGCAAAGATTCTTGGAAACACTGCAGACGACGGATATAAACTGTAATATGTCTTTGCATCAATAACTTTTTTCTTTTTAGCAGTCATTAAAATGTCATTAATAAATTTCATTCTATATGTATCAATATTATTTAATTCACTTTTTTCAAAACAAAGCCTCTTCATTTGATCCATAATTTTCATATTATATTCATCCTGTTTCATTAGGCACATCCGTAAACCCTTGTCCTCCTTCAAACAAATTAATTTATTACTTTTTAAAAAATTTCTAATTATGAGGTTAAGATATTGTCTCAGATAAAATATATGTGCACATAATGAAATAATAGTTAATTTGTTTAATGAGTTAAATATGATTAATAATGTAAAATGGGTGTTAAATGAAGAGAAGGAAGATTCTATAAAGTTTTTAGATATATTTATTAAAAGAAATAATAATGTGTTTGATTATAATATGATTTTAAAGCCTGTGGAAATTAGGGGTTATATTCCATATAATTCTAAAGTTCATATGAGTCATAAATTAGCTGGTTTGAAGTCATTTTTATTTAGAAATGATTATTTGTGCAAATTTATTAGTGATAAAATTGAAAATATTAATGTATATATTACTGATATGTTGAATGTTGGTTATGGAAGGAATATTATTTATAATACAATTACAAAATATAATCAAAATAAGAGTAATAATAAGAAAATATTAAGTAAATTAAAAAGTGATAAATGGATTTCTATTCCTTTTATATCTAATCAACAAGCTAAATTAATTTATAAACTTTTTAGTGGTTTGTGTAGAATTTCTTTTTTCTCTTCAAATAATATAAATGATATGATAAATAACTCCAAAGCCAAGATTTCTAAGTTTGAATTAAGTTCTGTTATATATATGTTGGAATGTGGTTGTGGAATAAAATATATAGGGGAATCCAAATGTACATTACAAAAACGATATAATGATCATAAGACATTATATAAACATGTACAGAAAGAAAATATATCTTCAGTAAATATGAATACTCCATAAATTATATTTGATCATAATAAAACATGTAATTATGGTTTTAAATTTAATAATAGAGATATAAAAATTATTCAAATTGAAAGGTGTAGTGAAAAACGTAAAATTAAAGAGGCAATGATGATATCTAGGAATAGAGGTGATTTGATGAATAAACAATCAGGTAATATAAAGACAACAGAATTGTGGGAAATTTGAATAGATTGAATGATGGGTAATGCAAGTTTTTATTTTTTGTACGTTTGTATTAACAGTTGATAAAGATTGTCAGTGAAACAATTGAAAGTACTTCTGGTAAAGAATATATTATTTAATTTTGAATACTGTGTTAAATATATTTGTTTGAATTATTATTATATAATTTAAAAATACAGACATTTAATGGTTGTAGTTATATATATATATATATATATATATATATATATATATATATATACCTACATATATACATATATATATATATATATATATATATATATGTAGGTAAACATTAAATGCCTAAATCTAAACTAGTCAATAAAGTGATAAAAAAATTACCCCAAATTCACAACTAAACCAGACTAGCCTAAGAAAATAAATTCTTAAACACAACCAATGTTTTCACTGCTGCAAGCGGATGTCTCAAATGTAAAGAACTAAAAGATAACAAATTTATATTAAATATTACTCATACTTTCACTTATACACACCCTCCACATACTTAATATTAAAAGAATATTTAAATAAATTAAGTGCTTCAGAATGATCAATTTTTAAGAATCTTTTTTTCAAATGAATTATTTTATTTTGTATATTACAACTTTGGCATCCAGTCAGGTTATTACTTGTTTAATATATAAATATTGTTCATAGATTTTAAACTTTATTTTAGTATAGATTTTTGGAATAGTTTATTAATAGTTTAAATATACTTAGTACTTAAATTTTTGTTATAGATTTGGTTTGCCCAAAAACATGGAGCCATGTAAAAAAAAGTTTTGTGGAGCAATCAATAAGCAAACTGTTCAATTTATATCATTATAGATTTTGGCTTACCCAATTCATGGGGCACATAAAATTAAAATTCCCCATTTGTACAGTTTATGCTGTTACAATATATAATGACTTAGTTATTAATAGGAGTTAACAAATAAATAATAAAGCAGGGTAAATATTTTATTATTTAACAAAAACAAGAGATATATTGTTATAGAAAACATAAGTTTCTGAATTAAAACTAATGAATTTTTAAAACAAACAACTATTTTTAACAAGTTGGTACTAATGGAATGAAAAAGTTATATCACTTATGTTATTTAAAGATGACTTAATTTGGTGATCCTAATGAAATATAAAGTTACATCAATAAATAATTTATGTATGAAAAATTAAAAATATTGAATTATATATATATAATAAATTACATTTATTAATAATGGAATAATACACACATAACAAATGAAATAATAATACAAATATTTTATTATTCAATGATTATAACTTTATTAATAAAAAATTTAAATAAATTTTTGCCTGAAAGATTTTGAATAGGCTTTCAAACAAACAAGAACCATTTTTAATGAATTATTGACATGCAGGTTAAAGTTGATCTGAACATTAGTAAAGCAGTCTAAGAGTTACATCATGTTTTACAAAGACTGTACTTCAAAAAATAAGAATAAAGGGAAGCCAGGTTTTTTTCTCCTCACTATGTGGGATGCAGCTTGAAGGCAAAATATTCCTAATTATAGATGTTTTTAATAAGCAGGTAGGTAAACTAGATGTAGAATTGCTTATATAATATCAGAACTAGCCTGAAAAGGAGAGAGAGATGGTGCAATGTTTTCATGGGGGTGTTTGTGCAATGGTAGTAGTGGGAGATTCTTTTAAATATGATAAAAATACCAAGATATTTTTTTAAAAATATCTTATTTGCTGATATTTCCTATCTCTATTAGCAACGGTGTCCAAAAAAATTAAATAAAAACTTTTGGAAAGAAAAATTAAAATTTCAAATGTAATAAATTTTCACTTGTTACTAAATAAATAGTTTTGTTTTAAAATATTATTTAATTAATATTGAAAAATTATTTTTTTAAACATTATTTTATTTTAGCATATGTTTTATCTCTGGGTTTATTTTATAGAAATAAATGAATAAAACACATACCAAGCACATTAAATGAATAAAGCCATACTTTCAAGTTTTTCTTGTGAAAGTGCTGGAGGAAAATGTCTTTTAATTTACAAATTTTATTTCATAAAATGGGAGGGATGGGAGCACTAAAATTTATCTTGCACAAAGGTACCTCTTACCAACACAGCAGCATTGTAGACAGATACATACATATAAATTTAATCCAGTCTAATGCCATCAATAATAATTTAGTAATTGTAAATAAAATTTAAAACACAAAATTAACATTATAAACAATAGCCAAATTATTAAAAAAAACTTGATACTCAACTATCGTTTCATTTATACAAATAGGCCTTTTCAAATGTATCTATAATTCAAATCAATCAATCAATCAATCAATCAATCAATCAATCAATCAATCAATCTATCATTTAACTTAAATAAAGTAATCATCACATTGATAGCTTCAGTTCCATAAGTATCAAAGGAGTTTCTATTTCTTCCTCTCATTTCATTATCTTCACAGAAGATGCTTTTGCCTAATCAAATTATATTTATTATCAGTACATCATCATCATGAATATACAAAATATATACATATGAAAGAAAAATTAAGATGAACATGAAATATTGTTTGATCAGGAAAATGTCGTCTTTTTAAAGAATAATGAAATGATATAAGTTATAGAAACTGAAGCTATTTACCTGATGAAAACTTCATTTAATTTAAAAGGTGAAAAGTTGATTTGGATTAAGGGTAATATTTAACAAATATACATAACAAAATGGGTCATATGTATTACGGATAGGTTTAGATCAACAATAATTTTATAAATATATTTAAGAAACTATGTGTGTTATTTGTATTTGCATGTGAAAAGGTCTATGTATATAAATGAAATCATGATTAGTAACTAAGTTTTTAATAATTTGGCTAGTGTTTATAATGTTAACATTGTTATGTAATTTTATTTTATATATAATGGGAGCACAAAATTCATTACATGTCCCTTCAAACTTCCCTCTTGTAGGGGTGTTTTGTCAATAGACTTTGATTATAAGATACATATTGTTATTAAACTGCAAGTATACAATATTTTTCAACAGGCACATACTCATATGTAACATAGTTGCTATACTATACTATAATATAAACAAAATTTAAAAATTAATAATAAATTGATGGGAGGGGGCACAGTTTTATATATTTTACTGAGTATGTGATCAATTATTCACATTCATTCAAAAATTAACAATTAAGAGTCTTATGGTGTTATTGTGATTTGATTGTGTTATTGTACTGGAGTCTATCTAAGTGAAGCGAGATTACAATGGCCAGGTGGTCATAGAAAGATACTAGTTGTAGTTTTGCATTTAGATTAAAGTGGAGTTCAGATAAGAAGTAGAGCAGATCTATCAGAGATTTTTTATTTTTTGTTTAGAAGGATTCGGGTGGAAAGCATCCCTCTCTACAAAGCAAGACTCTGCTAAAGATATGTAGGTGTTTATAGTAAACTGCTGATACATCATGTTAAAATCACAAAAGAAAATTTATGGGTGATCCATCAGATGAAACTATAGAAGTGATTTTGGTTATTACTGAGTGAATTAAGTGATTGTCTTTCTTGAGATAGATGATGTTGATTGGCAACATGTAGATTGATTATTAGTAGTTCTTTGCTGAGATAAAGAATTTTATATTTTTGATAAGACAAATTTTGGATGATTAATATAGCAACTCCAGACGAGGCTGTAGTTCAGGGCAGATATTGAAACAGGCCCTATTGTTGCATGATTTGTTGAATTCGGTAATCAGATTATAAGTGTAATCTTGTCTCAGAAAAACATACTATGTGGAGGTTTATCTTTTTAAGTCATCTTCTTATTGCATGGACCTGCTCAAGGGAGTTGAGCCCCCTTATGCTAATTCCACTTATTTTTAATTGCATATTTGAGTGATAAAATGATGTGATATGACTTGAGGTTAATCGTCTGTAAAAAGCTTGTCAGTTAAGATAAGTTGTTGGACCAAATATGGAATCATGTCAACAATTGCATTAACTTAGCACAAAACACACTTGATAGTAAAAAGACATATTGGGAGGTGTACAAACTCAAGATCAATTCTCCCACTGCACTCCCAAATGCTTTTGGCTTAAATAACAGACTAATGATTAAGAAAGCAAAACATTGGTTGTTAGAACCGAAATACATAGACTTTATTATAAAACTAAATCTATGCTCATTACCTACAAGTCATTTTCTAGTGTGGAAAAGGGGATTTACCAAACTTAATCTGCTATGTCACTTACGCTCCAGGGAGGATGAAACGATTCAACATATCTTCTACAACTGTCCGATACTCAACTCTCTAAAATCTTTTATTAATGATAAAGCCAAAAATAAGAATCCAAACTTGTTTTCATTTCAACATAAAATCAAGAATGGAAATTTTTCAAACATCAGACTCTCAATTTTCCTCTCCTTTGCAATCTGGCTCACCAGATGCAAACATGTAATTAGTAACACTACATCCAATATCCTGGAAACCTTCAAAACATTAATTAAGAGCAACAGCATCAGAGACGGAATGTTAGCACCAGACTGGCTGCATAAAGAAACATGGTTCAAAATCATCCTAACAGAAGAACAAGAATCATAGAACTTACTCTGTCACCTCAAGCCTCCACTTTATAATGACACAGAGTAAATATTTTCAAGCTGTGTTAAAAATGTATTTCATGTACAAATAAATTCAATAAATTTTCTTTTGTTAAAAAAAAAAACAATTAGAAAAAATATATACTGTTACCATATTTTTATTTTGGAAATAAAATGAATTAGTGAAATGTCTGATTTTTATCACAATTAAACATACTCAAAACATATCCTTGTTTTTCAAGAACTTTTTTTTCTATTCTAGTTTTCAGTAGACTATGCCCTTTCTAGTTATTTTGATTTATTTATTTTTATTAATGACAAACTATGTACAAATATTGACATAATATCTGGTAAAATAAAAATACACACAGAAAAGGTAGTTTTTAATAATATTTAGTTTTATTACTGCCTACCATGCCTTTAATATATTTTTATTATATTATATTCATGCTTTCAATATACTTTTACTATATCATATTCTTGGCATATAGTGGTGTGACATATTTACAGAAAAATAATTTTATGTTACACAGACAAAAGTATGATAAAACTGCAACCATAATGATACAAGTAACACAATAAGCCGTTTTTCTCTAATGGAGTGTAATCCAAAATTAAACAATATTTTTTCCAAAATTACGTAATTATGACAACTAAACTGAAAAATGGTCCAGTAATTTATGAATGTTCTTAAATTTTGTAAAACTTTTAACATTATGCTTAGAAAACGTTTTATCATGTGAAACATTAAACTTATAAAGGAGAACAAAGAAAGACTAAAATGTACAAGCTTTAAAAATAAACTAAAAAAAATTATTAATAAATATTATCACACATGGCTTCCTGAGACAAAAAAAAAAAAGAGGTCTACTGCCATATTGTAAAATGTATTAAATTTATGAATTACATATATAAACATGATTTCATGTATGTTTTGAGATGGAAAAATGTATGTTGGATTATCATAAAATGTATTAAATATAGAAAGTTTAATGTTTTTCTTGTTTGTTTGTTTAATATAAATAAAATGTCCGATAATTAGAACAAAATTGTAATCATAATAAAAATAATAAATATAACAGTAATAAACGATTATAAACAGTCTTTCAATTCGCAGAAGTATCTTAAACCTGCCTCAACTGCCATTTCTGCGGATTGAAAGACTGTTTATAATCAATCGGCAGAAATGGCAGTTGAGGCAGGTTTAAGAAATTAACGGAAAGTACTTCTGCGGATTGAAAGACTGTTTATAATAGTTTATTACCGTTATATTTATTATTTTTATTATGATCGCTTATTTATTTATATCCCCCCCCCCCTGGATAGCATATAATTGAAGTAATGTATATTAATATAGTATCATTTGTAAGTTTGCTGTTCTTTTTTATTTAATTTACATTATTCTTATTTTAAATATAACAATGAAAACATAATACTTTTTAAAAGTAGTAGAAAATATGACAAGCGATCACTGGTGATAACTCAAGGCTGTTTATTATTTATTAATATATTATATATTAATATCTATATCCTTAATCAAAATATATACCTATATAATAAAAATAAATTGACATGAACAAATAAAAATGTCTTAGTTTTTTTTAATAGATATAAAAATATTGTAATAATAATTGTATTCATTTTTTACTAACATGTAAATAATAATTTATAATAACTGTATTCATTTTTTACTAATATGTAAATAATAATTGTAGACGGGCAGAAAGATTTAATAAGGCTTCATGTAATTACATATTTATGAACGATAAATTGCTTATTTACCTATTAGATAACTATTTGTGTCTAAGATTTCTTATGGGGGCAAAAAAAATTTTTTTTAATACGTCCGTCTGTTTTGTACATTTGAATTAAGCTAATAATTAAGGTTGTAGTAAATATGCTATTAATTTCAATATTTAATCTTTATTAATCAATTTACATGTTTGGTAATATTTAAATAAAAATAACAATGCGATGTTGATAGATTGTTGTTTCTATGGCATATGATGAGAGCAAACTGAAAACCCGTTGATTGAATACTGGTTTAATAACCAAAGATCTGTCAATTTGAGGTTAGTAGAGAATATTTAAAAAACAGGAAATCATGGAATTTTTAAGCAATTTTTTTAATATAAATCTTTTTCAATTTTAATTTACTGATTCCTGATCTCTTCAGTCGGAAAAGATATTTCCCATAGACTAAACATTAAGTTTTCATTTTCACGATTAATAAAAATAATAATTAAGCGAAAAAATGAAATCGAATACTTCTTTATTTATTCAAATATTAGCAAATAATTTAAATTTGATTGGAGATTTTTGTTTGGTTTTCTATAAATCACTATTTCCTTTTTAACTCTGCTAATAAAATATATATTTCTCAGCATTTTAAAACATTTACTGGAAAAATTATTTTTAAAAAATGAATAGCTCTTAATTAAAGTATTATATGTAATATAGGGTATATGAGCACAGACTTTCACACCACCCACCTCTCTCCACTCTATCTAATAACACTGATACACCTAAACACATATATGCTGAAAAGATAAATAATCACCAATACACGTATTTCATGCTAAACCAGCAATCATCAGTTGGTCCAGACTATCATCTTTACACACATATATAGTATAAGTGCTCAGATATATATTAAGATAGACTATCCTCATATTTTAATGGACAGGCTTCAATCCACTCCACACTCCAACTCTTCAACCGTCCATCCAATTGAAAATCTGATGAAATAACAAGCCTGTGTTTCAGTTATTACATTATAGAGATGTCTGCCCATCCTTGCATATGTATTAAATGGATTATGTCCTGTACATGTGGGGTTCAGATTGACCTTAGGTCAACATGGGTGTGACAATAATCTCGGCCTCAGGGTGGCCTTTGAGCATTCCATCATCAGATTTTCAATTGGATGGACGGTTGAAGAGTTGGAGTGGATTGAAGCCTGTCCATTAAAATATGAGGATAGTCTATCTTAATATATATCTGAGCACTTATACTATATATGTGTGTAAAGATGATAGTCTGGACCAACTGATGATTGCTGGTTTAGCATGAAATACGTATATTGGTGATTATTTATCTTTTCAGCATATATGTGTTTAGGTGTATCAGTGTTATTAGATAGAGTGGAGAGAGGTGGGTGGTGTGAAAGTCTGTGCTCATATACCCTATATTACATATATATAGCCACAGGTATTTAACAAGCCTGTGTTTCAGTTATTAAAGTATTATAGTGTTTTTTTTAAAGGTGAAAAGGTGAGTTTAAGAATTTAAACAATTGAAGTATCTTTGTAAAATTTCTTTTATACATTAAAAAAAAATTCTCGTTATTATAGTCTATTTTTGTTTTATCAAACATATTTTATTTATAATTTAAACAACCTTCCAGTAAGTAATACTATAAGGTAAGGAGGTAATTTATGAAAAGTCATGCAATCTTGTAATATGTCTAACTATAAAACAAATCAAAGAAAAAATATATAATACAACTAGCATATTAAATAAATATATAAAAAAGGCCTTTTAAAACAATATTTGTAAACCAATACAATGAATCAAAAGTTTAAACTTCAGCAGTACTAAATCTTATTAGAGTTAATTTTAAAATATTTTCAAGATACAAAAAGCTCGTTATTTTATGACAAAGTTTTAAATATCTGAACTCATTAATTAAAGATTGAGATGCAGTCCTGAATATGAGACTAGAAGGAATCGAAAAATGTGGTAAGCAGAATAATATGCCAATGTCAACTAGCATCTGCCTATAATTAAGCATAAAGTTGACTCAGAAATAAGCTGTTTTGCACATAGTTGTGATGTGTACAGAGGCCAGATTTAACATACGATAGCTATATACTCATTAAACTATTTTGGAAATAATACACACACAAAAAAGTATAACTTAACAATGAGTTTAGTACTTTAAATATATATTAGTAGGTTGTTAGTCTTTCAACTAGCTACTTGCTGGTTGACTTCTGTAAATTTAATCAGCTTTAATTATACATGCATAGTTCTTTATAGTATTGAATTCTAATGTTGCATTTCTTATACAGTACTTTATTTTATTCTCTTATCTCTTCCTCATTAACTTTATATTACAATGATCTCTTCAGCATATTTCAGGCACATGCACTTTACTGCTTGCATTACACTTAGCACTGAACTGCTCTCTGGCTATGTTCTTGATGTTCTGCTGACATTTTAGATTGTTTAGGATATAATTTGCATAAAATAGTTTCATTATCTTCATGCAAATTAACATCCAGTTTATTTTGGTATTTGCATAACTTAACTCTTATTTCTAGAGTGACTTTTAATGTCTTTTATATTGATTAGTTCTACACACACACCTAACTTTATATTATTACACATTTTAAGTCAAAATATCGTAAGTAGCATCTATTTTTTTAGTAAAAAATTTTAATAAATTATTATTAAAATGTAACCATACCAATTAAACTAATACAGATACCAAATCTGCAGTGAAATTTGAAAATTTATAAATAATGCATTTTATTAAAATCTAGTGGATACTTTTTATTAAAGATTTTATATTTCTTTTTTTTTTAAACATATAACAATTAGATTTTATTTATTTTTATATAAGGCACAGGAAAATTGATACAATGATATAAAAGTTAAAATGCACTGTTTAATTAAATCTTTTTTTTATTTAGATGAATATATGTAAATATAATAAAAAGTAAAAATGGGCAATATATATGTAAGCAATACTATTATGTAGTTAAAAAAAAAAAATCAACGTTTTAAAAAAAGCTATATTGTGTCACAGGGTAAAAATGATTCTTTTATTTTGAGTAGATACATTTCTGTGTTTATAAGTACAATATATAATTTAAATATTTATATATATTATTTTATAAGCTTATTTGTATTTCCTACATGCCTTTCATTTATTTATTTACATTATTTTTAGCACTAAATCTATAATTTAATGATAGATTTTTATTGTATAATTTCAAGTTATTCAAATTTGTATGAAATAATTTGGGCTGATAAAAGTAAAATGATATCTTTAAACAATTTACTGCAGGGTAAGATCTTCTAGCATATATAAGCATTAAAAATATTAGAGCAAATGTTAATCATGAATATTGACAACTGTAAATTAAAGATGATTTTAATTTTTTTATTTTCATCTTAAAATATAATATTTATTTATCAATAAATAGTGAACAAAGTGAGTTTATTGCAGACTAGTTTCTTGTAAAAATATTGCATATATTTATGGAAATTTTTAGGAAAACATTCCCGATCTCCACTTAATGTTTAAAATTTTTCACACATCTAATTAATGCAATTGCATTTTAGACCTAATACAGATAAATCATATGTTTAAGAAAATTAAAGAAATATCTTGATAGTAATAATCACATATTACAAAAGTGCTTCAGTATCATTTTCTAAATAAAAAATGTTAAGCAATCATTGCTTACTTCTATGTGGTGTTTTATTTTTGAATGCAAGAGGAAATAACTAGATAATAATATAATCATTATCCATGGTATTTTGCTACTGCTTGGAATTTCTCTAACTGGTTCTTTATTATCCTTCTACTTTTATCTGAAAGTCCATAGTGAAAACTTTGGTTATATTTGTAACATTTTATTTTTACAATTAAATCTTTATTCTACCATGTATATTGATAATCTTTACATTATTTATTACAAATATAAATTTAAAAAATTGAAAAATATTCTAAAAGTTAATATTTGAAAAATAAAGCAGTAAATATTTAATAGTAACTAAGACACTCTTCATGTATTGGATCGTAATGTTATCTATTCTTAAAATATGAAAATATATATTTGAATTCTATTTTTCAAATAGAAATGAATTTTAGATGAGATATAAAAAAAATCAAAATATTTTTTTAAAGTAAAAATTACATTAAAATGTCATAAAAAAATTTCTTTAGAGGTGTTTATGAAAACAGGTCTCATTACCAGAGAAAAATAAACTCGTTGGTTTTATCAGAAATTCATTTTCTGATTTGTCTTCTTAAAACCAAGCATTTTCAAATAAAATGTAATTGTAATAAAGTATTTTTTTGATTCAAAATAAATATTTTACAAATATGTTATATCAATATGCTTATATATAATAAATTACTGAAAAATTACAATTTCTCTCTTCAAAATAGTAAAATAAAATAAACCTTTAGAATTGCTTTAAAATCAAATAATCCATCAATCAGTGATGCTGTCACATTTTTTGTTATTAACCAATCAATCAGTCATTGTTAGATTGTTTTTCAGATTTAAATTTACATAATATTTGTATGAAGTCTGTATGATACTGCCACCTTCAGATTTTTTTAAAACTAATAATTTTAGTTTGCAAAAAAAAATGTAAATTGATAATTTCATATTATAGAAAACTGCAAAATAATGAAGAAAAACAAAAGCAATACTACTGCCAAAATAACACCCCAAAATTAACCAATTTCTAGCTACAAGGAGGAATCCAGTTAAAATAATTTATTCTAATACCTCAATATTTAAAGTTGCAACATAAATATATATCTGGATAAGTAAATTTTTTTAAAAAGACAAATATATAATAAATGATTAGCTTAAATATATATACATGTAAAAGAAATCAAAATAAATCTAACTTTCTTTACCAGTTTTCCTGAGACTGAAATTTTTTTAGATAAAAAAAAGAAGAAAATGGTTAATATATGAACTTAAATGGATAAAGTTGTTGCAGATCTTTAAATAAACTATAACTTGTGAAAGTAGTAAAATTTTACACGGAAGTCTGACATTTCAATGAAATCTTTACTTTTCTATAAAACTAAAATGTTCTTGAAAGATTTGTTCAGAATTTTTGTTTAATTCACAATGCTTACTAGATTTGACCAAGATTCAAGTTTTTAAAAGTTATTCTATTTACATGAAAGTCACGTGTTTATGAAGTTCAGAATTTATATTGCTTAGACTGGCTTACTATCATTCTGTTTTAATAAAGTTTAATGTCAGATCTTGTTTATTTATTTTGGGAATTAATAAAAACACACACATACACAATTGCATCATGTGAGGATGTGAGTTGGCTTAATTGAAAAATTCTCATTCAGTCAAAAATGCACATCGGAGATCATTTATCTTTTTTTAGATATCTGATGTGATGGAAAAATATGTACTAACATAGAAGTTTTAAAATATATTTAAGATATTAATTCAAGTATAAAAAATATAATAAATTAATAATATCATATAACTGTATTTAGTAAGAATAGATATATTAATTTTAAATTAAAATTTAACTTAAATCTAGTTAAAATAATATATAATCTCTAGACTAATAAATGATTAATAATAACTATTTATTTATTTATTTAAAGATGATGTGTTAGATATCCTCAAAGAGAAAGATGCAAGAAATGTAGCATTTATTCAATAAATTGTTAATTATATAGAACATAATCATTCCTTTTCACTAAGGCCATTAAACACTGATGTTAAAACTGTAAAGATACTCTCATGCCAGTCACAAGATAGAGACTTTGAGAAAATAAGAATGACTATCTTATTTTCAAATTCAAATGCATTTATAAGAGCTAATCTCAAGTGTCAAGATGTGAAAGCATGAATATATAAATCATCCACTTTAAATCTATTTATTTTAATAATCTTATTAAAACTGCTAATGAACCTTCTATATAATTATAATCTAAACACTGTGAGCTAGTAAAATTAATTGATTATTCAATAAATTGTAGTAATTTATTACTTTAGATAAATATTGAACAACTGTGAGAACGACATATAAAAAAAACAAAATGAAAAGTACTATTTCAGATAGAAACGTAACTTAATGGCCATTTGATTTTTTCAAACTTTTATTGATGTATTTGATGTTATGTGTAGTAATTTAAAGATTCTAAAATTTGACTAATAAATGAAAAGAGTAATTAGAAATTACTTTCATTGATTACAATTAATATCATTAAATTTATAAAAATTTATAGAGGCATAAACTATTTAATCTTATATATATAAACGAAGAAGTGAAGGTTTTACACATAATATACTAAGATATCTAAGCAGTAACTTTACTAACTAATCGTTTTTGTTTAGAAATCTTTGTTAAAAGCAAAATTACCTAATTACACAAAAACTGGTGTATCTTTTTCGTTTTGAGGTTCTTTTAAAGAAATGCGCTCATCTGACATATTTTTTTCACTTTGAGGTTCTTTTAAAGGAATGCGCTCGTATTGTTCAATACTGCTGAAAATATATAAAATTTCATTTTTAGCATAAAATTAACAAGGTAATTTTACCTATTAAAACAATAATGATAATTGCAAAAAAAGTTATTAGACTTCATTTTATTTTACCTAAGAAGTTTGTACATACTTGTTATGTATGGGGCTAGACTATCATCTAGCAACAGTATACTTACATATTTAACTTAAATTGAAAACACACATATTTAATTTAATAACCGAGTTTGTTTACTAAGTAATAATAATTAGTTCAATTGGCAACTGGCTAGTTGAAATAGCAATAATTACTAGATCATGGAATAGTTCATATATCTTTAAAGAAATTCCTTTACGTTTATCCTTTAATTTCCATAATTTCAGATATCTGTTTACCAGTAGTTTTAGTAAGCACCTTACTGCTCACTCACATTGTTGAGTGAGTCTAATTGGATTAGACTGAATCTCTTTCTTCTATTATATCTGGTCCCCAACTGCACTATCAGCTTTCACTCTACTATTCTAGTTTTTTCTGGTCTGCTTTTTTTTACTTCTACTACTTCTCCAGTAGAAGTTTTGCAGTTAATTTTAATAACTCTGCTAATTTGCATATGTTAGAGGTTGTTGCTATGCAAATTAGAATATTTCATTTAATTCTACTTTTTGCATATAATTATTTCTAGAAACACTCAACATTGTCTGTATTAACCTGTTTTATACATATATTTGTTGTGACCATTTGTTTTGCACAAAAAATAAATACAGATACAATCTAGTATCTAAAAAAAAATTTAAATTGTAATTCTAAAAGGTTGACTGGTGTTATCTCTATTAACTTAATACTCTATTTTATATATTTAAAGCTGTATAATTGCATTTTTATTTATTTAAGAATATGTCAATAACAAACTTGTTACCTTCCCAAACACTGATTTTAAAAAGTTATGCCTAACTTTCATAAATTTATCTGTTTTTAAAAATATGCATATAAATAAATAAAAGGAATTTTTTTTTTCTTCTCTTTGTTACTATCCAAAGTTAGATAACTTTAAGTTCAAATGCCTTAATTAACAAATAATTGTATTTTAAAACAAAATATTTAAAGTCACTTTTCTCTGTATTTATTTAAATTATATATATATATAAATCATTTCTGGTGCAAATGTTCTAGGTTCCTGTCAATTGTAGTAACTCCCCTTCTGTTAATTGCCCTAATTGGAATCACATATTATTCTAAAAATGAGAATAAAAAGGACAGTTTTGAAAACATAATAATCACTTCTTTATCACCACTCTAAACTGGTCACACATTATTTCGCTTGTTGAACTCTACAATGAAATTAATTAAGTTTTAACTGTTTTGGAGGACAAGATAATATGTGATGCTAAAATAAAAACTTATCTGAACAATCAACCTCTTCTCAAGTTGTGCTACTTTACTTTAATATTTCTAAATTTCTACAAATGGAAGAAATGAAAGCAACTTCTCTGTAGTGACAGGAGATGAAACTTTGATGGTGCAATTTGAGAAATTATGTCTTATTATCTTGCACACTTTTTCAATTTTATTCTGTTTTATTATAATGTTTTATTATAAATTTTTATTAAACGCTCACTATTATTTCAGTAATTGTTTTAACAAGGCTGTAAACCTTAGCAATGAGCGTCTGAAAAAATCGTCACTAGTGACGATTTTTTCAGACGCTCATTGCTAAGGTTTACAGCCTTGTTAAAACTATTACTATAATGTTTTATATAAAATTAGAAACTTAGTGCACTAATGTGCCATGAACCATATTCATTTTATTTGATTAATCTGTAATAGTATGAATACTGAACCCTACCATCTTATGGTGCTGATTTTCACAAAATGCACATCAATATACCATTTTAGTAACCTTAACTTATGGCTGACAGTACAAGAGGTGTTTTTTGAACCATAACAGACCGCCTGAGGGCGATGTATTCTATGATTACATAACAAAATACTACACTCATTATATTACGCAGTATTCGTCAAGTGAATGCTCTTGAACTCTCGCTATGGTCTGATTTAATGGTAGCCGTATTTGAAAGAGATGAAACTCTGCAAAAATTCATTGTCAGAATTTTTTTAGAAAGTGTAGTGGAATTACTATTCCATATTAAGAATTATTGTCATCACACACACTTCCCTACACTTTTGAACTGCACACAACTTGAAAAGGTTCTTTTCAGCAGTTTTTTCCAATTTTGTGTGCAAATGCTCGTTTACATGTGAATCTGTGCGAGAACTGTAAAATGTCATCTGCAAGTTGTTCGAATAAGCTGAGTGAATTGCCGACTGGACACATGATATTGTGTTTTCTCAGAAAGAGAAACTCCTGAAAGCGTACCTACATAGGTCTGTATAAGGAAAGTTGGTTCAAAGGCTCCAAAATCCTGTTACTTACAGCTTTGAGACTTCCCTGTTATTTTATTTGTGAGTTACTTTTGGCTGCTGTTTTTTATGCCCCCGAAAATGGTGTTTTGTTTTTTTACTTGTTTTGGTTCACAACTTGTCCAAAGTTTCATTTCTTTTTGATTCAATAAATTATTTTATGGGAAACTTGTTGTTTTTGTTGTTCACATGATTATAAAGTAAGTAGATAATATTTGATAACTTTCATTAACAGTTAAAGTAGGTAATATTTTATTATACCAAAAAAAAAAAGTAAGTGTTTAAGAGTTTATTCAAAAGGCCCCACCAAAATAATAATAATAATAATAATAAAAAACTGTGCGGTAATGTAATAAAATGTTCAAAAAGAAGTCAATAATTAAAAATCAAAACAAACCTTCCTGCCACCCCACCTTCCCCAGCTTAAAAAAAAGTGTTCTTTAAAACGAACTGTTTATGTCTTTTTTTAAAATTAAAAGCCCAAAAAATTAAGGAAGAACTTTTCACTATCATATAAAGCTTTCTGTAGCATAAAGATTTGAAAAAAAAAAAGCCTTGTAATAAATTAACAACAACAAAAAAAGACGACAATTCAAAATCAAAACAACCCCTCTCCCCTCCACCCTCTAAAAAACTAAGTGTTGGTTTATTCAAAAGTACCGAATTGTTGAAGTCTTTCAGCAAATCAAAACACCAACAACAAAAAAAGATAACTTAAAAACAAACAACCAACCCCCCTCCGCCATCTAAAAACAACAGTGTTTGTTACTGTATTTTTGTGTCAACAAACTGATGGAGCATTAATCAATAATTTAAAAGAAAACCAATAACCCCTACACCATCTAAAAACAAAGTGTTTGTTTCTTAAAAAAATGAACCAAAAAAAATGTGTGAAAAAAAAAAATTGGTTTACCATAAGTAATATTATGTAAAGAAACCTATGGACAGTTAGTCATTAATTTACAAACAAACCAACATCCCTAGATCATCTAAAAACAAGTATTTGTTTATTAAAAATATAAAAAAACCTGGGTGGAATAAAAAAAAAAAATTGGTGGTTTACTGTTGCTGACAAAAAAATATTAAAAACCGGTTGAAAAAAAAAAAAAGGTAAAAGCCTGAAATCCGGGCACAGCCGCTTGGGGCATTGTTTACATGTCAAAACACATAAAAATGCCGTTTCGGCAGCCATGGCCTTTACGTATTGTATTAACCCATTGAGCTAGGCTGCTTTACATGACATTGCACAAAAACATTACAGCCTGTTTTGTGCTCCGAAGCTATTTACGCGTATTTGTTCTTTTCATAGCTGATTACCGTATCACTTGAGGGTGTTTAAATTTCAAGGCAGTACAACTTTTTCAAATCTCCGTAATAGAATAATGTCATTTCGATTTAAAAAATGTTGTTAATTATTAAGAATTGTCATATGGTCCCCACCCTTCCCTAAAAAAAGGTTAATATGTAAAAAAATTGGCAAAGTGTATGTTCGAACAGGCTTCGCCAAAGCTCATGTGCTAAGTCACATTTCAGCGTGGTGGGGAAAATATTCGAGACCACTAAAAGATCTGAGACAAACGTGCAATTTTGAAACTTTTCTTCAGATAAATTGCCGAGTACAGAAAGTGTGTGAGATTGTGTTTTTTTTATTTTGTCAGGCACACGTAATGTTCACTTTTTATTACAGCAATAAAATCGAATAAATAATTTTAAAAAGTCCAAAGTTTGTGTCCTTTTTTTTTTGTTTTTTATTTCATTAGAAATTGACAAGTATTTGGATTCAATTTTTTGCAGCGGGTTAAAATAAATGATGACTTTGGTTGACTTTTTGTTAAGAATAACAAATTACGAAATACACCCCACCCCCACCCCCAAAAGCAGTTTATTGTTGAAGGCTAAAAAAAAAAAAAGGTAATTCGAACGAAATAGAAATCAAAGTAAAAAGTGAGAAAAATGTTGTTTCAAAAAAAGAAAAAAGAGGTTAAATTCTTGACTTTTTGGTTACAATTATTTTTCCGAGTGTGGGTGGGTATTTGAAAACAATTTTTGAATCGGCAGAAACACAAACGTAAATTTTGATTTAATATTAAGAAAAATAATTACGTCGACCAAAAAGAAATCAAAATTCGAAACAAGTCCCAGTGTTGATTCTCTTTTTTCAGCACTGTTAAAATAATTGACTATTTTTGTTGCCTTTTTGTTAATAATAAACAGTACGAATTCCCCCCCCCCACTCAAAAAGCTGTTTCTTGTAGTAGCCAAAAAAAAGGCTAATTCAAACATAATCTAAATCAAAGTGATAACAAGTTGTGTTTAAAAAAAAAGTAAAATTAATAATAATAATAATAAGAAAAACCATTTAGTCAAGACAAAAAAATAAAAGAAAGGTAGAATTAAGTTCTAAACAAGTCGCAAATAATTGTATTCTATTTTTTCGGCAGTGGGATTCAAACAAATTTTTTTGACATCGTGAAATGGTCCCAAGTTTTCAAATGATAAAAAGAAAAAAATACAATTAGCAAAATTTGTTGAAAAAATATCAGGTTCCAACAAAAAAACCCACAAAAAGTAATGAAAATGAATATCAAAATTTGTTTAATAATAAAGAAATCATGTTCTAAATGAAATAAAAATTATTCTTTAATCAATATTAGAAAAAAAAAAACCTTGTTGTATAAAAAAAGAAAAAAGTTGCGGCAGCCCGGTAACGTTATATTTCATTGATTTTGTCTAGCATCAACGCTCCAAGCGGCTTTGCCCGGATTTCAGGCTTTTACCAAAAAAAAAAAAAAAATCATTTACTGTAATATTATGTAATAAAAAAAAACTTTGGTGGTTTACCATCACCGACAAAAAAATAATAAAAACTAGTTTAAAAAAAAACAAATATTTTACTATAATATTCTGTAAACAAACAGATAGCCCATGAATCGGTATATTGATGTGAATTGGGTGAAAAAGAGTGCCATCAGATAGTAGGGTTCAGTATTCATAGTATTACCGATTAATCTATGGTCAAGGTGTTTATAGCTCATTATAAGATATAATTAAGGATTCATATTTATTATATCTTGCTTATTTTATATCCATATTCAGATATATGTTTTACTTTTTCTACTACTTCTCCATTAGAAGTTTTGCAAACAATTTTTAATAACTCTGCTAATTTGCCATACTGTTAGACATTAATGGTATGCAAATTAAAATATGTAGTTTAATTGTACTCTCTGAATATTATTTTTTTAGAGTGATTCAACACTATCCATGTTTACCAGTTTTACACACACACACACACACACACATATCCAGTCAATACACAACAATACTTAAATTTAAATATATTTCCAATATCTATGCATTTGCTTTATTAAATACAAATAGAGGCTACTCATTTAAAAATTAGACACATTTATATATTTTATATGCATGTATATTCAATGTATTCACATATATTTAGAATTCAGAAAAATACATTTTTTAGTTTTGCTTTTACTTCTTTGTAAAGTGATTCAATTTGATTTTTTTTTCCATTATAGCTTACAATATAAAACTAAAATGGAAGATTAACTGAGTTCAAAATGAACTGAAAATATTTATTTCTATTTCAGTTGTTTGGATTGATATATAGAATTATAAAATGCCTGATTAAAAAAAACTGAAGTTGTCCACACACAAAAAAAAAATTATTTATTTAATGAATGAGCAATGGTGTACGAAGTCAATTGATCAAACAGTGATTTATACATTTATTTTACATTCCTCAGATGGGATTAGTCAAAAACTTTTGATGAACTGAACTATTCAGGCATAAAATCAAATTCCTGCTATATTAATTTAAATTATAAATTAGTAGTCACATTATAAAAACTCAATGATTTTTATAATTAAATTACACCCGAATTATACAAACTGTTGCCAGAAGATTTTTCTTAACAAAACTCTAAAAACTTCATTTGTAATTTTCATACTTTTATTCACCCAAACATATTGGATAGCATATAGATTGTATTCTTATTTCTAATAAATTATCAGTTTACATAAAGAACATTATGCACCTCTTTCACGAATAATTTAATGGGGTGCTCTTAAAACAGAAACAGCAATAAAGCATCAAGTTCATTTTAGAAAAGACCTTTTTAAAAAAAAATCAACTATTCAAATAATAAAAATATCCTAATCTGTAATTTTTATAAAATAATTTCTTTTGAAATTTATCACTATTATACAGCCACATCTCTTAGTATGTGTTGTCATCCCCAGTGGAGTTTAATGCAATGGTAGTAGATTGAATTCTGGAGTGAATTGATTCCAATGTGGCACTTGAAGTTCTTAGAACTTCTCACGCAATAAAGCCATTCAATTATTTATTATATTTTCATCATACTAAAAAGATACTTTTTAAATGTATACATTGTTTTTCAATTCATAAAAAGAGTAAATATTTGACAATTCAATTTATCATTTATTAAAATTAGCATAAAGTTTGCTAATTAAACTTGTCAATAATAGAATTGTAGCATCCTCTCTCCAACTGGATTACTAAATTCACCACTTCCTTTATTTTGTTATAATATATAAATGCAATTTATCCACTCTACTTTGCATTCTTTTTAGCAAAAACCTTTTTACATTTTGATTGTTCTGCAGTCTTCTTCAGAAACACTTTTACTTTAATTTTAAAAGAAATGAAAGTTAAAGTTGCTCTGAAGAAGACTGCAGAAGAGTCAAAATGTAAAAAGGTTTTTGCTAAAAAGTGTTGAAAGTAGAGTGGATAAATTGTATTCCAAAGTTATGATTTACATATTTGTGATTCAAAAACTATCTAAAATTTTTTACTTTTTTAATTCTCAGTATAGCTGCTAAGTTACATTTAGAAAAGCTTTCATTTTTTAATGTATTATAAAATAAGTTTATTTATATTAAAATCATATATAAGTTTATTAAAATTTATAAAATTAGTTTGCATACGGATACATAAAAAAATAAAATACAAATATAAGAGAAATCAAAATCGTTGAAATATTTTATTAAGTCAAAAACAGTTATAAGAATTATAAAGCTTTCATATAGGTTCATTATAATAATACTAGCTAGTGGTGAGGTAATTTTCATCCAAAAAAAAAAAAAAACATTTGAAAATATTTTATATTTGATTTTATATTTGGAATTTATTACAGTTGGAAAGAAGCAAATTATTTTATCTATCCTAATTTCTACTTTATCACAAAACAAAAAAGTGAAGAAATATGATATATGATTTTTTGTTTTATATATATATATATATGTTATCCAGCAGCTAGTTATAGTTTGTCTATTTTTTTGTTAATTATTTTGATTAATATATTTTATGTTAAACTGATACGTAATAAAAAGCTATAATTGAATAACAATAATTTTTTTAAAAGAATTTTGTAATATAAACGCGCGCACATTCTATATTACATATTGTAAAAGACTGCACTATAAATATGAATTAGTGATGCATATTATAGAAGGTATTTACTAATTACAAATTTCAGTATATACAGTAAGGCTTGAAAATATACAGATAAGATGACAGTATTCACAATTTTTTGACTTCAACAATCAGTTTTACAATAAATTGAAAATTATTTTGTTTGTTTGAAAGTATGACTTTATTTTGTGTTTTAAAATAATAAACATATACTTTTTTACAGTATTAATAGAAAAAAGTTTTAGTTTGACCATAATGAAATACTGAATTCAGAAATTAAAATTATTAGATAATCTTTCATATGAGATCATTTTTTAACATTTAAATGTTCTCATGCTATGAAATTAATTTTGATAAAAACATTTCTAATTTGCAAATAGAGAAATGATATAATTATTATTATATAAAGAGGAATGTTTAATTTTAAGACTGATTTTTTAAAACGTAATATTTATTTATATGTAATTTGAATTTAATGATACATATAATTACCACTTAATGCATCTTATAAAACACATTTTATTGGCAATTACACTGATAAATGTTTACCAGTATTTATGTAGAGCATATACCATAATGTTATTCAGTAACAGGTGTTACTAACCTCATTAAAAAAATTAAAAGACTGAAGTGGAGTTGGGCTGCACATATTGCTAGAAGAGATGATAATAGATGGGTAATTGAAATCTTAAATTGGATTCCAAGACATTGTAAAAGACCCAGAAAGAGATCACATGAGATGGATGGATGAAATAAAAAAGTGTGCAGGGGTGATATGGAGAAGCTAAAAATCAGAGATGGATTGAATTTGGAGAGACCTTCATCCTGCAGTGGATTGATAATTGTTGATGATGATGATGATAAGAGTATTGATATATTTTTTATCAAAAATACAATTAGTACCTGGTAATCCAAATTATTTTTAGTGAAAGTGACATTGTGATTGTCAATGTATTTATATATGATCAGGAATATTGGAATGAACAAAACATGCAGGACTTTTAATTAAGGCAGTTAAAATAAAAATGTCATGAAAATGAATAAAACATGCTCATGATTACATAACGAGCAAGTAAGAAATAATTAAACTGTGTCACTAGATATGTTTTATGGGAAGTGGCAAATGGAATAGATTAAATAAAACATTTAAGGAGTTTGGACAAGTAAATATTCAGATACGAGGTTAATATTTTGAGGGATAATACAAAAGATTGATAAAGTATTATAGCTATTTGATATGCTGAAAGAAGAAATTGTTTAGAACATTGATGTTACAATCAACCAGCATATCTTATTATGTGATTGCATAGTTATTAAGGTAATAATAATTAGAAAATAAAGATTCATTTATAAGTTGTAGAAATTATAAGAGGTGGGAGAAGATTCTTTATAATGTTTATGTACATTGTCTGAATGTAGATGGTAAACACTTTGTCATAGAAGATTGAAAGATGCAAAATACTAAATGAGAAAAGATGTGAAGAAAAAAATGCAAAATACTGAGTGAAAAGAGATGTGAAAATGTGTTAATTAATCAAGGAGCAAAAAAGCTTTAAAATATTTGTGAGGACTGAATTAAATATTTTCACTTTAGTAGTCTAATATGAATGCAATGATTAAAGGTTTTTAACTCACATTGTAGTTATCAATTATTAATTTGTTTGAAAGCTTAGGTTCATTTTAAGCATTCTCATAAACTTACTAAAAGATATTTTTAGAAGATGATAAAATTAAAATGGGGGTTTTCTGTCTGTAAGTACTAACTGTCAGAAAGATTTATTTTACTGAATAATGGAGTCTTTATAATTCTGGAAGCTCTTCAATATCTCAGTAACACAATGTTTGGTGCTAATAATTTGAAAGATAAAAAAAAATATGTTACCAATAAAAAAAAAGATTTTTCATTTTACTAGTGAGGGATTATATTTCTTTCTCTTTCTTTATATATACCTAGTGATAAAAGTATAAAGAATATAGTCTTCATTTTTTTATTAACTTAAGTTTTCATTATTATATTTTTATTACTTAATCAGATCTAGTTAACTATCCTCAGAAATAATTACAAATATAATTGAAAATAAATCTGATAAGCAAATACTAATAATAATTGAATAAATGTATAGACCTAAAAACTAAATATCTAAATCTTTGCAGTAATTACATAAACATTAAAATTTTTAAAAAATTAAAAACTTAACATTATGATTCTTTACACACACACACACACACGAACAAAATTACTTGATACTCTCATGATGTATAAACAAAGAGCTTTGCTAATTTCCCAACAAGCTTTCAGATAAATGCTTAGCCAGAGAAAGCATTTAAAATATCTCTATCAGAAAAACCCAAACTTCTGACCAATGGTTTTGTGCTTTGGCACGCCTCAGAGAGGCATTAGGATAGTTTCAGACACATCTAAAAATACCAACCCAAAGCCAGTATTTATCTAAGAGTAGAAAATCTAAATTTTTCAGACACTTAAATGTCTTCAACCTGATATCTAACTCAAATAGCTACATGGGCCTGAGAGATCTTCAGCCAAACCATATATTAGTAGTCTTAGCAACATAACATCACTTAATACTTAAAGCAAAGACTATAAATAGTCAATAAAAAAATTAAAAAAATAATAAAAAAAAGTCATATATCACATGACCCCATTTCTTTTAAGCTTGTAAAATGTAAACAAAGAGCTTTGATAATTGCTCAATAAGCTTTTTTTTTATTATCTCATGCTATATATTTTGAAATTAATTTATAGTTTAAATATTTAAAAATAAGTATATTACACAATTTTTATTAAATAAATTACTTTTTTTAAAGAATGATTTAAACTTAATTTTAGTGTTTCAATTTATATTTTTTTATCACATTTCATGCAAGATAATTTGTTTCTGGAATTTGTTCTTCAACATCTATTTCACAATTACTATTTTTAAAATATTGTTTTATATCATATATATTTCATTCATAAGTTTGATTTCAAATAAATTCTATAGATGTCAGAATAAAAGAAAATTTGCCAACATAAAAGAATTTTAAATCACAACTTGATACAATATCTATTATATTTCTGATACCACTAATATTTATGACAATAGCTGGAGAAAATAGTTTGGGTAATAAAAACTTGTTTAGTTGCAAATTTATTAAAATTCATTAGTTTTGTATAATATTCGTGTAATTATTATTAAAAATAAAGAATGTAAATTATTTATTTATTTTAAATGTAAATGTTCTATTTTTAAAAATAGAACATTATATTTTTAGACAATGCAAATTATCTAGAAAACTGTTTGCTAATGATAATCAAAAAGATTGATTGTTTTGATTATGTCAGTTTTTTAATTTTTTCAAAAATCAAATATGATTATTTAAAACTTGCTTCATGTGTAAACAAAAGTATCTACCAAATAAAGTCAAATTTATTACATTCTGATAAATAATAACAGTTTAATCTTAAACTTAATGCTGAATACTTTTTCAGTCAATGAAAACAATTAAAACTGTCACCTGCAAAAGGGTTAATAATTCTTAGTAAGCTCAATCATTTTTAAACTAACTTTGTACATTTCCTATTGATATCAAAATGACAGTCTGAACTAAAAAATTAAAACTAAGTCTGATGATTTCTAAAAAAATATGTTTTAATAAAATCTTTTAACATGCTAATTTTTAAACACTTACATCAGAAATTATCAACCTGTGACACATGGGTAGTGTGTATTATTGGTACGATCTACTAACTTTGTAATTATACAATATAATAACCTTTATTATATGTTTTGATCACTCTTATCTATTTATTCATACTTTGTTTCAAATTAAAATGTGGCACACTTAAACATTTTTTGAATTATTTACCAATAAAAATTCATGACTTAGATTTCCAAATGTTTGACAAATTATAAACAACTTGTCGCAACAACTCTGAGAAGCAATCAATAATATTCAGATATGCACATACTAGCAGTAATAAACATGCCTAAGGACTGTTCATCATATTCTTTAAAAATATAAATCCATAAAGGTGCTATAATTTTTTATTGATTAATAAACTCACCTTATGATTTCATTTAAAAAAAAGTTTCCTGAAGAAATGGAAACAAATCAATGTATTTGATATGTTCTGATTTCCTTTCTCTATTTAAAAAAATGTAATGTTAAGTGCAATTATACTACAAACATTCTGGATATGATAAATTTAAAGAAGATATTAGAAAGCTTAACTGAGGCACTAATGAAAGACATCAGCATCCTAAAAATGTTGTTATTATTATTATTATTATTATAATAATAATAATAATAATAATAATAATAATAATAATAATAATAATAATAATAATAATAATAATAATAATAATAATAATAATAATAATAATAATAACAACAACAACAACAATAATAATAATAATAATTATTATTATTATCATCATCATCATTATGTTTGGAAAAAGTTTAAAATGTTTGAAAGAATAATGAGATGAGTTAAAGAAATTGTGCTTGGTATAGACGATAAGTTAGAAAAAAGTCATCTGAATTTAATTAATTTCATTGACTATTGACAAAAGTACTGATATTTATTGTAGTAACACAAACTTAGCCAAGTATGACACTGATCTATATTGCAATCCACCTTAAACTTAAATGGAGAGACAGACCTAATATTTTTGAAAGAATAAAAGTAATGAAAATGGGAAATCCTCTTGATTAATAACTTATACTTTGGTAAAACTGATTATGTCATTTAAATGAAAATAATTTTATAATAATAATACCATATTACTTTGAATATAAGATACTTTTTTTTCTAAATTTTGGATCCCTAAAAGAGGGGTCCATCTTAAATTCTAAACAAAAATTTTTAATATTCTATTTCTGTGTATCGTTGCTTTATGCAATACATACACATAGTATTATGATTGCTACCTGTGTAGAATAGTCTGTTAAATCTTTTTTAATCAATATTTTTGGGATTAATTTCATAAATGACTTTAACAGACTTTCAAACTGCTACTTTTAATGTTATTTTCCTGATTTTATTATTTTATTGAGAAAATTCTACCGCATAATCTTTAGAATTTTTTTACAACTAACAAATCAGTACAATGAGATAAGAGCCTGCCTTCTAAGATGATTGATTTGTTGTTTTAAACACAAGAGAGCCTGTCAAAATTTTGACAGTTCCAATAGCTTCCTTTGGATTATTAAGTGTGAAAACATGTCTTATAATCTTTTAACACTATTTTGACAATTCCGATATTTGTTTTGATTTTTAAAATGAACATTTTTTTTAGAATCATTTAACATTATTTTGCTGATTTCAACAATTCCAATATTTTCATTTTGATTTTTGAAGAAAATATATATTTTATAATCTTTTAACACTATTTTTTCAATTTTGACAATTCTTATATTTACGCTTTGATTTTTAAAGTGAAAATGTATAATTCAGAATATTTTAACATTATTTTGCCAATTTTGACAACTTCAATATTTTTGTTTTAATTTTTAAAGTGAAAATGTATGTTTTAGAATCTTGTAACATTATTTTGCTGATTTTACTGTTATTTTATTGAAAAAAATTCAATATAACAATAAGAGCCTGCCTTCCAAGATGCTGATTGTTTGTTTGTTGTTATCTACATAAGAGCACCTGCCAAATTTTGAGTTCTGATAACTTTTTTTCATTTTTAAAGTGAAAATATACATTTTAGAATCTTTGACTTTTAGGGTTACATATGTTTTAGAATCCTTTAACATTATTTTGCCAATGCCAATTTCAATATTTTCATTTTGATTTTTAAAGTAAAATTATATGTTTTAGAATCTCTTTTACACATTTATTTGTTTCAGAAAATATTTGTAAAAATATAATTATTTTAGAAAAATGATTCAGGTTTTAATAAAAAAATGTACTTCTGTGTGAAAGCATAATTGACAAAGAAATTATAATGTTCAGCTGTAATTTAAATGGCTTGAAGATGATGTACCTTGATGGAATAGCTCAGAATTCAAGTTCTAAGAGTGAAGATGTAGAAAGTGAAAGTACTGTATATCTGAAAAAGATTCACAATAAATTAGTTGAGTTTATCGTATTTACATTAGTTTCTCTATTTACATACACATGTGTTAAATTCAAGGGGTTAATTTTTTCCCCAATTTTTTGGTCTTAAATTCAAGGGCATTTTATATTCAAAGTAGGTATGTTTATTCATAAAAATGATTTATTGAAATGAAAACATTTGTAAAATTGTATTCTCTAGTAAGTGTATATTAGATAAGTGACAAAATAAGACCAGAACAAGACTTACAGAACCACCAAAATTAACAAAAGAAAACAGACTTTGTACGGAAAAGATAAACATTAATGCAAGGAATATAAAATGAAATTTCCATTATATCTATATTACTTAATGTATGTATTAAGATGTAATAAAAAAATTCAAATTGACATTTTTAAGATATTAGACTATTAAGAAATCAATAAGGGAATTAAAACAAACAAACTGAGTTTACTCAATAAAGACAACAATAAGTTGGAATTATAACTTATAAAAACAATCAAATTTTAAGATATTAAATCCAAACATTATTGAAAAAGTAACATTTAATAATAACCTAAAAAAAACACTTTATTGTACATTTGGATACTTTAAAAATATATAAAGAAAATATTTTTCCTCCCCATCAAACATCTGCTTATAAAATATCAAATGCAACACAACTTGATCATTTCTGAATCTCCTTTTACTACTTAAAATCAGTTCAGTGACATAAATACACTTTAAACAGCACAAAATTTCTTTCTGTATGTACTGCCTTTTATTCTGTCTTTTTTAACCTAATATAGTTTTGTCATCAGCATTGTGATCTAATCCAAGTGTAAACATTTTACAAAGCAAAATATTTATAATAATAAAGTAAAAATGCATAAATAAGTAACCAGTAAGATGTAACAATAACACTAACAACATTGACCATGGTTGATAAAAAGCTTTAGCAATAATTGAAATTAAGCAGACCGTAATACAAAAAATAAGATGTAAAACCATATGCAACTTTAAAAAAGAGTTATGTAAAACTGTTAATAATATTCATATTACTTCATTGATAAAAAAGAACACGCTTACAAAATAGATATAGCTGTATATCAAACTTAAAAAGCTTATAACAATCTTGAAGACAAATCTACTCTATGGTCATTTAAGATCCTTAATGTTATTAGAGACATAATAAACATATTTATAAAAAACTTTGACT